>CAWUFW010000029.1:6352596-7602692 GCA_963921515.1 Calotriton arnoldi | reverse complement strand
ACGGCTACAGCCCGAACTGCTGAACGCAATTACACCAAATTTGGCAAAGAGGTAGTTCTTGGTTCAGAAAGAACCCTTTTTGTTAAACGGTGTAAATCCGTTCAGTAGTTGCTGAGAAAATCAAAAGTAAAAAGATAGATATATCTATGGCCGAGTAGGGTCCGCGTACCCTCAGCGCACCCTGCGCGCACCGTCCCGATCACGAGCTGCATGTTAATTGGCTGTCAGCTGGCTGTCAACATTCCGATTCAATCAATCAATCAATCACGGCATTTATAGAGCGCGCTACTCACCCGGGAGGGTCTCAAGGCGCTGGGGGAGGGGGTAAGTTACTGCTCGAACAGCCAGGTCTTGAGCTGCTTCCTGAAGGCGAGATGGTCCTGGGTTCGCCGAAGGTGAGTGGGGAGGGAGTTCCAGGTCTTGGCCGCCAGGTAGGAGAAGGATCTTCCTCCGGCGGTGGTTCTGCGGATGCGTGGTACGGTGGCGAGGGCGTGGCTGGTTGATCGTAGCTGGCGTGTGGGCGTGTAGAAGGACATGCGGTCGTTGAGGTACTTTGGGCCCAGGTCGTGGAGGGCCTTGTGTGCGTGGGTGAGGAGTCTGAACGTGATTCTCTTGCTGACGGGGAGCCAGTGCAGGTCTTTCAGGTGTACGGTGATGTGGCTGTGTCGGGGGATGTCCAGGATGAGTCGTGCGGAGGCGTTCTGGATGCGCTGGAGTCTCTTTTGAAGTTTGGCTGTGGTTCCGGCGTAGAGGGTGTTCCCATAGTCCAGTCGGCTGGTGACGAGTGCCTGGGTGACGGTCTTCCTGGTTTCAGTGGGGATCCATCTGAAGATCTTGCGGAGCATGCGCAGGGTGTTGAAGCATGAAGATGAGACGGCGTTGACTTGTCTGGTCATCGATAGGGAGGAGTCCAGGATGAAGCCCAGGTTGCGTGCGTGGTCCGTTGGCTTGGGTGCGGTGCCCAGGGCCGGGGGCCACCAGGAGTCGTCCCAGGCGGAGGGTGATGAGCCCAGGATGAGGACTTCCGTCTTGTCTGAGTTCAGTTTAAGGCGGCTGTTCCTCATCCAGTCGGCGACGTCTCTCATCCCGTCGTGCAGGTTGGCTCTGGCGGTGGTGGGGTCGTTGGTGAGGGAGAGGATCAGCTGGGTGTCGTCGGCGTAGGAGATGATGTTGAGGTTGTGTCGGCGTGCGATGGCTGCGAGGGGGCTCATGTAGACGTTGAAGAGGGTCGGGCTGAGTGAGGATCCTTGTGGAACGCCGCAGATGACTTCGGTGGCTTCGGATCTGAACGGGGAGAGGCGGACTCTCTGGGTTCTTCCGGCGAGGAACGAGATGATCCATTCCAGTGCTTTCTCTCGGATTCCGATGTTGCTGAGGCGCTTCACTAGGGTGCGGTGGCAGACGGTGTCGAACGCCGCGGAGAGGTCCAGGAGGATGAGGGCAGCTGTTTCCCCGTTGTCGGTTAGGGTTCTGATGTCGTCGGTGGCTGCGATAAGGGCGGTCTCGGTGCTGTGGTTGGCCCGAAACCCGGACTGCGAGGGGTCGAGGGATCCATTCGTCTCGAGGAAGGCGGCAAGCTGTCTGTTGACGGTCTTCTCGATGACTTTGGCCGGAAACGGAAGGAGCGAGATGGGGCGGTAGTTCTTGAGGTCGGTGGGGTCCGCCGTTGGTTTCTTCAGGAGGGCGGTAAGCTCGGCGTGCTTCCAGCTCTCCGGGAAGGTGGCGGTGTGGAAGGAGGAGTTGATGATGTCCCGGAGATGGGGTGCGATGGTGGCGTCGGCTTTGTTGAAGACGTGGTGTGGGCAGGGGTCGGTTGGTGATCCGGAGTGGATGGAGTTCATCGTGCGGGTGGTGTCTTCGGTGTTGATCGGGGTCCAGTTGCAGAGGGTGGTGGTGGCGGGCATTGGTTCGGCGATAGGGTGCGTTGTTTGTGCGTCGAAGCTGTTGTGTATGTCGGTGATCTTGCGGTGGAAGAACGCGGAGAGTGAGTTGCAGAGGTCTTGCGAGGGGGTGATGTCGTTGTTTCCGGCGCTGGGGTTGGAGAACTCTTTGACGATGCTGAAAAGTTCCTTGCTGTCATGGGCGTTGTTGTCCAGTCGTTCTTTGAGTGCCGACTTCTTGGTGGCACGGATCAGCTGGTGGTGTTTGCGGGTGGCGTGCTTGAGGGCGGTCCTGTTGTCTGTGGTCTGGACGAGTCGCCAGGTTTTCTCGAGAGTGCGGCAGTTCTTCTTGGATTCCTTGAGTTCGTTGGTGAACCAAGGGGTTTTCTTGCTTCCGGGTCTGCTGGGAGGGTTTTTTAGTGGTGCGAGGTCGTCGGCGCAGGCGGTCAGCCACTTGGCGAGGTTGCTGGCTGCTTCGTTTGGGTCCGTTGTGTCGGTGGGTGTGTTCTGGCTGAGGGAGGCGGTGAGCTGCTCGGCGGTGATCTTGCTCCAGCTCCGGCGGGGAGCCTGTTGCGGGTGGTGGTGGGTCGCAGTCTTTCTGAAGCTGAAGTGGACGCAGCTGTGGTCGGTCCAGTGGAGTCCGGTGGCGTGGCTGAAGGAGATGTGCTTGCTGGACGAGAAGACGGGGTCAAGCGTGTGGCCGGCGTAGTGGGTGGGCGTGTTCACCAGTTGCTTGAGTCCGAGGTTGGCGAGGTTGTCCAGCAGGGCGGTGGTGTTTCTGTCGTTGTTGTTCTCCAGGTGGAAGTTGAGGTCCCCTAGGAGGATGTAGTCGGCGGAGGGCATGGCGTGCGGGCTGATGAAGTCTGCGATGTCTTCGCTGAATAGTGTGCGTGGTCCCGGGGGTCTGTAGATGAGGGTGCCTCGGAGGGTGGTCTTGGGGTCCGTGTGTATCTGGAAGTGTAGGTGTTCGGCGGCGGTGAAGGTCTCGTCGGAGTTAGTCGAGATGCGGATGGTGTTCTTGTGTACGATGGCGATGCCTCCTCCCGTCTGGTTGATGCGGTCCCTCCGGGTGATCTTGTATCCATCCGGGATGGCTATGGCGATGTCAGGCGCTGAGGAGGCGTTCATCCAGGTTTCGGTGAGGAAGGCGATGTCCGGTGCTGTTGCGTCGAGCAGGTCCCAGAGTTCCACGGCGTGCCTGTGGACGGAGCGGGTGTTCAGCAGGATCCCCTGTTGGCAGCAGGAAATGTTGGCAGCCATTTTGTCCCACGGTAGAACCGAGGGACAGAAACAAGTGCGCAAAGCGCACAAAGGGGGCAGGGTAGAAACACCCTGACCCCCTAGGTTTGCTCAGGGGGTCCCACAAGGACCCCCTGGGCAAAAAAATATATATATATTCACTGAAAAAAACCATAGGTTTTAGGGACAGTTATAGTTACAAATTAGCATTTAAAAAACCTTTGAAATTCACTGAAAAAACCGTAGGTTTCAGGCACGTTATAGTTACAAATTAGCATTTAAAAAACCTTTGAAATTCACTGAAAAAACCATAGGTTTCAGACACGTTATAGTTAGAAATTAGCATTTAAAAAACCTTTGAAATTCACTGAAAAAACCATAGGTTTTAGGGACAGTTATAATTACAAATTAGCATTTAAAAAAACCTTTGAAATTCACTGAAAAAACCATAGGTTTCAGATATGTTATAGTTACAAATTAGCATTTAAAAAACCTTTGAAATTCACTGAAAAAACCATAGGTTTTAGGGACAGTTATAGTTAGTTGGACATTTCACTCGTACAAAACCCGTGAAATTCCCCGTTATAGTTAGTTCAGCTAACTATAACTCGCGCCCCGCAATGCACTGCTGATGACGTCACATATTACATCACTCATGACATGGTCAGTGACATCACTGATGACATCACTGATGACATCATCCACGTGATAATCTGATGCAGCTCCTCACACCCCAATATAACCTTTGATACACCCAATCTAAATTACAGACTGCCATTCGCAAAACTATAGACACTCCAACACCAATAACTACATACCCACTCACTGATTCTTAGGTCTACACACACACATCCACTCACTCACCCGTACAGTCACTCATACTTATGGTCACTCAGTACAGGACTATCATATGCACTCTTACTCCTATATAGACACTCAAACACCGCCACTCATCCATAGAGGTACTCACACACCTAGTCAGTCATGCAAATAATTAAACACACTGCCATTTACTCACCTATACAGTTATACACACACCAGCTCACTTAATCATACAAATACTAGCACATTGTTACGCTCTTATACAATCACTGATACAAGCACACACTCATCCATACAGCCACTATCACAATCACTCACTCTCGCTTATAGCTATTTATATACTCCAACACACATATATACTGGCTTTCACATATGTAGTTACTCACACATGTACCACTGGGACATACATTCACTCACTAACACGCTCTTACACACACTTACCCACCCATACAGTCTATCACAGATGCACTCTTGAAACCATCCACCCAGTGAATCACCCACTCACACATCTATGCACAGAGTCGCACACACCCCACCCACACAAACACTCAGGCACCCATACAGATACTCAGACAACCAATCAATAACTCATATAGACACTCATGTAGCTATTCACAAACCCATGCAGCCACTTACACAGCAACAGACAGACGGATACAGACATTCACCCAGTTTAGTCACTAACCCATGCATTCAGTAAGATACGTTAAATCACTCACTTATAGAGTCAGTCACGCACCTACTAAATCATCCATACAGACACTTACACACCCACTCATTCTTCAATACGTCTTTTCCTATATATATTAAAAATATTTAAACTTTACAGAAACACAGAGTCACTGGATGATGTCATCAGTGATGTCATTTGAGATGTCATCAGTGATGTCACTGACCATGTCATGAGTGATGTAATATGTGACGTCATCAGCAGTGCATTGCGGGGCGCGAGTTATAGTTAGCTGAACTAACTATAACGGGGGAATTTCACGGGTTTTGTACGAGTGAAATGTCCAACTAACTATAACTGTCCCTAAAACCTATGGTTTTTTCAGTGAATTTCAAAGGTTTTTTTAAATGCTAATTTGTAACTATAACTGTCCCTAAAACCTATGGTTTTTTTCAGTGAATATATATATATATATATATATATATATATATATATATATATATATATATATATATATATATATATAATTTGCCGCGAATTTGCTTTTTTTTTTTTTAAGCGCTATCTCCCGTACTTGTTTTGTAAAGGGCCCCCGGGAGGATCAGGTCCCGGAAGCAGTTTCTTAAAAAAAAAACTAGGGTGGGGCACAGCGCTCCCTCCCCGGGGTTTTTTATTAATATAGGAGGGGGGCCGCACGGATCCCCCTCCATGGGCTCCAAAGAATTGTGTGGGGGCTGAGGGGACCCCCCCCCCCACCATCCCCGGGGACCACCACCTCCCTGGGGTTAATGTTAATATTGTGCCGGGGGGGGGGCCGCACGAACCCTCCCACGCCCCGGGGACCAACACCTCCACAGGGCTTTCTTGTTTTTATAAGAAGGAGGGGGGTCACACTGCCTCCCCCCTCGCCGGGCTGTTCTCAGCCCCCAGGGACCACCACCTCCATGGAGCGGACCATGCAAATAGGAGGAATGGGGCCGCACAGTCCCCCCTCCAGGAGCCATAAATGATCCTGGGGACTGCCACCCCTCAGGGTACGAGAACAGAAACCAGGGGGACCCTACTCACACGGAACCAGGGTAAGTATTGTATGAACAGAAACAATGGTTCCTGTGGGACAATGGAAATAATAATGATAGTATGCGCAATCGCAATGTAGGAAAGGGTTAGGTTGACATCCAAAGGAGAGAAACCATATACAACTCAATATTTGGTACACACAATAGTTGTTTATGTAAATATAAGTACAAATTTTCAGAAAAAACAGTGCAATGTGTCCCCTGTGAACATGGAACCTAAAATAGTGGTGACATATTTGTGACATATACACTTGGTTTCCAACAGTTGTAAAAGTCGACCATCAAAAGTGAATAGTAATAAAGACAGCGTCCTTATGTAATAATAGGTGCTGGTGAATGGTTTGCTTTGCTTTTGTCGATGGCGTTTCGACCCCCAAGAAGATGAGGGGTCTCTTCATGACCTAATAATGTAGGGACATCTGAGAAGCAATACGGCCTCTGGAGCGGAGAATGCACAGAATCTGCTTTATCTCATTTTAAAAGGATGTACTTGCTCAGACTTGCGGTAGCAGACAGGGGTTGTCAGCACACAACGATCCGTGTACCTGTTTGATTAGTCCGAGTCCGGAGAGACAGTGGCGCGTGCAGCCGCTACGCGTCTGGAGGGAGCCGCTTCTGTCGGTCTCCACTCATTGCACGAGTGGAGACCGACGGAAGCAGCTCCCTCCAGACGCGTAGCGGCTGCACGCGCCACTGTCTCTCCGGACTCGGACTAATCAAACAGGTACACGGATCGTTGTGTGCTGACAACCCCCGTCTGCTACCACAAGTCGGAGCAAGTACGTCAGTTTAGATAAAGCAGATTCTGTGCATGTTCCGCTCCGGAGGCCGTATTGGACTACACGGACTGTCATGTTTCCCTTCTCATCCAGCTGCGCAACCCTGTGCTTCTACTTTGCCTGTCAGCTCCCCCTCCCCTCACTGGGCGCCAGGCTGGGTCCCATGTGAGTAAAAAAAACCCTCCTTCACTTTTCACCTCCTTGTGGTGCACATCAATCACGCTGACAGATTATCCTGCTTCTCAGATGTCCCTACATTATTAGGTCCTGAAGAGACCCCTCATCTTCTTGGGGGTCGAAACACCGTCGACAAAAGCAAAGCGAACCATTGACCAGCGCCTATTATTACATAAGGACACTGTCTTTATTACTATTCACTTTTGATGGTCGACTTTTACAACTGTTGGAAACCAAGTGTATATGTCACAAATATGTCACCACTATTTTAGGTTCCATGTTCACTGGGGACACATTGCACTGTTTTTTCTGAAAATGTGTACTTATATTTACATAAACAACTATTGTGTGTACCAAATATTGAGTTGTATATGGTTTCTCTCCTTTGGATATCGACCTAACCCTTTCCTACATTGCGATTGCGCATACTATTATCATTATTATTTCCATTGTCCCACAGGAACCATTGTTTCTGTTCATACCCCTCAGGGTACGGCTCCTTCTATAGCCCGAGGTGCCCACCCCCTGGACTTAGCCGTTTGCTTTTGCTTAGCGGAAGCCGACCGCTCCCACGAAGCGGGAGCAAACACTCCAGTTACAGCGAGCGGGAGCTGTCAAAGTGCTCCAACCCGCTGGAAGTGGAGGTTTAATTTCTTTCCCTGCCTGCAGACATGCGGGCAGGGAAAGCAATGAAATGATTGCTCCTGCACAGAGGGAGCTGCCTTTCCAGAGGTTCCCTCCATGCAGCAGCAATGCCGGCTCCCACAGGATGCAGGGAGCAGGCAGGGGCCTTTTGGCTCACCCCGCAGCCCCAGGGGAAAAGAGGCCACATAAAGGTGAGAAATGAGCATAAAGAGGCAGAGGACAGGTCAGCAAAGAACAAAAAAAGGCAAAATAAAGGTCAGCAATGAGCAGAAAGAGGTAAAATAAAGGTCAGCGATGAGCAGTAACAGGCAAAATAAAGGTCAGCAATGAGCAGAAAGAGGCAAAATAAAGGTGCGATACTAGCAGAAAGAGGCTTAAAAGGGTCAGAAGGGAGCAGAATAAAGTCAGCAATGAGCAGAAAGAGGCAAAATAAAGGTCCGCAACGAGCGGAAAGAGGTGAAATAAAGGTGAGAAACTAGCAGAAAGTGGCAGAATAAAGGTCAGAAACTAGCAGAAAGAGGCCGAATAAAGGTCCGAAACTAGCAGAAAGAGGCAGAATAAAGGTCAGAAACTAGTAGAAAGAGGCGGAATGAAGGTCAGAAACTAGTAGAAAGAGGCGGAATGAAGGTCAGAAACCAGCAGAAAGAGGCAAATTAAAAGGTGAGAAAGGAGCATAAAGAGGCCAAATAAAAATCAGCACCGAGCAGAAAGAGGCCAAATAAAGTGAGAAACGAGCGGAAACAGGCAGAATACGGTGAGAAACTAGCAGAATAATAGTAATAATAATACAGTCATTTGTAGAGCGTGAACAGCTACCTCCCGAAGGCAAGATAAAGGTGAGAAAGAAGCGGAAAGAGGCAGAATAAAGGTCAGAAGGGAGCAGAAAGAGGCAGAATAAAGGTCAGAAACAAGTAGAAAGAGGCTAAATAAAGGTGAGAAGCGAGCAGAAAGAGGCAAAGTAATGGTCAGCAACTAGCAAGAGACAAAATAAAGGTAAGAAGCGAGCAGAAAGGCAGAATAAAGTTAAGAAACTAGAAGAAAGGCAAAATAACGGTCAGCAACGAGCAGAAAGAGGATAAATAAAGGTGAGAAACAAGCAAAAAGAGGCGAAATAAAGGCAATAAACGAGCAACCAGAGGCAAAATAAAGGTGAGAAACGAGCAGAAAGAGGCAAAATAGAGGTCAGAAACCAGCAGCAAGAGGCAAAATAAAGGTCTGCAACGAGCAGAAAGATGCTAAATAAAGGTGAGAAAGGGGCAGAAAGAGGCCGAATAAAGGTCAGAAACTAGCAGAAAGAGTCAAAATAGAGGTCAAAAACGAGCAGCAAGCGCCAGAATAAAGGTCATTCATTTCCTTTATTTTGGTTCGTAAAAAACCATAAAAGGCAACAATATACAATCATATATGAATAAAACAGACTAAAACCAAAAATATATATATACACATATTATATATAGATTACAAAATGCTAAAAACAAGTTACTGCCTTCTTGGCAGAGATGTGAGGAATTTAAAATATTCCTAAGGTCCTTTCTTGGACAAGAAGTTTCTTGGCCCTCAGATCCCAAATAGCTGTTCAATAATTTACCATTACAAGAGACAACCGGACCACTCATTCGTTCTGCATACTCTCAGTGCTGTTATACGGTCATTAAAGCCCATCAATTTGTACAATGGCCTTATCCAGCATGTATGTTGCTTTTTGCAAGCTATGCAGAAGAATAAGACGTGTTCAATGGACTCTGGAACCTCACATCCCATAGGACACATGTTTGATATGCCTGATCCCTTCTTCCAAAAACAGGTGAAGGAAGCTATTGGTAGCGTGCCCATTCTAAACTTGATAAAATGTGCTCATGTAAAGGGTTTGGTAACCATATCTAAATACATGTCAAACTTGAAACCACATTTAAATGAGAGAAAAGCATCAGTCAGGCTACCTGAAACAGTCTTGCATATGTTTTCTCCCAGCACATAGTCCAAATAGGCCACTTTGAACTTCTCAATGGCATGGCGTGGTAAATCTTGTGAGTCTGACCAAAAACCAGCTAGTCCAAGCTTATGTAACCAGGTCTTTATGCAAGAACACCAAGGGATCCTATCGGCTCACGAAGCCTCTAATAAGCCTTCTAGTCATTCCCTATAGGGCTCTAGTTCTTCTGTGGCCCACACCCTTAACCAATACTGGATCGGTCTCAATGCTACACTATCAGAAATGGGTCTCAGATTTAGATCCATACGAATGGGGAGTGTGGGAGTGCTCGGGGGAATTTTTAGTAGCGTTTTGAGGAAACTGTTCTCTGCAATTTCCAGCATCTTCAAGTTTCAGTGGCCCTAGATGTCTGCCCCGTAAAGGGCCACCCCACAAGCTTGGCTTCTATAGATTGCCAAAGGAGGAGAAATGGGAAAAGACGGAGCGCTATGTTTTTGGACAGGGTCCTCTTCCTCAACTGAGCTGGCCACCTATGTGAGTCTTCCAAAAGAACAGCCAGATAATCAAACTCGGAGACCCTCTCAAGAGCTTCCCCATCTAATAATATAGTTCTTCTTATTTTTCCCTTGCGATCTCCAAACACCATATACTTGGTTTTGTTATTATTGATTTTTAACCCATTGTCCCTACAATATAGGTAACACTCTCAAGCAATATGGATAGGCCCCAAGGACTTTAAGACAATAACAGGGTGTCGTCAACAAATAATAAACATGGTGTCTTTGTATCTTTGATGTTGGGAGAATCGTTCTCACAGTTAAAAAGGTACAGTAAGTACTTATTGATGTAGAAGAGCAAGAGTGTGGGGGCCAGTACGGACCCTTGGCGCACACCTCTCAGAATTGGAATTTCATCTGTCAGTTCTCCTGCAGGTCCCGACCCTGGCAAAACTTTCTGTGTATAGGGCCTGGATTAGGGTCAACAGCTCTCTTGGGACCCCTATCCTATGCAGGGTTTCTCATAGTTTCGGCCTTGAAACAAGGTCAAACGCTGATCGAAGATCCATGAAGGCCACGAATAACCTCACATTTTCCAGATCTACAGTCCTCCACTTGATGGCTAAAAAGTGTATGATTTCGTCTGTTGTGCTAATTTTGTGCCTGAAACCAACCTGTAAATGGGATAGCGCATTATCTTGCACAATCCAATCCCATAACCTATTGAGTATCTGGGAACTAAACATTTTTGGGATATTGTTGATTAAACTTATGGGTCTATAATTGTTCGGGATAGCTCCATTTCCCTGTTTGTGGATCGGTACTATTATTGCACCTTTCCAAGAATCGGTGACATGACCCCCAGCCATCAGAGCATTAGATACAAAGTTTTTATATGGGGCCCAGATCTGCGGTTCGCTTCTTTAAAAGTCAACCGGAATTTTGTCTAAGCCTGCTAATATAGCTAGGGTGGTTTCTTCGAGCATAAATTCCTTGCAATCTTCACCCACACGATCTATACAGGGGATGTTAATGCGTCCACTTCGCTATCAACTAATAGAGTACTTGTCTGGTAACGACCCCCAAAATGTAGAACCCACTCCTCTGGAGGGATGTGGCAATCCGACCTCAGCTTATCGGTACACCAGTTTTGGGATAGCAGCTGCCAAAACGTTTGCGGTCTTTGGTCCTTGCTGCCATCAATAAGTTTCCCCGGACTCCCTCTTCCCACAAAGCTTTGCTTGCCTTTATGGTGCGGACATATTCCCTCCTGGCTGAGACAATCTGCAATCTGTCCTTGCCTTTTAGGGCCTTAATAAGAACACCCTTAGATCTACACATATAGTGAAACCATTCATTGGATTTTACAGAGTTCGGGCCCTTTTTCCCCGTGCACATTTTTACAAAATGTAAGGCTAACCTGCTGAAAAAGTTAAAATGACCTGCCACTATCTGGCCAAGGATCAGCTCATTTTGCAATAGTGCAGTAAATTCATTTAGTATGAGTGGATAGAAATTAACTAACAATTCCTCAGAATTCAGGAAAACCTCATTTGACTGCTCGTTTGTCACTAGTGATAATTATCGGATTTGCGGCATCAGGATCTTTTACAGCCCTTCTCCCCTTACTTGCCATCCTATCCCAGAGCGAGAAAATTGGAAAATGTTCACTGTCATGGCGAACACAAACTGCCAGGCTGGATATCTCATGCCATATTCTTAGGTCCAATGAAGAAGGTAGGAAACCCAATATACCCTTGGAGGCTTGGGCAAAACAACTAATAACTGGTAACAGTGCCTACAAGGGATTTCGTTAAAAAACACTCAGTTGAATTATTCCAATCAATTACTTATTGGTCAAGCCCCAAGTGGTGACTGACTATTGAGTAATCTAAACATTAGTACAGTTATTTGAAGTATGAATACTCTGTGATGAACAATTTCACAACACGGGCGCGTTTTTCAAACTATAAACAGTTTTAATATCAACAAATCAAGAGGGGGTACAAAAGGTTATAACAAAACACCATGATAGAGGGTATCAAATGTTGTACAAAAAATAAAACCTTCAAATCATAAGTGTAAACATCTATTCCAAATGATCTGACATATAGGAAATGAATCTGAGAACAACAGACTCGTAGTGCTGAAAAATTCCATCTGTTTTTTCAGCGGTACGCGTCTGGAGCCACAAGTGAAAGTACAGATTCCGGACTCGAGCGGCATCATCAATATAATTACATCAGGATTGTACCTGTTGCTTGTGATATCGATTAAAACGAGCGATGCTATATATATCCACATCACGATCGTGCCTGCATTTTGGACATCGTGTGGATATCCATTTTAGCCTATTCATAAGGCCTTTCTGGTGTCTGACATGGAATTTTTTTTTTTTTTTTTTTTTAAAGGCGCGACTCATCTGATACAAACTAGGTGTCTAACCAGTCATAAGGGACCACTGTAACATCCTACTCTTCGTCCTGAAGATGGTCTAACGGACAAATTTGCCAAGAAAGACCGAAACGTCATCTAATTCCGTAGCACCCTTTGCGTTTAGGAACTGTTTTCTGTTGTTCTCAGATTCATTTCCTATATGTCAGATCATTTGGAATAGATGTTTACACTTATGATTTGAAGGTTTTATTTTTTGTACAACATTTGATACCCTCCATCATGGTGTTTTGTTATAACCTTTTGTACCCCCTCTTGATTTGTTCATATTAAAACTGTTTATAGTTTGAAAAACACACACCTGTGTTGTGAAATTGTTCATCACAGATTATTCATACTCCAAATAACTGTACTAATGTTTAGATTACTCAATAGTCAGCCACCACTTGGGGCTTGACCAATAAGTAATTGATTGGAACAATTCAACTGAGTGTTTTTTAACGAAATCCCTTGTAGGCACTGTTACCAGTTATTATATATTCTTAGGTCCAGCAAAATGTAGTCAATGTGGCTGCTATAATTCCCTCTAGTAAAGGTGGGCCTTTCAGCTCGATCTGAGGGAAATCGTCCGTTCCCTGGTCTTAGACCATGCGTAACCATAATATCTACAATCTGGGATCCTGCTACACTTATTTTGGGTGGTCTTCATGTGCAATTGAGGATGGAATACCCCATAGATGGTCCTCTTTCCTTAATGAGATCTAGGTATAGAATAAAGGTTAGAAGAGAGCAGAAAGAGGCAGAATAAAGGTCAGAAATGAGCAGGAAGAGGCAAAATGAAGGTCAGAAACTAGCATCAAGAAGCAGAATAAAGTCAGAAATGAGCAGAAAGAGGCAGAATAAAGGTCAGGAGCAAGAAGAAAGAGGCAAAATAACTGGCAGAACAAGAAGAAAGAGGCAAAGGCAGGATCGAGCAGTGAAGCGGCAGAAAAACAAGCAGAAAACGAGCAGAGGAGGTACAAAACCAAAGACAGCAGAAGGTAGCGGATTGCAGGCAAGCTGGACAGGAGGACCATCACAGGGGGAGCTAGCACGAGGACCTGCTAAGTGTGCCCCCTACTTATTTTTTTACCACTCACCCACTGACAGACGCACTCATACACCTTACTCAGAGACTCACGCACCCACTGACAGACACACTCTGACACTCATGCACCCACTCAAAGATCCATTCAAGCACTCATTCACCCACTCACAGACACACAAAGAAAATGACACACTCACAGACCCACTCAGACACTCACATGCCCACTCACATATCTACTCAGACAATCACGCACCCACTCACAAACCCACTCAGAGTGACACAACCACTCTCACCCACTCAGACTCACACATCCATTTACAGACCTTCAAAGACACTCATGTACCCACTCAGACACAGAGACTCGTGCACTGACTCACAGACCCACTCAGACACTCCTACACCCACTTACACAGCCATGTACAGACCCAGTCACACACTGACAGACACTCGCACCCATACAGCTGCTCACACACCCACAAACCCACTCACACAACCACTCACACCCCCCACACACACACACACTCACCTACCTATACAGCAAATCACACACCCACTCTCAAAGGTTACAGTGAAGAAATAAAAGTTTTAAAAAGTTGAAATTCACTGCAACAAGCATTTGCAACGCAATTGGTCTGGCATTACTGAAAGTTTGAGCTATTGGCGTTGCTAATAATAATGCAATGCCAATAGCTTGAACTTTCAGTAATGTGAGACCTATTGCATTGCAAATGGTATTTTTTTTTACTATTTATTTACTTTTTAAGCAATCACAGCACCCTCACTTTAACTTAAGATGTTTAAAGCTAAAACGCAGGAGGCGCGATTGCTTCAAAAGTCAATAAAGAGAAAAAAAAGCAGCTGCACGCCTTTTGTTAATTTCTTTACTTCTGTTACAATCGGCATCCACGCTGTAGCTTTAAACATCTTAAGCTAGAGCGCAATTGCTTAAAAAGTAAAAAAATGGGAAACAATTTTTGCAAAGCAATAGGTCTCACATTACTGAAATTTTAAGCTATTGGCGTTGCATTATTATTAGCAACGCCAATAACTCATACTTTCAGTAATGCGAGAGCTATTGCATTGCAAATGACTGTTTTTACGGGCGTTAGCAGGCAGACAAGAGTGATCTGTCATGACTGTAGGACAACGTACTTTTCAAAGAAAAGAACATATATTTATTTTACGCCTGTGTTACGGTGAACGCATACGATGGATTTCGGGTAACAGGTATTTTGTTCTTCGTATTAACAGACTCCAGTTTTTTGGTTTTTTTTACTACTAGAACTTCCACATGCTCGATGCCTTTGCTCTAAAGGTACGCCTGCTTTCCAAGTTCTTGCTGTTGACCAGTGCAGTTGTGGGTTTATCAGCTTTATTTGTGGAATCACGGCATGGGAAATTGCATCTTCTGTTTTGCACAAGAAAGAGATTTAACCACTGAGGTGCCTTACTGGAGCAGAAGCAGCACTGGGTTCCCTACCTTTATGATAACTAGAGTGCTCATAACTTTCCAAGACAATGTGGTGAATATTTTGTATTCTTTCGTGAAGGGCAGTGATTGTGCTCATTTCGGAGGGTGGGGGCAATGTGGCAAAAAATGTCTTCAAAGCGCCATACTCGAGATGGAGCTCATAGGGGGGTGTCCGATCCTTTGATGGGAGTTGTTGCGAGGGCCTCTTATATTCTTGTGTAGATACGCGTGCAATGGATGAAACCCGGGAGAAGACACAGCCAGAGAGCAGTCCACTGCATCTTGTAGCCTGCGGTCGTTGGATGGAGCCACAGTGAGTTTAAAGCTAAAGTGTGGGTGCCGTCATTGCTACAAAAGTAAATAAATGGAAAAAAATGGCTTTCACATCCTTTCATTTTCTATTTATTTACTTTTAAAGCAATTGCGGCACCCGCGCTTTAGATGTTTAAAGCTAAAGCGTGGTTGCCAAAATTGTAGCAAAGTAAAGAAATAGGAAAAAAAGGCGTGCAGGCTCATTTTTTTCCTTCTATTTATTAACTTTTGAAGCAAATCGCACCACCTGCGCTTTAGCTTAAGATGTTTAAAGCTAAAGCGGGGTGTGCCGCCATTGTAAAGAAAGTAAAGAAATAGGGGGGAAAACCATAGAAATTGAGCAGTTATAGTTACGTGAGCTAACTATAACTTATGCCCCCGCAATGCACTGCTTATGACCTCACATATTATATCACTCATGACATGGTCAGTGACATCACTGATGACATCATCCACAGAACCATTCACACCCCCATAGAAACTCGCATACACCCAGACAACCCCTCACATACCCATTCACAGACCCATAGCAGTACTCACACTAATTTGTAAATCTAGGTTTGCAGACCCTCCGCTAATCCAAAGCGGTGGATCCGCAAAGTCACGCGCCACCAGCAATGCCGTGGTTGGCTGACAACAATCTTACTGGGAGGTTGCAGCCACCATTTTAATTATCGGGAACGGTCCAGGGGCCTTAAAATATATCTGCAAAATGACTAAAGGCGTCAGAGTAGAGGTACCTTGACCCCAAGGGGGTGTTAGAGGAGTGTCAGAGGGGCCTATGTTGAGTATAAAATTGAGTTAAAAACAAATTCTGCTTCGGGAATCCACGGATCTACCCTGGGGCTCAGTGCGGCCCCGTGTAAATCCGCAACTGATTCAAGGATCTTGACACAAACAGAGAAAAACAAACACTTTCAGACCCACTCAGACACCCACACAGGTACTCTCAACACCCATGTACAGACCCGCCCAGGCAGTCACGCACCTACTCACAGACCTATGCAAGCATTCACGCACCCACTCACAGAGCCATGCAGGCACTCTCATACCAACTTACAGACTCACATAGGCACTCTCACACCCAATCACAGATGTATGCAGGCATTGGCACACCCACTCACAGACCCATGCAGGCACTCACAGACTCACTCGCATACCTATGTAGGCACTCACACACCCACTCACAGATCCACACAGAAACTCCCACAGACCCTCACAGACCCACACAGACCACTCACAGACCACTCACAGACCACTCACAGACCACTCACAGAACCACTCACAGAACCACTCACAGAACCACAGACACCCATTCACAGACCCACTCAGACACCCATGGAGGGAACTCAAACCCACAGACACTCACAAACCCACAGACACTCACAAACCCACAGACACTCACAAACCCACAGACACTCACAAACCCACAGACACTCACAAACCCACAGACACTCACAAACCCACAGACACTCACAAACCCACAGACACTCACAAACCCACAGACACTCACAAACACACAGACACTCACAAACCCACAGACCTTCCCACACAGACAGACCTTCCCACACAGACAGACCTTCCCACACAGACAGACCTTCCCACACAGACAGACCTTCCCACACAGACAGACCTTCCCACACAGACAGACCTTCCCACACAGACAGACCTTCCCACACAGACAGACCTTCCCACACAGACAGACCTTCCCACACAGACAGACCTTCCCACACAGACAGACCTTCCCACACAGACAGACCTTCCCACACAGACAGACCTTCCCACACAGACAGACCTTCCCACACAGACAGACCTTCCCACACAGACAGACCTTCCCACACAGACCTTCCCACACAGACCTTCCCACACAGACCTTCCCACACAGACCTTCCCACACAGACCTTCCCACACAGACCTTCCCACACAGACCTTCCCACACAGACCTTCCCACACAGACCTTCCCACACAGACCTTCCCACACAGACCTTCCCACACAGACCTTCCCACACAGACCTTCCCACACAGACCTTCCCACACCCATGCAGGCACTGGCAGACCTATCCATAGACCAACACAGGCACTCACAGACCCAGTCACAGACCTATGCAGGTACTCGCACACCATTTACAGATCCATACAAGCACTCAGACAGCCACTGACATACACATGTAGGCACTTACACAGCTGACTCATTTACCCACACAACCACTCACAGTCACTCACAGATCCACCCCTGCACTCAGATACCCTCTGAGAGAATAAAACAGGCACTCAAAGACCCACTGTCAGAGCCATGCTGGCACTCACACACCTACTCAGAAATCTATGCAGTCACAGAGAGACCAACTCACAGACCTATGCAAGTACTTACACATCCAGTCACAGACCCATGCTTCTACTTACACATCCAGTTACAGACCCACACAGGCACACACACCCATTCACAGACCCACACAACCACTCAGACACCCAACATAGACCCACACAGGCACTCACAGAGACACTCATCCACTCACACACCCATTCACAGACCTACGCAGGCACTCACAGACACTCCTATACCCATGCAGGCATTCAGACATACTCACACCCTCATGCATCCACTTACAGGACCACACAGGCACTCGCACACCCACTCAAAGCTAAGCATGCACTAACAGACCTACTCTCAGAGCCACACCAACACACACCCACTGACACTCACACAGGCATTCTCACACCTGCTCACAGAATTACAAAGGCAATCACAGACCCATTGAGAGAGTCATGCAGGGAGTCATGCAGGCACTCATACATCCACTCACATATCCATGAAGGCACTAACAAATCCTTTCACAGACCCACACTGGCACTCAGAGACCCAGTAATAGATCCAAGCAGGTACTCACACACCCAGGCACAAATCTATGCAGGCATGCATATACCCACTTAGAGACCCATGAATCCACATACACACCCACTTACAGACTTTTACAGGCACTTGCACACCCACTCATATTTATGCAGGCAGTTGCAGACTTATATAGACAGTCACACACCTACTTACAGACGCACACAGGCACTCACAGACCCACACAGGCACTCACAGACCCACACAGGCACTCACAGACCCACACAGGCACTCACAGACCCACACACCCAGTCATACATCCCCTCACAGACCAGTACAAGCGAATCCTAAATGTGCTGCTTTGTACTGAATGCGTGCTTCTGGTTTGTGGATCTGGGAATGTTGAATACAAATTTCAAAATAAGGATTTAAAAAGAAAATGAACCAGTGTTTAGGAAAAAGGGTGGCTCTAACAAGACCCTTTATGTTTATGGTGGGTAGATGATAACTACCCATAAAACAGGATGCAATTCTTCAAGTCATTGAGGAACACCCTGTCGCCTTTCTCAGTGAAATAAACTCAATCATTTCTACATATACCATCCATATCAAAATGTAAATTGTAGTGGTATATGGAGTCCATGATGTGGACTCTGAGGAATGCAGAATCAGTTTTATTGACATGTTTCCTGGATTTGTCGATCAGTGGACAGAATTCATTTGATCACTTCCACCTTTCGCAAATGTTGGAGAACACCAAGGCAGTGTTTGGGAAAAGTGCCATTAATTTACCAAAGACATTCTTCATTAGGATTTCCAGTCCAACCCCATTAAGTGTGCCTAGGCCTTTACCACCACAGTGCACAATCATAAGGTCTGGATGTTGGCAATCCACAATGCTTTCAACCAAAGGCAGGAATTGATGCCATTAATCCTCTCTGGCCCAACCAAGTGATGTCTACATCAGATTATCACAAGTCCCTGTCAATGCCCCTCTTTCTAGCACTCTCTGGCCCAAAACACAAAACTATAGCCCACAATACACACTTTAACCAATTTGGAGGCAAACTGGAGTAGCACCCAGGAGAAGGCTTTAGTTGAATGAGACAGTTTTGAAAATGAAAGGCAGTTAAAATGGAGGACAGTACCTACATTAAACAAAACATATTTTATTGAATGCTGTTAATATGTAGGTAGCTAAAAGTAGGTAGTGATTTGGAAAAAAAAAAAGTAATTACTTCTGTGATTGGCTCTGCATATTTTTTTATTTTTTTTAAGTTATGCTGTTTGGGATACGCTTATAATTCTAAACAGTCAACCACACCTGCTACAGTTAAATTTGAAAGGTAGTATGGTGCTCATAGAAAGCGTTATGAACTTTTGACCTAATGGTAGCAGTCAGTGTTATAAACATGGGCAACATGGAAATGGAGCCAAAAGTGCGGGGGGGACAAAAGAGTAGATTGTAAATTTGAGAATCAGAGTGGTATGGAAACATTGCTGATTAGGGTTGTAATTTAGTACTTTTTACAAGGTATCAATGCCACGCTTTAACATCAGATTGTTAACTGGGTTTATGGGATCCTGTGCGGATTTACGGATCTGCCGCAATGTTATACGGTGGATCAAGCTGCGCGCCAAAGCGGATTGGCAAATCTGCTCACAGCCACTACCTAATTGGGCTTCTCAACAGGAGTCTTACAAAGGGTTAAAAAACAGTGACCATTCAGAAGTGGCATAACAAAAAGTAAAACCTGAAAGGAAGGTTGTGATTTGCTTACAACATCAGTATTATTGAAAGCAGAGTGGGAAGGGTTGCCATTAATGATTCCTATGTACTGAGAGTGGTCTACCATTCTTGTACTTCTAACTTCAGATTTTCACTAAAAAGAGTTTCTAAGTGATATTGAGAAAAAAACTGGTGAACAGCAAAGACATTTCACAGGTATTTCAATTGGGTTGTCCTTTTAAAAAGAAATGTATATAAAAAGTTATGAGTGTGTATATATTGTGCAATAAGATATATAGGTTATGCACAACAGTAAAAGGGAAAATAAAAGGAAGGGTAGATGATGATATTAAGGAAAATCACAGTGAGCAGCAAAGGAGGAATAAAAATGCCTGAAGAGAAAATAGCTATATTATTAAGCTCCAATGAATGAATGTGTTTGGAAGTAGATGTGGGTGATTTATTACACTATATATTTTGATAGTATATAATTTGCACCAACACACAGACACACCGCCACACCGAGAGGGACATCAATAAAATCATTGACATAACCATTTATTCACCTACACATCTACTTACATACTCATTATCACAGATTGGCAGGCACACTCATATCCTCTCAGATACATAAAAGCTTTTCATGTACCCAGTACTCACTCAGATAGAGATGTACAGAGCCATACACCCAGTTATATATGCAGTTGTTCCCCACACAGCCACTCATATACCCATTTACAATACCATAGTCAATCACACACCCAGTAAGACAGCGACAGATGCACTTGTACATTCACTCACACAGTTACATACCGCAATACTCACTAACACAGCGAGTAAGGAATCCATACAGTCACTTACATACACGTTTACAAACCCATAGTTACGAAGAGAGCTAGTCATAAGCTGACTTAGTTACTTACGTATCCAGTGACACACCCACAGAGGGACTGATACAGATATTCAGATATGTACTGAAGAACTGACACTTCCAAATCACTCATCCAGACAAGTAGGCCTTTAAACATGTCTCAGGCCTGCTACGGTAGAACCTGTGTGTGCAGTTTTACTGCCAGGCAGACTTGGAATTTAAAACCCCTTGCCAAGCCTTAAACTTTCATACTACTACATATAGGTCATCCCTAAAGTAGGCCGTAGGTAGGCTATAGGGCAGGGTGCTATGTACTTAAAAGGTAATAAATATACTTTGAAGTTTCAGTAAGTTACACAAGCACTTAGAGACCCATACGCCTAGTTATACATCCAGTTTCCCATCCATATGGCGACTCGCATACCTATGTACAAAGCCAATCACACAGCCAGTCAGACAGCAACAGAGGCACTTACACATTCCCTCACACACATACAGCACACTTCTGTATCTAGCAGTAACTGAGGCAGTTGCACACACCCCAATACCCACTAACACAGCAAGTAAGCAATCCATACAGCTACTTACATACACAATTACCTCCCCATAGATTTACTAAGAGAGCCAGTCATATGCTAACATAGTTACTTACATATCCCATGACACACCCACAGAGTGACTGATACACTCATTCACATATGTAACGAAGAACTGACACTGCTAAGTCACCCATCCAGTTAAGTAGCCCTTTAAAGATGTGTTGGGCCTGCTACTGCAGAGCCTGTGTGTGCAGTTTTACTGCCATGCCAACTTGGAATTTAAAACTCCTTCCAAGCCTTAAACACCCCTTTTACCACATGTAAGTCATTCCTATGGTAGACAGTAGGTAACCTTCAAAGCGAAGAAATGTACTTTGAAATTTCAGTGAGTTACACGTGCACTTACAGACCTATATGTCCAGTTTATATTGTCTCCCACCCATACTGCAACTCACATACCTTAGTAGAAAATCATAGAGCCACTCCCACAGCCAGTCAGACAGAGGCACTTACATATTCAGTCACACACACACACACACACACACACACAGCACTTATGGATCCAGCAGTAACTGAGCCAGTTACAGACAGTTACATACCCAATCACCCACTAACACAGCCAGCAAATCACTCATCCTTACACTAATTCATAAATGCACTTGTACATCAAAAGCGGCAGACTTACACTGCCTGTTACACACTGATATAACTACTTATGTAGGTATTCAATTGCTTATAGTATGTAATTTAATAATAAGTAGTGTAAAAGTAAATGCATTGTTTATTTGCTTTTCAGACATTTACCTGCATTTTCAAAAGAAGATTAACCATGCCGAAAAAGACAGAAACAAGTAAAAATTGAGGAAACCGTACTATCTGCTTACGACTGACAGTGAAAAGGAACACAAGGCAGAAAATGCAGTTAAAGAGAAATGAGCTGCTGGTAAGAGAACAAAGAAGTTTCTAAAAATACTATGTGGAAAAATGGAAAATGTAGAAAACCATGCTAATAAAAAGCGATGTATACAAATAGCTCAGAAATGAGAAGGAGGAAGTGAAATTCGAAGTGAGAAATCTTATAAGAAAACAACTAGTGCAACAAGAAGACAGGATCATTTTAAGGAAATTAGAGTGAGAATGTTTCGTAGTAGGATAATACAGAATTTGGTACTAAACATGAAGCAGTATAAGATGAGAAGGGAAACGCAGGCATAAACAACATATTGAAAGTGTAGTTGATAAAGCATGTTTTGTGAAGCAGAAACTATTTTGATTCTGAAGAGAATGAGAACACTGGACAAAATAGTGTTGTCTACGAAGAGAAAAAGTCAGAAAAAAGACTTACTAATAAAAGTTTTTTTTGTTGTAAAATCTTCAGAGGAGAATGGGAGCATACTTCTAGTACTGAGCCTTTCTTTAATGAAGAAAGCTACTTGCAAGAGAACACATTAGTGCATGCAGTTGAAACAACTGGTCGATGCTATGAGGTAAAAGATGATACTGCCACTGCAAAAGAGATGGTTCCTAGAAATGTAGAGGAAGAGATAGCTGAAGAGGTACATGGAAGGCGCAGACATACCCCTATGTACAAAAGGGAGTTTAGCAGTATTTGTAATGTTGACCAGGAATCAATAGATATATTAAAACATTTTCTACGTCATTTTCCAGGTAAAGTCTGAAGCAGAAAATGCAGTGTTGCAAGAATTAGATCCGGGCACAGTAAGGAAATATACTAATTTACAAGGATATTCACTGGGGTGTCTGTTAAATAAAGTGTACACAAGCACCTATTATTATTTCCGAATGTTGGCTGACAATCATTCAAAAATGCAAAATTTAGTTGGAAGACTTTACTTTGTAAAACGTTCAGCATCGTGTTTAGGAGAAATGAACAAGCCACTTTTGTATGGTACAGTATCAGTGGTTCAAAAAGTTTGTGATGATATAGAATTCTGTTTCTTTGGTCCTGAAGTAGAGTCTGGGGAAAATGAGAAATTGGTATGTCCAGGTGTAGAGGAAGAGAACACAGATGTCAGTACTGATAACTTTGCATGAGAAATAATAGTAAAGTTGAATGCAGTTTCTACAGAGAAACCAACCTATGGTTGTATATGCTGTCTGCACACTCACTACAAAGGCCAAACACGAAATGTTGGTGTTGTCAAAAAGTGAGCAGGAAAACATAGAAAAGTGGATAGAATTTGCGGTGTATTTATATGTGGAGAACGGTTCAATTTATCAACACGGCAGAACATGTATAAGTATTGCTATAAGAAATTAGAGTATAACAAAAAACCTGCGAGAGCAATACATAATAAGTTAGAGTTGGTTGAAATTCCAGAGGAACTTCAACATCTGAATGTTTATGAAACAATATTAATACAATCTATACACCCATTTCAAACAATAGTTCGAATGGAACCAAAGACAGGGAAAGTACCACCAACTGAGCTATAGAAAGGCCTTAAAAGGTAGAGTTGTGTACTTACCTTTAGATTTTAAACGTAATGTTGAAACTGTGGGTGTAGAGAGAGATATAGATGAACCGCTAATTATTATAGTGAATGGTGTGCCCACAAAAAACAAAAACAATCTGGCAAGAACTAGTGGATGTGAATAAGGTGAAGAATGCTACATTCTATTTGAAACAGAATTATGTGTACTACAAAGATGTAGATGTTCTCACAGATGGAAGTTGCATGGATGAGGGAATGCTGCCTTCAAGTGTACAGTTTGAAAAAGTGGATAGAACTAAATCTGAAGAAATATATGAGGACTACAGTATCCATCCACTGCATTCAAAAGAAATTATGGGGAATACCATTAAACTGTACCAATTCAAACAAGCTAAAGGAGCTCCAATGAGTGTCTGGGAGAAAAGTTTAGAAGCTTGCTGTTTTCGACTACTATTGTCAACTGGAGTAGACGGACATTATAACCGCACAGTGCAAATACCAGCAGCTGAGTATAGATAATCCAGATTATATTCAGAGGACCCTAGATTTCGTCAAAGTATTCCATATATATTCCATATGTTATTTGAAAGTGATTTGTTTGGACTATCATACGCAGTTAACCATATTCTGAAGACAGGAGTTAACCTACAAAATATGTCCACAAGAGACTTTGTAAACAAAATTAATGGAAAAGATGAGAAGTTAGAATACAATTTGATGGCATGCTAACTTGGCACCAATGAATATTGACATCGTCGTCATGGTGAACTAAAAGGATTATGTTACTTACCCTATAAGCATCTGTTCTTGGCATGTAGAGCTGTAGATTCACATGCTTTGCATACTCCTGCCATCTAGTGTTGGGTACGGATGTTTGAAAGTAATTTTTCTTCGAAGAAGTCTTTCCCAGTCACAAGGCGACTCCTCCTTTCGGTGATAGTGCACATGGGCATCGACTCCATTGTTAGATTGTTTTCTCTCAAGAGGGTGAGAATGGATTAAGTAAGCATAGTACAGAGATTTCCATTGATATGTAATGTGAATAATAAGAATTGCAACAACCATAGGTGTTCGGAGAGGAGGGAGGGCGCATGTGAATCTACAGCTCTACATTCCAAGAACAGATGCTTACAGGGTAACATAAACCGTTTGAGGCACGTGTGCTGTAGATACACACGCTTTGCATAGATTTATAGCAGTTCCTCTCAAAGCGATGACTAACCAGTGGGTGCTGCAGTTGTTTGAAAAAGTGTTTTTAGCACTGCTTGTCCTACATTAGCTTGTTGACGTGCTAATACATCAACACAATAATGTTTGGTAAATGTGTGTGGTGTAGACTATGTAGCTGCCTTACATATGTCAGCTAAGGGAATATTAACTAAAAAGGCCATAGATGCTCCTATTTTGCAAGTAGAAAGTGCTCTAGGAGGTATAGTTAAAGTTCTTTTAGCTTTAACATAGCAAGTTTGAATACATTTAACAATCCATCTAGAAATACTTGATTTAGAGATAGGATTTCCTTTATGAGGTGGAGCAAACGCAACAAAAAGTTGTTTTGTGAAAATCTTTTGTTCTATCAATATAGGATAATAGTGCTCTTTTGACATCAAGTACAAGTGTGTACAGCCCTTTCTGCTACTGAATGAGGTTGAGGGGAGAACACGGGTAACTCAACTGATAGGTTAATATGAAAAGCAGAAACTACTTTTGGAAGGAATTTTGGGTTTGTACGCAGAACCACTCTCTTTATGAAGTTGAATGAAAGGTTCTTCTAAGGTTAATGCCTGTAGCTCACCAACACGTCTTAATGAAGTGATAGCAATTAGAAAGGCAACTGTGACCGGAGAAGCGAGGGATCAGCAGGAAGGCACCCCGGGGGCATGGGAGAGATGCGCTCTAGCTCGTACACGGCATCGCGACCCGGAAGCGGATGTGTTGGGGGCGGAGGAAACACAAGCGGCGAGGAGGCAACAGAGAGGAGGAGTCGGGAGGAAGACAAACGCGAGAGAGGATCGAGAGCAGTGGAGGTGTGAAGCCCAGATTCTGAGGACGGCACAACGGACCAAGCGGCCGTGACAGGAGGAGAGCCCGGAACGGAAGGAGGAGACGGGAACACGGGCCGTGGTGAAAAGAACCAGAGGGAAGGCGTATCGGACGTGGCTGCCGTGACTCCGGTTGGGAGTCACGGTCCAAGGCAAGTACTGTCTAACAGTGAGCTGTTAAGACGTTTTGGTCTTGTCTTATGGGTTTTGGGGTCTGTTCTTGAGGGATCCCTGTTGGGAGGAGCCCCATAGGGGGAACCAGGTCAAACCCCAGCACTTTCTTTCCCTCAACACCCAAACCACGGGCACGAGTGGTGACTAGTGGAGGGATTGTCTTTGAGTAGGATACAGTGCTAATTGCCGCATACCCGTTTATGTTTCCCAAAGGCATCGAGGAGACGAAGGACGAGAGAACAGAATCGGAATACGAGAAGAGTGAAGTTAACTGTATGAGATTTGAGGAATAGAAGGACCAAAAGCTAAGAAGGAGAAGAAGAAAGAAGAAAGACATTCTAATCAAGAAAATATTGGCTTTGTCTTTTTCTTGTCCTGTGTCAGCAACCTTCCATGAAAGAAATTTTAATGAACAATTGTGCAATGGCTCAAAGGATGGACCCATAAGCCTTGTGAGAAGAATGTTAAGGTTCCAGACAGGTGCATGTGGTACACTGGGTGGTATTATATGTTTAAGGCCTTCCATAAAAGCTTTAATTACTGGAACTTTAAATAAGGATAAATGTTGTCTGTTTTGCAGATATGCAGCTACTGCCGCAAGGTGTAGTTGAATAGATGTGTAGGCTAAGCCAACTCAATGTAGATGCAAGGGATAAATAATATTTTGTATAGATGCATCTAGTGGATCAATTGTGTTATTATTGCAATATATAACAAACCTTTTCCACTTTGCTGCATAACATGCTCTAGTGGTAGGTTTCTTGCTTCTTTAAGAATTGTCATACAATCTTGTGGTAGATTTAGATATCCGAACTCTATTACTTCAGGAGCCAGATCGCTAGGTTAAACTCCTTGGGGTTTGGATGTCCAATTTCTCCATGGTTCTGTGTGAGAAGGTTGGAAGTGAGGTGCAGCTTTTGGTGTGGAACCACTGACAGTTCTAGTAGTGTGGTGAACCATGGTTGACAAGCCCATGTGGGACCCACTAGAATCAGGGTAAGTGAGGTCTGTCCGAGTTTCCGAACCAGAAATGGAAGGAGAGGGAGAGGCGGAAAAGCGTAAGCAAACATCCCTGACCAGTTCATCCATAGGGCATTGCCTTTGGATAGATGGCGTGGGAATCTGGAGGTGAAGTTTGGGCATTTGGAGTTCTCTGCTGTGGCAAAGAGGTCTATCTGTGGAAATCCCCATTTTTGGAAGTATGGAAGGAGAACCTGGGTATGAATTTCCAATTTGTGTACGCATCCTGCTGAGAAGGTCAGCAAATTGGTTGTTCATGCCTGGAGTGTGTTCTGCCAGAAGATTAATTTTGTGATGTATCGCCAAACGCCAAATGGTCTGAGAGAGGCGTGACAACTGTAGAGATTATGTCCCCCCGTTTTTGTACATAGTACATAGCTGTCATATTGTCCGTCCGTACTAGGACAACTTTCCCTATGAGGTGAGGCTGAAAAGCCTTTCGTGCTAGATGAACAGCTAGAAGCTCAAAGTAATTGATATGGAGACTTTTGTGTTTGGTGTCCCATAAACCCTGAATTGTTAGATGCTGGAGATGGGCACCCCAACCTGTGAGAGATGCATCTGCTGTTAGTACGACTTGTGGAATTGGGTCGATGAAGGACCGCCCTTTTGATGTTGTGTGTTCCACCACTGCAGAGAGCGATGAGTGCGGCTGTCTGATTCCACTGACGTGCTAAGCATTCCTGTAGAGGACGCATGTGTAATCTTGCACGAGGCACTATTGAAATGCATGATGCCATCATCCCTAAAAGATGCATGAAAGTTTTGACTGTTAGGTATTGGTTGTTTTGAAACTGTAGTAATAAAGTTTGAAAGTTTTTAATTCTGGCTGCATTGGGAGAGGCTAGAGCTGTGTGAGTGTTTAGTGTTGCTCCCAGATATGTTTACAGTTGTGAGGGTTGAAGATGGGACTTCTGTGCATGGACTGTAAATCCCAATTGATGGAGAAGGTTTATGGTAGCTTGAGTGTGTTGTAGACACTTTTGCTGTGTGTTGGCTTTGATGAGCCAATCGTCCAGATATGGGAAGAGAGGAATTTGTCTTCTTAGATGAGCTGCTACTACTGCTAGACATTTTGTGAATAATCTGGATGCAGTAGTTACTCCGAATGGGAGTACTTTGAACTGATAGTGATTTCCTGCTATCACAAATCTGAAATATGTTTGATGTGCTGGGTTGACAGGAATATGGAAGTATGCGTCCTTTAAGTCTAGTGTTGACATAAAGTCGCCTTGTTGTAGAAGTAGAAGCACTTGTTGAAGGGTAACCATATGAAAGTGTTCTGAAAGTATGTATAGGTTTAACGGTCTGAGATCCAAGATTGGTCATAGAGACCCGTCCTTCTTGGGGATTAGTAAGTAAAGTGAGTAAACTCCTGATCCTTGGTGTTGTAATCCAACTGGTTCTAAAGCTCCTTTTGTTAGAAGAGCTCGTACTTCTTGTATGAGGAGCTGTTGGTGTTGTAGCGAGAGTTTGTGATTGAGAGGTTGAATATTGTGAGGACTACTGGTAAGCTCCAGGCAATAACCATGTTGGATAATGTCCAATACCCATTTGTCTGATGTTACTGATTGCCAAATGAGAAAGAATTGTTGTAGTCTTCCCCCGACTGGTGTTAAATGGTCGGGGGGATTTGTAGGCAAGTCACTGTTCGTTGGGAGATGGAGAGGTACATGTTTGTGTACCTTTACCTCTGCCTTTGAAATTGTTTCTTCTGTACCCACCTTTATAGAAACCTCTTGATGGCGAGGGTTGCATGTATGACCTGTATGAGGATACATTGGGATCTGAGGAATTACCTTTGGATCCCCCTCTATAAAATGAGTGACGAAAGGAGCCTCTATTGGATGGTGACTGAAGAGCTCCCATTGATTTCACCACTTCTGTGCCTTTTTTCTTTTTCTCAAGTGACTTATCTACTTGAGGTCCAAAAAGATTCTGTTTGTCAAAGGGGGCATTAAAAATGGTTTACTGAACTTCCGGTTTAAACCATGAGAATCGCAGCCATGCATGCCTTCTAAGAAGAATGCTGGTGTTAGCACCCAATGCTGCAGTATCAGCAGCATCTAGTGCACATCTGATAGAGGAATAAGATATTAATTTCCCCTCCTGCACTTATTCTTGTTCTTTTTTCTTGTGTTCTTCTGGGAGATATTGGAGTAACTGCTCCATTTCATCCCAGTGGGTCCTGTCATATCTAGCTAATAGGCCTTGTGTGTTGGCTATACGCCAGTGGTTGGTGGATTGTGCAAGCACCCTTTTCCCGGATACATCTATCAATTTAGACTCTTTGTCTGGAGGGGGTGCATCTGCTGCAGTTTGGAAATTTGCACTTTTCCGAGCATTGGAGACAACTAAGAAATTTAAAGGCAACTGTCCTCTAATAATAATTGGATCTGTTGGGGTAGGTTTGTATTTTTTTGTCCACCCTGGGCGTTAAAATACGAGCCCCTACAGGGGCTTTAAAAATATCATCAGAATGTCGCATCATGCCTTTTAACATAGGTAAAGATTGTGCCGTCCTATGAGTTCTTCCTAAAGTTATCAAATGAAAAATTCTCCTCTAAGGATTCCTTATGTAGTGTGACCACATGGTATGACGCTGCTCTGGAAATTAAATCCTGGTATGCTGTGTTGTCATGAGGAGGTGATGGTTTTGTGGGGTATAGGTCAGGATCATTATCTATTGGAGGATCAATGTTGTAATTGATTCCATGGATCCATTGGTGGTGGACTATCATAACCTGTATAATCAATATCAGGCTGTGTGTGCGTGTGGAGAACCCTGTGGGGTAATGTCTTAAGTGTTTGGGCCTGGTGGTGGTGAAGATGGTGGAGGGGTTTGAGGAACAGGGTGGATAGGGCTTGTAGCTATGTACTTTTTCTTCTTTAGAGGAATTTTGTAGCTTATATCCTGTGAAGGAATGTTCCTTTTATAAGGTGTGACATGTATAGCTATTATGTGTCCAGAGTTTGAATTAATGTAGATTTTCCTCTGCTTAGGATCCAGGTTTTCCTGCATAATTTCCAGGATGGGTTCCGGAGGCTTTTGAGGAGCATCCTTTGTTTTCAGTGCCGACATTTTCAGTGACAAACTGGTCCTGTCCTTTTCATCCTTTGGAGCCGAAGGTTTCGGTGCCGAAGGTAGTTTTTCTCAACTCAGTCCTGAACCGGAAGGCTTGACTGTCAGTTTTGGTGTCGAGCCCAAGGGCGGGCATTAGAAGCAGTGTCTCAGTGCGGACCATGGCCAGAAGGCAGTGGTGGCCCAGACGCCTTTTGTTTGGTGGAAGAAAGTTTGAGGGGCAAAAGGGCTTTGTTACTCACTGCACCCTGTCCCGCTGGAATGTTTTCGAACTCTAACTCGATTTTGGGTTCCGAATCTGATCCTTAGATAGAGAAGGCATCCTCCTCTTCCGCTGCAGACGCCTCCATTTCTTCGTGCTCGGTATCTTCTCCGAAGATATCCGGGGTGTATTCAATGTTCTGCCGCTGCATGTCCCTTCGTCGAGCCAGACGATCCTGCAAAGTCTTCTACGATCTGAACAATCGACAAGCGTCACAATCTTCTTCCTTGTGCTCCGATGAGAGGCACAAGTTGCAGACTTTATGCAGGTTGGTGCTCGGATAATTGGAGTAGCACCGAGGCAGAATTGAAACTGAGTCCATTCCATTGGCAGAAGACTGGCTAATAAGGAACGGAGTGGAAGTCGACTGACGCCTAGCCGCGGCCTAGGCCTGAAGCTCGCCAACGATGTCTTTTCTTCCGGAGATGGAGAGTTTTCCTATATTTCGGCACGCAGAGAATGATGTTATGTTTCTTGAATTTATAGGGCGCACAGCTACCCCCGAGGGGTTTCCCGGCGCCAACCAGGTAGGTGAGAGAGGAATGGAAAAAAGAAATTAAAGATTGAACAGCCATGTCTTCAAACTTCTGCGGAATCTACCATAAACAGTTTCCTCACGTAGAGATAGGAAGAGAGTTCCATAGGGAAGGTCCCAGGTAGGAAAAAGACCGACCGCGCATGCGAGTAGGTTTGATTTTGGGGATGGTGAATTTAGTCTGTAAGGCAGAACGCAGAGGGGGTGAAGGTATGTAGAGTTGAACTAATGATTGCAAATATTGAGGAGCCATTCCAGTTTTAATTTTGAACATATAGCTCAAGGCTTTGAATTTGACTCGATTCTCCACCTTTAGCCAATGAAGGTCGCGAAGAAAGCAAGAGACTGAAACAGTCTTAGGTACATGACATAGCAGGCCGGCAGCCGCATTTTGCACCACTTGCAGTCTTTGGATCATAGCTGTGTTGAAGCCCAGATAGAGAGCATTACCGTAGTCCAGTCTAGACGTAACTAGGGCATGAACTACTGTTCTCTGAGCAGAGGGGTATCATCCACAGAATTTTCTTTAACCATTTTAGAATGGTAAAACAAGTTGAAGCCACCTTAGTGACTTGTTGTTTCACTGACAGATGATCGTCGATGATAAAGCCCAAATTACGAACCTGATGCACAGGCGGGTTAAGGCAGACATTTCAGAGGGCCAGTGTTGAGGTCCCCAAAGATCTTGTTTTTTTCCTAGGATCATGACCTCAGTTTTGTCTCCATTTAAATTGAGTAAATTGTTTTGCATCCAAGACGCCATTTTTCTCAGACCAGACTGAAGAGCAGAGGGTTCAGATCCCTTAGATGGAGAAAGGGAGAAGATTATCTGCGTGTCATCGGCATAGGAAAATAAGTACAGCCCAGCTTCTTCGGCAACATCTGCCAGAGGACGGACATAGACATTAAATAGCAGAGGACTCAGCACGGAGCCTTGGGGAACTCCATAGGATGACAACTAGGAATTGGAACTGGCCGCTGCGGGAAAAACCTGAAAGGTACGGCCAGTTAAAAAAGAGTGGAGCCACTGCAAGGCTAAGTCCTCTAGGCCCAAGGACTGCAAGGCTTTCAACAGGACAGTGTGAGACACCGTATCAAAAGTGGCGCTGAGGTCCAGTAAAATAAGGGCCGCTGTGTCACCTTGGTCCAACCGGTGCCTCAACATTTCAGTGACTCCTAGTAGAGTAGATTCAGTACAGAAACCAGCTCTGAATCCAGATTGAGAGGAGTGAAGAAAATTCTGAGACTCAACAAAGGAGGTCAACTGGGAGTTAATATGTTTTTCAAGGATTTTAGAGAAGGTTGGGAGCAGCGAGATGGGACAGAAATTAGATGGCTTAGTCGGGTCAGCATTGGCTTTCTTTAAAAGAGGGAGCACCATGGCACGTTTCCATTCTACGGGAAGAAAGCACTCCTGCAAGGAAGCGTTGAGGAGGTCCATAATCATCAAGAGTATAGGTGCGTCAAGCGGTTTCATCACAGAAATAGGAAGTAGGTCCTGGGGGGGGACGACCAGATTTGATGTTTGCCAATAGCCGGTTGAAAGCTGAATTCCAAAGGAGACCAAGCTTCTAGCAGCTTCTCGATAAATGTAGTATTGCTATGGGTCCCCATCACTCAGACACTGGTAGCATTTGGGGGTGGTGTCGGTAATGTGTTTAGTATTTTGCGAATTTCCACTGGACAGTGCAGAATGTATTTTTTCCACTTTATCCATAAAGTAGTGGGCAAGGTTCTCACATTGCGTTCCAGTAAGAACAAGGGGGGTGGTGTGGGTTTCAGACCCGGATAGTTCTTTAACCACCTTGAAAAGAGTTTTTGAGCAGTTTTGAGCTTGAGAAATTTTATGTGAAACAAACTCAGCTCGAGCTGCTTTCCAGAGAATGTGGTAATCACTCGGGGCCTTTTTGTATGCCACTTTGGCATCTATCTGGTAGTGTTTCCTCCATTGTCTTTCTAGGGTTTTACATCTGGACTTTTCATTCTTAAGCCTCTCAGTGAACCAAGGGGTTGGAGGCCGATGATTATTAGAGTGTATGTTGGACAGAGGGAGGAGGCATCCACTGCCTGTAAGACCCAGCTTTGAATAGAACCAAGATCCGAGGTTGCAATCTGTTCGACAGCTGGTCTACTGTCAGCTAGAAGATCGTTTAAGGCCCCTACATCGAGCTTTGCCCAATTTCTGACTTTAGGTTTGGGTCCGATCAAACTAGCCGAGGGGCAGGGCGCGACTTTCAGCAAAAGAGGTACAACAAAATGGTCAGACCAGCACAAGGGTAAAGCAGGGGGACAGGTAAGATCAGGAAAATTAGAAAAAATACGATCAAGCAGATGGCCTGCTACATGGGTAGGACCTGAATTATAAAGTCGAATATTCATTGCTTCAAGGTCAGCAATAAATTACTCACTTTTAGTACACTTAGGGTCATCTAAGTGTAGAATCAGATCACCCAAAATGGTTAAGTTGGCAGCCTTCTAAAACTGGGGGGTTATTATGCCGGGGAAGGATAGTGCCCAAGGTTCAGCTGGGCCCGGAGGACGGTAAACTAATATACCAGTAAAAGTGAACTTAGGTGTAAGCGTAATTTTAAATAGTAAAGCTTCACAGTCAGTGGCAAAGAAATCATCAATTTTGCATTCAAGAGAGCTTTTATGGATAATTGCAATGCCACCCCCCAGCTTTAACTTCCTATCCTTTCTGAGGATGGAATAGTTAGGTGGATGTGCTGCAGTGCAGCCACTTCAGGACCTGAGCTATCTTGTAGCCAGGTCTGTTAAAAAGACAGCATCAGGTTAGTTATTCATCAGAAGATCAAAAATGTTAGCTTTGTGTTTTGGGAGTGATCGACAGTTAATGCTATAAAAAGTGAAATCATGATGTGGTAAGGGCGTACCTTTACGAGTTATCTTCCCCAATAAGTCAGTTTGGTTAGGTTTCCCTGTTCCACTGTGTTCAAATCTTCCATCAGAGCCAGTCCGGTTTCAGGTCAAACTTTAGCACGGAAACCGCGCTTCTAGAAGTCTCGGAGACCATCAAGGAGACTCTAGATAAAGGTGGGAAGGCCGTATTAATATTACTGGACCTATCCGCGGCTTTCGATACCGTGCCCCATGATCAGCTCTTCCTGAGACTTCAGGAGTGTGGCTGTGGGGGCACAGTACTTCGGTGGTTCTCCTCCTTTCTGAAAGACTGTCAACAAACGGTCTGGGCTCCGCCCTTTGCAGCATCCATCCCCGTTCTAAAGGTGGGGGTCCCGCAGGGCTCGATTCTGAGCCCCACCCTCTTCAACCTTTATATGACCCCCCTGGCTTACCTAGCTGAAGCCCATGGAGCCAAGATAGTATCGTACGCTGACGATACACAACTTCTTTTTACCTGCGACAAGGAGGTAGTCTTTAGAGGAGAAGTGATAAACACCTGCCTCACTGAGGTATTCTCTTGGCTCCAATCAAATCAATTGAAATGTAACTGAGAAATCGGAGATTATGTTTTTTGGCTTCCCTACTGATAATATCTGGCGTAACTGGTGGCCCCAGGATATGTCTCCCCCAACCTCCTCAGTGAAAGCGGTAAAAAACTTAGGGGTCAGGCTTGAGGATAATCTATCTATGAACTCCCAAATTCAATCTGTAGTGGGCGCATGCTTTGGAATTCTTAAGATGCTCAAGCAGTTCCTTCCTCTGTTGTCAGTAGCACACAGGAAAATTGTGGTCCAGGCGCTAGTTACTTCTAGGCTGGACTACGTCAATGTTCTGTACTTGGGTATCCCTGAATACCTGTTAAATCGACTACAGGTAGTACAGAACGCAGCAGCTAGGGCGATACTCATGCTCGGCCCCAGGACTCGGATATCCTCCCACCTGAATGCTATGCACTGGCTCCCGATCCGTAAGAGGATAACTTTTAAAGCAATGGTTTTGGCCTTCAAGGCACTCCACGGCTCGGGGGCCCCATACCTCAGGAATAGAGTCCAATTTTACCGCTCACCTCGTGCTCTGAGATCATCTCGCGCGTATTCCAAAATTCCATCGGGCACGTATAGGGGTCGCTCCTTTCAGGTGCATGCAGCGCACCTCTGGAACAGTCTCCCTCTGGCACTTAGACTGATACAGGACCTTCTGTACTTTAGGAAGTCATTGAAAACATGGTTATTTCAGCAATAGTACTCATCTCAGCAAGCTTAGTGCCTGTTTGTCAGTCACGACCAGGTTGTTTTAGCGCCGGGACACTCAATCGAGTAGCCGTGCGCTCTCTAAATCCCGAATAACATAACATAACAATAACATTTATGTTGAACCCTTCCATTGTATTCGTTTTTTGTTGCGCAACTGAAAGAGAATCTGCAGTGTTGACAGTTGGAGAGAGCTTCATTTAATTTAATAGTCTTGCAGTTGGAGGAAGGGGTCTGACGAAGCTCTAACAGTTGTATAGCGGAGTAGCTTAATCTCATCATATTGGTTGGACATGGGGTCGTGGCCCCTGGCCGCCTATGGCGCGCCCGCTGCGCGTGTTTGCTCCTGGGCCATTAAATAGTGACCCGAGGCGAGACACCGCGTAGAAGCTGGACCGCTAACTAGAGACGAACCTGAGGCACAACAAAATGGCCTCTCAGGGGAAAGAGCACAGAAGTCTAAAAGTGCAAAGTGCAAATTCGGACAACTGTAATACACACAAATTAAATCACAGTTTTTAAAGAACTGAGTATAACACACTCAGATACAAGTCATAGTTAAAAGGTTCAGTTTGTTCAGTTAAAAAGCAGGGGTGCAGTCATTAAAACAAATCAGAAGTTCAATAGAGGACAAATAGGTAGAGAGCATACCAGGATGAAGCGCACACGAAAACAATACCGACGAGGGTACAGTGGATTGCCCATAGAGGGTATCCCGAAGAACGGTTTCGACCCGGAGCGCCGCAAACCACGTCCGAAACCAATGGCGGAAAGAAAACAATCTAACAATGGAGTCGATGCCCATGCGCACTATCACCGAAAGGAGGAGTCACCTTGCCCAATGACTGGGAAAGACTTCTTCGAAGAAAAACAACTTGCAAACATCGAGACCCAACACTAGATGGCAGGAGTATGCAAAGCATGTGTATCTACAGCACACATGCCTCGAACTGTAGGTTACAAGACTTAGGTGCACCAACTTGGTTTGTGACCCTCCGTTGTGCAGAGCTTGTATGGGATGACTTACATGACTTTTTGAGAGAAGCAAAGTATAATATTAAGGACATCAATCTGAAGACATCAGGAGAACTTTGCTCTTCAGATCCTGCAAATGTCTGTAGGTATTTTAACTACAGATTTCAAGCCATGCTCACCTTCATATTGAACACAAAATATTCACCTCTTGGAGAAGTCACTGATTTATTTTGGAGTAAAGAGTACAAAGCAAGAGGTCCTTCCTCATATTCATACGTTGTTGTGGATTAAAGATGCAACACAATTTGGAACAGACACAGATGAATCTGTACTTTCTTTCATAGACTAGTATGTTACATGTACCATCCCAAAAGACAGTGACAAAAAAGGCCTATAACAGCTAGTTCTGCGTTTTCAATCACATAGATGTGGGAAGTACTGTCGGCGGATGTACATAACTAAAGGAAAAGTTGACACTAAATGTCATTTTGGATTTCCAAAACCTGTTATTTCCAAAGGAATAGTCAAAAGTTTTTTGTCTGCAGTCATCATACACTTACTCGAAAATCACCCAAAAACACTTCCAATCAGAGGAGAATAGAAGCTTCAAAATAGATCAACAACTACAATCCTGTCATTCTCAAAATGTGGAATGCCAATATGGCTATTCAGTTCGTGGTGGATAACTCCATAGCGGTTGCTTGTCAAGTTACTTCATACATAATGAAATCTGAAAAGACAGATGAAGGATATGTGGGAAGAGATTTCTCCTGAAAAGTCTTTAACAAAGAAACTGGTCAGGTTCAGTTTGAAGATGCTTTCACACAGGGAAATTGGATCTCATGAATGCTGTGATCGGTTGAGTTCAGCTAGTTCATACTCCAATTCGAGAGGAATTGTTTGAGTGAGTCTAGGCCTAGCATGCACTCTAAATAGTAGGTTGAAGTATTTTCCTGAAATTCAGTACTTTGCAGAATTTGACCCAGAAAGTGCAGATATTGTCAAAGCAAACATGTTGGACATCTAACATCCAAAAAGAAGTCCACATCTTGAAAATGTAGGTCTTTATGAAATACTTCAAAATTACAGTTATAAAAATAACGTGACAGAAAATGTAGATGAAGGTAAATTTGCTGTAGTTGGTTGTGATGGTCGTTTGGTACGACATAGCAAAGGCAGTCTAATTAATCATAGAACATTGAATTGCCAGACTGCTGTAAAAAGAGAGTTTTTCTATTTGGCACTTCAGTAGCTCTTTAAGCCTTGGAGTTCTGAATCATAATTACTAGGAGAGTTTGGCTGCTATCAAGACTTTCAATGCTGCAAACGATAGCATTGAGTGTTCAGTATTTTCTATTTGAAAATGTTATATGAGGAAATGAATAGGAAGAAACAATTGCTACTGAGATAGCTAAGGAGAGTTCACAAAGCAGCCAAAGTTCAGGTCCTCTAAGTCAAGATCCTCTTGGACAGCCAATAATTAAAAATGAAGTTGCCATTGCAATGAATGAGGTGGAGACTGCAATACAACTAGCAAGACAGGAAACTTGATTTGGAAGAGTTAGTTGCACAACTAAATGACGAGCAAAAAGAAATATATATGGAGGTAGAAGACAAAGTTGAGCATAGATTCCTCCATGATAAGTAAGAGTGTGTATGTAAGTCTTTTAAGCCTATACTATTGTATGTCAGTGGTCAAGCTGGCACTGGCAAAAGCTTTTTAATACAATTTCTCACTGCTTTTCTACAGAAGACTACAAAGTGACATTTGTCATGTGTAATAACCGCATCCACTGAATGAGATGCACATAATATCAAAGGAATTACTTAAGATTGACTTTTGATGCTGCCTGTGGAGCATGAAAACAAAGTACAATACCAAAAGTTATACGGTGAAGCTTGCCATGAATGTTGAGTGCTAAATAAGTTAAAGCTTATAATCACTGATGAGGTGAGCATGGTCTCAAATTTAATACCTGCCTTTGTACATTTAAGAATACAACAGATTCTTAAAACAGGCTACTATGTCCTATTTGGAGGAAAACACAAATGTTTTTGAAGATCTACTGCAACTTACACCTGTACAAGGAAAGCCTGTGTTCAAAACACTGCTCGACGATGAAACTTTGAATTCTTTGGGAAGCATTGAAAATGTCAATATTTGGTTAATCTTCCAATACAAAGAATTACTTGGGAATATGCGGCAAGCAGCTGATGTTGAATATGGGAATATTTTGACGGATATTAGAGTAGGTGTTTTTTCTAACGAGGGAAAGCATCTGCTAAAAAGTAGTCTTCTTAAAAATGTGTTTCCGAAGAACAACTCAGTAGAAGAGATGTTCCCTTTCATTCAAGAACGAAAACCAATTGTGTGCCTAATGCCTACACTAGCGAAGTATGCCTCTTTCAACAAAGAGCTGCTGCAATTGGAGAAAGAAGACATTTTGGAACTGATGGCAAAAGACAAAATGGAACACCAGGGTGTCTCAGTATTCCTAAATGAAAGATTGCAGACAAAATTGGATTCATTTGAAAGATCGGTTTAAAAAACTGCAGGAATGGAGAAATGTTTAAGTGTTTGCAAGAAATGTAGAGTCATTTTGGGCCAAAATGTATATGTTGAGGAAGTATTAGTTAATGGTGCTTTGGGTAAAATTATTGATTTAAATAGCTTTCCTAACAGGAGTGAGATAGTGTACCTAGCAATTAAATTTGATCAGATTGATAGCGTAAAGCAGATTGGAAGGGCCATTGTACATTTTTTGCAAGAGAAAGACTTATAAGTGCGACAGAAACAGTTTTCAGTTTCTCTAGCATATGCTACAAGTATTCATAAATCTCAAAGTTTAGGTGTAGATTCAGCATTGGTTAATGTTGGGAGTACAGTCTTTAAGGAAGGAATGTCATATGTAGACTTATCTCGAGGTAGAACATTCTCCAGTTTGTATTTGGTTGCATTTGATGAAAGCAAAGTAAGTGCTGATCCAAGTTGCGTTAATGAGTACAATCGATTATAAAGTGTTTATACTCCTCATTTAGGACATTATCCCATTTATGAAAAACGCATCAACTGTCCAAAGTGAAAGCTTCCAAAGGAGTGTAGTCATGTTGTAGGAAAGAAAAACATGATAGAGAGGAAAGAAGTTGTTTAAAAAATAAATTGACAATGATGGAGATATTCTTGGTTACCAGCTGTCAAACCCCTCTGGTGTCAACTGCTATACAAATTGCCTAAATGTACTCTTTCAATTACCTCATCGTGTATTTGCAATTGAAACCACAGAAGAGATTTGTTCTGCACTGTGTGCTTTGTTGCAATGTTTACGTACTGATAGGACTACAACACATTCTGCTTCGCACATTCGAGACCTTGTAGCTATATGTAGTGGATCTGTACAGTTTACTCCAAACACTCAACAGGATGCATAGGCATTTAGAGTGGTGATATTTGGAGTATCAGAAGAAAAAGAATGATGTATTGATGAGTTATTTGAACTTACTTACTCATGGAACCATGAGTGTGAAGATTGCTCTTTCACATCAAGTACAGAAATAGATTCAGAGTGATTTCTTTATTTAACACTAACAGATTGCAAAACTGTGTTTTGACAGATTGTTCAAACAAGCTGCACAAAACAATACCTGCCCAAATTGTCGATCAGATCTCATGTCAACATTAAGTCTACGAAGAAGTGGGAAATATCTTATTTTAATGCTACAACAATGCAGAGCAGATGGAAGTAAAATGGAAACAGAGATTACAAATTTCAAATCAGGACAAATATCTATTTCAGGAAGAACATATACTACTATGGCTATCATATTTCATGAAGGAGTTACTGCTGCATCTGGTCTCTACACTGTATGTAAAAAGTAAAAGTGGATGGAAAGAAAGAATGTAGTGATAGAAACCTTAAAGTCACACAAAAACTGCCTTTTAAACTACCCAATTCTTATATTTTGTTTCTACAACCGAAGGTCTAAGGAGAATTACTGTTGTGAAAAAGGTATATTGTATTTATTCTAGATCCATTATTAGTATTTATGACATCATTTGGCCTACCAGGGTGATGTCCTTATAAGGCTTACCATGTGCTGGTGTGCCTTATATATCTATTAGTAGTTCTGATAATAAGAGTCTCGTTTTCAGCTTAAGAGTTCTCAAATTAATAGTGCAAGTATAGGTAAAACAAACATTAATAAATTGTAGGTAGTGCAATGCACACTGTTCTTTAATTTCAGTGACATAGTGAGCAGTTTTTGTTTTCCAACAATCTTTACAATTGTTTTTTCCTCACTGTTCAATTATGATTCTTTCAACAGTACATCAGTAATTGTGTACGAGTATAGAACCTGAGAACAGTAAAACAGGGAAAATGCAATACTTAATTTTACTGTAAAATAGCATTACAGCATAAGAGATGAGTAATTTGTTATTATGAAGTTATGCATTATTAAAATTTTAAGAATATGTAATTTTATAAATTGTAATACTAACTCAATAGTTTTTTTCTTTTCATACAGATGTATGGCATCTATTGGAGTAATGCATTTTACTAATTACTTTTTTCAGCACTGTTTCATAAGATTACTTTCTCAAGGTACACACCCAGGCAGACACTGAAACAGCCTCTCAAACACCCACACACATACTGATACGGCCACTGACACCCAGGCAGACACTAACACCCAGGAACACATTGTTACAGACACTGACACACCCAGACACACACCAATATAGCCGGCTGGCATATACCCACCATGTTTACCCCGAGTGTTTAGACTTGCCAGGTTATACCGAGTGTATAGATTTGCCTTTAGTGCATTGATTTAAATTTTTACCTTGGTAAATTGTGACATTTAACCGAATTTGCCCCACATGGCTACTTAATAAATATATTGTGTTTGGTTGCCAAATATTTATTGCCTATGATCCACTCCCTTCCAAGATGGCGATAGCCATCGAAACGACGTGTAATTACTGTCACACTGGTAACATGACCACGTGCTAAGTCAGCTGATGTTTTGACGTCCCTGACGCTCCTTCACGCTAACTTCAACTCTCCGTTTATATTGAGAATGGCGGCTGCGTCTTTGGAACACACCATAGCGAAGAGTAAATGCAAGGTGGATGACATACTTCCGCCTTACTGCGGTGAGTTTCTGTTTTTGAGTTTTAGTGGCCCAAAGTAGTTATCTTAAGTATCGCGCTTTTCTTTTCGTTTGTTCTTTGGTTGATTTAACTAGGGAGTAATCGTTGATACGACTTTCTCCCTTACAGGAGTGAAACTTATCAGGGTTCTCCTCCGACATTTTAAAAGGTCCTATTACGACATGAAGGAGAAGGACTAAGACATTCTCCTTTCCGGATACCCACACACCCGCTTTTATCAAATACTAGGTGTGCTAGCATTTCCAGCAAATAAGGCTGTGATACGTATATCTGGCAGTCGATAATATTAACAAGGTAACTGTGGCATTGTTTTTATCATATACGATTCGCTGCTCGCACTTTAGTGTTTTTTAATACATCACTCACAATTGATAATATTTGTGTGATCTGGAACCTCAGGGAGAAATTGTGTGTTTTTCTTTGGACTGCTAGGAGGCATTAAGTGACTTGCCAACATTCACTTGTTGGAAGGTTAAGTGTGCGCTTTTTAACGTGACTTTTGAGTTTCTTGGTACAATTCATTTTGCTCGATAGAGTTTTTTAATTGGCCTATACCATTTGGATGCCTTTGCTGTAATGCCAGTGTTGGGACATGTATATTTAGGCGTGTTATACTAAGGTGCAGGGCTTTCTTTGTTTTTTTCTCCGGGTGGAGAAGGGACCGTTTGACACAAATATTGTGTTTTTTCCATACAGCATTGCAGGTTCTGGTTACAACGAGGGACACGCACCTGCCGTCCGTATAGACATGCTGGACAACATAATTTTCGCCAATCGGTGGGTCAATTGCCCAGTCATCATTTTTTGGACATTTTTCATTCTGGTTCAGGGTTGTACTCTTTCTGAACACGATATTCAGGTGTCTCTTTTGAATGCACCCGAGCGACTTCCTTCACAAAGATAAAAAGATAACCTTTCCTCGGGGATCTATTGGCTTTGCCTTTTTATTATTATTTAAAAAAAAATCCTTATCTTTTCCTTTCCCTCCTAGAGATACTTTTCTTGGAACATGAAACTCTTTAGCTTTGTGTCACATTTCTAAGGCATGCAACAACTGTGATAATGCTCAAGTCATCACCTTTGTCTGGCTTTCTTGGCCTATGTTGTTGATTACAAATTGAGATAACTAATGGTGACATGTGTTAAGACCAAGTACTATAACAATGCCTTTATATGTGTTGTTCCAGCCTTGAAAAAGTCTAAAGGAAGACGAAACACGTGTTGACTGATTCTTCGTGCTGGATTTTATGAAATTAAGAATAAAGAATCTAATTTTTGAAGAAATTTGAACACTGTGGACTCTGTATATCTTGTGCAATCAGGAGCAGTGTGTGATTACATTGAACATTGCCATCTAAAAACTGATACGTTCCTGCTAATAGATATTTGGAGCAATTTTTACTCTACCAGCATTCTGGGTGATCTTTTATCAGAAAAGGGTGTGCTCGTAAATGCTCTTTTCTTGCAATTTTGTGTACACAGTAGGTTCCTTCTGTGACAGTAGCATCTTTTGGTAGTAGGTGCATTTGAGCCAAGGTAGCACCCCAGAAAGAAAATATAATGCCTATCCGAAATGGATTCACACTGTATTTCAAATCGATGTGATATTTTCTCCTTTTACTGATTGTGCGGTTCTTTCCCAATTATGGGAACTGCTACTACCAAAAAACTTTTGTTGAAACACACCAATATAGCCACTGACGCACCTTGGCACACACTGATATAGCCACTGACACACCCTGGCACACAATGATACAACTACTGACATACCCAGCCACACTAAGATACACAGAATGACACACCCAGGCACATACTCATACAGTCAATAACACACACATCAATAGAGCCACTTACACGCCCAGGCAAACACAGATACCGACACCAAGCTACACACCAATACTGCTACTGACACACCCACCCAAACACTTATACACTCACTTACACACCCAGCCAAACAATAATAGAGCCCCTCAAACACCCGTACACACAGATACAGCCACTGACATACCCAGACACACACTGATACAGCTACTGACACATGAAGCCACACTCCATTACAGAAACTGACACATTCAGGCACATACTCATACAGCCAATGACACACCCAGTCACATACTCATACAGCCACTTAGACATTCAACAAAACACTCATACAGCCTTTCAAACACCCACACACAATACTGATACAGCCACTGACACACCCAGGTACACATTAATACTGACACATTAAAAGCACAGAATTAGCTTTGTTTGACCAGATACTACAGACACGAACAACTCCCTGAAACACATTGTTACAGACACTGGCACACACCGATAGAGACACTAACACACCCAGGTACACAGCGATATGGAAACAGAAACACCCAGGCTCATACTCATAAAGCCAAGGACACACCCGCTCACATCACTAGAGCCACTTACACAACCAGACACACTGATACAGCTACTGACACACCCATCCACACTCAGATACACAGACTGATACATTCATGCACACACCTATACAGCCACTGACACACCCAGTATCAAACTGATAGTCACAGACACCTTAAAACACAGAGTTAGCTCTTTGTTTGACCAGATGGTGGTTCTAAAAAGAAACGTTTTTTTATGTAAAAAGTATTTTTAATAGTTTTTTCTTTTTTTTCCCAACAAAAAGTAAACAGGGTACTAACAGGATACGGTAAGGCAAATGCAAAGAAGCAATTGGTTTCAGTGTTCAAAACATATTAGCTGGCAACTGGAAGCAAAAAATAAAAATCCATGACAACGATGCTTCTTTACAGTATCCAAGAATGCACCCACAGAAGACATTTTTACAGCATCAAGCATGTGGTATTTGACACAGTGAGTAACCATCTCACTCATCATCATCAATCAACTTTATTTGTTACTCTTCAGTAACATAACAGTATATAAAAGCACACAATCATATACAATTTCACATTAAAATCAAACTCATGACCATACCAAAAAAATTCTATTCAATTTAAAATGAGTCCACCCGCAAACTTTTAAAATCTGTCATAAGAAAAGAACCCATTGTGCAGCAGATCAGCAGATTATTTTGTTGCTGCAGAAATAACAAAGCTGGTCTACACTGTTTTATGTTGTATATTCTAAATAGGGAAAGGCCAAATTTTCTTCTAGGAAGCTCATAATACGAACAGAAACATACAATATGCAAATTCTTTAGAGGGGACACCATCACAAGGGCACGGTGAAAGATCTGACAAAGACTAGCAATTAGCAGGAAACCCCACCATCAGAGGCAACAGATTAACCCAAAATGTGGTCAAAATGTACCAGTGCTGGACATTTTGCACTACAGTCAGGTAAGCTTGTAGGCCCTCCTGGGGGGGACATCACACTGTAGGCAACAGATGACTTTAATTTCTCCACCACCAATCTTTTCTTCTTGGCCTTGTTCTGCACACAAAGTTTCAGCTTGCCCTTAGCAAGCATTCTACAAGGATCTCTGTTATTGAAGAGATCGGGATATCCGATCTCCTCACAGCAAGACTTTACATATCCCAGCCATGGAATCTCCAGAGCATAATCTAAAATCAACCTATCCATAAGTATCAGTTTGTTCAAACTAGTTTTTTCTCACGACCATATGGAGTGCCACAGCAAAATCTGAGCCATCTTAATCCTATCTGTTATATAAGAAGCCCCCACTTCAGAGTGAGAAATGAAACTTGAGCAACTTGGGGGACAGGGGGGGGAGGGGGTTTAGAGAGCTAAATAAAATTGAAAAATGAATTTTCTACCCTTTGTATACACTGTACATTAGCCATACCCCATCCCCATAAGAAGCCACTGCCACACTTTCTTTCGTATATGGTAAGGAGTTACCCGATTGGCTTTGCGCCCAATTTTTTGTAAAAAAAAAAAAACAGTCCATTGATAGACTTCTCCATCTGGGCACACCTATTTGCTACCATGGGGAACCAAGAATGATTAATATCAAACAGGATCCCCAGGTAGGAAAAGGTTAGGGTTTTGCTCAATTTTAGCCCTCCAACACAAAAGACAGGTTTTTTTCTGGGTTTAACCGCACAGGTCATAGTATAAGTTTTGGCACAATTAACTTTCAGATCCAAATCGGACATTAAAGCAATATAGTCATCAACCCCATCCCTGTTCTAGCAATTAATACTGCATCATCTGCATAAAGTAATATAGGAAGGGGGCACGATCCAATATACGCAGTATCTCTCACCCGCAACCTTAAAACTGATTCCACCCGGTTCGTATACAGGGAAAACAAGAAGGGGGCTAACACGCACCCCTGCCGGACCCCTCCTCGGATGATAGCGCTAACTGAACATTCATCATCTCTGCCGAATCACACTCTGGCGTTAGCGTCGCTATACAGCGGCCTAATGAAGATTATGTTTCCAGCCTCCACCCTTATATCCTACATAATTATCCACAGATTTGAGTGTGAAACAGTCAAAAGCTGCTGAGAGGAGCATAAATGATAGGTATATCGTACCCTTTTTAGCCGCTGTATACTTCCCTATTATAATATTCCAATTCAGACATTGATGAACTGTGCTCAACCCCTTTTTAAAACCATATTGTGCATCAACTAATATATTATCAGTTGCCCAGTCTACCAATCTATGAACTAATATACGCTCCATGAACTTTACAGTAGCATCCAAGAGTGATATGGACAGATAGTTTTGTGGTAGGGCTTATTCACCTTTTTTATAGATCGGTATGATAATGGAAGATTTTCATGAGTTAGGAGGTACTGTCACCACAATAGCATTAAAGATATCCGTAAGCAGCGGGGCCCATAAATCTTGCAGCTCACAAAACAGATCCAGGGGCACCCTGTCTGGACCCGGTGTCTTCCCTTTACTGCTTTCGGCTGAAGTTTTTTTAACCTCAGACAAATTAAACTGTAGAATGCACTGTGAATTATTAGTCCTCTGAGCCACTTGAGCTCCTAGGATACTCTGGGTGCCGTGCTCTGCACCCATAATGGGGCAATTAGCATAAATAGCAGTGAAGTGATCAACCCATACCTCCTTTGCTATATGTACCTCTGTTGAGGGTTTGTTGGACTCCCTGAAGTAATTATTCACCTTACAGAAAGATCTATCTTTAAGGGCACTGGCCTGTACTAGAGCCTCCCTCTTCCTTTCGACAACAATGGTCTGTTTGAAATGCACATGTGCAAGCCTTATTAATGACATGTCCCACGGTTGCTGCTGGAAGGCTTTATGCAGCTTGTTCCTCGCTATCGTACAATCAGAGTCAAACCAACCCCGCGCTAGGGACCGCGGCGCCTGTGGCCTATGGCTCAGAGCATTTTTTACTTGTGAGGCAATTGCTGAAAAAGTGGTAATTATCTTCGGGGATCAGCCTTTGGGTCTAAACATACCTTCACCTCAGCCATAAAAACTGTAGGATGGATGGGAAAAACGAGGAATGATCAAGGTTCTCCCATTTGATTGAAAAACATTTTTAGCAGCCAGATTGGCTTAAATTCCAGCTTTAGGGAGTTGTTCCTCTTCTTAGCTAAACGCACCCTAATTTTAAAAAGTGCATGGTCACTGTAGCCAGAGAAGCTAGTCTCAAAGCCCTTAATAACATTGTCTAATGCTTCAGAGGCCAAGATATAATTAATAGTGGAAGCATAGTAATTTCTAAGGAACATAGGCACTAAACCTCCATTCTCATTCCCCTTTGTATTGTACATCCTAAGGCTTAACTTCATCATTAAACTTTTCAAAGAAAGTCCATACGGGTCATGTTTAAAATGAACAAAGGCCTCCACTTGCAGGTCTATTATTCCACAGATTGATTTAGCTAAAAATGGGAAATGGTGTGCATTTAAGTCTCCTTTCCAAATAATTCTTAAAGGTTGTGGTGCAAAGATATTACAGACTGTATGGCTAGGTCCAGGTCTACAATTACTTGTGTTATCAAAACAGTTATTGTAAAAACGGACTAAAAGTATATCCCATGACTCACCCACCTCACGTAACAGGAAATGGAAAAAATGTGGTTTATTGAAGAATTTCAGGATTTTCCAAAATAGTGAATTTAGGATATATGTCACTACCCCACCCCTCCCCCCATGCCCTTCCCATGACCGATGGTTTGAACAGAGTATAAAATTCCATATAGCCATCCATGGGATTAGCCACCATCTATAATGTTTCCTGTAGGCAGATAATATGGGCACCAGAGATCAGTTTGTGCCAATAAGGTATATCAATCTTATTTGTAAGCTCTGCCAAGTTCCAAGGAATAAGGCCCACCCCCAGATTGCTGCAGAGATCATCGCCTTCCGTATAACCTACGGTATAATTCCCCTCTAGAATCATAATAGGCTTAAGATAATTAATAGCATGCTCATGTAGTTCCTCATGGGGCGTGATCGCTGGTGTTTTACACATGTCCTGATCTCCCTTGAGTACTAAACTGCCCTTTTCCGAATCAAATCAATCCTGACCATCAATTCCGGAGAGGCACTCAAGCCTGTTCCCCCGCCCTCCAAGAGAGTAGTGGGCATTCACATATCTCTGTCTGAGCCCGTTGCTGTATACCGGTCTTATTAACCAAAATCCAGGTATTTTGGGGGACTAGAGCTGCCCCTTGGAGTCTCCAAGAAAAATGAGTGGGACTACAGAAATGTGGTTGGCAACAAATCATGTGACCCGCAAGCATGCAGTACCCTCTCAGCAAGGGCGGGGTTGCGAAAGTGACCAACCACACAATCCCCCTCAATAGATTTCTCTGCTCTACCCACCCAACTAACCATAATATTATGGGACAGCTCATTCACATCTGTCCGTCTAAACCTTGTCCCTATCCATTGGGCTCATTTGTTCTTTAATTTCCACCAATTTTCGACCTTATCTGCAGATATCGGGGGAACTCCTACCATGGCAACCACATAGGGTACACATTCAGGCTGCAGATCGAGGGGGAGGTTAGCTAGTTCCCATTTCCCTCTGTGACTTAAGCACCGGTCCCCGGGGTTGCAGGCGGGGCCATTCGCATGTACATTTTGACAGTGCCCCAGGGAGGTGGCAGTCCCTGGGACTGCAGTGCGGCTGAGTGGGCCCCCCGCATTATTTTGACTTGCCACAGTGTGATGGTGGCGGCCCTCAGGGCATGGAAGGGATCATCAGGCCCGCCCGCATATTCATTTTGATAGTGCCCCGGGGAAGTGGCAGTCCCCAGGGCTGCGAGGGAGCAGCGCAGCCCCGGCATTATTTTAATTTGACTTGCCCCAGAGAGGTTGCGTCTTCCTGGTGGGCCCATATACATTTTGATAGTGCCCTGGGGAGTCTTCAGGGCTGCGAAGACGCCTAGGGGATCAGGGTATTCCTACCCTGTCCCCTGCACTTTTTTTAATGTTTTTTGGGGGACTCGGCTGAAGCAGAGTCCCAAGATGACTGCCAACACTTCGTGGTTTGAAGTGTTGGCCGCCAATTTGATTTCAGAACGAGAACTGTTGGATCCTAGGAGGTTCTGCATCCTATATTTACACACAATTTGGTTTTTCTCTTGATATTTAAAAAAATAAAACACTGAATGGATACATGGCAATTTACAAAAAAGTTGCTTCCTGGACCAACAGCTACCTTTCTGCCAAATTTGGTGTAATTACGCTCAGCAGTTTGGGCTGTAGTCGTGTCTAAAGTCTCTATGGTACTTAACATTGGGAAAAGAAGTTTTGGGACCCCCCCCTTTTTCTCGCTTCCCGCTTAACAGATCACCACAAAACTTTCAAGACAGCAGCTAGAGTGAGTGTAGTATTAGTTTTGAAAATTTTGTGAGGATTCGCCAAACGACACCAAAGTTATTGGGAAAACAAAAAAATGCTCTTCCTATGGAAACTAGGTCCTAACTGTAACTACCTACCGACGACCGCCAGTACGGGTGGGGGGGGGTGTGTTCGTTCTCTCGTTCTCCCTCTCTCTCTCGTTCGTTCTCGCTCTCTCGTTCGTTCTCGCTCTCTCGTTCGTTCTCGCTCTCTCGTCGTGTGTTCTCTCGTGTGTTCTCTCGTGTGTTCTCTCGTGTGTTCTCTCGTGTGTTCTCTCGTGTGTTCTCTCTCTCTCTCTCTCGTGAAGATTTGCGTTGTAAAGGATGCGTGGTATAGGCACTGTGTAGGGTTCAACAGTGTTGTAAAGGATGTTTCCCAAGGTAAAACCTATAGGCCAGATTGGCTCATTAGGAAAAGCAAGGTCAGGTGCTGTAGGCCGGAACTGTTTATTACGAAAAATTACAACAAAAGCTGAAGGTCTTATTTATTGTGAGAGTCATATGCTTAAGCCGATAGAACTTTATGAGTGCATTGTTATTACACTGTAGACAGGTATTTTGTTACATGAAATATCAGATTACAATATTAGTCGAGGATTTTAGTGTTGGTTACTTCCTTTGACAAACTGTGATAATTCTTGCTAACCCCTCCAAGGAGAGCCTGGCAGATGTAGCCGTCTCCCGGGCCCATCTAATAAAAACAAACTCTACATACATTCACACACACAGTGAGGGTCTTTGCAACAGTCCTCTTCTGTGTGATAGAGTGCAATCCACATTCAGCTTCTTCCCATGACGACATATTGCATGGGACCTAATGAGCAGTGGTATTTAGTTGGGTAAATGAAGGCGCCACTCGGGAGAGATAACACAAATATTTGATATTTACTTGCTGTATTGATCACGGTGCTGCAAGGTGAAGAGAACCACTGACCTCCTCAAAACACAAAATGGCCTTGGCCAATTGACAGATATACAAAGGAATTCCTCAGCACACGTCTGTTATGTCACAATATACATAAACATGCTTGATGTGAGCATAAGTAAAATACAAGTAGGTAAGTTCTTATTTCTTTTTCCTTTTTATTTTCCGATGTTCAGACAGCCGACACGTGTTTCGTCGCTTACATGGGAATTAATCCCGCGACTTTATCAAGGCTGCATAAAAACAGAATGAATACTCAATGTATCACCTTCTTTAAATTGGGTGTACAGAACTAGTCAGAGATTACATTCAGCGGCCGGTGCCATGCTTCATCACAATATGTTATCTCATTGGTTGTGTGCCCACATACACAAAATATAAAACACCAGAAACATTGAAAATTTTCTTCAAATGTGACCCAATAATCCGTAGATCAAATGATCCAGAATCCCAAAAGAAAAAGATGGAGTAAGAAGAATTCCGTGGTATAGTCTCAGTAGTAAGTGCAATATAAACCATATATAGTGCCATTCGGTAGTGTCAAAATATAATTTACTCAGACCGTGTATGACGACTCCAAGAATGAACATTCCTGGGGTGAGATCGGAGTGGAGCCCAAAAGGTGAGATAAAAGATTTTTTGTTTGAACTTAATTTAACAAAAAACCAAATTATGTTGGGTAAATACCTATTGTCTTCCTGTGTATAACCCTGTAAAGAAACCAGAAAGCGCCCGAGTATAAATGGGACCATCAGGCAAAAGTCACATACGGCTAAAGTTGCAAACTCAAAGTAACAATTGGCCCACCTACTTTATTAGTGGTGTTAATTCCAACCCACACTGGGATTCAATATCTCGCGACGTCTCACTTCTCAATGTTAAATCCAAGGGATCCCTGTATGTCCCAGAAGTCCAGAATCTACAAAGATATAGCCAGTCATGTTTCACTCCATAAGATTTATGGTTCAAAATGAATACCTCATCCAATCTCATTGAAGACTAACCATGTGATATTTACCTTCCCTGAGCAATGTCAAGCTCTATTTATTCAAACCCCAATAGTCAAAATCTAGGTGCAGAATGACCAATCTAACACTGCACCATTTGTCATAACACTGAATACAGCTTGACATCACAACAAAGCTATTCAGTTTATATCCGCTTTATCTATCTCCTCATATTGATGCTAGAGTACCATTTGATCCATCTAGTAAATCGTAAAGATAAGCTTCCTCCATTCCTGTGCTATATCTAGAGTGTCAACAAGCTAAAATGAATCCGTCATGCTAGTTGCTCCATTAGCACTATCATGCTAACGATGAATCTGACAACAAGAACTCACAATATTCCATTCTTCCTTAAAGTCAAAAGCCCCCTGGTCAGTTGATCCCCTTACCTTATTTCTTAGTAGTTTGATCCCACACACGGACGTCGCTCCTCGTGTTGCCGAGTACGGTGCACGAATGAGGCTCCTGGTTCCCGCCATTTTATACCGGCTTCACTCAAGTTCAATAGAAACCGAGGAAGGACAGCTATCCAGTTTCTCAGCAATCAGAGAAGAAGGACTCAAGTATAACCTAGTTGCACAACGGTGGCCATCTTGTAACGACACTGAATCCCTAACATCAGTATGTTCTTATTCATTAAGGTGCAAAGCGGTCTTCTGGCAGCAACAATACCTATTGCCTATAAAATAATCCGAAATAAGATTGCGGGGCTACCGTTATTGTGCGGGAAACGCGGTGATATAGTCCTATATGCAGACATTGCATCCTGCATTATAGACACAAGGGCTGATATTGTGTAGCGTAAGGGGTATAAAGATAAGGTGTGTAGAGGCTGTATATTATGTCATTTTCATGTGAAAGGTGCCTCATGGTCTATGATACATGCATTTTCCATGCTTCATGAACATCTATATAGTGACATGTCTATATATAAAGGGCAGTGTGAAAGTGCCAAGCAGGTGTTCCATTCTAATCCTATTTTACTAGGTGCATATTCTTTATCTCCATCTCTTCAGGGTCCTGATTGCCATAACATGGTTAATGAAATTTAAAAAAAATTGATTTCTCTCTACAAATGTTAAAACATCAGTGCTCATGGGGAAAATAACGTCATAAATGTAATTAGCATTGAGATATAAACCAAAACAAATAAACAATAAATAATAATGTAATTAGCATTGAGATATAAACCAAAACAAATAAACAATAAATAATAAGAGAAGAACATTACACACTCCGTATATTTGACTCACATACAGATGTATCTGTAATTAGCCATGTTGTAACAGTGAGTCATTTATGTCTTGATGAGGAGACCTACGGAGAGTAATAGTGTGTGGGGAGCAGAACTAATACCTGTAGTGTGGCGACTCCATGTATTCATCTTCCCAAAAAGTAGTGTAATTCGGGGTCAATGTTAAGCCCTATCTCTGTACTTCGTAGTCTAAGGATCCAAAGTGCCTCTCGTCTACGCAAGGCCAATTCTCTGTTTCCCCCTCTTTGGTGTCGCTGAACCTGTTCTATACCATAGAATTCAAACTGCTTATGAGCTGTAGGTTATTCTACAATGAGATTGGATGAGGTATTCATTTTGAACCATAAATCTTATGGAGTGAAACATGACTGGCTATATCTTTGTAGATTCTGGACTTCTGGGACATACAGGGATCCCTTGGATTTAACATTGAGAAGTGAGACGTCGCGAGATATTGAATCCCAGTGTGGGTTGGAATTAACACCACTAATAAAGTAGGTGGGCCAATTGTTACTTTGAGTTTGCAACTTTAGCCGTATGTGACTTTTGCCTGATGGTCCCATTTATACTCGGGGCGCTTTCTGGTTTCTTTACAGGGTTATACACAGGAAGACAATAGGTATTTACCCAACATAATTTGGTTTTTTGTTAAATTAAGTTCAAACAAAAAATCTTTTATCTCACCTTTTGGGCTCCACTCCGATCTCACCCCAGGAATGTTCATTCTTGGAGTCGTCATACACGGTCTGAGTAAATTATATTTTGACACTACCGAATGGCACTATATATGGTTTATATTGCACTTACTACTGAGACTATACCACGGAATTCTTCTTACTCCATCTTTTTCTTTTGGGATTCTGGATCTTTTGATCTACGGATTATTGGGTCACATTTGAAGAAAATTTTCAATGTTTCTGGTGTTTTATATTTTGTGCATGTGGGCACACAACCAATGAGATAACATATTGTGATGAAGCATGGCACCGGCCGCTGAATGTAATCTCTGACTAGTTCTGTACACCCAATTTAAAGAAGGTGATACATTGAGTATTCATTCTGTTTTTATGCAGCCTTGATAAAGTCGCGGGATTAATTCCCATGTAAGCGACGAAACACGTGTCGGCTGTCTGAACATCGGAAAATAAAAAGGAAAAAGAAATAAGAACTTACCTACTTGTATTTTACTTATGCTCACATCAAGCATGTTTATGTATATTGTGACATAACAGACGTGTGCTGAGGAATTCCTTTGTATATTGCATGGGACAATGAGTTAGCCAATTTCTGCTATTGGCTCCACTGCTAGGTGAAGAACTAGCTAGTTACCTTTGGTAATGATCTCTCTGGTGGATACTCTAACCATAGATAACTCATCTTTAGAATATTCCCCAGGCTCAACCTGGAATACTGAAGATTTTACAACTGTGGTGCCGCGTGTTGCTAGGTAGAGTCATGCAGCTCCACGTTGGGCTGATTCTGCACCAGAAGTTACAGAGTGGAGTCACATATAAGTGTCGCCCCTGCACGCAATGTCTGTTTCTTACTTGACTCTGTCCGCAGCCTCCGTCTGATACAGAGCACAAAACAATTGTTGGCACCAGTGTGCAGATTCCTAATTTGGAACATTTCTTTAGAAGGTTCAAAACAGGCCAATCCACAGAACAGGGAGGCAGGAGGAGAGTGAGAAATCTGGGGTTAAAGTATCCACTAGAAAGAGCACTACTGAAGGTAAGTAACTTGTTCTTCTGAAGGACACTTCTAAGCGCAGATTCATACCCTTTAGAACAGATACCAAAGCAGAAACTCCAAGGTAGGAGTGGAGGGGGTGTAGTCTTAGCAAAAGTACCTGAAGGACTAAATGGGAGAAATACCATTCTTGTCGGACCTGGCTGTGAAAGCAAAGTTATTTATGAACATGTGCACCAACGCCCACATCACAGCATGGCGGATGACAAGAACATGACCTTCACGTCAAGGCAGTTGTAGGAGCTCTCAACCTGGTGGAATTAGCCTGTGGTCCTTCCGGAGACTACTTTCTTGCTAATGTGCAGCAGATCTTAATACAGTCAGGCCAAAAGGGCAGACAAATTAGAGTCCACCATAAGACCTGGTGCAGCCAAAGACAAAGCAAACAATAAAACATCCAACAGTTCAGCTTGTAAGTGGTCTGTGTTGCAGACTCTACACCAGGTAACAAATATATCGCAAAGCTTAATGTAAATGGACTTTGTAGAGATACTCCTTCTGTGATGATGACATGCACAACCTCAGGTGGTAGATCCAAAACAGTCACCTGCCGCCACTCAATCTCCACACATAGAGGTGAAGATTATGCAGGTTCGGGTGCAGAACCCTGCCCTGCTGGTGTGACAGAAGATCCTCCTGATCGGATGACAGATGTTCATGCCCATATTGTCCAGGTACCACAGTCTCCTGGCCCATTATGGAGCTACTAGGATGTATTGGGCCCGGACGTTTCTGATCTTCTTCAGACCTTGGGGAATGAGAGGCAGATACTGAAAGGCATACAGGAGTCCGAGCTCCAATCTAGCCTGAATGAGCCTGCTGGAGAAAGCATTCATGGGAAATCCAACGTGCAGAAGGTTTGACACTGTGCATTCTTGATGGTGGCTAAAAGATCCAGCCAGGGTTCGCCCCACTGTTAGAAGATGGCATGAGCCAACATGGGGTGCAACCACCATTCATGACCAGCAAGGCTGAGCCAGTCCACTCTGGCGTTTAAAGATTCACCAGGTGCTTTATGATGAGGGAGAAGCTTGGACACTCTTATCCATCTCCAGTGGCACAGCAGCTTTTGGTACAGGACCCAAGACCACACTCTGCACCTGCTTGTTGCAGTACATGGCAGTGCTATCCGTGAAAACCTGCACCAGTGTTCCCTTAATGAACAGTAGGAAGTCCTTCAAAGCCAGGCAAATGGCCTGCAACTCCAACGAGCTGATGTAGAGCCAGGTTTCCACCGAAGATCTGAGTCCTCTACTCTCCACCTCTCTCAGATAACCTTGTCAACCTAGCAGTGATGCACCCATCACCACCGTCAGCTTTGGGTGTGGAAGAGAGAGGGGGTCTACCACTGGTTAGGTTGCAATGCAGGAGCCCCCACTGCAGATCCTGTGCAGTCTCCCCCGAACCTGGATGACTTCGGACAGATTTCCTTGGTGGTGGGCCAACTGAGACCGCAGATTGCATGGCGGAGCCCGCATATGCCACCTGTTTGGCGACAAACAGGATACATGAGACCAAGAAGCTGCTCTCACCACGATCCAAGCCGAAGACTAAAACATTAGGATCTTAGCCTAAATGTCTTGGACTCATTGGCCCTGAACTGCTCCATGCCCAAGATAGCTCCTATAAAAGATGTCTTTGCAATGGAGTCAGGTGTAACTTCAGCATGTTGATTGAAAACCTAAACAATATGCGGAGGTTAGAGGTTGTCTGGAGGTGGTCTATGCCTGACTGCGAGCCTGCCTTCAATAGCCAGTCATTGAGGCAGAATAAAACGGGCATCCGAACCTTCAAAGCTGGTCTGTGACCATTGCCATCACTTTCATGAACACACAAGAACATTGGTAAAGCCAAAGGGGAGCACAGCAAATTGAAAATGCTCCTGGCTGACCTTGAACCGCAGGTAATGTCTGTGGGACTACAGGACAGGCACATGAAAGTACGCCTCCTGCAAGTCGAAGACTACCATTCAATAGTGCAGCCCAAAAAAAAAAAAAAAACTTGGGCCAGTATGAGCATTTGGAATGTGTGGCCTTCTATAGGAAGGCATTCAGAGGGCGCAGATTTAAAATAGAACATAGCCCTCCATCCTTCTGCTGCACAAAAAGTGGGAGTACCAACCCATCCTTACTTCCAAGGCGGCACCCTCGTGTGGGAGGACGTTGTGGCGGGTCAGACAGAAAAGAGAGGGCATAAACCTGCTTGATGAACTGACAGACTGCTACCCTGGGAGAGGATGTCTGATCATGCCTCCAACATGAAAGCGGTTTGAGGGTTAATGCTACAGGGGACAGGGAGTGAGAAGAACGCTGTACCTAATGACCTGAGCTATGTCTGAGGGATCCCAGTTTCTGGCAGCGAAAGACTGGGGTGACTGTTGGGGTGGGGGCAGAGCCTAGTGTTGCCTATAAGCCAATCCTTTGAATTAGCCTCGGAAAAGTCGAAACTGATGAGGAAACTGCCAGACAGAGGTGGAAAAGCCCAAGCAACATGGCATGGCACTATTTTCCATAAAGAGTTTGAAGACAGAATCAGCCTTTTCACCAAACAGGTGAGAACCGTCGAAGGGCATACCCATGAGGGATGCCAGCACATCTCTAGAAAAGCCTGTGGATTTTCTTCAAATGTGGCCGGGAGTACCACACCAGTGCAGACTGCTTGCCCACAGTAATTGGTAGTGTTGAGGCCAATCCAAATTACGTATCCGTCTGCATTCTGGCCGTCTTTAATAGTTTGAGCCAAGGCGGCCCTGGACTCTTCTAGAACTGCCGGCAAAATCTCACTGCCTACATTCCAGCGGGTGTGCATGTAATGGCCTAGTAGGCAGACCGTATTGACTGACCTCAATGCCAAACTGGCTGAAGACAACATTTGCTTCCCACATGCCTCAATGCTTTCTGACTTCCTGCCTTGAGGAGCTTTGGGGAATGCATTAGGATTCACTTTGTTGGTGGAAGCGAGGACCACTAAACTCTTAGAAGTACGATGCTGCGGACAAAAAATCTGGATCACCAGGATCAGTCTGTGGCGTCTGGCTAACTGCATGTTCACCAGATGGCTCCATGGTTATGGGAATGTTTTGTCTGAATCAGATCGCACAGGAACCGGGTACGCTGGAATGGATTCAAAGCAAAAGCTCGAATGGGGTTGAGACCGATTTGGTTCATGGTCTAACACTAGGTCGGAAGGGGACTGACCTCCAGCAATATCGGGACCGGCATCAATGAAGAAGGGGACTGGCACAGGTCTTGAAGCCAGAATGGAAGTCCGTGTCAAGTGAAGAACCAGCAACAGGTTCCAGGGGCTCAGAGGGTACAAAGGACGGATCAGTCAGTGATTACCCTACTGGAAGCCCCAGCAGACCTTTGTTGCTTGAAGGCGCGCCAGAGACAGATGGAAGAGTGCCAAAAATATGAAGCATGGTTGACCAGCTGCAGAATCACAGATGGCAAGGAAAATTTGGGGTGCAGTGGGACCAGTGTGGAATTAGCTCCTCAGCGAGATTGGGAGTGAGAACTGTAAGGAAATGCCTCTTTTTACATGATCACCCTCAAAGTTTTGGACTGATGCTACTGGTTTTTCGACTCAGAGTGCACGGAGGCCTGCTAACCAGATCTCAGTGCCAGTGTAACCCCTTATAAAATGGATGTTAAATTGTTGTGAGGAAATGGGGTGTATTATATGGTGCAGTTGTGCGACCTCACCTTGTAATACACTTACCGCCCCTTTTAGGATCAGTAGGTTACGTTTGTCAAACCTTTAACTCAACCATGGGTAGCTAGTGTTTCGAGCAAAAAGGCTTACACAAAGGAACAAGTGTAAAGCATTTAAACAGCACCAAAATAATTGAAGAAATTGATACTCAAAAAAATCCGACCCCAATTTATAAAAATAGACTGCATTTTTATGTATTTTTAGTCATCACAACAAAAAATATCCACCGGAGGGTTCTAAAGATATAGAATGTACAACGTATAGTAAATCAAAGCATTTCACTCAACCGTGAACAAGCATTGGCAAATTCAACAAATTTGTCATTTAGAAACTGTTCACACCAAAAACTTGTGCTAGTTGTATTGCTGTAACTTAGAGTCATTTTAGGCGACTAACTCCAGTAGGGAGCCAGTCAGGAGGACTAGCTAGGTCCTCAGAATCATTTACCTCCACAGATGAAGCAGTGTCCAGGCACTTTATCCCTTTTGCAATGGATTCCTAAGAAGTGGTCCTGATGCAAGGGATAAAGGATGCTGAAGTTGCTGAACGATGCTGGAGATGCTCAAGGATGCTGTTGATATGATGCAGTCGACTGGGGTCTTCCTGCGACTTCTCCTTGGTTCACGAAGGGGGTGAGGTGGCCCTGGCCCCAGGGTGGACATCCCTCCAAGTCCTCTCTGTGCTGGTAGAAAAGTCCAGTCACCTTATACTGCGGTCACAGCAAAATCCTTCCCTTTGAGATTATTTTGTTTCTCAGCGAACAAGCTGCACTTTGATGACTCTTCCGGGCTCAGCAAACTTGGGTGCAACTTTGAGCTTCGAGTTTTGGTCTCTGGTGCTGTGCGGCAGCCGCTGGTAGCGGTCTGATGATTCTGGGCTACTCAGCTGTTGTGGCCCTGTGCTGCGAACAGAGGGTCAAGCCAATAGATCCTTGGAGCCTCTTTGCTTGGCTCCGGAGGCGACTCCTCCACGAATCGAACACAGCAGGCACAGTCCCTCTTCTTTGCTAGGCACCAGGTAAAGCAGGTGCAGTCCAAGCCAGTGCAGTCTCTCTTTGCTGGTTCCACGGTGCAGCAGAGCAGTCCTTCTTAGAGTCCAGTCAAGATCGGAGTTCTGGGTGCCAGGGATGCCCTTTTTAGGTCGAGCCTCGAGTAGCGCGCAAGCGCTGCTCTGCGAGACTTATAGTTAGGGAGTTTGAAAAGCTGACCAGACGCTCGTGCGTCATGGCCTTTTCCCTGCGGTTACGCGCGCGGCAGACATCCGTTTTGCATTATCGTCCCCAATAATGCAAAACAGATGTCTCGCTGTGGCGCGCGCACCACTCGCGTCGCCCCCCCCTCCTCCCCGCTCGTTATTATTAGAGCTTCTTATTGCTCAATAGGTTGTAATTTCTAATATATTCATCACTTTCTATGCAATTCATTGCTTGGTTACCCACGAGAAAGTGTCATACATTTGGTCCTTGAATGTCACTCATACGTAGACTGAAACCATGGAAATATCACAAGTAAGCAATCTGAAAATTTGGCAGCTATGCAAAATGGAATAAACAATGTTTTTTAATGTGTTTCATACCTACAAATATTTTACAAATAACTTAAAACCCATTTCCCACTCAAGCAGCAACCTTCGCGAGTGCATTACAAAGTAAATGAAAACACTAATGATGCAATTCCATAGTTCAACATTTTCTAAATCCTCCCCCTTCTTTAGGTGGTACAGCAAGAATACGACAAAAAGTTAAGGAAAAGTTGTTTTCCGAGGAACTTTGTCACCCGAAAGAGTGCTTCCCACTTGTAGAGTGGGGACGCGTGATGCGCGCGCACCGCAGAGCTTCCGGTTTGGTGGAACTGTTTTTGGAAGAAGAAAATGGCGGCAAGCCCCGGCCCTGTACCTGGGTTGCCAGTGGGCAGTATGGCTGCACCTCAGGGAGAGGAAGCGGAGACAGCCGCTGAGCGAGACCCCCGGGTGCGCTACTACAACAAGCGGCTCCTTGGGGAGGTGTTGGAGATGTGTAGCGACTTCAGCAAAGCTGTACTGGAGAGCCAGCCGCAGCTTTGTCCGGAGCACAGGAACAGGGCGTTGCAGGAGGCGCGCTGGGTGAGTAACTACGTTGTTTCTCTACTTTCTAAAGTCGAAAAGGTTTCCTTTGCTAGAGTGTCGAGGTTTTCCAGTTTCCAAATTCCCTGAGTAGGTCGCCCAGTCTTTTGTTCGTTGCATTCTGGTACTTTTGGTTTTGTGTCCCCATTTATGCTAGGGCGAAAGTACCAGAAACCAAATCCTGGGCTGTTTGCATGGACCTGGGAGACTTCAGAAGTCATCCGCTTGGCTTCTGCCCAATAAGCTGTATACTCCTGTAGCAATGTTGCAGATATGCCGGTTGCTGTTACCTAGTAACCGCTGAACGCCAGTTCATCGACGCTGTCTCCCAAGGTTACCTGTACTCCAGTAACGTTGGACTGTTCGTGCTCATTTACATTGTCATCCTGCTGGTAGCAAGAAGTTATACACTTTTGACCTTACATCAGAGGTCGAAGTGGGCGGGGGAACGACTTTCGCAAGCAAGCTTTATTAATTTGATCAGAACAGTTCCCATGCTTTTTTAGTAAAAAAAAACAAGCATTGGCATAGCCAATAGGTTTCGCCTTTGGGACCTTATAAGTGTTTAGCCATGCAACAGTTGATGATGTTGCACCAAGGATATTGTGCTGCATAACTAAATACTTATAAGGTCCCAAAAGCGAGACCTATTGGCTATGCCAATGCTTGTTATGTTCAGTAAGTGCCCTCAGGGTAAACGCAGTTAGTAGACAATGGGCTACTAGGTTCCCTCCCTCCCGATGATCACTTCCTGGGATGTGCGGCATCTGGCTATCCCAAAATGCACCATTCGGCCCACTCCCAATATGGCAGAATCCCTCTCTCAGCATCCAGAGTTCCCTAGCCCAACCCAGAGGTGTGGCTACAAAGGGGGCTACATGCCTCTGAAAAAATGGTTTGACAAGAGGCTGCCCTTTCCTTCCCGGGTGTCAGCTAGGATGCCCCCTCTCAAGTGTTCCCCATTTGCTCTTCAAAGCTGGCTTCAGCTTTGAAGCACGCCTTTTGGACCAACACCTGTGTGCCTTCCTGCATGAGGGAGGTAACACTGCTCTCCAGTGCAGGCACCTATTGTATACTTTTCTGGGAGTCGCTAGCACGTCTCACTAGGAGGGTAGAATGTTGTCTCTGGTTCAAGCTCCTTGTGTAACCGTTAAAGGCACAGGAGATTGAAAATAACAAAGAGGCAACTTTGCAAAAGCTGCTCACTGTTACTTGTTACACTATTTCGACTTGAGAATCAAGTCAGGCTTAATGTAACAGGTTGTTTGACATCTTGGAGTATCAACTTTAGTCGCACTGTTCCAGAGTTCGCACAGCTCAATCAGGGTCAGCTTGAAACCCTGTACCAGCCAATGGGCAACCAAGTCTTTCCACAGTAAACTACAGTATTGCATTATAATGCCAGAACACGTAAAATACATGTTCTGCAGGGGCGGCTCCTCCGCAATGACGGAGGAGCGTCGCCCCACTGCCTGGTCCAGAGCCTGCAAAGGAAAAATAAAACTATGATCTGGCATGGTTTTATTTTTCATTTGAAGCCAGCTTGTGCATGGAGGGGCGGGGCACGGGAGGCGGAGTGCCATCTGCACTCCCTAAGTGCCCATATCTGTTTGGCTGGCCGTCTCAGGCCGACCAAAACACACATGCGCACTTAGGTTTCTCCAGCCCGGCTGCATTGTACAGCCAGGCTGGAGAAACACCCACAGACTTTCTGACCTATGAGGAGCGTCTTTTCAGCCGGCTCAGGCCAATCCCTGTGCTGCTCTCCTAGCAGGGGAGCAGCGCTTCATTGGATGGGAGTCTGTGACATGGTGGTCCCAGTGCCTGCTGGGACGAGGAAGAGAAGAGGAAGCGTGACGCGGGAGACGGCCTGCAAATTACGGTACGTTATTTTGTTTTTTAAATATTCTAACCCCTCGTGCGTCCCCCCCTGAGTACCCTACTCCTGCCCCACCACCCTTTGTTTGTGGCGGCCGCCACTGATGTTCTACCAGGGAATGCATGCCTTAGGGCCTTAGGGCTCAGTAGGCCTGCCATAGGGGTGACTTACACAAATTACAGAGTGAAGTTTGGCTTTGCCATTGCTTTAAATAGCAAAGCCAGGCTATGCTCTTCCAGTTTGCAATAGCTGACTAGGAGACTCGTTTTACCTAGATTATACCCAGGGTGGCACAACCAGTGCTGCAATCCCTGGGGTAACTAACTTACATGCCCTGGGTATCATATTCTAGGGACTTACAAGTAAGTTACCCTATGCCAATTGGGTATAGTCAATGTAACATACAAGTTTTTTTGTGTTTTTTTTTTTTTTAAACTTTTGATTGGATTTTGAAACATAACATACACACATCTTACTGGTGCCAAGTCCACAAGGCAACGCCACGTAGATTATATTACTGACGACACAGCCCCCTGCGAGACAAAGTGAACAAATCATAATGTACAGTTAAAATCGGCAAACAGTATTCCCGTATGTGGTTTTAATGACATCAATTCCCAGCAGGCTTGCAGATGAAGTCAATAGCACAGTTAACTACATGTTTTGAGTATGTACTCAAAACCTCCCCGCGGTACGCAGAAATTTTGGGCACTCCCATACCAGATAAAAAATAAGTAGCCTCCTGAGTGCCACACTTGGGGTAGCGGTTTGAGGCGTCAGGGTTTTAGGGTTGCAGCATTACAAGGGTCATGTACACGTGGTGTACAAAGTTGAAATGGAGTAAACTGAATGTAGCATTACCCGAGACCACTTATCAGCATTAATGCCCGTTTCCATTGTGCATCCGAGAAAGCCCAGTCACAGTCCACATCCCATTTCGCACGCAAATGTAATGGGCGATTGTGTGATGATCCCCCACGCCCACAGTCCGCGCAGACCCATAGGCCATAGTAGCAGATTTTGCTGGGGCAATTCTGGTGCAAACCCCCTGCTCCTCCCCCCCCGCCCCCCCCCCCCGAAGAACTTGAGCATTACCTTCTCAATAGCATGGTATTGTATATATTAGCCTTGAATCATGCAAAGAGAATGCAGGCAGCCTCCATGTAGGTATGCATGTCCGACATGGGGCTCCTGTGTGTGATACACACACCAGGGAGTGATGGGAGTCGCCCTTCCCATGTGTGTTACATAGCGCACTTAGCTCCTGCCTACTAATATGTAGTCTAATCTGGAGTAGGTATGGCTGGGAGCTGCATAGTGAGAAAATTCCTGCAGATGCTGGTTACTTTGTCACCAGAAGCCTACCAAATTCAGGTCTTCCATTACTTGACGAAGCAATGCAGACATTATGGGTTTATAAGCTGTGTTTGGGGGTGTGCGATCTATGTCCCCAAGTAGGACGCAATTAAAAATCGCCCAACCAGATCAGTGGTACGCCTTTATATGCTGTAAATGCTCTCCTAATAGTGGGGAAAAACACGCCATCATCAATGTTTGGGGCATAAATTCCTATCAACAGTAGGTTCCTGCCATTCAGTTTGCCCTTCAGTTTAACATGTCGACCTTGCTCGTCAAGGTGTATTACAGGGGCAGCAAACAGGCCCAGGGAGAGCCATATGCCGACCCCCCTCGAATGTACTATAGCCTGCACGATGAAAGCACCCCTTCCATTTACGTGACAGTTTGCGGGCTACTGCTGGCAGCAGGTGTGTGCCTCGCAGACAGGCCACTCGTATGCCATGCCTGAGCAGGTATGCTCCCACTCTTAGTTTCTTGCGGTAATTATTGAGACTCCTAATGTTCCATGTTAGTTATCTGATCACATCCATGGACTAAGTAAACGTGTATACAATGGTCATGTGCCCAGATGGCGTGTGACCCATCCGTTCTTGTGCTGCATTGTCATGTGTGTATTTGCACCCAAAGTATGCTACATCACCCCTACAGGGGCGCCCCAGATTCTATATTCTAGTCGGACATCACATACTTTACTATAGCTTGTAGATACTGATGCGACCAATAGTTGAAGAGATAACAATACAAACATTACAAATTCAACATGCAATAAAATTAATACCAACTAGAAGCAACCATCTTTGCACATAAGAATAAAAAACATGCTTTCGCTAACCTGTCAGTTTAGTCTGCATGGGGCTCATCACGAAGGCCCACTGCAATTATCAGGTCCGACATGTGTAGGGCGTGGTGGCAAGTTTATATATTGCCCCACCCCACCCATAGTCAACCCAAACCAAAGTAATGTGGATCATGGTCAGCAGCAGTCATGTCGTGGTGCGTAGTAGGAGGAGATTGAGCAGCATCTGAGCCGTGAGTTCCGTCCCCACCAGGCACTGTTCATCGCTTCCCCTGTCAATTTCAGTGGCCTGCGGTGCCACTACATGTGCCCAGCCAGGCCCACGCCTGGGTCAGTTCCGTGAAGAGGTGTGTGTATTTATTTCATGTAGTATTTTCCCCGTAGCCAGATAGAACATCATATACTTTAGATTGCATTCTCTGCAGCACCGCTTAACAACCTCAAAGGACCGCTGAAATTTCAGCACTGGTGTATAATCCAGGAATAGCATTATCCCTGCCTCCTGGATGTGTAGTGCACCAGTCTTTATCGCCGCTTACAGTAGCACGTCCCAATCTCTAAAATTGAGTAGGTGTAAGATAACAGTTCTGGGAGGGGGATCCCAGAGGTGGGAGACCCAATGACATTGTGGGCTTTCTCATTTGAGAACTAGCGTGATAGTACTCTCGGTTGCCATTGTTCCAGGATTCATTTCTCAAGGAAAAGTTCCAGGCAATCATCTTCCATGCGCTCCAGGAGACCCACTAGACGTATATTAATTCTGCGTGATCTACCCTCTGCATCTTCCACATGCGCCTTCAACTGTTTCACCCTACGCAGGAGGTCATACTTCACACTGGCAGTGTTGCAGAGGTCTCCCGCAGTATCTGCAATCTGCTGCTCCACGTGTGCCACACGTTCCGTGACACCATGCAGGTACTACATTCAGATCGATCCAAAATGCATCCACTTTATATTCTAGCGATGTTCTAGTGTCCGGGACTGCTTTGAGCACATCTGGTATAGTTGGACCATCATTGTCATGCTCTGTTTCCGCCCACCGCTCTCCCCGCTGCAGTGGTCTGGTGTATTTGTCAACAGGTACTTGGACCGCCATCCCTTTGGCCCCATTCACCACGATGGGCCTTGTGAGCTCAGGGCTAGGGGGCTTAAGTGTCACATGCACAGGGCCTTAGGGTCTGTAAACCCAGGGCTTCACTGCCAGTACACCTGGCAGGTTCTAGTAGTTAGGGGGTAGTACCATTCATATTGCCCCTCACCTCAAAAGCCCTGCAGAAGGCTGCGCCTGCCCAGGCCCTACTGGGCACCACAGTCTGTTTCACCAGCCGGGGGGGGGGGGGTGTGAAGAGAGGACTGTGCCAGTGGTGACTGGCTTGTGGAAAAGTCTCTCTCGAGCTCCAGACCGAAGTAGAGACTCCACGGGTCAGTCGGCCAACCCCATGTTCAAGCAGCATGGCGAAAAACATTGAAGTAGACCGTCCTGCCTAGTCAGTAGCCACCCACAAGGAATCACCGGTGATTGCCAACGTGTAGCCAAGAAGACCTCCACTCCGGACTCAAAAGTTGCACCAGTGTTTGCCAGACCTGGGAGAGTCATCATAGTGTGGATTGGTCTCCACAGATGGACAGTAGTCCTCATCAAAGGAAACCGGTGAATCTGCAGCGTCCAGAGATCAGTAGTCCAGCCGATGCTGGACTTCTACAGGCCAAAAGAGGACTTTGAAGGACAACGACCCCGTTGCCAAAGTTGCCCCACCTTACCCGTGGACCAGGGAATAACCACAAGGAGACTTCCGTTGACCATACAGCGTCCAGAGCATCTTTCAGCATCCCCAACTTCCTGTATCCTCAGCATCAGGACCACTTCATTGAAGTCTATGGCAGTTTTGATGTAAAGTGTGGAACTGGACTAAAGACTGCTTTGGTGAACAGGTAACTCTCCTATACATTCCTTATTAGTCTCCCTGACCATCTCCCAGTTAAAATTGGTCACCTAGTCCGTGCCGCAGTAGCCAAACACAACTCTTCCAAACTTCTCAAAAGTTTTTAAACTTTACATTTGGTTACCAATGCTGGTTTACGCTTTGGACTAAAGCGGAGATTTACATTTTCTTTAATAATCTACAAAATCGACATCTCCGCAAGTCTCTGGTGGATTTTGCATATCTTGGTGTCGAAAAATTCATAAAACTATGATCTATTTTTATAAATTGGTGTCAGATTTATTTTGTGTTGTGTGACTTTCTTATTCTGTTGTTTGGTGCTTCTAAATGCTTTACACAAGTTCCTCTGTTTAAGCCTTGCTGCTCAAAGTCACAGCTACCCAGGGTTGAGCAAGCGGTTTTACAAAATGAGCCTGACTGGATCCAAGACGGTTTAGTGAGCATATTACACAGTGAAGTCACACAACCACACCAAATAATACACCAGATTCCTCACAAGACCTACTGACAACTTCCTGACTTCTTTGGGCAGAGTGTGGCGGGATGGGCCACAAGAGCAGGAACAGTTCAGTGCCCTCGACTTGGAGCCGCACTTGGACAAGATTCTTGATTTCTTTTGCCATTATACACCTTCACTTCACGGCCCCGGATCATCTTCAGGTACAGGACGTTACATTCTTTGTGCGACTTAGAGTCATGCTCCTGAGCACGAACACCAAAGTCACACCGCCTCCTGGTCTGTAACAGACATCTGTTTCCTACAGTCCTGGCACAGTTTGAAATTTGTAGTCTCTGGTGGGGACAGCTTTCCCTTGCCCACTGAAGAGGCACTTTCAATTACAAGCCAAGCCTAATGACACCGCATGTTAAAGTTTCTCTTCATGCTTAACTTACATTTCTGAGGTCATAAGGGTGAACTTATTCAGTAACTAAATTTTAACAGAGCGATTTGGATAGCACAGCGGTAACTGCAAGTATATGAGTAGCTGTTGAGCAAAAAACGGCTGTCTGCATTGCTCCATGATGTTGATACTACTTGAGGCACAGGAATTCTGAAATTGTGCAGCTGTGGCATTACCTGCATAGTTATAGATTTGCCTCATATGCCACATACTTAATCATCTGCTCCTTCATTTGCAGATTTCACCCAGGAAATGGTTTCTAGCTCTAAGGAATCCAAGTGACAAACAAAGCACCAAAATATAGTTCCTCATAACAGCAGACCCTTAGCAAAGGTAACCTGATGGCCTTTCATTTACTGATTACCATATACAAGTGTCAAACTGGTTGTAATGAGGTGCACCTTTGCACAAACAACAATAAGAAGTGCTGAAATGAAAAAATAATTAACTCAGATTGTGCAGCATTATGCCAAATAATATGCCTTTTCTTCTGCACAATTTTACAAAGGTAGACACATAATTTGGTCCTCCATTGATGCATATTTCCTGTGGCCCAGACAACACTCCATGGATATTAAGAAAAGACCTTACTTAGGTCGCACGCTGGTCATGTACCAGTTATGGTGAGGCTGAGAGGTGAGTCCGTAATTAAGCCTCTGACAAACCAAAGAATTTATCAACAAGAGCTAAAAAAAGGTGCTGAACTATTCCTAAGAAAACTAGACATTAGAATGGCTTTTTTATTTAAATTAGGCACAAAAGCAAACTGTGGGAATTTCAATATATGCATTAAATTACATATATGCATAAATTACATACTTTGTGACATGCAGAAAATGGCAATCCAGGAAAGAAAAAAGTTAATTAAATGACGAGTATGCCAGGTTACAGCTCACCTATGCAGGAATGGTTCACCAAAAGCAATAGCGGGGGCACAGTTAAAGTTTTACATAAAGCAGAGGTAGGCCTCTGGCACGCAAAGGTATACATTCAAGGAGATGGGTCAGTATATAACCATCTGGAAGAGCTTGTTTATACAAACTGCAGCTAATGGTGGCTCATGCCCATCAATGGCAGGTAAGATGGGCACTGGAATCTTTTTTTGGAGGGAGGTAAGGGGGGGGTTGGCATTCTATCCCACCCTGAACGCTAATATCACATTTGGTGTAGTATGGTACAAGGTTTCGTCAAGTTGGAACACCTAAAGCACAGCCACGGGGTACAGCCTATGGTGAGAGACAGTTTTTCTTAAATGCACCCTCCTACAACTTGATGGTAGAAAAAGACATTCCTGTCTCACTACCCATTCCAAGTCATCACTTCAACGCACTGCTTGAAGTTTCCAGGTTTACTTTTCTTTCTTTTTAACTCTTCATATACAGATCTTGAACTTGGTTCATGTACTCATTTCACTGGAATGACAGCAAAGAGCTCACCATTTAAAGACAACCATAACTAGTTACAATGAACTTGCAAAAGGATAAAGCATAGACGAAGCTGAAACTAGGTGTGGCTGTGCAACCACTAGATGAAACTAGGAGAGGCATAGTTCTACTCCTTTGTTAGAACAGAAACTTTAAAAAAACAAATCAGACTGGTAATTGCAGTACAAACCTAGTGCGTAAAGGGCCTACTGGATCCCTGCACAGCTCCTGTATAGCTTCAAAAGAAGATTTTAAAAGCATAGTGCCTAGTTAAACTGCTTGAGAGGAGAGAGAGTGCCTTTATAACCAAGTGAGACTACAATACAACCAAGACTATTGTCTTAAAATGTCTGGATGCAGAATCTCCTTGAATGCAGCAGGTAGTTTAGATTTCCTTCGCAACCCTTTAGCAAGCCCAGGGACACTTACCGAGACACTTAAAGGGTACTACGATGTGAGAGTGGCCTTTGCATTGCTTCTTTCCCTTCTTGCACCAGTTGTCGATATTGACTGGCTGGTTTGCTTCCACGACATTCATAATCTGAAGTTCAGGATACACCTACAATGATAAGTAATATCCCTATTGAACACTTTAGACGTTCGTGGATATTTTAGTCATTTTTTATATTTAATAAAGTAAACTTCACTAGCATTCAAGTTTTTGTGAACTAATGTTCTGGGCTGAAAAGAAAGTTACTTACCTTTAACTATAGTTCTCTAGTATAGGATCTTTCATAGATTCACATGCTTGAATCACCTCAGTCATCGAGCTGACAGTACCACAGCATGCACAGGGAGCAGCACAATGTTAAGTGTAGGCAGAAAACCTTGAAAGTCACATGGGTAGCCTATTCACATCATTTTAGAATGATCCAAAGCTCAGCCATTACAGCACAGAGCATACACTTCATCCATCCTCACCCCTGGCCCATAGGCTCAGATTCGTAGCAGAAGTGTTTGTATATTTAGCATAATATAGGTGAGCTTGAGAGAGGCAGGAGGGTGAGTCGCTTGAGAATCTATGAAAGATAGCAATACTGGAGAATGACAGTGACTTTCTTTATCCAATACTGGATCTTTCATAGATTCACATGTTTGAGTAGCAACATCACCAAATAAAATGATGGATGAAGTGTTAAAACTTTTCAAACACTCACCCCCAGCCACAGATCCGGTTTAAACCATCGTTATTTTGCTTACCAAATCCCCCTCAGTTTGGGCCAAGGCATATGCAAATCAGTCTTGACCCTGCTTGCCATTGGAACAGTCCAGCCTGAACTGCCAGGCCAGGTCCTCCCTGGACCGGAAACAAGCATCCTGGGACCGGTTTCAGGGCATCACCCTTCTTCAGCCAGGCTAGCTTGAATCCAGTGGTGTAGTGAGCACGGGACCCACGTCTGGGCATACCCTTCCCACTTAGGGCGACAAATGCAAAAGAAACAATTGATGGACGGAATGCTGGACAATGCAAACATTCACCCCCAGTCACAAGGATCTGGGTTAAATCCATCATTCTTTTGCTCACCACACCACCCCAGTTTGGACCCAGCCATATGCAAATCAGTCTTGACCCTGTTCCTTGTGGGAACAGTCCAGCCCGAACTGCCAAGCCAGGTCCTCCCTGGACCGGAAATAAGCATCCTGGGACCGGTTTCAGGGCATCACCCTTCATCAGCCAGGCTAGCTTGAATCCAGTGGTGCAGTGAGCAAGGGACCCACGTCTGGGCATACCTTTAGCCAACTAGGGTGCACACAGCAACATCACAAAATAAATTGATAGGTGGAATGTTGACTTTTTAAACTCACAAACCGGTCCCAGGATGCTTGTTTTCTAGTCCAGAGAAGACCTGGCCTGGAAGTTTGGGCTGAACAGTTCCCGTGGGCAGCAGGGTCAAGGCTGATTTGCATATGGCTGGGTCTAAACTGGAATGGTGTGGCGAGCAAAATAACGATGGATAAAACCCAGATCTGTGACTGGGGGTGAATATTTGACAATGTTCAGCATTCCATCCATCATCTTTTTGTGTTGAGTCAGAGTAGCAAGCAATAATTTATAACTTTATAACGATAATAGTTGATGGTATGAGACAAAGAAGAAAAGACAGGCCCACCTTAATGAAAAAAGATGACGTAACACTGCCTGCCCCACTTCCACATCTGTTAAGTGTTGAGTTCAGACAATAATGTGGAGTAAAAGTGTGCCTGTTCTTCCATGCAGCTGCCATGCAAACGTCTACTATTGGAACTCCAGCAAATAAAGCTATTGATTTAGACACACTTCTTGTTTAATAAGCTTTGATTTTTTCTTGAAGCGAGTATCCTGCCTTATTATTGTAGGAAAATATGGGTGCAGACACTCAATGAGCTATCCCGTGTTTCGACAGTGGTTGTCCTCTTCGCACAGAGCCATATGATACTAATAACTTAACATATTTTTTAACAATTTAGTTCTGCCAATACAGAATTTTAGACAACCTTTAAAATCTAAGGTATGTTCTTTTCACTGTGTTGCATGGATTCTGGAAATATGTTTTTTTAATATTATTGGTTCGTTCAAATGGAAATCAGTGGGCACCTTAGGTATAAAACGAGGCTTCATTCTTAGAATTTACCACCTTCAAAACTGGCGAAAAGGCTCTTTGATTGTAAAGGCGAGGATTTCACGAACTCTTCTGGCAGACATGAGCACTAATAGAAGTGACACCTTCTAAGAAAGAAATGTTGATTTGCGTTGTGGATTGGTTCTAAAGAAGCCTTCATTAGTTGTACTTAAACTACATTCAAATGCCACTGAAAAAGTGGGGTTCATATTGGTGGATAAAGTCTAAGAGCCTCTAAGAAATTCTGTAATTATTCGATCAGATCATAGTGATGGTCATTTGAGTGTTCTTCTGTAGGGAGAAATGGCCGCTAGATAGACTTTGGCCCACGCGTGGCTCAGACCTGACAGAGATGCAAAAGATATGGTAATACTTGGGAGTCGTAAAGATGATGCTGGGTAAACTAATCAGTGCACCTTGAGCAAAATCGCTTCCATTTGGCTCCAGAAGATTTGTTCGTTGATGAAACTCTAGCATTAGATAATATCCTCTTGCAATCTCCCGGTATTACTAGAAGGTGGAATTTGTTGAATTCAGCAGCCAAGCTGTCAATCTCAGAGTTTGGGTCAAGATGAAGTACTTGGATGTTGCATCTTGTCAGCGGTTCTATGATGGTTTCAACAGAATTCTGGTTTGTTCCGAGAGAAGTAGCTCTGTGAACCAGTACTGTTTGGGCCACCAAGGAGCTATTAAAATGAGTCAACATCGTTCTCTCTTCTTCTTTGCTAGGACCCTCAAAGTCGGTGGGAGGGGTGGAAAGGCATATGCATACGTCTCTGACCCATTGATTGAAAAGACATTTCCCCCATAATCCACAAAGGTTTTGCATGCTGACGTAGTATCAGCATTTGCGGCTCAGGTTGATCACAAATAGGTCTAGACTTGGTTTACCCCAGCACGAAAAAAAATGTGTTCAGTTGTTGCTGCTGCAAATCCCACTTGTGGCATTCTTGAGGAGTTCTGCTGAGGTACTCGGTCCAGGAACTAGGTGTTTGTGGAAGATGTTTGGCTTTTAGTTGGAAACACTTTTGAATGGTCCACTCCCATATTTTCTGTACTTCCATGGAGAGCTATAGGAAATGTGTTCTCCCTTGTTTGTTGATATAAAACATGCTTGTAGTATTGTTTTTCTTTATCAATATGAAGAATTTTTATTCTTGGAAGAAAGGCTTGTAGGTGCGGGGGGGGCTTGGGATGGGGCATTTGCCGCTGATTGCTGGGTGCTGCAAGTGCACTCCCCAGCCTTCTAAAGAGGAGTCTGTGGTGGGACAGACCTGCATCGATGTTTTTGTATTGAGCCCACAACAGTAAAGCTTTCCTCATTCTTTTTGTCACCTGTATGATATTTTTTTAATGGTGCCTTGATCCTCTTGAAAGAGTCTCATGTGAAGGCGGCAATGGGGTTTGAAAGGGATGCAGGAGAACATCATCCCTAAAAAAGACTTGAAGGTTCCGATAGGGACTTGTTTTTTCTTTTAAGTCTTGGCCATTTAGGTTAGATGTCCTACTCTTTCTTTGGACGGAAAGGCCTAGTGTTGCACGGTGACTAAAAATGCTCCTAAAAATTGTACTTCTCTTGAGGGGATTAAACAAAATTTCTTGTTTAAAAAAAAAAGCACCAATTATTTGAAGAGCCGCTTATCTGACCATAGCTATTGTGATTTGTACCATACCTTCCTGTGCTGTTTGTGGTACCTGTGTAGATGGGTCGTAATCATATTGCCAGTAGTCATCCTGGTCACCTTGAAAGGACTGGTAAGATCTTCTACTGTCTGGAGCTTGTGAATGTGTAAGGTCTGCCAAACCAGCTTCTTCAGGTTGTTCATATGCGTGCTCATCTGGGTCCCGATATTGAACTTTAGTTGTGTTGGGCTATATGCAGCACCAAATAGACCATCGTCATTATCCTCATCTTTTTCTTCAGAATATTCAGATTGTAAAGATTTGTGACGCGGACATTGAGAGCCCTTGCGAGGTGAGGTCTGTTCTGCTATGAGTTGCACGGAGATGCCTTTTTGCGAGAAAAGGGTGATCCTGGTGTTTTGTTTTAGATGTTTGGACTGTTGGTAACTGTATCATTGTCGTTGGTGGTGTTGCAATACATATAGTTGAAATTGTCTACAGTATTTTCAAATGTGTTAATATCAACGCTGTTGTCGTCGACGATCTTCATCTACAGTGATACAGATGCTGGTCTTGTCGACAGTGAAGAAATTGATCTGGAGTTGGAAAAGGACTCCTCAGAGTCAGAGGGTCTTTTTGGTGTCAATGGCTCAGATTATTTGTTGACAGATTTTGAATGGATTTTTTTCTGTCAGTATTAGGAAACGCTTTTGATGTAAGAAAGTTTTGAAGAGTGCTCAGAGGAAGGCTATGCTCTTATGCGCTTTACTTGATAATTTTGAGGCAGCCTCATATTCCTCCTCCGAGGTACAAGTTTCTCTTGATTTGGTGTTCTGGAGCCATAATAAAAGTCTACCCTCAATGTCTTTAAGATTTGTTGTGCAAAAGGTTTGGCAAATTTTACAGTCTTTTGCCTAATGATCAGGGTATGACCAATATAAGCAATGCTTGTGGGGGTCTTCTCAATTAAGTCTTTTCATGACACACGATGCGCATGGTCTAAAAATATATATTTATTTTTTTGAAGACTCAGTCATTGTAGATTAGAGAATATAGGAACGAATTTCCTTTCAGAAGTTCAGATGTGCAAACAAATAAATGATATTTATCCGACTGATCTGAGCAGAGCTCAACAGCACTCCCTTCACACACATGCGGTACAAATCCAAACCTGGGGATCTGAGTGAGGATGGGTGAAATATGTGCCGATTGGCTGAGCTTTAGATCATTCTAAAATGATGTCCATCTTTGTGACTATGTCAAGGTTTTCTGCCTATACTTAACATTGTACAGCTTTCTATCTAGACCGTGGAACTCCCAGCTCGACGACGGGGATGATTCAAACATGTGAATCTGTGAACGATCCAATATTGGAGAAAAAAGCAACTACACCATTTCGAGACACAAGATATTCAATACAAGTACATGCTGACACATTCTTTTTTTAATAAAAAAGATACACAAGTATGCCTAAAATTAAACAAACCCCACTAAGGAACACCAAATCAAAAGAACAAAAACAAAAGTTATTGTCAGTACTCTCAGTACAGACGGTTCTTCAAATGCAAGTGACTGCTGCGTTTTAATCCTCATTCTCCTTGCTAGTATATTTGTAAACTAGAAACTTTACATTTCTATAACCAGTTTCAAACTAGAATTAGAACAGTCGTTTGAATGCTGAGAGTGGGGCAGCCAAATGAATTTCTCACAATGCAATCTAACCCCAGGCACAGATCCTCTGCTGCAACTCTTTCGGACATCAACAATTTTACATAGGCCTAAGAACAGTGCAGTAACAGGGATGGAAGTTCATGGGCCAACAATTTAATTGGCTCTAGATCAAGTCAATAACGAAAATATTACTTACCTTGTAACAATCAGTTTGCAACTTGCAGTGATGTACATCCACATGCAGTGCACACTCCTGTCATCTAGTGTTGGGCTTGGAACACTGCAATATGTTTTTCTTTGAAGAAGTACTTTGGGTTTCGGCATGACTCACAATACTTACCTTGGAACCCACAATTGACCAGGAAACCATGACACCCCTCAGGTTGTGTTTTCGTCATTAGGGCAAGAGGATGCTATAGTGATGTGAAGCATAAGAAAGTTTTTGTACAGTGAAGAATTGAAATGCATGAGAACACAGGGGATTTAAACAGTTTACAGAAACAACTTTTCCGGCTGTGCCTCATCCAGGGAGGTGCTTAGGTCAATCTACAGCACAACAAGCTGTACTTCGATTGTGACATGCAAGTAATGTTTTCCATTTGCAGCATGTGGTGTTGTAGATCAAGTGCTATGCACAGACTGAAAACCAGTACCCAGGCCTATAAGGCGCTGGGTTGTGAGCAAAGGCAGAAGATGCTTGGAATAAAACCTTTAGCACAGTTTAACCAACCTGCTCTTCCTTACTGGCATAAATATCCACACCACAGTGTTTGATAAATGTGTGAATGGAAGGAAAAGTAGCAGCTGTGCTGAAAGAGTGATATGCCATGTGCACTTGGCTTTTGCATGACACCGCTGAATTCACTTAACAACCCATCTGGGCAAGCTTGCTTTTGATTGCCAAGATACAGCTTGGCAAATGCAACCAAGTTATCTGGCTTTTCTAATAGTCCAGGTATGATCTATGAAGTGCATCATAGACCTCCTGACATTTAGAGTAAATAAAGCCCTTTGTGCTTAATACTGCTTTGGGAAAAAAAGATGCCACATCAATAGACTAATTGCCAAGGAAAGATGAGACAACCTTTGGTTAAAAAAACTAAAATATGAACAAAACTCTACTCTTGTCCTTATGAACTTGTCTAAACAGCACCTCTACTGAAATAACTTCAAAGAGAGGTGATAGTGACCAGGAACATCAGCTTCCCAGAAAGGCAACAGAGCGTGCAAGTTAAGTGGCAGAAAAGGTGGCAGCATTTATCTAGTAAGAATTTTTATCAGGTCCCACGAAGGAGCTGGAGATAATGTAGGAGGGATAAGCCTTTCAAGCCCTTCTATAAAAGCCTTTAAGGCACGGATTTTAAAAACAGATTGAAAGTTTGAGTTTTGGAGGTACACTGTGATTGATGCCAGATGTACAAGAATAGAGTAAGACTTATGCAAAAGCAGAAGGTAAAATGTGTTTGACTGTTCGTGCAAGATAATCTATGCTGAGAGCTGCACAGTAATTTCCAAAATGTTCCCATTTAGCTGCATTCTCTAAGAACGTTTTTACATTATTGTGGTAGCTTCAAGTACCCAAATTCTAAGATCTCAAATGTCAGATCGCTAGATTGAGAGACTTGGGTTCTAAAAGTAACAGATGGCCATCATGTTGATTCAGGAAGTCTGGACACGGAGGGGGAACATGGCGGCCGGAAGCTAACGGTCGCGGTTGAAGCTCCTGGGCGTGTGACTAAAGATCCTTTCTAGACCTCTCCCGCTGATCCCATGAAGTGTTTTTAGCGGATTTAGTGGATCTCCCCCCCCCTCCCCCCCATTTAATTCCTTTCCGACTTTTTTCCTCCTTTTTACCTGCTCGGCCCCCTTCTCATCGTGAATGGAGCCTGACCTCTGGAGAAGATTGACGGCGCCGCAGGAACCCGCTCTACTGCGGTCTGCTGGTGCGGCGAGAGAGTGGAGGCGCTGGTGTATTCCCGGCTTGCAGGTCCGGGTTTGCGCAGGCAGAGTCAGCACCTGCGATTACGTCCTACTGAAGGACAGGGATCAGAGCCGGGTAAACATGGTGAGACGCATGAAAGAGGTGGGTTGTTTTACTTCTTTCTCCTCGGACGGCGCCTGTGCGACCTGTGAAGGTAAGGAATTTGCCTACTACTCCTTTGGTGTCTCAGCGGACCCAGTGAATCCTCTATCGGTACTGAGAACGTTAAGCGGGGTGCATAGTGAGCAGGAGGGACCAGTTGGGATTACGCAGCAGGCTGGAGCTTTCTACTGTATGGAGAGCAGGGACGCCTTTCCCCCTAGCAGTGGTAATAAAATTTCAAACGCCTGCAGATACACCTTACGCACCAGGGCCATTAAGCTCGATTTGGGCACTGACTTGATTTGTGTTCCTCCTTTGACTGTGGAGGCTAGGGATACTCTCAGGGCTCCTGCTAGGAAGGGCAAAGGGAAAGTCAACACTACGGAGACCATTCTCTCAGTAAGTGGAAAAGAGAGAGGAAAGGTTAAGAAAGTACCTACCTCCAAAGTAAAAATCACACCGTCCCTTAAGACGTATTATAAGGTATTATCCACTCCTACAACAAGGGGGTCTAATAAAGGAAATATGGCTACAATCAGTATGCAGTCCCCTGTTAAATCTAAACTAGCGAGTAAAAATGCAGGTATGGTGGCTGAAATAACCGAGTTAGCTGAATCTACTGAAACAATTGATATGAATAAAACTACAAAATCTGCAAAAACAACGGAAGCCATAGTGGAGCAATGTTCGGTTATTCATCCTTCTGTTGGTATTTCGAATAGATTTGCAATCTTGGAGGTACAAGAGGTTCAAGAGTGTGTTGGGTATCCCCTCTACGTCCGAGAAAACAGATACTATACCTGTAATACTCCCTGCGGCAGTTCCCCCTGGCCCTGGGCCTGGGATTGGGTCATTAGCAGAAATTTAATTGGCCTTAAAAGAGGATATGGGGAAAAGATTTTCAGTTTCGGAATCTAATCAAGCCGCAATTCAAGCCTCCTGCGAGGTACTAGCCCAGAAGCTAGAAGAAGTATCTTACAGAACAGAGGTTCTTGAATCCGAAATGCCCAAAATTAAGGAAACATTACATCTATCTTCAATAAAACTGGATGAATTAGCTCTCCAAAATAGGGACCTGAGAGATGATGTTGAGCGTCTTGAAAATAACGCGAGAAAAAACCACCTGAGATTGCTAAATATCCCAGAGGATGTGGAAGGAACGGATATCAAAAGTTTTGTGATATCGCTTTTAAATGATACAATATTGAAAGGCTCCCCGGAGTTAAATTTGATTCAGGATATCCAACGGGTACATCGTGACCCATTTAGGAGGAACACTGCAAAACAGAAACCGAGGAAAATCTTAATACATTTTCTTACATACACTATAAAGAAAAAATGTTGTCCTTGGCCCTGAAAGAGGGTGTGATTAAAAGCAATTCCTCCATCAATCCTTTCACATTCACCATTAGATCTGACATTTCCCATATAACGGCAACAAAACAATGGGAGCTTGGTAAAAGAATGGCAGTTCTTAATTCACTGGGGGCTAAGACGCAATTGAGATTTCCAGCATCCCTCCGTATCATGTGGAATAACTGCATGCATAATCTACGTAAAATCGAGGAGGTAGACGCCCTTATTGATAAAATAAGGAGCGGGAGTGGGGTGTAGGTTGTGGGGGGGATAGTTAAGGTAAGATGGGAACTTCGGGAGGGGCTCAATATATAAATACATTTTCTGGTTTCACGCCCAGGGGTCTGAGACCATAAGGGCTCGCCCAGAGTAAGGGGGGTTCCCCAGGAGGGTTTCGGGGTTGAGGAGTCACGAGGGGAGGGTGGGAGGAGGGGAGCACTGGTGGGGGTTGCAGTGGGTAAAAAACAAAAAAAAAATCCTCAATTCCAATTGCATTTTTAAAATTAACTCACAATTAAAGCGTATGTGTAAAGTTTTGTCATCAGGAGGTTGTAGTAGCCCCAATGAGTAGTGAAATAAAATTCCTTTCGTGGAATGTCAATGGATTGAGATGTCCACGTAGACAAAGATTGGTCATGAAATATCTTGAGCAATCATCGGCACAAGTTTGTCTTCTACAAGAAACCCATTTGAGTCACCTGGAAAGTCGAGTTATTTTTGCTAAATACCATTGGGTAGAATATTCTTGTTTTTCTGAACAGGCAGCACATAACAAAGGGGTGGCCATCTTAATTAAATCAGGTGCTAGAGGGAACATCAAATTAACATCAACTGATCAGACGGGGAGATGGATCATCGCACAGTTAGAGATTAGAGGGGTTGAGCTAACTGTGGTGTCATTCTATGGTCCCAATACTGACGACCCGACATATCTGTAAGATGCAGTCCAAATTGATGGAAGCCACTTCTCCTATAATAATTGGTGGTGATTTTAATGTCCTTTTTGACCCCATACAGGACAGATCAAATCAGAGTCACTATGTCGGAGCCCCACGTACTCGTCGGGCAATGACTAATATGATTCACGACTTAGGACTTGCCGACGTCTGGAGGGCTAAGAAGGGTGATAATCCAGGTTTTACGTACTTTAGTAAAAAGCATGGTCATTCATCGAGAATTGACTATGTTTTGGTTGATAGGATGAGTTTAGATAATTTTCCTGATAGATCTATTCTACCTAGCATCCTGTCAGATCATGCCCCCATGACTTTTACTTATCTTGGGAATGGAGATAATCTCAGGTCTAGATGGACACTGAAAAGGGCAATGCTGTCTAATGAGGAAATAGTCAGGGCAATTAAATCTTCTACCCTGGATTTTTTTTTCTATTAATATAGGATCAACATCTTTAGATTTTGTTTGGGACGCCTTTAAAGCCCATATGCGAGGTCAGTTACATAGCCTGATTTGCTCTAAAAATAGGGAGGAGGCTCAAGAATTCCAGGATTTGGAAAGAGAAATGGCCAAGTTAGAAGATGAAAGAATAAGATACTCCCAGGACTACCCCGAAAGATTGACTCGAGTTCATAGCGACTTAGATCGTCTTCGGCAGGAATATAGGGGCAAATTAGATCTTAAGGTGAAGGCTCAGTGGCCATCACATAATATGAAAAACTTTGAATATGGCGAAAAGGCGGGTGCTCTTCTAGCCTGGAAGGCAAGAACCGACCGAGCTAAAAATCATATTAGTGAATTAATAATAGATGAGTGGGGCGACCTCTTGTAAATTAGAGGATATGCAAACTTGCCTCCTTTCCCTGTTTTCAAAATTGTATAAAGAGGAGATTTCACCTAGCTCGGAAAATATTCAAAAGTGGTTAAGGCATAAAGATTTACCTGAATTAACTGAAGGCAGCCGAGATTGTCTTGATGCTCCTATAACAGAGTGCGAGATTAGAATCCACATTAATAAGATCAAAAAGAACAAAGCAGCTGGAACGGATGCTCTCCCTGGTGAGGTGTATAATCTTCTCCAGGATGAGCTTGTCCCGAGATTATGCGAACTGTTTAATTTTATTTACAGCCCGGAAGGCAAGGTCCCTAAGACATGGAAGGAGGCCATAATTGTACTTATTTTGAAGCCAGGGAAGGACCCACTTAAAGCAGATTCTTATAGACCAATCTCCCTGCTGAATGCTGACTATAAGATCTTTATGAACATTCTGGCGGGGAGATTGGTCAAGGTAGCACTGCATCTGATTAATTCAGATCAGAAGGGCTTTATCCCGGGGAGGCACATTCAAGAGCAGACGCTCCAACTAATTGGAACTATAGATCTGGCGGTGGCTCGGTCGAGACCCTTGGCCGTCGCAGCTTTTGATGCGGCCAAGGCTTTTGACCGAGTCTGCTGGGTCTTCCTGTGGGAAGTACTGAGGGTAATGGGCTTTGGACCCACGTTTATTCAGACCCCGATTAGTTGTTATCAGGGAGCTTCTGCGGTAATTCTGTTAAATGGTATGTTAACGGCAAGTTTTAATATATCCAGGGGAACAAGGCAGGGCTGTCCCATCTCGCCCTTGCTGTTCGATTTGTATTTAGAGCCTCTGGCTCAAGCATTAAGACTGGACGATCAAGTTACTCCTTTTAGTTCCCACCAATATAGCTGCAAATTAGCGTTATATGCCGACGATTTGCTTTTATATACTAACAATCCGGTGGAGGTAATACCAAGGGTAGAAACTCTTTTGGAGGAATTTGGTTTGTATTCTGGGTATCTTGCTAATTCCTCCAAAACAGAAGTGATGTGCTGGAACATCAATAATTGGGAAGGCAGATTGAGTAAACAATTCAGATATCTGGGAATCAATATTGTTAACCACTTAGACGATATACCTCTGATTAATTTTAAAAAGGTGGCTAAAGAGGTTGACCACCTCTTCACTAGATGGAAAAATCTCCCATTGACTATTTATGGTAGGGTTAATTTAGTCAAGATGGTCATTTTACCGAAGTTGACATACCTTTTCAACGCCATCCCTCTAGATTTCCCCTGTAAGGAGATTAGTAAGATCCAAAGTAAAATAGGAAGTTTCATCTGGTCCAATAAGAGTGCAAGACTCTCTTGGAAGAAGCTGAGACGCAGGCTTTTGAAAGGGGGTCTCGCTCTTCCGGATATAGCCTGGTACTCTTTAGCGTTTCAATTTAAAAACATACGGATGCTGCTGACAATACCTGAGGAAACTAACTGGGGGAAGATATTGAGGGAAATGGTTACAGCGGAGGGTGGGGGTGAAGGGTTTTTATACAAATATGGGGCACCTAGGTTTTTCAAAAAAGTTCACCTGAAAGTTTTAAGGGCAGCCCTCCATGTGTGGTACAGGGTTAGACACAGATGGGGAGTTTGGTATTATTCTGATTTTTCCATTATTTGGGACTCCCCTGGGACGCCAGCCTGCCTTGATGATAGTCTTGCGCTGCCAATCAAAAGGGCTGGCCTCTGGATCTGGTCAGACCTTGTATCTTCGGACGGAGTTCTTCCGTGGGATATATTAAGAATCAAAATAGGCAACTCCTTTTCTAAATTTAAATATTTGCAATTGGTTTCCTGGTATGCAGCTGAAAAGGAGTCAATTTGTGGTGAGTGGGAAATTGAACGTCTCTTGCAAAACCCAAAGCCTAAAATGAAGGAGGTTGCACTTTGGTACAGGAAACTCCTCGATGTTGATGTCGCAGAACTCCCCCCACAGTATGCTATTTGGAATCAGTCACCTTTGGACTCTAAGGCGGAAGATCTATATGACTTATCATTGCAAATTCTATATAAGTTCGTCAAACCGGCATCCTTAAAAAGAATCACTTTTTTGTAGTTAATAGACTATATTATACTCCTGTGAAAATTGCTAGATTTGCTCCCTTAGTTTCCTCTAAATGTCCGAGATGTGACTGTTTTAGTGCAGATGATATACACATATTTTATGAATGTTGCAAACTAAGTGGGTTCTGGCAGAATGTGGAGCGTGCCTTGGGTGCCATTTTTAAAGTTAAGATCAATGTGAACCTCTCCATAGTCATTTCTGGCATGGATCTTGTAGTGACGAATCTTCTGCAGCCAATGCAAAGAGGTTTGTTATTATACTTAATTCTTGTTGCCCGAAGGGAGATATGTAAACTTTGGAAAGACCCACAGCCCCCACGCTATGAAGATTGGTTGAAAGCAGCATTTGCTATGGCACGCCTGGATCAGGGGTATTTAAACGATGACATTCCTAACATCTGGTCTCAGTTTGTTTCATGGGGTAGAGAGATGAGGTTGGTCAGATAACCCCGGTCCTATGATTACATCAAGCTTCGCACGAAGAAGCTGGCCTGGTTAGGCCTATGGCCAATGCAGTTGTAGAAGCTTGGGGTGCCTAGGTTCGGTAAATGGCTTCTACCTAAAGTTGCAGACGCTATATGGTGAGATGAGGATAAAAATAAAAAAATTAAAAAAAGGAAGTCTGGACACAAAATCTGTTTCTGAAGTGGAAGGACAGACATCTCTAAGAGGAGGGAGTACCAAGGTTGGTGGGTGCATGTTGCTGTGATCTCAATTAGTGCCATAGATGTTTGACACATTGTGTAGACTACAGGGGGGAGGGTGTAAACTGGCCAATCTATCCATTAAGTATTCCACAGAAACTGTGACCGCAAGAGATCCTCCCAGCCACCAGTCACTTGCGACCATTGCCTAGTAGAACATTCCTGCAACTGGCACCAATGTAAATGTGGATTTGGAACCTATACATTGCAAGATGCCATTGTTCTTAATATCTGGTAATGGGTAAGTGACCTCTGAAATGCCAGAACTCATTCGTACCTGGGATAGGCTGTATCAGTCACTGAGGAGAAAGTAGCTTAAGAAAGTTTTGGCTCTAGGTAGGCCTAATATTGAAACCAAATCAATGAAGGACCGACTGCTGCATGTGAGCAAGCCAATTAAATTGAGTCGCAACTCCTACACCAGCCAGTAGTCCAGATAATGGAAAAATGTAAATTTGGCTGCAACGTAAGCGCACTAGTACCACAGCTAGATATTTTGTACAAGCAGGCCGCCTCGACCCCTGAAAATCATGACCTTGAATCGGTAATGTATTCCACATACCATAAACATTAGGTACGAAAAAGGGCAGGATGTACTGGAATGTGGAATATGCATCCTTGAGGTCGAGTGTGTGGACATTTAGTCTTCAATACGTAGATAGGGAATGATGCTCTGCAAGTTTGTCATGAAGTTGATGGAGGCAATGTAACGAGAGGTTAAAGATATAGTGTAGAGCTTTGTCTCTTTGGATCGAGGAAATACAGGGAGAATATCCCTTGTCTTTGTAGATGTGTAGGCACTGTTGCTATTGACAGTAGTAATGTGTCCATCTAATCTAAAAGAAGTGCAAGATTTTCTTTTGAGCTTGTGTAAGCATGGTGGGACACTGGGATGGGTTTTGTTGTCTTCTAAACAATAACTTCAGGCAATGGGGGAAAGAACCCACTGATCTGAGGTTATGCTGTCCTATTGAGGAAAGTAAAACCTCAGACTAACCCAGACAGGTGTTACATGATTAGGGTCAGTGTATGGGAAGTCACAAGTTATAAGTGCCCTCTATCTTGGATCTCAGTGTAGAGATTACAACACCAGGGTCCTGAAGGGTAGGGTACTGGCCTTTGGTGTACTGCTGTTGACCTTTGGCCTGAAAAGCCTGCTTTGCTGATACAGTTATGAGTCGCTTGGCTGGCTTTTGGTGAATGCTGAGTTTGCTGCTGTTGAAAGGATGACTTTGGTTGCTGGTGCAGAAGGGCACCCTTGGCCTTTTCACTGTACATATCATTTTTTATTTTTTTGCAGCATCCCACTAACTTGGGGGCCAAATAAATGCTCCTCACTGAATGGCAAGGCTTGGAGGTGGTGTTTTACTGCTTGACAGAATCCAGAAATAAGCAACCAAGCATGCTGGCGCAGAAGGACAATTATTTTTACCTCTCTAGAAACTGAAATCTGCCACATTCAAGGCACTTTAAATGCTGGCATTAGAGATCATGTTGCCTTCCTGTATGAAGTTTTGTACCTCTTTCCTCCAGGAGAGATAGAAATGTCGTAAAAGTTCTTCCATTTCTTCACACTAGTGCCTACCATACCAGGCTAACAGAGTTAATCACTTGCTGGGGTGCCGGTGAGTTGCAGCCCATGCTGCCACCCACTTTTTTAGCATTGCCTATTACTTGGTCTTTTTAGGACAGGGCAAGTTATCTCCTGTACCATATATGAAAACACTTTTCCTGGCTATGTCGCTTACCAGGGAGTCTGGGGCAACTGTCCCTGGATGAACTGGATCCTGGGGTATTGGCTTGCAATTCACTCTGCCAGTGGAGTAAAAAAAAAAAAAAACACCTGCACCTTATGATTTTGCAGCTTGAAGCTCTTCTAGAGTCACATGCTTTGCACAATCACACAATCTAGTGTTTGTGTCTGGAAGTGTCCTTCTTTTCATAAAACTGTGTTAGCTTCTGCGTGGGAGTTGACATAGGCAGATAGCCCTGTATGACGTTGAATGTAATCATACAATGCCAATGTACGGGCCCACCATACCAGAGGCTTTTCTTTCCTTCCACTAACCTCCTACAACATGGAGGTGGGAGGGCCACTTTAATCTATAAGAGTTTCAAGCAAGCTGCAAAACCATAATTACAGCTAAGTAATTGGTTTCTTTTGCAGCATTAAATATCTTCTAGATTCACATTCTTTGCACAGATTATGTAGCAGTACTAGCGGCATTGTGGCAGTGGGCAGAAGAGGGAGTGGGAGCAAAAAAAATTCTAAGTACAGCTTTATCCAACTTCAACCTCCTTGCTTGGTTGTAAATCAACCAGTAATGCTTTTCGAAAGCATGCTCCAAGCCCATGCAGATGCCTTGTACATTTCTTGCATAGAGACGTTGACCATAAAAGCCATATATGCCTTTTTCTTCCTGGTAGAATGTGCCCTCTGTTGTCCCTAGAGCCTGAGCTGAATGGCCGACAAAGAACTGTTTTTTCCTGATTGTGTCACCTACATGCAATACATAACTGTGATAGTTTGGTTTAAGTGCATTTGGGGTGTGTTATCATTTTCACCTTATCCTTGTGTATGGATATGTATGTCTATTGCACTGTTAGAGCTTGGGTCTCAATCACTCTTCTTAGTGATATGATAGCTACTAAGAACACAGTTTTCAATGTAAGATGTCCGAGGGTGGCTTTATGCATGGGTGTTAATGGCCCTTTCATTAACCCTGCCAACACTAGGTTAAGACTGTTGAGTAGGTATCTCCCTAGTAGGAAAAAGCCTTTCCGCCTCCTCCATGAACCTTTTTTGATCAGTGGGAGTGAAAAAAATGCTACGTGTGTATAGCCCTTTTACGTAAGCCACAATGGTTGACAAATGTACCCTCAACAAAGCGTAGGAAAGTTTACATTTCGTGAGATGCGTTTGGTATTGGACTAGGACTGTGTCCTGAAAGAGTATGTGTTGCATTTTCTTGTTTTGGCACCATGTTAAATACCTCTTATATTTGAAGGTATAGCATTTTCTAGTGCTTGGACTTCATGCAATCCGAATGATAAATAGGGTCGTTTATGGCAGAATTAGGTGGTCAAATTATTTTATTTTATTTCAGGAACCATGCTGTCAACTGCATTTTCTCAGGATTTGGGTGAAATACCTTTCCTTGTTGCATGGTTAGAGAGTGCCCCTGTGCAGAGAAATTTGACATACTGGTATTTTGGCAATTGTAACAGGTGTGCGAACCAATGGTTGAAGAGTTCACATTGGGGAAATGCGAATAATTGTCACATTGGAGCTCTAGAAAATCTCTAGAATAGTTGGGATCAGTGGTACGGGGAGAAAAGCATACGCAAATATCCCATACCAGCTTATCGACAGGGATGCCGTAACGATTGAGGATGGTAATGCCCGACTACAAATGAAAATTGTGTTTTCGGGTGTTACAAAGAGGTCTACTTCTGGTCTTACCGAATGCTTGAATAGTGCATCTATTACAGATCGTTTTACCTCCCAGTTGTGTGTATAGCTTGTTTTCCGTTCGACGTGGGTCCCGTGCTCTCCATGCCACTAGAGTCAAGCTATCCTGGCTGAAGAGGGGTGAAACCCCGAAACCGGTCCTAGGATGCTTGTTTCCAGTCCAGGGAGGACCTGGCCTGGCAGTTCGGGCTGGACTGTTCCCATTGGGCACAGGGTCAAGACTGATTTGCATATGGCTGGGTTCAAACTGGAATGGCATGGTGAGCAAAAAAACGATGGATTTAGGCCCAGATCTCTGTACTGGGGTGAATGTATGACATTGTTCTGCATTCTGTCCATCAATTGTTGTTTTTGCATTTGTTTTCCGTTCGAGGCATATGAGCTGCAGATTGTACACTTTTGCATTGACTATACAGCAGTTACCTCCTTAGCGGTGGCTACCTGTATCTGTTGCAGTAGTTTGAAATAGTGTTTTTAATACAGCCTGGCCCACACTAGCTTGTTGTTTTGCCTGCACATCTACACAATAGTGTTTTGTGAAGGTGTGTTCTGTAACCCAAGTTGCTGCTTTGCATATGTCATCTAGGGTATGTTCCCTAAGAATGCCTTAGAAGCCCCTAGTTTGCGTGTAGAATGAGCTCTAGGGGGAATGGTTAATGTGCGTTTGGCTTTGATGTAGCATATTTGTATGCATTTTACAATCCACCTTGCAATTCCTGTTTTGGATATAGGATTACCTTTATGAGGTGGGGAGAAAGCCACAAAAAGTTGTTTAGTTTTCCTAAAAGATTTTGTTCTTTCAATGTAGTAGAGTATTGCTCTTTTAACATCTAAGGTGTGTAGAGCTCGTTCTGCCACGGAGTCTGGTTGAGGAAAAAATACTGGGAGTTCAACAGACTGGTTTAGATGGAAGGCAGATACTACTTTGGGTAAAAAGTTTGGGTTAGTTCTAAGAACCACTTTGTTACGATGGATTTGTAAAAATGGTTCTTGTATGGTTAATGCCTGGATTTCACTTACTCTTCTGAGGGATGTGATAGCAACCAAAAAGGCTACTTTCCAGGTGAGGAACTGCAGCTCACATTTGTGGAGGGGTTCAAAAGGAGGACCCATTAGCCTGGTAAGGACTATATTAAGGTTCCACACCGGAGAGGGTGGAGCTCTTGGTGGAATTATTCTTTTAAGTCCTTCCATGAAAGCTTTGATAGCAGGAACCCTAAACAAGGACAAATGTCTGTTTTGTAGGTAGGCTGCTATGGCGGCTAGATGTAACCTAATAGATGTATACGCTAGGTTACATTGTTGTAGATGCAGTAGATAACAGATGATGTTCTGAATGGAAGCCTCTAGTGGATTGATTTTGTTGTGCGTGCAGTAAATGACGAATCTCTTCCATTATGCCGCATAGCATGCCCTTGTTGTAGGGTGTCTGGCTTCCTTGATAATATTCATACAGTCTGGCGGGAGATTGAGGTAGCCAAACTCTAAGACCTCAGGAGCCAGATCGCAAGGTTGAGTTGATTGGGATCTGGGTGTCTTATGTCTCCATGGTTCTGAGTGAGAAATTTGGGTGAGAGGTGTAGCTTTTGATGCGGTACTACTGATAGTTCCAGTAGAGTTGTGAACCATGGTTGCCTTGCCCATGTTGGAGCAACTAGGATCATTGTGAGAGAACGTTGTTTGAGTTTCCGCACCACTAACGGAATGAGTGGGAGAGGCGGAAAAGCGTAAGCAAATTTGTTTGACCAATTCATCCATAGCGCATTGCCTTTGGACAATGGGTGTGGATACCTGGATGCGAAGTTTGGGCATTTTGCGTTTTGGTGTGTGGCAAACAGATCTATCTCTGGGTGTCCCCACAGTCGAAAGAATGGGAGAAGAACTTGAGGATGAAGTTCCCATTCGTGGATCTGTTGTGCTTGACGGCTGAGCAGATCCGCAATCTGATTGTGTACTCCTGGTAAGTGTTCTGCCAGGAGGTATATGTTTTGCGGAATGGCCCATCTCCATATGCTTTGTGCTAAGTGTGATAGCTGTAGGGAGTGTGTCCCCCCTTGCTTCTGTATGTAATACATTGCTGTCATGTGGTCTGTGCGGATCAGGACAGCTTTGCCTAGAAGGTGCAGTTGAAAAGATTTCAATGCTAGGAATATTGCTAACAATTCCAGGGAGTTGATGTAAAATTGTTTTTGTTGGGGGGGTCCAGATACCTTGAATGGTATGGGTTTGAAGATGAGCTCCCAAGCCAGTGAGCGATGCGTCTGTTAGCACTATCTGTGGAACTGGCTCGAAGAACGACCGCCCTTTGGAAAGGTTCTGTGTTTTCCACCATTGCAGAGAGCGGTGGGTGCGGTCGTCTACCAACACCAGATCTGTTAGCTGACCTTGAGCCTGGTTCCACTGACGTGCTAGGCACTCTTGTAATGGACGCATGTGTAGTCTTGCATGAGGAACGAGAAAAATGCAAGAGGCCATCATCCCTATTAGTTGCATGAACACTCTTGCTGGTAGTGAGTGTTGTGGCTGAAATTTTTGAATTAACATCTGTATAGCACTTATCCTGACTGGGTTGGGATATGCTAGGGCTGTGGAAGTATTTATTGTAGCCCCTAGATATTGTTGTATTCTGGACGGTTGGAGATGGGATTTGCCCCGATTTAGTGTGAATCCCAGACTGTGAAGCAGTTGTATGGTACGGAGTGTGTGTTGAACACAGCTGTGGGATTTTGCTTTTATGAGCCAGTCGTCCAGATAAGGGAAGACATGAATGTGTTGTCTTCTCAAATGAGCTGCAACCACTGCGAGGCACTTGGTGAAAACTCTGGGTGCCGTGGTGACTCCGAATGGTAGAACCTTGAACTGGTAGTGTTGGCCATCTACCACAAACCTGAGATATTTCCTGTGAGCAGGATGAATGGGAATGTGGAAGTAGGCGTCCTTTAGATCTAGGGTGGAGAGAAAGTCGCCTTGCTGGAGTAGTGGAAGCACTTGTTGTAAGGTGACCATGTGGAAGTGGTCTGATTGGATGTAAAAGTTTAGCGGTCTGAGGTCCAGTATTGGCCTGAGAGAGCCGTCCTTTTTTGGAATGAGAAAATAGAGGGAATAGACCCCTGTGCCCTGATGGGGCAAGGGAACCGGTTCTATTGCATGTTTTTGTAATAGCACAAGAACCTCCTGTTTGAGAAGCGTTAGGTGTTCTGATGACATTGGACGCTGTTTGGGAGGAATGTTGGGAGGGGTAGAAGTGAGTTCCAAGCAAGAACCATACAGGATAATTTGTCTTACCCACCTGTCTGTTGTGATGGAATCCCAGACAGGTAGGAACTGTGAGAGGCGTCCCCCGACAGGAGTGGGATGGTCGGGGGGAAGCGCAGGGAAGTCACTGTTTGGTGCTAGGGGAGCTGCGGGTGTTATTATCCCTGCCTCTGCCCTTATTGTTGTTTCCCCTGTAACCTCCCCTGGAGTATCCTCTAGAAAAGGAGCCCTGGTTGGGTCTTTTATAGGATGAGGACGGGTGCTCTGGTGTATTGGTTTTGGAGCCTGCTCTATAGAAGGAACGCCGAAAGGAGCCTCTGGTAGAGGGTGACTGCAATGCTCCCATAGACTTGGCAGTCTCTGTGTCCTTTTTTATCTTTTCTAAAGATGTGTCCACTGCAGGGCCAAAGAGGTGCTCCTGATCAAAAGGCTGATTTAGGATGGTATTTTGTACCTCTTGTTTAAAGCCAGACACCCTGAGCCAGGCATGTCTGCGTAGCAATACACTAGTGTTTATTGCGCAGGACGCGGTGTCTGCTGCGTCGAGCGCGCATTTTATGGAAGTATTAGTAATTAGTTTGCCTTCCTGTATAAGGTCATTGGCTTTGTCCTTATATTGTTGAGGGAGGTGTTGAATGAGCTTTTCCAGCTCATCATAGTGAGCCCTATCGTACCTTGCTAGAAGGGCTTGTGTGTTTGCTATTTTCCAGGAGTTGGCAGCTTGAGACGCCATACGCTTGCCTGATGCGTCTAATAATTTAGATTCCTTGTCAGGAGGTGGTGTGTCACCTGATCCCTGAGAGTTTGTTTGTTTGTTTGCGCGCATTGGCTACGGCTAGGGAATCTAAAGGGAGTTGACCCTTGATGTAGATGGGGTCGGTAGGAGCTGCCTTGTATTTTTTATCTACTCTGGGGTTAAGAACCCTAGCTCTAACTGGGTCTTTGAACACCTCAGGAGCGTGTCTAAGAAGACCTTTAAGCATTGGCAATACATGGGTAGATTTTTGTGGTTGATCGAAGGTCTCTAAAAGAAAATCCTCTTCTACAGGGTCTGAATGTAGTTTGACTCCATGGTATGTTGCGGCCCTATTAATTAACTGGGAAAAACCCACATTGTCATCTGGTGGAGATGGTTTTGAGGGGTAGTAGTCTGGATCATTATTAAGATCAGGATCAGTATTGTAATCATGCCATGGGTCTGTATCCAGTGGTGGATCATTAGGATCCTCAGTGTCAAGTGGCACTACGTCTTCGTCTTCTTGCCCATCCCCATGTTCCTCGTCACTATCCAGTGGTTGTGGAGAATGTGCTGGAGAAATAAGTAAATTAGGGTTAATTGGTGGGGGGTGTGAAGGTGGTGGTGAAGTATTAGTAGCTATGTGTATTTTCTTGAGAGGAACTGGTGCATGTGATAAATGCTCTGGTTTCCTCTTTGTAGGTAGCTTGGTAACTATATGACCAGTCTTTGGGTGAATCAAAATGGTGGTTTGCTTTGGATCGGGGAGAAAAAGTTCTTTGGGATCGATGGTTTTGTTCGGTGTGGAAGATTTCTCCTTAGAAACTGGTCTTGGCCGATTAGTGGCAATGTCCGGTATAGAAGCCTTTCCTGGTACAGATACCTTCGGTGCGGGTTGTTTTGGCTCTGGAGGTGTTTGTTTGGGAGGCTTCTCCTTCTCCTTTGATGTTTTCGGCTCCGACGTCTTCGGTGTCGACGGCTTATCTGTATGCTTCGGTGCCGAGGTCTTATCCGGCTGCTTTGGTGCCGAGGTCTTATCCGGCTGCTTTGGTGCCGAGGTCTTATCCGGCTGCTTTGGTGCCGAGGTCTTATCCGGCTGCTTTGGTGCCGAGGTCTTTTTCCGGCTGCTTCGGTGCCGAGGTCTTATCCGGCTGCTTCGGTGCCGAGGGCTTATCCGGTTGCTTCGGTGCCGAGGGGTCTTTTGCCGGTTTCGGCGCCGAATGTTTCTCCGGTGCCGACGGAGGAGGGCGCGGCATCTCGGGTGACTTAATTTTCGGTGCCGACGGAGGAGGGCGCGGCATCTCGGGTGACTTAATTTTCGGTGCCGAAGATGGTTTTTCGGAACCGGGTGGCTGGCTCGAGCCGGAAGGCTTTTCTCCATCCTTCGGAGCCGGGCCCGGAGGCGGGGCGCTCGAAGTTTTCGTTCAGTGTGGACCTGAGCCCGGAGGCGAAGGTGTCACCGGAGCCTTTGGTATGGGCTTGGGTGGGGCGGGGGTCTCGGTACTCACGACCCGTTGCGCCGGGGTGATGTCATCTTCGGCGTCGGAGTCATCTGCTTCGGAGACCGAGACCTGTTCCTCTTCTGGTTCCGGAAGGCTGTCGGGACCTGGATGGAAGATGTCCGGAATGGAACCTGTGCCTCGGGACATCTCGTGGCGTCGAGCTCATCGATCCCGGATAGTCTTCTTGGATTTGAATGAAAGACAAGCCTCACAGTCGTCCTCTCTATGTTCTGGAGAGAGGCACAGATTACAAACGGGATGGAGGTCAGAGTGTGGGAATTTAGCACCACACTGGGGACATTTTTTAAAGGAAGTCCGTTCAATCGACGTCCGTCGCTACCGGCGCGGGTAGGCCCAACGGCCCGCGTCAAAGTTCGCCGATGTTGAAGATTTTCGAAGTTTTCGTCGAGGGCGCGTCGAAGGATACGCGATCAAGACAATACCGTCGGTTAGCTGTGATTGGGCGTCGAAAGGGGGTTCGATAACGACACCAACCCGGAGCACAGCAAGTCACATCCGAACCCGATGGCGGAAAAAAACAATCCAAGGATGGAGCCGATGCCCATGCGCACTGTCGACCGAAGGAGGAGTCACCAACCTCGTGACTACAAAGACTTCTTCGAAGACAAAAACCACATGCAAACATCCGAGCCCAACACCAGATGGCGATCTATGCAAAAGTGTACAATCTGCAGCTCATATGCCTCGAACATAGACTTTATATACAGTTCCTTGAAGTCAATAGCTCCGTCAGGGGCTATCAAGGTGTCGAAAACAAACAAATCCAACAGGTCAGGCCGGTTGCAGCGTCGCAGGCCAGCTACGGTGTCGGGGAGACCCGTAAAACAGTATCTTTGGAGATGCAGGGTGTCGGACCTTAAGGTGAGCTCCAGAGGAACAGAGTCAGCAAACGTCGGTTCGGGAAGTCGGTGCAGTTGTCATCAGGTCCTTGAAGTCACACGTGTTGCATGTCGAACTCTGTGAGTTTGAAGTCAGGAGCACTGACAGGCGTTGGGGCTGTGGTGTGAAGAGGAGCGGTGTGACGTGCGTGGCCTCAGGTCGCAGTGCAGGCAGCGGATCTGAAACAGTCGTCCAGCGGCATTGGGGAGACCAGGGCTGTGGTGTGAAGCGGAGCGGAGCGGTGCTTGTTGCGGTGCAGACAGGTCACGGTGCAGGCAGAGGTGTAGTTGCTGAAGCGCTGTCGTCGGTAGACCCAAAGCTGTGGTGCGAGATAAAGCAATGCTGTGTGCGAGGCCCAAAGGTCACGGTGCAGGCAGTGGCATCGGTGATGGCGTTACTAGGGCGGCTGTGTGAAGCGATGCAGTGCGGAGCCCACATATTGTGGTGCAAGCAGCGGCTCGGTGGCGTTGGTGAGACCAGGGTTGCAGTGTGAAGTGCGGCAGTGCCCTAGGCAGTGCCTTCAGGTCACGGATCCGGCATTGTTGAGGGCATCAGGTTACCTTTCTCCTCCGTGGCAGCGGAAACCTCCAGTTACAGAAGCAGGTACCCAGAAGATGTTGAAGTCTGATTTCCCCGAGACTTCCAACAGGAGGCAAGCTCTACATCAAGCCATTGAAGATACTTAGTATGCAGAAAGAACAGTCCAGTCCTTTCCCTGCTCAAGACAGAAGCAGCAACTGCAGGCCAACCCAACAAAGCAACAACAGCAAAGGGGCGGTACTCCTCCTGGCAGCTCTTCTTCCTGGAAGGTTCCTTAGTCCAGCAGTGATCTAAAGTTCTGGGGTCAGGGCCCCAATATTTATACCACATGTTCCTTTGAAGTTGGTATAGAGTTCTTCTAACACACAAACCAGTTCTGCCTGGTTCAGGCCAGGTTCACTACAGGAGGTGGAGACAGCTTTGTGGAAGGCAGCCACAGTCCATTCAGGTGCAAGCGACAACTCCTCCCACTACTCTAAATGCAGCCAGGTCTATTCAGCCTGGCTATGAGTCCCCCAGGAAAGGCAGGATACACCTCAAACCCCACCCCCACCCCCACTTGTGTCTGTCTAGTGTGAATGCACATTCCCAGCTCCTTTCACTCCAAACCCAGACAGTGAATACACAAATGGCAGAGGCACACAGGATGATTAAGCAAAAAAATGCCCACTTTCTAAAAGTGGCATTTTCAAACTCACTATATAAAAATCATCTTCACTAAAAGATGCATTTTTAAATTCTGAGTTCAAGAAGCCTAAACTCCATTTCTCTATCTTGTCCAAATGGAACGTTACGCTTGTAAGATGTTACAAGGCAGCTCCCATGTTAAACCTAAGGGGCAGACAGCCTTTCAATAGTGAAAAACTAAATACACAGTCCTTCACTATCAGGACATGTAAAACACACCAGTACAAGTCCTATCTTTCACATACACTGCACACTGCCCAAGGGGGTACCTTGGCCTACCTGAGGGGTGCCTTACATCTAAGAAAAGGGAAGGTTTGGGCCTGACAAGTGGGTGCACTTGCCATGTTGACATGGCAGTAAAAACTGCGGGCACACACTGCAGTGGCACCTTTGAGACACCTTTGACCTGACCTGGTCAGTGTTACTGCTCTCCCCGCGCAGTTCTACCACTAATTAGCTGTCCCCTGAGTGAGCTCTGACCCTTCTGGGTCAGGTGTTCGAGGCCCTACTCCACCTGCAGGCTCCTGCCTTTGCCTCATCCCTGGTGGTCCAGTGGGAGAGCACTCTGCTCGTCTGCATTTCTGCCCTTTGTTGCTTCTGTCTTTTCTTTGCTCTCTCTTTTTCCTTTCTTCCTCCTCTATGTGCCTTTTTCTATTCTTACCTTTTTCTCAGTTTTTTTCCTTTTGCCTCTTTACTCTTGTTGCCCCTTTTTCTTGCCCTCCAGCACTTTCCCGCCGCTGCTGACCACCACAGCATATCCCCACTACTCTCCACGAACCACACACGAAACCTCGGCATCGTACTGGCCTCCTTGCTCACAATGGACTGCCAGATAAACACAGTCTCCTCGGCCTGCTTCAACACACTCCGTCTGCTTCGAAAGACCTTCAGATGAATCGCCCCTGAATCCAGGAAGATAGTCACCCATGCCCTCTTCAGCAGCAGACTTGACTACGGCAATGCACTCGTCGCCGGCGTCGCCCAGAAACTCCTCGGATGACTCCAGAATGTCCAGAACGCCACAGCAAAACTAATCCTCAACATCCCCCCATCGCAGCCACCTCACTCAACACCTCCGCGACCTCCACTGGCTCCCAGTAAACAGCAGAATAACCTCCAAACTCCTCACCCACGAATATAAGCCCCTTCATAACGCCAGACCCGCATACCTTAATCGCCGCCTCTAATTCCACTACCAGGCAGACACCTCCGCTCCGCCCAGCTTTACATGGCTACTGTCCCACAATTCCAAAAGACCAGAACCAGAGGAATGTACTTCTCCTCCCTCACCCCCAAGACATGGAACACCCTGCCCATCCACCTCAGGAAATCACCCACATGGACGCAATTCAGGAAGGACCTCAACAACTGGCTCTTTGGATGAACTCAGCATTTAGTCTGATCTGCTGCGCCCCCAACCCTCCCACAGCGCCTTGAGACCCTCACGGGTGAGTAGCTATGCTTTACAAACCCGGATTGATTGATATGAAAGGCTACTTGTGTGGGTGGCACAACCAGTGCTGCAAGCTCACTAGTAGCTTTTGACTTACAGGTCCTGGGCGCACACAGTGCATGGTACTAGGGAGTTTCTAGTAAATCAAATATCCCAATCATGGAAGACTAACCCTAACACAATTTACGTGGAGAGCATATGCACTGAATAGCAGTGGTAAAGTGCCCAGAGTCCTAAACCCAACGCAAAATACATCCGAAAAATAGGAGCCAAAATGCAAAATGTTTGGGGATAAACCTGCAAAAAGGGCCAGGTCTAACATGACTGCTTTCGCAGTCACCGGCTTCGAGAAAAACGTCTTACACTGCTATATTATGCTGGGGAGCATCAGGATGTTCTAGTTTTTTCTTCAATAAAACTGATTTTGTGTTTCCTGGAGAAAACATGTATTTTCTTTATCAACTTCCATCTCCACTCTGAATGACCCTTGACCTTGCCAGGTAGGTCGCTCCCCCACCCCACAGCTCCGCCTGTGTTGTCCTGCCCGCTGCTGCTGCTGGTAAGCTCGCCCCTCTGCTTGTTGCCTCTGTGACCGTTTTGCCTTTTGTTCCCCTCGTTGCCCCTGTTTTTCTGTGTCCAATTTGCCTTCTGTACCCCTCGTTGCCCCTGTTTTCCTGTGTCCATTTTGCCTTCTGTACCCCTCGTTGCCCCTGTATTCTGTGTCCATTTTGCCTTCTGTACCCCTCGTTGCCCCTGTATTCTGTGTCCATTTTGGCTTCTGTACCCCTCGTTGCCTCTCTCCGCTCCAGCCGCTGCGTCCTCTGCGGCCCCGCCCCCCTGACTGACCATTCGCTGCCCCTGCCTCCCACCTCCCAGCTGCTCCTCCCTCCCACCTCCCCATATATGGCGGCCGCTGTGCGGCCGCGCCGCTGGCGCGCCAAAGGCGCGCCTAAGGCAAGCCCGTCTGCGCCCGTCCGCGCCTGGACCGCGCCCAGTGCCAGAACCCCTGCTCCTCGCGCCCCCGCTCAAGCCTCGACGACCGACGCCGATCACGATGCCACCACACTCCACGCTCTCAACCCCGGACGGACACACAACTGCTTCAAGGCCGCCCCGAAACGCACTCATGGTCCCTTCACCTGCCGGAACTGCAGCTACACCAGCCTCAGAGCCGCCGAAGCGCCCGCCAAGAAGGACCTCAACCACCTCCGATGCATCCTACTGAACACCCGCTCCGCACGCAAACACGCCGTCGAGCTCTGGGACCTGCTCGATACATCCTCACCAGACGTCGCCTTCCTGACAGAGACCTGGATGAACGACTCCTCCGCACCCGACATCGCCATAGCCATCCCAGACGGCTATAAGATCACCTGCAGAGACCGCATCAACGGAGTAGGAATCGCCATCGTCCACAAGAACACCATCAGGGTCTCGACCAGCACCGACGACACTCTTCTGCACCGCCGAACACATGCACTTCCAGATCCACACGGACCCCAACACCACCCTTAGAGGCACCCTCGTCTACAGACCCCCTGGACCCCGACTCCAGTTCAGCTACTCCATCGCCGACTTAATCAGCACGCACGCGCTGACCTCCACCGACTACATCCTCCTCGGAGACCTGAACTTTCACCTGGAGAACAACAACGACAACAACTCCACCACCCTGATCGACAACCTCGCCAACCTCGGACTGAGACAGCTCGTCACAACACCGACCCATTCCGCCGGCCATACGCTCGACCCCGTCTTCTCCTCAAGCTCCCACGTCTCCTTCAGCCACACCACCGCACCCCTCTGGACCGACCACCGCTGCATCCATTTCACCTTCCAGAAACCCACCACACACCACCGCACCCAACAGATCCCACGCCGCTGCTGGAGCAAAGTCACCGAAGACCAACTATGGGCAAACCTTGCTCTCAGCCCACCCTCCGACCCATCGGACACCGACGACGCTGCCTGCAACCTCAGACGATGGATAGACGACTGTGCCAACACCCTCGCCCGCTGAAAAAACTCACCTACAGTGACACCACCAAAAGAGCCAGCTGGTTCACCCCGGAACTCCTAGCTTCCAAGCGTACCTGCCGGAAACTAGAGAAGAAATGGCACAGTGAAAAGACACCGGACAGCCACGCAGCCCACAAAGACGCCATCCGTAACCACCACCACCTCATCAGGTCTGCCAAGAGGATCTCCTTCAAAGACCGCCTCGACAACAACGCACACAACAGCAAGAAGCTCTTCAACATCGTGAAGGAACTCTCCAACCCCAGCTCCAACACCAACGACATCCCGCCGTCGCAAGCCCTGTGCGACTCCCTCGCCACCTTCTTCCACCGCAAGATCGCCGACATCCACAACAGCTTCAACACCCAGACAGCCCCAACTGAGACCGATGCACCAGACCCGCCGCACACCATCGACCACGACCCCTTGCCAGCCTGGGCCAGCGTGAACATCGATGACACCATCAAGACCATGAGCACGATACACTCCGGCTCCCCGTCAGACCCTTGCCCGCACCACATCTTCAACAAAGCCAGCAGCTCCATCGCACCCCACCTGCGCAACGTCATCAATCTCTCCTTCGAGACCGCGACTTTCCCAGAGAGCTGGAAACACGCCGAGATCAACGCCCTACTCAAAAAACCCAAGGCGGACCCAAGAGACCTCAAGAACTTCCAGCCCATCTCCCTGCTTCCGTTCCCAGCCAAGGTCATCGAGAAGATCGTCAACAGACAGCTAACCCGATACCTCGAAGAAAACAGCATCCTGGATCCATCACAGTCAGGGTTCCGCAGCAACCACAGCACTGAGACTGCCCTCATCGCCGCCACCGACGACATCAGGACCCTGCTGGGCAACGGTGAGACCGCAGCCCTCATCCTGCTGGACCTCTCCGCCGCCTTCGACACTGTCTGCCACCGCACTCTACGCGCACGCCTCCACGACGCAGGGATCCGAGACAAGGCCCTGGAATGGACCACCTCCTTCCTCGCCGGCAGAACCCAGAGAGTCCGCCTCCCACCATTCCGATCCGAAGCCTCCGAGATCATCTGCGGCGTACCCCAGGGATCATCCCTCAGCCCGACACTGTTCAACATCTACATGGCCCCGCTCGCACGCATCGCCAGACAGCACGACCTCAACATAATCTCCTACGCCGACGACACTCAACTGATCCTCTCCCTCACCAAGGACCCCCTCACCGCCAAATCCAACCTCCACGAAGGAATGAAGGCTGTCGCCGATTGGATGAAGAACAGCCGACTAAAGCTGAACACGGACAAGACGGAGGTCCTCATCCTCGGCTCCAACCCGTCAGCCTGGGACAACTTCTGGTGGCCAACGACACTGGGGGCAGCCCCGACACCCACCGACCACGCACGCAACCTGGGAGTCATCCTCGACTGCACGCTCTCCATGGCCAAACAAGTCAACGCGGTCTCCTCCTCCTGCTTCGGCACCCTCCGCATGCTTCGCAAGATCTACAGGTGGATCCCGACAGATACAAGAAGAACAGTCACCCAGGCCCTCGTCAGTAGCAGACTCGACTATGGGAACGCCCTCTACGCAGGAGCCCCGGCCAAGCTCATCAAGCGACTGCAACGCATACAAAACGCCTCCGCACGCCTGATCCTCGACGTACCACGCCACAGCCACATCACCCCCCACCCGAGGAACCTGCACTGGCTCCCCGTCGACAGGAGAATCTCCTTCAAACTCCTCATCCACGCACACAAGGCACTCCACAAGACTGGCCCAGCCTACCTCAACAGACGACTCCTCTTCTACGTCCCCAACCGCCAACTCCGCTCCACCGACCTCTCCCTCGCCACCGTCCCTCGCATCTGAAGAACAACCACCGGCGGCAGATCCTTCTCCCACCTCGCCGCCAAGACCTGGAACACCCTTCCACTCAGCCTACGACAGACCCAAGACCTGCTGACCTTCAGGAGGCTACTCAAGACCTGGCTGTTCGACCAGTAGCGGCACCCCCCCCCTTTTTTTCCCCAGCGCCTTGAGACCCTCGCTGGTAAGTAGTGCGCTCTACAAATTCTGTGAGTGATTGATTGATTGATTGAATGAAGGCATCTTGCTCCCTTTTTTTTTTTTTTTTTTTTTTTTGACAACTGCACGGCACGTAGAGATATCGCCTGGAGGGGATGGCCTCCAGATAAGAAGTTTATCTCCTCCGGAGGCGATTCCGCCTCAACGTCTTCCCACAACATTTCTTCCTGTGGGTTGTCCAACCCTACGTCTTCGGGATCAGCACGGAAAATGCACTCTTCCCCTATGTCTGTGTCCTAACCAGCCTTAAGTGTTTTTTCCTGCTTTGTAGGAAGGACTTCTTTGTCAGCTTTTTAACTCCTACAGGTCTTGCTTCCTTTAGAGGCACCATATGGCTTCCTCAAAGGCTTTCTTCTCCTTAATTAAATTCTACATCTCTGCCTCTCTATGACTTTTTCTTTCTCTCAACTTCAAAGATGTCAGATGCTTTAGGTTCCCCATGGACCTTTTCCTTCAACGGCCCCGTCCCTCCTTTCCATGCTTGATCATTCTCGGAAGTTGAGCCAATGTCTTTTAGCGCATCCTCAACAATGAGTTTTGTTCCTGGTAGAATGGGCTGTGCTGCTCCTTCAACCACGTTTCTACGGTGTCGAGGGCTTAACTTTATGTGACTATGCGGTTGCTTGTAGGACCGTGCCTCTTGCGTCTTTGGTGTATGTTTGGGTGCCTTTTCTTTCAGCAGCTCAGGTGTTTTACAGGCATGTGGAACAGTGGGTCTGGAATCCCCATGGTGTTGTTTTCAACCTTGTGTTTGTCTTAAGCTCGATTTCCTGGTGTTCCCCCTGAGCCTCCTGCACCTGTAGGTCGTCGTCTGAAAAACTCATCTCCTCCATCTTTTAATGCTTTGTCGCACTCCTCTTCTTTTCCATCTCTGACAGGCCCATCTGTATTTGCCCAATGCACTGAAAGAATTTTATATCTGTGAAACAGACTCTTTGGTTTAAAGTACGATCATGGGATGCAGTCCTTCAGCTTATAGTCTCAAGGTAGACAGACCATACAGAATGGGGTTTTTATCCTTTAAAGCAAACCTTCCATGGAAATTCAGGCAAAACTTGAAGAGTGTGCTCATACCCTAAAATGGTGTTGAGGTACCCAGGGAACACACCTTGACTAGAAAACATTCTCCGAATACCAATCCCTGCAAAAAAACTCCCAAAAAACTTCTCTCCAGCGTCAAGTGCCGATCTCGGTTATTACCATGACTGCTTTCTGCTCTTATTCGAATAATTCTATGTCTGGACAGGAGGCAAGGATTATGCTCAACTTTCTTCTTTATTCAATTTGCCAGCAGCCATTTCCAACATCAAATGATAGACTAACTCTCCAATGAACACTTGGGAAATAGAGATAAACAGTCAACCAATCACAGGTCCCGAATGGATACTATACTCCTTTGTCACTTCTATGACCCCAGACTGGGGTCTGCATTGTGGTTATTACAATACAACTACGCCCACGGGGTGGGTAATATACCATTTGCTTTGCTTGTGCTTGGGACACCAACCCGGGAGCAAAAGCCCCATTAGAAAATACAGGGTGCAGGTGTCCCTGTGCTGAGGACCCGATTGAGCCCTTGGGGGCTGTTTACTTTCCCTGGGACTACCAGTGTTTCTAAATAGACTCTAGAGAGTCGTATACAGAGGAGGAGATTCTCTCATACCACCCAGGGGGTGAGGGGGCGTATGATTTTTAAGAGGCGGTGGATGCCTCAATCTATAAGGTGGTCTCATCTGTAGTTACCTCCCTGGAGAGGAAACTTCAGCAGCTGGAACAGAATTGCTGGGAAAAAAAACACTTTCACAGAGAGCAATTAGTCGGGGCATTTCCATGTTCCTCCAAAAGGCCCACCGCACAAAGCCCAGAGGAAGAGGGAGCGTGAGGAGGGCGTCGACATGGGGGCCTTCGACAAACTTAAAAAAGCCTTCCTGGTCAGCCACGCTAACAGTCTGGGCCTCACAGCTGATGCCTACCTCCTCAACCCCACACCTCCCCAAAGGACCCAGATGCAGGGGTGTTCGACCCGGAGACATCCCGTCCTCATACTCCGAACTCTCTCAAGGGAGGTGATTCTCCTGGGGACTCCGACAGAGCCTGGGAGTCAAACAGGCCTTGGCGTCCCTCTTCAGAGGCTCCACCTGGGACAACAAAGGAGACTCCAACCAAGCCGAATGTTGAACAAGTGAAGGCCTCAGTCATGCTGGACCCAGAAGACATATTCCACCCCATGTCCTCTGAATGAGCCCCAGAGAGAAGGTGGCTGCCTATGTGGTGGGTAGGCCCCGCAATCACTTGGTAAAGAGATCTGCAACTGCTTGAGGGCGGAATACCCCCATCCATCAATGGAGGGACAGGTCACTCTAATGCCCAAAATAGATACCAAAATGGCTACATTCCTGGCTAAATACATTTTGGATCCCAAAAAGGGCATTGGCTGCTCATGGTGCTCCTGATAGGCTCCTGGACATTACCCTTACAGAGATAACTTGAGATGGCAGAGGAAGTGAAGTAGTACGGTTCCCTTAGATCACCTGACATCCTGCCCGACTGGGCACAACGAGTGATGATTTTCCTAGGAAAGGCCAGCTGCCCTCCCTCCTCAGAGAGGCGCCGGTCTTTATTGATTAAGGTGGACCCCAGGTTGGAGATCTTTCTTCTTCGGTGGCTGGTATTGTGGCCCAAGGGGGTCCTCTTCGGAGACAACTTTATCAAGGAAAAGGGAATTTGTAGCTACTTTAGCTACGTAGACAAGGCTCAGGCTTCTATCAAGAGAATATATGCTCCAAGGATTTTCCTCAGGCCGGTCATGGCAGGGGCGAACAACTGGTTGTTTCCTTCAACAAGCTCCCCTATGAGGTGAAGGAACAGAGTAAGGCCTATGGCACGACCCTTCAAGGATCAGTGAGTTCTTCTCCTCCAGAGGATACCCAAGGCACAGGGGCTCCAGAGGACACTTCTGCAGAGGTGGTGCCCTGAACGCAACTAATGGTAAGTGTGCTCCGTTCTTCCCAGGTAAAGGTGGGAGGAAGGCTGGTTGGTTTTGCCACAACTGAAGCATAATGACCATGGATGCATGGGTACTACAGACTGCGTAAGGCTTCTAGATAGAATTATATGGGTTCCCAATCCAGGTATCAAAACCTCGCCCTCTAGTATGTTCAGGCTGAGATGCCACCCTCTACAACTAAGAGGTAACAGCATTACTAGAGAAGGAAGCAACAACCCCCTCCCGCCTTGCACCTCGGTGTGTTCCTCAGCAACCTTTTCCTGGTGGAGAAAAGGGACGGGGAATAGGGGGGAGGTGGTGCCACCCAATCATCAATCTCTGGGGATCCACAAGTGACTGGTATTTCAACATTTCAAGATGGAGGGCATTCACCTCCTACGGGATCAACTGAGGCTGGGTGACTTGATGGTTCGCTTAGATCGCAAAGACCCGGACCTCACAATCCCCATTTATTCCCCTTCATCAAAGGTCATGCAACTCTCTTGGAGAGCTCTGATCTAGGAGTTTACATCCCTCCCATTCAACCTCTCATCAGTACCCAGGTGTTTCATCAAGGTGCTCAGATGTATGATGGAACACGTACAGTTACAGGGAGATATAGCTAGAGGACATTCTGTTGATGGTACAATGCCAAGCGACCCTGAAGGTACCTCCAAAAATCGAAGTCTCTTTTGGAACATCTGAGGTTTGTCAACAGCTAGAAGAAATAAATCCTCGCTCCAATGTAGAAGTTAACATTTCTGGATTTTTTAATAGACTCCTTGACCGCGAAATTCGGCCAGCTCTCCAGGAAAATGGTGAAAATCCGGCAGTAACTACGCAAGACAATGGCATGCCCAGCCACAGTTTAACTACAAATTGCCAGTCTGCTAGGCCTACTCTCATCATCCATATAAGCCACATTACCGAGTGAGCTTCCCTGCAGGGTGCTGCAATATCTCAAGTCTCACCATCTGCGCTAGGGACTCACATACTCCTAAAAAGTTCCCCTGTCAGGGGACACAAAGAAAAAATAAGCTGGTGACTCTCCCACATGGAAGCGTGGAACAAGAGAGCAAAATTCGACTCCAATGCAGATGTTATTACTGAACCAGATGCCAGTCGCGTCGGTTGGGGTGCTCCTGTGGCAAGTTCTCCACAGGAGGAAAGTAGTCGACTCCTGAACAATGCCTACATCAACTGCCTGTAACTCCTCACTGGATCCTTGCAAGTTCAATGCTGGACCAAAGACAAAGTTCAATGCCAGGCCCACCTCAAGATGGACAATGTGGCGGTGGTATGCTATTTAAACCACCTGGGAGAGACCAAGTCATGAACCCTCGCGAATCTGCCCAAAAATATTTGGGATTTTTGCTTGGACAACAACATATTGGTGATGGCCTCACGGGGTCCACCAACAGAGTGGCAGACTGTCACTCAAGACACATGCGGGACATGAGCAGCTGAAGACTGTCACAGTCAATCTCTTCACCTTGAGGTTGAAACACCAGATACCCAGGTACTTCAGTTGGAGGTCAGACCCAAAGGTAGTCTCGACAAATGCCTTTCTCCAAGATTGGAACAAAGAGCAGGGATAACCCTTACCAACACTCTCGATGATAATGAGAGTGTTGGGCCAGGTGAGGAGACAACAAGCAGACAGGGTATTCAGTTCTGATGGAACTTTTCTGGGATTCTCCAACCAGTCTACCCCTTCTCCCAGCTCTGCTTCTGGATCCTTCGTGAAACCAGCATCGCTTGAAAATGGAGGGTACTCGGTCTCTTAAGGCGTGAAGGATTACAGGGAAGATGGAAAGTCTTAGGACTTTCGGGCTACGCTCAATCACTCCTATATAAGGCTTGGGCCGATGGAACAATCAAATGCTACAACTCTGCATTGTCGAGATTGCTGGGCTGGTGCTTGCAGAGTTACCTGGATCCTGTGGGGGCAGAAGTCGTCCACATTCTAAATTTCTTGTCAAGCATGTCGGAAGAAGGAATGGCATACAGATCAGCAAACACCGTTAGAATGGCCATTTCGGTGGGACACTCCCAATTAAATAGCATCCTGCGGGAGATCACCCTCATTGTCGGCAGACAAAACCTCAGTATTCTCCTCTCTGGAATGTAAACACTAACCTCAATCTTTTCCTCTTCTACAGGGCTAATCAGTATTTCTCCATGAAGGATATATCTGGTAAGTTGTCTATATTACTGTGCCTAGTATCCTGCAGAAGAGACTGGGATATCAGAGCTCCGAGTAGAACAGGTAGGGTGTTTACATCTAGTGGGGTTACCTTCCACATATCTATGAGAACGAAAGGTAATTAAAAGATCATGTCCTACCCGGCTTTCCAAGATTCCATGAAACTGTGTGTGGTAAGGTGCATAAAGGCTTATGAATCCATGAAGCAGGAACTTTGCCCATCAGGTGAGGGACAACTCCTTATAGCCCTTGAAAAACCCCATAGGCCAGTTTCTTCCCCGACCACTGCTAGTTGGGTTTACTGGATCATTAAAAAAATCGGGGACACATACCAGAATATTTGGCGCTCACTCAGCCAGAAGAGTTATGGCATCTAAAGCCTTTGCTCTACGGGCCAGATTACAAGATATTTTGAATGTGGCAAACTGGCCTCCAGACTCTACTTTTAAAAGGTTTTATTTCAAACCAGTAGTATATATGGCCTGCTTGTTGGTGAGCAGGGCCAGCTCTAGGGTGGTGTGACCGATGCAACCGCACTGGGTGCGGACTTCAGGTGAGGGCGACGTGTTTGAAGTATATTATGGTTTTAAAAGCACCTGCTGCAGCGTTCCTGGCATCCAGCAATTTTCAGGGAACAATAAAAATATCAAGATAACTCTGTTGATTAATGTTCTTCCGAGAGAGAGAGATCGGAGGTTTGTCCAGTGGAAGTTTTGACTAATGGTAAGGTAGCTCAGAGGGTTAATGTACGAGTTACTTACCTTCGGTAACGATGTATCTGGTAGAGACGTTGTCTAGCCGCAGATTCCTTAACTTAGAATATCCCCAGGCGTCAGACTGGATCCGGAAAATGTTGCGCAGCAGTACCTCTGCGCGCCGGGGGGCGGCGCCGCCTGGCTCCGCCCTGACGTCGTCCCCGGACATGACGTCAGTGGAGCCATATAGGAACCCCCGGCGCGCTGACGTCAGTTTTCTTCGGAGGAACTTTTCCGCGCTACAACGCGGAGCCCCCAGCAAAACTGTGAGAGTATGGGAACAGTGTGCGAATAAAAAAGAGAATTGGTGAGAAAGCACCATGAGCGACAGTGAGAAGCACGGTCGACTGAAAGGGGTCGAAAAGGAAAGAGCAGAGCAATACTCTGAGAAGCCAATTCGCAAGAGCGAAGTGAATGTCACCCCTGAGGGAAATCGACCTACAAAAAGAAGACCGAGGCAGACGACAGAAAGTCTGCACCGGATGAAAGGAAATGAAGAGGGCAGAACAGTAAACTGAGAAGCAACCCCGCAAAAGCGAGAGAGTGCCCACTCCTGAGGCGAGACGGCAATAATGAGCCGAGAGCGACAGGCAAAAAAGCACCCACCCATAGGATTAAGAAAAGAAGAAAGAAATAGGGAGACCGTGTCCCCTGTGAGAGAATTATCGGTCGTAGGAACAGGCCCAAAAGAGACCGGAACACTAATTGACTGCAGGAGCGTCAACAGAGAAGGCTGGTGGGAGGGTAGAGAACACCAGTAGGCACCATACTGGAAGAAACTGATGCGTAAAAACGCAGAAGGACACCTGAATCCACCGCCCCAGCATGAAAAGGGGGGGAGGGGGGCATACAAGTAAACCAAAGGAAGAGGCCAACGGGGAGCAAGGGGAAAAAACGCCGCCCCGTAGAAGGACAAGGCACCCCAAAGGAGGCGAAAGCCGAAAACCCCACCTGAAAAGGTCCTCGCAGATCGGGGAGGATGGGTGGGCGTTAAGGAATCTGCGGCTAGACAACGTCTCTACCAGATACATCGTTACCGAAGGTAAGTAACTCGTACATCTGATAGAGACATCTAGCCGCAGATTCCTTAACTTAGAATAGATACCAAAGCCATACCCCATTGGAGGCGGGTCTGCGACAGAACCCCACTAAGTTCCCAAGGGAACAGAAGTGTCAACCAGCTGACTAAACACAGTGGGGACAGCGCTGCCAGAAAGGCCAACACCGGACCAGGATACTCCGGAGGAAGTGGCCAACAATGAGAGGCAAAAGGCATCAAAGACTGCCGAGGGCGGCAGGAAATCCCTGTTGGTCAACAGCGGAGAAAATGAGCACAAACCCAAAAGGGGGGATGTGGAAGAAGAGTGGACACCTGCCGTAGCCGGAGAGGCACGAATGCAGGATGTGAGGGACCCACAGGATCCGATGGACCGTTGAAAGAGGAAGGTTTAACTAGGGCACAAGGACGTACCGAGTCCGAGGGCCATGCAAGACAGTGAAAGAAACACAGAGTGGGAACAGCAGCGGGAAGATGCTGACTACGCCCAAGATGAGTTAGTGTTACAAGAAACACAAGACCTGCCAATGCACCCGTTACGCAAAAGGGCGGACAGCCCAAGGCAGAAAAGAACGGTAACAACCAGTGCCACGCACGTGGGTAACAGAAGTACACCAAGAAACCTGGATGTACCGCCAGAACCACACCATGGAAGGAGAAGGCCCCATGAAGCGCCACGAGCAAAGCTGAGACACAAGAGGCGCATGACCAGGCGCATTGTGTGAACGGCGCTCACGAAAAGTGAGGGACCAGACCTCGGCGACTACCCAGAGTAGTAAGCATGTGGGAGGCGTATGTGTGGGAAGCACACCGGTGAGAAAGAAAAAACACCAGAGCCCAAACAGCCACGCAGCAGCGGCACTGGGCAGAACAATGCCCAGAGCGAGAGCAACAGCCACCGACGGTGGAGCAGACCCATTGGCTATCGCGAGAGAGGCAAGGAGGCCAGGCCAGCCCAGCCGTGATGTGTCCAGAATCACAGGATGTAGAGTCGACCGCGAGACCGGAACCTCGCGCTCCAGCTCGAAAAATCGGCATCTAGCCAGGAGACCACATCAGCTCCCCCAACACGCCCCATGAGAGAACAATGCTCTGAGGAGACCGCCCCCGCTGAGAGCAGCAACCGCAGCCCGAAGGAAAGCACGCCAACCCTGCGCGGAACGCAACAGGGGCATGAGAAACGGTGGCAGAGGAAGTGCCAAAGGCAAGGCACAAGAGAAGGAAGATCAACCACGTTTGGAGCCAGAACAACACCATGGAGAGCGAAGTCCACCAGGAAAGGGCTATGCAGCATGGATATAGCAGAGTAGAACGAGGCAACAGAAGGCACCAGAGAAGAACGTACCAGCCGGAGACACTAGGGAGCAGGCATGGTACGCCGATAGAGCACAGAGGGAGAGTGCCGAGCTAAGTAGGAGTGCTCGGGGACAACGACAGGGCCTTCCGACAGGGCGGCCACAGATGGAACAGCCGCAGCGAAGAACCATGAGGGGACGGGAAGGAGCAGAAAGCCCTTCCGTCCTGAAGAAAGGTATTGGGAAAAATGCAGGCCAGCAGCCGACACCCCACCAATGGCACGCAAGAAGGCCCCTGCAGGGCCCGCAGCAGCAGCGTGCAAAACACAGGCACAGCCGCAGGAGGACCGAGTGAAAAGGACCGAACAGAAGCGAACAAAGGCAACTGTCGAAAGAAGGCAGCTATACAATAGCAAACAAATACCCCACATAGGGTAAGTATCAACCCCAACCAGGGGCTCCTCTGGAGCGAAAGCTCAAGACAGAGGACGTAAAAGTGGAACTTAGAAACCACAGGCTCCGAACACATAACCCGTGGAGGAAGGGTGCAACCTGAACCACCAGGCTATAGGAACTGAGAAGGATAAGCAGCAAAACTGCTGCATAAATGAAAGAAAATACGGCGAGGAGCCGCCCAGGCAGTACAGCATGAACCCGGCCCAACATGAGTCAAGACAACAGAGCAGGGTGAGGACAAGGACCTCAACCGGAACAAAAACTACGAAAGGTGAGACAGAAGGCGGCGAACCACAGAGTCAGCATGTGCGTCAAACAGGGACACACCATCAAAAGGCAAATCCCGGAGACTGTCACGGACATTGTCGGGGAAACCCCCGTCGCGCAGCCAGGCATGGCGGCGTAAGGCAACGGACCGCGCCATTGTCCTACCCACCGAATCGCTAGAATCAACGGCGGACTGAATCGTAAACCGCGCCATCTCTCTGCCTTCGTGAATGAGACGAGCCATATCAGCTCGAGGACACTCAGGGAGGGCAGGCAAAAGACACTCCACGGAGTCCCAAAGGGCAGAAGAAGCCCTGGCAAAAACGCAAACTGTGTTGAGAGCACGTAATGCAGAACTAGCGGATGCAAAAATGCCGCGTCCACATGTCTCCAGCCAACGGGACTCCCTAGTAGGAGGCTGCAGTAGAGGCGGAGAAGAAGGCTGCATGGCGAAAGACACCTGCACCACGAGACCGTGAGCAGTAGGCTGAAGGGACAAACAGGATGGGCCCCTAGGGGCCGGACGATGCCGATGCGCAACTGCCCTGTCGACAGCATCTCCTGAAGAGGACGCGCCCAAGTCCCGAGAAGGGCGTCGAACAACAAGCCGCTAAAGGGCAGCAAGGGCTCAAGATCCACCGCACCTTGGTGGAGGAGATCCAACAACGGATCAGAGGACAAGAGGACAGAAGGAGGGTGCAAGTGCAAAACAGCTGCCGCCCTGCGAACACCCCCGTAAAAATAAAGCACCAGCTTCAGTGGGCGTCCGGGGGGGGACAAGAGCCCATCTGTAGGGGACGGTTGCAAACTAACACGTCCCCCAGCAGGAGGAAGATGGGGCCACTGCCTCCATGGCGGCGGAGCCAACGGGCGTGGAGACAAGCCCAAGCACAGCGGTTCCGTGTCCTCTGGAAGCGGAGAGCCAAGAGGTACCGGCGACCCTTCCGGCGTCGAACGACGCCGATCCGGCGCCGAAGCGACGTTGATCCGGCGCCGAAGCGACGTCGAGCCCCATGAGGGGCGACTCGGCTGGACGAGTGGGCGGCGACGTCTCCACCACCGAGAGGTGCGGAAAAAGTGCCTGAGGTCCAGGAGACGACAGGCAGAGTGCCGCCGATGTCGACGCAGGGAGCCGCCAGGGGCTATGCGGGGACAAGGCAGAATGGCTCGGCGTGGGGCTGGAACGCCCATCGGTCGGAACCAACGCCGACACGACGCCGGAGTCGAGGCATTCGGCCGGCGCCGAGGGCGAACCCGCCGGCGGAGACCCGACCTGAATGCCTACCTCCACTGTGGGACCCGAAGGCGCACCAGGGAGTGGAGGTGACCCGAAGATGGAGTGCAGAGCCTGGTAATAGGCTTCCATCTGGGGCCGAGTCGCACCAGTACCCGAAAAGGGTGGGTAAAAGGAGGCCGACTCCGGGGGGCACGGCTCCGTGAAGGAGTGGGAACCATGGCCCCCACCGTCACGTGGAAGCGAGAACTTCGACTTCCGTGACTTCTGCTTACCTGCAGATCGACGTTCGCGGGATCGACTCCGGGAGCGGGCGCGGAGAGACGAACCCACCGGAGAACGTCGGGGAGAACGTCGGGGAGACGCCAGGCGGGTCAACCGGGCGGCCAAGAGCTTCATCCGCCGCTCCCGTAGGGACTTGGGACGCATCTGCCGGCAGGCGTCACACTCCTCGGAGTCGTGGTGCGACCCAAGACACCACATGCAAATGCCGTGCGGGTCCGACGCCGACATCTGACGCGAACAAGTCCAGCACAATTTAAAGCCCGAAGGCATCGCACACTGTTCCCCGACGCCAACGACATCGAAAAAAAGGGCCTGAATAAAAACAGGCCAGAGGAACAGCTGAATCCCGGATCCGCGTAGTAACGCGGAAAAGAAGGAAACCGACGTCAGCGCGCCGGGAGGGTCCTATATGGCTCCACTGACGTCATGTCCGGGGACGACGTCAGGGCGGAGCCAGGCGGCGCCGCCACCCGGCGCGCAGAGGTACTGGTGCGCAAAATTTTCCGGATCCAGTCTGACGCCTGGGGATATTCTAAGTTAAGGAATCTGCGGCTAGATGTCTCTATCAGATATGCCTGCTGCAAAGAAAGTCTACCATTCACACCACAAAGTGCATACAATGTAAACAGTTCAGTGGGTTACTGCTTTTGTCTGAGAGATATTTTGTTACTTGCAGCTTATAAATTATAATCTTAACATAGAACAGTGAGCTATTAACTGTCAAAGAGCAGCAAGCAAACTGCAAGGTATAGATTAGAGCGTTATGATTTTTTTCTCCAGTCTTTCCTTATTATAATTATGTGGATTTTCCACACTTGCCGCATGATTCAGATCTTCTGTATCAGTTGCAAACATTGATTCTAGCTCAGATGGATCAAAAGAGGCTTTAAAAAGCATCAGCCGTGGTCCCCCAGGGGACAGACGCTTTGCAAAGATTAACTGTCACCATTTCGTTGCGGACGGCTGTATTCGGGTGTTAGACTGCTGCTAATGAGGAGAAACGTTTGCCCAGACAGTACTACTGTGTTGTAAAATGACAAAATAGCAAAATATTGCGACAGAATGTGCCATATTACGCTGCATTATTGCACCTCTTCTGTGTCTGATTACGTTTGTACCTCTCCAGTCCCTGCAGCACCTGTTCTGACCTGGGTCTCGGGCTCTACAACAGCTCTGCTGACCTGGATCTCTGGCTCTAGAGCAGCTCTGCTTACCTGGTTCTCTGGCTCTAGAGCAGCTCTGCTGACCTGGTTCTCTGGCTCTACAGCGGCTCTGCTGACCTGGTTCTCTGGCTCTACAGCGGCTCTGCTGACCTGGTTCTCTGGCTCTACAGCGGCTCTGCTGACCTGATTCTCTGGCTCCACAGCAGCTCTGCTGACCTGGTTCTCTGGCTCTACAGCAGCTCTGCTGACCTGGTTCTCTGGCTCTACAGCAGCTCTGCTGACCTGGTTCTCTGGCTCTACAGCGGCTCTGCTGACCTGGTTCTCTGGCTCTACAACGGCTCTGCTGACCTGCTTCTCTGGCTCTACAGCAGCTCTGCTGACCTGCTTCTCTGGCTCTACAGCAGCTCTGCTGACCTGGCTCTAAGGCTCTACAGCAGCTCTGCTGACCTGGTTCTCTGGCTCTACGGCAGCTTGCTGACCTGTTTCTCTGGCTCTACAACACCTCTGCTGACCTGATTCGCTGACCTGGTTCTTTGGCCCAGTTCTCTCGTTCTCAGGCTCCAGAGCGACTCTGCGGACCTGGCTCTCTGGCTCTACAGCAGCTCTGCTGACCTGGTTCTCTGGCACTAGAGCAGCTCTGCTGACCTGGTTCTCTGGCACTAGAGCAGCTCTGCTGACCTGGTTCTCTGGCACTAGAGCAGCTTTGCTGACCTGGTTCTCTGGCTCTACAACGGCTCTGCTGACCTGGTTCTCTGGCTCCACAGCGGCTCTGCTGACCTGGTTCTCTGGCTCCACAGCGGCTCTGCTGACCTGGTTCTCTGGCCCACAGCAGCTCTGCTGACCTGGTTTCTGGCTCTACAGCAGCCCTGCTGACCTGGTTCTCTGGCTCTACAGCGGCTCTGCTGACCTGGTTCTCTGGCTCTACAGCAGCTCTGCTGACCTGGTTCTCTGGCTCTAGAGCAGCTCTGCTGACCTGGTTCTCTGGCTCTAGAGCAGCTCTGCTGACCTGGTTCTCTGGCTCTAGAGCAGCTCTGCTGACCTGGTTCTCTGGCTCTACAACGGTTCTGCTGACCTGGTTCTCTGGCTCTAGAGCAGCTCTGATGACCTGGTTCTCTGGCTCTACAACGGCTTTGCTGACCTGGTTCTCAGGCTCTACAGCCGCTCTGCTGACCTGGTTCTCTGGCATTAGAGCAGCTCTGCTGACCTGGTTCTCTGGCATTAGAGCAGCTCTGCTGACCTGGTTCTCTGGCATTAGAGCAGCTCTGCTGACCTGGTTCTCTGGCATTAGAGCAGCTCTGCTGACCTGGTTCTCTGGCATTAGAGCAGCTCTGCTGACCTGGTTCTCTGGCATTAGAGCAGCTCTGCTGACCTGGTTCTCTGGCTCTACAGCAGCTCTGCTGACCTGGTTCTCTGGCTCTACAGCAGCTCTGCTGACCTGGTTCTCTGGCTCTACAGCAGCTCTGCTGACCTGGTTCTCTGGCTCTACAGCAGCTCTGCTGACCTGGTTCTCTGGCTCTACAGCAGCTCTGCTGACCTGGTTCTCTGGCTCTACAGCAGCTCTGCTGACCTGGTTCTCTGGCTCTACAGCAGCTCTGCTGACCTGGTTCTCTGGCTCTACAGCAGCTCTGTTGACCTGTTTCTCTGGCCCAAGAGCAGCTCTGCTGACCTGGTTCTCTGGCTCTACAACGGCTTTGCTGACCTGGTTCTCTGGCTCTACAACGGCTCTGCTGACCTGGTTCTCTGGCTCCACAGCGGCTCTGCTGACCTGGTTCTCTGGCTCCACAGCGGCTCTGCTGACCTGGTTCTCTGGCCCACAGCAGCTCTGCTGACCTGGTTTCTGGCTCTACAGCAGCCCTGCTGACCTGGTTCTCTGGCTCTACAGCGGCTCTGCTGACCTGGTTCTCTGGCTCTAGAGCAGCTCTGCTGACCTGGTTCTCTGGCTCTAGAGCAGCTCTGCTGACCTGGTTCTCTGGCTCTAGAGCAGCTCTGCTGACCTGGTTCTCTGGCTCTAGAGCAGCTCTGCTGACCTGGTTCTCTGGCTCTACAACGGTTCTGCTGACCTGGTTCTCTGGCTCTAGAGCAGCTCTGATGACCTGGTTCTCAGGCTCTACAGCCGCTCTGCTGACCTGGTTCTCTGGCATTAGAGCAGCTCTGCTGACCTGGTTCTCTGGCATTAGAGCAGCTCTGCTGACCTGGTTCTCTGGCATTAGAGCAGCTCTGCTGACCTGGTTCTCTGGCATTAGAGCAGCTCTGCTGACCTGGTTCTCTGGCATTAGAGCAGCTCTGCTGACCTGGTTCTCTGGCATTAGAGCAGCTCTGCTGACCTGGTTCTCTGGCATTAGAGCAGCTCTGCTGACCTGGTTCTCTGGCTCTACAGCAGCTCTGCTGACCTGGTTCTCTGGCTCTACAGCAGCTCTGCTGACCTGGTTCTCTGGCTCTACAGCAGCTCTGCTGACCTGGTTCTCTGGCTCTACAGCAGCTCTGCTGACCTGGTTCTCTGGCTCTACAGCAGCTCTGCTGACCTGGTTCTCTGGCTCTACAGCAGCTCTGCTGACCTGGTTCTCTGGCTCTACAGCAGCTCTGCTGACCTGGTTCTCTGGCTCTACAGCAGCTCTGTTGACCTGTTTCTCTGGCCCAAGAGCAGCTCTGCTGACCTGGTTCTCTGGCTCTACAACGGCTTTGCTGACCTGGTTCTCCGGCTCTACAGCCGCTCTGCTGACCTGGTTCTCTGGCTCTACAACACCTCTGCTGACCTGGTTCTCTGGCTCTACAGCCACTGCTGACCTGGTTCTCTGGCTCGAGAGCGGCTCTGCTATCCTGGTTCTCTGGCTCTACAGTGGCTCTGCTATCCTGGTTCTCTGGCTCTACAGCAGCTCTGCTATCCTGGTTCTCTGGCTCTACAGCAGCTCTGCTATCCTGGTTCTCTGGCTCTACAGCAGCTCTGCTATCCTGGTTCTCTGGCTCTACAGCAGCTCTGCTGACCTGGTTCTCTGGCTCTACAGCCACTCTGCTGACCTGGTTCTCTGGCTCGAGAGCGGCTCTGCTATCCTGGTTCTCTGGCTCTACAGTGGCTCTGCTATCCTGGTTCTCTGGCTCTACAGCAGCTCTGCTATCCTGGTTCTCTGGCTCTACAGCGGCTCTGCTGACCTGGTTCTCTGGCTCTACAGCAGCTCTGCTGACCTGGTTCTCTGGCTCTAGAGCAGCTCTGCTGACCTGGTTCTCTGGCTCTAGAGCAGCTCTGCTGACCTGGTTCTCTGGCTCTACAGCAGCTCTGCTGACCTGGTTCTCTGGCTCTACAGCAGCTCTGCTGACCTGGTTCTCTGGCTCTACAGCCACTCTGCTGACCTGGTTCTCTGGCTCGAGAGCGGCTCTGCTATCCTGGTTCTCTGGCTCTACAGCAGCTCTGCTATCCTGTTTCTCTGGCTCTACAGCAGCTCTGCTGACCTGGTTCTCTGGCTCTACAGCAGCTCTGCTGACCTGGTTCTCTGGCTCTACAGCAGCTCTGCTGACCTGGTTCTCTGGCTCTACAGCAGCTCTGCTGACCTGGTTCTCTGGCTCTACAGCAGCTCTGTTGACCTGTTTCTCTGGCTCTAGAGCAGCTCTGCTGACCTGCTTCTCTGGCTCTAGAGCAGCTCTGCTGACCTGCTTCTCTGGCTCTAGAGCAGCTCTGCTGACCTGCTTCTCTGGCTCTAGAGCAGCTCTGCTGACCTGGTTCTCTGGCTCTACAGCAGCTCTGCTGACCTGGTTCTCTGGCAGAGCAGCTCTGCTGACCTGGTTCTCTGGCAGAGCAGCTCTGCTGACCTGGTTCTCTGGCAGAGCAGCTCTGCTGACCTGATTCTCTGGCAGAGCAGCTCTGCTGACCTGGTTCTCTGGCTCTACAGCAGCTCTGCTGACCTGGTTCTCTGGCTCTACAGCAGCTCTGCTGACCTGGTTCTCTGGCTCTACAGCAGCTCTGCAGACCTGGTTCTCTGGCTCTAGAACGGCTCTGCTGACCTTCTCAGGCTCTACAGCCGCTCTGCTGACCTGGTTCTCTGGCTCTACAGCCACTCTGCTGACCTGGTTCTCTGGCTCGAGAGCGGCTCTGCTATCCTGGTTCTCTGGCTCTACAGTGGCTCTGCTATCCTGGTTCTCTGGCTCTACAGCAGCTCTGCTATCCTGGTTCTCTGGCTCTACAGCAGCTCTGCTATCCTGGTTCTCTGGCTCTACAGCAGCTCTGCTGACCTGGTTCTCTGGCTCTACAGCCACTCTGCTGACCTGGTTCTCTGGCTCGAGAGCGGCTCTGCTATCCTGGTTCTCTGGCTCTACAGCGGCTCTGCTATCCTGGTTCTCTGGCTCTACAGCAGCTCTGCTGACCTGGTTCTCTGGCTCTACAGCAGCTCTGCTGACCTGGTTCTCTGGCTCTACAGCAGCTCTGCTGACCTGGTTCTCTGGCTCTACAGCAGCTCTGCTGACCTGGTTCTCTGGCTCTAGAGCAGCTCTGCTGACCTGGTTCTCTGGCTCTAGAGCAGCTCTGCTGACCTGGTTCTCTGGCTCTAGAGCAGCTCTGCTGACCTGGTTCTCTGGCTCTAGAGCAGCTCTGCTGACCTGGTTCTCTGGCTCTAGAGCAGCTCTGATGACCTGGTTCTCAGGCTCTAGAGCAGCTCTGATGACCTGGTTCTCAGGCTCTACAGCCGCTCTGCTGACCTGGTTCTCAGGCTCTACAGCCGCTCTGCTGACCTGGTTCTCAGGCTCTACAGCAGCTCTGCTGACCTGGTTCTCTGGCTCTACAGCAGCTCTGCTGACCTGGTTCTCTGCTCTACAGCAGCTCTGTTGACCTGTTTCTCTGGCTCTAGAGCAGCTCTGCTGACCTGGTTCTCTGGCTCTAGAGCAGCTCTGCTGACCTGCTTCTCTGGCTCTAGAGCAGTTCTGCTGACCTGGTTCTCTGGCTCTACAGCAGCTCTGCTGACCTGGTTCTCTGGCTCTACAGCAGCTCTGCTGACCTGGTTCTCTGGCTCTACAGCAGCTCTGCTGACCTGGTTCTCTGGCTCTACAGCAGCTCTGCTGACCTGGTTCTCTGGCTCTACAGCAGCTCTGCTGACCTGGTTCTCTGGCTCTACAGCAGCTCTGCTGACCTGGTTCTCTGGCTCTACAGCAGCTCTGCTGACCTGGTTCTCTGGCTCTACAGCAGCTCTGCTGACCTGGTTCTCTGGCTCTACAGCAGCTCTGCTGACCTGGTTCTCTGGCTCTACAGCCACTCTGCTGACCTGGTTCTCTGGCTCGAGAGCGGCTCTGCTATCCTGGTTCTCTGGCTCTACAGCAGCTCTGCTATCCTGTTTCTCTGGCTCTACAGCAGCTCTGCTGACCTGGTTCTCTGGCTCTACAGCAGCTCTGCTGACCTGGTTCTCTGGCTCTACAGCAGCTCTGCTGACCTGGTTCTCTGGCTCTACAGCAGCTCTGCTGACCTGGTTCTCTGGCTCTACAGCAGCTCTGTTGACCTGTTTCTCTGGCTCTAGAGGAGCTCTGCTGACCTGCTTCTCTGGCTCTAGAGCAGCTCTGCTGACCTGCTTCTCTGGCTCTAGAGCAGTTCTGCTGACCTGGTTCTCTGGTTCTACAGCAGCTCTGCTGACCTGGTTCTCTGGCAGAGCAGCTCTGCTGACCTGGTTCTCTGGCAGAGCAGCTCTGCTGACCTGATTCTCTGGCAGAGCAGCTCTGCTGACCTGGTTCTCTGGCTCTACAGCAGCTCTGCTGACCTGGTTCTCTGGCTCTACAGCAGCTCTGCTGACCTGGTTCTCTGGCTCTACAGCGGCTCTGCTGACCTGGTTCTCTGGCTCTAGAACGGCTCTGCTGACCTGGTTCTCTGGCTCTAGAACGGCTCTGCTGACCTTCTCAGGCTCTACAGCCGCTCTGCTGACCTGGTTCTCTGGCTCTACAGCGGCTCGGCTATCCTGGTTCTCTGGCTCTACAGCGGCTCTGCTATCCTGGTTCTCTGGCTCTACAGCAGCTCTGCTGACCTGGTTCTCTGGCTCTAGAGCAGCTCTGCTATCCTGGTTCTCTGGCTCTAGAGCAGCTCTGCTGACCTGGTTCTCTGGCTCTACAACGGTTCTGCTGACCTGGTTCTCTGGCTCTACAACGGTTCTGCTGACCTGGTTCTCTGGCTCTACAGCAGCTCTGCTGACCTGGTTCTCTGGCTCTACAGCAGCTCTGCTGACCTGGTTTTCTGGCTCTACAGCAGCTCTGCTGACCTGGTTCTCTGGCTCTACAGCAGCTCTGCTGACCTGGTTCTCTGGCTCTACAGCAGCTCTGCTGACCTGGTTCTCTGGCTCTACAGCAGCTCTGCTGACCTGGTTCTCTGGTTCTAGAGCAGCTCTGCTGACCTGGTTCTCTGGTTCTAGAGCAGCTCTGCTGACCTGGTTCTCTGGTTCTAGAGCAGCTCTGCTGACCTGGTTCTCTGGTTCTAGAGCAGCTCTGCTGACCTGGTTCTCTGGCTCTACAACGGTTCTGCTGACCTGGTTCTCTGGCTCTACAGCGGCTCTGCTGACCTGGTTCTCTGGCTCTACAGCAGCTCTGCTGACCTGGTTCTCTGGCTCTACAGCAGCTCTGCTGACCTGGTTCTCTGGCTCTACAGCAGCTCTGCTGACCTGGTTTTCTGGCTCTACAGCAGCTCTGCTGACCTGGTTCTCTGGCTCTACAGCAGCTCTGCTGACCTGGTTCTCTGGCTCTACAGCAGCTCTGCTGACCTGGTTCTCTGGTTCTAGAGCAGCTCTGCTGACCTGGTTCTCTGGTTCTAGAGCAGCTCTGCTGACCTGGTTCTCTGGTTCTAGAGCAGCTCTGCTGACCTGGTTCTCTGGCTCTACAACGGTTCTGCTGACCTGGTTCTCTGGCTCTACAGCGGCTCTGCTGACCTGGTTCTCTGGCTCTACAGCAGCTCTGCTGACCTGGTTCTCTGGCTCTACAGCAGCTCTGCTGACCTGGTTCTCTGGCTCTACAGCAGCTCTGCTGACCTGGTTCTCTGGCTCTACAGCAGCTCTGCTGACCTGGTTCTCTGGCTCTACAGCAGCTTGGTGCACTTGAAGTGCACCAAGTTGAACTACTCAAGCAAGACAAAGCTAAACTTATTTCACAGCTAACTGCCCAAGAATCTGTGATAGATGGTTTAAGAGCAGAAAGAAAAATTTGGGGACAAGAGCTTGCACATCAGGGTGTATCTTTAGCTCAGGATCTGGAAAACTTGAAGCAAAAATTGAGGTTTTAACTGCTGAAGTAGAGACCTTGAAAAAACAAAATGAACACGACAATGATGCTTTAAGAATTAAAGCAAAGGTTGTTGAAGACCAAACAGAGACCATTAGAAAACTAAAGGAGCCACAGGTTACTGATCAACCGTGGCGGCACAACTGATTCATCACGTTGAACGCATTTGAACCTTCCGAGAGCCCGTTGGGCCCAACCATCTACTCTACAGCCTGAAGTTTCTTGCTGTTCTCATATTGGTGCCTCCCTTCCCCCCCCCCCTCCACCTCACCTTGGTCCTGATGAAGACCCCCCTGTTAAGGCACCAAGTCACCTGTTTACCTTAGGGGTCAAAACGTCGACACTTGTTTTTACTTGTCAAACACAGATGACAGAGATTATGTATCTGCATCTCCTGATTATGTTATGATTTACCAAAGATGTATCTGCCGGATGTCCGGCTGGATAGGCAGTGAACATTTGTTGCTGATGTAATTACTGTACACCACCTTTCCTTTCACTATCACAAATCCTTCCTATGCACTTGTCACCTCACCTTTTGTGCACCAACTTTTAAACAACGTTTAACAAGACATTTATTGTGTTTATGACTTGATTTACCCTTGTTTTCGGAATTATGTGATGAAATAAAATCACAACCATTCTTCGTATTGCTTTATGGTGATGTCGTATCTCTCTTGATTTATTAAGATCTACTCTTAATCATCATGCTGTGTAATTGCTCACCACTGACATTTATTATTGTACCGAACTTTACCCGGGGCCAGTGGTCCTTCGGGTTACCCCATTCGTATATAACTAAGTCCATTCTTAGACATTATAAGTGCACTGCTGCCATTAAGAGTATATGGTGCTGGGAGCTTGTCATCACGAACTCCACAGCACCATAACGGCTACACTGAAAACTGAGAAGTTTGGTATCAAACGTCTCAGCACATTAAACCCACACTGATGCCAGTGTGGGATTTAATGAAAAATGCACATAGAGGGCATCTTAGAGATGCCCCCTGAAAAACGACCTACCACTAGTGTCCAGGCTGAGTGGCTGCTTTCAGCTGCCACCACCAGACATGTTTCTGGACCCCTGGGTCGAGAGCCTACTGCTCTCGGGGCCCTGAAACAATGCACATCCTGGGACGAGGTGCCAAGCCTCCTCCCCCAGGATGGGCAGGGTTCACGAAGGGGAAGCTTCAAAGGCTTGCCGCCTTTGTGAGATTCCCCAGGCCACTTGCTGCTTTCAGCAACTGGTCCCCACTGGTTCTGACCCCCACTTCGGGCGGGAGAACCGGCAGGAAAAACAAGTGAGGAAGAGAGGTGTGCCCACCTCTGCCAACTCCACCCCTCAGGTTGGGGAGGCGAGGTGAAGCACAACTCTCAGTCCCGGCCATCATGCAGATGGGGGGACCCAGCCAACCAGGGAAAGGCTTATGCCCCCCTCCCATTCGAGGGTGGCATAATAGGGGGTGTACCCACCCCCAGGGAAGGGACCCATTGGTGCCAACCTTTTTACCTACCTGTAACGCCCCTAAATCTAGTATTTAGGGGCACCCCTGAACCTTGCTTCCTCAGACAAGAACCTGCAAGAAGAAAAGAAGAAGGACTGAACAGCTGTGCCGAACCTAACAAGAGGACAACGCCCACTGACTTGGCCCCAGCCCTACCGGCCTGTCCCCACCTCAAACCTGCTCCAGCGAAATCCCGGTGTGTCCTGCAGCCAGCATCCTCGACAAACCCGGAGGACCTGCCTGCCTTCAGTCTCAAAGACTCTGTCTCCCGTGAACACTGGATTTGTTCAAACACAGACTCCAGTTCCGCGGGTTTGCACCACTCTGCACCCGACGCCCACGGCCCGAGTGGCCCAACACCAAGAGGAGCCCCCCCCCCCCCCCCGGCGATCCTGACCCAAGATCCGGCGACCCCTGACCTGCCTCAAGCCTCCAGCAGACGCCTGCAGCCTCAAACCGGAAGGTCTCCCAAACAGCTACCAGGAGCTGGTAAAAATATCCGACCCTAAAAGGCACCCCTGCACCAGACGCCCCACAGCCTTGGGTGGCCCAACCGACAGTGCCTAACCAACCCCCAAGATCCCAAGATCCCAACTTACCTCTCCAAGTGGTGGTCGCACCCAGAAAACCTGCAGTGCTTTTGCAAACCGGAGACTCCCCATTGAAAGCTACATGGCTTCCGACGCCAAAACAGCACTCTGCACCCGGCCGCCCCAGTGTCGGTGAGGGAGCATCTTTTGTGTTGGCCTAAACCCCCATTTGCCCTGAGCTTAAGTCCGGGAGCTTTGCTCCCACAACCCAGTGGCCTGCTCGTCAGCAGCCACCAACCGGAGGCCTCCTATCCCCTACTGGATAACATTGTATGTATGTATTTAAGCTTATATAGCGCTCAGCTACCCCCAACGGGGGTGTCCCGGCGCTTGCAGATACAGTGAGGGGTGAAGGCAAGTTAAAATTGTCGAGTCCTAGTTTGCTAAAGGAGACTGAAAAGCCAAGTCTTCAAATCCTTCCGGAAGATAGGTTCCGACTTGGCTTTCCTAATATGATCAGGCATGGAGTTCCACAGGGTCGCAGTTTTGACGGAAAAGGACCGTCCTCCTATTCTAGACTTAGAGAAATGGGGGATGACAAGGCACTCACGATGATTAGATCTTAGGGTCCTGGACTGATGGTATTAGATATTGCGGGCCAATATCATTAAGTGCTCTGTATGCAAGAGTAAGTGCCTTAAATTCAGTTCTTCTCTTAACAGGCAGCCAATGGAGACTACGCAAATGAGGGGATATATGATGTCTTAGTGGGATGTTCCTAATAAGCCTGGCTGCTGCATTCTGCACAGTTTGCAGTTTCCTGAGCAGGTATGCTGGCAGCCCGATGTACAGACTATTTGCATAGTCAAGCTGTGATGTAATCACCGCATGGACTATTGTTTTCCTACAGTCCATCGGTAGGAAGTAGAGGAATCTCCGAAGGGCCTTCATTTTCCAAAAGCAGGACGAGGAAACATGAGCTATCTGAGTCTTACATGACAGGGAAGTATCTAGTTTGAACCCCAAATTCCTTGCAGACGAGACTGGAAGAGGAGGGGGGTTAAGTTCTGCGGGCCACCAGAAATCTGATAATGGAGGTGCGGGCTGGTTGAAAAATAGCACCTCAGAGCAGTCTTGGAAGGAAAACACAAGCTGCGTGTCATCAGCATATGAAATAACATCTACCCCGCGTTGCTTTACCAGAGGGGCCAGGGGAGCGAGGTAAACATTAAAAAGGGTCGGGCTAAGGGCTGAACCCTGAGGCACTCCACAGATCACAGGGCGAGAATTCGAAGTGTAAGGATGCAACCGAATTCTCTGGGAGCGGCCTTCTAGGAAGGAACAAAACCAAGCTAAAGTAGTCCCCGTCACTCCCAACTGTTGAAGCCTATCTAAGAGGATCTTATGAGACACTGTGTCAAATGCTGCTGACAGATCCAGCAGCACCAGCATTGCACAGTTCCCATTATCCATTGTCTCCCGGACAGATTCTGTTACTTCGAGTAGTGCTGTCTCCGTGCTGTAACCTGCTCTAAATCCCGACTGGGTGTCGTGAAGCAGTTTATTTGATTCAAGAAATGTGGACAGTTGTTTTTGCACTTCTTTTTCAAGAATCTTAGCAGGTACTGGCAGAAGGGAGATGGGTCTAAAGTTTTTCAATATTGTAGGGTCTGCATTCTCCTTTTTGAGGATAGGTTGAACAATAGCGATTTTCCAGCTAGATGGATAAATGCCAGTTTCCAATGAGGTGTTCCAGAGCTGGTTTAGCGCAGGGTTGAGCAGTGGAGCTAATATTTTAAAAAACCTGGCTGGGCAAGGGTCAAGTGGAGACCCGGATTTGGTTTTTTCCAACTGCTTGAGGGAAGTAGCCAAATCTAAAGGGCTAAATTCAGACCAAATATTTGTCGGGAGGGGGCGAGGCAGAGATGTATTGAACGGATCTGTCTCAGGAAAGGCTGCATAGATGTCATGGATCTTTTCCTGGAAAAAGACCGAGAGATCCTCACAGAGTGTGGCAGAGGGAACTATATTGCTTTTCATTGCCTCTGGTTTAAGGAAACCCTGAACAATTTTAAAAATTTCCTTAGTGGAGTTGTCAGCTGATTTTATTTGATTGGCAATATGATCCTTGATAATATTGCGTTTTAATTTGTGAAACTGTTTTATTGCCTTTCTGTATATGATTTTTGCTTCAGGGTCGTAAGCAAAACGCCAGGCTCGCTCAAGTTTCTTACAGCGGCTTTTCCCTGCTCAAAGTTCTGGTGTAAACCAGGGGGCAGAAGATGTGTTCCTGGCCTGTTTCGTTGTTTTCATGGGAGTTATTTGGTCAAGGGCCGACGTGACCCAGTGATTAAAGGTTACAGTATCACAGTTCGGGTCTCCGGTGAATGACAGAGGAGTGTTTTTTAAAACAGGTCCTAGTACTTCAGGGGTAACTTTCCTCCAATTTCTTCTAACTTCATATTCAGATTTTATAACATTGTGGTTTGTACCGATAGTTAGAGAGAAAGGAATAAGATTGTGGTCAGACCACAAGAGGGGGATAGGATCTTCAGTTGTTAAGGTGGAGATATTCGTGAAAATAAGATCCAAGATGTGGCCAGCCCTATGTGTGGGTTTGTGGACCAGTTGTTTAAGATTCAATCCTGTCAGTGTCTCCGCTAATTGGATGGTCGTGGGACATAAGGCATTGTCCATATGGACATTAAAGTCCCCTAAGACTATGAAGTTGGTATATTTTAAAGAGAGATCAGCGATCCGGTCGCACATTTCCCATAGCTCAGCGGGCTTAGATGTTGGTGGCCTATAGATCAGCAGTCCCGCAATGGTAAAAATAGGGGAGATTGTGATGTTAAAGGACAGTGCTTCTATTAGGTCAGTATGTTCGACCCTTTTGTGTGAGATCTCCCAATCATTTCTAATAATCACCGCAAGTCCACCCCCACTCTATTACCCTCCCGGTTTTCTGCCACTATTTTATAGCCTTTTGGGATTGCCATTGAGATATCGGGGTTAGAGTTCTCTCTCATCCATGTTTCCGTTAGGAAGATGAGATCCCAGGACTTTGAATCAAGTAGAAGCCAAATGTTGTCTGCGTGCTTAGGAAGTGACCTACAGTTAATTAGACAAGCATTTATCTTGGAGGTTGACCTATTACTGGGGGTCCATATTTCTAAAGGTGTGGCTTCTGCAAGGGCTTTACACTTTTTTCCCCAGACCTCTTTGTTAAACATTGGGCCTCAGCACTCTGCACCCGGCCGCCCTAGTGCCGCTGAGGGTAAAACAAAAGTGCATCACTGACCGTGGGGGACCCTTGAGTCTAACCCCAGAACATCAACTCCCACAACAAAGTACTTACCTTGAAACCGATAACACTATTTTCCTCCATAGGATAACATTGACTGGTTTTCTATGAAAAGTTTACGAGTGTGGAGTTGGAAAACCTAAAGAAATTCTTTAAAATTGTACTAACCAACAAAAACGCTTTTACTTACCTGTTTACAGGAAATGTCCCAGTGTAGTATCCAGGTATACTACACTGTGTAAGAAAAGTAATCTGAAAGTAATGTACTGGTCATTTTACTAAAAAACCCATTCAAAGTATATGTACTGTATTTACAAAGCATTGCATTTCTCAGTAACAATACTGTAAGTCAAAACAAAGTGCATATACAATTACAATCCAAACTGTATTACAACTGTATATTTACTGCAAAGTATTTATCACTTACCTGTGCCAGGCTTGCTTGGTTCTAGGAAATAAAATAACTAAAAGAATATTTTTGTACAAATCAATTGGTCTGAAGTTTAATCTTTGAGTGTGTGAATTCATTTGCTGCCTGAGTGGGTACAACAAATGCTTAACACTGTCCTCTGATAAAGCATTACTGCTCGACCACACTACCACAAATAGAGAGTGAGGTGCTATCTACTTTACCTCTGCCTACCTTTTGGGTTCCACTGGACTCCGTGCACAATATACCTCACTTTGGTATAGTATATACAGAGCCAGCTTCCTACATTGCCTCCTTGTACTTAAGAGAATTTTAACTTTTGGTTACGTCAGCTAAGACATTTTTCATTCAGGCCAACCTTTGTCAAAAAACATCAGGAGCTTTTCGATGCACCTCAGTACCCAACAGTGGAAAAAAAGAAATTAACGTGGTGGGCACGTTCATGGGCATTGTGGGATTACGGTTGATATCATACACGGGCTCCACCTATATCGACTCCCACCCACAAAAAAGCCAACAAGGACACTTCATGACCCAACCACTAAATGGCAGAATTGTGCAAAGCATGTGACTCTAGAAGAGATTTCATGCCGCAAAACCCACTCTAACTTTGGCCAGGTCATTAAATACTATGATTAAATGTTCAGAAGATAATTTTAATATGGGTAGATACCGGCTGCTTCCTTCAGTCCCATAGAGTGACTCAATGAGAAAATCATCTTCCTCCCTCCTATCAGTAGTGGGACATTACGTTACTTGACAACCCTAATTCTGACCGTGTGATAGGCCGAGGTGTCTTCCAGTGGAGAGGTCTTTACTGGGTATGGCTCTAGTAGTCTGTCGTCATGGATACCCATCCTACAATTTTTCCATACATTTTCCTTCTGCTCTACTCTTCCTGGATTCAGATCCTGCCATCTACACTCAAATCGAAAAAGGAATAGTTGGTGTGGTGGTGATATTTCACGGTTTGTCACTTTCCATTTTTTAGGGATAGTGAATGGCCTAATTTCCTCCAAGATGGCCCCCTCAAAAGCAACGTTTGTGGTGTAGCACCTGTTAAGGGTGTGGAGGGCATGGCAACAATATAGAGTCATTATCCATGTAAAGTGTAGGTTGCATACATCTGGTCGTGATGCATAATGGACATCATTTCTTCCTCTATGGAGGATGGTTCTTTACTCAGAAACAAGAACCTTATGGGTTTTAAATAAGAATTCTGTGCCGAGCGTAGGTCTGGCTAATGCCAGCCCCAAGGCTCCTGAAGAGTTGAAGGGTGTTTTCAATGTAGGGCACTGTCGTGCTCCAAAAATGTCGTGAACTGAGAAAGGATAATGTTACTTACCCAGTAAGCATCTGTTCTTGGCATGTAGAGCTGTAGATTCACATGCTTTGCATACTCCTGCCATCTAGTGTTGGGTTCGGATGTTTGCAAATTGTTTTTCTTCGAAGAAGTCTTTCCAGTCACAAGGTAGGTGACTCCTCCTTTCGGTTATAGTGCGCATGGGCATCGACTCCATTGTTTTCCCGCAGAGGGTGAGAATGGAGTTAGTAGGAAAAGCATAGAGATGTCCATGTGTATGCATATATAGTAAGAGAACTGCAACAGGTACAGGTACCCGGGGGGGCGGGTGGGCGCATGTGAATCTACAGCTCTACATGCCAAGAAGAGATGCTTACTGGGTAAGTAACATTATCCGTTCGAGGCATGTGAGCTGTAGATCACATGCTTTGCATAGACTATACAGCAGTATTCTCCCAAAGCGGTGGCTAACCTGTAGCTGTTGGAGTTGTCTGAAAGAGTGTTTTAAGTACTGCCTGGCCCACATTAGCTTATTGTCTGGCTAACACATCTACACAATAGTGCTTGGTGAATGTGTGTGGTGTAGACCAAGTTGCAGCTTTACAAATGTCAACTATGGGGATGTTTCCTAAGAAAGCCAAGGTAGCCCCTATCTTACAAGTGGAATGCGCTTCAGGGGGTATTGTTAACGTTCTTTTTGCTTTTGCAAAACAAGTCTGAATGCATTTAACAATTCATCTGGCAATACCGGACTTGGATATGGGATCGCCCTTGTGTGGTGGTGCAAAAGCAACGAAAAGTTGTTTAGTTTTACGAAATGATTTTGTTCTTTCAATGTAATAAAAAAGGGCTCTTTGAACATCTAAGGTGTGTAGAGCTCGTTCTGCCACTGAATCAGGTTGAGGAAAGAATACAGGTAACTCAACCGACTGATTGATGTGAAAGGCAGAAACTACCTTAAGTAGAAACTTGGGGTTAGTACAAAGAATCACTTTGTCTCTGTGAAGTTGGAAAAAAGGTTCTTCTATGGTTAGTGCCTGTAGTTCGCCCACTCTCCTCAGTGAAGTGATTGCAATGAGGAATGTGGATTTCCAGGAGAGAAGCTGTAGTTCACATTTATGCATGGGTTCAAAAGGTGGGCCCATTAGTCTTGTGAGGACTATGTTAAGATTCCACACTGTGGCAGGTGGAAGTCTTGGTGGGATAACTCTTTTAAGTCCTTCCATGAAAGCTTTAATTACTGGCACTCTAAAAGCGATACGTGTTGTTTATTTTGTAGATACGCAGCTATTGCAGCGAGATGTAGTCGGATAGAAGTGTAAGCTAACCCAGACTCCTGCAAGTCTAACAGATAACAAATGATATTTTGTATTGAAGCATCAAGAGGATTGATGTGGTTATTATTGCAATAGATAACAAAACGTTTCCATTTAGCTGCATAACCGGCTCTTGTAGTAGGCCTTCTGGCTTCTCTAATGATGGTCATACAGTCTGGTGGGAGATTTAGGTAACCAAACTCTATGATTTCAGGAGCCAGATCACGAGGTTCAGTTGTTTGGGATCTGGGTGTCTGATTTCTCCATGGCTCTGTGTGAGGAGACTGGATGTGAGGTGCAGTTTTTGATATGTAACTAGTGACAGCTCCAACAGGGTTGTGAACCAAGGTTGACGGGCCCATGTGGGAGCTACTAGGATCAGTGTGAGGGATGTTTGCCTGTGTTTTCAAACCACTCATGGAATGAGTGGGAGAGGCGGAAAAGCGTAGGCAAATATCCCGGACTAGTTCATCCATAATGCCTTGCCTTTGGAGAGTGGGTGTGGGTACCTGGAGGCGAAGTTTGGGCATTTTGCGTTTTGGTGCGAGGCAAAAAGATCTATTTGAGGGACTCCCCAACTTGGGGGGAGAACTTGAGGGTGAAGTTCCCATTTGTGGATTTGCTGTGTCTGTCTGCAGATCGGCAATCTGATTGTTTACTCCTGGGAGGTGTTCTGCTAGGAGATAGATTTTGTGGTTAATCGCCCACTTCCAAATGGCTTGAGCCAAGTGCAACAGTTGGAGAGAGTGTGTCCCACCCTGTTCTTGTATATAATACATAGCGGTCATGTTGTCGGTACGAACTAGGACAGCTTTGCCGAACAGGTGAATCTAAAATGCTTTGAGCGCTAGAAACACCGCTAGCAGCTCTAGATGGTTTATGTGGAGAGTTTTTTGCTGTTGACTCCACAGGCCTTGCACTGTGTGATGTTGAAGATGAGCCCCCCCCAACCAGTGAGGGACGCGTCCGCTGTTAGCATGGTCTGTGGAACGGGATCTACGAATGGCCGTCCTTTTGATAAATTTTGTAGGTTCCACCACTGCAGAGAGCGAGGAGTACGGCCGCTTACCAACACTAGATCTGTTAAAAGACCCTGTGATTGGTTCCACTGACTTGCTAAACATTCCTGGAGGGGACGCATGTGAAGCCTGGCATGGGGAACAATGATGATGCAAGAGGCCATCATTCCCAGCAGTTGCATATACACTCGAGCTGGCAGCGAGTGAGTGGGCTGAAACTGGAGAACTAGAGCCTGAATATTGCGAATTCTGGCTGCATTGGGGAAGGCTAGAGCCCTTTGAGTATCTTAAGTGACTCCTAGATAGTTTTGGGTGTTGTAAGGTTGAAGATGCGATTTCAACACATTGACTGTGAACCCCAGTTGGTGCAGTAACTGCAGTAACTGCAGTGTCCTGTGAGTGTGTTGGAGACACTTTGGATACGTACTGGCTCTGATGAGTCAGTCGTCCAAGTAGGGGAAGACATGAATGTGTTGTCTTCTTAGGTGAGCAGCAACCACTGCCAGACACTTTGTAAAGACTCTGGGAGCTGTGGTAACTCCGAACGGGAGTACCTTGAACTGGTAATGATGGCCCGCTACCACAAATCTGAGAAATTTGCGATGAGCGGGATGTATTGGAATATGGAAATAGGCATCCTTCAAGTCTAGGGTAGACAAAAAGTCGCCCTGTTGTAGGAGTGGGAGCACTTGTTGAAGTGTTACCATGTGAAAATGGTCTGATTGTATTTAAAGATTCAATTCTCTGAGGTCCAAGATAGGTCTGAGAGAACCGTCCTTTTTGGGTATTAGAAAATAGAAGGAGTATACGCCCGACCAGTGGTATTGTAGTGGTACGGGCTCTATAGCTCCTTTCAAAAGGAGAGACTGAACCTCTTGGTTGAGGAGGTGCAAGTGGTGTGGTGACAGTTTGTGTGAACGTGGAGGAATGTTTGGAGGATTGTTGGTAAACTTCAGGCAATAACCAGAACGGATAATTTCCAGTACCCATTTGTCTGTAGTTATTGACTGCCAGACGGGTAGGAATTGTGAAAGACACCCCCGACAGGTGTTAAATGGTCGGGGGGGGGGGGGCAGGGGGAGTGTAGTGAAGTCACTGTTTGGTATTGGAGGGGGAGGGGCGTGTGTTGGAACCTCTACCCTTGCCATTGTTGCCACAAGCCTTGAAGCCGGGCATCCCTCGTGCAACAGGAGTCAATGGACTCAAAAACGATGTCGACAAAAGTCAAGAAAAAGTTAGTCAAAAAGTGACTGGAGGTACCGCTCTCTCCGGATCTGCGCTTGCTGGCGCGGAAAAAGAAAGAACTGATGCAGTCGACTGATGTCGGTGACGGATCCGCACCGCGTGCGCCTCTTCTGCCTGGAGCGGGACAACGACCCCAAGTCGTGCTCTGACTGCCGGACCATGAATCCGAAGTCCAAGCAGGAGCGGTCCCGAAAGGTTCTCGAGGCCTGGCAGTCGGCTCCGCGCCGCTCTAGGTCCTGGTCGCGTAGGAGGTCGAGGGACCAGTCGCGGAGCCACCATCATTCTTCTTCCAAGTCTTCGCACTCGGGGTCAGGTAAGTCGAAGCACAAGAAGAAGTCGAAGAAGCATCGTCGCTCTTCGACTTCTCCCCGTCCATCAGCCGACACGACGAGGGATGCGGGTGGTCCACTTAAAACAATTTTCACAAGAAAGCAGACAATGCAGTCCTATGGGAGGAAATGTGGTTATTGGTTTCAAGGTAAGTACTTGGGATTGGAAGTTGGTTTACTGCAGTTAGAACCAGGGCTCCCCCAGGGTCAAGGATGCACCCTCAAAGCACACTCAGCAGCACTAGGGCGGCCAGGTGCAGAGTGCTGAGGCCCAATTTTATCCAATGGGGGATAGGGGGCCTCCGGTTGGTGGCTGCTGACAAGCAGGCCGCAAGGTTGTGGGAGCAAAGCTCCTGGTGTTAGGCTCAGGGCAAAGGGGGATCCGAGTTAGCACCCAAGGTACACCCGCAGCAGCTCAGGGGCGGCTGGGTGCTGTTTTGGCGTCGGGTGCCCTGTTGATTTCAATGGGGATTCTCCAGTTGCAACTAAGACTGCAGGCTTGGGACGAGGATCTTCTGGAGGTGACCACCGGTTGGAGAGGTACGTTGGGATGCCTGGGGATGCTGAGACACCGTCGGTTGGGCCACCCAAGGCCGTGGGACGTCGGGTGCAGGGGTGTCTTTAGGCATCAGGTTTTCTTACCAGCTATGGTCGTGGTCAAGGGGGGATCCTCCAGAAAGAGACTGCAGGTGTCGATTGGAGAGTCGAAGCAGGTCAGAGATCACCAGATCTCAGGTCAGGATTGCCGGGGAGACATCCTCGTGGTGCTGGGCCAGTCAAACTCGGGCCGTGGGCGTCGGGTGCAGAGTGGTACAGACTCGCGGATTTGGCCGGAGCCAGAGTCTGCGGGTGAGCAAATCCGGTGCTCACGGGAGACAAGGTCTTGGGCTTGGAAGGCAGGGCAGATCCTTCAGGTTCATGAGGCTGCTGGCTGCGGGACACACTGGCGTTCGCTGGAGCAGGTTCGAGGTGAGGACAGGCCGGTAGGGCTGGGGCCAAGTCAGTGTGCATCCTCCTCTTCTTAGTTTCAGCACGGCTTCTTCGGTCCACCTTCTTCTCTTCTTCTTCTTGTTGATTCTTGTCTGAGGAGGCAAGGTTGAGGGTTGCCCCTAAATACTAGATTTAGGGGCGTTACAGGTAAGTAAAGGTCAGGACCAATGGGTCCCTTTCTTGGGGTGGGTAAAACCCTATTATGCCACCCTCCAGTGGGAGGGGGGCATATGCCTCACTCTGGTTTGCTGGGTCCCCCCATCTGCAAGATGGCAGGGACAGAGTTTTGCTTCACCTCGCCTCCCCCGCCTGAGGGGTGGGGTTGGGAAAGGTAGGCACACCTCCCTTTCTCACTTGGTTTTCCCACCCATTCTCCCGCCCAAAGTGGGGGTCAGAACTGGTGGGGGCCAGTTGCTGGAGGCAGCAAATGGCTGGGGTAGCTTACAAAGACGGCAAGCCTTTGAAGCTTCCCCTTCGTGGACACTGCCCATCCTGGGGGAGGGGGCTTGGCACCTCATCCCAGGATGTGCATTGTTCCAGACCCAGAGAGCAGCAGGCTCTCGACCCAGGGGTCCAGAAACATGTCTGTTGGTGGCAGCTGGCGAGCAGCCACTCAGCCAGGACACTAGACTTAAGTCGTTTCTCAGGGGGCATCTCTAAGATGCCCTCTGAGTGCATTTGTCATTAAATCCCACACTGGCATCGGTGTGGGTTTAACAGGCTGAGAAATTTGAAACCAAACTTCCCAGTTTTCAGTAAAGCCATTATGGTGCTGTGGAGTTCGTAATGACAAACTCCCAGCACCCATATACACTTAATGGCATTACTACACTTACAATGTCTAAGAATTGGTTTAGACACTAGGGGTACAGGGCTCATGCAACTGTACCCTCACTACTGGTATAGTGCACCCAGCTAGAGGGGTGGCTGACCTATGCCAGGGCAGTGGGTGGTAGGCATGGCACACATGTGCCATGTCGACTCTTCACTTTGTTCTGCACCAAAACACCCAGCCTGCAAGGGCAGTGTGTGAGTGTGTAGAAGTACAGGGCCTCTAAGGGTGGCACAGTAAGTGCTGCAGCCCTTAGAGGCCTTCCCTGGTCACAGTGCCCTTGGTACCTATGGTACCATTTACAAGGGACTGACATGTGGCCATAGAGTGCCAATTGGGTTTGGTTTCAATGCAGTTTATGGAAAGAACATAGGCCCTGAGTACCTGGTTGGCAGGAATCCAGGGCACACTCCGTGAAAGTACATCAACAGTTTGGCAAAAAGTGGGGGCAACCATGCAAAAAGAGGGCACTTTCTTACAAGGGGGCCTTTGTTGAGCCAGATATATGCCCAAGTCTTAACAAAAATGAGGCAGCACTTGTACTCTGTGATTATGAGGAGACTTGTCGCCTTAGAAAAATGGAAGGGAAGACGCAGATTATCGCATATCAATCTCTGAAAGCTCTGAACTACGTAACACACTATCGTTGCTTGCAGTGGGGACGATGGGAACGTTTTTTATTGCTGTGCCCAAGAGCTGACACTGTTAAATACCTATTGTGTTTTGCCATCGGTTTTAAAACCAATTTAGCTGCTATTCCCTGTGCCTGCAATGGGAAAACAGGTGCAACAATGATTCATATTTTGTTTTTCTGTAAATTCTATAAAAGATTTACCAGGATGCATTTACTGCCACATTTTTTTTTAAAGAAATATAGCAATGTTAGGCATGTTAAGGAAGCATTTACGTTTCTTTTGCAATTACCCGATTAAGAGATTTGCCTTTATATGGGCTGCTTCCTAAAACATGCTGTAAGGGCTTGAGGTACTATGCTGCTATAATTGAGTTGTTGAACTATGCTGCTATTCCTCCTTTTAAACATCGTATAATATTTTATTGTTCTATGTTTTCTTTTAACTGATGTATTTATCTATGCTACTTTTATGGGTGACATTTCGTCCGACTGAAGTTTGTTTGAATTTGAAAGCTGCCTTTAAATCAACAAAGGCTACATAGCGGCTACTCTGATTAATGCCCACTATCTTCCATACAGTCATAAGAAAGCAAAAGACCTGGTCCACCATACTAGTCCTTTATCTAAACCCTGCCTGGAAATGACTAAGGATTTCATTATCTAGCATCCAGGATGTTAGTTTGTCAAGGACTTGCTTAGAACATCTTCTGGGTTAGATCAATTAAATTGATAGGATGGTAGTTGGCAGGTACATTACAACAGCCCTTCTTATGAATTGGGAAAATCTCCAGACCTTTCCATGCAGTAGGGACTGGAGCTCAAGCTACTGTTGCATTAAAAAGTGTAGCAATACAAGGTACCCAAACAGAGGGCTCTGAGCGGTGTAAATCTGCAGGAATTTTGTCTAATCCAGGAGCCTTCCCAGTTCTATGGGTGTCGCTCATTTAAAATTTAAGGGGGTGTATAACACTGGGCATCAGGTGGTCACCGGATATTATGCACGCATCAATTGAAATATTTCCATGTGGAGGTGTAAAAGGCCATGCTCTAAGGGACGCAGTAGTGTCACTGCAGATAACAGTGGGAACCGCAATAGTATTTCCCTCTGGGGGTATTGCATATAGCATCCTGAAGTGTTCAACCCACTCATGGGGCGAGATGTGGGTCGCCAATTTCAAATACTTTTTGCGATCCTCACGGGCAAGTATATGCTAGATTGTTCTACACTCCCTTGATATGGCTGCTTCTAATAGGTCCCCTCCAAAGTTCAGTTTCCCAAACAACTTTGGCAGAGTCAAGGTGCTTCTTGTATACGATCCTGGCTTCACGTATTCTAGTTTTATCCCCCGCTTGATGGCACTAATACGTTGATCTTGGCAGCTCGAAAATCTTTATTATACCATGCACGTGGGGTACAGGTGTTTTGTTAATATGATTTTTTGGTTCTTTTAAGAAGAACTTTAGCTCTGTAAAAAATTTACAATGAGCTTCCGACAGAAGAGATGCGTTCTCCAAATCTTGGTTGAAGTGAAAAAGAACTGGGATAAGACTTCTGTACATTGCTGCTATGGCGAACAGGCGCTGGTTACATATTCTCACTTTCCATTCCTTCTAGTGTTGGTGATGGATCAGCTTCTCTTTTTTTGATGGGATCAGATACATCATTAATCAAGGTGGCGCTCAGATAAAGGGCCATGGTCACTATCTTGTTTTTCTCCAAGTCCCTTCTGGTGAGCTGCCAACACATAACCATGCTACCTATCTCTCAAAAGGCTTATGGAGCCCATACCCAGAACAACTTTGAACACATACATACACAGCGCTAAGCAGATAAGAGTTCCAAGGCCCACGTCATCTTTTGCAAAGCTGCACTTTCCTGGTGCACGGGTGTTCCTCACTTCTTTGGCAAGTTATCATTAGTGATGTGCCTTTATCTATGGTCTCATGAGAGCCATTTTTTTAGGTCAAGTCAACTGTGGACTTACCAACAGCATACAGGTGATTGGAGCATGCTCATTGCTTACCACTGTTTTACTTTCCTGTCACTCATTTGCCTGCTTATTTGTGTCCCAGCTTGTCAATCTTTTGTTTATTCCTGCCCTGAAGAATTGCCTCTTTACCACATCTGCCATGACTTATATGTTTCCATTGCTTTTGAGTTAAGCACTCCATGGGAGTGCATGCGTTTTATAGCGGTCTCTCTCGTATAATCTCTCCCCCTCCACACTTTGTTGCTCTGTCGCCCAAGTGCTTCTTGCCACTTTTCTCCATGTTGTGCTTGCCCTCTCGAGTATTCTCTCCTCCGCTGCTTCCTCATCCATGTGCTTCTTCCCACCTGCTCCACGTAGCTCTGTCGCCCATTGCTATTCCGTCCAATCGTTGCCCTCCATGTTGCTTCTACCCACCTGCTCCCTCTCTCTCCCTCAACCCTGTGTACAAAATGATGTGACCACCAAGAAAAGTGGCAGACACCTTAAGGCTTACAGGTACCTGCTGAGGTTTCAGCCATTAAAGCTGGGAAAGAGCCAAAAATAAATGTTGATGAACTGGGGAAAGGTCATATTTCATAACAAAGAGGGATTTGAAAGTGTCAGTGGGCAAAGGCAGAGTATGCCTGTAGTGACAAGGGGTTGAGGGCACGACTGGGCCTCTGAAGACCAACAGTTATGGAGGAGAATGACAATGATCAGTCTAAGAGGAGAAAAATACAGGCTTCAAGGCACTATATGGCTTTTTAAGTAATCCGGCTTGTTGGGGATAACCAGACACAGTAGAGCAATAGGAAGGCCCTAATAATGTCAAACATTCAGATACATACACACACCCCCCCAAGGACTGATGGAAATTCAGAATCCTGTGGCTTTTGAAATACTGGGAATGTTCGAGCACAGTGTTAAAATGCTCTGAAACAAAGTTGACGTGTGAACGCTGTATAAAAACAATAAAAATGAACATTGTTTAATCAGGCTGTGGTGTCTATTCTAATATTATGCTTGTTAAGACATGACCTATTAGTTGAGACTGATGCCAAAAAGAAGAAAGTTAAAGTCACATTACATACTGAACACTGTAAAGACTACAAAACATGATGGCCGAAAAATGTACATTAACGAACCATGGGCAGTACTTAACTGAACTACAAAACACAGCATGCATTGAAGAGAGAACAGACTTCAGCTAGTTTGGAGCACTTCACTCAGATGTACATTAAAAGGTTCTCTTAAGTTTTAGGTTTCTGCTTCTACGAAAGTCAAAAGAGATTAAATATTTTCTGCAGAGTAAAGGATGGAGCAGTGCAACTGGGAAGGGCATCCAAAGGATTCAGTTGGCTACAGGCTAGGTGAAGGACACTGGAACCCAACTTACCTCTTGGCAGTACTGCAGAACCTCTTCTTTGGTACCAAAGCAGCTCTTGGATCCGGATGGGTCTGGTTCCCATTTTCCAGTCTGTATGTTCATGTGCATGTTGAGCTTCCCACAAAACATGGCCACTTGAGGCTCGGCAACGGCAAAACCAGTACCGGCATTGGCAGCCAGTGCCTAGACAAAAGGAAAATATTGTTAGAGCAAATCAGCACTTCCGCAATGAGCACCATTGCCCACATACAAAAAAGCACAAAATATTGCACCATCTCTGAAAATGAGATCTCTCAGGAGAGGAGGTTGTTAACCAATTACCTAGTATCTTTATGGGAAGTTTTAAAAAGAAAGGAACAAAATACATACCAGAAAACTAGGACACTGCAAAACCACACGAACTTTCCACCACTTCCTGCTTCTTGTAGTAAAAAAAAAATCTAACAATGCAACTTTCCAGCATGGCGACAGGAGTTTACAACATAACTTCTCACGTTCAACTGCAAGTTTTTTAGAGGATATTTACTTATGTTTTTGTGGTGTTTTAGCTCCTGCTCTGAAATGTATGGGATACCTGTTCATCCTACTTTATTGTTGTAAACAGTAGTACTACTACACTGTGGGCAATTAACCAAAGGTCTGGTTTACAAACCAATGCGGTTTCACTGAACCTCGACTGGCTAAGCACCAGGCTGGTCAATGTACAATGGCCTGATCAGATATTGCTTTAATTGTAGACGATCGGGTAAACGTCGGATATATAAGCACTGCAAAAACACAGGGCAAACCAAAAAACATTACTTTAATAAAAACACCTTTCATGCTTATGTTTCTTTTCTCTCAGTATAGGTCCTGTCACCCATCATTTAAGATTGTGTAAACCCCATTTAAAAACACAACACCTGCTGCAAGCTCAAGTAAGATTAAAAAAAATGCAGCACATGTAATTACCAGTGGCTGACTTTAATTCAAGCATACTACTCATCCCTTTTTAGTTTTCCGCAGTGCGACTACCTAAGGGCAACTAATATGCCCAGACTTGGGTCCTGAGCTTCCTCAAGCTTTACTTCAGTGAGAAGGGATAAGGAGGCCGAAACCTGTCACGGGTTGCTTGTATTCCCGTTCAGAGGCGACTTGGCCAGGCAGTTCGGCTGGACTTCTCCTACTGGAGCAGGGCCTAGGACGATTTGCATATCACTGGTTCCAGACTGAGTTGGCATGATGGTCAGAGAACAACTTGTTCACTGAACATCTTTAAACACAGCGGCCCCCATAACAAAAGTTGAAGCAGGATCACTATGGTATGCACATTTCCAGCCAGTTCTTTCATAGAACCTAAATGGTTTCCAGGTTTACCAAGGCTTACTGATACATATCCCGCTTCCCACCCCCATTTTGTTTTCTATTATTATGGATTAATGCTTCTCCATTTCTAACTCCAAGCCCGCTGACTTCTAACGTTACATCTAGAACTATTTTCTAAGCCTAGCCCTAAAGAGAGTACTATATTTCTTTGTGAATGACATGACTTTAAACCCATGTATGTCTTCTACAATGCTCCCTTTTGGGGTTCAATTCACACTATGGAAGCCCCAGATATAGCTATAATTAGTCACCCGTCAGGAAACAATGCCTACAAAACTCGATGCAATAAAGAGGAGGCAATCCTGAGCTCAGCCTTACTAGCCACACAGTAAGAAATTTGAAGGTCTTTGTGTAGTAGCGAACAAAGGCACTACAATTTTGTGGTGTTGAGCAACCAATAGTCACCACTAATAGCCCTTATTTTGTAACAGCCAGCATTTTGATGAAGTTGACTGGAGACTGAAATATTCCTCAGGAGCAACAGATGGCCACAAACCTATAATTGGTGGATAGGGTTCATAATAGTGTCTGGTGGGTCACACCCAGGAGCTGCCCAGAAGCACCTATGCTTGATAGCAAAAAGAAATGGGGTGAAAGGTGGGCAGTAGCCAAACGTAATTTTAAGGACATGTTATGCTCAGCACAGTAACCGTAACAAAGCAAAGTGCAAGACTTCGGGGAAAAAATAAAATAACTTTTTTTTCTTTTTTTTGTAAAAGCAAGCTAACTTCCATGGTAGTGAATACAGAAGACATTCTACTGACCTGACGATTTTAGTGTACATTTAAAAAACGTACCTCTGGCTACAACTGTATGCACATCTCTTTAACTAACCGTCCCCAAACCTTGCAAAATCGTTAGCATGCAGTCAAGCACAATCAATTTCTTTGCTGCATCTAAAGTCTTTCTGAGCCATTCACACAAGCCTTAGAACTTAAAGGGATTGCTAAAGTCTGTGGTACTGCAGAAAGCCGATTTTGGGAATTCAGGGCTTTTAAAAACAGGGTGGTTTCCAAGTTTGACTATGGGGTGGGTTCCCTAAAGGTAGTCAGTCTGGACAGGAGATATTTTAAAGATTAGCTACCACCGTTCTGGTTTAAGATTGTGGTATTTTCTCACAAATAACAACCTACAGAATACCTTGCACTACATCTCCAAGAAGTGTAAAAAGAACGTAGCCTCTCACAACACACTAATCTGCGGTAAAGACCTCCATTACTAAAAACGGATTAAAAGGGGGAGAAAAAAAACGCCAGAGTGCATTAATGCGCCATTAAGTAATACATTAGCATATTAGGTGTGTGAACCAAATCAAATCCTACCAGTTAGAACAAAAGTATCCAAATCACAAAGATAAAGTCGATGTCCTTTCTCTTTTTTTAAAGGATTGCGGCCATTTCGGCCTCGAGGCATCTTTTATGCACTCGATTGCGAGGGCACGTTCTTCAGAATCAAGTGACCCACGTCTAGGCATACCCGGCGCACTTAGGGCGAGAAAGGAAAAGAGACACAAATGATTGATTTTTGCATTTGTCGACCTATGTGGGAAGGGTATGCCCAGACGTGGGTCCCTTGCTCGCTACACCACCAGATTCAAGCTAGCCTGGCTGATGAGGTGGTGAAACCCCGAAACTGGACCCAAGATGCTTGTTTCTGGTCCAGGGAGGACCTGGCCTGGCAGTTTGGGCTGGACTGTTCCCATTGGGAGCGGGGTCAAGACTGATTTGCATATGGCTGGGTCTAAACTGGAACAGCGTGGCGTGCAAAAAAACTATGGATTTAACCCAGATCTGTGACAGGGGTGAATGTTTGATTGATTCAGCATTCCGTCCATTATCTGTTCTTTTTGTATTTTACTACTAAACAGGCAGTCACAAGTGCAGTTATCCTTCAGGGACTAGGGTCATGATTTGAATGGTGAGGCAGGTGCACTGGCACCGGACCAAAACATTGTCAGAACTCCTCTTAACACCTAATATTGCGATATGTTACTACTAAACAGGCAGTCACAATTGCAGTTACCTTGCAATTGAAAGAGGCTTGAATTAAGTGGTGCAGCAGGTGCAGTGGCACCGCGGCCAAAGGTTGTCATAACTCCACTAAACACCAAATATTGCTATTACATCAATTAATTTTATTATTTCCCGCTTTAATTTCTCAAAATGTTATTATTTACCCACTCTATACCACTAGTAACAGCACACTATATAGCCTTTTTGTACATAAACAAGTCATAACACTTTAACATACTTTCTGTAACTTATATTGTACAACTACTCAGCTAGCTACAACTTACAACAAAAAACAAGCTTAATATTAATCACATAGGTGAAACCTAATTCATTTACCAATGCTTGTTATATAAAGGTACAATGATACTTCCAGTTCAGGAGGGAGGCCCAGTGTGGTTGATATAACAATATTCTAAGACTGGAGAAAGAATCATTTCCCAGAATTTTGTTTCCCTTTTTATAATTGAGATCTGGACTTCGTCTGGGCCCACTGCGCAAGTAGTTCACATTGCACAGATCGAAACCAATATCTCACTCATAAAGGGTGGAACATAACTAACCGATACCAGCTCAGAACCAATAGGGGGCTCTCCAGTACAGAATCCAACTCAAGGATTATCTGCATATAATTCCATGATAAAACTGCCCCATATATCCTCGCTGATGGACGAGGGATAAGATCTCTCTTGACCCACAATAGTCTGCAATGATTTCCCAAAATATCACCGCATTCTCCCTGAATGCGGCTTCTCCTAAATCAATCTATTTACGCTCTAAATTTTGTTTTCGTGAACCAATCTTTAGACGATTTCTTCTCCTATTTACTAGGGATATAAGTCCAACTCTTTCCTTTGAGAAAGAGACATATTTTATTCTAATTAATCTATTTATTTCTTTATTCAAAGAGAGGAGCAGCAATCACAGATGTTTATGAGAAACTTTGGTATAGAACGGAATTTTTTTACTAATAATCTGCTTCGTCAATTGGCTAAAGTAATGGCATACATCCAGTTTTTGCAGAGCCCTTTCCAATAAACCTTTTAGGTTAGAGATCCTAGCAGGGATGCATTGCGTTCTACCATAGTTCTTATTAAACTGGAATTTAACAGCATCAAATTTCCATGACCCCACTAAAGACATAATGACCTCTAGGGAGAAGACTAAAGTTCTATGATTACTAAGCGGGCTATCTATATTTTTCAAATCAGATATAAGCTTACAGGCAGAGTAAGAGGCAGTAAGGTAATCAATTATAGAAAAGCCCAGCGAAGATTTCTGGGTAGATCGAGCAGGTGAATTATGAGCAAATCTACTGTTTAAAATCACAGTCATTCTTTCTTAATAGGCTAAGAAGTAGTTGTCCTCATCTGTTTTCACTTTTGACAGGAAGAGAATTGGTGGGGGTGGGGGGGGGGATAAGCAACGTTTCTTTTCCAACATCAGCAAAAAAGCTGATAAGAGTGGTTAGAGACTTCACAATTTAATCCCCAACTAAAATAACCTGAAGTTCATCCCCCTGAACCATAGTTTCTCTTATGAATGCAAAAAGGTCGAGAAGCAATTTGTTATGAAATAAATCTGGGGTGCAAGAAAACGGGCCTTTTAGCAGGTGTTCCCTCACTTTTTGCCCCCCTTTAGACAACTAGATGCTGGTTTTCGACTCTGACAGTGCACTGAAGCCTGCTAACCAGGTCCCAGTGCCCATGCTTTCTCCCTAGAATGGATACATGTGAATTGGCAACCCCAATTGGCAAGGACTTTAACCCCCTCATATGTCCATAGTATATGGTACCAGTGGTATCCAGGGCATGGGAGTTAAAAAGCTCACCAGGGCCTGAAGCACTGTTTGTGCCACCCTGAGCAACCCAAGTAAACAGATGACAGCAGTTGTGCCATTGCACACTGCAGGAGCAGTGCAAACTGCTTGAACTTGGCTTTGCCCTCACCATGTGTGGCAAAGTCAATGTACTATTTTTAATATATGCCAGTCACCCCCTAAGGAAGGCCTCCTGAGCCCAGGAGGCAGGGTGCATTATATTAAAAGGTGATGCCATACAAGTGCAAGCTTATTTGTCCTTTAGCAGCCTTTTCTATTAAGGGCTACTATAAGTGATCAGTGGTCCATAGGATAACATGAGTTGGCCCCCGGGCAAACTCAAGGTCACCAGCTCCATTATGGTACTGCCGAAATATGTCATGTTTGGTATCAAAACAACGTGCCTCATCACCCCCGACACGAATCTCGTGTCGAGGACGATGTGGCATGCACCCAGGTGGCTACATTAGGGGTTGCCCCCCACTTTTCCTGAGCTCTGGCTGTCAGCCCACAGCTGCTGTCGACAAGACACGAATTTACCCCCATGCCAGGAGGTGTGAACTCTCCCAGGAGACAGATACAATGGCCTAGACGGGAAGGAGGTCACATCTCACTCCCTCCCTCCCTGGCAGGATGGCTAGTGAAGTGGCACATCAAGGCGGTAAACTTTAAAACCTTCACCGCCTGTGATATGCAACTAGGCTGCCTCCCAAAAGAGGAAACAGCCATCCCAGAGGAAACAGCCATCCCCCTCCCCCCAGGCGCCTTTGCACCCAGGCAGGTGGGAATATTATGTAATCAAGAGATCTACACCCCCAGAGGGCTAGCCACACCCCTAGGGTAGGCTACCTTGTCTGCACAGCTAATGAAGGTTTCTGACAATTTTAAAAGTGAGTGGTAGAATAGAGAATTTTGTGTAGAAAAGGTGACACGCCCCCAGATATGGTCACCTCAGGGGCGGATTAGCAGCTGGGGCTAGTAGCTCTTTGGTTACTTTCACCCACAGCCCTACCACCCCTTAAATCTAAGATTTATGGGGCACCCCTGGCACCAGAACCTCAGCTCTGATCTGACTTGCAACAAAGGACACAGAAGAGACCCGAGTCTATGACAACAGGAGCTACACAAACCAAAGGCGTGATATTCTGCACCCGCGGTAACCTTCCTGAAACTGCACAACTGCAACTCGTCCCGAACCAAAGACCAGGTCCTCCAGACAGAGGGAACCCCTTTGAGAGCCAAAGGCAACTCCAGACTTCTTGGACTAGTGGCACTAGTCTCCCTGCACACCGCAGGTAACCACAACGTCCTTGAACAAATGAATCACTGGCCATCGAGCCCTCTAAGGGATCGCCCAAAAGTAGCTGGTCTAGTGCATTGTAGGAAATGTAGTCTGACCTCCAGCAAGTTTCAGGTGGCTACCGTTTTCCCTGAACCGCCGGATGTCGAAATAATCTTCTGATGAGCTTACGGCTGGTTGGTGGCCAGTATGGCAACCATCACCTTTACTCAATGCTGCAACTCGAGGAAACATCGCAACACCTTCATCTGACGCCAGCAGTGGCCTCGTTGTTGACTTTTTGCACCTGTTTTCTTATCAGCACAGTGTAAGCAGTAAAACCAGCTCCCCTGTGGCTCTCACTTCAGCATCAAGGACAACCAGGACAACTCAGCACCCGCACTTCTCGAGCCAGGTAAGATTGAACTGACTGTCGTGGCTTGGTCCCGGGACATGCATCATCTTTACCCTGCTTGGGTTCCTACAACTCCACCTGCAAGTGACCGATTATCCCTAGTGCATTTTACCATAGACTGGAAGGCTAAAGTTTTGCAGTATTGTTTTGCACTGATTTAATTTTGCCTCTAAAATCCATAACTCCGGATATACTTATCCGATAGACTTCGTTTTGGTGTGTACAGTTACATAAAAATTTGCTTTATTTTTATAAATTGCTGTCGGATTTCTTTCAAGTCGTGTCAATTACTTATTGTCCATGTGGGTACTATGAAGTGCTTAACACATGTTCCGCTATTAAAGCCCGGCTGCTTTATGCCACTCTACCAGGACCGAATTAAGGATTTATTAATGTGAATCCAAGGACCTACCCAGAATCACTACATAATACTCCAACTTCCTACAGGGGAAATATAAGCATTTACAACTCCACTTTGGTTATCCGCGATTTCGGGGATAACCCTACCAGCCAGTGGTCGATGCACAAGCCAGTACAGGAGTTTTACGTTTTTGTCGCCCCAGCCATATACTCGGGCCACTATACACCAAATCGGCTTTGCTGCCTCGAGGGACACCATATGCAACTCCTCCCGGATCGACGGCTATCTTCTCCACAGGGTGCAGAAGGTTGCAGTGTCTCCAGCCGGAGGGTTTCAGCTTCGAGACGGGTGACACAGTGTGCGGCGTGCTCCTGCCGTCTCACCAGGGCTTTGGCATGTACCCAGACAGTGGCTTTACAGACCGCACAAAGGGTGCCCACAGACCTCACTGACACTTCATTGATCTGAAAATACGTTTTAATCTGATCTCCTATTGCTCAGGTGTACTAGTCGTCCTGCAGGTACCATGCACTGAGGCGCCACACAGGACGAGGGCCAGTAGCCTTGGCCTTTATTACAAGATTTACCGGAGCGTGATCTGAAATCCCACCAGCTAAGATATGCACCTGTGAGATGCATCGACAATCAGCATCGGCAGAAGGGTCATGTCAATTAGGGCTTGAGTGTGATGGGGAGCCCAGGTAATTGTGGATTGTTCTTCCCCGTGGGTTCAGCAGCCTCCATGTATCGCAAAGGCCCAGGCATTGAGCCAACCGGCTAGATACTGGGCATTATTACGTCAATGCTCAGACACCGCACCCGTGGAGTCAGCAGCTGGGTCCACAACGGCATTGAAGTCCACCCCCCCCCCCTTATATACGGTTGGCCCGCTTGGCAGTTTAGCCAGTATCTGTGTGAGGCCATTCAAGAAAGAGTCCAGCGCTGTTGGTGGTGCATAGAGACGGAGAACACTTAGTGGTTTCCCCTCCAGAGACCCGATGAGTGCAATATATCTCCCCTGGGGTTCCTCCCCGGTCTGCGCAACCACCATGGGGAACCCACAGAGCAGGAGTATCGCAACCCCCTCCCCCCTTCCCCCAGTCGTAGACTACATGGTAAACTCCATCAAACCCCGACGAGCCAGGAATGGGCAGTGGTTCCCCAGCAAGTGGGTTTCTTGTGATATAAGACCTGAGAGGTTGAAGCGGCGGGCGTACCTCAGTACTGTAGTTCATTTTATATGGTCCAAGAGACTGTTAACATTCCATATCCTGACCTCAATAGATGCCATAGTCCTGGAAGATACATTGGTGTAGGAAGATGGTGCACCAGGGTTCCCCCAAACATAAGGAATGCATGGGGGTGCGGCTACTCTCCTTTGGCCACTGCGGTTGCATGCCAACTAGAGCCTTGATGTCAGTACAATGGGATGGGTCAGATGTGCACCATAATAACAAACAGTAACCCCCATAATACCACAACAGAAGCCCCTCTCCCCAACCAGCTCCCACCCCATACTCTCTTCAGCCCCCCCCCGAAGCATCTGTCGCCCGAACTTAATAATAGAACATAAAAGTATTACGTTCTTGGACATGCAGTGGTTGGCCCCTCCTTAATGCATGATTATTAGTGTTGTTGCGTATGCAACTCTTCTAGGCGCTGGTGGTTTATCTCCCTACACTAGTGATTCAGTACACTGTTACCCCAACCTCAGGTACTCCCAGTGGAGGCAAGAGGAGTATAGGTGTGGATGGCGTGCCTCGCTCAGCCACCCCTTCCTGCCCGGGAGTTCGTCAAGCGGAGTGCCCTCTTGGGCCCGTTGTTGTATTCGCCCAGGCGAGGCCAGCAAAGAGCCAGATCCAAGGATGACCGAAGCAGCTTAATGTGGTCTTCCTCTCTGTCAAGAACGGGTGTGGGTCCTCCTTCTACGAGCACCCACCTCGGGTGCAACACCTTTGCAGATTTCCCTTTCCGCTGGGGAGGCACAGACCGATGCGCCTCTTCAGTGAGCCAATCCCAGGCGCATTCTGGAATCTCAAAAAAGTGTGACTTATTCTCATAAATTACTTTGAGCCAAGCCAGGAACATGAGCATTTACAACAGATTTAACGCTCGAAGCTTCTGTTTGACAGTTTCAATGGAGCGCAGTTTCGTCTGCACTTCGCTAGTATAATCCGAGAAAAGAATGATTTTGCCAGTTTGACAGAGAAGTTCTGCACGTCCCCTAGCCTCTCTCAGAATACTATCTCTGTCTTTGAAATTGTGATATCGGGCAATCGCCGGACGGGGTGAATCCCCAGGAGAAGGCCTTGGCGCGCACACGCGTCATGGGTGCACGTTCCGCAGCGAACCATGTCAAGAGTTTCCCTGCTGGCATCCAAGGTTTATTCCATTGCTCTAGGAATTCAGCTGGTTGCGTGGCCTCAATCCCCTCAGGAAAGCCTACGAATCTGAGGTTAATGCGCCGCAAGCAGTTTTCCGCAACCTTGGCATGTCGGTCCAGTTCCACTCTTTGGGTGATTAGGCACATGACTGTCTTAAGATCCAAGACATCATCCTTAGCAGTAGAGATTCTTACCTCCACCTCCGTGATCCTTGCTGTTGCATTTCACAGATCTTCGTGAAGGAGTGCCACAACCACCCATACCTCTCCTATGTTTGACTCAACCACAGCCTGGGATGTGTGTATTGCTTGGAGAATCGGGGCTAGGTCACTTTCAGGTGGTGTCTACTTATCCGTCCCTCCCGTTCCACTCGCGCCAGTAGTAATTGATTAAGGGTTGGGGGGGGGGGGGGAAGGGCTGCTTTTGAACCTTGTCTTTAACCATGCTCGCCGCCAGAAACTGCCTGTAATATATATTCGGGGCCTCTGCCGCTTGCTACACGCAAGCAGCAGCACAAGCAGCCGGGCGCCACCGATGGGGATACAGTATACCTAGAGGTGATCAAAGTTCCTGTAGAGGGGGAGCCGATGACCAAGAGGGGAAGGGGGGGGGGGGTCCTATAATCAATTCTTCCCTACCACTTTCACCTTTCCCCCCCTCTTCAGTTGCCATCCACGGGGCCTCTGCAGAACCTCCCCTTCAGCCTCTCACACTTCCCCCAACCATACAATCCAGTCGGGCAGCACTCCTCTATTCACTCATAGGCCTCTTGGGTTAGAGCAGGGGCCCAGAGCGCTTTGCTCACCCGGTCTCCCTGAGCCGCTGCCCGGGACCATCAGGGCGGAGGATCCTGTGCTTTTAGCACTGTGCAACCATCAGCAGCTCACAGAGGATGGAGTTTCTGCCCAGGTTCAGGATTCTCTCCCCCCCTCACACCCCCTCGGGGGGTGGGGTAGGTGCCAAAGGCAAGTGTCGACTCTGACCGGGAGATCCAGGGCGAGGAACATGTAAAGGGCAAAGGGGGGTCCCACTCGACATTATCAGGGCTGGCCGATAGGTCCAAGCCTGAGCACTCACATAGCAGGCCACCCCGCATGAGTCCTCCATGCTGCACTGCTCCTTCCTCTCGCGGGATCACCGGCCTCGCCACCCTACCCCGCCTCCCCTCCGGCCCAGACTCTTTTCACCTGCTTGCAGCCTGCCTCGGGGACCCTGCCACTCTCCTACAGATGGCTGCGGCACACTAGGGCAATGCCCAGTAGGGCTGCTGGCCCAGAACTGCCATTTTGAAGGATCAGTTGCCGAGCCCAGTCATCACTACCGTAGGCCAACAGCGAACCCTGGGCTCCACCGCAGAGGTAGACAATACTGGGAAACCCTCCAGTCTTCCGAGAGCTCCTAGAGTGCCACACACCTCAAGAGGATGGCAGCAGAGGACGGTCCGGATCACTCTCACAGTCCGACCACTATCTTGACGCCCCCAAGCCATGACCCTTTTCATTTGTTTCACTTGTCATAGAGCACTGCACTGTTTTTTGGGAAATATTAGGTCACTTGTTTTCTAATGGAGTTGATAAAATGTTAATTTGTATTTTTAAATAAATTTAGGTCTCCTCACTTAACGTTTTGCCTTTAATTGAATAATGGATTCTAATTTGGGCAAGAACCATTGGTCTTCATGCCATAAACATTGAATATATAATCATTAGTTGTTTGAATGAATGTCTAGGAACCAATCCTGCATGGAATCTTTCTTTTCTTTAATCTATGCAGTGATGATTTAAAAATGAAACAGATATTTAATTATGAAAAGGTAGTAAAATAAAAGGTTTTGCCCGTTTACAGATTGCTGTTCTTTGTTTTTGTCATGTACTTAAGAGTAGCTGCAACCTATTAGTAAGTGGCTAGGCTGCTCCAAATAACACTAAACTAAGTACTACGCTTTGAGAAAAAGTCTTAAATGCACGCTCACCACGGAGTCAGGCTATCCCATCCTCAGTGTTGCACCTGTTCAAACTGGTGACAGTGGCCACTAGATTTAAGTAAATATGTTTAGATCTCTTAAAGTGGATTACTTTTCCCCTGAGAATCCAAACTCACGTATATACCTAATCTATTAATAAATATCCTAAAACACTGCCACATCTGTTTAAAATAAAAAAAGAAACCTTCAGAAACGGAACCCTGTCTTTAGCCTCACTAAGTGGCCACAATGAATCATGATAAGACATTAAAACATATGGCTGACAGCCCGCAGCTGGTTTTAAATACAAGGAGCTCTGTAAATCATGCAATTATGATCTCCTTAAAATACAACAGTAAGAAAAAAAAGTAGTCACTGGAGAATGAAACCAAAAATTAGACACTATTTAAATGTTCTGGCTCATATTACTGTATTTCGGTGCACTATTGTTTAAAGCGTGAAGTCTAGCCTTGTTAAGCGATTACAGACTGGTGGAAGGACACAGTGTACAAGCTCACTATATACAGAACGACATGATGGCTACATAGATAGGTCAGTATCGCGAGAGCCTGCTGCAGAGAACCTTGTGTAATTCGGTTCTAATCCCAATCAGTACCAGTAATTTCCTTTGCAATCGAACAGTAGGCCTCGAAAGGAGAATCACTAGAAGAGACAATAGTTTGTGACCCGCACTACTAACATCAATATAAAAAAACATAGATATCAACTCCAAACGGCACTCTAGGGATGTACTTGTGGGGAGAATGTGGCGCATTCCAAAGATAATAACCATTTATCCAGCTGAAAACAAAAAAATAACTTCAATTTATAAAGAAAACCCAATAATTAACCGACAGGATACTGCATGGCTCTCTACACCCTTATGTCCCACTTCTAGCTCTCCAGTGGCTTAGAAATACCAGATATAATAAGACTGAAAAAAGAAAACCGGTTATTAACCAGAACTGTAAGTTTTGCCATTTTTGCTTCCCTAGAACCTTTACTTTTGAAAAGCAGTAATTCTGGGAATAAAAAAAGTATCTTACAACAAACAGAACAAAACAGGTACCAACCGGTTTTGCCTTGTACATGTGCATGTATACGTCAACACTCAAACTCATGTATGCATCATTAAGCTACTGTGACCCATCCTGATTAAACATAAGTATGCGTCACATGTGCTTGTATACAGCATGATGCAGCTGCCATTTTATTTTTTTAAATACCATTCCAAGTTTGCAGATGCCAATCTTGGAGTAGATAATATTAATAAACATACGCTGCACCCGCTCAGAAGTGCACTTTAAACAAGCATTTACAATGCAATAGGTCTCGAACTGACATTATTTTGAGCTATTGACATTGTAAATGACAGTTTTTCTTTTGTTTTTCTTTTGTAAAACATAAATAAAAGGCATTTTTTATTTCTTTATTGCTGGGGATGTGGATCCATGTCTGGGTAGTGTCTCCTATCCATTAAAGGGGTACACGTTACCATGGTGACTTGATAAATCATCTGAGCCGAATCAAAGAATTCTTTATTGCTATAGATACTACAATGTCTGCTATATTTTTACTCGGAACTACAAATGCTTGACTGCATTATGGATCGTATAAATCGCTTGGAACAGATTGTACAATTATTCTCTTTTTACAAAGTCAGCATTCATGCTCTTTGGTAAGGCAAATAGACGCAGTTAGGCAATTTTAATTTTATGACAAACAAACATAATTAACTGCATGGATGTAAGAGCATGGATGGAAATATCAAGGTACTACAAGTGACAGGCCAAACCTACTGGCTTTGGCAGCGCTTAACGTTATGGAACAGCAGTGCTAAATACTTGTTGTTTTAAACACAGTGTAGTTGGTGTATTGCTTTGTTTACAAATAACAGTCTATTGGTGTTGTGGGGAAGCAGGCTTTAAATCTTGATTATACTTGTGAGCAGTGTAGGCCTAACGTTGTCCGCCCTTCTGGAGCTATGTGGTAATGTATTATGCTTGTTTGTGGTACGTTAATACCGCATTAAACATAGACGCTCTGTAACCATTTAACACCATTTTTGTTTACTGATGAGAATATGTCCATAACTTACAATGACGTTGCCTAAAGTCAGTCCTCCCTACACACTAAATCTACGGGTGGCCAGCATACGGAAACGTTATATAATTTTACTTGGATTTAGGCTGCATTTTTTCTGTGTAACTGAACTCTGTTTGCTATTGAGAAAAGGCAATTCTGTTGGTCAGGTGACTATTTAAGATGTTTATATCTGGCTTTCAGGTAACAAGAACGTCAATTTAGTTTAACATGCGATACATAATTATCTTGACTGCTGATGAGCTTTGCGGGGGTCAACAGGGGGTAAAAGACATGGTCATTTACAACGCCATTACTTGATTAATGCTTCACGAAGGGAAAAAAAAAATACTAACATTTTCAATGCCAATAGCTCAAAACAATGTCATTGCGAGACCTATTGCATTTTAAATGCTTGTTCTTATTACCTTCTGCAGGTTGCCCCATCGCTTTACATTACGCCACTGGTCAGACCCTTCACAGCGCTGCGCGTTGACCCAGTGTAAGTGGGATACGGGGGGCGGAGGACACGATGTTGTCCATGAGTCCTTAACACTCCGCCCGATCTGTTTCTAGGCGCTCGAAAAGTGCCTATTATAGTATTTACACAAGCGCTACTAGATTTGCGCGTGGGCTTCCCTCCCCCCTGAAAAGTCATATTTGTATAAATCTTGATAAAAAGTGCATCAGCGTGTTATTAACGGTAAATGTTGGTGTTTCTCGTCTGTGGTCACAAGATCGGCTTCTACTCGCTGTGCGCGGCGCTTTGTTTTCGGTTAGGCACTGGGAGATTAAGTGATTTGCCCCGAATTACAGGATGTTGAGCGTGCCTGCCGAGACTCGAACCAGGTTCCCCAGCTCCAAAGTGGGCAACCCCGGCCGTTACGCCATATCTGCAATTTAAGTATCTTACATGCATGTCCCATTATTTGTTCTGTAAAGTGCTGTATAAATAACTTCAGTGCGCTATATAATTTGCCCTCGTTTCTTGGTAAAAGAAGATTGGGCTGCTCGCCGTCAGTAGCCTGTAAGCATGATGGCACTTCATAAATAGCGTCATTCCAATGATGAACGTTGGTGTCCGCGCCTACGTGTTTTCTTTGAAAAAGCACTGAAAGAGAGGGGGTGGCATAAGAAACCCATTGGACTAATCCGCCGAGCGCTGCCTGGAAGTGTTTTGTAATGTATTTTCTCAGTTTGTGGGAAACAGCTAATCTCGGGTTACTGGATATTTAAAAATAAAATAGATGTCGAGTTTTATTTTTTATTTCTCAAGCAAATTAACATGCAAGCTGAAATGTGAGCAAAAGTGTGCTTTTGGTGAAAGCAAAACATCTGCTATGCTGCAAGAACAAGAAACAAGGTCCCCAGGTCAACAATCCAGCCGCTCTCTAAAATGCCCCAACACAAAGTAAGCTCACGGGAACCGGCCGCAACCCGCCCACTTGCAGCGACCTGGTAGCAATGAACCGTTACCTGCGACCCGGTCACTGGTGCAAGGATCCTCAGGCCCCGGATCCTTGCTGACGCGGTACGGGTGAGGAGCGAGGCAGCCCCTCCCGCCCTCAACGGACTTGGGCCGGCAGCGGCGACGAGCATAGATTTCCCTAGGCTCCTGGGCCGGTGGCGGTGATTACGGGGGGAGCAATTTGGTTGCGCTTGACTCCGGCCCAAGGCGGGGCGAGCACAGAGTTCCCGAGGCTCCCGGGCCGGCGGCGGTGATCTCGGGGCAGCTTTTAAATCCGGTCTTCAGTAGGGTGCAGACACCCGCGCACAGCACCACGGGGGTGATATAATAATGCGCTCAGTCCAGGCCAGCGGCGGTGACTTTTGGGGTGACAAATGAGTTTTACACGCCCCGCGCTGCAGAGGCAGTTTTTCACGGTCCCAGGGCCCTTAATTAAATAAATAAAATGACGGCCCCGGATTTCCACTGCATGCGTCTTGGCGGGAATATAGACCATGGTTGTGAGTCGCCCCCTCCTCCCGGCAGACGCTGGGAAGGAGAGCCGGGGTGGGTGGGGGGGGGTCTGCTGCTGAGTCCACGGCCCAATCAGAGAGCCGCAGTGGCGCGTGCTGCAGGCATGAAGGCAGCGTGACGGCCTGGAAAGCAGATGCCGTGCTAAACTCTCCCTGAACCTTCCCTTGACGCGCCCCATCAGATAAGAGAAGAATCATAAAACTCAGACGCCGTGAACTCGGTGTCCCAAGGGCGTGCACAGAAAAGCCACAGGGCGGTAACCAAAAACCCTGCAGAGCAATGGCAAGACAGGGTTTTAAATAAATATCGACCTTGCCCAATAGAAACCATGGGCGGGATCAGAAGTCCTTCTCCCAAAAATACTTTTACCCCAATAAATCTCGCAGCGCGCTGCAACGCTAGGCGAGACCTAAAAGGAGTAGCCTTGCTGCACAGGACAGCTGCCGGGTCCGCCAAAAAGTTTTTTTAAAACATTTTTTTTTCCCTCAAAGTCTGGGAAAGGCAGGTGGGAGAGAAGGAGAAACTGAGGTGCATGTGAGCAGAAACTTAAATGCGTTGGAGTGGAGAGAAAGCACCAAAGAATGGTCAGGAACAACGGAGGAGTTGAAGGTGGAGGGGGGGGGGTCAGGGATAGGCCAGTGAACCAGTAGAATGGTGAAGCATGAGTGGAGGGAGAGCAACACTGAACATGCGGGAGGGTAGATATTTGTGGGGGAAGCAGCACACAAGGATTAAAGCAAGGAAAGTGAAATAAACAGAAATAGTAGTTTCCAGAATATGAGCATTGATCATTTATATACAGTGAACCGCAAGCTTAAGTGATTTCTATATTACGTGCAATTACACAACTCAACAGTACTTCTATTGACACTGGAATCATGAAAGGCTGAGGCAGCCGGCCAGTTATTAAATATTGTGCCCCAGAGGGAACACAGATCTCAACAGGGTGCTGAACTCAGAAAGTGCTCCCAACCCGTTAAGTGCGGGTATCGGCAATGGCCGACACCCGCACTACCTCCCCAGTGCGTGTGTTGGCCACTGACACTGGGGAGTCACCTGAAGGCCCCTCCGTAAATCAGCACCCGAGGGAGGCCTTTATTTTTTACTGTTTGAACAGGCTGCTCAAGAAGAGCTTCCCGAGCAGCCAGATTGTTTTTTTTTTTTTTACTACAATGACTATCAGTGCGCAGGGCGTATAGACGTCATTGCAGTAAACGTGAAAGTAAAATGAGCAGATGGGCTTGTTTTACGTAAACTGAATAAGATCTTGGGCGCTATCTCAGCCCCACGAGCACGGATTCTAATGGGAGAGGTATCGTTGGAAAGGGGAGAATCTCCCCTTTCCAAAGGTATCTTTGCCCAGTGGATCCCTGCTTGGGATCACCACAAGAGAGCGATCCTTAAGCAGGGATCCACCCGCTAGCCACCAGGGATGGGGGAGCAGCCCCTTGGGCAAGGGTTTGTGCTCCCCATTGTTCATTTTTATGATGGTCTTTCTGCCCTCCGCGGGAGGGGGGGCAGATGGGGGCAACTACCCCCTATCTTCCTTCCACCGTGGGGCACAGAAAGGAGACTAGACACCAGAGTTTATTTATTTTTTTAAACTGTAGGGGTGGGGGCTGCCCGGCAGGTGTATGGCCATGCACACACCCCAACTAAATGAGGCAACAGTCTTTCTGCTCCCACTGGGGACAGATGGAGGTAATTACCCTGGATCTTTAATTATTAATAGGAGTCCATAGGGCTCTTATTGACCTTGATTTCATCAGTTCCTGTCTCAGGCACTAGGCCCAGCCACACAAGTGGGATAGCGTTTTTATCGGCACAAGTGGGGCAATTCTGGGTGGTAGGAATCTTTCTGGATTCCTGCGGATTCTAGAAGTTTCCATCTCAGAAATGTAAGGAAAACGCGTGATTTCAGGTGAAATGTGAGGGTTGCAAGGGATTCTGGGTAAAACAACCTGATGAGCGCCACGCAAGTCACCCCACCCTGGATTACCCCAGCTATCTAGTTTTCGAAAATGTTTGTTAGGTTTCCTTAGGTGCCGGCTGACCTAGGGTCCGAAATCCACAACTACCCATTTTGCAAAAAACGGGTCAGTTTGGAGTGGAAAAATGTAACTTATCCATGTTGCTTTTAGGGTCGTTTCCAGTCACGGGCACTAGACGTACCCACACAAGTGAGGCACTATTTTTATCAGAAGACTTGGGGGGGATGCTGAGCGCAAGGAAGTGTGTGGCTCATCACAGATTCCAGACGTTCCAACACAGAAATATGAGAAAGATTTTTTTTTAAGTCAAAGTTTGAGGTTTGCAAGGGATTCTGGGTAAAACAAAAATCGGAGGAGTGCCCCGCTAGTAACCTCACCCTGGATTCCCCTAGGTGTCTAGTTTTCAAAACTTTCCAGGTTTGCTAGGTTTCCCTAGGTGCCTGCTAAGCTACGGTCCAAACTCCACAGCTACCCACTTTGCAAAAAAACAAGTACGTTTTGAGTGGAAAAATGTGATACATCCATGTTGAATTTAGGGCCGTGTCCTGTCGCAGGCACTAGGCCTAACCGCACAAGTGAGTTACCATTTTTTCAGATGACATGTGGGAGCATAAAATAGTAAGATATTTGTTATTAACAATTGGATTTCGCTGCACTTGTGCCTTCCAAAGGTAAGCTAGTGTGTAAAAAAGACATTTTGAAAAATATTCTCTAAATCATGTGTTAGTATGGGTGCCCACAAATTCAGGGATGTGAAAATAGCCACTGCTCTTAAACTCCACATCTTGTGCCCATTTCCGAAATACATAGGTTTCCTTGTGCTAGACCTGGCAACCTTAGGGTTGTCTTCCCCCCCAATGTTTTTGCTTTTTACCTTCACGTTTTGCTATATCTTTTTGTTGGCCTTAGGACTCAGAGCTCTTTACCACTGCTAAATAGTGCTAAAGTGCATGTGCTTCTTCCCTAAACATGTGTGTAATTGGCGTATACCTGACCGACATATTTAATTTACTTGTAAGTCCCTTGTATGGTGGTATACCATAAATCTGGGGCCTGTAAGTTAAAGGCTGCTAGTGGGCTGCAGCACTGATTATGCCGCCCACGGAAGTAGCCTTTCAAACCTGTCTCAGGCCTGCCACTGCAGTGCCTGTGTGTGCAGTTTGTTGCCACTTTGACTTGGTATTTAAAACTACTTGCCATGCCTTAAACTCCCCTTTTTAGGTCTCACAGACCTAGCGCTGGAGCGCACATGCGCTCCTCGCTCTGCGAGGGCTTTTTTGTCATCAATACGCTTTCCGAAGGGGACTTGAAGCCCCGCCCATCTTTTTGATTGGGTAGCGTCATCCTCCATGCTAAACGCTGGCTTCTGATTGAAAAGGAGGCTTCTTAGTCCCTCCTTGTTACCGCCCTGTCCACTTTTGGCCCCGCCCACCCGGACTGGATCTTTTACTTGCGGCGGTAGACAGTGTCTTTTAATTAGTGGGTAAGCACTTTTTTATTCCATTCCGCAGCTGCAGACGGGAGGCAGTGTGTTTGTGTACACAGCACGCTATGCATGCTTTCACTTTTACAATGGGGCCACACCCACCACTAGCGGGACGGGCTGCGAAGCTCGTCCAAAACTTTTTTTTGTAAACATTAAATAATGGCGGACGCGAGTTTTGCTGTGCGCAGCTCCCAAACTCATCTTTAATTATAGCGGCTCGTGCGGTGCCTTCCCCCGCCACCACCTCCCACGGCACGCCACTCTGTTTTGTACTGCGTGTACAAAAACCCTTCGGAAGATGTGGCCTCCTTCGAGGCAGCAGCACACCCGGAACTCATGATTTACGGTTTCTGCTCCCTGCTTGGGCCGCATGGAACAGACACGAGCAGTCTGCAGGAACTCATGCTGCACCCCCTCCCCCTGCATCAGGGCCCTGCTGCTTTCAAAACAAAGTTATGCCAGATTGAAATGTTTCAACCATGTAGCTTAGGGATCTCGTGATTTGGGACTGTCATGCAATAACGGCTCTCATTAATGGTGCTTGAACGGAGCGTTACACTGAAGGTGGCTTCCGCCGTCCTTCCTCTTAACAGCGACTTGCCTCCCCGTACTTGGTTGCAGGGTGTTGAAGATATATGACGTCATCGCAAGAGTTCTGGTAAACAAGCTCCAAGGGGCGGGTACCTTGGGCAGACAGTTTGTGTTTTTACTGCTGTGCTGAAGTGTAACCTTCCCTACGGACTAGACTTCCGAACTGGAATTTATGACATATTTAAGAATTAAAGACACGTGGTGCATTGTGTTGTTATGAGACCATCGCTACTGCATTGCAAATGTACCCTGAAAGTTGTTTTTAGCCACAGAGCTTACTTAGGCAAACCCACAATAATAAGCATACCTAGAGCTTCAGTTAACATTTTTTTCAGTGGAAGTGATACAAACCATATCTACTTTTTGGGAAGTGATTTCACTTTTGACGTGTATATATACACCGGCTGATTATTCGGTCACAATTGTTTTTCTGCGCGCTACTTATTTCATATTAAGTCTACACAACAGTCCATAGTTCGCAAAGAATATTTATGGTCTTTTATTGTTTAAAATCGTTTTACAGAAGTTGTCTAATTAATTAGGATACAAGATAGGCATCAACGTGTTTTAAGATTTCACATAGTTGCATGTGAGCACGGTAGGTTATACGGTGGGTGTTCACATATTTCTTTTATGTTTATTTAGGATTAGCTTTCACAGTCACATGTTGTGAAACTAGACAGGGTGTTTAAATAGATGAGTTTCACCTGCGCAAGCCACAATGGGTTTATGAACGAAGAGTGGGCCTGGAGCACAATTGTCTTGGCTTTATTGTGATTAAAAGTGCTTGCCTATGCTCCCTATTTTCGCAGTGAAAAATGTAAAAGTTTGGGAGCACTGTTCGTTTATTTATTGATTTTTTTGCTTTACCTTTGGTCTATGTTTCTTTAATTCTCAATTGGGTTATTCTTATGGTGGGATTCAGCATGGGGTTTATTGTTTACATGGGGTTAAAGTATATATATTTCAGCACCAACATTCTGGGCTCTGTTCCTTTCCATTGCTTTGGTGCCTTCTTTCCCCCGCCCGACCTCCCTCCCTCCCGTTGTCCTTGCCTTTCACTACCCCCACATATACATTAATATTTACAATGCCAATAGCTCTAAATCAAACCATTGCGAGACCTATTGCATTTTCAATGCTTATTACATAGAAGTCACCCCTAAGGTAGATCCTAGGTAGCCCTAAGGGCAGGGTGCTATGTACGTAAAAGGTAGGACATGTACAGTGGTGGTTTGCATGTCCTGGTCGTGACAAACACCCTTTTACGTTTTTCACTACCGTGAGGCTTACCCCTCTCATAGGCCAACAATGGGAATTCCCTTATACACTTTTAAGTGGTAATTCCTGGTCAGAGAGGAGTAGCTTTTTGATGTTTTATAGGTTTGAAATGATATTGATAAATCCTACTTACTGGTGAGGTTGGATTGAATTTTATCATTTTAGAAATGCCACTTTTAGAAAGTGGACATTTTTCTGCACTTACTGCTCTATGTGCTTGACAGCCTGTCTCCAATACACGTCTGGGTTGGGCTGAGTGACAGCTACATTTGTGCATTTCCTCATGACAGGTCCCTCAACAGCATCTGCATTCATCTGCATTCTGCTGTGTCTTCCAGGGCTGGGAAGGGTGGGTGGGGATCCCACTCTCTGCACATGAATAGGTAGTGTCCTGCCCACACACAAGGTACTGATAACCCCCCACCAATAGCCTGGCAGACAGGACTGGGTTGAAAGGGATCCTTGTGCACTTCAGAGTACTTTTTTGAAGTCACCCCCTACATCAAAAGCAGTTTTGGGTATAAGTACTGGGGCTCTGGCCCCCTAAAAACAGACACTGCATGGGACTTGTAAACAGACGCTGCTGACTGTACATCTGCACATTGCCAGAAAGACTGATGTGCTGCCAGGAGGGACTGACACTTCGCTAACTGCTTTACTCCAAATCCAAATCGAGTGTTCTCTCGGCAAACAAGTTTGCTAATCTTGTATTTTTGCCTGCTTCAATCAAAACACTTTGAACGTGAGTGTCTCTTCGACACTCAAGAACTACTGGACACGGATTCTTGGTATTCTTTCATTGTGTATATCTTGGGAAATGTGTGATATTTATATTGTTTCGCTCATAATACAGACAACTATTTTTATAAACCTGTGTGGAGTCATTTTGTGGTGCTGTGTGCGTGTGTGTGTTGCACAAATACTTTACACATTGCCTCTTTAGATATGTCCGACTGCTCTGTGTCAAGCTGCCAGAGGGTGAGCACATGCTATCTTTTAGTGTGTACTTAGCTTACCCTGACTAGAGTGGTGATTCCTGGTTCCATGCTTGCATACCTCAGCCAACCAGGAATTCCATCTCCAACACCTCGATACCCATTTTTCACTACATATTTATTAGTCTATACTCAGTACACAATTTAACACTATTGTACGATGCAGCTCAGTTGTTGGCTCTGGGTACCTTAGTTTCTTGGAAAAACTACAAACCTTAAATATCCCCACAACCAGACAGGCCTAGCAGATGTAATGGTATATTGCTTTTGTAAACCGGTCAAGATGACAAAAAGTTACAGATGAAAACTTTGTCACAAATGGCCATTTTTCAGTATTTGTTTATATCAACAGATTGGTTTTGGGGGGAAACCTTAAGGGATCTACACACGACCGCTTGCTGAATTTGGAATTTTGTCTACATTCCAGAAATCTACAGCTTTTCTTGCTCACCCATGGGTTTCACACTGGTTTCCACCACAAATCTGAAGCATGTTGAGAGCACAAAAAACAGGAAAAATTGACTACCTCTTTGAAAAATGCTAAAACTGTGGGGGGAAAAATAGGTGTTTTTTTTATTCAGCTCTACATGTTCCTGAAAGCTGGGAAGATGGTAAGTTTCGAACAGCAAACCGTTCGTTGATGCCATTTTTAGGAGAGAAAAGCCAGACACTTATCTAGAGCACTTTCTCATTTCCCCCCCCCCAAAAACCCTCAAAATATAGCTATATTTTGCCTATTTTCTCAGTCCCCTCCAGGAAAATCCACATAACCTGGGAATTTTTAGAATCCCCAGAATGTTGGAGGAAAAAAAGACACAAATTTAGAGTGGACACTTCATGTGGGGAAAAAAGTTATGGAGCCCTATGTGCGAACTACCTCAAATACCAAAAAAGGGGCTCAGCACGGTATGGGGGGGGGGTGTTTGAGGGGGGAGGAATCCAAGGCCCAGCAGCTAAGGATTCATTTTATGTTCTGAGATTCTTGAAAAACAGATATTCCACATATTCTCGACTAGCATACACCAATATTTTGTTTAGCATACACCAATATTTTGTTTAGCATTAGGCCCTCATGCTGTGTTCACCACCCAAATTTTCTGCCTAGTCTTTTCTATGACCAAGGAGCATACATAATCTGGGCTTTTGCACTGTGAAAAGGTTTTCTCAAGCTTTACTGTTACAAAGAATATAACACTGGAATGTTGAGCACTCCATTGAAAACAATAGATTGCTCCTGGCTTCTCATGGGTGGTAGAAGCCCGGAGCATCAACATTCCAATGTTCAACAAATGCCTCACGGAGCCCGAGGGGATTTCAACCTCCTCAGGCTCCGTGAGGCCTTAGTTGTACAAATTAGATCATTCTGCCCTCTGGGGCAGAATGTTCAAATAGCCTTAGAGCCCTTCGGCTCAAGCCTTTAACGGCCAGTAGAGCCCGCCATGTCGGGAACTAAGGCTATATATACTACAGCATGCTTCCATTGCGCACAACACAGCAACAGTGCGAGCATCCACACATGCAGGTAGTTCCTTCTCTGTGGGAGGTATATTACTCCATTCTGCCTTAACTTACTGTTTTACTATTTTCTCAGCATGCCGACAGCTTTGATCCTGAAACAGAAAATCTTCAAAAATATGGGTAACCTTTTTTCTAGCTCGGCATGTGTAGTGGACAGAAAGTCTGAATATCAACTGACTCAGGATAAAGCTGGCAACCCTTAGTACAGAATTAGTCTACAGGCCTGGTTTTCTCTCTAGATCAACTCTCGGCCCGCTTCACTCTGAACTCGGAATTAGAAAAAACTCTTGTGCATTTGTGGGAATGATTGGCAAGAATGTGTTTGTCTTCGTGGGCTAGGAGAGCAGAACAAAAAATAAGTTAATATTTTTAGATCCAAACTTGCAATTCATCATCTTTCAACTGTTTTACAAGTTCAATAAGGACATATCTATAAAAACAAATCTAAATCGTTTATTACAAGCAATTTATTTATACAAATAAGAACTTAGATGTTCCGACATCGGATTCTCACAAATGTAGCACATATATCATCTACATTAAAGCACCTGAACACCTTTGAGATTAAGCACTATAAAAACCCATTACAAGGTCTAAAGCTAGTGGGCAGAGAGAAAATTCACCGATAATGGGAAGATGCCAGTGATGGAGCAAGGACTCGTAAATGAGACTTGCTCGGAACCAATCCTTTCGTTTAACTCACTAACGAATTACTAACGACGTGTTTTGTTATTAATAATTCGCATTTAGAAACAGACACGGGACAGTGAAGCTTGCTTATGTGTTGACTAACTGCAATAACATGAATGAAGGACTAGAACGCACTTTCACAAGGGATCTTTACTGCGCATGCGTCTGTTGCATCTACGTAGTATGATGTACTAATGCTTGGACGGAAAATCTTGCGCCTGCGCAAAGGACGATAAAATGGCCGCTTAAAAGCTCACATGCATGGCAGCTGCTTGGCTGAATTAGAAAATAAGTTTTATACTAACGCAAATGCAGAAAGGGTAATAATAAATAGAATGGGTTAGAGTAGAGGTTGGTGGTATACAGTGAAACCATTTATTTTTGAAAATAACATTTCTTCTTTTGACTTTATTATTAGTACGCATTTGAGCCCTCTACACTTGTCTGAATCGAGCTGACTGACTTGACCCTACGCATGCGTACTAGAGAATACGAAAAGATGACTAAGGACTTGTCACGCGTCCAAGGCCAGCGAAGATGTGCCCTGGGAACATGAGGGTGAAGAGTTCATATGAAGGAGTTTTATTCATGATATCGCAACATTTTGTATTAATAAAGTTTGGAGATGTATGGGAAAGGAAATGATTTAATAAAGTTTGAGGGGAGGAGTTTTGAAACAATGGTTTAATGAAATAAGTGAAATGTAAGCATGGTGTGATGATCATCCCCCCTCGCCTGACCAATCAGAAGTTAGTATTTTACGATATTGAAACATTAATGGGTGGTACATGGGTTATGAAAAGGTATAATTGAGGTAGTTTAGTTAGTTAGTGAGCGCGAAGCTGGGAGATGTTCGGAGCAGAGTTTGGGCTGCTGTCGGTGCTGAAGCTGAGAGACGCTGATGAAGGAAATCGAATGCAGAACCATCTATTTAACTTAATTGGGTTAGAAAGAAGATCGCGGAAGAACCACGAGGAGGAAGAGTGTCAGAGAGGGGTGCGACGCAGCCGCCGGTATTTAGAGAGGTGAAGTATCCTGTCCTGGTTTCCTGTCCTGAAGTGTTTGTCTCCTGATCTATCCCGGGGGACCCTTACCAGCCCTTTGGCCAGGGGGTTGGTCTTCACACCATACTTGGTAATTATAAATTCATCGTATTGATAGATGTTCTTCTCTCTCTGTCCTCTTCTTTCTGAGCATAGTTTGTGTGGATCTGAATTGCTATTTGCCTATTGAAACTTGACTGAATTGACACTCTTGCGAATGAGGGTGTTTGTACTGAATCTTTGAGATGGTTCACACGCGATTAATTTAGATAAAGATTTTAAAACTTCCCGAGTCTGACTATTTCATTTAATCAAGAAATGTTTAATAAGTTATGTTAATTATCACCATCAACTAGTTCCAACTAATGGTCCATTGACCAGAGGAAAGAACTATTTGATCAGTGAAAAGGTTTAGTTAGAGAAAGAAATAACTAGATCTTGAAGTATGAAAATCATAAACTAAGTATCCAGCGGTCTACTTGCTGTTTAGTGGAAGTAAGTTGTATGGGCCCAGGTGAGTATATGGTAGTGGAGTGTCTGCTGCTAGTACGCCACTGGATCACCAGGGTCGTAGTGTAGCATGGTGGGAAAGAAAAGAAGCAGCAAAGCGCACAAGCATAAGTGAAACACAAAATTGAGTGCAAAACTAAAGAAGACAAAAGCTGGTCACAGCTAGGCATTTGGCCAAACGAACTGTAAGAAACTGCAAAATGCAAACTCCCATGACCACAGGATCCTTAAAAAAAAAAAATGGAGATTTATAAACAGCTTTAGAACTGAGCTCCCAAAATAGGCATCTCCGTGTGTTCTCCACCCAAGTCTCCTGCGACAATATCCCCCGTGCTCAGTGTCCAATCTGAAGCACACCGATCAATGAACCACCCTGCTTCCACAACCTGTTGCAGAGTCAGTGTCTTATTGCTGCAATAACAATGCCAGATTTGCATTTAAAACCCAGCACAATTTAAATATGCACAAACATCCTTGCTAAACACAGACACCTGCTGACAGTCGAGAAAACAAATGGTAAGGCAGACTCTGCTAACCAGTTAGATGTCATAGCTTTTGGAGCCCAGGAAACAATCATCCACATATAAAACATTCAACGGGATAATCATACAATACTTCTAAATACATTCCTTTAAAAGCTGGTAATCCAGAAATGATGGCAAGAACATAGCTCTGTTCAACCATCATTTAGTATACATTTTACCCAGTGCTCAATTTATAAAAATAAATAAAAGTGCAGGGGACCAAAGCTTTTATTCAATGTTCGGCCAACAGCACTGCTGAATGCTTCATGCCTCTTTCTTCTACCACCTTACACTCCCGGTCTATCAAATTCTGGAAGGTTCTTTTTTCTTCTTTCCTTCCTCCATTTTTCCTATGTTTCTCTTCTTCCTTCCTCTCTTTTCTGCCCTTCTGTTTTGTTCAAGTAGGATGATGAATAAAAAGTCCTGGTCCCCAAAAATGAGTGCCTGTGCCCACGACATGTCACTTAAAACAAATTATGTGCAGATTTTACACTTGTTAAACACAATACAGATTTTTCCTCTTAAATTTACCAAAAACAGGTTCAACATACCAAATTCAGTACTGATGGATCATGCTTTGGAAAGGCTGGAATGTGAAGGCAGGTCTGGGGTCTATATAAAAGGGCACATCCTTCAATCAATCATTCAAGTGCCTCGTAGAGCGCAACTACTCACCCGTAAGGGTCTTAAGGCGCTAGGGGGGGCTTCGCGGGACTGCTGATCTTTCGAAGGCACTGTGGTTCTGTCGAAGAGCCAGGTCTTGAGGTTCCTTCCGGAACTGAGGCAGCGACTGTGTAGAGGCAGGGTGTTCCAGGTCTTTGCTGTTAGGTAGGAGAAGGATCTTCCTCCAGCCGTGGTCTTGTGGATGCGTGGGGCGGAGCCCAGGGCCAGCTGGGCGGAGCGAAGATCTCTGGTGGGTGCATGGAATGCAAGGCAGTGGTTGAGGTATGCAGGTCCCACGTTGTGTAGGGCTTTGTAGGCGTGTGGGAGGAGCTTGAAGGTTATTATTTTGTTGACTGTTAGCCAGTGTAGGTCTCTCAGGTGGCCGGTGATGTGGCAGCGGATGTTGAGGATGAGTCTGGCAGAGGCGTTCTGAATGTTCTGCAGTTTCTTGAGGAGTTTCTGGGGGATGCCAGCATAGAGTGCGCTGCCGTAGTCTAGTCTGCTGCTGATGAGGGCGTGGGTGACCGTCTTTCAGGACTCGGTGAGGATCCACTTGAAGATCTTTCGGAGCAGGCGTAGCATGTGGAAGAAGGCTGATGAGACGGCGTTGATCTGGCGATTCATAGGGAGCAAGGAGTCCAGGATGATCCAGAGGTTTTGTGCGTGGTCTGTGGGTGTGGGGTCTTTCTGTAAGCAACTGTACCAATTGTAAAAGAATTAAAAAATCTGGACAGAAACTGTTGTAAAATCACTTGAGGTGTGATTGGTGCTGGGAAAAACCAAAGGAAAAACCGAAAACCATGTAGTATCTGTGGTTTTAGGACAGGCAGTGATACTAGAATAGAATTATACTTGGCAAGCCTAATCTTTCCTCAATTTTTAAATTCTTTTAAACAAGTCCAGTCTCCATTACAGTGTGTTTTAGGATCGATCGTGTAAGTGTCAGTTTAGGTTATATATGGTCACTGGCAAGAAAGGCAAAGTGGCAAATGACTTAAAAATGAGGTGCTGGAGAAAGTTAGAAGTCATCCTTAGGTCTAGCGTTAGAAAAATCTTTACATTTTACTAAAATTATATGAAAAATATATAGCCTGCTATTGTGTATTTCACGTTTTCCTTCTACCCACAACAGCATTGGATGAACCCCACTTTATTCATTGGCTAACTTCATTTTGAGCGATTACATTTTCCCTTTCACTAGGAGCACGTAAACATCACAAAAAGTAGTTCACTTCCTGAAAAATAGTTTTGCTTTTAGCTACTGAGTTTTTCTGTCGTCGTTTTTAGGTTAACAAGAGTCCAGCAGCTTCCCCAACAATCATGTTTGCAAAAACAATTACAAAACAAAAAATTGAGAAAATCAAAAGGCAGTCAACGTGAGATCTATTAACATTGCCAATCTTTGTTTAGATTGGCAAAAGGTTCTCTTTTCAGATATTGGTCATCTATACCCTCACCAGCAGAACGAAACAAGCATTAGCAAAGCCAAGAGATCTTGCCTTTGGGGCCTATTAGCTTTGCCAATGCCTTCTGGTGATACTGTACGGCATTGGGAAAAGATCATTTTTACTAATTATGTGAAGCATTGGCCAAAACAAAAACAACAACAAAAAAGTCCAATGTCGCAGTCACTACTGACAGCCTGGTGATTTCATAGGCACACTCGTGTCACCATGCAAATGCTCGCATGTGTCACAGTGCAAGTGTGTCACCATGTACGAGTGTGCCTAAAGCACTGGAGCCATTTTCTCTTTTTTTTATTTACTGATCCAAGACAGACTGGAGTAGCCCCAAAAAAGCTTTCTCTTTTATTAAGATAGAGTGGCCAGCAGCAATTTGCTGCAGCATCTTAAAACAAGCTTTGGCATAGCCAATAGGTCTCGCCTTTGGGGCCTTATAAGTGTTTAGCCAGAGCTATTGACTTTGCCAATGTCTTCAAGCTGTGCTGTAGAGAAGTGTGGCTGCTGTGCGGCATGCTGAAAAGTTAAAATAAAAAAGTGTCAGAAGCATTTTTGTTACTTTATATATGACCAAGAAGGCATTATGTAAAACTGAATGACCTTATAATAAAAAAAGTATTTACAATAAAAAATTCTCAGTTTTCTTTTGTTCTTGCAATGCTGGCAACTTGTTTCTGCCTATTGCAATGGTTGTTTGTTAAAGCTTTTTTTTTGAAGGGCATAAACAATCCGAGGGTGAAGGTTGGGAACTAGTACCTGTATTATAACACTAGCAGCGGCCAGACGCTAGGAGAGAATCAACAGAAGCCAGATTCCGAGAGCAGGCTGAGGTGGTGCTGAGTGATGCTGAGGTGGTAGTGGTGGTGACTGTTGCGGACATGATGCTGAGGTGATGCTGAATGATGCTGTGGTGGTGCTGAGTGATGCTGTGGCGGCGCTGAGTCATGCTGTGGCGGCGCTGAGTCATGCTGTGGTGGCGCTGAGTGATGCTGTGGCGGCGCTGAGTCATGCTGTGGCGGCGCTGAGTCATGCTGTGGCGGCGCTGAGTCATGCTGTGGCGGCGCTGAGTCATGCTGTGGCGGCGCTGAGTCATGCTGTGGCGGCGCTGAGTCATGCTGTGGCGGCGCTGAGTCATGCTGTGGCGGCGCTGAGTCATGCTGTGGCGGCGCTGAGTCATGCTGTGGCGGCGCTGAGTCATGCTGTGGCGGCGCTGAGTCATGCTGTGGCGGCGCTGAGTCATGCTGTGGCGGCGCTGAGTCATGCTGTGGCGGCGCTGAGTCATGCTGTGGCGGCGCTGAGTCATGCTGTGGCGGCGCTGAGTCATGCTGTGGCGGCGCTGAGTCATGCTGTGGCGGCGCTGAGTCATCCTGTGGCGGCGCTGAGTCATCCTGTGGCGGCGCTGAGTCATCCTGTGGCGGCGCTGAGTCATCCTGTGGCGGCGCTGAGTCATCCTGTGGCGGCGCTGAGTCATCCTGTGGCGGCGCTGAGTCATCCTGTGGCGGCGCTGAGTCATCCTGTGGCGGCGCTGAGTCATCCTGTGGCGGCGCTGAGTCATCCTGTGGCGGCGCTGAGTCATCCTGTGGCGGCGCTGAGTCATCCTGTGGCGGCGCTGAGTCATCCTGTGGCGGCGCTGAGTCATCCTGTGGCGGCGCTGAGTCATCCTGTGGCGGCGCTGAGTCATCCTGTGGCGGCGCTGAGTCATCCTGTGGCGGCGCTGAGTCATCCTGTGGCGGCGCTGAGTCATCCTGTGGCGGCGCTGAGTCATCCTGTGGCGGCGCTGAGTCATCCTGTGGCGGCGCTGAGTCATCCTGTGGCGGCGCTGAGTCATCCTGTGGCGGCGCTGAGTCATCCTGTGGCGGCGCTGAGTCATCCTGTGGCGGCGCTGAGTCATCCTGTGGCGGCGCTGAGTCATCCTGTGGCGGCGCTGAGTCATCCTGTGGCGGCGCTGAGTCATCCTGTGGCGGCGCTGAGTCATCCTGTGGCGCCGCTGAGTGATGCTGTGGCGGCGCTGAGTGATGCTGTGGCGGCGCTGAGTGATGCTGTGGCGGCGCTGAGTGATGCTGTGGCGGCGCTGAGTGATGCTGTGGCGGCGCTGAGTGATGCTGTGGCGGCGCTGAGTGATGCTGTGGCGGCGCTGAGTGATGCTGTGGCGGCGCTGAGTGATGCTGTGGCGGCGCTGAGTGATGCTGTGGCGGCGCTGAGTGATGCTGTGGCGGCGCTGAGTGATGCTGTGGCGGCGCTGAGTGATGCTGTGACGGCGCTGAGTGATGCTGTGACGGCGCTGAGTGATGCTGTGACGGCGCTGAGTGATGCTGTGACGGCGCTGAGTGATGCTGTGACGGCGCTGAGTGATGCTGTGACGGCGCTGAGTGATGCTGTGACGGCGCTGAGTGATGCTGTGACGGCGCTGAGTGATGCTGTGATGGCGCTGAGTGATGCTGTGATGGCGCTGAGTGATGCTGTGATGGCGCTGAGTGATGCTGTGATGGCGCTGAGTGATGCTGTGATGGCGCTGAGTGATGCTGTGATGGCGCTGAGTGATGCTGTGATGGCGCTGAGTGATGCTGTGATGGCGCTGAGTGATGCTGTGATGGCGCTGAGTGATGCTGTGATGGCGCTGAGTGATGCTGTGATGGCGCTGAGTGATGCTGTGATGGCGCTGAGTGATGCTGTGATGGCGCTGAGTGATGCTGTGATGGCGCTGAGTGATGCTGTGATGGCGCTGAGTGATGCTGTGATGGCGCTGAGTGATGCTGTGATGGCGCTGAGTGATGCTGTGATGGCGCTGAGTGATGCTGTGATGGCGCTGAGTGATGCTGTGATGGCGCTGAGTGATGCTGTGATGGCGCTGAGTGATGCTGTGATGGCGCTGAGTGATGCTGTGATGGCGCTGAGTGATGCTGTGATGGCGCTGAGTGATGCTGTGATGGCGCTGAGTGATGCTGTGATGGCGCTGAGTGATGCTGTGATGGCGCTGAGTGATGCTGTGATGGCGCTGAGTGATGCTGTGATGGCGCTGAGTGATGCTGTGATGGCGCTGAGTGATGCTGTGATGGCGCTGAGTGATGCTGTGATGGCGCTGAGTGATGCTGTGATGGCGCTGAGTGATGCTGTGATGGCGCTGAGTGATGCTGTGATGGCGTTGAGTGATGCTGTGATGGCGTTGAGTGATGCTGTGATGGCGTTGAGTGATGCTGTGATGGCGTTGAGTGATGCTGTGATGGCGTTGAGTGATGCTGTGATGGCGTTGAGTGATGCTGTGATGGCGTTGAGTGATGCTGTGATGGCGTTGAGTGATGCTGTGATGGCGTTGTGATGGCGTTGAGTGATGCTGTGATGGCGTTGAGTGATGCTGTGATGGCGTTGAGTGATGCTGTGATGGCGTTGAGTGATGCTGTGATGGCGTTGAGTGATGCTGTGATGGCGTTGAGTGATGCTGTGATGGCGTTGAGTGATGCTGTGATGGCGTTGAGTGATGCTGTGATGGCGTTGAGTGATGCTGTGATGGCGTTGAGTGATGCTGTGATGGCGTTGAGTGATGCTGTGATGGCGTTGAGTGATGCTGTGATGGCGTTGAGTGATGCTGTGATGGCGTTGAGTGATGCTGTGATGGCGTTGAGTGATGCTGTGATGGCGTTGAGACATGCTGTGATGGCGTTGAGACATGTTGTGTTGGTGCTGATTGATGCTGTGCTGGCTCTGATTGATGCTGTGCTGGTTCTGATTGATGCTGTGGTTGCGCTGAGTGATGCTGTGGTTACGCTGAGTGATGCTGTGGTTGCGCTGAGTGATGCTGTGGTTGCGCTGAGTGATGCTGTGGTTGCGCTGAGTGATGCTGTGGTTGCGCTGAGTGATGCTGTGGTTGCGCTGAGTGATGCTGTGGTTGCGCTGAGTGATGCTGTGGTTGCGCTGAGTGATGCTGTGGTTGCGCTGAGTGATGCTGTGGTTGCGCTGAGTGATGCTGTGGTTGCGCTGAGTGATGCTGTGGTTGCGCTGAGTGATGCTGTGGTTGCGCTGAGTGATGCTGTGGTTGCGCTGAGTGATGCTGTGGTTGCGCTGAGTGATGCTGTGGTGTTGCCGAGAGAGAGATAGAGTGAAGATATAATGCCCAATTAGAGAGGGTGGTGAGAGAGAAAGAGAGAGAAAGGGTGTACATACAATAAAGAGTGGAGCGGGATAGAGAGAGAGAAAGAAGGGGAGAGAGAGTGAATGAAGGAGTTTGAAAGAGAAACAGATAAAGGGGTGAGAGAATGAAAGGCTAAAAAAGATAGAGAGGGGAGAGTTAATTAAGTAGAGAGAGAATTAGAGAGGGGAGAGAGAGAGAAGGAGAGAGACAATAAGAGTGGGGGGGTGGAGTTTAAATAGAGTGAAGAAGTGACACGGAAAAAGTAACCTTAAATATAGCTTTGTGCGAATAAATATAAAAAATAAAAAAAAACAGTGAGAGACAAAAATATTGGTAATTAGGCTGTGACTCCCAATATAAAACAAATAGCGATATAAGGTGAAATCAACCCACCGAAGCAATATTTCTAACTAGACAAAAAAAAGCTTGCATTTCAATGCTAATCGCTGTTGTTTTTCATGTGACTGTAGTCCAGGGCCCTCAGTTGGTAATGTGAGCTGCTGCTGCGATTGAAACATCAGAGTCCAGAGAGTTAATGAGCCATGACGAGGAAATGAGGAAGAGATAGGAAACCCAGATGCCAGCTGCGCGTGCACGCCATCGTGAACTCAAGCTGGTCGCCAGCCGAAAGCCAGTGTTTGCACTTCCAAAACCCACTTACTAAAACTCTCGGCCAGACCAGCGCAAGCGCTGGTGCAGGCCGAGACCTAAAAATACAATTTATATATAAAACAGGACAAAAAAAATAACACGAGGTGGGGAAGGGAAAAGAAGTACATGAGGGAGAAAGCAACAGGGAGGGTGGGTTGGTTACAAGTCAGCTAATCAAAAGGATAGTAAATATGCTATGCTCCAGGGGAGGGACAAACACAGGATGGACAAGGCAAGCCACAGAACAAGAAGCAAGGGAATGGAGTGAATCAATGGTAAGCAAAGGGCGGGATGGGCTGTAAGCTTACTTTATGTTCATGGTACACTCACAATAAGTCTTTAGCATGAGGAGAGATTGTGCTGTGTGGGAGGCAAAACCTAACAAGCATTGGCATAGCCAATCGGTCTCGCGTTTGGGACCTTATAAGTGTTTAGCCAGAACTATTGGCTTTGCCAATGCCTTTAAGGTATGTTGTAGAGCAGCATGTTGAAAATGTATAATAAAAGAGTGTTATAAGCATTTTCTTACCCTATATATAACCAAGAAGACATTATGTACAACCGAACGACCCAATTAAAAAAAGAATGAACATACCAAATGTATTTTTTTTTGCCCTTGCAATTTCTTCCTGCCTATACTAATGCTTGTTTGTTATAGCTTTTTTGCTATGGGGGGGGGGGAGGGGGAGAATCTGAGCTCCTCTGTGAGCTATTGAGAATTCATGGCGTGAATATAGCACTATTACATAAATACGTTACATAGAAAACACTGGTCACGTAAGCCTTCACGTATATTCGATCGGCTCACACCCCTATCTCGCGTGCATGAAACCTGCTGATGTGTGAGTACATAGTGCCGAGTAGTTAGTATGCGCACTGATATCACTGCAGGGGAGCTGGATCCATGGTGTGCACCCTAACCTCGACACCTGTCCCAGTCCCCAAGGTAATCTCGGGGGATCCTCACTTTGTCCGCACTTCAAAAATCCTAATATTTACTAATCATAAAGCCCATGTTTATTTATTTATTTATTTTGCAGGGTGGAAATAGTTTTCCTCGACGCCACACTCTTGTAAAACCGCGAGTGTGGTCTAAGTGGCAGCGACTTTTTTAAGCGATACCGTAACCTGACTTCAATCCAACCATCACATGCAGTAGTATAGTTTTATTAAATCAATTATTAAAAAAGATTGTGCGTTTATGCAAAATGAAATATGAACCATCTAATTACTGATGTCAAAAAGCAATTTAATTGCGGCGCTTTTCGGGAGCAGTGGCAGACGAATGGAAAAACCCTAATTAGATGGCTAATTTCTCTTGAGTCCACATAGCCTTTGGCGATGGAGGCTGTAAATGGAGCTATCAGCCCCAAATTGCCATACTTTGCTGATTAAATTTTAATTGAGACTTGTAAAGGGCTGGAAATGGCGTGACATACAACCTGCGGTCATGGGGCTGCGGCGGGGGGAGCCCGGTGCTGTACATTGTTCGGCCTTTGGCCTGCAGATAGAACCGGAGAGCGGTAGCCCTGGAGGCCCCGAAGAATGTGCTGGCGGTGCCCACGGGGGCCCTCCGTGGAGAGGAGAGTCGAGGAAGCCATGGAGTGGCAGAGACTTCAAAAGGAATACATCAATGGGGCACCTCGGCCCTGCTCCCCCCTCGGTGCCTGCGCTGCAGCTCCCTCACCGGCAGCGGAGACACAGGGATGTCACTCGAAGGGCTACTAATGAAGAGAAGCCCCCCTCATTACAGAGCGATCTGTTCTGAGGGGGCGTGAGGAAAAGGGCGATGGCTGGGATGTGATCTGTAGGACGCCGCCCTCCAGGCAACGTAGAAGCAGCACTCACTCAGCCCCCTAAGAGAGCACGCAACGCAGATCGAAAAATACGTGTCTAGATGCCGGAAAAGGGTGAATGGTATGACTCAAAGTAAATGGCATTGGCTGTAGTGTCTTTACTCTACTGCACCTCTACGAGGGAGCTTGCAATAAAGCCGGGAAAGAAGCAACCATTCTCAGCAAATTTAAGGTAGTGGCCACCCAATGAAATTTTAAGTAACATGAATCATACTACGAATAAAAGGAGATAGCACAAATTCTTCAAGAAATGTTGCATCATGTCAGCCGGCTAGACACAACAAGCGCTCACCATTGTCTATATTTGCATCACGCTTTCACTTTCAGTTTAAGTGAAAGCTCGATGCAAAAATAAACATGGCTGAGTGAAACCAGATGGCAATAAAAAACGAGCGAGCGCGGCAGCCTGCAGAGCTGACCAGACGCTCGTGCGTCATGGCCTTTGCCTGCGATTACACGCACGGCAGGCATGTGTTTCCAATTATCGCGCCCGCGTCTGGGCACAATAATTGGAAACACATGTCTGCCGCAGCGTAACCGCAGGTAAAGGCCATGACGCACGAGCGTCTGGTCAGCTTTTCAAACTCCCTAACTATAAGTCTCGCAGAGCAGCGCTTGCGCGCTACTCGAGGCTCGACCTAAAAATGTGGATGCCAGTGACAACACCACACTGAAAAAAACAGCCTCTCAAATAGCGGGCGTGTTTTACACTATGCAGCTGGTCAGGAGTATCAAATTTTGTACCATCACAGAAGCAGTGCAGTAAGATCCCCCTCAGTGTCAAGAGTTATGAATTAACCACTTCAACACCACCGACCCAACCAATCCTTCCTTCCTGTCCCCACCTCAAAGTCTCTTGGCCCCATATATCCAACATGGCCCCCACAAATTCACCCAAACATGTGTTACCTACTCCAACACCCCTTCCATGAATTTCTTATTCTCCCTCTTTAACTACTCTAGATAGCCACATAGTTTAAGTCAACACTTACCACAATCGCTGCCGAAGCATAAAGAGTTGGATTTGTAGCAGCTTCTTATTTACTTCTAACCCTCTGCTTCATGCCAAACCGAGATGGTGGATTTGTACAAGGGTACAGCATACTGTTCTATGGCAGTATAAATGGTAATCCAGATCATATACAATGGAGTGTTACTAAATCGGAACTACACACTGGAGCAAACAAGCCCCAGTCGATCATAAAAACAACCCACCTAGAATATGACTTAACAGAATATGTGCCCTTATAGCAGAACTCTAACTTACATGCCACATAATTTTTTCAGTCTTAACATGCACCTCCTCTCGTGATAATGTTACTACAAGTACAAAACACATTTTTAAAAAAAAGTAAAACCTGAAACTGGCATTTGCAAGATAACTGGCACATTATCAGCTCTTACCACATCAACTTGCACTCTTCTTGCCTTGAACCCTGCCTAGAGCATTGTACTAATTATTAGACAGAACACTAAAATGCAGGTGCAGCTGATAAGTGGATATAGAACCTGTAGTGTCAAATACAAATTAGTTTTGTGTCAGTCCACACCTTGGCCTGTTGAAAGGGAACGGTGTGGCAGGGGTCTGATGTACAGATGTGGTCTCCAAACGTTTTGATGAGGGCCCCCCCCCCCCCCGCGAATGACATCTATTTTTTTTTACAACTATTTTATGACTCCAAACGTATAACAATTAAAACATTGCATTTTTAAACATAACTGAAATCAAATACATGATTGCCAACATGATGTGGGCCGCCTGGTCGCCCTAAAGTGTTTAAGTATCCACAGTGTGATCCTTTATAAGAAATGGATGGTGGGACTTAATCCCCCCCAAGATCAATTTAGACCCCCGCTCCACTCACAACACCATGCCCCCCCCCCCCGCTTCCAACCCTAGGATCCCGCTCCCAGTTAGAGGCCCTGATATAGAGTTATACCTGCCTGCCACCCACCCCCTTGCCGCATCCAAATCCCAGATCGATCTTTTTCACTGCTAAGATGAAGTGTTTCGCTATGTGGAAAAATTCTAGCCAGTTTCAAATCGTAGCAGGGGTACAGAGTACAAATGGAACAAAGCAATCATGGCACAGCTCTCTACACAGTGGTTTCGGGCATCACTGCCAGAAGTAGTAGAAACCCATTTTAGCCACAAAAGCACTTAAGATCAGCCAGTGTGGTGGAGGAGGATTTGTTCAACACTATGCCTAACCAACACTGAAACAAGAAAACTATGCATTGGCAAAGCTAATAGGGCTGAATTGCATTTTAAGTCCTGAATAAATAGGGTGACCAAGTTTCTAAATCAAAACTCTTGGACAGGCAATCACTCAAAAGTCATACTCAATTTTGCCATTGACCATTAACTAGAAGTCCTACACTAGCTCGTTATTGTCACCACGCATCGCACGAAACTCGAAGGCAAGACATCAGAGCAGGACCAACCACCTTCCCCCCCCCCCCCCCTCGGCCCAGCAGCACACAGACATACCAACCAGCGAGACGCATATCGCCCTGACACCCCATCTGATATTTGTACCCTGAATCCCATGAACGTTCTCCCAGTTCTGCATCCCAGTTCTATTTAGGAATCATTTAACGTAAGACCTTAATAATGACAGGATACATGTCCATTTAATGTGTGGATAGCAATGTACAATGATGTAAAATGCAAGAAATGCAGTCAAACCAAATGTATCCTAACACAATTTGTCTTTGTAAATTAAAAATGCCAATAAAAATATGTCAAAAAACTAGAAGTCCTACACTAAACCATCCTACAGAATAGTCTATATATAGGAAACGCAATAAAACGTTTTAGGGGTTGTGGCCTTCGGTTCGATTTCAGAAAGCTTCGTAGGGCCCTAAGGAAACATTGGACAAGTAAATGTAAAAGTTAATTATTTCTGATATTAATTGCACCCTAAAACTTGCAGCCATGCAGTTTATAAAGATAAAAACATAACTACAAGTACCAGAAAGCAAAGTATAAAATCAGGACTGTGTAAGCATCAAAATGTGCCTGTGTGGTAGAGGAGAATAATGTTTTAGAGCAGTGTTTCCCAAACTGTGGGTCAGACCCACTGATGGGTCGCAAGAAGATTTTTGGTTGGTTGCTAATGTCCTGGTCGATATGCAAGCAATATTTGATTAGCCTGGTTTGTGCACCAGTGCAAAAGGGCTGAACTATGTCTGCAAGTCCAGTTTAAAACAAGCCCTTGCAAGTATTTCGAAGCAAGACTTCGGGTGAATAGTCTAGTAATTGTTGCTGCTCCTATTTCTACTTCACAAAGCCATTTCAACAGAGAATGTGCTCACTATATGTGATCATACACAACCATGCCACTTGTGTATGATTTTCACACATAAATTGAGAAATATGGATGTGGCCTAACAACCCGAACTGCCAACTTTAGATCGATTTGGGGGACCAGGTTTAAGTCCCGCAGTTGACGCAACATCCTTCGATTCTGTGCAAATCACTTAATCTTCCTGGTTTAAAATTCAATTAATCTGACATAGTGTAATGCAATCTGGTGTTCTAAGAACTGCAATGCCCTTGGGCTGGGATGGAGAGATATTATATATATATATATGCCATATCAGACATTGACATTATTGCTATCGGCCTTGCTCACTCTTTTTCTCACTTTGGACCTCTGCAATAATATTTTAACAATGTGTGCACTTCACTTTTTATGAGTCAATCCAGGGGCTTTGTGGGATATGTAGTCCTGGTGGACTTTTTGAGCATGCCCGGGTGCTGACATTTAAGTCGGAATGTTGACATTTTGTGGATTATTTAGCCCCGACTTGCCAATGACATCATGTAGATTTATTGACTCTGGATTGTCTTATTAGCTACGGTGGCTCTGGCAACTTGGCACGAGTTTGCAGGACTTTGCAGCAGAGGTCATATGGAGACGGAAGAAAGGTGATTACACCATTAGTTCGAGTGAGCAATCTTTGGTCGTTTGTCTGTTTCTTATTGGACAATCAGGTGAAGGAGCAGCAGCTGTAAATATATAACATTTGTGTTCTTTATTTTTGTGTATTTTTTAACATGGCAATTAGTGAAGAGACTTTGGCTGCACATTATTTAATGCTCACATTACTTCCATCTTTGATGAGGGGCATTATTTTTAAACATGCACTTATTCACGATGGAAACGGTAAAGGCTAACTTTGTTAATACTACTGTTTTGCACTGTGCAATCGATATAGTATAAAATGTTTTCGAACAATACTATTACTGAAAACAAAGTGTGTATTTACTACTCGAAATGTATACAGCAAAAGCGTGGTGATTAATAGTATGTTGTTTATGTTTATTGATGCCTGTAATGGGAAGGGCTATTTATACTTTGAAAATAATGGCGCCAAATCAGATTGACAAAGGATTCTTGTAATCCGAAACGCGTCTCTCTTACCTCAGGGGTTGAGGGTGGACCTGAGCAATAAATATTTGCCTCATCTTTACTACCTCGTGTCCGTGCCTTCGTCCATGGATGTGTCTGTGGAAGCTGGATTGTTTGGTCATATATATATATATATATATATATAAAAAAAAAACATCAGCAGCACTCCATTAAAGCCTCAATAGATCGCGGAGAATGGAGCACGGATCACAGTTAGGTGCAGGAAACAGTGCTTTATTGTCAGCTCATGAAGCCTCGGCAGCCATGATGCGTTTCAACCCAACAAGGGTCTTGATCACATGACACGCTTGCCGGGAGGTAGGTTCCTTTTAAATCATTTTTTCACATTTTTTTTACGTGATTTTCTTAAAGTGCCAGATGCCATAAGGTAAAAACATGGAACTAGACAACAGATTTCATGGTGCAAATTAGGCCCGGCATTAGGTTAAAAATACATGAACTGATATAGGTAGAAATACCATAACTAATATATCATGTTTAAAACCTATACACCAATATTCTAAAAGATGCCATAAAATCAATACAGTACTGTTAGATGTTAAAAAGCATTTTTTTTAAAAACCACTGGTTTTCTTAGAATAGATGAATCCCTTGACAAATAATGTCTCATGCGGACGTCCAGGTATAAATACCATTATATAGCTGTGCAAATTTAACTTCTTTGATATTCATGAACTATAATCAGTGAATATACAAGATACAGTACTTCATGATGTAAACAATTAACATGTAAACCTTATGACTGAAAGTGAATGGTGCTAGTGCAAAAATATAAAAGTGCTAAGTGCAATAATTTCATAGTATAAAATGAGTGTAAAAACCTATCTATCCCGTGTATATTAAAAAAATGGGGAATTTTGCTTGACGGTTGTTATAAAAACCACCACTGTGATTTCATGTTTGTGGCGTTTAGATGATCCAAAAGGTATTGTTGTTGTTTATATATTCTGAATTATGTTCAAATAGAAAACCAATCCTTTTGTTAGACTTACAAGCACGTGTATAATTCCTCTGTGGCGTTCAAACCTTTCGGGTACTTGGAATCAAGGTTGAGAATGTACCACGTTTCCAATTGTCTAAGGGCTTTCTCCCTATCACCTCCTCTTTTGTGGGGGGGGGGGCTAGAGTCAATCAGATAATATTTTAGGTCTTTGGGGTCTGCGTTGTGAAATTCACCGAAGTGTCTGGCCACCGGGTAGGATGGATCCCTGTTTTTGATTGCCCTTATGTGCTAGAGTACCCTCTTGTGTCCTTGCAGTATGGTACTGCCTATATAGCGTAGGCCACAAGGGCACTCCAGCACATAAACCACAAAGTTGGATTTGCATGTAAGGGCTTTTTTAATAGGTCTTTCTTTTTCCTCAAAGGGTGTTTCATAGGTTGTTCGGCTGGTTCCAAATTGACATGCTTTGCACGTCTTGCATTTGAAGAACCCTTTTCTTTGGGAAAGCCAAGTCCCACTGGTTTGGCCGCCAGGGTCATTTCGGACCAGGGCATCCCTCATCGAGGGTGCCCTGCTGTAGGTAGTGGCTGGTCTTTTGGGAAGTAGGTAACCTATTATGGGATCCCCTAATATTAGGGGCCAATTTCTTTTGATGATGTTTCTGATGTGTTTTTCTTGTTTGCTGTACCCCAAAATAAACCTAAAAGTGTCAGCATCTTGTTTTTTGTCTTTACCTCCCTCTGTGTTTTTCCTAAGGAGGGTTTCCCTGGGGACTGTATTGCTTCGTTTAATGGCCTTGTCAATGCAGTGGGTTGTGTAACCTCTATCTAAGAATCTGCTCCTGCTGTTAGTTTGTGCTTGTATGAGATCTTCCTCGCAACTGCAGATTCGTTTTAAACGGAGCATCTCTCCATATGGAATGTTTCGAATTAAATGCCGGGGGTGTGCACTCCCCGCATGTAATATTGCATTGCTGGCTGTTAGCTTTTTGTGAAGTTTGGTTTCTATTCTTCCTTCTTTGATAAAAACCTGTACATCTAAAAAATTCACACTCTGTGCTAACTGTTCCTGTAAAATGCAAGTAAAGTTGGTTGGCATTGATACTGGCAATGAAGTTTTCAGCATCCTCTTTGGTTCCCTGCCATATTAGAAAGAGATCATCAATGAATCTCCACCAAACTTTGATGTTATTTTTCTTGATTGACGTGTGTTCTTTTAATAGGACCAGCTCCTCCCAACACCCCATGTCTAAACAGGCATAGCTGGGGGAGAAGCTGGCCCCCATTGCCACGCCTCGAAGTTGCTGGTACAAATTGTTTTGAAACAAGAATATGTTGTTACAAAGGCAGAATTCAACCATATCTGTCAGCATTGTATTGTGTTGTGCAAATTCTACACCTCTACGCGCTTGATAGTACTTCATTGCTCTTAACCCATCAAGATGATTTATAGATGTGTAAAGCGAAGTCACATCAAGAGTAATAAGTAAATAGTCATTTTGCCAAGTGAAGTTCAGCATCTTGAAAAGGAAGTCCCCCGTGTCCTTAATGTACGATGCGAGCTGTTGTACATGCTCTTGTAGATAAAAGTCTACATATCTCGATGTATTCTCAAGGAGGCTATTTCGGGCTGAAATGATTGGCCTTCCTGGCGGTTGTTCTGGATTCTTATGAACTTTAGGGATAAAGTACTAGATGGGGGTGACCGGGTTGTCATTTTTAAGGAATTTGAATTCATCAAGTGTTAACAGCCCTGCATTTCTCCATGCTAAAAGTTTCATGTTGTAGTTGTCAAACAGTTCTTAATGTTATCTGATCCCTGCGTCGGTAACATTCCGTATCACTCAGTTGACTCATTGCTTCCTTTATATAGTCTTTTTTGTTCCACAGTACCAAATTGCCTCCTTTGTCGGCATTTCTTATAACGATTTCTTGATTTGCTTTAAGTTTCGACATTAAGACATGATATTGTAGTTCCCGTTTATTGGTTCTGCGTTTGGTGGTATTATTTGTCTTGAGATTGAGTTGTTTGAGGCTGGTTACAACTTGTTCATGAAACATGTCAATATTGTCTTTTAGCATGATCGGATTAAAGGTGGAGCGAGGTTTGAATGGTGTTACCTCAGCTACTTTTTTAGTTTCGCTGTTATTCTCATCCTCATCTATACTTCGGATGATTACACTGTTTTCACTGATGAAATCCTGCATATCTTGCAGTAATGGCAGGTCAGAAGCAGTTAGATTCAGTTGAGAGGAAATATTTGATTGTGATTCTTCTTGGATAATTTCCTCTTCAGATCGCACATTCTTTTGCTGTATGAAATATTTTTTAAGTTTGCGTTTTCTGATACTCTTATAAATATCCATTCTCGTATTTGCATAGATAAAGGAGCTTGATGGGCAGTAGGAAAGACCTAGGGACAGCAGTTGTTTTTCTGCCTTGTTGAGCACAACATCGGTTAGATTGATCACGGTTAGATTTGCGGCTTGTTCATTTTGTACTACCGCCTCCAATTCCATCTTGGTTGTCGTTTCTTGCTGCTTGATTGATCGTCGTTTGGCCCTTCTCCTTTCCCGGCGTTTTGCTGTTCTGTTCTTGTTTGTTTTGCTAGTTGACCTCTGGGGCGCAGGGTTTGACTTGCCTAGATTTTTGGTTGGTTAACAACATTTCCCAAAAGAGTGCCCCTGTGAATCTTGTTGAGCATGGAAAGTTTCAGGGTGATCCATCAAGCGGCGGCCAAGAAAAAAAGGGGGAGTCAAAAAAGTGCATGTCCCATGTTAATTCCCAGAGACGCCTCCAGCCGGAACAGCTGGACAGAATTACTCCAAAACTGACAGAAAGCTAGCTTTTGGTCCGCAGACTGTGCTTTTTAGGTCGAGCCTAGCAGCAGCGCGCACGCGCCGCTCGCTCTGCGAGGCATGCAGTAGTCGAGTAAGCTATATAAGCCTTGCCCCTTCTCCGCCCATACTTTTCATTGGCTGGTGTCATTGTCCTTGGTAAATGCTGGATTCCGATTCATCATGAGGCTCGTTAGTCCCTCGTTACCGCCTTGTCGCCATTTGTTACCGCCCATGACGACTGGACCTTTTACTTGGCTCCATACAGTCGGCTTTATCTAGGGGGTCAGCACTATTTTGTTTATGGGCACTTATGGGGACAATGGCGAATGCTATTGTATTGTATTTGTATCCTGAGCGCGGCGCCCGCTTTAGGGACACCGCACTCAGTTTAATTATTTATTTATATATAACTTTTATGTTGAGCGCGGCGTCCACTTCTGGGACACCGCGCTCTGTTTATTTTTTTAAAAACTTTCATAATCAGCGCGGCGCCGGCTTCAAAGACAATGCTAAGGGGCCGATTCCGATTCGGGCCGGAAATCTCCCCGACCGAGCCGGACCCGGAGAGATTTCCGACCGAATCGGACCCGTGCACTCCGACCGAACGAGTACGATGCGCACGTATGCCATCGGACTCGAGTCGGTCGGACTCCCATTGAAGTCAATGGGAGCCTGCCGTCACTAACGCGTACGCGGGCTCCCATTGACTCAATGGGTGCGATGCGGACAAGTGCGCCCCTACAGCGTGTACGCGGCGAAGCGAGTCGCACCGTACACGCACAGGTAGGGGGACCCATGGGTCCCCCCTGTGTGCGACTTCGCGCGGCTACGCGTACAGGGGGTCCGACACGGACCCCAAAGTACGGCTCCGACAGCTCTTTCGAGCCGGAGTGCGCGGCTCGGTCGGATTGCTCGTGGCGCGCATCGTACTTACCCGGCCGGGGAACGTCTCCATTGCGCGGTGCGAGTCGTGTCCGTGCGAGTCGGTCGGTGCGACCCGGGATCGAGTCTGTCGGAGCGGTCGGGACGCCCGGACGAGTCGGTCGGCGAATACGCATCGTACTCGCTCGCCCGGACGCGCGTACGGATCGGTCGGGAAATAGGGCTCCGAATCGGATCCGGTTAAGCCGAATCCGATTCGGAGCCCTACCGGCTGAGATCGGAATCGGCCCCACAGTGTTAAAGTTTTAAAAAAACAAAAACGAGCGCAGTGTCCTTGAAGCGGCGCAGCGCTCAGTTTTAAACTCAAGCAAGCATTTGCGATGCAATAGGTCTCGCATTTACTCAAGTTTAAGCTATTGGCATTGTAAATGACAATGCCTTTTATTTATGTTTTAAAAAACAAAAATAACAAGCATTGTCATTTACAATGCCAATAGCTTAAACTTGCATAAATGCGAGACCTATTGCATTGCAAATGCTTGTTTTATTTGGTGTAAATCCATTCAGTAGTTTTTCAGAAACTTAAGGAAATCCAAATTTGTTTATCTGCGATCGCGGATAATTTGCGACTAATTCGCGACCAATCACTAATGCGCACGCCAACCAGACTGCTGTGATTGTCTGGCTGCAACCTGAGGAGCGAGTTGCAGCCGCCATTTTAGTTTATTGGAACAGTCCCCGGGGATGAAATGGAATGGGGGAAACTAGGTACAAGGGGTCAGGTTTGATTTGTCCTGACCCCATGGGAGGAATATAAGGTTCTTTCAGGGACTTTACATGTTTTCAATGTGTCACTAAACAGGTTTCTTTTGCAAGCACGATATTCGGGAATGCACAGTGAGCGTCAGCGCAGGCCCTGTGTAACGTTGCGATGAATTCACGAATATCGCAGCAAACAGTTCAAAAAAATACATTCACAGACCCACCCACACAATGATACACCCACTCATAGACTCACTCAGGCACTCATGCAACAACTCACACACCCACTGAAAGACTCATGCAGTCACTCACAAAGTGACTCACACACTCATGGAGGCACTCGCAAACCCACCCAGACAATCATGCACCAACTCACATGCCCACTCAAAGACTCACACCTGCTCAGAGATCCACTCAGATACTCATGCACGCAATTCAAGATGCACTCAGACTCATGCACCCACTCACAGACCCAAAGAGTTATGCACCCACTCCGATCCATTCAGATACTCATGCACCCACTCATACATACACTCAGAGACTCACGCACCTACAGACCCACTCAGACTCGTGCAACCACTTACACTCACTTAGATACTCATGCTTCTACTCACACACCCACTCAGACTCATGCACTCACTTCTAGATCTACTCACTCATGCACCTACTCACAGATCCAGAAAGACTGATGCACCCACTCAGAGATGCATTCAGAAAGTCATGCACCCACAGAGATGCACCAGAGACTAACGCACCCACTCACAGACCCAGAATCATGCACCCACTCACACAGCCACTCAGACTCACGCACCCACTCACAGACCCTCTTAGACTCATAGACCTACTCACAGACCCTCTCAAGACTCATGCACCTGCTGTGATGTATCTAGGGTAATGCTTAGAATCAATTATATAGTTATACATTTTTATTGTGCTGGTAGCTATAGAATGTCCGTTTTTGTTTTGCGAATTCGTGATGTATTCGCGAATATTGTGACGTAATCGTGAATATTTCAAAACATTGATTTTATAAAGAAAATGAACAAGATTTTGGGCAATAGGGTGACTCTGAGAAGAGCCTTTGTGTTGACTTTGTGTGCACGACAGCTACACATAAGACCGGATGCAGAGTTTCAGGTTGCTGAGAAACACCATGTTGCCTTTGTCTGTGAAGTGAACTCTATAGATTCCATGCATATCAAAACGCAGGTTACTGTTGTAGATAGAGCCCATGTTATGGTCTCTGAGGAATGCATAAACAGTTTTATTAATATGTTTCCTGGCTTTGTCAATCTGTGGACAGAACTGATTAGACCACTTCCATTTCTGCCTTTGGCATATGTTGGAGTACACCAAGGCAGTGTCATTAATTGTGCAATGGTATCCTTCATTAGGATTTCCAGTCCTACACCAGTCAGTGTGCCTAGGTCATGGCCACCACAGTGCACAATCATGAGGTCAGGGGGTTGGAAACAGACAAAGCTTTTAACCAAAGGTAGCTATTGATGCCCCTTAAATCCCCTATGGCCAACGTAAGTAATGTCCACATTAGGCAAACCACAGTCCCTGTCAATACCACTGTTTCTAGCAGACTCTCTCATTTAAAAAAAACATAGCTGTGGCCCACAATCCACATTTTGAAGTGAAGCAGTAGTAGTAGACAGGAGAAAGCTGGAGCTGAAAGACAGTTTTCAAAATGAAAGGCAGTTGAAATGAAGGTGTGTGCTGCCTGGTTTAAAAGAAATAAACATACTTGATTGGATGCTGTGAATATGGAGATGAATAAAATTAGGTAGTGTCTTGAAAGTATAAGTAACTAAATCTGTGATTGGCTGCAAGGAAACTAAAGTGTGATGCAGACCTGCTGCAGCTCATTTTGGGACTAGTTTAGCCCTTCTAGAATGTGCTGTGAACTTGTCATCTACTGTTTCTAATGGCTTGCTACGGAGACTGTACTAAGAGTGTATTGGGGGGAGGGTTTAAAGAGAGTTGTCTGTTTTAAGAAATTAGAGGTCTTTAGACAGATTGTTGTGGAACAAGGATTACATTTCTTTGTGGGAGCTTGCTAATAAAGTGTAATGTACTCTAAGTCATAAACGTACCAAGCTAAATATGTTGTTGGACTCGTGTTCTTTTTTCACGAATTCGTCACGACGATCGCAAATAATTTGTGATTATGCACAAAAAACCTACCATATTGGGCTTCTTTATAAAAATGTATGAAAGGGATAAGACATACTAACCATTCAGAAGTGGAGTTACAAAACAAAAAATTAAAGATACATTTTTATTTTTTGCCTTCCGCAGTATCGGAGTGCAAAGTTAAAAAGATTAACGTTAATGCTTGCTTTGTATGAGAGTGGTGTGCCATTCTTATGCTTAGTTTTTACATTTCCTGAAAGTATTGTATCTATCCGATAAGAACAAAAAAAAAATGTATCAAAGAACTCAATATTCAAGTATGTGAATTACATTGAATTTGGAGAAAAAAATTAATGAAAAGGTATACGTGTATGTGAGAATGTTAAAAGACAGTATGGTGTGGTAAAGCTCCACTTGAGAAAAATGGAAATTATTCTATCATCTTAGGCTGTGCGAATAGAAACCAAAAATGTTCCTTTAAAAAATTCATATTACAAAAATTATCTGAAATCAATAACAAAACTGAATACATCGAAATTACATTGGGTTAAATCTGAACTTCAGTGACTATGACAACTAAATTATTTAATGACATCTCCTAAGACCAGAGAGCATGGTTGTGTCCTTTAAATTCACTAAGTAAGGAAATGCATGAAAACAATAGTATAACTCACACAACCAATTTTACACTCAAACTCACTGACCTACGCACTGAAAGATCCAAATCAGCACTTGCAGTGCCACTCACAGATACACCCAGGTTATGATACAACCAGTGACCATGCCAGAGAGACATTCACAGTCACTCACAGACCCACTCATGCACTAATACATTGCCTGAGATAGCCACTGACACTCCCACTCCGAGACCCACACATACACTAATACACCCACTAACAGAGCCACACAGGTGCTCACACAACCTTTCTGAAATAATACAGGTTACAATTGTAGAAAATATTTTTGGAAAACCTTAGAAATTCACAGAAAAAAAACAAAGGTTACAGGGACGTTTTAGTTGTGCTCAGATTTCACTCATACAAAACCATAGAAATTCAGCAGTTATAGTTACCTAAGCGAACTATAACTTAAGCCCCTACAATGCACTGCTTATGATCTCCCTCATGACATGGTCAGTGACATCACTGATGACCACACACATACCCATTCACATACCCATACAAGTACTCACACACCCAGTCACCGATTCATAGAGCCACTCACACAACCAGTAATTCACCCATACAGCCACTCACACATCCAGCCATAGACACTAACACACCAACTCATACACCCATACAACCACTAACGCACTGAGTCAGTCACCCATACAGCTACTCAAACACCTATTCACTCACCCATACACTCATACAGCCACTCACCCGTACATTTACTCACTCACCCACACAGATACTAACACATGTACTCACTCGCCGATAGTCACTTACACAAGCACCCACCCATACAGTCACACACACCCACTCACTGACCCATACAGCCACTCACACACCCCATCATTCACCTATACAGCCTTTCACATACTCACTCACTCAAACAGCACTGACATCCACTCAGTCACCCACCGAGCCACACACACAGCCACTCAGACATCTACTCACACATTGATACACACACTCACATATGTTAGAAATAGTATCACTCATTAGTAGTACACACTATACTAATTTAACTTTTGTGGTACCTTGGTATATATTTTTAACACAAACTTTTAAAAAACATGTTCAATCATCATCATCAAATAACTTTATTTCGCATTACAGTAAAGAATGTATGAAAGTACAGGTAAAATGTCATTACATATAATACTAAGAACCGTGATTTAAAAAAGTGATTATAATACAAAACAGCCAATGCACAAATAAGCTTAAAAATGTCCTATTAAGAACTGAAAAATAACAGTCGACATCTAGTTTCTAATTAAACAATTATAAAAATACTATCAGATAGGTACTATGGAGCTTTCCGAGATCTTATAGCTGCCAATAAAAATGATGACAAAGCGAAACACACAAACGCGGTTTCTAACTGATAAAATGTGGAAAGTGCAAGTGAAGAAGAATGAAGAAGTGGCAAAATAAAATTCTCTCTCTCTAGTGTGTAAAACGAACAATAAAAGAGAAAATGCTCAGTAGATTGAATTGCCTTATCATTACAAGGGCAAGGGGGTAAATCATTTATAGAAAAAACATTATTCGTGTGGCCCAACATTAACAGGATATAATTTAATCTAAATCTAATCAAGATATGGCGATGCTGTATATTCTCTACAAACACAAGGTAAGAACTATGGTCGAAGGGAATGTGAGGTAGTCTGTCATAGATCCTAACAGATTGTTTGCCTCTGTATCTTTCCCATCTTTCTACTACTGCTTTCTTTATAAAAATATCTTTTAAACTTGCTTTAGGGAATTTTTGGCATAAGGACGGCGTGTCATAAGTATGCAAGCCCCAAGGAGGCAAGAGTTTGACGAACATATGAAAGCCAAGGGATTTTGTGGGCAAAATCTAAGTTCATAATATCTATTAGGATCTTCTGGTTTAAATCAACCGAGCTTCTTTTCCAGACAGAGCCATAGAGTAAGTGGGGACAATTTGAGAACATCAGTGATAAAAGGCAGACTTAGTTCCTTATGAGCAATAAAATTATTCCCTGCTAAAGGGAATGAGAGCAATCTTTTAACAAATTTGTCCTCTATGATTTGAAGTGCACCCACCTCTGATATTCCCCATATAGCCGCTTCGTAAGTGGCAATTGATACAGTTTTGGCCAGATAGATTTTGGACATTTCCCTTAATGGTTTACATCCTAATTTCTTAGAGAACCTAAAGATGGCAGCAGTACTTTGGGCCGTAAGATTTGATCGCGTCTGCAACATCTCCTTCCAATTCCGCTTGTCATCAAAAACAACCCCTAAATAATTAAAACTGTGAACTTGCTCCATTTTGTCCCCACCCAGATGGAGGCTAAACTGCTTCTTCTTTGGACCCCCCAATGCCATGATATGGGTTTTTGCTTTATTAATATGTAGGTCCAATTTATTCATAAAAGCAGAGTAATGTACAATCAAATTTTGAAGAGCCAGAGGGGTCCTTGCCAGCAAAACGGCAACATCTGCATAAAGCAAAATTGGTAGGGGAGTCGTCAGAACATGGGGAGTATCTTTCGCCCTGTTACACAAAGCAGTATTTAATTCATTAGTGTAAAGGGCAAACAAACGGTGCCAAGACGCACCCTTGTCTGACGCCCCTTTCAATCTTGAAGGAATTAGTGCATTCGCCATGCCTCCCATACCGAACCAAGGCAGTAGCGTCCCTATATAGATCCCTAATGAACACTATAATTGCCTCGTTTACTCCCATTTCCTTCAAAATGAGCCAAAGTTTACTATGCACAACACAATCAAAGGCCTTGGAAAGGTTCATAAAGGCCATATATATAATGCCCTTTTTTGCCACAGTATACTTACCTATCATCAAAGACAAATTAAGACACTGGTCAATGGTTCCCCTGCCCTTCCTGAAACCATACTGTACATCCGTGAGGATCTGGTTATCCTGCACCCAAGCTTCCAATTTATTTAATAATAGTCTACCCATTAGCTTGGCCGTACGGTCAAGTAAAGATATAGGTCGGTAATTTGCAGGGGAGGAGTAATCCCCTTTCTTGAAGATTGGGATGATAACAGATTATTTCCAGGAGGGCAGGGGGCCAGACTGTGCGATTACATTAAAAACCACATTTAACAGAGGATCCCAAAAGGGGATATTCAATAGGAATATGTCCATAGGGACCCCGTCAGGCCCTGGTGCCTTCACTATAATTTCTTCAAGCTCAAATCGCAGATAGAATAGCGGCTTTTAAGGTGGACAACTATCTGGCAAATTCGAAACGTCCGAAAGTTTAAAGATATTCTGGAAGTACCTTATCCAGGAGTCTTCGTCAATATGCATGTCCGCAGAGGGGCCGCCGCGATCGTTTAAGAAAGGAGTGTTAATCACCTTCCAAAATGCGTTATCGCGAAGTGCAGAAGCTCGTTTTAAATTGTCCCAGGCCTCAGATATAAGCTGCTTTTTTTTTTTTTTTTTTTTTAAATTTATTTATTAAGAGCTTGCACTTACAATATACATGCTCCATTCGGGAGCCGCAATATCCTGAAATGCAAGGATCGACACGTGCAATTTTTCAAGTGATAGAAAATATCAGCAATACAACTGAATTGAACAATAGCTCAAGGAGCAAACAGCCCGCCCCACCCACCCAACCCACCTCCCCCCCGGCACTTACAAGGATATAGCATCTTGTAAACTAAATATCGTGGGTAATGAAATGCATATTGACATCGGTTCCAAAGAATAAAAGAAACCACACAATATTGAGAGAGACAACAAGAAGTCCCATTCTACAGCGTCATGACCATAGACCCCAACGTAATAGCAGCAGCGTACAATCACAGATCAGGTTGGCTCAACAAATACGTTGTCAGCGGGGCCCAGAAGTCTTTGGGACGGGAGGACTCGGGCAGGTCCTCAGCGTATATCTCCAATTGTTCCCTACAGTAGGTCAAGTCCCGGATCCACCTGCTCACCGTAGGGAGAGTCTTGGCGCCCCAACATTGTGCCACCGCTCGCTTTGCCATAAGGGTGGCTATTGCAACCAGCCGCCGGTTGCTCGGTTTTAATGATATCACATCTCCTAGCAGACACACCTCCGGGGCACACCGCACACGTTCAAGCACTACAGCCGTCAGCACAGTCGCCACCTTGGTCCAAAAGGCTGCCACCCCTGCACACTGCCAGGCAAGATGTAGAAAATCAGCATCCACTTGCCCACACCGAACACAACAGGATGTTTCACGCAAGCCAAATTTCCATAATTGCACAGGGGTATAATATACTTGGTGCAAGAATTTAAAATGAATTATACGAAGATTACAGTTAGCAGTAAGACGTCCAGTTAGTTTACAGCAAGATTGCCAATGGTCAGGTGGCAGAGTATATCCCAATGCAATATTCCATTTGAGATAAGAGGGGTGCTCCCCTGGCTCCATCTCACGTTGTGATGCGGCATACAATTTAGTGATCAATCCCTTGCGTTCCTCGCCAGCGAGCACCGCCTGCAGTGCCCGCAGCGGACGTGGTTCATCTGGATAATCGGGATAGACTGCCCTGACAGCTTGTCGCACCCTGACGTACGTAAAGTTTAACATCATATCCTGGGCTCGGCCAGCCTGCACATCAGGTAATGTCCGAAAAGACCCCTGTTTATACAGATCACCCAGTTTCAGTACGCCGGCAGACTTCAGAGTATGCAGAGCCAAGCTTTCCTGTGTCGCAGTAATGCCCGGGTGTGCCGCCAGTGGTAGCTGTGGGGCATAAAGGTAGGGTAACTGCGCCCTCTTAGCGAGAGCCTGCCAGGCCCATGCCGTACATAACACCGGATTGATCTCAGCTCTAGGACCCCCGCAGCCACCCTTAAGCACTGCTGCGACTAGTGGCAAAGGGAATATGGCATCGGCTTCCACCGCTGTGTGAGGCAAAAACCTTTGGGGAAAGAACCAGTAGTGCGCAAAATGCGCCTGTGCGCATAAATAGTAGAGGCGCATATCCGGAGCTTCGAAGCCTCCCCGTTCAAAAGGTTGTGCAAGTGTATCCCAGCTACAACGGGGTTTTTACCCCCCAGACAAAGGACAGCAAAACCGACTGCAGCGCCTTAAAGATGGAGATATTCAGACGAATGGGAATATTTACGAAGAGATATAGCAGCTTGGGCAAAATGGTCATTTTCGTCACCGCTATGCGGTCAGCAAGCGATAAAGGCAGCCGGGCCCAGACTTCAGCTTTGTTTGTTAATTGCGAAATAGTACGGCCATAGTTCATCGAGATAACGAGCGCAGGGTCCCTGTGTAACCAAACACCTAGGTATTTAACCGGGTCCTGTGTCCAGGCCAGTGGGAAATCCAGCTCGAATTCACGAGTGCCTGTCGTCAGAGATATCACTGTGGACTTGGCCCAGTTGATCCCCAGTCCCGAGAAGCCCTCGAATCTGACATACTCACGTAGTATCCCATGCAGGTAGGTTGCAGGTTCGCGGACATACAACAGCATGTCATCCGCATATAGGGAGACAATGAGCGGACGCTGCCGGAAACGTAAAGCAGCCGCTGCGTGAAGCTGGCGTAGCTTACACGCAAGAGGCTCCAAGGCCAGAGCAAAAGCATTGGTGAGAGAGGACAGCCCTGCCTGGTACCTCTGCGAATGGGAAAGGTAGAGGACACCCATCCATTGACACGGACCCTAGCCGCCGGCCCATTATAGAGTATTCTGATCCATTTAAGGAAAAAGGGAGGGAAGCCCATTCTAGTAAGGACTTCGAACATATACTCCCAGTGAAGGGAATCTAAAGCCTTCGCGGCATCGAGCAACACAGCTACCGCCTGGAAGTCGGAGTCGAAGTAGTGGAGAGTAGTAAAAAGCATGCGTAGGTTGTGAGTGGTGGAGCGAGCAGGGACAAAGCCAGATTGGTCTGGGAGCACCAGTAGGGGAACCAGCGGCTGTATCCGAAGAGCAATCATTTTAACCAAGATCTTGGTGTCAATATTGATGATTGAAAGGGGCCTGTAGGAATCACAGCGGTTGACGCCTTGTCTGGTTTCAATAGCATAACCAGGAGAGCCTCCCGAAGGGAGGGTGGGAGGCAACCGGTTTCGTACGCCTCTGCATAGACCGCCAGCAGTCGAGGAGCCAAAGCATCGGCGAAGAGCTTATAGAACTCACTGGGGAGTCCATCGAGGCCAGCCGATTTGCATGTGGGGAGGGACATAATGGCGAGCTTCACGTCCTCCACATCGAAGGGTTGCGTAATATACTCCCTATGGCCAGAAGACAGCCATCCCAGGGCCACGTCGTCTAGATAAGAATGCAAATCTTCCTGCCGTACTTCAGTTTTGTTGTCATAGAGGGCAGCATAAAATTTAAGTATAGTCTCGCTAATATCTGCAGTTGTATACTGCGCCTCCCCTGCCTCATTAAGTATTTCAGTGATATGCTCCTGTCTACGGGGTGCAGCCAGCTTCCAAGCGAGTGAACGACTAGGCCTGCCCCCCTCACCATAGTAGCGGGCTTTGCTGCGCCTGGACCTATGGAGCAACTCCTGATCAACTGTATTGTTGTGGTCAGTGACCAACTCCCTAATTGCGGACAACGTCGCCGGGGATGGGTCCGCGTCGTAGGCTCGTTCCAACTGGGAAATCTCACCAGCTAGTTTGTTAATCCGACGACGGAGATCTCTAAGGACGCCTGCCTGCGCACCCATGCAAACCCCCCTAATAGTGACTTTAAAAGCCTCCCAGAGGACCCCGGCGCTGTCAACGGACCCCTCGTTTTCCCTGAAAAAATCATGGATGGCTTCCCCAATCGTATGCCGGAAGACAGAATCAGTTAAAGAGGATGGTTGCAGCCGCCAAGCAAACGGAGGTTTTGCACATGCAGGGACCTGCACCTCTAGGAGTACAGGGGAGTGATCAGAGAGTGTCCGGGCCATATGTTGGACATCAGTTGTCCAGTTACAAACCGCTTTAGTAGTTAACCAATAATCCAGGCGAGACCAAGTCCCATGAACAGTAGAAACGAACGTGCTCTCATGCGCATCAGGATGCCGCAATCGCCATACATCGCTCAAGCATCCTGCATCCATCAGTCCCAAGAGCATTTCGGAGGCCTGTCGAGGCCTAGACCCCCCACTCCCCTTACAATCAAGCGAGGCATCCAGACAAACATTAAAATCACCGCCCCACACAATCTCCACCTCTGGAAAGCCCGTGATACGGCGCCAAACATCAGAGAAAAAGGCTGGGTCATCAACGTTCGGTCCGTACACATTCACCAGCAACACTTCAGCGCCACCCAGCCGCCCATGCACCAGGACCAACCGGCCCACGTCGTCTGTTTCGGTGCGGATAACGGAGAAGGGAACCCCACGTTTAACCAAAATCATGGCCCCCCGTGCATAGAGTAGGAGGAGGATACGCGTACCGCCGCCCATCTGCCCCCCACCTTCTTCTCGGACATGGTTGTGAGATGTGTTTCCTGTAGGTAGGCGACCTGCACATCAAGTCTGTCAAGGTAAGCAAAGACAGAGCGAATCTTTTTGGGGGTATTCAAACCTCGGACATTCCAACTGAGGAACCGCACTTTACCACTCATTTGGACCTGCACTACGTGAGATACCTGATAGTTGGAACCATAGACCATACATATTCAAACATACAATTGGAGCGATGCTACATCCCATCCAGAAATTGTAAGTGCCAAAACCCCCACCAGTCCCCAGAACCCAAAACCCCCTCCCACTTCAGCGTCCCCAACTCGCCAAAGCCATCCCAACCCATTATTACCCATCCCAAACCTAGAACAGAGAGAGCAAAGTACACATGGGGTTCACCCATTGGGGGCGTCAGAGAACTACTAACCCCCTAACGAGTAGGAGGTGGCCGAGCCAAGTGCTACTGTGCCTGAACTAGAGGCGCACCGTACATTGCAATAGGCTGATAGGCAATATGCATAGACAGGGAATCAAAGAGCGCCCACCTGCATTGAGAAGTGGGCAGTCATACATTGCACAAAAAACAAAAAAAAACAAAAAAAACATTACGCTTCTACAGAGCATGAGAAGGATTGCCCAAACATGCAAGTTATACATCAAAATTACTGGTCCTCAGTCCCAGATAACGTGGGAGAATCATGGCGCCGTCTCTTCAAGTGTGTGGCATGATCCAACGCAGCCCTAGGATTGGTGAAAATCTTGTGGTCCCCGTCCGGTCCTATTTTTAAGCGGGCGGGATAGAGCATAGCGTAAGGGACCCCTTCGGATTGCAGAAACTTTTTTACAGCCCCAAACTCTCGCCTCGCCGCCTGCACCGCAACAGTAAAATCAGGGAAAAAGGAGAGTGTGTTCCCCTGGTGGTCAATTGTTCCTTTATCCCTTGCCATACGCAAGATGGCGTCGCGGTCCCTGTAGTTGAGAACCCTTGCGATGACAGGACGCGGCGGGGCACCAGGGGGCGGGCGAGCTGCAAGGGAGCGGTGAGCCCGCTCGATAATAAACATGGGGGACAATTGTCCAGCGCCAAAAATATCCGTTATCAAAGTCTCAATGAAGGTCTCCATTTTACCCACATTCGTGGACTCTGGCAGCCCCGTGATTCGAAGGTTGTTCCGTCTGGAACGAGCTTCCAAATCTTCATTCTTGGATTGAATAAGGGCAAGAACCTTTTCCATGTTCAAGGTTTTACCTGCAATGTCGCTTAGGCCATCCTCCGCAGCAGACACTCTTTGTTCAACCTCCCCCATCCGTGCGTTTTGTTTTTCAAATTGGGACGACATGTGATCTAGACGCTGATTCACTGATGCCATTGAACCCTCTATGGACTGGAGGCTCCGCTGCATGGCAAGGAGCGTGGTCTCGAGGGTAGAAGATCCACCATCCTGGGCATCAGCCTCGGAGTCCGACGCCGCCTTTTGCGAAGACTTAGAGGACTTGCGCGCCTCAAACGTGAGGCGAGGTTGAGACTTGTCAGTGCGACCCATATTCACCACAGGCAGAGGCGGCAGAGCTCCGAAAAGGAGATGGGAGGATGCAAGGGCCCCCGAGCATATGACCCTGCTCCGAGAAGCAGGAGTGCGTGAAGCGGAGGTACAAGGTGTCTCGCCTGGCTACATGCACCCGCCTACCCCGGCCATTGGAGAGGACCAACTGTGAGCACTGTGCAAGCGGTATGGCGACACCAGGACAACCGGGGGCCCCACAGCTCCAGCCCGCAAGGAGCTCCTTGGGCGAAGGGCTACCCGCAACACCACAGCGAGATCACAAGCGCCTACAGTCCATTAGGACCAAACAGTGAGAAGCGCCCAGAGACAAATCGCGAATCAAGAAGCAGGGGCCAAGTCCCAAGTGAGAGGATAGTCAGTGGGGCCTCAGGGGGGACCCAGTCGAGGCAGCAGGCAACGCGCAGCTTGTAGAAGGTGTCACCACTCAAGGGGAGACAGGGGGACACACACCAGCATTCCGATGAGAGCTTCACCAGTCGGGAGAGGTAAGTATCTGCAGCACTCGTCGCCTTGAATTCACCGATGCACAGGCAGCAAGCAGATGTCTATTAGGCAGATCACTCCCGTTGAACCATCAGCACGACCCCGACGGAGGTCCGCGGGCCCACAGAACCATGCAGCCACACAGTCAAGCGGCTCCTCCACGACCACCCGCGCACCCCAGTACCCGGCAGCAGCGCCCAGGCCGCAAACCGCACCAGGCCCGCGCCCGCCTCCACCAGCACGGGCCCCGCGCAGATCGCGCCCCACTCACCGCCTCCAGCACCAGGGGCACAAGGGCCGTCCTCCGCCGCCGTCCGCTCAGGTCCGTCAGGGCCGCACGCCGCCACACTTTGACAGGGCCCTCCGCTTCCAGGGGCCCGCGGCAGCGCCCACCCGTCCAGCGATCACCAGGAATCACCAGGGATCCACCATCCGCGCCCTCAGCATCGCTAGCACCGAGCGTGCCGCCGCCGACTCCGTGGAAGGGCAAGGAGGTCCCCGCGCTCAGGGCCCCGCCGGCGCCGCCATGTTGAAGCCGGAGGGCTGCCGATTAGAGTGGCCAGGAACCCGCACCTGCGGGCGGCAAAGGCAATAAAATCCCCTCAGCCGATGCAGGGGGAGTTCAGCAACAGGAAGCGCCCCTTCATGCCGCAGGATTATGAGTAAGTCAGGCAGATAATTGGCGGATTAGGGCTCAGCCGGGCAGAGCCTCACACAGGTGCGGCCATCTTGCCTTGCGCCCTCTAGCGCCCCCCAGATATAAGCTGCTTTAACCTAAAAACTCTCGCAGATTTGTAAGCATCCCTCAAGGTACGGATAAGCCCTCTATCCCTTGGTATAGTTTTAAGGGCTAACCGTAGTTTGTTTGAGGCTGTGACACAGGACTTATCAAACCATCGATGCTGTGGGATGGCTCTTGCCGACAGAGGGCGTGTCAGTTGTAACTTCATATTAATTAAAAGATTACTAAACACCTCAACTACCTGGGTTTGAGACCTGCCAAGGAGTCCAAACAGAGATTAATAGCCTCTTGATTTACCGAGAGAAGATTCGCAAAAAACTTGCCATCATCGACTCTGTCCCACTTTAGCACAAAGCCATTTTTCCTGGCTAGGATAGGTTCGGGACTCTAGTACCATTACGCGATTTTGGGTCGTGCCAACATAGGGCACAGGAAAGCATGGCATGATCACTAAGGGCTGTGAATTGTGGCTCTAATTCTATGAAGCGTATTTCAAGGGTGTCTGTGGAAATAATATAGTTGATTGTGGAGGAATACTCTGCTCTATAGAATGTGGGGAACAGCTGCCCCGTAATTGAATCTAACTCATTACGGACCTCCAGTTGCCACTTCATCAAGATGTTATTTACGACAACACCCTGTATATCATGCTGAAAGTGTATGATGGAATCTTCTCTAAAATCCACTATCCCACATGTTTCCTTAGTGTTTTTTTTGCACGGCTTTAAATTAAAGTCTCCGAGCCAGATGAGTTTTAAAGGATTAGGATGGGACTCCACTAGATCTTCTAGTAACTTGTCTAAATGTTTAGGGACCACATCGGGGTTTAGAAAATTATTATAATAATTCACCAGCAAAAGATCCCAGGAGTCAAAACCTTTAATTATTAAAATATGAAAATAGGGTGATATATTTATAAAATTTTAAATTTTGAGTACGACCGAATTAGAAATCAGTGTGAGAAAACACCCCCTATGTCTCCCCACTGTGGCAGGTATTGCTGATTTTTGGAACAAACGATATCCATTAATGGAGATTGATTCAGTCTCCCAGGTTTCTTGTACGCGGATAATGTGAAAGTTAGTAATGGTAGAAAGCCATTCTGCGTTTTCTCGCTTGCTATTGTAGCCTGCTATATTCCAGGACAGGAGTGTGTAAGGTAAGGAATTTGTATCATAATGAATACCCTGGGGCACTAGGTGTGGTAAAACTGTGGGATCATAGCTCTGAATAAAGTGTGGATCCGGTACTCCCTGAAGTGACAAACAATCAACATTTACAGCGCCCCCAATTTCCCCTTGCTCAGGTGGCATGTGTGGTGACTGATTTACAGATTCGAGTCAATCACAGGAATCCAAGCCTGATAGGGGGGCAAACCTGTTATAAGAGATAATCTGGATGATTTATGTGATTCGCCAGAGAGGAATTATCACGAACAGGGAGATCCATAGTGCTAGTAGGGACTGACCCACGTTGTAAACGCTGCGAATTGTAGAAAAAACCCAGGGGTACATAGGAGATTTTAGTAGGCACCTTGTGAGCCAGCAAAGGTTGAAACAGTAAATCTCTTACAATAAATGAATTATCAAAATTTAGCACAATACAGTCACCCTCAAAGGCCTTTGTAGTAGGACCGATCCATGGTGTTCTTCTCGCCATTAGTTAGTTATTCTGTATTAGGTGTCCCGATCGTGTGTGATTAGAGAGCCAATGCCGAGATTTGTCCATTAGTTGTAAAGTAGATTCTCTTTGGGCGGCTCTAAGTGCTGGAACATTTACCAGTACTAAGACGCATGGACAAGCTGCAGGCGGGAGATTCAATATTTGATTACAAGAATCACCCTGTGACTGGTTAAATTCTCCCTGCGAGCTTCTGATTGACGGTCTGGACTCAAGAAGATCCGGGGGAGAAGGGCCTAGGGGCGTACCATTCGGAAATCTAATCACCTGTGGGATCTCTCTGGCACTTGTTGTCGTTTGACTGACATTAGTTTGAGGCGTTGTAGTACAGGGAATTATTGCCGCCCTGGACCCAGACCCGGGTTTGCCCGCAGTTAAATGGCTATCTGCCCGTGAGTACAGAGGAGGAACATTAGAAAGAATTTCTGGGTGTTGTGAAACATCGTTAACAAGAGCGTTTTTTTTATTAGAAACAGAACTGTGATTCAGAAGCTCTTGCAATTTCTGTTCGATAGAGTCCAAGCGGGACAAAATTGGTTGAAACAAAGGGGATAATAAAGCATAAAGATCCTCCGGGGGCCGAGATAAGATCGGGTTGACTGAGTCCAGATCTAAAGTTGACTGGGGAGGGGGGGGTTGACTTCCTTGCCTTTTTAGTTTTAGGGGGGGGCTGACTCTTTGGATGGGCCTTTTTTCCTCTTTCTGTTTGGCGGCGCTAGAATCTCGCTGATCGTGTCATGATATTGGTAGCACCATTCACCCCACAAAAATTCGGATATTAGAATACATGAGGGCGATAGCAAATGGTGATGAGGCTTACCCAGTTGCGAGACATTTTAATTAGGAGCATAATCGCAACAGGGATCTATAAATATACTATTGTTTGGATCATGTACCTGTAAATCCTAGGGGAGGTGATAGAATTTTGAGGCTGAGACGTCTGGAATCCCGCTATATTATAGATCTACAAAGTAAAAGTCTGCTGGGTTTGAACAGTAGCGAGGAACTAGCAGTACTTCTGGGGGAATAATTAGGAGACTTTTAAACTCTATTCTATTCCATTCAATCTGATTTAATTTTATTTAATTTTATTTCACTTGATTGTGAGTTCTTCCTTTAAATTCACTGATTGATACAAGTTGACTTGGTTCCCAGGAAATTTACCCGCAGTAACTAGATGTAAGGAAAGTGAACATGCTTGACACTGCCGCATAGCCGACTGTTTTTAACCTATGTAATGTAATGAAGTAGTTTAGATCCTAGTACAGAATTGCATCCGGTTTGGTAGTATTAGAATATGGATCATAGCCCATCCACGGCGAGATTGAGCTGAATCAACCTTGTTTTAGGCATTTGCCTGTAGGAGTGAATCTTGCCCATTCAGGGCAAAATCCAACAGACTTGGTTATTACATAAGCATTGGCTGGAATTGAAAATGTCTATAGGTAGTGATACTATTATTGAAAAGTATTATACCGAGTATTAATGCACAGCTTTCTGGGTTCTCGGTCCTTTTTATACATATTACAAAATGGCGGAATCGTTGTGCTAACTCTGCAGTCATGCATGTATGTTATGGTCCTTTTACTGTTTTTACCTACCCGGAAACGTACAATGATTTGCATGTTGAATGTATAAAGAATGGCGGCTCCGGCGTTTCTGGCAAACATCGAAAAAGGCGGTTGCCGAAACGCGTCTGTGTGCCCAGAGTCCGTTTTGCTGAATAAAATTAGGGAACTCGCCCCGGAGAGTGCTGTCATCCTTTGTGGGTACGATTACCCGGTGGAGTTGGGAGCGGAGCAGAACACGCAGAACACACAAACGCAGAAAACACACGCAGAACACACACACCCCTCCCCCCCCCCCCAAAAAGGCACTACTGAGCTCAGTTTTAACACAAATTGATATAAAGCCTGAACACCATCCTCGTATGAACAAGAGGTTTCTCCAAATTTGTTAAAATCACTGGTATCAGCACCAAGATTTTTCAGAAACCTTGCAATTTCAGTTTACAAATGCACGGGCCAGTACCTCACTCTGAAAAAGGTTTCAGCTCCAGACTCCAGTACATTTCACCATTTACCAGATCAATATCTTGGCCACAGTCCGAATCGAAGAGCATGATTAAGGTCTGATGTTTACAAACAATTGCTGTTATTATGTTAAAAAAGAAAAATCGCCCGCACCTCATGTCAATTAAAGCTAGGTGGGTCACAAAGGTTTTCCGACAATATTGATTTTTTTTAAAACATGCAAGAGTCCTTTTTTAAATTGAATATATCGTTAAAATGGCGCTAATTTCTGTTCCATGTCAAATGAGAATGGTGCAAATGTTTTAATTAAATAAACCCTCTCCCTCCCACATGCTGTGATTAAGTCGAGAGCAAGTGTTAACATCCTGGCACGAATAATACTATAGCGTAGGGCAGTCTGCAGAACAATTAACTCCTGGCCCTGCTGTGATTTAAATTACAGAAAAAATGTATGCTTGCACTAGATTTTCACATTATTATGGACACAGTCACTAGACACTCTTCCAAACCGAGACACTCTAGAGTAGGCTACAGAAAAGCTGGATTGTCCAGGCAGATTCGGGACATCTTGTCCTCCTAGGAATAAACCGTTAAAAAGCACAGATGCCGTAAAAAAAAAAAAAGATTTTCTGTATACCATGCATTTATGGGATTAAGAAGCGATTCGATCACTGTATATCCTCTCCACAAGTAGCGCCCCCCCTTTTCTTTATCTTGCACGACTGCACGCTTGTGAGGGACCTATTGGGGACCCCTAGATGCCCCCCCTTTTTTTTTCCCCCTACTCCCCTTTCTTCTTTTTCAGCCCTGTTTTATCTCCCTCCCCTTTGAATAGACGCCTCCCACCAGGTGCCCACTGCACATGGACAGTCACCAAACCTTATCAGGCACCTTAATGGGTCTTTGCAACTCTGAGGCCCCTGCTATGCCGTCACAGCCCTTAATAACTGGCACAATAGCTCTGAAGCATATATGCAATGTCATCACAATGTGACTGACTAATGAAGGTCTATTTTGCAATGGCACCTATAATGTATTGTTACTTTACTTTTTTTGGGGGGGAAAATTCAATAAATAGAACTTAAGTAAAGAAGTGATTCGCTGTACTCTTGAGACACAAAATAGTCCCCTCATGCCCAGGCGGAATGACACATCAACAGTTAACTGCTTGAGGTGACAAATACTCCTCGGTCAGAGCTAAAGCCAACTCTTTGTACATTTTAAAACATTGGTAACAATAGTATTGCAGCTCAAACATGTAAAACTGAAATCTGCCAGTATGGTATGCAATGCATACAAAGCACACCTTAAATTGCATAACTTGCCATGTTTAATCCTTGCTTAGTTACCTTTTTACTTCGAGCCTAGCGCAGCGCGCATGCGCTGCCCTATGGGAGGCTTCTTGTGAGCACTCCAAACTTCCCCAAGACTTCTCCGTGTGGGTCTGGCAACTCCCACACATTCCATTGGCCTTTGCGTGTGGCTTTCAATAATGAAAGCACGCAAATGGCCAAAGATGGGTGCATGTCCCGCCTTTTCTCTAAACGTTCACTCCCATGGCGTTTGGGTCTCGGGAGCGAGCAGCGGCGCGCAGCGTGGTAGCTGCATTCCTCCCTTGTTGTTGTGGATCATGTTACTAATTAACACAGCGCGGTCGCTTTCACTTTGCGGCCGCGCTTGTTTTCTGTTTCCATGGCTCTCACAGGCTCCGGGTCATTGTTACGGTGGATGGAGCTGGTTTTAATTTAAAAAATGTATTATTTCTGTTTAATGTTAGTTAAAGCAATGCGCTTCATGACACAGCATGCGCACCCTCAGGAAACGGATGCCCATGGCGACTCACCTGTCTCACCAGTCTCACAAGTGCGTCTTGGACTCTTGGTAAAGCTCACAAACCAGCGACCGCCCGTGACGGCAACAAACCGGATGCTCGCGCGGCTACAGTAAAGAGCTACAGATCTGTGTGGGCAGCAGGTGTTGCTGGCAAGAGCGTTGTCCTGCCACAACGAGATACTGTGCCATGATTCCTTCTCCATCTTTTGTTATGAAGCCTTTATCACGTGATTGATTGACCTGGCTCCGAACTTCGGGAGATGAGGCACCGGTGGGAACAGATTTATCCAGGAGCAGAGGGAGGGGCGGGGAGGCAGCATGAGAAGCGGGTCTCTTGCATCCAGTGAGCATTAGAACACTTTTTATCAATCACAGACGTGTGATTCTTAACTAAAGAAAAGTAAGAGGATGCTTGCACCAGTATGAGCCAGTTCTGCTTCAACAGCAGCAGTGTAAGGCAGGTTCGAGTCTCGGCGTCGGCTCAACATCCTGTGATTCTGGGCAAATCACTCAATCTCTCCCGTGTCTACCAAAAATGAATGTGTCCTTGGGTAATGTAACTGTTGCTCCTATAAAGCGCTCCAATACATTCGGGTCGAGCTTGCGCTATATAAAACTGCAAAAAGGGTCCAAAAACACAGCTGTCGTCCAAAGGTACGTGGAGAGGTATCGCGGGGGTGTTGTCTACTTCCATTAAAGAAGCTGAGTGTTTTCACCAGAGCCCCAGGGACAGATTAACCAAACCATTAAAAGTGAGGTCATGCGAGTCAGAGGACTTTAAAAAAGAAACAAACTTTCAGTATCTGAAGTTAATAATAATATTAGTAGTATCTGAAGTGATCGGCCCTGTCTCATGACTGTCACTCTTCTCAAGGTGCAGTCCTCATTTTGGAACCTGTATGCGTGTTCGGGTCGGTCATTTCACTAATAATATTGTTATGTAGCGCTTCGTACCACGTTTCGCCATTTGTTTGAACGGTAAATAACAAGCGTTACAATTATCCCCTCGAATTATACTCGAGTTGCCGACCTCGGAAAGATGGATGGCTGGATGACCCGGTGATTTTCGCCACCAGATCTCAGTCAATGTCATCAAGCTATCAATCCTCGGGGCCATTATCCCAACGGCAATTTCACGTTTGTCTCATTTCTGACTCCAGGTGTCCTTGCCGTCGTGCTCTCGCCAGAGCCACAAATCCCACACGCCACCCGCTGCCTCTTCCACCTCTCCCCACGGCCACAAATCCCCAGCATGCCACCCGCAGCCTCTTCCACCTCTCTACACCACCACAAATCCCCAGCACTCCACCCGCAGCCTCTTCCACCTCTCTACACTACCACAAATCCCCAGCGCGCCACCCGCAGCCTCTTTCACCTCTCTCCACCGCCACAAATCCCCAGCACGCCACCCGCAGCCTCTTTCACCTCTCTCCACCGCCACAAATCCCCAGCACGCCACCCGCAGCCTATTCCACCTCTCCCCAGTGCCACAAATCCCACACGCCACCCGCTGCCTCTTCCACCTCTCCCCACCGCCACAAAACACCGGCTCGCCACCCACAGCCTCTTTCACACCTCTCTACTACCACAAATCCCCAAGCAGGCAGGCCACAAACAGAGCAGGTTTTGCTGGAGGGTGCAGGGTAGAGCCGGGCCGCTCTGCTGGCTTCTTTTGCAACTACCACGCTTGGCTATTACAACCAATTGGCCGTATTTATTTCTACGATTTATATACATGCCTTACAGCTGTGTGTGAAGCGGTCACTACCCGGTGTCCAGTGCGACCAACCCCTTCTCCCGGGGCCCCGTGTAATCTAATGCAGGTTGGTAAAACTCGGAGTACATTTTCTGTCACCAAACGCTGGTAAGTTATTTGCGAGAACAACAGTCCTCTATATTCTCCCATACATTTCCTGAGCGCTGCATAGAGCAGCCCAGGCAGCAACAAGCTCTGCACATTTTTTTTTCTTCTTTTTTTATGTGTTTCTAATGTTTCATATGTGACTCCAGGGCTGGTAATGCCATGGGAGGGTGGATGGCAGCACCAGAAGTCCCTAGGGAGGGCGGTGCAGCTCGTTAGCAGATCCGTTTATTGTTGCCAATTATGTATACATTTCCTTAATTGTGTGTTGTTTCTACAGCCATGTATCCCTGCGATGCAGTTACATTATTTCTCCTGTCGCCAAAGAAACCTTGGAATTAAGTGACATCCATTTTAATACTTAACTTCTCTACAACACAGCTTAAAGACATTGGCAAAGCCAATAGATCTGTCCAAACACTTCTAAGGTCCCAAAGGCGAGACCTATTGGCTATGCCAATGCTTGTTTTTCATTGCCATTGGAAAATGGATATTTTGTGGGTGGCAGAAAAAGCGAGTTATGGCATTTGTGGGTGCGTTGCTCAACATAACTCGAGTTTCGGTCGTTTTGTATGTTTGAGCCCTAACCATAACTCGTTTTTAACTGTTTTTTCTATTAACTTGTAGGGTGTTTTTTTTTTTTTTTAATACATTTCATTTCCAACTCCGTGCTGGACAGGCTTCGGCCGCACACAGTGGGATTTGTAGCACGGCATGACTCCATTCAAACTCCACTGCACACAACCAATGGCTCTCCCCCATTTTTCCCCTGCTTCTCTATCGATGTAGCTACAGATCTATAAACAACACTAGTAAAACACAGCAAGGTGCCTTGGCCCACCCAGCCTCTTGATTTGTAAACCGTACACCAAAGAATGATCTGCATAGCCCACTCTGGCAGATTGTACAATTTGTGCAAGGAGGCTGCAGACTTGCTTGGTGCAGTCGAGATAACCTCTAAGGGGGTAAGCCAAGAAAATGGCCATAAATATCCAATTAAATCCAACACCCAACTGCACAAGGGGTCTGTATTGAGGGGACAACCTTGAGATACTACTGCGGGAACGAAGACATCTCTCGGTGGAGGCCTCGAACAGCGGCGTGAGGCTAGAATGCGCACGGAGAGCAACAACATTACAGAGGAAATCAATACAAATGCAGATGAAACAGGAAGCCAAAGCACTGTGCTGAAAGAATGCGTGCATGCAACGGACCCTGCAGATGCTGCAGTACATTGGGAAAGGTTTTGTGCAGCTACCAAACATTTGTGATTTGCGTAGCACAGCATTGCTACTTTGAACAATGTATGTTCGCACAGGTGGAAAGAACCAGAGGGGAAACAGTTTGCAGCTACAAACACCAATGGGGAAACTAGTTTGGGACCACTGAAAAAAAGAAGAAAAAAAAAAAAAAAGGTCGCCCAACAGGCATGGCTCGATAGCCTTTAATCTTACACAATCAGTGCTTTAAATGGGCCGGTACTCGCTGGTACACTCCGGGACTGAGTACCGGCACCTTTTCATTTTGAGAGGGAGAGTACCGGCACTTCTCAAGAGCGACTTAATACTTTTAATTGGAGAGTACCGGCACTTCTCGGAAACAAGCAGGAATTCTGGTACAGAGTACCTGCACTTCTATTTTTCCATTTCAAGCACTGTACGCATTATTCCAGTGGAGTCAGAAATTGCTTTTAACCCTGCACGTTTTAAAAAAAAAAAATGTTTTTATAGAAAGCATTGTAGCACCTCTTTTGCATCCGAGCTACTAACTCTTTAATAATAGAGGCGAAAAATGGTGAACATAATTTCATGCCCTGGAGTAAAGGCGTAGCATAGGAGCAGCCAAATACTTCGGTGAGACAGAGACATTAATTATATAAACCTTTACCTATTTCAAAGGAGATACCTTCTGCATGGCTACTACAACTTCACTCGACATGTACGTGCAAGGACAGATACCGGTTACTTGGCAGTCGAACCTTACTTACAACGAAGCAATACCCAGCTCTAGAGAGCGGGCGGGGTCCGTGTGCAGGATAAGACCACTCGGCAGCTAACCATCTGGCTGCTTCATACGGGTGGAATTGCTCCACGAGGAAACATTATGCGGATACTATATAGTGGAGGCAGTTACAATGTGAGGTCCACATGGTCAAAGTGGCTGCCTGGTCAGCGCTCTACAGAGAAAATTAAGGGGGAAGAACCTAAGCAGGTTAATTACACCAGCAACTAAACTCTGCTCCATCCCCTGCCTACAAGCCCAGAATCCCAGTTTCTCTTCTCATTACTGACACGAATGTTCTCTATGGGCGACTCTTAAGGCTCCTTCTTAAATCACTCCCTGCTGGTGAGCAACAGCTTCAACCACTGTCCAGAGGTTTAAGGATGGGAGCCAGTGCAGGAAAACAAACTCACGGAGAAATGCTGGCATCAAGAGGAGGGCTCAGCTGTAAAGGGCTACACAAATCTTCATCCTTCTGCAAGTTACAGTTCGCCACTTCTATGGAAAGTGGAATCTGGCTCAGCCAATAGGAATGCGTAGAATGCTGGCAACTATCGTTTCCCTTCAATCTAGGATCAGTGGCAGGAACATGAAGCAGTCGGTCTTCTTTGCAGGTATTGGGTCAGGTCGTGTGGGGAGAGGGGTCGGCTGCCAATAGCCTTAGCACACAAATGCCGTTGGGCATTAACCACTGTTAAAGGCCTTTTATTAATTACGCACCCATGCCTGCAGCTCTGGGCCACACTTGGGAAGCTGAAGGTTGAATACCTGAGCAGAAGGCCATAATTAAAATTGAAGGTATAAGATGCAATGTCAAATAGTATAATCTCAAATGAAAATAAATGATTAAATTACAGCAAAACACCTCACAGGGAAAATAAAGGAAGTGCAGTCTGATGATTATAAATGATGTAAATATGAAGTCAATAGATTTATAATGTTGCATTTCATTCAAGAGTTGCTCCAAGCACAGCAGCGCAGAAATGTGTACTATCTTCCACTTGGATCAATTGATCGGTAATCACAAAATTATCGAACTGAAAAAAGTCAAAATAAAAGGTGTCTTCTTGGTGGGAGTATGTGCGGCACTTTTGAATATAGCAGGACAAGGGGACATTGTGACCGCCATTGAAGCCTTGCAAACCGGCCGGTATTCTGGTTCGGAGATGGAGGTAGTGAGGGACAGTGCAAGGCCTGCTATAGATGTTTCAATAGCCTTTCAACAGGGTTTCATGAGTTGTGAGCACACTATGAATTAGAGCTGGGCTCGATTAGCCATTTAATAGGAACATTTGGGCAGGTTTTCAGGTTATCCACAAGAAGTATGATGGAAATGTGGGTACGAGTGATTCAACTTCATTGGTAAAAGACAGACATGTAAAGCTCAACTCAAAAGAAAAAAAAATTCAAAATAAAAGACCCATATTTTACACGTAGAACAGGCTGCGATTTTTAACACCACTATACTGTGGTGAAAGAATATGGGCCTCATACCAATGAGACGGGGCACATTAAATCAATAGCCTGGTTTCTAACAGAATTTTGGGCTAATCCAGACTGCACGCATCAAGGAATTAATCGTTGTAAGTTGGGAAACGGAAACAAGCATTTGCAATCCAATAGGTCTCGCATTTGCGAGAGTTTAAGCTACTGGCATTGTAAACGACAATGCCTTTTATTTATCTGTTTTGATAATTAACGCATAAATAAAAGACATTGGGACTTCTTGTCCCCTGTGAAGGCTGTGGGAATAGACCGTTATCTTATCTCACTTGAAGAATCTCCTCTTTAACTGGTGGCTCTGTGAGGAACAAGAGGAGGTAGTAGAGGAGGCTGCAGCCGAGGCTTGGAGTTGAAGTACCTGTAGGAAAGTAGGATGTGCTTCTTATGGTTACCCCAACTTTTTGCTTGATGTTACACTGTTTTTGACTAGTCTGACTGGGATCCTGCTAATCAGGACCCCAGTCTATCTGCTTTCTCCCTAAAATGTTATGCCATGTTCTTAGGTACACTCCAGATTGGATACTGGGGTACCCTTGTCAGTCCCTAGTATATGGTACACATGTACCCTGGGCATAGGTACCCCAGAGGCCTCCCATGGGCTGAAGCATGTATTATGCCACCCATGAGAGGCCATGCAAAATGTAACTACAGGTCTGCTACTGCAACCTGTGTAAGCTGGTGCTTGCACCACTTACTTTAGATATAGGTTCACTATATCTATAGGTCACTACACTTAAAACCTATCAGTCACCCCTCTAGCAGGCCTTGACAATCCTGAAGGCAGGGTGCTGGGTTTTACGTGAGAGGGTGCCCCTGCATGAGCAGAGCACCCCTGCAGCCTTCGGAGACCATTCTCCCGGGTTGTCGGTGACGCAGCCAGACATATAGGTAGAGGTGCATTATATGCTCGCGTAAAATGATATCTCGGAAACAGCTGCAACAAAACATGTCGTGTTTGGTATCAAACACTTTGGAATCATACCTCCACACCAATTACCGGTGTGGGAGGTATGATTCCACCCTTCTGAAGTGAGCTTCGTGGGGTCCCTGGTCTTCCCGGTACCAGCCTTCTCGACCCGGGCAGCACAAAATGGTTGCTGCCAACCAGAGACATTTCTGCCCTCCTGCTGCTCAGCCAAGCTCGAGCAAGGGAAGCAGCACAATAGGCATGCTGTCAAAGGGAGGTGTGACCACCTCCCAGACAGGATTTAGTGTATTGGGGCTGGGTGGGTTAATGTGAATAACAAGGACCCCCTGCAATAAGTAAAGATCCCTAGGGCAGGGCAATAATATATTTGAAGGTAAATCCCTAGGCAGTCATGTGGTCAAAATCAGTTAAAGACTCATATCAAGAACAGGCATGATGCAATTAACTCCGTGTCAACTACAGACATTACTTTTTAAGAAAGTTTCTATTTTTTATTAATCTCATTTAAAAAAAAAGACATTTCTAGACATATATATAACTCTTCAATACTATAAAGCAATCATTACAATTTCAAAACAAACATAAATACAATTTAACAGACTACAAAAAATCCAAAATTGAATACGGTACAAAATTTATTAAATTGGTAACAGGATTATAAAAACAGAGATGATTGAACAGTGGCTAAAAAATGGAATCCTCTTCAACGCGCGTTTCGGCGCACACTGCGCCTTCATCAGGAAAAGCCACAAACAATATCCTTAGATAAGTGCGAAGGATGAGGTTTAGTTCCTACAAATCGTCAGAATGGACTGCTGGAGCTGATAGACAACATATTCGATTCCTATGTCAGGTATACGGATGTGTATTCCTTTAGGGAGTCAGAATTTATTCGAGTCCAGAAATGATGTACCGGACACGACAGGCTTGATAGCACTTGATAAGCTGGTACACAATAAGCCAAGTATAACACGGTTGTTTACTGCTCAGAAGTCGATATGAGGGAGTGAAGGGGTTATTTAAAACTGCCTGCAGGCTGACGTCAGTGACGGACGCTTAGTGGCGCTCAATGCGCTGGCACACGATGTGCAAAACACGAGGAATTTAGAAGCTCTTCAAGAGTCGATGTAAGTTCGGTAATATTAAACAGCCTGCGGCCTGGCGTCTTAGATGAACGCTTGATAATGACGGAATAGTTTCGCTCCCACTTCCACAAGATAGTTGGGGCTGGGTGGGTGCACATCCAAAGTGCCTGAAAGTCTGCACGAGGGGCACACTTGGTGTCCCTGTATATAGTCCAGTTCAAACCAGTCCTTGGAGCCGTTGGCTCCTGCTCTGGAGCGAAACTGGACAAAGGACAGGGGAGTATCCTCCCCACTGTCCTGACCCTCCCCTGGGAGAGTCCCCTGAATCTGTTCAACCCTCTCCTGTGGGTACTTATGGGCTTACCTGTCTGTAGGACCCTAGATTCGATGTGGACAAGATTCTGATCAAGAAACCACTGACCTTCGACCGTCTGGACACTCTGGACTTCGACTGGGCCCGACTTCGTCTCCTGGACGCTTTTCTTCTTTCCCGCAGTGGTATTTCCTTGAAGTCTTCCATTGAGATCGACAGCGGTTCCCGACAGCACTTCAGCCCTATGCACCCGGCTTCCCTGGGATAGGTAACTCTGGTACTACGGTATCCACGGGTGGGGTGGCTCTCGAACCTCCTATGATCCAAAGGGTTTCTTCGTAATCCACTGGGAAGGGTCTTTAAACTTTAAAAACTGCAACCGCGACTCTCCCATTGAATTGTAAGTAGCATGGGGTCGTGTTCTCACACTGCACCCGCCCTCCATGGGGTCCCTCCTTACTCACCTTGGGTGGTTCCTTGGGGTACCAGCAATTCTACAACCTCTAGACACTATCTTGACTCGAGTCGTGGTTCTTATACCACTATTTTAGTATATGGTTTGGTCTCCCCCTAGAGCCCACTGTGTATTAGTGCTGCTTACGATTGTTTCTGTGCTACAGTATTGTGTGCTTTGTGTTTATCTGCGTGTAGCAGATACTGTGAGGTATTTAAGGTGTGTTATAATAATAAATACATATTTTTATAACTACTGTGTGGTTCTCCTTTCATTTAACCAATACAATAAGGTTGCATTCTGGTCAAACAAGCTGCTTAACATTCCTTCAAGACTAAGCCTGAAGGCTGCTCTCCACAGCTACCACTTGGATAGCTTTCTAAGGTTATCGTTGACCTCTTAAATCACCATAAGGGTTGTTTGGACTGGTGCAAGGTGCCCACTTTAATTGGTGGGCATCATATACCAGGCCAACTTCTCACAGTACCTCCTAGCTTTGATAGGCAGCAAGGTGGTGGTCTAAGCAGTAGCAATGGATAACAGTCTGTGGTCTGGCAGTGACCATGCCAGTTTTGCACAACTGGAGGACTTCATCCTTAGAGCGGCCAAACAGATTTTCATCAAAGGGCCTTGTGCAGGGCCACTGGCCTAAGATCCAATGACTTAAACCACAATTGCTAGTGCTTGGAAATCCTGGCACTGGCAGCAACATCAATGAGGTCCGAGGACTTAAGCAGCTACTTTGCCCAAGCTAGGAATACACCCTTACTGGACACTGCATATAGGTGCAATCGTCAAATAAGCCACAAATGAAGGCAGCAACTGGCTACAATACTTAAAATGAGCTTTTCTCAGCAAGGGATCAGTGAAATTGTACTGTTTCTGGTCGCAAGTCTCTTGAACCACTTGTCCTCCAAGGAAAATTCTGTTTTGCCCTTCAGGGAAGCTCAATCAAAACAGAGTGAGCTAGGAGTTTTGTAAAACAAAGAATAGACTTTTTTTTAGGACCAGTGTACGTTATCAGAAGGCTGAAAATATAGGTTCAGACAAAGGCTTTCATTAGGCCTGCTAACGAATTTCTGTATCACTGTCCAAAACAGGCTTTGGTTGAGTTATTAAACCCACTACTGTGTAAATACCCTAATTTTTTAGTGGGAGCGCTGTCTTCATGGACGCTGCTTCTAAATTCTTTGCCATAACATGACATTAGCATCTCTGTGTCTGTTGGTACCATGTCCTGGTCAGTCCAGCTCCCCCAAACGAGTCGTCTTGCTAGGAGGCAACTTCAGATTGACTCACAAGGTATCGAACATTGCAGAAAAGCCAGCTGGGGCGGTCAGTTTCTGGACTGGCAGCGGAATTGGGATCTATAGTGTCAGAGAGGCTAATCACTTGGAGTTAGTCTTCTAGTCCAGGAAACAGCACCCAAAAATCGATGAGCAGTGCAGAAGGGGAGGCGAAAGCTGCACTCTAATGGGCAGGAACTGCACCAGGAACATGAGCACATTGATTGGCATGGAGTCCCGGTCTTTCTCTTCTGCAGTCATCCAGGAAAGAGTCCAATCATGCTGCCCTTGCTCTCTGGAGAGCATGCATGCCTAGTGAATGTCCACTTTAAATGCGCATTAACGCCAACCAGTTTACCCAAAGTGAAGAGTTCTCAAGTTGGAATAGCAGGTCTGTCTGGAGATTTTAGTTCAATGAAGCAATAAAATGTGGCCGATTAGCAAGCTACAACAATTTCCAAGTACATCTTAAAAATGTTCAGCGTCATTTTCGCTTAAATTCACCTGTAAATGTCATGCTTTTTGGGTTCAGTTTCTTACTACTACGCTTTTGAGTAGGGAGTGTCACAAGTGGGGTGGCGGGGGAGAGGGGGCATATAACCCTTGCATTTAACAATGAGCAAATAATAAAAATAACCATGAGACTCCTATAACCTCCGCTTGATAGAGCTCATGGTCTGTGTATAACAAGTTCAGTAACTCATTACAAGAAGCCTAGTGTCCGCACTCGCAGATCGATTTATTTCAAGTCAACAAAAAGCTGCGATTCTCAAACAAATGGATAGGCTCTGTGTATCCAGCCGGAACTGGCTGCTTTGCGACGTTATCTCTTGAGTAACTATGGAAACCGACCTCAGCTATGTGAGCTATTCCAACAATGCAACGTAGACAGCTCCCAGAAACAGTAGGATCTGGTCTGGAAACAAGGCGAGTAGTGGCGGGTTTACACTAAAAAATTCACCAGAAATCCATTTTATCTTCCGGTTCACAAAGTTTGCTAAACATGCAATATGAAGTTACGAGAGCAACTGTCTATGAAGGAGAGGTGACCAGAGTCCTCCTTCATTGCCATGTAGGTTTTGACGTGATAGATTCTGGCCCACCGCGCTAAGAGAATGATGAAAAGGAAGAGGGTCTACGAGGCAGGGGAGTGCATGGCTAGAACAGGAGGGGAAATGAGCATTAGCAAAGCCAATAGGTCTTGCCTATGCCAGAGCTATTGTCTTTGCTAATGTGTCTTAGCCATGACGTACACCAACGTGGCTGCTGTTCAGCACTGCTAAAAGTTTGTGGCATAGAGGAGAGTGGCATGCCGCGTAGTGGCGTAGAGTGTAGGGGGACAGAGTAGAGGGCAGTGGCGTAGAGTTCAGTGTTGTAGAGTGCAGTGTAGAAGAGTGGAATACAGTGCAGTGACGTAGAGTGCCATTGTGCAGAGTAGAGGGGCATAGAGTGCAGTGGCGAAGAGTGCTGCTGAGTAGGGTACAGTGGTGAGTTTTGTGCTGTAGAGTGCAGTGGTTCAGAGTAGATTGGTGTAAAGTTCAGTAGCGTGGAATGCATTGATTTCCAGTGGAGTGGTGTCGAGTGGATTGGTGCAGGGTGGAGTGGTGAAGGGTAGGGTAGAGTGGCGCAGAGTGCAGTGGAGCTAGGTAGATGAGAATGGCTTAGAGTGGACTGGCGTAGAGTGCAGTGGCATACAGAGCAGTGGCATAGAGTGCAGTGTTGCAGAATAGAGTGGCATGGAGTGGTGCACAGTAGAGTGGAGTGGCCCAGACTGGACGTGGTGTAGAGTGCAGGCGTGAAGAGTGGCGTAGAGTGCATTGACATAAAGTAGAGTGGTGCAGAGTAGAGTGAAGTGGCAAAGAGTGGAGTGGGGCAGAGTAGAGTGCAGTGATGTGGAGTGGTGCAGAGTAGAGCAGAGGGCATAAAGTGGACTATGCATGATGTGGTAGCACACTGTCATTAAAGACAACACATTTTCAATTGAAATGGCCATTACATTTGCACAGACATACAGCTTTACTGACTAAAGTATACAGCACACAAAAGATAATGTGTGGATAAGTCACCACCAAGTGTATTGATTTGTTTTGATTGTATTAAAATATTTGTTTCCTCCACACTTGGGAATTAAAAAAAAATGTGCTTTACATGTGCTTTCCTAATTCTGAAATATCTGCACAGTTCATTTACACACATTTAAACTTTGTTGTGTGCTAGAAAAAGCCTTTCATTTAACAGCAAGATTGTCACATAAAGCCTCACACTTTGAAGTCAGAGAAAGGAAAGTAAACACCAAGCTCCCACAGAGGACAGGGCCCGACATCTGACCTCAGTCTTTGAATGCATAGCAAAAGTGAAAAGATAAGTACAAGATTTAAATGCCTGTTTACAGAAAAGGGGCACTCAGAAGGATACAGTAAATAAGCGGTGCTCCATGCGAGGGATGAACTCAAGCTGGACAGCCTAAAACAAATAAAGCCAGCACATAGAAAGCAAGCAAATGTGAGTTACAAACCACAAAGCCAATGGTATGCAATGGTCGGAATGCATTCCCAGGGAAGCTTTCCGAATGTCCCCAAGGTGGATATAGCAAACCAGACAGCTGTGCTGTCTGGTATGCTTCGACCTAAAAAAAAAAAGGAGGTCTGCCACCACATCAAAAGCATTGCTGCATAACTGCACTGTAGGACAGGACAAAGAATGGGAGTGGGATTGAAGATGGAGGCATCCTCCAGAAAGGCACAAAAGGGACATGGGTGGCATCAGCATCTCCCTTGTGGAGCACCCAGGAATAATTTTTAAAGTGATATGGTAGCTTTTTGGGGGCCACTGCCTACTCTGCACAGATAGAGTCAATGGACTAAAGCTTTATCAGAGGCAGAAAGACCTCAAATGCTGTTCACGCCACGGCTTGAAAGACTAGACATGTGATCTAGTGGCCCAGGTATGTTTTATAAAGAGCTGTACACCTTGTTAGCTCACCTCATAGTTTCCCTTCTCGACAAAGCACAAGGGTTTCTACAGGTGCTATGCATGAGATGATACACATAAGATCTAAAGTGACCATGTCAATGTGCTTGTCACTGACTTGGACTAGCAAGAATAGGCCAAGTCTTGGTAGGCCGGGTGACTACTGGGAGTCAATTAAAGACTTGGGCTTCTTCATAAAAGGAGAACAACAAGACAGAAAGCTGTGGAGTAAGAGGTGACTCAGAAATAGTGTGGGGGCAACAGAAAGCACACCAAGTCAAGAGCAGAGTGAAAGAGGCAAGTCTTCATCTCCCCGTGGAACTTTAGCAGGACTCGAGCTGGGAGGGCATCCCTGAGCCAGGAGCCTTGGACATGGAGAGATCTTACATCTGGGTCTGCAATGGGGTAGAGGAGGGTGCTATCAGCATGCGATGATGGATAACTCTACCTGATGAGTCCTCATCTCATTAATCTCCTCCAGGCATCAAAATGGCTCTGATCCAGTGACATGACCGGGGTTCACAGAGCCACTCCTGGCTTTTCTGAAACTTGGTGCTGACCCTACTCAAGTGCAGTTTTCATCCAGGTTTAGCTGGCAAGACACCTTCCCACTCCAACTCCCTCTGGCATGCCTTCGAAGCCTAAGGAGCTGGCAGGTTAGTGGTTTGCCCCTCCCCAGAAGTCTCCATCCCAATGTCAGTGGCCTTTAGACAGCTGTTCGACTCTATCCCAGACTCAATGTGTTCTACTCTGCCTCCATAGACCTCACCCATTTTTAATGCCATCAGCACCAATGAATTTATAAAAAACAATGGTTCAGGTGTGGCCTAAAAAGGTCCAAAAGCAAAAAGCGTGACCCAGAGTGGGGCACTTATTATTTCCAGCAAAGAAATTAATTCACTAGGAGCAGGAAAAAGAGTCTGTAAGGGTCATGTAGGTCACAAGATGACAGAAATTTATTCGTAGCAATTTCAGTTTTTATGGTGCTCACACAGTAAGTGAAAACGTGCTGTGAAAGAGTGGTAGTGAATTTTAAAAGACATCGCATTGACAACAATATGGTAGAACTCCTAAATGATTTATACAGGTTTTTAGGAGTTCATGTTGTGAAATGGTCGACGACGTTTCAACCCAAGTATTGGGGTTCATCTTCAGGACAACGGTGAGCTAGTTGAGTTTAACCATGTGTATGGCTGAGTAGTTCCTGGGGTCAGTACTTCAGGACGGGAGTCGAGGCTCCCGTAGGCAGTATATTTAAACAGCCAGATGGGTTTCTTCAGGCGAAATAAATTGGACTTAGGCTGTGCAGCTGGGCAGTGCTAAAGTCAACCTGGGCAGCATCAATTTATTTGGTAGGGCGACAGGGCATTGAATGGATGCCTGAAGCCGTGCAGTCTAGAACGTCCTGCTGCTGCTGTAGCTGGCTAATGAATAGCCAGCTACAGCAGCAGCAGGACGTTCTAGACTGCACGGCTTCAGGCATCCATTCAATGCCCTGTCGCCCTACCAAATAAATTGATGCTGCCCAGGTTGACTTTAGCACTGCCCAGCTGCACAGCCTAAGTCCAATTTATTTCGCCTGAAGAAACCCATCTGGCTGTTTAAATATACTGCCTACGGGGAGCCTCGACTCCGTCCTGAAGTACTGACCCCAGGAACTACTCAGCCATACACATGGTTAAACTCAACTAGCTCACCGTTGTCCTGAAGATGAACCCCAATACTTGGGTTCGAAACGTCGTCGACTATTTCACAACATGAACTCCTAAAAACCTGTATAAATCATTTAGGGAGTTCTACCATATTGTTGTCAATGCGATGTCTTTTAAAAATTCACTACCACTCTTTCACAGCACGTTTTCTTCACTTACTGTGTGAGCACCATAAAAACTGAAATTGCTACTGAATAAATTTCTGTCATCTTGTGACCTACATGACCCTTTACAGACTCTTTTTCCTGCTCCTAGTGAATTAATTTCTTTGCTGGAAATAATAAGTGCCCCACTCTGGGTCACGCTTTTTGCTTTTGGACCTTTAGGCCACACCTGAACCATTGTTTTTTATAAATCCATTATCACCCCAGGTTCATATATCGGGGTACCCTTGTCTCCCATCAACCTCATCAGCACCAATGAAGGCATCAGGGTTTTTGTTCTTTTGCCTGGCATTGAAGTTTATTGCTGAAGCCTAGCACATGCTAGTAAATTTTATTTGTGAATTTGTGAATTGTGAATTTGTGAGTTGCCCTAAATTCTCGCCCAGATTGTTTTCCTCTCCCGTGTTTCATGTTAGGCAATAGCAGGCAAGTGCACGCACCAGTGCTGGTTTGGTCCATGATGAGCAGCTTGTTGTTCTAGGCCACCTCTCAGCTTCCTAACCTCTTCCCAACGTCTGGATTCTGGCAGTGTTCTGAGGCCTTTTTGGACCTTCCGCTGCAAAGAGCCTAGATAATTGTGCTCTATCTACCAGCATGTTCCTCACCGATATCCACTCTGAGGAGCAATTGCAGTGTGACTATAAGGTACCAAGTAGGATTGTGCACTGCATTCCACCTCTTCTCTGCCTCCAAACCGTGGAGGGAAATAGGACAAAGGATGACAAAAGATGGCAACGGGTGTCACAGAGCCAGGTTACACCATACATGGCTCTGTGACATCACATGCGGGGAGGTGTCAAAGCTGACTTGGAGCAATGTTGCCACCTGTTGGCACAGAACAGCTATTGCAAAATTTAACGGATCCAGCCTGTCGACTGGAAGAAATTCAAGAGGTGAGGAATCTGCAGGTAAACAGAATATCCACCAGAAAGATTGTTGATTAAGACATTAAAGAAAAAGTTACTTATCTTCAGAAGCATAGTCAGAACACCAGGTCTGGTGACAGCGAGGCACCAGAAAAGTGCCTGCAATCTGCATGCAAATATTCAAGCAGCATGGCTCTTGGATACCCTAGGTAAAAATTATATCAAAACACACAATTAAAAGCCTATGAAAGTATTCTATTCCTCAAATGGTGCTGCAGACTGGGAATATTCAGCACATCTAAGGATGCACAATGCTAGGTGATATTCAGCACCTTCAAGAGTGTACATGCTGAGGGATATTCTGCACCTCCAAGGGTGCAGAAGGCTGGGGAATATTCTGCACCTCCAAGAATGCAACAGCTTGGGGGATATTCTGCACCTCCGAGGAAGCAACACGTATTGTAGAGATTCAAAGGGTAACGAAGGCTATTGGGATTCTTCACCTCCACACGCTGGGGATATTCTTCATCTCCAATGGTAAAACAGACTGTTCTGCCCTTTGAGGTGCATGATATTCGCAAACTCCGGAATATTCTGCACCCTAAAGTGTGAGATGGGCTAGCAATATTCTTCATCTCTACAAACAGGGAATAAAATATTGAAGGAGTGTGTCTTTGTGATAAGTTGTGAAATGCCTCCTGAGTATGTCACGGTGAGAGGATGCAGAGTCGGCCTTTGCTTAGATAGCGCCCTGGGCGAATCCAAATTTTACGCCCTCTCTCAAGCGTTTTACTTTATCTATTTGTTAAAATTTTTAGAGGGGTAAAAGAAGGCGGGGAAGGTTAAGGTGCGCCAAGAGAAGAAAATCAAACCAAATGAGGACATGGGTACCAGCAGCCTTCGTAAAAAGTGTTAAAGCACAGCTAGGGCAAATGGAGAATATGGCAGGAAGCACCTGCTCCCCTCTGAAGGGCAGTGCCCTGGGCGTGGGCCCAACTCGCCCATGCTAAAGGCCAGCCCTGAGAGGAAACAAAAACAGCAGGAATAAGAGATGCAATGCCAAATTCAAAATAAAAATGCACTCAGTGGTCTCTGGAACAGGAGACAAGATGTTTGTTCCAAGAAGGCAGCAGCGGAGGAAGATGGAGGCCGCCATTATCTGTACTTCGCCCTTGCTGACACTGGCACTTGGAAATGCTGGCTATGGCCTAGCATTTCCCAAGCGCTCAATTTGCAAACCTAACCACATTTGCAAATATTACCTTTTCAAGCACTTTCAATGCAACATATCATGGAGGGAGGATACATCTCTGTTCGAAGGTCACATTCAACGTGGTGTCTCGCGACTAAGAGGGTTCCACTGCTGCCTTGCCACAGCCTTGGATTTCCGGATAGGTTCAAAATCACATAAGGAAAGATAATAAAAGAGTCCCAAAAATGAATACATTAAATTGCAATAACTTGATAATATATATGCACAATATATTACAAAGAAGTATATGATGTGGCTGGCAAGGGCAGGCAAACTCAGCTTTCCTCCAGAGATCGGTAAACAGAGAATCATTAAAACTTTGCAACAGGGTGACATCTGCATTTACAGTGCTTTGAGACAGCAAGAATGTGTATAAAGTGCTACAGAAAATGTGTTACTAGAATGAATCTGATAAAATAAAGCAGCCAACACCATAGTACATTATTTGATGCTCAAATAGTGGGTGTAACTCAACTCAGGCTTACTATACTAGCTTCTTAAGAATGAAAATCCGAGTTAATTTAGCTAACAATTGGAGCGTCCTGCTTGTACAGAGAGCTACTGCCAACAACCACTCAACCCAGTTAGTCAGATTACCAACACTGCAAAGCTAATGAGTCTGCACACATGTGGGTATATATTACTGTATTTCTACATAGGCAGTTTATGTATAGCCTCCTCGTGGCGATTTTGGAGTCACTGACATAAAAGGACTCCCTATCCCTCTATGCAGAAGCTTCATTATGTCTCCAGTCAACTTCAGTATTCCGTACACCACAGTTGATGGTGAAATGCATTCAATTTCACTGGTTCCTGCTAATGTCAAGGATTGCCTGATTATTTGCAAAATCCAAGCTGAAGTAATCTGTATATAATAGTGATGCCTTAAAGCCTCAAGACCCCGCACTCAATAATGGGAGGGGGGCGAAATCCATCTTGCTTGTACCTCGGGATGTGATAACCCATTAACGAACGAATTTATGGGCAAGAAATCTTCCAGGCTGCTCTGCTTCACCTTCATACAAAATGAATACAAATGCCATTTTGGGATAAATGAGTGGGTTAACACAAGCAGTGCAGAAGAGTCAAGCATTGTGGAAGTGTCAGGCCGAGTACTGCTAGTGGGACTATCACCCCATGCGTCTGATGGCTGATAAAACAAGCACTGGCAAAGTCAATAGGTCTTGTCTATACAGGAGTTATTGTTTTTTTCAAAGTATTTTAGCCATGCTGTACATTGGCCTAGCTGTTGTGCAGCATGGCTGAAAGTAAAGGGAAAAAAAGTGCGGCGGTCAGCGATAGATGTGTCATAGCTATTTTTTCCCTTTACTTTTATCCATGCTGCACAAATATGGCAAAACAAAACATTGACAAAGCCAATAGCTCTTGCATAGGTGTGACCTATTGGCTTTGCCAATCCTGGTTTTCTGTAGTACGGACAACAAACACTGAGCATGTATCTAACGTACATTTAAGTAGGGATTGGAACTCAGCATCGACGTAAAAAAACATTTCTAAAAGCCGGGATAAACCAACAGACTACTGCAGGAGGACAGTTATTATAGGTCTTCAAGCAGTGTCTTCAAAACACATGAAAGGAGCTGGAGAAAAAGCACGCTGGCAAAAATATACAAAACAAATAAACACAGACAAGTTTCAATTGGCACATTTCGATTTCAAGGACGGCAAATTGTAAAACAACTGTCGCGCCCTACCTTCTAAAAACAGCACACGGTAACACAAACATGTGTGACTTTAAATAAAGGTACACTGCTAGAACTAACATGTTAACGTGCCTGCGCACTTAGTCTATGTAATCTCAAACCACAACTGCCAACAACCTGTCCTGCAAGTGGTGCATGTATGGGTCTGAGGACCCAAGCGCACGGAGGGTGCTTGAGATTTTGTATTGTATTCAATGTCTGGGAGATATGGATTGCACACCTGCTATAAGACCCTCCACCATTTCCAGCTCAAACTTTTGTCTAAGTCAAATACCGTTATTGCATATTTCCTAACAAGTGCTACGACACAGCCAGCGCTGGCATCGTCATAACGCTTTTTTTAATCTCTGTTGGCAGGGAGGAAGGGGAGGCAAGCAACAACAGCGGAAGGGGGTTAAGCAACATCAACGGGAGAGGGGAGGCAAACAACGGCGGAAAAGAGGAGGCAAGCGATGAAGGAAGGGGGTGAAATAAACAATGACAGGCGAGCAAGCAATGGCGGGAGGAGGGACAAACAACAAGAACAGGGGGTGGGCAGGCGCAAGCAACAAAGGGCAGGCTACAATGACAAGGAAGCAGCGACGACAGGGGAAGAAAAAAGAATTTTAAAAGTACCCGAATCAGAGCACGAGCAGTGGAAAACACTAATAAAGCAATAAATTAATACTTGGTCCATGCACCACCCAATTGACCAACACACAAATAGAAAGTAAAACCGGCACACGCTGATCAATGAGAAGCAACGGAATGAGGGACGATGAAGCCAAATAATAATTAATGGGCTTTAAGACCCTTTAAGTTGACACAAGATCTCACAAGCAACAGTGCAAGCGCTGTCTCAGGCGAGGCCCAACGAGAGCAATTGCTTGGGCAAATGCATCAATTATTTAAGTAGGACAAGGAAATTCATGCCCTTAAAAAAAGTTGAGAAAATGGTGATTTTATCACCACACACCCTTTGTTGATACAATTTGCAGAGAAAAAAACTGCCGCTTTTATCTGCAGCACTTTTTTTTCCCATTTATCCACCCAAAACCCAAATTTAGCTGTATTTTGCCTAATTTCTCGGTCCTCTCTAGGGAATTCACAAACCCTGAGTACCTTTAGAATCCTCAGGATGTTGGAAGGTAAGGACACAAATTTGGCGTGGATGCCTTATGTGGACAAAAGGTTATGGGGGGGGGGGGGGTCTAAGCGCAAACCACCCCAAATAGCCAAAAAAGGGCGTGGCATGGGAGGGGGTGTTGAGGCCTGGCAGCGAAAGGGTTAATTGAAAATGTTGCAGTGATATTATCAATGTTGTCACAGAAGATGTTATAAGTGATGTAATATGTGGGTTAACTAGTAGAGCATGGCGATGACACTAGATGTGTACATTTGTTCATTTTTTTATGCAATGAAATAGAAAAGCATTTACATTGTGTTTACATTTAGAACACGTTTTCTTAAAATAATCACTGCTTTTTAAACACAAACAAGTAGATGAATGTTTATTTCTGATTTAGAAACGAAAATATGCATTGTAAATAATGGTTTACATCTACATTTTATATAAAAAGACAGACCGTTTTAACCTACACTGCAAAATATGCCCGATCGTTTTAAGTGTGGGTTATTGATGGGCTCTGGCATCACAACCTGTGACGTAAATAAATGTGAATTGCTTAGGTTACTAAACACCCACTGTGATTTAGGCCATAGTATGTGTGTAGTTAAAATGGTTGCCTAACTTGCTCACTTAAGAGTACAGATTTGTTTTCTTCTTTAAGACTTACCTCGCCCCTGTGACTTCATTTCCTTGCCTCCTGGACTGATCACGGAGGTATGGTGCGCCTCCGCTGATGAATCCCAACTATTTGCATTTCAAAAGCCAGCTTGCAAAGGTCTTGAATTAACGAGACACTGATGCAAGGGCGCGCAATTGTGTTTTTTAACGTAAGATTTCTAAAATTATTTCAGGAGTTGGCCCCACTTCCAATCAATCCTTCTAGTACAGACAGCTCTTTATTCCAGCAGGCAGGGCGTCCATTTTAAAAGCGCCATTCTCAATCGCTGCAGAATAACTTGTGTCTTATTCAAATACAATGGGTGTCCATTTTAAAAGATCCAAATTCCAGAGCTTCAGCTGCTTGGGAGGTGCTGGAGTACCATGGGTGCACAGCTGCACCTACTGTTGGGGTTTGGTGCTGAAGGCTTGTCTTTTCTTGGATCTGGATAAACGCAAACAATTTGGGAGGCTCCTTATAACGCTACGGTGGGGGGAGGGCACCATCTACATTTTCTAATCCCAGTACTGGAAATCTGCAGCACCTGACTTCAAACACCAGGGACCATATTACAGAAGGTGACCCGGGGGCGCAACGGGCGTTTGCACCCGCTTTGCGCCCCCCGGGTCACTTTGGTATTATAGAAGGGGGCGCAGACGCTTGTGCGTCCCCTTCTATAATACCGATAGCGCTGGCGCACCTAATGCACCATCGCTACCTTCAGAGGGTGTTGCCTCATTTGCATAGGATTGTGCCCTATGCAAATGAGGGAATTCCTTTGACTCTGCGCCCGTGCCATATTACAGACAGGTACGCAGAGTCAAAGAAGCCCGGAGGAGGTGCACTGACAGTGCGCCATTTAAAAGATGGCGCACTGTCAGTGCTCCCCCCAGAGCAGCCCTCTACATCCCCTTTGAAAGTGCAGGCGGGTGCAGAGCAGCTGCTCCGTGTGAAAACACAGAGCAGCTGCTCCGTGTTAGGGCAGCGCGAGTTCGCGGCTGCCCTGGAGGCAGCGCATTCACCCTAATAGGGCACATTATCATTGTTTGCACCCGGTGCACCTTTTGAAAGGTGCGCCGGGCGCAAACAATTATAATATGTAATAAGGCCCCAGATTGCAAATAGGTTTCTCACAATCCGATAAACAGTTCGGAGGATGTTCGCATGGTCTGCAGGTTTAAGGGTACAAGCAAATTGGAACAGTATTATCTACACCACACTGTTCCACTTTGTTTTAATCAGACCACAAGTTCGCCACAGCACAACTGATTAAACTACCAGTGAATAGGAGTATGAGGCACTATACAAAGGTCACAATAGACACATGATGTACACGATGTCGCATCTTCTACTAATCTCCCACACTGATCATGCTGGGTCTGCTCAGTCTCTTAGTTGATATCTGGTGGCGGACACTGGACCATTGGCATCCTAATGGTTGAGGAAACTCTGTGGCTAAAGGCTCAGATCCACCTGCTAGTTACGTGTCTCCCCAAGACTAGGCCTCAGATGAAGCCTGAGTCCTTTAAGATTATGGCCATTTCTCCTGGCAAGGCTAATGGTCCTGTGCAAACCTGGCTATCACCTGCTAAAAATTCACTCTGACTACTATGGATGGAGAAAAAGCCTCATCTCATTCTGGATAATAAATAAGGCTCCCAGTTTTCCGTTTTTACTGATTTTTACAGATAAATACAGACAGAAAACATTCATTTTCTTGTCTGTATTTATTTTTAAATGTGGATAAAAACGGAAATTGGGTTGCTTTTTTAGTAATTCTAAATACTATCTGCCATGACTGCCAGGCCAATAGATGTGTGGATTGATATATAAGGGGTTAAAAAGAAAGGAATTTTAGTAAAGAGGCCTTAACTGCATTAGATATGCACAAGGTTGATACAGAAATGTGCATATTTTCTTATAAGCGCACTGATTTATCTTCTGTGGGTGTTCACAGCACTGAAACTGGCAGAAATTCAAGCATTAGTGCATATTTATTGGTTAAATAAATGTGGAAATATACTCATTTCAGCTTAATTCTTCCACAAAACTCAAAATAAATATGGATAAACACAGATAAAATTAGCAAAAAATAAATATGGATAAATACAGACGGAAATGGCAAAAAAATAAATACCATAAAACCGGGAGCCCTAATAAATTAAAATCCTCCTGTCCATGGCTATAAAATCTCAGCACAGGGCTCGTTGGCTTGTCGCAGTGAGCCATTTATTTCAGCTGGCAGATTTAGGTCTGCTGCTCACTTGATGGCTCGGCACATTTAGATGGTGTTACTAGATATAACAAGGGGAGGAATTTTGGTCCCACTGGAGTGTCTCATTCTGCAGGTCAGTGAATAATATTGTAGTCCTTTATGGTCCGCTTTTCTGTGGGAAGGCCCTGATGTCGGAACATTTATTGTTTAATCCTGGCCTCCAATGGGACCACAGTATCTCGAGATAATTTCGTAGAAGAGATTTCTGACCTTGGAGCTAGGTGTCTATTGCCTTTGGGGATGGCACAAAACAAGAAAAAATAATAACAAGCAACTTACTTGTATGTGCCATTGTATGAGTGATAAAGCAGCAATCTCAGACAAGTATACTAAATGAATGCGTTAAGGAACAGGTTTAATGTATCTTCCACAGACAGGAAAATGAAAACATGCTATAGGGTTCAAAGTAAAGACAAGCATTGGCAATGCCAATAGGTCTGGCTTTAAAGGAACGTTGTACAGGAATGTGACGCATTAGCAGTAAATAGCATGGGAATGGATATGTATTTGTGTGGGAGCAAAGAACTGCAGAATAATGTTGGTTAAAGTTAAAAGGTAAGGTTACAGTTGCACTGCCAAACCAGACCTAAACATCCATATAGGTTAATGAGTGCCTTTCTCCTCTCTGTACTGCTGCAAGAGAAATATGCCATAAATTATCTAGTAATCGAAGACACTTCAAAAACATTGCAGTATCATGTCTGTGCCCCAGAACGGTCAGGCTCAGGCAGCTGGATAAATGAACAAAAGGATCGCAGCTGTGCGGAGAGCAAGTACTTTTTTGTGGAAGCACACAACTTTTGCCCAATCGAAACATGTACTCCTTGCTCAAAATGTGGGCGGAGCAAAATACCCAGTCTAGTGATGCTCACATAATTTTCTGCTGGATAGCTGCACTCTCAAGCCAGATCATGACAAATTAATGTCCACAGGTCTGGAAGGAACTGGAACGTACAAAACAATTATCAGTGATCCAGACACTATATTATCAACCACAACAAGCACTGGCAAAGCCAACAGGTTTCACCTACGTGAGACCTATTGGCGCTGTCACTTTTTTAAAGCTGTAGCACAGCAGCCCGTGCTGCTGTGCAACATGGCTTAAATTAAATAAAAAAAGCGCTATGGCGAGTTCAACGCTGGCAGCACCATAGCGATTTGTTTTTATTTAGTTTGAGCCATGTTGCTGCTGGGCAACATCTTATAAAAATAATTGACAGCGCCAATAGGTCTTGCATAGGCAAAACCTATTGGCTGTGCCTATGCTTATTACTGCACTGAGCACTCCATGCATGGCGAAGCATTCAAATTAGTTATATTACAAACAAAGCATTCAGTTGTGGTTAATTTAAACATAAATGTATGTTGTTAACAATTACATGACGCATTTGACAATTCTCATGTGAAAACAGAGGCCTGCTAGGGGTTAACATATAATGACAATATTTTGCAAAACTATTTTTCACATTAACTTTATTTTAACAAGGTACAGAGCCCAAAATCTACATCATTGGGATTACTGTCCTCCAAGAGAGGTGTTCATATGGCACTAGCCAAATATTGCCAAATAATTGGGGGCTGATGCAAATCAGTTTCAACACCGGCATAGCCGTCAAGTTTCACACAGTGACTACCTGATCAAGCCCTGGTTTTTACTTTGTTTTCTGAGACTTGCACTCCTGTTTTTAAAGTAAGATATAGAAGGTCTACAAGTCCCAAAATGCAAAGAAAAAAACTGGACGGGAGAAGCTAGTCATGCGTAAACCTCTCGAGGACTGACCAAGATCGGCTTCCTTTACAAGGGGCAGACTCTCAGAGTACCGTCCCCCATGATGACAAGCATATAAGTCAAGGTCTGACTTGGATACACTTCACTGCAAAGGGATGAACTCTAACTAAGTGCGAAGCCCACAACTTCATCCATATACAGAAAGCTTCAACACTGACTGGCTTTGATGCAACGGGTCTAATTCTAAGAGTATCAAACGACACAGAGAAAGCCATGTATGCCCAGGTACCACACGGATCGACTACAAATAAGCGCAAGGCATCAAAATGAATTGCAATATTTTAATATTCCTCCCAAACACACATTCTAAAAAAGAAAGTGCTATGACGCGTCCAGCACTGGCCATCATAGCACTTTTTCTTCTGAGGTGAGGGCAAAGAAAAACAAGCATTTGCAATGCAATAGGTCTCGCATTTATGTGAGTTTCGTAAATGCAACACCTATTGCATTACAAATGCTAGTTTGCAAAAACACCCATGCGGCGCTTTAACATCGGCCGCGCCCCTTTCTTTAGACGAGCCGTGTCTAAAGAAAGGGGCATGGCCGCCATTATAGTGAAAGCGCGGTATGGGGTGCTTTTACAACAAAAAAAAATCGTTTGTCAAGTTGACAAACAAATGCTTTTTTTTTTTTTTTGTAAAAGTGTCCCATGCTGGGCGTTCACTTTAATGCCAGCTACGCCTCTTTCCTTAGACTTGGCTCATTTAAGGAAAGGGGCGCGGCCGACATTAAAGCGTAAGAGTGACATGGGGCAATTAAAAAAAAAAAAAAAAATCAATTGTTTAAAAAAATATACATGCGGCCGTGTTTGGCGGGGCAAGTAAAACAAGGGCACAGCCCCCACTATCAGCGTGGCGTGCTATGTAAAAAAAAATAACAAAGCTGTTGTAAGCAAGCATGTCATGCCTGCAACAGCAGACATGCAAAAACCATTAAACAAAATAGTGCTCGGGGGCTATAATTAAAGCCTACAGAGAAACAACACCTGTAAAAGGGGGTGTCCTCATGTGAGGTCACAAATGAAGACAAGGTGGTACTAAGGAGGGACTAACAAGCCTATTTACAAATCAGAAGCCAGCATTTACGAAAGACAATGACACAAGCCAATGACAAATATGGGCGGAGAATGGGCAGGGCTTCAAGTGTATACTCCAATACAGCATGCCTCGCAGAGCAGTGCATGCGCTGCCCAGGCTCGACCAAAAAAGTACACAAGGGGGGTGCGAAGAACAGAAACAAGCAATAAAAAAGCAGGAGGGGGTAGGAGGGACAGATCTAACAACAAGGACACGAGAGGGGGTGGGAGAGATGAGGATGGGTATGGAGGGCCTGCAAACACATGCACTCTTAAGGAGAACTAGATGAAAAGGAAAAATTAAAAATACCTCTACAACCGGCGGCCAGTGAATGGAAACTGGCCACAGAGACAGGAAACTGTACTTGTTCCAAGCTGTATGGATGACCGGAAGAGCCGAAGAGAAAGTGGAAGCCACAGGAGGCCCTGACCGATGAGAAGCACAGAAATGAATGGTGTGGGAGTCAACCAATGGTAATTAATGGTAAGTATGGGGCGGTCTCTAAGCCAATTTTTAGGCATTGTTTTTTTTTGTTTGCATGAGATTTCGCGATGACAGTGCTGTCTAAGCAAAACCGAAAAACAACTGTCGAAGAAAATAGTCCTTGGAGGCTGTAATTAAAGACTACCGAGTAACAACACACGTAACAGGGGGTGTCGCCCTGGGAGGTTGCAAAATAAGACATGGCGGTACTAAGAAGGGACTAATAAGCCTATTGACCAATGAACAGCCACAATTTACAGTGGACAATGAAATGCCGATGAAAAATATGGGTGGAGATGGGCGGAGCTTCAAGTCCCTACCTAAATACAGCATGCCTTGCACAGCAGCGCATGTGCTGCCCAGGCCGACCTAAAAGGGATGGAACTTTGGGAAGGCAGTTGACCCCTAACCTCGTTCATCCCATCAGCGTAGGATCTCATGTGGGAAAATGTATTTTACACATGGTGCGTCGATAGCCCACTATAGACAAAGGCTAGATGGATAGTCTAAGTATAAACCTAAATCGAAGGATGTCAGTTTCCTGAAATGCCATCTCATGTGACATCATTGTCTGCTGTAATTACCTAAAGGATATGTCCACAGACGTGAATACCACTGCAGAAGACCAGCATGGAGTCAAAGCTGCACAGTATCAGAGAGGACATTTATTCATAGAATTACCCCACCTCATCACGTCAGACCCTTGAAAGACTATGTCCCCTTGATGAGATTGGTCTCCATACAACTGGGAGTCTCATTCGAATACTTCCGGCCACATATTCAATGTTTGGGAGTTTTTCAGCAATTACAATCAGATGTATATGGTGTTATGCATACCCATTATAATGTATCCTCCGGGACATGACCCGGTATATACCATGTAAAATCAATAAAATATATTGTTAAAAAAAAAAGCTGCACAGTAAACTAGCTACTTAGTAGGCAGCTGAATGCATTCACCCACACTGTGGTACAGCAAAACACCCCTGTGAGGCAAAAGAGCGACTGCAGTCCAGCCAACGGGGTACTCCAAACCATTAGCGGAAACATGTACATGGGGACTCCATGACATGCTGGTGAATCTGAAGGGCATAATATGCTGGGGCAAAATCAGGCCTATCCCAATGGCCAGATTTGCAATTGATTTGCCCAGTCTGAATTTCAGAGGAATATGACATTTATCATTTCACTCTAGGGCAGCCCACATTAGAAAGAATAGAGCACATATCTGAGGTCAGTAGCAAGGAATCAAGAAGTTTACTACCAGTGACAATGCAGGAAAATAGACGCGTTGTACCAAATAACATCAAAATAAATACAAATTCAAAATTTTGCAACAGGGCAAAGAACCCTACCGACAAACTGCATTTCCAGGGGCCTATATGTAATTAAAAAGGCACATGAAGAATTGCTAAGTAACCATCTAGAGTGTGCCAAGAGAAGCCTAGGCTAGGACTGAGAGTTACACAAATCATTTGAGGTCCATAAGCCCTCTAGTACAAGGAGAGAAAGCGTAAATACTGTAATCTGGTCACTGCTAGCACCATTTCATAGATTTCTTTACACATGGGACTGACAAAACACCACAAGTAGAGCTTCTCTAATTGTGGGTACTTTTGATTGCAAACTTCTGTTTCTTGGGAAACCAGATGCAAAAGTAAGTCAGGTTTAACGCATGCTGACCAATGCAGGGTGCCTTGCAAAACTAAATGCACAGAATCAGACAACCTGTATAGCCAAATACAGAACCTGATCCAGACCCTAGCACCTCTTGCACCAGAACTTTAACCATACAAGGAGGGTGCGGAGAGAAAAAAGCAAGCTTGAATACCAACCGGCTGTATCATCTTCAGAATTCCCCCTTCAACATTCCAAAGTCCTTTCAGCGGCTCAACTCTATAACACAAACCAACCTATAGGGCGAGGGCTTCCCCCAGATAGCCCTCTCAAAGTGTAAATCCACATACGAGGGAGGTATTACTACTTCCAACGTAAGGACGTATTACAGAGATGCCCACTAAAAGGTGTTCAACAAATGGTGCTATTCCATGGGCAGAGAACCAGTGTTCGCATTTGAAAAATGGACTATGCAGGGAGTACCACTTCAAAATCTAACTTGCCAACGGTGGATTGGCCTCTTCCCTTCCACCGGCCACTAAATTAGTTATAAAAGTCTGGAGAGAGGCTCTCAGATATTTGAGCTGGTGACATAGACTTACTAAGATGGCGCTGTGTGCTGGAACGTGGCAACGACAGATTGCGTTGCTGAAGGAATTCAAGCAATGGGACCAGATTGGGATTTCCACTTTAGGCAATGCAATGTCGGGAATCAACTTGAAGTCCTTCTCGGATCAGATGGGGAATAAAAGTTGCATCGTAGTCAGTTCGGTTCTTTTCAGCCGAGACACTATTTGTATATTTTGCATTTGGAAGAAGTACCAGACTTCAACCCACTGGAAGCTAAGTTATTACTAGGAGGTCTGTGAAAACACAAGATAACGCAGATCTATTGAACTTTAGTGACCAACACGGCAGATTCATTCAAGGTGCTGTGCTAGGCATGGTCCAGAGACCTAGGTAGTCTCTCAGATGAAGGCTGGGTGGAGTCTAAGGCATCTCCGTGGTAGGTGGGGATATTCTCCAAGTCCCAACTAATTCAGCTCAAGTAACTTCATAGGGTAGATCTTATACGACACAAATTGTGAAAGATGGAGTGATTGCCCTCCCGATGTGGCTGAGGTGCTCGTCCAGGCAGGAGACTTTATACACACAATATGGGGGGTGTTAAATGCTTATCCCCTTTTGTTAGGGGGTTCTCTCCACACTGGGCTCTGAATTGGGTTGGAGGGTGCCTGGAGATCCCAAATGCAGCATTCTGCACATTAATGTAGACTTAGACACTAACCAATACAAAACAGCTTTTTTATGGCTGGGCCTGGTGGTTGCAAAAAGAGACAGAGTTCGTCGATGGAAAGACAGTGCAGCTCCCGCTTTAACAGAATGGAAGATGGGTCTGGACCGATGCATGAGGCTAGAAAAGCCCATTCACAAGGCCAGAGGACGCCCACAGAAGCATTCCAAAATCTGGTCAGAAGGGTGCAAATATCATGGAATTATTCTGGATCTAGCCATCCCTTTAATAGCAATATTAGATGATGAAATTCATAAATACAGAACAGATCCATAATATAGTGATGGGTACGGAAAGGTTGTTTTATGCTTTACCGGCTGTAAGGCTTCAGAATTTGATCTCTAACTGGAAATGTTGTCGGGGAAAGAAAGGGGCGAGGGTTTGGGGTGGACAAGGTTTTTTTTTTTTTAAATATTATTCCTTTGTATATGTTAATGATTCATTTCGCTGTTATATTTGCCATTAAAACTAAAAAAATTGACAACCAACCAAAGCATCTATAACAAAGAAGCACCAAGTCTACATCAAGCCATTCTCAGGGGCACAACACTCCAACATCATAGGGGTGATGTAGCTGAAGGTTACAATTGTAAATCAATGACAAAATGTTAATACAGTTCCAGTTCATAACCGGCTGGAAGTAGAACATTCTCAATGGAATGTTTCCTTGGTTTTTTCATCTCTGTTAATATTACACTCGGAAGAATTCAGAGGACAAAAGAAGGTGACGGAACTACAAAAATTTGAGATTGAGTGGCCTGGCATAAACCTGCATACATACATACATATAGGACTTTAGGTCAGCCTCGTGCTTATGACTGGGTAGCTTTCTTGTTTACATCAGTTCCCTGTTACCTATCCAATGGCTTGTCTCCCTATTTTTTTGTTTGACCCGTTCCGAGAGTATAGCCTCTAATCGAGCATTCCGACTTTTCAAATTATATCCTTCCACTGCTGATGTGAGAGATCATGGGAGTGCATCACTTTCCTTGCTCTTGTCCCCAACCAGCCTTATTGTTATTTATTTTTTTATTGCTTGATTTTGTGCAAGTGCCCGAAGCCAGAGTTTTAGCAGGCCAATAGCTTTGGGCTCAGATGCTAGCATTTCTCTACTGCCTTCAGCCCAACCCACTTTCTGCTTTTTTAATTTATTTTTTTAGGCAAATTCTTGCTTTTATTATTTTATTGTGAGGGCCCAGCAGCAGCACTCTGCTACTGGGCCGCCGGCTTTTCATTACTGCACTACTACTACTACACAAAGGCATACTTTATTAAGAAGTGGATAGAGAAAAATCTATCCAAGCTTCCACAAGCACTGAGCTAGCATATTCCGGAAGACAGCTGAAATAATCCTAATAACTGTGAGGAGTCTCTCCCAGAGAGAAACATCTGAACTCTGGGCCTGATGGAAGCAACAGAGTGAGAGGATTTGGAAGCTTTTTTGTGTGTCGATTCTCCTCAGTTTGGGGCATGGAAAAACAAAAATTTTAAATCAGGAAGCAGTGAAAATGGCCATAAAATGGGACTTGAGAAGACCGTTCCGATACAACAACCACAAGAAGTTCTAGCCAAGTTTCACTATTTTTCAGAAAATGAAGAGATCTTAAGATTGATGTGAAACAGGAAACACATCTTTCCAAAATCAAATGCAAACTACATCAAGATGCAGGGATAAGGTATTACAATCTTGCATATTGTTTGGGGTCAGTGATAACAAGATTCTATGTTTATTTTGTCCACCAGACACTACTCAATGCAGCTTTGCACCTTTGTCTGCCAGTTCGCAGTATAACATTTTGGATTTGTGAAAGAGTATTGTGTGCAACTAAGTAAAGGTTTGCATCTACGTGAATAAATTGTTCACACATGTATATATAGGATTTCATTTATGGAAAAACCTTTAATTTTTAGGGTTATCGCGCTATGGATATGCAGTGACCGATGAGCTCAGCTTGCATTACTGACAGTGGTTCCAGAATAAATGTATATCCATTTGCAAAATGTAACAATTTAAGGTCATTTATAATGCTACTGGAATGCTCCATGAGTATATGCAAATACATGTAGAAAACAAGACTGGTGGTCGTTTACTTTCCAAATAAAATGTACACAAAACATTTGCTTTTTAACAAAAAAAGTGTTGCTAAAGTATTGTGAAACTTTAAACATTACTTCTCTGAGGCATCATTCAGTAAAACGTGTTTGAGGTATCAATATTAAAACGATTAGTAATGGAGAATCAATGTAAAACCACAATGAGCAACATGAAAATAAACCAGGGGCTGGATTCTTAAAGTCACAAAGGTCTTTCATAAGCATTTAGTTTTGTAATGATGTCGATTGAAGATTTTCTGGAATTCACAAGAGTTTACAGAAATAGGCCTGGAAACGGTAATTCTAGCAATAGTTTGCAAATTCTATTTTTACATAATCAAATATACATGTGTTTATCAGCTAATGGGTAAATATGCTGAGTGAGTGCAAAGTCACTTTCGGTACACTCCTCTGTGTTATCACCTTGCAAAAAGAGTTACCTCTGCTTTTGTCAGGAGTAAATTTCTAACTTTTCCAGCCAAGAGATTAGAGAGTTGGTGACTATGCTTAGACATGCAAATGTGTTGGTGTGCAAAGACTCAGCTGGGATTTCAATCATGGAACTACTGCTTCCCACTAACTTTCAGCCCCTGTATGTAGATTTTCAAAAATGTGGTAATATCGGAGTGGAATCCAAACCATTATACAATATGAGCTCTGTCATACATTGAAATTTACATTAGATAAAGGAAAAATGCAGTACTGATCTTATTAGATTTGTCGGCTGCATTTGATACCATTTCCCATGACATTCTTCTATCCTGAATTAAAAATTGCAGCATATCTCATACTGCCTTAGCCTGGATAAATTCTTTTCTTACCAATCGCAGACAAACAGTGGCCTTAGGATCATTTCTCTCGACCAAACACCCCATCACTTCGGGTGTCCCACAGGGCTCCTCGCTTAGCCCCCTTTTGTTTAACATCTATATGTCACCGCTAATCTCCTCATTCAACATCGAAATAACCTCCTATGCAGATGACACACAATTGATCTTGGTCTTAGACAAAGAGTCCAATGAAGCAGAGCTTAACTTCAAGCAATGTCTATCAGAGGTCATCCGCTGGATGAGACTCAACCAATCTAAATGCAATACAGATAAGACCGAGATAATGTTAATAGGCAAGGATAATCCCTTCAATCCTATCAAATGGTGGCCAGAAGACGCGCCTGCTCCGCCCAATACAGTGGAAGTATTTAAGAATCTTGGTGCAAGGAGGAGGCCTTGCATAGTGACTTAAATTGGGCCAATTAGGTCAGAATGAAATTGTGCACAACGTGTAAAAACCTAAAAGTGAAATTTGATCAGGTGACACTCTTGGTAGAAGCTATGAATGGGGAGCTTAGAACAGTAGGAAAGGAAGTATCCAGGCTAAATGATATGTTGTACCGGAGAAAGAAAGTATCAGTTCATTATATGATGAATAGCTGGGAGAATGAAATGTGGTACCCCTACCTGGATACACTACCTAACCCCGGCCTTAGAGCCGAAGTGCTCAGATGGAGAATAGGCGTCAACCATTAGGTATCACATGTAAATAGAAAAGCAGTAATGGTACAATCTGATGGCAAATGTCGCTGTGGATTAGGTACTAAGTGTGACAACTTACATATTTTATTGGACTGTCAAAAATTCGTGCCCCAGCGGAAACTGTTTTTACGACCCATCTTTTTAAAATATGGTATAACTGAGCGCCTGTTAGCAATCAAACTCCTTACTGACATGCCAAACCTCGATAAAGCAATTGCCATGGCAAAATATATGAAGGTGATAAAAAGGACCTCGCTGGAATCAAATATGGTTGGATAAAAATTAGCACGGAAGTAAAGTGGGGCATGCTCTAAATAAATTGTGTTTAGGCTGTAACATCAGTTTTAAGATATATCCTTAGTTTTTATTATTGAGAATATTATGAGTGTTTTTATAGGAAACCTGTAAGCTGTGGGAGGGAGGTAGGAATTGCCCTTTTAAGGTGTTAGTGAAAATTGTTTTGTATGTTTTAAATTATTTATTGTAATATGTTTTATGTTGTTTATAGACCTACGGTCTAAATAAACGTATTTCTAAACTGAAACTGAACTATCAAATGGTGGCCAGAAGACGCGCATGCTCCGCCCAATAAAGTGGAAGTATTTAAGAATCTTGGGGTAAAATTCGATGCCTCTCTTTCGTTTCGGCCACAAGCCCTCGCAGTGGCTGGAATGTGCTTCAATCTTATCAAAACTCTTAAAAAGTTTTTTGACCTCATTCCCTTCTCTGCAAGGAAGACAGTGGCACTAGCACTTATCCAGTCTAGATTAGGCTACTGTAATAGCCTGTTTGCAGGAGTTAACAAACAAGTACTAAAAAAAGCTATCTGGTATTGAAACTGCCTTGCCGATCTTCTGCCTCGGCAGCCCTTAAAACCCTTCATTGGCTGCCTATTCAAAAAAGAATTCTATTTAAGCTTCTGTTAATCACCTTTAGAGATTCAGGACCCAAATACTTAGCGGCCAGATTAACTCCGTACCTCACTGCTAGAACACTTAGCTCCTCCTCAGCAAACCTACTAAAACCCCCTACCTTTAAGTACAAAACCAAAGGAGGAAAATACTTGGCAGTCCTGGGAACCAGAGCATGGCATGGAACCTCATGCCTACACGGTTTTGGTTAACAGAATCAGAAACTCAATTTAGGAAAGCCTTGAAAACTTGGATCTTTGGGTCCACCAACGCATTCTGTTTTTCACTTGTATAAATTGAGATACATCACATGTATGTCTGGCACCCTTTGCTTATTTCCGAACAGTGCCAGGATGCTCCTTTCAGAGTGATAGTTGCGCTCTACAAATATCCAAATCAAATCATAATCAGAGAAACTAGTATCACAGTTCTGATATAGTGGGAATGCTATCCACGTGTGTCATCTCACTACATGGCTCCAAAGGGACAAGTGGATTCTTTTTTTTAAATCAGGAAAAGTAGGTGCAAGAGAGGGGCAAATCAGTCAATGCACCTAAAAAAAAAAAAAACTACGAGCGTGGCACCTGCAGTATATGTTGTTATACCCGGTGCGACTAAAGGTACTGTTCCAAGGGAAGGCATTTTTCTTTGATCACCCAGAGGATGTCTAGGAGTGGTTGGAGATGAGACATTATAACAGCACCACAACCAGGTACTAGCCACAGATGGACCAGAGGTTTTTGTTCCAGAGGAGAAACTCAACGAAGTTGCCACTCGCCGCTGAGGAACCCCAACACAGAGCCACTAGGTTCGCAGAGAGTCATGATAAACGATGATGGAACAATGCAACTACAGAATACTGCCGAACACACACCAGAGGCAAGCACAGACACATAGCCGTTGGACCCTGGAACGCTAGAAGGAATCGTAATCACTCAGGCAGACTTTGTACCAGACACTATGGCGGAGGCAGTTCAACAAGTTGAAGAATCCGGAGAACATTGAAATTTGTATAACGGACACCCGGGGGGGGGGGGCGTAAGGGGAGAACGATCTTGGGTGTATGGGAGTGCAGTGCGCACTCAGAGACGTTGGTATGTATTTTAGTACAGGCCCTGTGGAGAGTGGCACCCTAACAGGTGAACAGTTACTTAGCAAACCTACTGAATTAACAATGATCCTATACAACATTGGAATGTGTATTAAGGGTACTTCTTGATATGCGGGATGGGAGTTTGTAGATAGACTAGAAGTCACTGTCTCAGTTGGATGTGTGGAGACATTGTGCAGGTCCTGGCACATGCTGTGGGTGTAGATAGGACGATATTTGAACCATATATGCCTGCAGGAGGGTGGGGGGGTGGAATCCCTTGTTTTTATTTTAGTTGTTCAGTTGAAGGTTTTGTTAAATGGCAGCCTGGAAACACAACAAAATACATGAGATGGGAGGTGGCATCACAACTTCATTTCAGGGACAATGGGGAGTAGCTATAGGTTCCCGGCATGGAACGTCAGGGGACAGGGTTCCCATAAGAAACGTTACAGGGTGCTCTCATTCCTAAAAAGACATAAGATTAGTATAGTGTACCTACAGGACACTCACTCAGACGATGCAGGAGTGGCCAGACTGGCAAAAAAGTGCTGAGGCCAGGTATATCATTCCTCACCCTCTACCTATGCCAGGGGCACATTGATATGGGTGGAGCCAGGTCTTCCATTCTCGTTGACCTATATGGATGTGGGTGGGAGGTATGTGTTTTTGCAAGGTTCCTTCGATGGTCGAGCGATTACACTCCTCAACACCTATGCCCCCAATATCGACGACCCAACTTTTTTCCTGTCCATGCAAGATCTGGCAATGCAGGAGACAGAGACCCCCTTACTATGGCTGGGAGACTTTAACTATGTACTGGATGGAGACCTAGACAGGGCACCCCCTCAGAGCGAACACAAAACCTCTCATGACCGTGGCACTTAAGGAAGTCATGCATAACTTGGGATTAATAGATGTATGGAGAGGGAGAAAACCAACACAAAGAGCATATACATGCCACTCCACGACATAACACCTACAGTAGGTTAGACAGAATACCAAGTACTGATCACGAGTGACTGAAGCTATGGACGTAACACATATGGGACGCTTTCTCCAAGACCACTCCCGTCTCTTACGAAATGTGATGGGGCAGTCTGCCTCCTAGAAGCCAGCATTGGAGAATGCCTGCAGGGATACTGCCAGATTCAGTAGGTCAAGAGACATTGTCGCAATCCAGGTCTACTTATTTGAACATTGCCTAGCGCTCCACAGCGCATAGAGCCATAGACAGACCCTCCAGCATTTCACGATCCACGAAAAAAAAAAATCGCGAAATCGGCTAACTAGCGCGATGGCCGCGATATTTGCAATATTGGCCGCGATATTTACAATAAAGTGTCTACCGGGAGACACCAAAACAAACAATGCCCTTTTATTGGCTGTGCGCGCACACGTCACTATGTGCCGCCGTCCAGCCATCCAATATCTGCTTCCTCCTGGCCAAGCTGTGAGAGGAGACGTGCGCATTACAAATTCCCATTTCTGTAGTGATCTTTTTTGTTCATCATAGACTGCCCGCTGCTCCTTGTCACTTAGAACTGCATAAACTTTACGTGTGGCCTCATCCTTCTGTTCCTCGGGGACTCGGTCGGGGTGCACCTTCAGAGAGACGCGATGGCAGGCGCGTCTTCCCCTTCAATCCCAACACCCAGTACAGGTCTGTCGTACCGAAATACTGCTCGCAGCGCTCCATGAGGCCCGGCTTTAATAAGGACGGCATAAAACTCCACTTGGCAACTTTAGTGGCGACCTTTTTAAGGAGGGGTTGCGAGCTTGGAAGTGCGTGGATGACAGGAGAAGCGGATACTCTGTGGGCATATTTGTCATTTCTGCTTTTTGTTTGTTTTGCTTTTGTCTGCAGCTCCTTTCTTTTTATGTCACCTCATTTCCCTATGGTGCTTTAGAGTGGCCTTTGAAGCGTGAGCGCTATAGGGCCGATCACCATTTTTTTTCCTTCTGTACCCTCGCTGCCCCCATTGCTGTGTGCCCGTTCTCTCTCTGTTCCCCTCGCTGCCCCCACTGTATTGTCCATTTTTTCCTTCTGTACCCTCGCTGCCCCCATTGCTGTGTGCCCGTTTTCTCTTCTGTCTCCCTCGCTGCCCCCATTTCCCTGTGTCCTTCTTGCCTTCTGTACCCCTCGCTGCCTCTCTCCAATCCCACCGCTGCGTCCCCTGCGGCCCCGCCCCCGACTGCCCATTCGCTGCCCCTGCCTCCCAGCTGCTCCTCCCTCCCACCTCCCCATATATGGCGGCTGCCGTGCGGCCGCGCAGCGGGCGCGCCAAAGGCGCGCCTAAGGCAAGCCCGTCTGCGCCCGTCCATGCCTGGACCGCGCCCAGCGCCAGAACCCCTGGGCCGTGCGCCCCCGGCACCAGCCTCGAGGACCGACGCCGATACGATGCCACCACACTCCACGCTCTCAACCCTGGACGGACGCACAACTGCTTCAAGGCCGCCCCGAAACGCACCCATGGTCCCTTCACCTGCCGGAACTGCAGCTACACCAGCCTCAGAGCCACTGAGGCACCCACCAAGAAGGACCGCAACCACCTCCGATGCATCCTACTGAACACCCGCTCCGCACGCAAACACGCCGTCGAGCTCTGGGACCTGCTCGACACATCATCACCAGACGTCGCCTTCCTGACAGAGACCTGGATGAACGACTCCTCCGCCCCCGACATCGCCATAGCCATCCCAGACGGCTATAAGATCACCCGCAGAGACCGCGTCAACGCAGTAGGAGGAGGAATCGCCATCGTCCACAAGAACACCATCAGGGTCTCGACCAGCACCAACAACACTCTCAGCACCGCCGAACACATGCACTTCCAGATCCACACGGACCCCAACACCACCCTCAGAGGCACCCTCGTCTACAGACCCCCTGGGCCCCGACCCCAGTTCAGCGACTCCATCGCCGACTTCATCAGCACGCACGCCCTGACCTCTACCGACTACATCCTCCTCGGAGACCAGAATTTTGACCTGGAGAACAAGAACGACAGCAATTCCACCACCCTGATCGACAACCTCGCCAACCTCGGTCTGAGCCAGCTCGTCACAACACCGACCCATTCCGCCGGCCACACGCTCGACCCCATCTTCTCCTCCAGCTCCCACGTCTCCTTCAGCCACACCACGGAACTCCTCTGGACCGACCACCGCTGCATCCATTTCACCTTCCAGAAACCCACCACACACCACCGCACCCAACAGATCCCACGCCGCTGCTGGAGCAAAGTCACGAAGACCAACTACGGGCAACCCTCGCTCTCAGCCCTCCCTCCGACCCATCCAACACAGACGACGCTGCCTGCAACCTCAGAAGATGGATGGACGACTGTGCCAACACCTCGCCCCGCTGAAAAACCCACCTACGCTGACACCACCAAAAGAGCCAGCTGGTTCACCTCGGAACTCCTAGCTTCCAAGCGTACCTGCCGGAAACTAGAGAAGAAATGGCACAGTGATAAGACACCGGACAGCCACGCAGCCCACAAAGACGCCATCCGTAACCACCACCACCTCATCAAGTCCGCCAAGAGAATCTCCTTCAAAGACCGCCTCGACAACAACGCACACAACAGCAAGGAGCTTTTCAACATCGTGAAGGAACTCTCCAACCCCAACACCAACGACATCCCACCGTCGCAACCCCTGTGCGATTCCCTCGCCACCTTCTTCCACCGCAAGATCGCCGACATCCACAACAGCTTCAACACCCAGACAGCCCCAACTAAGATCGATGCACCAGACCCGCCGCACACCATCGACCACGATCCCCTGCCAGCCTGGGCCAGCGTGAACATCGAGGACACCATCAAGACCATGAGCACAATACACTCCGGCTCCCCGTCAGACCCTTTCCCGCACCACATCTTCAACAAAGCCAGCAGCTCCATCGCACCCCACCTGTGCAACATCATCAATCTCTCCTTTGAGACCGCGACCTTCCCAGAGAGCTGGAAACACGCAGAGATCAACGCCCTACTCAAAAAACCCAAAGCGGACCCGAGAGACGTCAAGAACTTCCGGCCCATCTCCCTGCTTCCGTTCCCAGCCAAGGTCATCGAGAAGATCGTCAACAGACAGCTAACCCGATACCTCGAAGAAAACAGCATCCTGGATCCATCACAGTCAGGGTTCCGCAGCAACCACAGCACTGAGACTGCCCTCATCGCCGCCACCGACGACATCAGGATCCTGCTGGACAACGGTGAGACCGCAGCCCTCATCCTGCTGGACCTCTCCGCCGCCTTCGACACGGTCTGCCACCGCACTCTACGCGCACGCCTCCACGATGCAGGGATCCGAGACAAGGCCCTGGAATGGGCCACCTCCTTCCTCGCCGGCAGAACCCAGAGAGTCCGCCTCCCACCATTCCGATCCGAAGCCTCAGAGATCATCTGCGGCGTACCCCAGGGATCGTCCCTCAGCCCAACACTGTTCAACATCTACATGGCCCCGCTCGCACGCATCGCCAGACAGCACGACCTCAACATAATCTCCTACGCCGACGACACTCAACTGATCCTCTCCCTCACCAAGGACCCCTCGCCGCCAAATCCAACCTCCATGAAGGGATGAAGGCCGTCGCCGATTGGATGAAGATCAGCCGACTAAAACTGAACACGGAGAAGACAGAGGTCCTCATCCTCGGCTCCAACCCCTCAGCCTGGGACGACTCCTGGTGGCCAACGATGCTGGGAGCAGCCCCGACACCCACCGACCACGCACGCAACCTGGGAGTCATCCTCGACTCCACGCTCTCCATGGCCAAGCAAGTCAACGCAGTCTCATCCTCCTGCTTCAACACCCTCCGCATGCTTCGCAAGATCTACAGGTGGATCCCGACAGACACGAGAAGAACAGTCACCCAGGCCCTCGTCAGCAGCAGACTCGACTATGGGAACGCCCTCACGCGGGAGCCCCGGCCAAGCTCATCAAGCGACTGCAACGCATACAAAACGCCTCCGCACGCCTGATCCTCGATGTACCACGCCACAGCCACATCACCCCCACCTGAGGAACCTGCACTGGCTCCCCGTCGACAGGAGAATCTCCTTCAAACTCCTCATCCACGCACACAAGGCACTCCACAAGACTGGCCCAGCCTACCTCAACAGACGACTCCTCTTCTACGTCCCCAACCGCCAACTCCGCTCCGCCGACCTCTCCTCGCCACCGTCCCTCGCATTCGAAGAACCACCACCGGCGGCAGATCCTTCTCCCACCTCGCCGCCAAGACCTGGAACACCCTTCCACTAAGCCTACGACAGACCCAAGACCTGCTGACCTTCAGGAGGCTACTCAAGACCTGGTTGTTCGACCAGTAGCAGCACCCCCCCCTTTTTTTCTCCCCCAGTGCCTTGAGACCCTCGCGGGTAAGTAGTGCGCTTTACAAATTCTGTGATTGATTGATTGATTGATTACCAGACTTCAAGATAGGAGAACAGTGACAAAGGGAAAACAAGCATTGGCATAGCCAATAGGTCTCGGCTTTGGGGCCTTATAAGTGTTTAGCCAGAGCTATTGACTTTGCCAATGTCTTCAAGCTGTGCTGTAGAGAAGTGTGGCTGCTGTGCAGCATGCTGAAAAGTTATAATAAAAAAGTGTCAGAAGCATTTTTGTTACTTTATATATGACCAAGAAGGCATTATGTAAAACTGAACGACCATATTAAAAAAAGTATTTACAATAAAAAATTTCCTCAGTTTTCTTTTGTTCTTGCAATGCTGGCAACTTGTTTCTGCCTATTGCAATGGATGTTTGTTAAAGCTTTTTTTTTGAGGGGGCATAAACAATCGGAGGGTGAAGGTTGGGAACTAGTACCTGTATTATAACACTAGCAGCGGCCAGACGCTAGGGGAGAATCAACAGATGCCAGATTCCGAGAGCAGGCTGAGGTGGTGCTGAGTGATGCTGAGGTGGTAGTGGTGGTGGTGGTGACTGTTGCGGAGACGATGCTGAGGTGATGCTGAATGATACTCAGGTCTTGCTGAGTGATACTGCTGTGGTGCTGCCGAGCGATGCTGTGGCGGCGCCGAGCGATGCTGTGGCGGCACCGAGCGATGCAGTCGCGGCGCCGAGCGGTGCTGTGGCGGCGCCGAGCGATGAGGTCGCGGCGCCGAGCGGTGCTGTGGTGGCACCGATTGATGCTTTGGTGGCACCGATTGATGCTGTGGTGGTGCTGTGGTGGCGCCGAGTGATGCTGTGGTGGCGCCGAGTGATGCTGTGGTGGCGCCGAGTGATGCTGTGGTGGCGCCGAGTGATGCTGTGGTGGCGCCGAGTGATGCTGTGGTGGCGCCGAGTGATGCTGTGGTGGCGCCGAGTGATGCTGTGGTGGCGCCGAGTGATGCTGCGGTGGCGCCGAGTGATGCTGCGGTGGCGCCGAGTGATGCTGCGGTGGCGCCGAGTGATGCTGCGGTGGCGCCGAGTGATGCTGCGGTGGCGCCGAGTGATGCTGCGGTGGCGCCGAGTGATGCTGCGGTGGCGCCGAGTGATGCTGCGGTGGCGCCGAGTGATGCTGCGGTGGCGCCGAGTGATGCTGCGGTGGCGCCGAGTGATGCTGTGGTGACGCGGAAAAAATAACCTTAAATATAGCTTTGTGCGAATAAATATTTTTTTTTTTAAAACAGAGTGAGACAAAAATACTGGTAATTAGGCTGTGACTCCCAATATAAAACAAATAGCGATACAAGGTGAAATCAACCCACCGAAGCAATATTTCTAACTAGACAAAAAAAGCTTGCATTTCAATGCTAATCGCTGTTGTTTTTCATGTGACTGTAGTCCAGGGCCCTCAGTTGGTAATGTGAGCTGCTGCTGCGATTGAAACATCAGAGTCCAGAGAGTTAATGAGCCATGACGAGGAAATGAGGAAGAGATAGGAAACCCAGATGGCAGCTGCGCGCGTGCACGCCATCGTGAACGCAAGCTGGTCGCCAGCGGAAAGCCAGACCAGCGCAAGCGCAGGCCGAGACCTAAAAAGCTGGGATAAAGTAAGAACCGGCAACAGCAGATACACAGGAAGTGTCGAGTGGTGGAAGAGAGAGTCAAGAGGTGGCATCAACATGAGGCAGCTCTGATATTTGGCTGCTTTGGTGTTTGTCAGCAGCGGTGGCCAGCTCCTGAGAAAACCTTTGGGCCTATACACTCATTTTTTCGACATATTAAGTAATATTCAGTACTATATCTACAGCACAAAACCTTGCGCTCGAGTTTGCCTCCAGTCCCGTTTTTTCTGTCTTTATGCATAGTCTCGTTTTCATAAGTTGCATGCTGTGCACTCCCCTGTTCACCTTTTTTCATGCTTACCTTTTACAAGTACATGCTGATCAGTTCACCAGGCGTAACCAGTCAATAACAACCAATCGGACACTGGTACTCTGCCATTCAGTGGCGGTGCATTTTATGCAAAGGTAAATTCCTGCCGCTTCCCCTTACATCTCACCTGTATCCATTCAGTATTCGGCTGCATCTACCAATGCTTCAATTAGTTACTGGTAATTGCATTACTCCCAGCACGTTTTCAACATAATTAATTAAACCCCTCCCTCCCGTCCTGCTAGAGACAGGCCAACTGTATACTATGCCTTAGGGCCAAAGGTGCCGACCTTGGAGCTGGGGAGCCAGGTTCGAGCCTGCCGTCCGCTATACTGTGATTCTGGGCAAAGGATAGCGAAGGGGTGAATGCACCTGCAGCAAAGATCTGGGTGTGGCAGCCTTTCACCTTTCAGAGAAAGTTAAAAAGCAGAGTTCAGGAATGGCAACGGGAACACTTATAAGTTACAGTGGTAACACCCCGTGGCACATTCTGGACGGGTCCAGGAGGCAGAGGTGCCCAGGCAGGGGTGCATTCCATGGGTGCTAGAAAACCACAGGGAGAAATAGGGCCCCCTCTCACAAGGTGCAGTTTGGAGCTGTGCTTCCGTAGAGCCGCAGACACTTTAAACATGCATATTTCACAGTGGAATACTCTGCTAATTCAGTTTACATTGATTTAAGGCTGAAAAGGAATGATTACGAGTAAAATAAAGAGCCGCAATAATTCAGCTAAATTTCCATTTTTGTGCCGCTAAATTTGCAAATCTATGCCGCAATATCCTGGGGGGTCTGCATAGAATGGGAGGCCCTGAAATCGGTAATATGGGGACCTGTATGGGACTAGCATGTGGCGTGCGTCGACAATTGCAGTCGAGCTGCGTAGGGAGGAAACAAGTCTGGCTACCATGCAGGCAAGAAACTAGGCACAACAACAGGTCCTATGCACACGCAAGTGAGTAAAGAGACAGTACAACACAATTTCTGTTGATCAAGGATGAAGACACTGGTATCCTTTCTTTGGAATGTTCGCTTTTAATGGTGTGTTGCTTAAAGAGCGAGCCAACACGTGTTTCGTCAGTGGGGTGTAAACCCTTGACTTCTTCAGGGTTGTAACGAGGTAAATTGGTTCTTAGACCTTAAAACCGGTGATAATTCCGACCCGGTAGGTCATAAATATTCCACACTGATAAAGTGTAGTTCCTTGTCTTATCTGAAATTCAAGTCTTTGGGTCAAGGGATCAAAACATTCTTGATCCCGTCCCGTGGTCAGTAAATCAGCATATATGTCCCGGCCGAGTACGGCACGTTCCTCTCAGTCCAAAGTTTTGCTAAGCCTCAGTATGGCTAACCCTGTTGACACGGCACAATCAGCCGTGGGTGAGTCTCTGGCAAGTACGCCCAGCCTTTCTCGTGTCCCCGGGATCGCGTTTCAACCGGATACAAGCGCCTTTTAGATATCCTGTGAAAATTAACACCCCCCTCTCGTAAGAAACTATACACACCCAGAATGGCAGCTAAAGGAGCATGCGAATAGAGGACATCTGGGATTACCTCGACAAGTATACTCTAAAGCAGTACAGGCAGCAATTACATAGGGAGGGAGATAAATCGGGGGGCCTCCTGTCTCCAGGGTGCACATGGGTCAGTCCCACTCAGAGGCATGGACATTAGGTCGGGGAACCCGACAGGGTACACGCTCTCCCAACTCCTGCTGGCGATAGAGCCTCTGGCAATTTGAGCACAACAGCAACTGCATCCATACAGTGCACAAATGGGAGACGGAGACCATTCTATCTCATTGTATGCAGATGATGCATTATTTTATGTCTCTTCACCCCGAACTCCAATGCCAGCACTCCTGCATATCCTGAAGGAATTCGGAGACGTATCAGGACTCCGAATTAACCAGACCAAATCTTTGGTTGGGACTCCGGTCGAACATCTCCCCACCCTGGGTTTGCGTTGGGAACTGGTATCGTTTAGATACCTGGGAATACAGGTAGCCCACACCAGAGCACAACAGCTGCAGCTTAATATGGGCAGAGTGCTGGACTCTCTCAAAAATTGGGTAGTCTTCTGGAATACACTTCCCCTGCCCCTGATTGGCAGATTGGCCATCTCCAAGATGGTACTCCTGCCAAGACGTCTGCACTTACTCCAAAACACGTTATGACTAGCATGAATATTTTGATAGCTGAACTCCCTCCTTATCTCGCTCTTATGGGCCGGTTGGTGTAGTACAGTGGCATTGGCCAGATTGACCAGGCCCTATGCAGCAGGTGGATTGGAGATCTCACGTTTGGATCTCTATTATTATGCCGCTCAATTACAACACGCAGCACAATGGCTCAACACAGACCCAAGTTGGGAGACACGGCTCTTGGCAGGAATGGTGGACGCCAGTCGTCTTCCAGAACTGCTAATGGAGGGAGCAGGTACACCGAGAGTTACTCCATACATTGTGCTAAAGATGGCCAGAGCGTGGCAACGGTTTGTAGTGACAGTACTTAAGCATGCACCATGCCAAAGGGAACTTCCAATTTGGATATTAAAACCAGTCGGGCAGATGGCAATCAATATGTCCTTCTAGACATGGAGAGAGGGGGGTGCGAATTATGGGGTGACCTGTACCCAGACGAGTTCTTTATTTCAGTTGAAAACCCCCATGAAGAGTTCGGTCTAAGCCAGGGGCAATTTTTACAACATGCGGGCCCAGCAGAAACAGCTAAGCACACCTGGCGATGCTATCCGGTAGCCCCGCCACCTACTCAGACCCTCAAGATGCTGCAAGTCTATGGCTTGGGTAGACACCTGATTACACATCTTTACAGAGCAATGTGGTCGGATACAGTAGACACCACAAAATAGGCCTGTGAGGACTGGAGCTTAGACCTTGATATCCCAATGGGAGATGCGGACTGGCAACGGGTATGTGGACTAACGCAAACAGTCTCTAATAATGCCTGCAGTTTGACTGATACATTACAATTTTCTGCAAAGAACCGACTTAACGTCTAAATATCTCCATCTCATGGCGGAGTCTCGAACAAATACATGTTTGCACTGTAATACTAGGGGGGGGGCAGATTTTTTACACTAAGCATGGTCCTACGATGCAATAAATAGATCGCTTCTGGCAACTAGTAGTGGAAGAAATGGTACATACCACTCGACTACCTATTGAGTTGACACCCCACTGTTGTTTACTGGGCTTCTTTAGACACCTGAAGGGACGTAAAATAATAAAGGTTTGGTCAGTTGGCCATGGTACTGGTGCGACGTAGAATTGCAATCACATGGATGTCCCAGCACACCCAGACGATAGCACTCTGGCATAGGGATGTGGCCGACTGGGCCCTAGCCAAGGAGATACATATACGACTTGGGAGGGATGACAAACTGGAGGACACACTACCTGGCGGGCCCTTTTAGACAAACTCCTAGCTCCTGATTCCAAGGCGACAACAGAGTCAGACAAGCTCCGATTCCGGTGATGAAGAACAAAATGTGCTTCATTTTACCTTTCTTAACTGCTGAATGCATGCAGTTTATTTACAGGTATTTACATTTTGTTGTGTGTTGCAAAAAACATCATTTTACAGCCTTTCCTTTCATACTTCCTTTACTACAGCAAGATTCTCACTTAATTCACTTAAAAAAAAAAACTCCTCTCACTTTGCAGTCAGAGAAAGAAAGGTAAACACCAATCCAAACGTTAAAAAATAAGCAGCAACTTGCAGAAGACATACACAGTCTGACATTCGACCCCAGTCTTTGAAGCACTGGAAAACGTAGCAAGATAAAAACAGAAATTATAAGGCATCTTTCTTTATTGCTCGGACTCACACAAAAAACAGGTTGCAACCCTTTGGGAAACATTGGTCTAGGCATTTAATCTTTAGTTCTGCCTTTGTGTGCTATTTGATATCCTTTCTAACAATTGACGTGGATGTTAAAGCAATGTGGCAGCTGATCCTCGACTCTGAATCTCTAATCTCATATTTGTTCTCTTGGAATAACTCCCATGAAATGAGTTTCATAATGTATGCTCTCTGAGATCCACAGGCATGTCGCCTCATGGTTGCTGCTTGATGCTGACAGCAGAGAGTACACTACTAAGTCTCCAGTTCTGTCTTGCTCTCAGGCTGTAATTACACTCTGAAAGGAGTTCCGTGAGGTAAGCGTGGCGACATCACAGGTCTCATGTATGGTCATAGCTGGGCTCCCACATAAGACCACTGCCCCGTTTAATCTTAAATGTTGCCTTTGCTCTCATGCTTGGATTCCTACCTTGTGAAGGACAGCGTTACATGCTTTTGGCATATCCAGAAAGCAACTAGTGGGAATCTTCATGAGCTTTAGCAGCTGACACTTTACCAAGTTTAGTCTCCAGTTAAGTCTTTGGTCTCATGCTGTGACTACTTCTAGGTGACACGTTTCAGGTTGCATGCTTAGAGAGACGTCTAGACCCCACTCGATCTGGATGCTACTTGGGTCTGGCAGCTGTGAGGTTCCTGTGTGTTCTTCCCAGGACTAACTGGCGGACAGGTAGCTTTTCCTCAAAGTAAGGTGTCTTTCAAGGCTTCTCGGGGTTCACCCACCTGGTCTTCTCTTTCGGTCTCACCCTGCAGCTTAGTACCATTAAAAACAAACGCACTTCTCTTTTGCCAACCAAGTAAGATATGAATGAAGCACTGCATTCAGACCTAGTCACAGACACTGCAAGTATGGCATTTTAAACAAGCGTCCATCCGTGGTACTTCAACTATTTCTCCTTACTGCTGTGAGGTGAAGCACACTCCATACAGGGTGCGTGCAGAGTGTTTGCAAGGGACACAGGGGTGTGCCTAGTCCAGGAAGGAGGCCTATAGGTGCTGAGCGCTTATGCGAACAGCAGCAATGGAGAGGAGCAAGGGGATGCTGAGCGCAGCAAACCCCTCAGCAGGGGAATTAAAACAAGATGGAGAGGTGCGCTGCAGCTGCTCCGCCAGTGATCACCTAGTCCAACCACCACCACCGCTCTTCATTATTTTACTAAGTAACAAGGCTGGGATATTGTCCCATGGGTTCCTTTCACAGTGGGGAGAGTGCAGCAAAAGGAAGCACGTGGACATCAACAAAGGGTGTAGATTCAGGGTTTTCAGAAATTTCAAAAACAATTCTAGAGGCATGCCTAGAATAATTTTTCAAACGTATTCCCAACAAAATGTATGCATTCCATTTCGCACAAGCAAATAGACATGTGTATACCTACTAGAGGAGTTTGAGCTCAGCTCGATGTCTAGTTGGAACCTCGAGCCCTTAACTAGCCGAGCTTTCCTGTGGCTTCTGCCTGCCTACCTGTTTCTACCTAGGATGTGGCGTTACAGCCAGAGCTGCCGACCAGGTTTAAGTCTCGGCGTCGGTTCAACATCCTGTTTTTCTGGGCACAACACTTAATATCCCCCTGCCTATAAACAATAAATGTGACATTGTGTAATGTACTAGCGCTTGTAAAAATCTCTCCAATACTTTTGGGTCGAGTTCCAGCTATACAAAAACTGCAGAAAAATGCATGAAAAGGTAAAAACAAAGTCTTAGCATAAGGAAGGACAAAATAGATGCCCATTTACTGGCTGATTTGTACAAAGTGAAACCAGAAAACCTGGACAAACTGCAACATTTCCGCATAAATTGTGTAATTTTAGGCAAATATTTTATGTCACCTAAAGTCTTTTCTTCTTCTTCATTATCGCGTATGGAAGCCCTTTCCACTATGTGAGTTCTGAATAACAGTTGCACAAAAACCTATCGTGGTGATTTAATAGACTAATTTTCCTTTATAATATTCTGGGTTCACGTGTAGTGTTTACATGACAATTGTATTGCTTCTTCGTGCACTAATGGTCCAGAAACTATCACTTTTAATAAGTACTTCTCGTGCAGTGCTGTAATGTGATTTATTAATGTTGGAGCTTCAGTTAAGGAAATACACTTTCTTGAATTTTGAAGCGGCTATATCATATTTTACCCGATGTTGGTTGTGTGATTTACATGGTAAACATTTTCAGGGCTGGGCTCGTACACATTCTCTAAGATTCGAGCCAGACCCTAGGCTGGTCTCTTTCTCCATGTAAATCTTTTGGCTCGCCCATCTCTAATACCATACTCATGCGAAAATCTACTGAGCAAGTTCAAATCCTCTTGATAACATTTTTTCCACTTCGATTAAAAAAGGTAAGGTTATTTCCCATAAAGAAACCTCTTCCCCTTTCAGCCCACCCTCCTTATTGGTGCGCTCTTCCAACCCTGGAAAGCGGTACACTTATGCACTGTCAGGAATTAATTTTATGGATGCCCATAAACGTTTAAGTTTGTGGGCTTGAATAAACTCAAATGGCATTCCAGCCCTACAACACCTACTACTAACTACTTGCAGTAGATTTCCATACTTGAACATATTAGTGAGTAAATCGTTTTGCAAGTGTTAAACGATGTTTTGCACATGTAACTCAACTTACTCCAGAAAATAATCGGGCAAATAACGGTTTGAGTCTCAAGAACTTGCAGTGCTCATTTAGTAGTAAAAAATAAATGTAAAATTTTGTAAAATCAACTAAATGCTTCACAATTAATATGCCAGCGCAATTAACAAGATACTTCCTGTGAAAGTAGGGTAAGAAAAAAGAAAGGGCACACTTAAAGAATACTAGCATATCCAGTGCTCTGCTATAATCAGAACTCATGCATAATGAATTATGTGCTGGCACATTCAGAGCACCACTGTAATCAACAAGCATTGGCAAATCCAATAGGTCTGCCTATGCAAGAGCTATTGGCTTAGCCAATATGTTTCAGCAATGTTGTAAACAACAGTGACTATTGTTCAACATGGCTAAAAGTTAGTGAGGTGAAGGAGAGTGGCGTGGGCATGAAGTTGAGTGTCAAGGAGTGGCGCGGAGTGGCATACAGCAGAGTTGAGTGGGGTGGAAAAAAGTAAAGTGTCATGGACTAGTGTACAGTGTGGTGGAGTGTCGTGGAGGGAGAAGAGTGTCAGAGTGGAAGGACGCAGGGTTGAATGGCGTAGAGTGGAGTACAGTGTCAGTTGAGTACATTGTCGTGGAGTGTTATAGAGTGTTGTGATGTAGAGTGGAGTGGCGTAGAGGGTGTTGCTTAGAGTGGAGAAGAGTGCTGTAGGGTGGCGAAGAGCGGAGTAGATTGTCAGAGTGGAGTGGTATAGAGTAGTGTGTCATAGAATAGAGTAGAGTGGAGTAAAGTGGCACGAAGTAGCATTGAGAGAGTTGTTTAGAGCATCGTGGAGTAGTGTCATAGAATGGCAGAGTGGAGTAGAGTAGAGTGTCAGTGGAGCAAAGCATGATAGAATGGAGTACTGTGGAGTGGAATGCTACAGAGTGGAGCTTAGTAGAGTGGCCTAGAGTGAAATGATACAATGTACAGTGTAGACTGGCATAGAGTGCATTGGTTTTGAGTAAAGTGGTGTAGAGTGCAATTGCGTAGAGTGCAGTGACAGTAGCATAGAGTGCAGTGGCGTAGAGTAGATTGCAGGGGCGTTGAGTGCAATGGCGCAAAGTGGAGTAGAGTGGCTTAGAGGCATTTGGCATACAGTGAAGTGACAGAGTGAAATGGTGCAGAATAGAGTGGAGTAGTGCAGGGTAGAGGGCAGTGGCGTAGAGTGCAGTACAGTAGAACTGAGTGGTGAGGAGTAGAGTGCAGTGCCATAATGTGCAGTCATGCAAAGCAGTGTAAGAGTGCAGGGTAGTAGAGTGCAGGGCCATGAAGTGGTTCAGAGCAGAGTGGTGCGAAGAGCAGTGACAGAGTACAGTGGTGCAGAATAGAATACAGTGGCGTAGAGTGACGTAGCGTGCAGTGGCATAGAGTATAATGCTGTAGAGTATAGTGGCGTAAAGTGGAGTGGTGCAAAGTAGTTGGTGGAGGGGTGCATTTGTTATGAGTGAAGTGGTGTAGAGTGCATTGGCGTAGAGTGCAGTGACAGTAGCATAAAGTGCAGTAGCATAGAGTAGAGCAGTGCAGAGTGGACTGCAGGTGTGTAGAGTGCAGTGGCGCAGAGTGGAGTGGCATGGGGTGGCGCAGAGTGGCATGGCGCAGAGTGGCGTGGCACAGAGTGGCGTGGCACAGAGTGGCGTGGCACAGAGTGGCGTGGTCAAGGATAGAGTGGAGTGGTGGAGTGTAGAGTGCAGTGGCGTAGAGTGCTGCACATTAGAGCGGAGTGGTGTAGAGTGCAGTGGCATAAAGTGCAGTCATGCAGAGCAGGGTCAGAGTGCAGGGTCAGAGTGGTGCAAAGAGCAGTGACGTAGAGTACAGTGGTGCAGAGTACAGTACAGTGGCATAGTGACGTAGCGTGCAGTGGCACAGAGAAGAATGTTGGTGAGTATAGTGACGTAAAGTGCAGTGGTGCAAAGTAGTTGGCGGAGGGGTGCATTGGTTTTTGCATAGAGTATAGTGGTGCAGAGTGGAGTGATATAGAGTAGTGGCGTAGAGTACATTGGCTTATAGTAGATTGCACCTCTCCACTCTACTCTGAAACAATCTACTCTACGCCACTGCGCTCTACGCCACTCTGCACCACTCCACTCTTCGCCAGTGCAATCAACACTGCGCCACTCTACTCTATGCAACTCTACTGTATGCCACAGCACTCTACGCCTCTACTCTATGGCACTGCAGTCTACCCTGCACCACTCCACTCTACTCTGAAACAGAGTGAAGTGGCCTACATAGTGGCAAAGAGTGCAGGGGTGCATAGTAGAGTGAGGCAGAGTGCACTGGCATGTGCACAGTAGATTAGAGTTGAGTAGAGTACATTGGCATAGAGTACAATAGAGTGGTGTAGAGTGCAGTTGCATAGAGTTCAGTGGCAGAGTGCAGTGCTGCAGAGTAGTGTCGTAGAGTGCAGTGGTGTAGAGTATAGTGGCGTAGAGTGCATTGGTGTAGAGTGCAGTGGAGTACATTGGTGCACAGTAAACTGACGTAGAGTGCAATGGTGTAGAGTAAAGTGCCAGAGTATAGTGGCGTGCAGTGGCGCAGAGTAGATTGGCATAGAGTGTATTGGTTTTTAGGAAAGTAGTGTGGACTGCACTGGTGTAGAGTGGAGTGCTGTAGAGTAAAGTACCACAGAGAGGAATAAAGTGGCGTGGACTGCACTGGCATAGAGTAGATCGTTTCAGAGTAGAGTGTAGTGGCGTAGAGTGCAGTGTCGTATAGTGCAGTAGTGCAGAGTAGATTGGAGTGGCTTAGGGTGAATTGGTAGAGTGGAGCAATGCAGAGTTCAGTGGCACAAAGTAGAGTGTTGCAGATTATACTGTCAGAGAGCAGTGGTGCAGAATAGAGTGGCATAGATTAGAGTTGCGCAGAGAGCAGTGGCGTAGAATACATTGGTGCGGAGTAGAATAGAGTGGGCTAGAGTGCAGTGACCCAGTGTAGAATAGAGTGGTGTATAGTGCAGTGACAGTACAATGACAGAGTGCAGTGGCATAGAGTATAGGTGCACAGAGTGCAGTGGTACACAGTAGACTGGCGTAGAGTGCACTGGTTTTGAGTCAAGAGGAGTAGAATACATTGCCATGGAGTGCAGTGGTGTAGAGTGGTGCACAGTAGAGTGCAGTGGTGCAGAGTAGATTAGAGTGGATTGCATAGAGTGCACTGGTGGACAGTGGAACGGTACAAAGTAAAGTGCATTGGCATATGCAGTTGACTTGCAGAGTAGGGTGGCCTAGAGTACAGTGACAAAGAGTGCAGTGGTGCATGGTAGAGTAGTGTGGGGTAGAGTGCACTGGCATAAAGTGGAGTGGAGTAGAGAGGTGTAGAGTGAAGTGGTGCAGGGAAGAGTGCAGAGACACCGTGTGGAGTGGTGCAGTGGCGTGGGGTGATGTGGAGTATGCATGGAACGGTAGAGTATTGCCATTACAGACAACACATCTTCAATTGAAATGACCCTTATATTTGCACTCACATACATTTTACTGATAAAAGTATAAAGCACACAAACGATAAAGTGTGGAAACGTCATCACCCAATGTATGGATTTGATCCATCAGGACAGTTCATTTACAGACATTTCAAATTTTGCTGTGCTAGAAAATAAATAACATTGTACATACTTCCATAAGCAGACCCCCACAGGTAGCCAGCATGATTGTCACATACATCCTCTCACTTTGAAATCAGAGAAAGAAAAATTAACACCAAGCTCCCTCGAAGACACAGCCCGACATCCGACACCGGTCTTTGAATGCACAGCAAATGTGACAAGATAAGAGCAAGATTTAAAGGCCTGTTTACAGAAAGCGAGTTTGTGGAAGAATACAGTAAACATGATTATGGTAACAGGAGGGACGAGCTCCAGCTGTACAGCCTAAAGCAAATAAAGCCGGCAAATAGAAAGCCAGAAAATGTGAGTTACAAACCACAAAGCACATGGTAAGCAACGGGCAGAATGCATTCCTAGGTCAACTTTATAAATGTCTCCAAGATGTCTTTAGCAAACCAGACAGTTCAGACAAACATAACCAACACATAAGCAGTGTCTCTGTATAAAGAAGAAAATACAAACATTCAAAGAATTGCCATGTGCTAAGAGCACTGGTATAATCCAAGTCTAGTAAAATCACAGAGATGGCAAATTAAAGTCTTCTTGGAATACACACTATGCCACAATATGAGCAAGTATTATCAAAGCTGTGATTTAATGACATTGTTACCATAATTAGTCACTTCAATGCTTGAGACCCAATGGGACACGTCATCTGTGTTTTCTAGAGTACAAACTGATTTCTGAAGCATCTTGTTCCTAAGACAAGTAGATCTTTTATAAAATTCCACACCCATGATGATATCTCCAAGGTCACACTTCAGAAGAGAATGTAATTCAAACCAGTTACTGACAAGCTATGAAACATCAGATATGAAATGGGCCGTCCATTCTGGAATTACTTTTGAGTTAGACAAACCCTTTCTTTTCACAGATCGGATAGAGACAGCAGCTACTGGCACACTGAAATAAGAGATGATATTTTCAAAGGTGGGGAAGATAAAACCATTGTGCAGCTAACAGACTTTCCAACCAATAGAAGATCCTGACTCAGAAAGAGGGCACAAAAAAGGTGAGAAGGAAAACCAAAACCCCACTCAATACTAATAACGCATGCCGTGTATGAACTGCTAACATGGAATATCACCTTCAAAGAAACCACTGTAACCCTCTAATCAAATGGAATGGCATCTATAAGGCAACAATGAGATGTTATAGACCCAATGTATGAGAAATGCTATACTGGAAATGCTGCTGACAACATTCGCTTTACAAACTGTTCTTGATGGGGCGAGAAATATTCTAGGGATTCTTTCCTTGACGGCAGAAACTGATCTCGAGTCCTCCATGGTTTTGCAAGATTGGGATTACATCCGTTTTAGTAGATTTTCATTTACTATACACATATTCGATTTGAACTATGATGTAGTTTGCGTTCAATGGGTGGGGGTTTTGGGAGACGAACGAAGGTTCCAAGGTTCTAACAAACATTCAATTTCTACGCTGTGTCTGAATAGGCTGTTTGAAGAGGCTATAAGGAGAGAATATTGGCACACCTAAAATTAATTTGAGGGGTCTTTCTTTTTGAACCAAACAATATGGTTAAAATTGTCTATCTAAATGGGCAAAGTCTAAATGCAACATCTAAGAGAACGGCTCTCTAGGATTAATTATGTCCTTGTAAGCCAAGCTTTAGCCATACTTGTACACACAAAGATAGGCTCACTCTTTGAATCTGATCATGTTAGGGCATTAATAAGCTAAACATAGGTGTGAAACCAGGAAAGCAAAGTAACTGGCATTTACACCCCTTGCTGGTGAGAACCCATTTACTAAGAATAGAGGTAAAGGCACACATTAAAAACTTATTTGATTTTAATGATGAAGCATCCCATACTGCCGAGGAGTATGGGCTGTTTTCAAAACAATCTAGCAGGAGAAATGTATAGCTGTGGTGGCAGCGATCTAAAGGTTCATAGCGTTTGGAATACAAAATCGTAAGTGGAAAATGAAAGATCTGTTTGCATACAATATACAAACTTCACAAGTGATTCAAGGGCTATTCTTTGGGTCAAAGGTACACCAAGTGATCTTGTTATCAGATGCCCTTTAAGCTCTAGATGACCTCCAACAGTCTCTCAATACTTGGGGGTAGCATCTTCGTAAATTCAAGAACTGAGCTGTCTACAAAATATAGGAAAATCGTGGTTCCGAAATCTAATGTTGCCAGGGGGGAACTGATTCCACTAAAAGAACAGTTTCAATAGGCATCTTCTTAGATTGATCAATGGAGGACAAAAATAATGTGGAGGGCCACGGATCTGTCAAGAGTGAACTATGCACCTCTGATAGAAATTAAGAGGGATATGTGAAGGTGGTCTCCAGCTTCTCTCTCAGCTGAATAGATTTTAAAAACAATGATTGGCAAAGCCAACAGCTCTCACTTAAGAAAGAGCTATTGGATTTACCAATATGTTTTAGCCAAGTTGTACATCCGCCTGGATGCTGTTCAGCATGGCTAAAAGTTAGTGGCGTTAAGGAGTGCGTGAGTGGAGTGTTGTAGAGTGGAATGGAGTGTCGTGGAGTAGAGTGTAGGGTTATGGAGTGGCGTAGAGTGTTGTGGAGTGTCATGGAAGGAGTAGAGTGTCAGAGTTGAGTGGAGTACAGAGGAGTGGAATAGAGTGGAGTAGAGTGTTGCAGAGTAGTTCTGAACAAAATCAGAGTGGCACAGAGCGGAGTAATGCAGTAGAGTGGAATGGCATAAAGTAGAGGGGAATAGTGAAGTGGAGTTGAGTAGGACATCGTAGAATAGAGTGGAGTAAAGTGGCATGGACTAGCGTAGAGGGAGTCGCATAGAGCATCACAGGGGGGAGTAGTGTCAGAGTGGCGTACAGTGTCAGAGTAGAGTGCAATTGAGTGGATCGTCGTAGAGCAGAGCCTCGTAGATTGGAGTAGAGTGGCCTACAGTGGAGTGGCATAAAGTAGTGCGTGTTGGCTTTGTGTAAATTGGTGTAGAGTACACTGGCACAGAGTAGATTGTTTCAAAGTAGAGTGAAGAGGTGCAGGGTAGAGTGCAAAGGTGCAGAGTGGCGTAGAGCTCAGTGGTGTCCAGTGGAGTGATGCAGAGTAGGGTGGCGTAGAGTGCAGTTGAGTGGCGTAGACTTCAGTGGTGCAGAGTAGGGGTAGGCGGAACTCACGGAGTTTCAGTCTGCTGAATTCCACTGAGTTACATAAAAACGCCGCAAGATTCCATAGAGTTCCGCAAGCGGGAGGAATTCGGCACATCGCACTGATTTTTAGCGCTGGGAGCTTGTTTCACACTGTAAAATCAGCACGAACTGCACCACGTGGCACGCCAGAGGGCGCTGCTTCTTTCTGCCGCTCGAGTAGATTTTCTACTTGAGCGGCAGCATTCCCAACACAAACGGTTGTGACGTGCCAAAACTGTCCGCATTGAGAAATCTCGCTGGGAGGCATTCTACCGCCCGGAAATCGCACCAGGTGACGCAAATTCTCACTAGGGGACGCCAATTCTTGCTCGCACTCGCCAACTTAGCGTTGGTGAGCCATGCACTCGAAAAAACACAGCCACGTGGCGGTTGGCGGGCTGTTGCCGCAACTCCACGTTGTAAGTGGAACTATGAGTGGGCAAAACTCCACAAACTCTGCCAGCGGGCGGAACTTTCACCCACCCCTAGGGCAGATTAGAGTGCATTGGCTTGGAGTGCAGAGATGTAGATTTCCAGTGGCGCAGAGTAGAGTGGCGCAGAGTAGAGTGGAATAGAGTGCGCCGTGGAGGAGAGTAGATTGTTTCAGAGTAGAGTGCTGAGGGGTAGAGTGTAGTGTTGCAGAGTAGAGTATAGTGGGGTACAGTGCAGAGTAGAGTAGATTGGCATAAAGTGCAGTGGCGTAGAGTGTATTGAGTTTCAGTAAAGTGGTGTAGAGTGCAGTGGCATAGAGTGCAGCAACAGAGTGCAGTGGCATAGAGTGCAGCGACAGAGTGCACTGGCATAGAGTGCAGCGGCATAGAGTGCAGCGGCGTGGAGTGCAGCGGCGTGGAGTGCAGCGGCGTGGAGTGCAGCGGCGTGGAGTGCAGCGGCGTGGAGTGCAGCGGCGTGGAGTGCAGCGACGTGGAGTGCAGCGGCGTGGAGTGCAGCGACGTGGAGTGCAGCGACGTGGAGTGCAGCGACGTGGAGGGGCAAAGAGTGGAATGTCGCAGAGTGAAATAAAGTGGCATACAGTGCAATGACAGAGTACATTGCTTCAGAGTAGAGAGAAGTGGTGAAGAGTGCAGTGGGATAGAGTAGATTGCTTAAGAGTAGAGTGAAGCGGGGTACAGTGCAGTGGCATGGAGTAGAATGTTGTAGAGTGCAGTGATACTGCAGTGGTGAAGAGTATAGTGGCAAAGGGTGCAGTCTTGCAGAGTAGAGTGTTGTAGCGTGCATTGTGTAAAATACAGAGGTGAAGAGTAGAATAGAGTGACGTAGAGTGCAGTGACAGCGCAATGGACTAGAGTGGCGTGGAGTAAAATGTTGTAGAGTACAGTGGCGCAGAGTAATTGGCTAAGAGTCCATTCGTTTTGAGTAAAGTGGTGTTGTGTGATCTGGCAAAGAGTGCAGTGGTTTAGAATAAAGTTGTGTAAATCGCAGTGACAGAGCAGAGTGGTGTAGTGTGTTGTAGCGTGCAGTGGCATTGAGTGCTGTGGAGAAGAGTGCAGTGGCGTAGAATGGAGTGGTGGAGGGTAGAGTGCAGTGGTGTAGAGTAGTGGCGTAGAGTGCACTGGATTGGAGTGGTACAGAGTAGAGTGAAGTGGAGTGCAGTTGTATTGAGTGCAGTACTGCAAAGTAGAGTGGCACAGAGTGCAGTGGTGCAGAGTGGAGTAGCCTAGACTAGAGTGGTGTACAGTGCAGTGGTGCATAGTAGAGTGGGGTAGAGGGCATTGGCGTAGAGTGCAGTCGAGTGGCACAGAGTGCAGTGACGCAGAGTAGAGTGGAATATAGTTATAATTGTATTTATATAGCGCTTACTACCCCTGATAAGGCATCAAAGTGTTTTTCGGCGAGTAGCACGCTACTCCAGAACCCAAATAGGATTAGTGGTGAATTAGTATAGGGAAATATGAATTTAATTTGAGCGATGGACATGCGAGTATGTTAATTGGATTGAAAAAGGATAGCGGAGGGAAGGGTTTGCATTTATATAGTACTTGCTACCCCATATGAGGAGTCAAAGCACTTTTCGGTGAGTAGCACACTACACCAGGATCCAAACAAGATTAGTGGTGAATTAGTATAGGGAAATATGAAATTAAATCTGAATGGAGCATGAAGTAGGCAGTTTAAACGCATGTTAAGAGGGTGGGCAAGTAGCAAAGTATTGTCATAGTTTTATATAGATTTATTCATTCATTCCACGCTTCTGCAACATTATATCAATAGCCAATTATTCAACAACGCTTTGAAAAAAGTCAAGCTTTTGGAATACTTGTGTAATCAGTCATGCCAGTAAGCAATTGCGATGCTGTATTTTTGGGGGTGGGAGTGGCTGTCTGATGGGACTGTACCAAACTAACCAATCCAATATGACTCCCAGGGTACCATCTAAAATGCAAGCGAGTCTTCTGACACTTTCATCCTTTAACTAGCTCGCAAGTACAGCAGCCATCTTTGAACAGGTCTCTCTCTGCCAAATGTTAGAATGGCTACCATTTAATAATAGGCAATCACCGCTAGTTTTGACTCTGCACTGAATCGTAGCAGTCATAGTTGGAATGGCGAGGCCCAGTTTGGAGTTACAGAAGGAGACACAAATCAGTTGTTAGACTGGTATATGTATCCTATTAACACTAAATCGGATTCTTCCAGCTTCCTCGCTGAAAGGAACACGCAAAGCCACTGAATGAAAATCTTCCCTGGCTAAACACAAGACATTCTGCAACCAATCTAGGGTCACTACGCTTCCCACCACTAATAGAATGTTTGCACTCTCATTGAGTGCTACAAGAGTAAGAATAAATGTAAAAAAAAGTTCCTCCAAAAGCATGCCGCCAGTAGAAGGCCACCGGAAACAATACTTGGTCCAGGCTCTATGGCACAATGAGATGCTGATCAGCAAGGAAACGAGAGTGACGTAGGAGCCTCTTTGGAGCCAGTCAATGGAAAGAAGAGCCATGCGGGAGCTAGGCAGTGGTAAGGAAAGTGATATGGGAGCCATCCAATGGTAAGCAACGGTAAGTAAAGGAAGAAATGGGCGGGGTTCTAAGCCCCTTAAAGATTTTTTTTTGTTAAATACAAGAGATTTCACAAGCACAGCGCAAGCGCTATGCAGGCGCAACATGAACAAGCATTTGCAATGCAATAGGTCTCGCATTTACGAGAGTCTGAGGTATTGGCATTGTAAACGACAATGTCTTTTATTTATGTGTTGTTTTTAAAACAGAATTTATCTGTCATTTGCACTGCCAATAGCTTAACCTCGCGCAAATGTGACAACTATTGCATTGCAAATGTGTTCGTGATATAAAAAAAATTAAAAAACGTTAGGAGAGAGCGTGGAAGACAAAGCTATTTGAGAAAATAGTGCCCGGAGGCTGTAATTAAAGCCTACAGAGTGACAACACAGGTAACAGAGGGTGTCGCCATGGGAGGTTACAAAATGAGACAAGGCGGTACTAAGGAGGGACTACTAAGCCTATTGACCAAGGAACAGCCACAGTTTATAGTGGACAATGACAGAAGCCAATTAAAAATATGGGCGGAGAGTGGGTGGAGCTTCAAGTCCCTACCTGAAAACAGCATGCCAACCAGAGCAGCGCATGCGCTGCCCAGGTTCGACCTAAAAATGATTTGAAAAGGGTTTTCTTCAAACCTTTTACACAGTGCACATTAGACTTAAATGTACGGGAATCAAAGTGTCTCAATTACGGTCAAATAGATCATTGAGTAATGAAACTCATAATGAAAGAAGCAGCCAGGAGTGATAAAACTCCCTTTGAAGCACTTTTCTCATGACCCCGCTTTGATCTGACAATGCTTGGGAGAAGCGAAACTAGCAACTTCAGCATGGTGGAAGAACAAAAAAAATCCTCCCAATTTGAGCCCGTCTAAAGGGCGGTGCCACGTTTTTGAGCACTAAACGTATTGTCCCAATATCAGTACTTAAAGACTCATATTAAAGGAGAAGATAAGTGTGATAAGCAATGAAATCTGCAACACTAATTACACTGTAAACCACTTGCCTGCGCTTGACAAGCAAGTTGGAAGAGTCAAAGATCCTCGCAGGGAGGGAAACAGGATATTATCGTTAGATATGAGGTTTTGATCGGGAGTGATATATTTACTTACTCTACAATTCCTGTGTGTGATAGATGTCGTGACACGTTCCCCCGACTGCCTGTTACTTGGCAAAAATCAAAAACAGTTAAAGATAATTTTTTTCATTTACTTGACTTACCAGCAGCAACGAAAACAATGGTTACTTAACCTAAATAAACACCACAGATAGATTAAAAATAGAAATACACTGCTTACCCTTAATAACATCGCAGCTGCGTGCACTTGCCCTCCCACGTTCACAAACAACGACCCACTTGAGAGTGCTACAAAAAAAAATTAAAAGCCCAGGTCTATGAACAAAATTTAAAAAAGACATTCGCCTTCCACGTCAATACCATGTCAGCACATTACTGCATAATACCATTAACAAATTTAATGGCAAGACCCACTGCGGTAGCAACAGATGTCCGAACAACCTATTGCATAATCTCTTCATTCCACTGAGCTTTTTTGTGGTTTGTACTTTGTTTTAACCTCTACGCACCATGTTGATTGGAGTCGGCGCGGTTTAAAGGATGGCCGTAGCATACAGTCAAAGTCCGAGTTTATCATTTACCAATGTTGTTGCGCGTTTAATAACTAGGCCACACCAGATTCCCCGCAGACCCGGCCCTGCAGAACTACTAGCTTTACCTCAGATGGCGCATGCACCGTGCACATCAAAGGGAAACCGCCCACTTAACAGTAACTCCAAAGGCTCGTGGGATTGGAGGCAGAGCACTGTACCTGCCTACGCCCACAGTCGATCGGCGCTTTTATGTTCACTTACAGACACCAAAACCGCAGTAGCAAAATATACTTTTTTTTAAACGAAAAAAACGTCACCTCGAAAGTGCAATTCCCTTTGATGAATGTCGCTTAAGAAGTTGTTAAGCAATGATTCTACTTGCAAGATCGAGTACTGTAGCCAGCAAATGAAGCCACCACCCCCGAGTACCTCCAGTGCGTCTACATCCAGACGCCAAAACGCAATTAACCCAGGAATGACCGAAGAAATTCTTTCCTACACCGGCACCAAACTTTCGTCTAGAGATAGAAACTCTGTTTCACGACCATTCTTAGACAGTAAACAAAGGAAAGTGTTAAGACTGGAACCAAAGGCAACAGGCCCTGCTTCACGGCTAGGAATAAAGATTATTTTCTACTCAGTGACGTGGGGAACCTTGGAGGGTTTAACAGCGCCGTTGGCAGAACAGTATGCAAGTGGAATCAGGGTGATTAGTTATTTGTTACTTAATCGCAGGTTGATAGCCATGTTTGAACATCACCTGCAAGGCAAAGCTAGGTGCAAGGTCTAGGAACCAGATCTCCCAGGTTTACCAAGACTGAGTGATCCAACAAGGCCTCCACCAAAAATGCAGGTACGCAAGCACTTTAAAAATCAGAGACCGTGAGTGTGGATTGTTCTAGATGTGGTGGAGAGAGAGATTCCTTTCTGCATATGGCCTGGGCATGCTCGAGCTAGGGTGCATGCCTATTGGACAACTGTGATAACACAGTTACAGGCGGTGACTGCACAGCTGATCGAGGAAAAGCCTCAGGTGTGCCTGCTCTGTATTGTTAAACAATCTAAAGGGGATAAAATGCACTGAAAGTTCCTACAGTTGGCATTAGTACTGGTTAAGGGAAGAGTGGCCATAGGGTGGTTGAGCACGAGGGCCCCTTCCATTCCTTTATGGTATAAAGACATAGTTGAGTGGGCGCTGGCAGAGGAGGCACACATGAAACTTAATCGATGGGATGAAAAATTGCAGGAGGATTTAGACTCCTGGGCCACGAAGTTGGAGGTCATGTAAATGGTGATGGGTGGGAGTAGTGAACAGGGCACGCAATCATAAGGGACAGAACATACTATCACACAGGAGCAGTGGTCGATGGATGCAAGGGGAGCTGTAGTTCCGTCGGGTTGAGCTATGGACAGTCGGGGGGGATGCCCACTCTGTCATGTGTATTTAGGGGCTTGGCGGCAACCATGTTTGTGGAATACCAATGTATTATTTGAAGCAATAACTTTGGGAGGGAATTGTGGTCGAGACTGAGGGGTGGGGAATGAGGTTTGGTTACTTCGAAACTTGTACTTAGAAACGGTGTGTACACTGAACAAATGTACCATTGGCTGTCATTTTCCTGTTATACTCTTGATTGGTTGTGCTGAAACTGTGTCGTACGGATTTGACATTATATGTGGACCTGGCAAAGGACTTGCTCTCAACAACTAACCAGTAAAAAGAGCTTTTTTTTTTTTTTTTAAACGGAGTGCAGGCGTGAACTTGCCACTTCACTATAAACAGTGCATTGGTGAAAAGGCACCAGCTGTTTGAAGTCATTGATCTACCTTTAACTGCAGTTGGCATCCTGGCCCGCATTTCAAAGGTGTGGTGGGAGGCAGAGTTCCACTGCAGGCGGGTGGAGTGACTGCACCCATTTGTAGGGGAAGCCTCAGGGAATGCACGGAACATCTGTGCCTCAACTGCGGGTGCACTGTGGCACTTACTGTAATACTGCGCCAGGTTTTGGCCACCAGATCTCAGGGTCACTTCCATGCTTTAACAAATTAACAGTTCCTTACCAAAAGAATAGATAAACATTTGGAAAATATCTTGGTACCCTTATTATCCTTTCACAATCACACAAAGCCACCTGCCTTTTATGAAATCCTTAAACCCTCACTAAGAACCACATAGGTGTAAACAAATGATGGCGATGATACAGTAATGAGGCCTTTCTTCGGGCAGGGAGCTGGTGGTATATGGAATAATGGGAGATGAGCCATCTGTAGCGTAGAGCAGCCATGCCATGGGTGGTGGGAGGATAATTAACACTGGATTTAGACGGAGGAAGGGTTGTGGCCACACTCATTCCCACAATGTGGCTCTAGCTTGACTTGTTACTAGGACATAGGCATGGCCATTGCAATTATGTGGCAAGGAAGGACATAGCTGACTTAATTATGAGGCATAACGCAGCACATTCTAAGGCAGTATTAGTTTGCCATTTTGTCTCTATAACACATGCTGAAGACTGTTAGCACAAGTTTCATCTCATAAGTACCAGTTCAACAACACCTCAATACAGCAACTGAAAGGGGACCTGTTAACCTTTGCAATGAGTCTGCAACTGGCGGACCCACGTGGGCTTTTTTTTTTTTGTAACTTGTGAGCCGTTTGAAATAGGAACAAACATTTTTTGTTACATCTGCAAATTACACTGCAGATGGTGGATTCTGTGGCAAGTATGGTTATTCTATAATTTTGAGTACGCGCCCAAGCATCACATTATGGAGGTGAACCTAGATACAGCGTAAGTTACAGAAAGTACCCACAAATATAATAGAGCCCTGCAGGAATGGCTGGGCTACCAATTAACCAAAACATTAGCTAATATTCCTTAGGTCTGGGAACGCGCCATTTAATATTAACTTTTGGCCTCTCCCTAAGGCCTTTGGGCCCTTTGATCCAGAGAAAGTGTAATAGTGTGCTTCTGTCGGAAAGTATTGTGCGGGCCTTGTGGGGGTGGTGGCTGTTGACAGGGTGGGAGCCCTTAGTGGTGCGGCCTCTTGATGCTAGGATGTACAGATTTCTAACGGTGTTTTGTGCAAGTATATTTTGGTGCATGTTATTGGATAGGGGTCGTTTTTCCCTATAGAATGCCCTATACGTTCCTTATGCAATGTTCATATAAGTGCAGATGAAAGATTTTTCTCCGACGAAATAAAATGTCTTGGTCTCGGGCCCTTCTGTTGTATTTTTGGGGTCAATTGTGGCACTTGCCAGGTCCCTTCCACTAAACAAATAACGCACAACTCAAAAACACCTAAACCGAGTAAAAATACCCGTGCAGGGTCGCCCAGTGACATATCTGAACTTCAGGGCACGCCTAAAATCCACCACAAAGCACCAAAAACTCCAGGCTCACGTTCTAAGTATGAATAGTTCATATCTGCATCAGACTTCGAAGCACTCACAAACAGCATAAGGTAAGAGGTCGCAGGTAACTGACCTGTTTTTTCACAAGAATTAATAAATAATGAAGACTGCACAGAGGGAAATCATATGAACTGAGATCAAAAGATGTCCAAAATTAAATGGAAAGTCCGGTGACTCATTAAAAACTGTTCAGATAGACCGGTGCACGGTCTTAGCATTTCTGTAAAACTTTGGACTGTTGCCAGCTATGGTGCCCCGCCCAATGCCACCCGATGCAGTCTAAACTGCACCCATGCAAGCGGGCGTTGCACAATGCACTCCTGTTATCACAGAGAAGCAGAAACACAGACCGTAGGGCATTTTTTTTTATCAAAACACGAGCCTACCTTTCTGAACTGTTAGAAAGAACTCCAATTGCATGACAAAATGGAGGACTTCCAAGGTCAGATAAAACCAGGAAACAGGATACAAAATGTCAACTATCTAGCAGAGGCCAAAGGGCAGAATTCTGCATACAAGCGCAATCTGTTATGAAAAAATCATATGTATTTCTTCACCAGGAATGCCACTGAAATCTTCTGGGTGTGTTCTGTTTAGGCGTGCCATTTATTTGCTTTTCACACCACGTGTGTGATATCACAGCGCTTACGTGTTTGATATGAAAAGACTAATCACTACTTTTGTTTTTTCACATGATTAATTTCTAATGGAGTTGTCCTATGTGTCATACATAACGATGTATGCCCAGCAGTGACGCTTGGGAGCCGAGCACATGGGCGAACATTGAGGCACATGGGCAAACATTGAGGCCACAGTGATAACCTGTACTACTTACCGGATATGCAAGGTAACCGGAGATTCATTTTTCATTGCTTTGTGACCCGATGGGACAACATTTAATGTGATATTGAATAAAAGACAAGTTGGAGGGGGGGAAAAAAAAAAAACACATTCACTACAACAATTTAACATCTATGCTTGAAAACATTTGTCGCCGCACCAGCAGCTTACATTTTTAGGTCTCGCCTGAGCCAGCGCTTAGCGCTGCTCTGGCCGAGACATTTAGTAAGTGGGTTTTTGAAGTGCTACCAGAGAGGCTTTTGCTGGCCTCCAGCTTGCGTTCACGATGGCGTGCACGCGCGCAGCTGCCATCTGGGTGTTCTTTAATGGCTCCTCTGCGCACACTACCCCCTCCCTTCTCAGAGGCGCCATCTGGCTTTCCTCTGTCTGGCCGTCATGGATCATAAAGCACAGCGCTCTCCCAAGCGCCTCGCTCTGCCCCTCCCCCACCACAGAGCGCGTCCCTGCAATCACTTCCCGCTCACTTTTGGCCTTGCATGCTTTCTACCTGCATATATACGCTGCACTGCACATGCTCCGCAACATAAATTCAGCCATTATAAAAATCACGCAAACCATACACTTCAGTTGCTGCACCCTTACGCCCCGTCGTGCTCTCACTTCTTTTATCGCCTAAATTTGGGATACGATTCTCTGTGCACCCCTATACTGGGTTTGGTTGCTGTTACATATGTATCACTTCCTTCACGTCTCATGGTACACTTAATCTTCATGCTTTCTATACCTTCCTCGCCATCTCTAAGGGCTCGGTGCTTCCTTCCGTTCGGCCCCCACACTCTACCCAGCCTGTTACTATTTATATTTATCCCCTTCACTCTCAGCTCCTTCTGTGCTCCCACCGTGGGTATACACACCCTGTGTACTTCCCACTGCGCCTATCCAATTCAAAGCTAGGCCCCGGCATGTTCTCTCTTCCTCTTGCGCCTAGATGTGGGATACAAATCTCTAGTGCTCCAAAGCGGGTCTTCAGCAATTTTGCTCATTTCCGTTTCACCACCTTCACATGTCTACTGCTTCAAATGGAATATATAAGGAGTCTCCGTTACGTTGCAGCGGTTTCTGTGTCTCTGCCCACAGATTCTAACACTGTCTGCACCACGGCATTCAGGGCAAGGTGACAACATAAAGGCTTTACATTAAGGCCTTGCATGCTTTCTACCTGCATGTATGCGCTGCACCGCGCATGGTCCGCACGTAGATACTTCGCATATAATAGCCACATGCCTCCCAAAACTTGCTTCCTGTCCTTTTGAGTCTTACAAGGTCGTCTCTGTCACCAGGTTTGATAGGGGAGACATTAGCATCCTAAAGCAAAGTGTTCTCTTCTTTTCACCACTTGCAGTCGCTTTTAAGACCGCCTTATCACACCAGAAATGTCTTTTTATCAACGGCGCCATCTATTTCACACTCACTTTACCATACAGTTTTAAACACAAGTTAAACATGCCCTCTAACCATTCATTTCGCTCACTCTCACACATCCCTTTGATCCTCACAGCAGAACGTTCGCACCTACTTCACATACATACAACTAAGCATCAACACACCATCTCTAGCTCACACACGTATTTTACAAAAGTCACATGCTATACTTTTCTTATTCAAATTAGGGTCCCCTTTTTTATTACCTATTCGTGTACTTAAATGGGACAGAACACGTTTTTGCATTGGCATAGCCAATAGGTCTCGCCTTTGGGACCTTATAAGTGAATAGCCATGCAACAGTTGATGTTGCACCAAGGATATTGTGCTGCATAACTAAATACTTATAAGGTCCCAAAAGCGAGACCTATTGGCTATGTCAATGCTTGTTCTCTTATGAGGGGTGGGTGGGGTGTGCGTTTTCAATAGCCCTAGCGGTTTGCGTGGCATGCATATGGTGATCAAATAACTGCATGTAACCCTGGCACGATGTTCCCGCTCTATACTTTAATTCATCAATCAGTGCATTAGTGTATTAAGAAAATTACACATTTCAATTTTCATTTTACCAGTCGGTTGGTTGAGTTTCCTTGTGTTCATAGCTGCCCTAACTCGTTTCACACAAAAAAGTCTGTTGACATAAGGAGGCATTTAACGTAATTTGCCTAAACTTGTTGGTTGTTAGTTCTCTGCATGGTGGACAGACATACCTGCTGCCACTCGCGTTGCTTTTTCCTCTCATTGGTTGGGTGTGCAGACCTCACAGGCAAAAAAACAAAAAAAAACACATATGTTTGACAGTGTGCTTTAAGACTCCAGGTCACTTTAGATTGTGCACGTGGGAAGGCGATGTTTGACAAACACCAAGATACCATATTTACAGACAACTTGATAGACTGTCTCACATCACAAGCAGGTCACTAAAATATGCACGTGCAACACTTCTGCTTCTCAGCATTGGTGGCACTTCTCAGCGCTTTGAGGGTACCCTAAAGCGATACAACGCTACAGAAATAAAGCAACGAAACCCCTTATTTAGATTTATATAACTCTCGAAGAGTCTCTTGGAGCAGCCGGGGACTCAACATGATGGGAGGCATAGACTCAATTTTCAACTAGGTTTTGATACGTTTTCGGAACTTCGAGGGATCTGATGTGGACAGAGGTCAAAAAGGAGAGAATTTTCGGTTCCAGCTATGTATTCAGATTGAACAAAGCTTGGGCTGTGGAGTTTTGAGCAGTCTGGTCGACTAAAGAACTGTTTAGAGAACCCGAAGCAAATAGCATTGCTAAAGTCCAGACGGGGCTGGATAAATTAAATGCCACAGCTACCCTATGGGCAAAAGAGAAAAGAAAGGGAAGATACAAGCTAAAGGCTAATATATATATATATATATATATATATTATCTACTGGCGGTCGCCAGTAGATAGTTATAGTTACAACCTATTATCCATAGGAAATCCGCGACATTCTATTTGAAATAACTCTCTTGCCGGTTGACGTATCTTCGCAAAATTTTCAAACTTTGTGGCCCGCTCCGGTCCGCTCCTACCCTGAAAGTCTCGGGGGATTCGTCAAGCGGGGGCCGAGAAAAAGGGGGTCCCAAAACGCGTTTTCCCCATGCATTTTTCCATAGGAAACTTTAGACACGGCTACAGCCCGAACTGCTGAACGGAATTACACCAAATTTGACAAAGAGGTAGTTCTTGGTTCAGAAAGAACCCTTTTGTTAAATGGTGTAAATCCGTTCAGTAGTTGCTGAGAAAATGAAAAGTAAAAAAGATAGTGATATCTAGGGCCGCGGATCCTCCCGAGCACGAGCTTTATGTTAATTGGCTGTCAACACTCCAAACCAGGAAGTGTTGGCAGCCATTTTGTCCCTCAGTAGAACCGAGGGACAGAAACAAGTGCGCAAAGCGCACAAAGGGGGCAGGGTAGAAACACCCTGACCCCCTAGGTCTGCTCAGGGGGTCCCACAAGGACCCCCTGGGCAAAAAAAAATAATTTAAAAAAAAAAAAAAAAAATCGGCAGGATGCGCTCAGGGAGCGCGAACCCTGCCGAAAAAAAAAAAAAATCGAAGCGCGGTCTCCCGCGCTTCGATGTTAATTGGCCCCGGGTGGGCCAAGTCCCGGGGGCATGCTGGGGGGGTTAATTTTATGTGTGGGGGCCTCTAAGGGCCCCTAAGCCCCGGGGACCACCACCCCCGGGGCCTTATGTATAATGGTGCGGGAGGGCTCTGAGCCCTCCCGCAGCCCCGGGGACCACCACCTCCCGGGGCTTCTTTTTTTAAATTAAAAACCTGTGTGGGGGCTCCAGCCCCCACACGCCCCGGGACCACCACCTCCCCGGGGCACTAAGAAAAATTAAAATGGGGGTCCGTTTTGGACCCCCAAGCCCCGGGGACCACCACCTCCCCGGGGCTTTCAAAATGTAGGGAGGGGGGCCGCGCGGCCCCCTCCTGGAGCCCTTGATGGCCCTGGGGACCGCCACCCCCAGGGCCGGCTCCTGCAGTGTCCCGGGGTGCCTACCCGGGACACTGCTGTTTGCAATGACAGGACGGGAGCCTCGCGGCTCCCGTCCTGTCATTGCAAACTTGCTTTGGATATTGGAAGAGAGAGCAGGAAACCTGCTCTCTCTTCCAATATCCAAAGCCGATTGCTTTCCACATGGGGAGCAGCATGTTAGCTGCTCCCCATGTGTAAAGCAATGCCGGCTCCCGTAGGACACGGGGAGCCGGCGGGACTGTGGGGGTTTGGGGACCCCCACAGTCCCCAACGAGAGGCCAGGCCCCGGGGGATGGGGTCCCCGGGGCCTTAAATGGCCTGAGGAGGGGGGCCACGCAGCCCCCCCTCCAAATAAAAAAAAAAAAGAGGCCATGCCCCGGGGGATGGGGTCCCCGGGGCCAATACAGGCCCAGGGAAGGGGGGCCACGCGGCCCCCTTCCCGTTTTTTTTTTTTTATTTTAATAAAAAAAAAAAAAGGGGTAAGGCCCTGGGGGATGGGGTCCCCAGGGCCCAAAAACAGAAAAAAAGGAAGGGGGGCCACACAGCTCCCCTTCAGGGGACAAATGTTTTTTTTTTTTTTTTTTAAACGATCGGGCCCGTAGGCCCCGCCCCTTCCTTCACCACTCTGCAAACGCGCCCCTGGCGCGTTTGCAGAGGGGAACAATTCCCCTTGAATACTGGGGTCCCTGGGGCCAACTAGCCCACCAGGAACCTCCAGTATGCGCCAGGGGCTGCCTTGCAGAGAGGTGTACAGAGGCCACGCCCTTTTTACACCTCTCTGCAACGCAGCTCTTTGGCGCTTTTTGGAGGTATATGGTGGGCTAGATGCACCCCAGGGACCCTCAGGATTCAAGGGGAGTTAATCCCCCGACTTAAAACGCGCCTCGGGCGCGTTTGCACAGTGGTGAAGGGAGGGGCGGGGCTTCAGGTGACATGTGTGCAAACAGGCCCCGTGGCGCGTTTTAAGATGGGGAATTAAATCCTCTTCAATCCTGAGGGTCCTGGGGGCCAACTAGCCCAACAGGTACATCCAGAAAGCGCCACAGAGCTGCGTTGCAGAGAGGTGTAAAAGGGGTGTGGCCTCTACACGTCTCTGCAACGCAGCCCCCTGGCGCATATTGGAGGTTCCTGGTGGGCTAGTTGGCCCCTAGGGACCCTCAGGATTCAAGGGGACTTAATCCCCCAACTTAAAACGCGCCACGGGGCGCGTTTGCACAGATGTCACCTCAGGCCCCGCCCCCTCCCTTCACCATTGTGCAAATATTCTTCTAAAATCATCCGAAATACGAATTCCGATTTACTCACCTGTTATAAGGAGAGACCTCAGTGCTGCATCTTTCAGCCCAGTACTGGTCCTGAAAAGTAATTTTAACCGTACTTACCAGTAACTTGAATTTCCTTCCATAGGCTAACATTGACTGGTTTCACTTGGAAATTCTTCTAAGTGTGGAGTTTTGGAACTTTATAATATTCCTCTAAAATCAACCAAAGTACGAATTCCAATTTACTCACCTGTTATCAGGAGAGAACCCAGTGCTGCATCTTTTAGCCCAGCACTGACCCTGAAAAGTAATTTTAACCATACTTACCAGTAAATTATATTTTCTATCATAGGAATCCATTGTCTGCTTTTCAGCAGAAAAGTTTCAAAGTGTCGATTTTCACAAACTACAAATATTCCTAAAAAATCGCCTGTATGACTTAAACGCATTCTTTCAACTGTTTACAGGAGATGCACCAGTGCTGGATCCAGGATCCAACACTGAGTAAGAAAAAGTAACGATAACAGTTTTTACCTTCTAAGTGAATTTCCTTCCATAGGATAACATTGGTGATTCTATGAGAAAAAGTTTCTAAGTGTCAACTTTTAAAGTACAATAATATTCCTTAAAAATCACGACTGTAACCAAAACGCTTTTACTCAACTGTTTACAGGAGATGTCCCAGGACTGAATCTAGGATCCAGTCCTGTGGTTAGAAAAGTAATCCATAAAGTAACTAATTGCATTTAACTAGAAATTCACATTGAGCTGAATGTTGCATTGTGTTTGAAAATGTGTTGCCCATTGCAACAACTGTAACTACTGTACTTAAAAGTCTATTGCCTATGTGCAAAGTATTTAAACTAAAGTAATTCATTCTGAGAAAGTATTTTTTGTAATGTAATGTATAATGTAATTACAATGTAATTTAAAAAATTAAATATGTAAAAAAAAATTGTTTCTAAAAATGTAGTAAATTAGTATTAAAAAAATGTATATAACAATTAATACATTTAAAAATTGTCATTTACAAAACCTTTGAAATTCACTGAAAAAACCGTAGGTTTCAGACATGTTATAGTTACAAATTAGCATTTAAAAAACCTTTGAAATTCACTGAAAAAAACCATAGGTTTTAGGGACAGTTATAGTTAGTTGGACATTGCACTCGTACAAAACCCGTGAAATTCCCCGTTATAGTTAGTCCAGCTAACTATAACTCGCGCCCCGCAATGCACTGCTGATGACGTCACATATTACATCACTCATGACATGGTCAGTGACATCACTGATGACATCACTGATGACATCTCAAATGACATCACTGATGACATCACTGGTGACATCATCCATGTGATAATTTCATGCATCTTCTCACACCCTAATATAACCTTTGATACACCCACTCTAAATTACAGACTGCCATTCGCAAAACCATAGACACTCCAACACCAATAACTACATACCCACTCACTGATTCTTAGGTCTACGCACACATCAACTCACTCACCCGTACAGTCACTCATACTTACGGTCACTCAGTACAGGACTATCATATGCACTCATACTCCTATATAGACACTCAAACACCGCCACTCATCCATAGAGGTACTCACACACCTAGTCAGTCATGCAAATAATTAAACACACTACCATTTACTCACCTATACAGTTATACACATACCAGCTCACTTACTCATACAAATACTAGCACATTCTTACGCTCTTATACAATCACTGATACAAGCACACACTCATCCATACAGCCACTATCACAATCACTCACTCTCGCTTATAGCTATTTATATACTCCAACACACATATATACTGCCTTTCACATATGTAGTTACTCACACATGTACCACTGGGACATACATTCACTCACTAACACACTCTTACACACACTTACCCACCCATACAGTCTATCACAGATGCACTCTTGAAACCATCCACCCAGTGAATCACCCACTCACACATTTATGCACAGAGTCGCACACACCCCTCCCACACAAACACTCAGGCACCCATACAGATACTCACACAAGCATTCATTAACTCATATAGACACTAATGTAGCTATTCACAAACACATGCAGCCACTTACACAGCAACAGACAGACGGATACAAACATTCACCCAGTTTAGTCACTAACCCATGCATTCAGTAAGATACGTTAAATCACTCACTTATACAGTCAGTCACGCACCTACTAAATCATCCATACAGACACTTACACACCCACTCATTCTTCAATACGTCTTTTCCTATATATATTAAAAATATTTAAACTTTACAGAAACACACAGTCACTGGATGATGTCAACAGTGATGTCATTTGAGATGTCATCAGTGATGTCATCAGTGATGTCACTGACCATGTCATGAGTGATGTAATATGTGACGTCATCAGCAGTGCATTGCGGGGGCGCGAGTTATAGTTAGCTGGACTAACTATAACGGGGGAATTTCACGGGTTTTGTACGAGTGCAATGTCCAACTAACTATAACTGTCCCTAAAACCTATGGTTTTTTCAGTGAATTTCAAAGGTTTTTTAAATGCTAATTTGTAACTATAACGTCCCTGAAACCTATGGTTTTTTCAGTGAATATATATATACACACACACACACACATACACATACATACAGCAAGATTTAGTGACTGCAGAAATCTGATGGTTGAGAGGCAGATTTTGATCAAGGAGGGGGTCATGTTTCCAAACCATATCTACTGGAGGGGAGCTGGGCCCCTAGAATGGGGCTGAATCCTGTTGACACGACAACCTATAACTTTTTGCTCCAGGGAACACTACCTGTCCATTAGAAATTAAACTGACATCCACAACTAGTCATCCTGCTACCAACTGTGCAGTGCCTAGGTGCAACTGTTAGTAGTGCAATACAAGCCTCCTCGTTAATACACTCTTTCAGCATTGTCCATTACAATCCTATGAGCACACATTCAATGATAATTACCACGTTCAAAATGTAAACAACAAACAACTTCAGCTTGGCCATCACCCAATGCGAAGGTGCAGGAGTGATGAGCTAGCTCTGCCCGAGTAGAATTTGAACCCATGACCTTCGTGTTGGAAATAGATCCGTCTTCTCTGAGGTCTCACCCCTCTGAGCCATCTCACTAGATTCTTGAAATGGTTACACATGCAAGTGAGACAAATACCCCACTCCATGGAACAGGCATCAACCTTCTTTAAAGACGGGACCAGCTTGTCATCATTAACCATGTTTTAGTTGGGATTGCTTGAAAGGCGGGACTAGCGCTGGAACTTTCTAGCTCACTAGAGAAATTCACAGGTCTTGTACCAAGAATGCAGAGGTCAAAGCGCACAACGGCAGCACAGAGAAGCCCACCTGTCATTTCAACAATCAGACACATGCAAGGGGAAAACGGTCTCAAAGTCGTGACCCACAAAGATGAAAGAAAAGAGTCCAAAATAACTGTCTGCCTCGCACATAAACTGAGCTCACCCTACTCCGAAAACAGTAGCTTGTTCTGAGAGCCACCAAACATCTTAAACGATAGAATAAATAGCAATGAAGAAAAGAAAACTGAGTCACAGGCACGGCTGACTTAATTCTGCACCAATTGAAGGTTTCTAAACGCAATCCCAGCCCTCATTGTCAAAAAGAAATTAAATATCCTTGTATAACATATTGAACAGTCCCTTGGCCACCGCGTGATGAAGTCGATGAATAATGAAGTTACACCCAGCATCCAAAATCAGAGGTATTTGTCACATAGCATCGAGGCCTGGCAGGATTAGCACTTGGATGAAGGCCATGGATCTGCGCTAAGCCCCTATGTACAGCAGGCTATTGTCCTCAATCTGCTGCACAGTGACCACATAGCTTTGCTTGGGCTATTACATAATTTCAAGCAAAGGAGGGCAATCACGGAAAAAGACCCAATGACAGCTACAACTGCCTGCGACTGTGATTTGGGAGTTGAGCGGTGGTTAGACACGGCTAATTTACAGTGGCAAAAACATCAACTATGTAGTTAAAATCATTTCTAGTAATTTAGATTAATTCAAGCATTCCACCCGACCACTTTTTGTCTTGCCTAACCATGAGTGGCAGCAAATGAAATACTGATAGTATCCACAACTACTGGAGTTTACAGCCTGAAGGAAAAAAAAAATCCCCCCAAAAAAGAGCAGGCACCGTTTAGTTGTCTAATTGATGGCAAATGTTGCTAACTCAGGTGTTAATGTCTCAGTAGCAGCATGTATAGGTATTTATTTGGTAGGAACGGAGCTAAAAAGCAATGGGGCCTGTAAAAATATCATGATGCAGGAATATCGTTGACATCTGGGAGTTACACAATAATTACATTACAGTTCAAATATGTAAGTGTTTAATGCCTAGGAACACACAAAGGTCAACAGGGTTGACTCGAACCCAGATCACTGGGTTCAGTGTCAGCAGCTTAGCGGCTAGACCACATCGCAAGGATGACAATACCAAGAGACCCTTATCTGACCAGCCCATGCCAACACCCAATCGAGATTGCCTAATAAAGGTCCAAGAGGGGTGCCAAGTCATTAGCCATCCCTGCTCCAACTGGCCCACAAGGGAGGGGTAAGGCAGCCAACTAGACAACATATGAGATGACGTCTGAGAGCAATGGAACCACCCTAGCAGGGTTGATTAACTCAGGTGAGAGAAGAAATGACAATCCCACCCCATCAAGCACATTAAAGGACAAAAAAAGTTCTATAATACAAATACATCTAAAAGAAACAGAGTGCCACCCTCCAAAGACTTTATAAATGGAACACGATGGCGAAACAAAACCATTTTTAAACGACGTGAGGAGAAATGTTCCACCTAATGATTTAGTGATTTGCAGAGACCAAAGTTATAGCATGTGTTCAGGAGACGGTGATACCCCAATACTTAAGCCACTAATGTTATTAAACACAATCGAAACGTGTTGGGGAGAACCCACCGCCGACCACCAACAACTAATGTAAGAGAAACGGAATGACACTCCCTGTATGATCTACTAACGACAGTGTGGGCAATACCCAATTTGCCTGATCTACGTAATGGAAAAGAGGGCAATGACGCCATTGCCTGATCTTCTGGGAGCAGACACTCTACCATCTGGTAAGGTGAGGGAACAGTCCCAACGCTTCTCCAAGAAGTGGGACGAGTACAGCCAGAGGATCCATCCAGGTAAGCAGTGGCCAACCATATTACCTGCATCGTCGCAAGAGGTTGGCGGGTGTTTGCAACAATTAAAGGTCGGTGCAGTTAAGTTTAACCCTCGCCGAACACACGATTTAAAGTCGAAATCATAGCTCCTGATATACTGACAATGGGGCGGTTGGACGAAACATTCCAATATAACCACTAGACCTCAATGACATGTCAATCACCTTATCTGTAGATTGCATGCAATCTTATTATGGGTGAATGTACATACAGACTTCCAACCCCATCTATAGGTGGGAGGGGGTGGGGTAATCACTTCGGCTTTGCGAGACCACAAAACATCAAATGTAAAGAAAGAGAACGATGGCACATTCCATTTAAGACTGAAGGAGTAACTCCCCCGTACACCTGGTCTACTGGGGCTACGCCTTTATTTGCCCTTCAGTCTACCCTGCAACAATTAAAAGGAACGCAAAAGAAAAGGGTGTTAACTGGGATAGGGGCATTAGCAAACAACTGTCTCTATACTGCTTTAGCTGCGAAATCAAAGGTGCGCTAATAGCAACACCCCTGTTCTCCAGCTGAGCCAGCCCTGACTCACACAGCACACAAAGGGAGACGATACCATTCTAGAAACGGAGGGTATTCACAGCAGGTAACTAGTGTACTCCTCCCACCCGCCGACCAAAGTGGCGCACTCCCGGCCTGTGCACAGTCTTCGGTGCACCAAATCCGGACCAGAAAAAGGTGGATGCTGGTGGCAAAACCCGTTCAAGAGCGCGTCTCGGGTTACGGCGAAAATTGGTTTGAGATGTTTCGTTTACCTCGATGTATCCAGCGAGCGTAGTCCCCGTGCACAAAAGGAGACAGAGGGCGACAGGAACGTTCCCCATGATGCGCATATCTTCTCTCTGCAGAGTCTAAGCCTTTACTGTGCTGAAGCCGCAGCGGCTAGCAAGGATTTGGGTAGCCGGAAACGACGTCACAGGACACGCCTGTTCTAGTACTGTGACGGACAGGAGAGATTCCAGGCTGGTGCAGCAGAGGGATGTGATAGGGGAGGGCACTACCCTCCCAGCCCGGTAAACTGTGACGCTGTGCTTTCCAGTGTGGGGTGAGACGGGGGTGTGTTGGTTTGGTGGGCTAGGGATAGGTTCAAGGGGGACAGAGGAAAACGACTGCTGAATAGATCCGAGGGAACTTTGCATGGGATGTGGAAGATTTTTGATGGATGAGGATTATTGCGGAGGGAAGTTTGTGCAGAAAACGACATTAACCATGGATTCAAAAGGAAATCCGTTGATACGGAGCGGAAAAGGGAGTGAGTAGGAAACGGACAAAGGGGCTTTGCGGAAACGTAAAAAAATGTGAGCAAACTGACAGTGGCACGCAGGAGGGCTGTGACGAGCGTGGCTGTCCGTACTGTACGGCAGTGGCAGTATAGCCTGGTGTAGCGGTTTTAATGAAAATGCATGTTGTATGTGGCAGGGACACACCTGGACAAGAACTTCGGGGGGGAGTGGGAGGCTAAGACTCCCAACCAGGGCCGGCTCGAGTGCTGGTGGCGGCCGTTACAACAGACTTTTTTGGGCGCTTTCTTCCCCAATAACATCCTTCTCTATTATTTTCCTCATTACCACTCTCCAACAGCGCACCTCATCTCTCCGTAGCCTCTCCGACATACATTTCATTTTTTTTTATAGTGCTACTCATAGTTCATTAACATTCAGTTCTGTGATCTGCATGGTACACGTTCTTTGCAGCAGGCACATTAACCCTCCAGGTTACTTTACGATGAGCCAAAACTGCCACTAGACAAAATTCCAAACTCTCGCTAGTAGGAACATTAATCACCAGAGTTATCTTGACATTTTTATTGTTGCCTGAAAACTGACTGATGCACAAGGAATTTCATGCATAAATTTCTTGTGCACCCCCACCAAAGTCAACGCCAGGTGTGGCTGCACCAGTCGCACAGCCCTAAAGCCAGTCCTGCTCACAGCAGTGGGGCAGAGCAAGCATTTCCTGACATGGTGTCACAGCTAACCTCATAGCAATTATATGAGGAAAAAGATTTATGTGAGTGGTGGGGTTTGATACCTCCCCCAAATTCCAGCAAACAAAACAATTTAACAGGTTTCTTGTAGATGATTTAAGGGAGAGTAGACTTCTCCCCTGAGAATGTTTTGACATTTTTGGGATCAGATTACTAAAACGCTGCAGACCATTAAAAGGCATTCATGAAATATTCCAGCACTCATGGTGCACCAGGGAAGCATGCCCCTTCCTAGGAGTAGATCTTTTTTTTTCAAATGTCTTAAGTCAGAAATGATTTCCACTATACCAAGGTCATCATTTTTTCATGGGTGAGCCCCTTTTGCCAAGGAGTACATTCAATATGACATTGCCAGAAATTTACCATGGATACTTTACAGTCATGCGTAAAATGAGTACAGGAAATCTTATAATAAGAGTTACCCCATTTTGCTATGCATCTACCCTATATACTAAGAATTACGTGCATGACGTCAGGGCCTTCAGCCAGGTGTGGTGGCAAGTGTTTTGTGTCCCTGCTGCTGGCTTTGACTGAGTTAGCGACTTTCTCAGTTAGACAGTTCGAGTTGCCATAGCCAACGTTGGTGTCTTCATAGAAGCATGTCAGGGCATGCAGTTTGCTATAGGTAACAACTCCCATCCATATGCTATTAGTGCCTGTGTCCATAAGGCACGAATAACCTCCAGTATGCCAGACCAGCAGCACACTTGCACGCATAACACACATTCACTCACACACACACATTCTCTCACACACACATTCTCACTATATCTCTTGCACTCTTTCGTACCTTTGTACTCTGTCACACTCACCCACATACACACTGCCGCTCACACTTACATTAGTCAATCTGATTTTATTGTGTTAGAAACGCTTGCCCTGCTGCTTCTGCTATACCTGCCTTGCCTTTTAGTGAAGCTTAATAAAAACAAATTCTCTATACGCTATTCATGAATAATAATATATTGCCTTGTTAATGCTTGTTACAAGTATGATGTGAATGAAAAGGGCACTTCCTTAAAACAGCTCTAAGGGGCTTATATTTGTTTTGGCGTGTGGATCAAGCAGCTACAGTATTGGAAATGAACTAATCTACGTTCTAAAATGTAATATCACAGCATCCAAATGATCTTATGAAATGCTTGACTTCTTCGGTAACCATGGATTTCATTTCATCCATTAACATTTAGCATTTTTGGGTTTTTGAGACCCAACTTACATTGTAAAAAAAACCTATGTGTCCCGGAATAAAGCATTGTGGTGAATTGAAAGCCAGGAATGGCTGAAGGTGTCACACAATCCTCAATCCAGCACCATACCCCAAAGCCTCAGCCCTAGTCTCCCTCCTTGTGCTATCCCACATTCTCAGTCCACTCTCCTCTCTTGCACCAGTCCCGCTGTTGAAGACGAAATTAAGTAGGCATCTAGTACCACGAAAGAGCAGGTGTTCTGTGGGTGCTTTTGTAGAAATGTGTGTCTATTCATGAGAGTTGTGTAATTTTTACATGTGCAGAGTAAGAGGTGCGCTCATATAAGTGATGGTGAATAGTGTGAGTGAGTGCAGAGTGAGTGGTGCGAGTCTAGGGTGGAAAATGTGCTGATGTGAATGTCAGGTGAGCTGCATGAATGCAATGTGTGAGGAGGGCCCATATGAGTGTCAGGTGAGAGGAGTGCGTGCAGAGTGAGAGGAGTGAGTGCAGGGTGGTGTGAGCGGTGTAAATGCAGGTTAAGTGTTATGCCTGTGTGTGGTGCAGGATGAGCAGCGAGAGTGAAGGGTGATCAGTGAGAGTGACTGGTGAGTGCATGGTGAGAGGAGTTAGTGCAGAGTGAGTGGTGTGTCCCTATGAGTTCCGGCAGACTACAGTCCCTGTGGGCAGGCAGGACGAACAGAGTGCCTGTTGAATGAACGCTTACAACATTGTCCGTGTGAGTGCAGGGTGAGAGGGGGAAGTGCCGGGTGAATAGTGTGACTGCAGGGTGAGTGCTGTGCCCATGTGAGTGAAAATGTGCATGAAGATGTGAGTGAAGGGTGAGCTGTGTGAGTGACGGAGTGTCTATGTGAGTGCACAGTGAGAGAAGTGACAGTGTGAGAGTAGGGTGAGAGGAATGACTGCAGACTGAGTGATGTGGCATACGAGTTTGGGTGCGGGTGAAAGTGCGAGGAATGAGAGTGGGAGGAATGAACGCATGGTGAGTAATTTGCTTGTTTGAGTGGGATTACAAAGTGAGCAGTGAAAGTGACAGATGAGTGAAGTGTCACATGAGTGCAGGGTGAGTAGAGCGCTCGTGTAAGTGCAGGGTGAAAAGCGTGAGTGCATGGCAGTGGTGTGATTGCAGTCTGATCATTGTGAATGCAGGGTGAGCGATGTGCTCATGTGACCGCAGGGTGAGTGGAGGGAGAACGGCGTGAGTTCATGGCGAGGGGCATGAGTGCAGTGTGGTCGCTGTGAGTGGAAGGTGAGCGGTGTGCTCGTGTGAGCACAGGGTAAGAGGAGGATGAACGGTGTGAGTGTAGGGTAACAGCATGAGTGCAGCGTGATCGCTGTGAGTGTAGGGTGAGCACTGAAAGTGGCAAGTGAGTGTCGTGTGTGCAGGGTGAGCGGTGTCCTCATGTGAGTGCAGGGTAGGGTGAATGGTGTGATTGCATGTTGAGCAGTGTGAGCGTGAAAGTGAAGGGTGAGTGATGAGAATGAGGAGTGAGTTGTCTGAATGCAGGATGTATACCCAGACACCTGGAGTAACCTAGCATTGTACTGACTGCTGGCGTAGTGTTCCAGATATGTTAAACTATTGCTATTATGGCATCAATCAGGAGGAAATAAATAATGTGCTGATGCAACAAACTTTCAGTCTCCTGATTAGGGTTGGCAGCTGATCGGATTTCTTCCGGCACCACCGGTATTCTGATGTCACATTCAGTACAAAAATAAGCAAAATCACCTAAAGCTGGTATTATTAGCACTTATCTGTGCATACTTTAAACAGCAAATACAAATAGAAAGCAATTTTAAATGTGTTCTACGGCTGCATTAATGATCCATGACTAATGATTACAGTTTAAGATTAATGAAACAAAAGGAAACAAAGACAGAAAAGTCATGTTACAAATGAATACATACCATTTTATTTACAGCCCTATTTAGTTTCAAGGCGAGCCCTTTGTAGACTCTTTAAACAACAACAAAAGGCAGGTATTTTTGTTTTTGAAGGGTGGCATCCCTACTCGTGAAAATCTTTTCACTAAATGCATTCTCCCACTGTGGCAGCAAAAATAAAATAAAAATATAAGGAATTGCGAATAAGCAGAGTGGGGACCCAGGGGTTACTGGAACCAGGGAACAAAACAAACAAACCTTTGTTAACCAGTTCCAAAGAGATGTAAATTGTCTTTTAAAGACATGTGAAAAACTCAGGTGTGGAGGAGATAAGACTCCAGACACTGTCCAACCCAGCCCACAGCAGCTCAAGGTGCATCAGCCCGGGGGTGAGACACACGACGGGCGAGGGGGTCTAAAGCCTTTTTAGCCCTATGGGCGTTGCGCACCTGGTATGTGGCATAGTATGTTTATTTGCAAATGTTCTACTTGTGTGTTACACAGTGTATATTATATGTTTTCTTTATGTTGTTGCCTATTATTTCATACGCATTCCTTCTTGGAACTACGATGACATCAAGTGCTGAATTGGTTCTGGAACTTCAGGCTTTGGTCACTTGCCTGCTGTTCTTTGGACCCGTCGGTGGTTGATGCGGTCGTGGGTCTTTTTTTCAATAAATGATTATTTACTAAGCAACTGTGGTATCCGTTTGACCTGTGTCTAAATAACAGTATGCTACAGATTCTGGAACGTTGGGGTTGGAAGCAAGCGGGGAGCGACAGTTAGCAGAGTTACCAGTGGCAAGTGGTTGCCACCAGCTTGCTCGCCAATAAAAGGCTTACTGTACCTCTGTCGTCTGCGTGGTTCTTACAAATTAGTGACAAGTGGGTCTCCAGGAGAACCAACCACGTGTGTGTGTGCCGTGTCATGCGTCCCCGAGGTGGAAAGCAGGCGGATAGGGAATTTGTGGGGACTTGAAGGGAATCGTAATTACTGATGGAGCTGGACATCCATGGTCGTGCCGCTGGGGCAGATTGGAGGAGCCCTTGTGATTTAGGAGGGTGCACCATACTGCCTGTTAGAGATACGGTACATGAGAAGCATATAGGGCAGCGCTAGCACTGCAGTAGTATCGGTTGCGCGGAGCATTCTACAGATAGAGGAATACATCAGCGCATGGTGACATCACCAGAAGAGGGCGCGTCTTCCCAGTAATGTCTGCAACGTGAACAACGTCACTGCGTGTGGTTACTCAACATCAGCGCCATCTTGAGTTGTGTAGTTTCTACATGGATGGAGTTTCAGGGAAGCAGTCCAGGCTACGGGGCATGTAGTCGGTGGTGCGCATTTCGGTGATGCGCACACCATATTCTCGCAGCGGGAATCTCGGTGTGTCTCAGTGTGCCATTCTGGGGCTGGTCTGGATCTGGAAGTGAAGGTGTTCAGGGGTGGAAGGGGAGATGCTGGTGCTGGAGGTGGAGAGTCGGAGGGAGCTCTTGTGTGCGATGGCGAGTCCTTCTCCTGGGCGGTTTGGGTGGTCCTTCCTCTGAAACTTGTATCCGTCAGGAATGGCGGTGGCGATGTCGGGGGCCATAGGAGGCGTTGGTCCAGGTTTCCGTGAAGAAGGCGATGTCTGGCAAGAGGGTGTCAAGGAGGTCCCAGATCTCTACAGCGTGTCTGTGCAGCGAGCGCACGTTGAGGAGGATGCACTTCAGGGCTCCATTGGTGGTGGTGTCTGGCGTGGGGGTGCGGACGATTGTGAAGGATTGTCGGCAGGAGAACTGGCCGTGGGTGGTGTTTGGCAAAGACAGCTGGCAGTTGTTGTTCCTTCCGGGGTTGAGTGCGAGGGGGTCAGCTGAGTTGTAGCTGTGGGAGGTCGGAGAGCCAGGGTCCCTGGCGCTGGTCGCTGACGGGCGCAGACAGGCTTGCCTTTGGCGTGCCAGTGGCGCGCCAGCTGCATGCGTCCGCTGCGTGGCCGCCATTAAATAGGGAAGGGGAGGGAAGCGCAGCTGGGAGGCGGTAGCGGGAACCGGCAGGGGGAAGGGGCCGCGGGGGCAGCAGCGGCTGGATGGGAACGGGCAGAGAATCACGCAGCAAAACAAATAAGACAGAAAACGGGCACAATAACAGAAAAGCCACAATAAACGATAAGACACAATAACAGAAAAGGGAAGAGGTGTGGCGCAGCGGCCAGGGCGACTGACTCCGGATCCTGGGGCTCACGGTTCGATCCCCGGTGCCGGCGGCAGATCAGCCCAGCACCATGTGACTCTGGGCAATAGCTCGCTGAATCTTCCCGACGGCCCCCAGCGCCGGGACACCTCTCCGGAGGTCGCTGTGCGCTTTACAAATACTGGACATTTACATTTACAATAACAGAAAATGGGCACAAACACAAGACAGACAGCAGCGGACCAGCAGAAGAGCAAGGCTCTCCCACTGGACCACTAGGGATGAGGCACAGGCCGGAGCCTGCGGGTGGAGGAGGGCCTCGAACACCTACCTGCACAGGGCACTGCACAGGGCAGCGGCACAACAGTGGAGCTGCTGGGAGATAGAGCAGGTCTCTGACCAGGAGGTCAGAGGTCTTGCTCAGAGACCCTCACAGCGGCAGCCATTAAATAGGGAAAGGGGGAGGGAAGCGCAGCTGGAAGGCGGGAGTGGGAACCGGCAGGGGGGAGGGGCCGCGGGGGCAGCAGCAGCGGTAGGAAGGGAACACGCAGCAAAACAAATAAGACAGAAAACGGGCACAATAACAGAAAAGACAGAAAACAGGCACAAACACAAGATAGCAGCGGACCAGCAGAAGAGCAAGGCTCTCCCACTGGACCACCAGGGATGAGGCGCAGGCAGGAGCCTGCGGGTGGAGGAGGGTCTCAAACACCTACCTGCATAGGGCACTGCACAGGGCAGCGGCGGCGGAGCTGCTGGGGGAGATGGCAGGTCTCTGACCAGGACGTGAGTGTTTGACCAGGAGGTTAATGAGTGTTTGTAATAAATACATATTGTTATAACTACACTGTGTGGTTCTTTTTAACTTAACCTACACTATATGATTAGTATTGGTAAAACAAGCTGCTTTACACTCCTTCTGGACTAAGCCTGAAGGCTGCTCTCCACAGCTACCACTTAGAGCGCTTTCTAAGGTTGTCTAAGACCACTAAAATCACCTTAAGGGTTGTCTGGATTAGTGCAGGGTGCTTCACTTACATAAGTGAACACCATATACTAAGCAAGCCTCCTACAACAAGGCAGGCACTAGCAATTTCTGCAGTTCCAGATGGGCAGTTAGGTATGCTGATCAAAAGCTCTTCCCTCAATCACTGCAGATGTAAAGATTTTCTATTGTGTACAGTTTTCCTCTCTTCGGTGTTCACTGATGGTGTTTTAGGTATTATGTGGAACTAAAGTGCTTTATATACGTGATACATGTATATGTGTTTTTTCAGGGTCAGTGTTTTTGATTTGTGTATTTGTATGTAAACTTCCACTGACTGCTGATGAATCCCCAGTGTTTTATGAAGAACCAAAAATATCCATTGCATATGTTGTTCATTTTTTAATTTACCAATACTGTTAAATGGTCTCTAAATTTCCTGAAATCTTCATTATGTGTGCATATCTAAGGGCTGAGTCCTCATATTGAGGCATGTCAGCCTACCTGAAATCAAATACTAAAATCTTTCGCGCAGTCAGTACATGCTAATATGCTGCTCCATACTGTGTGCAACAGACCGTCTTCTGCTTTCAACTTTCAATTGTCTAGGTCACAATTTGTGCTTTCTGCAATGTTTTACTTTTCCTCTGGTGGCTTTCCTGTGCCCATATGAGTCCAAAAGTTTGGTTGCTATCATTCTAGGCTGGTGTTAGACAAATGTCTATGTTGGATATGGTTTACTAGTGTCACTGTCTTCATGTGATTTTGTATAATTATTTCAGTGCATTTGCATGGAGGTATTAGAGGCATACAGCTACACAACTGTTATTATCTCTTTCTTGCAGTTGGTGTCTACTCAGAGTGAGTTTAAATGTTTCATACAGCATAGCTCCATTTCTGAATACAGTTCCTTGACATTCAAGTAAATGTCTGATGCAAGTCGCCCATTACATTTATTTCTTCATTATCTATTAATATGTATTCATGGACTCACTCTCTGTGCAGAAACCAAGATAGAAGGTCGAAGGGAGGGTGATAACCTTGAGATAGCTGCAGAAACACAAGCACAAGGGACCCTCCTTCCCTCCAGAAGGCTCGAAAACCATCTTACTTGCCAAATTTGGACTGACTCCCGAGAAGTATCGCCAGATATTCAGGGACAGACAGAAGCTCCCCAACCAGTCCTGGGTAGATTTTATGGATTACTCCAGTAAGGCAAGGAATGGCTGGGTGAGGGGCAGCAAAGTAAATGATTATGTTGGGTTGTACAATTTGATCATGAGATAGCACATGCTCAATATTTGCTTTACAGAGGTGCACCAGCTCCTAGTTGACAGTAAGCTGGCTGATCCCAGGAAGCTTGCTGAGGAGGTGGACCTCTGGGCTTGCACCAGAGTGTCCAAAAAGGTATTTGTGGGGGACACACCCACAAAGGTTGTCAGGGTTCCCAACAGAAGAAAGAGGGGGAGAAAAAAGTCAAAGTCAAAAGAACCCCCAAAGAATTCCCAAGAGGATAGTGCTAATCAGTACCAGTCTGATTCAAACAAAAGGAAAGGTTTCTTAGACCATAAGTCAGGTAGGTTTGTACCCCAATGTATTGAGTTTTACAAATATGGGCACATAAAGGGCGACTCTAAATGTTCTTAAAGGGCACAGGCCACTCTGGGGGGCAGACACCAGGGATGGTGAGTTTAGCGCTCGGGGAGGAGTTAATCCCAGTCAGTTTTGGGGAACAGACAAAGATGACACTAGTTTCCCTAGGGGATAGAGAAATGGTGCTTAGATGCCAAGTGCCTTCCAATACTTCAAAGTATAGGTAGTGGGTCACCATTAACCGGCAACGGCTGGTGGCTCTGCGCGACACAGGAGCCAGCATGACAACTGTCAAGTGTCCTCTGGTGTCAGCAGAGCAGGTCCTTCCAAACACATTCTACCAAGTCATAGTCGCTGACAAGCGTCATGAGCTATCTACCGATGGTGCTGGTTCCCTTTGATTGGGTGGGGGTTTCCGGCTGTCGGAGAGTAGCTGTGAGTCCTGCCATACCTGTAGATTGTCTGTTAGGCAATGACCTGGAGGGAGGTAGTGCTCAGGTCTCACTTGGAAATGATGGGTATGCCTGAGTGGTCTGCGCGACCATTCGAGCCATGGCTGCATTAGAAGGGAGTCAGAGTAGTCTGAAGCGTGGAACAAAGGCCCAGACAACTGCCAAGGACAGAGGCAAGGAGCATGGGAAACTGATCCCTGGAGTTCCTATGGTGGAGATTGAAGAGGTCCCGAAGGAGGAGGTCCGTGCCAAACGGGAGGACATTGCCACCCTAGGTGAACTCTCTGAGATTGCCAGCTGGTAGGTTGAGGGTGGGCCCACCAGGGAGGAATTCTGCCAAGCGCAGCAAGAGTGTCCCACTCTTGAGGGTCTGAGGCGACAATCCTCAGCCCATACAGTAGGTGAAGCCTCTGTGGATCACCTTATATACTGGGAGAACAATCTCCTTTATAGTGAGCCAAAGGTTCCTGCGGCTGGGGCAGCATGTGTGCTGGTGGTCCCCCTGTGTTACCGGGCCTACCTACTGGGACTGGCTCATGACATCCCCTGGCAGGACATTTGGGCAAGATAAGACCTTCAGCAGGCTTGTCTCCCACTGGTATTGGCTCCAGATGAAGGCAGCTTCAGATACATTCTGCAGGTCCTAACCCACCAGCCAGGCCAATGGGAAATCAGGGCGAAAGCACAAGGCTCCCCTGATCCCCCTTCCCTTCATTGGCACCCCCTTAGAGAGGGTGGGCCTCAAAGTCATTGGACTTCTGGACCCCAAGACCGCCCTGGTTAACAGGTTTATCCTGGTCATGGTGGATCATGCCACCCGCTACCCAGAGGCTATCCCCCTGAGGACGGTGACTACACCCGCGGTGGCCAGAACTCTGATGGGGGTCTTTACCCGTGTGGGGTTCCCCAAGGAGGTCGTGTCTGACAGAGTCATGAACTTCATGTCCCCGTACATAAAGCGCCCGTGGGAGGAGTGTGGTGTGACTTACAAGTTCACCAACCCCTATCACCCCCAAACCAATGGTCTGGTTGAGAGATTCAACAAGACCTTGAAAGGCATGATTATGGGTCTGCCAGAGCCCATGAGGTGTAAGTGGGACGTTCTCTTGCCATTCCTTTTCTTCGCCTACAGGGAGGTGCCACAGAAAAGAGTAGGGTTCAGCCCCATTAAACTTCTCTACTGACACCCTGTGAGGGGACCTGTAAGCCTTGTCAAGGAGGGGTAGGAGCAAGAACCCCCCCCCCCGCCGCAGGATGTGGTCAGCTGCATGCTGGCCCTCCGGAACCAGATGCACTGCTTCTGGAAGCAGGCTAAAAGTAACCTCAAGTCTAGCCAAGAGGTGATGAAACTCTGGTACGACCAGAAGGCCACATTGCTGGAATTTCAACCTGCCCAAAAGGTATGGGTCATGGAGCTATTGGAGCCCCGGGCTCTCCAGGACTACTGGACTGGCCCTTATGAAATCAAAGAGAGGAAGGGGGAGGCCACCTACTTGGTGGACCTCCGGACCCCTAGAACAATTCTAAGGGTGCTCCATGTGAACAGGTTAAAGCCTCACTTCGAGAAGTCCAAAGTGAGCATGCTCCTAGTGGCAGATGAGGGAGTGGAAGAGGAGAGTCCACTTCTCCCTGGCCTCCTCTCTGCAGAAGAATACAATGGGTCAGTGGAGGGTGTCAACCTCTCTGCCTCCCTGACCTTAGAGCAGCAAGGTGACTGTTACCAGTTACTGGGGCAGTTCGTCCCCTTGTTCTCACTCACCCCCGGGCTCACACATCTGTGCGTCCATGAGATTGACAACGAAGACAGCCTGCCTGTAAAGAACAAGCTTTACAGGTTGTCAGACCAGGTGTGAGCCAGGATCCAAGATGTTGGCCTTAGGGTGATTGAACCCTCTGACAGTCCCTGGTCCAGCCCAGTGGTGTTGATACCAAAGGTGGCCCAGCTGGGCGCCGAGCCAGAGCTACTATTCTGTGTGGACTATCGAGGACTCAATTCCGTCACCAAAACTGACACACACCCCATCCCCTGAGCTGATGAGCACATTGACCAGCTGGGCGCTGCCAGGTTCCGCGGTACCTTAGATTTGACAGCAGGGTACTGGCAGATCACCTTGACTGAGGGGGCCAAAGAGAGGTCTGCATTCTCAACCCGAGGGACTTTACCAATTCCGGGTGATGCCCTTTGGATTAAAAAATGCCCCTGCTACCTTCCAGCGGTTGGTTAACAGGGTCCTGGCTGGCAAGGAGGCGTTCTGTGCCGCCTACTTAGACGACATCGCTGTCTACAGTTCCAGCTGGGAGGAACACCTGCACCACCTCGAGGAGGTGGGTTCAAGTCCTGCAACAGGCGGGCCTGACCATCAAGGCCAGTAAGTGCCAGGTGAGGCAGAGTTCCATGGTGTATTTGGGACACCTGGTAGGTGGGGGCAAGGTGCAACCCCTCCAGGCCAAGATTGAAACCATCATGGCCTGGGAATCACCAATAAACCAAACAGAAGTGAGAGCCTTCCTAGCCCTCACTGGCTATTACCACCGATTTGTTCAGCAATTTGGCACCATTGCGGGCACCTTAAATGAGCTGACTTTCTAAGAAGCAGCCTAGGTTGCTGAATTGGACAGAGACTTGTCAGAAAGCCTGTGATTCCCTCAAGGAAGCCATGTGCACAGCACCAGTGCTCAGGGCCCATGATTTCACCAAGGAGTTAATCGTGCAGACGGACGCTTCATAGCATGGCATAGGGGAAGTCTTAGCACAGCTGAGTGAGGAGGGCCTAGACCAACCAGTAGCCTTCCTTAGCAGGAGGCTACTTCCATAGGGACAGAGGTGGAGTGCCATTGAAAGAGAAGCTTTTGCTGTGGTTTGGACCCCTCAGTAGGTGAGACCATATCTGTTTGGGACTCACTTCCTAGTTCAGACCGACCACAGGCCCCTCAGATGGTTCATGCAGGTGAGAGGGGAAAATCCTAAACTCTTGAGGTGGTCCATCTCGCTACAGGGAATGGAATTTACAGTGGAGCATCGCCCGAGGGCAGACCACGACAATGCTAACTGTTGCTCGAGGTTCTTCCATCTTCGTGAAGAGTGCTCCCATGAGGTTGGGTAGCTCTCCCTACTTTCAGCTGGGGGATACATGTTAGACCTGACAGCCTTGGGAGGATCTTCCCCCAACTTTTTTCCCTGCCTCCCTCCATTTTCTGTACCCATTTTTGCTGGCTTTAGGACTCTGCGCACTTCAGTGCTGCTAATCAGTGCTAAAGTGCTTGTGCTCTCTCCCCTAAAACATGGTAACATTGGATCGTACCCAATTGGCATATTTAATTTACTTATAAGTCCTTAGGAACGTGCACTACAACAGGTGCCCAGCGCCTGTAAATTAAATGCTACTAGTGGGACAGTTGCACTGATTGTGTCGCCCACGTAAGTAGCCCCCTTGCCATGTCTCAGGCCTGCCAGGCGCGTACAGTTCGCTGTCACTGTGACTTGGCAGGTAACACTACTTGCCAAGCCCTGAGCTTAACCTTAAATTACATGTAAGTCACGCCTAAGGATGGCCCTTGGCAACCCAGAAGGCAAGATGCTATGTAAGCAAAGGGAAGGGCATGTGCTTGTATGCTTTACATGTCCTGATAGTGAAAAACAGCCTATTTCATTTTCACTACAATGAGGCCTACTCCCCATAGACTCGCTTTGGGAATTCCCTTACCTGCTACTAAATGGTAATTCCTTATCCCAGGGGAGTAGCTTTATCATGTTTGGTATGGGTGGAATAGTAGTGATAAATGCGCTTAGCTGGTAAGGATTGATTTAACACTATTAGTGCAGAAATGGCACTTTCAAACAGTGGGCATTTTTCTGCTCTTAACTTTGCTCTATGTGACCTCCAGCTTGTCTCCAGTACCCATCTGGACGGGGTGACAGATCCCATTTGTGCATTCCTCCTCAATAGCCATAAACCCAGGAAGGCCAGGGATGGCTGAACACCCCTCTGCATAAATCTGCATTCCGATGGCCAGCCTGGGCAAACAAGAGGAAAGGCCACTCACACCAGGACTTCAAGGAGTAATGGCCTGACCCCACACAAATGACTGGTGATCCCCATAGATAGCCTGGCAGACAGGACTGTCTTGAAAGGGGTGTTTGTGCACTTCAAAACCACTCTTTGAAGTTTCCCCCAAATCAAAGGCACATTTGGGTATAAGTACTGGGTCTCAGATCGTCCCAAATCAGACACTTGTGGATCTTGAACTGAACCTCAGTCAGTGGACTGCAGTGCTGCTCAACGGAGTCAACTGGACTGCTTTCCTTGATAGACTGCTTTCCTGCTTGTTAGCCTGCTGTTCCCTGACTCTACAAGAAGGAGAGCTGGACTGTGGCTTCCCTCCAAAGTTATCTCCAATGGCTTGTTAGCTTGTCTCCTGTTTCTGAAGTCTCAGGGACACAACAGGCTTCCTGCATTTCTGCTGGTGCTGCTGAACTCTGCCTTCAGTGAGTCCTACCCTTGCCTAAGGTGCCCCCTCCAAGTTCTGGGTCTCAAAAGTGAGTTCTGTAGCTGGGTTTCTGCCAAATCTGACGTGAAGCAACACAAAGCCCCTCAAAGCCTGCTGCACAGCCTTTCGGAGCCGATGCCAGACAGTGCAATATCCTCGCCGCGCAGACTGAGCCCCAGGATCCAAGGTACTGTGTTCAGCTGGCCCAAGTGGGTCTCTGTAGCCGGCCCGTGCTCTATTGCGGTCGGCCTGAACTTTAGATTTGCACCGGTCCCTTGTGACCAGAAGTTACCTTTTTAGCGTTGCCTGCTTCTAAGTGCTTCATTGCATTTATTGCTACAAAATTCAATATCTCGACTTCTACTTGATGGATTTTAATCTTTTTGGTCTTGCTTTACTCAGATAAATGTTCTCTGTTTTTTAAACTGTTGAGGAGTTTTTTTGTGGTGTATTTACGGTGTTGTTGTATGAGTTATTGCACAAATACTTTACACATTCCCTTCTAAGTTAAGCCTGCCTGCTCTGTGGCAAGCTACCAGTGGGTGAGCACAGGATAATTTGGGATTGTGTTGTGACTTACCCTGACTAGGATTGTGGTCCCTACTTAGACAGGGTGCATACCTCTGCCAACTAGAGACTCAGTGTCTTACAACAACTGATAGAGATAGCACAAGAATATGAGAAATACAAGTATGAAGTAGGCACCCTGGCTGAAATAACTGAAGCTGCAAACTGGGGGGAGAAATACTAAACAAAGTAATAGATCTAGACGAGGAGGATATCATAAAACGGAAGAGCTGAAAATGGAGAAATTTTCAACTGGACTATCTGAAAGAATGTATATATACAGTTGCCAAAAAAATGATAACATCAGTACCAGCAATTCTACTGTCCAAGAAGGGTTCACACCTCACCCCACGCCTTTATCAGAGATTGACTCACCTGAAAACACACTCCCAACAACAATCACTAGGACCAGGGTACATTTTTTAGAAGAGGTCCGTCGACATCGATTAGGAAGTATAATTACCCAAGATACCAGATGAAAATCAACACCTACCACAACCCGGGACAACAAATCATCAACATCAGGAGCCCAGACACAAGCACAGAAGAAAGAAGTATCCAAGGAGACTAAACCACAAACCAGTTAGTGGTCAACTTATCAACACTTAACATGACAATGACACAAATAAGCACATTAAATAAAAGACTATCGTTCTTCCCCACAAGCCAATGGGATTTGATTAAAACCAAGACTGACCTCTTTAAATGCACCCACAAAATTAAACTGCACGCATACTTTATAGACAAACCAAGAACGGCTCCATTGAAACCAAACCCATTTGTCACAAGCTATTATTTCACAGTACAGGAAGTAGAAGATATCCACTCACTTGCCAATCTGTCCAAACAAGAAACTGTTAGAAATGGGGGTCTCTAGTTGGCAGAGGTAGGTACCTTTGACCAAGTAGGGGCCCTTGCTTCTAGTCAGGGTAAGGGGGCTACACTCCTAAAATAACCCCTGCTCACCCCCTTGGTAGCTTGGCACGAGCAGGCAGGCTTATCTCAGAGGCAGTGTGTAAAGCATTTGTGAACACATACAGTAATACAGTGAAAACACTACAAATGGACACCACACCAGTTTAGAAAAATAAGGAATCTTTATCTAGACTTAACACAAGACCAAACGACAAAAATCCACAATGCAGTATTCAAAAATATGACTTTCAGATGGTAGAAATAGCTTAGCTTAGCTCAAAGTACCTTGGATGCGTAACGCAATAAAACAAAAGGGTCGCAGGGAAGGCGATGCGTCAGTTCCTTGCTTCGGGGGAGGCGGCGCACCTGTTCCTTACTGCAGCGCAGGGGAGGCGATGCGTCTGCTCCTTACCGGAGAGAAGGCGAAGCGTCTGTTTCTTACTGTGATCCGGTGCGATGCGACAAGATGGCGCCTCGATGCGACGATCCGGTGCGATGCGACAAAATGGCGTCTTTGATGCGATGCGATAACTTGGATGCGATGCGTGCACGCCCGGCGGCCGTGCGGCGAAATCGATGAACTTTGGAGCCGCGACTGGCCCTGCGACACGCTTCTCCGGTGATGCGACGGCAACCTCTGCGGCGGTGGCACGCTTCTCCGGTGATGCAACACGCTTCCTCGGCGATGCGGCGGCGAACAGCTGCGGCGGCGACCTGCTTCTTCCTCGTTGCATCGCACTTCCAACTCCCAGCGACACGCAGTCTCTAGAGGGCCCAAAACAACAGCAGGCACCTCTCTGCAGGTAGAATTCCCAGCAAGGAAATTCAGGGGGAGCTGGGGGTGAAGTCTTTGTGTCCCTGAGACTTCAGAACAGGAGGCAAGCTCAGCTTCAAGTCCTTGGAGATCTTCCTCAAGATGATTAAAGGACACACAAAGTTCCTTTTCTCCTTTCCTTGGCAATGAGTAACCACTGCAGGCCAACAGCAAACAGCACAGGGGCAGTCTCCTCCTTCAGCTTCCTTGGTTTCTCTCCTTGGCAAAGGTTTGTCTTGATTCCCAGAAGTGATCTAAAGTTCTGGGGTCTGGGCCCCAATATTTATACTACTAAATCCTTTGTTCTCTGAAGGCAGAGAGTGTCTGTACCTAGTCAAAACCAGTTCTGTCCTCCCTGGTGCAGCTTCCTGGCAGGAGGTGGAGACAGCATTGTTGAAAGCAGACCTGGCCCAGGTAGCTGAAAGGAAAACTCTTCCCCCTACTCTCTATTCTATGAAGGCTCAGGCAAGTGAAAGGAAATCTCCTCCCTACTCTCTATTCTATGTGGGCTCTATTCAGCCCAGCCCTGACTCATCAGACTGCTGGAGCCAAGGCCCTCTCCAGCCCCCTGTCACTCACAAACCAGACATGGAATACACAAACCTAGCAGAGGCATACTGGATGGTTAGGCAAGAAAATACCTACTTTCTAAAAGTGGTATTTTTAAACACAGAATATAAAAATCACCCACACTAAAAGATATATTTTAACATTCTGAGTTCAGGCATACTAAACTGTATTTTCCTATCTTGTTCCCTGGGTCTGCTATGTTTATAAGATGTTATAATCAAACTGCCCTTTCTGGCCTATGGGAACAGATAGCCTTGCGATAGTGAAAAACTAAATTGGCTGTAATTCACTATCAGGACATGCCACACACATCAGGGCATGTCCTACCTTTCACATACAATGCACCCTGCCCACAGGAGTACCTTGGGACTACCTTAGGGGTGACTAACATGTAGAAAAGGGAAGGTTTAGGGACTGGCAAGTGGGTGCACTTGCCAAGTCGACATGGCAGTCCCAGACTGCACACAGGACCTGCAATGGCAGGCCTGAGCCACATTTTACAAGCTGCTTCTGTGGGTGGCACAACTAGTGCTGCAAGCCCACCAGCAGCATTTGATCTACAGGCCCTGGGCACACATGGTGCACTGTACTAGGGTCTGACAAGTAAATCAAATGGTCAATCATGGAGTCACTAATCCATTACAACAATTTACAATAGGGAGCACTTGCACTTTGGCACTGAATAGCAGTGGCAAAGTGCCCAAAGCATCTAGACCAGCAAAAACATAGGAGGCAACAGCAAAAAAATGGAAGGGAGACCCAGGCCAATTGTGCCAGGTCTAACACGTGTCCCCTCCAGCTGAAATGTGGGGAGAACTACCCTACCTCTTGGGAGTTCTCTTCACTAAGGCGGAATAATCTGGACAGACCATCAGCATTGGCGTGTTCTGTACCAGGGCGGTGTTCCACCGTGAAGTCCATCCCCTGTAGGGAAATGGACCAGCTCAACAGCTTTGGATTCTCACCCCTCATCTGCATCAAGCATCTGAGGGGCCTGTGGTCTGTCTGAACCCGGAAGTGAGTCCCAAACAAGTATGGTCTCAACTTCTTCAGTGCCCAGACCACAGCAAGTGCCTCACGCTCAATTGCACTCCACCTCTGTTCCAGTGGAAGTAACCTCCTACTAATGAAGGCTACAGGTTGGTCTAGGCCCTCCTCATTCATCTGTGAAAGTACAGCCCCCACACCATGCTCTGAAGCGTCTGTCTGCACAATGAATTCCTTTGAGAAGTTGGGCGCCTGAAGCACGGGCGCCGTGCACATGGCAGTCTTCAGGGCATCAAAAGCTTTCTGACAGATGTCAGTCCAGTTCACTTTCTTGGGCTGCTTCCTGGAAGTCAGCTCTGTCAAGGGTGCAACAATGCTGCCATACCCCTTGACAAACCTCCTGTAGTACCCTGTGAGTCCTAAAAAGGCTCTCACCTCTGTCTGGGTCTTGGGGGGGTTCCCAAGCCAGGATGGTCTCAATCTTGGGCTGTAGGGGCGCCACCTGGCCGCTCCCAACCTGGTGTCCCAAGTACACCACGGAACCCTGCCCGATCTGGCACTTACTCGCCTTGATCGTGAGGCCTGCGCTCCGCAGTGCCATCAACCCTTCCCAGAGGTGGCGCAGATGTTCTTCCCAACTGGCGCTGAACACTGCGATGTCATCCAGGTAGGCGGCACTGAAATCCTCCAGTCCAGCCAACACCTGGTTGACCAACCTCTGAAACGTGGCAGGAGCATTCTTCATCCCAAAGGGCATAACCCAGAATTGGTAGTGCCCATCTGGTGTGGAGAATGCTGACCTCTCTTTTGCCCCATCAGTTAAGGCGATCTGCCAGTACCCAGACGTTAAGTCAAACGTACTGAGGTACCGGGCAGTCCCTAACCGATCAATGAGCTCATCAGCTCTGGGGATGGGGTGCGCGTCAGTCCTGGTGACTGAATTGAGTCCTCAATAGTCCACATAGAACTGGAGTTCGGGTGTGGCACCAGGCGCGGCAGCCTTTGGGACCAAGACCACTGGGCTGGCCCAAGGGCTGTTAGAGGACTCAATCACCCCTAACGCAAACATCTTGAAGACCTCATCCTTGATGCAAGCTCTCACCCTGTCAGTCACTCTGTAAGTTTTGTGTTTTACAGGAGGACTGTCCCCAGTGTCCACATCATGGACGCACCACTCAGTGACATCGGGAGTCAGGGAGAACAGATCAGGAAACTGTCCCAACAGTTGGCGACAGTCATCCTGCTGCTCAGGGGTCAGGGCGGAAGAGAGGTTCACACCGTCCACTGACCCATCTTGCTCTGTTGCAGACAGGAGGTCAGGAAGAGGCTCAGTCTCCTCCTCCATTCCATCATCTGTCGCTAGGAGCATGCCCACTTCGGACCTCTCCAAGTGGGGCTTCAGGCGGTTTACATGCAGGACCCGCAAAGGGTTCCTAGGAGACCGCAAGTCCACCAAGTAGGTGACATCACTCTTGCGCTCCACCACCTCAAATGGTCCGGTCCACTTATCCTGGAGCGCACAAGGCTCCACGGGGGCCATGACCCACACTTTCTGTCCAGGCTGAAACTCGATCAGAGTGGTATTCTGATCATACCATTGTTTCATCTCCTCCTGGCTGGCTTCCAGATTCGCCTGAGCGAGTTGCCTGAAACGCCTAGTTTGGTTTCTGAAGGCCAGCATGTAGCTATATACATCCTGGGGAGGTTTACTGGGAGCTTTCTCCCAGCCTTCCTTTACCAAACTCAGAGGTACTCTTACAGGGTGCCCATACAGCAGTTCAAAGGGACTGAACCCTAAGGACTTCTGTGGCACCTCTCTGTAAGCAAACAGAAGGCATGGCAAGAGGATGTCCCACTTACGCCTCATAGGTTCCTCAAGACCCATAATCATGCCCTTTAGGGTCCGGTTGAATCTCTCAACCAGCCCATTACCTTGGGGGTGGTAAGGAGTGGTGAACTTGTAGGTTACACCGCACTCCTGCCACAGGGACTTCATATACTTAGATATGAAGTTGGTACCACGGTCTGACACCACCTCTCTGGGGAACCCCACACGGGAGAAAATCCCCATCAATGCACGTCCCACCACCGGGGCCGTCACAGTCCTGAGAGGGATGGCTTCCGGGTACCGGGTGGCATGGTCCACCAACACCAGGATGAACCTGTTGCCCCTGGCTGTCTTGGGATCCAGAGGCCCCACAATGTCAATGCCCACCCTTTCAAAGGGGGTGCTGACCACAGGGAACGGTTGGAGAGGAGCCTTGTGCTTCCCCCCACTCTTACCACTTGCCTGGCAAGTCTGACAGGTCCTGCAATGAGTATCTGAACTCTTGCGCATTTGGGGCCAATAAAAGTTGGTGACAAGCAGTTCAAAGGTCTTGTCTTGCCCCAAATGTCCTGCTAAAGGCACATCATGAGCCAGACCCAGTAGGAAGGCTCTGAAGCGCTTGGGTACCACCAGCACACGGGCTGACCCAGGCTCAGCAACCTTAGGCTCGCTATACAGGAGACCATTCTCCCAGTAGATCCAATGTGATCCAGACTGATCACCTGCTGCCTGGTTTGTGGCCTGTTGCCGCAAACCCACAAGAGAAGGGCACTTCTTCTGCTCCTCGCAGAACTCTTCCCTGGAGGGTCCTCCTTCCTGCTGCCAATGGGTCAGCTCAGGCAGGTCCCCCAGTTCAGCTACTTGTTCCCTTGTAGGTTCCAGGGCATCCCCCTCAAGGTCTGCCTCCTCCTGGACCGTGGGAACTTCGGGGGCTGGTTTCCTGCGCCCCCTGCCTCTTCTCTTTAAGGCAGGCACCTGGGCCACTCTTTCAAGCTCCAGGTCCTCTTGAATACCCTTACTGGCTGCCATGGACCGAGTGGTCACACACGCCCACTCAGGCAGACCTAACATCTCCAAATGAGCTCTTCGCTCCACCTTAGCCCAATGGGAGCTTTCCAAATCATTGCCTAGCAGACAGTCAACAGGCATGGCTGGCCTCACAGCTACTTGAAAGGTGCCTGAGACCCCCCCCCCCCACTCAAAGGGAACCTGGGCCACCTTACAGTGGCTCTCTGAGTTGTCTGAGCGGCAACTAAAGGGTAAAATGCATGGGGGATCACCTGCTCTTCAGACACCAGCCGACAACTGACAGCTGTCACACTGGCTCCGGTGTCTCTCAGAGCCTCCACCCTATGGCGATTGATGGTCACCCACTGCCTGTATTTCTTAGTGTTATCAGGCAGCTGGGTCCTAGGGACCATCTCACTGTCTCCTAAAGAGACCAGGGACATCTCTGCGGGACCCCACCCACCTTGGGCACCCATCTCCTCTCCCAGGGCTACACTAGCCATCTGCCGGGGCGGTGCACCAGTGGGTGCTGTTTTACCTTTGTTGGGACACTGAGGCTCCCAGAAGAAGTGGCCCACCTGACCACAACTAAAACATCTCTTGGGACCCCTCTGAACAGGCTTATCTGTCGGGGCCCCTGGCTTCTTCTCAGGGGGAGGCTGGGAACCCTTCCCTTGTTTCCCTTTGGGATTACTTTGGGGCCCTTTCTGGAACTCCCTCTGTTTACCCTTGTCCCCCCCACTCTTCTGCTGGGGATCCTGCCCACCTTTGGCGGAGTCTCCCACATGACCCTTCTGGACCCGGGTACTAACCCAGCGGTCCGCCTCCTCAGCAAGCTTCCTAGGGATAGTCAGCTTACTATCAATCAGGTGCTGGCGTAGCTCTGGAAAACAATTACTGGACAAGTGCTCCCATGCAATCAAATCATAGAGCGCTTCAAAATCATTCACTTTGCTACCCTTCACCCAACCATCCAATGCTCTGCCAAAAAAAGACACATATTCTACCCAAGTACTTGACTCCAGTTTCTTACAATTTCTAAACCTTTGTCTATAAAGCTCTGGGGTCAACCCATACCTGGTCATCAAGGCTTCCTTCATGTGGACATAGGAATTCTGGTCCTCAGAGGGCAAGTCTAACAAGGTGTCCCGCCCATCACTGAGAAACCGCCCCCACAACTCCGCTCCCCAATCCTTCTCAGGGACCTGGTGGGAGGTCATGGCTACCTCATAGGCCTTAAACCATAGCCCAATATCTTCATGCTTGTGGAACTCCTTAATTACATCTTTGGGGATGAATACTCTTGCTTCTACAGGCATGGATGGTGTGCTGCCACCAGAGGGAGTAATTTCTAAGCTCTTGGCTTTCAACTCTAATTCCCTCAACATTCTCTCATGCTCTAAATGCATTCTCTTTTCTTCCAAGGCTAACTTCTTGCTTTCTAATTCCATCTGACCACCCAGTTTGAGCTTGGCTAGCTCCATCTTATGCATCCTATCCCTCTCCCTGTCCTCCAGCTCTTCTGGAGACAGGCCCTTTGAAGAAACACTGCTGCCTGCCCTGGAAGGTACTTTCTCCCCAGTCAGACCCAATGGCCCATCCAGCTGCCCATCTGTATTCTCTGCCTCCTCACTAGGCTCTTCAGAATGCTCAGGAGCTTTTCTAGCTTCCACCCAGGCCTTCAGCGCCTTTTGGAACTCCTCCTTCTTGGAGTTGCCTTTCACAGAGATTTTAAATCTTTTTTTAGAGGGTTTTAAGCTGTGGCACAGTGTAAATATCAACCCTGTCTTCTTCAAATTGTAGATCCATAGATGCGTTGGATGCTGCTTTGCTCATGGTAACAAGGATTGGCAGTTTCTAGCAAAAATAGAAGTCCCAAGGAAACAATTCTACCAAAATGTATGTGGTCGCATTATGGTCTGCACTCACTAGTAGTGTACACCAATCACTGTATATGAGTCACAAATGCAAGTCCAAATCCTCACCGCTGACCACCAATGTTAGAAATGGGGGTCTCTAGTTGGCAGAGGTAGGTACCTTTGACCAAGTAGGAGCCCTTGCTTCTAGTCAGGGTAAGGGGGCTACACTCCTAAAATAACTCCTGCTCACCCCCTTGGTAGCTTGGCACGAGCAGGCAGGCTTATCTCAGAGGCAGTGTGTAAAGCATTTGTGAACACATACAGTAATACAGTGAAAACACTACAAATGAACAGCACACCAGTTTAGAAAAATAAGTAATCATTATCTAGACTTAACACAAGACCAAACGACAAAAATCCACAATACAGTATTCAAAAATATGACTTTCAGATGGTAGAAATAGCTTAGTTCAATGTAGATGGTAAATGCGACACTTTACTCTCAAAGCACCTTGGATGCGTAACGCAATACAAACAAAAGGGTCGCAGGGAAGGCGATGCGTCAGTTCCTTGCTTCGGGGGAGGCCTCGCACCTGTTCCTTACTGCAGCGCAGGGGAGGCGATGCGTCTGTTCCTTAACGGAGAGGAGGCGAAGCATCTGTTTCTTACTGTGATCCAGTGCGATGCGACAAGATGGCGCCTCGATGCGGTGCGACGATCCGGTGCGATGCGACAAAATGGCGTCTTTGATGCGATGCGATAACTTGGATGCGATGCGTGCACGCCCGGCGGCCGTGCGGCGAAATCAATTAACTTTGGAGCCGCGACAGGCCCTGCGACACGCTTCTTAGGTGATGCGACGGCAACCTCTGCGGCGGCGGCACGCTTCTCCGGTGATGCGACACGCTTCCTCGGCGATGCGTCAGCGAACAGCTGCGGTGGCGACATGCTTCTTCCTCGTTGCGTTGCCCTTCCTGCTCCCAGCGACACGCAGTCTCTAGAGGGCCCAAAACAACAGCAGGCACTTCTCTGCAGGTAGAATTCCCAGCAAGGAAATTCAGGGGGAGCTGGGGGTGAAGTCTTTGTGTCCCTGAGACTTCAGAACAGGAGGCAAGCTCAGCTTCAAGCCCTTGGAGATCTTCCTCAAGATGATTAAAGTACACACAAAGTTCCTTTTCTCCTTTCCTTGGCAATGAGTAACCACTGCAGGCCAACAGCAAACAGCACAGGGGCAGTCTCCTCCTTCAGCTTCCTTGGTTTCTCTCCTTGGCAAAGGTTTGTCTTGATTCCCAGAAGTGATCTAAAGTTCTGGGGTCTGGGCCCCAATATTTATACTACTAAATCCTTTGTTCTCTGAAGGCAGAGAGTGTCTGTACCTAGTCAAAACCAGTTCTGTCCTCCCTGGTGCAGCTTCCTGACAGGAGGTGGAGACAGCATTGTTGAAAGCAGACCTGGCCCAGGTAGCTGAAAGGAAAACTCCTCCCCCTACTCTCTATTCTATGAAGGCTCAGGCAAGTGAAAGGAAATCTCCTCCCCCTACTCTCTATTCTATGTGGGCTTTATTCAGACCAGCCCTGACTCATCAGACTGCTGGAGCCAAGGCCCTCTCCAGCCCCCTGTCACTCACAAACCAGACATGGAATACACAAACCTAGCAGAGGCATACTGGATGGTTAGGCAAGAAAATACCTACTTTCTAAAAGTGGTATTTTCAAACACAGAATGTAAAAATCACCCACACTAAAAGATGTATTTTAACATTCTGAGTTCAGGCATACTAAACTTTATTTTACTATCTTGTTCCCTGGGTCAGTTATGTTTATAAGATGTTATAATCAAATTGCCCATTCTGGCCTATGGGAACAGATAGCCTTGCAATAGTGAAAAACGAAATTGGCTGAAATTCACTATCAGGACATGCCACAAACATCAGGGCATGTCCTACCTTTCACATACAATGCACCCTGCCCACAGGAGTACCTTGGGCCTACCTTAGGGGTGACTAACATGTAGAAAAGGGAAGGTTTAGGGACTGGCAAGTGGGTGCACTTGCCAAGTCGACATGGCAGTCCCAGACTGCACACAGGCTCTGCAATGGCAGGCCTGAGCCACATTTTACAAGCTGCTTCTGTGGGTGGCACAACTAGTGCTGCAAGCCCACCAGCTGCATTTGATTTACAGGCCCTGGGCACACTTGGTGCACTGTACTAGGGTCTGACAAGTAAATCAAATGGCCAATCATGGAGTCACTAATCCATTACAACAATTTACAATAGGGAGCACTTGCACTTTGGCACTGAATAGCAGTGGCAACGTGCCCAAAGCATCTAGACCAGCAAAAACACAGCAAAAACATAGGAGGCAACAGCAAAAAAATGGAAGGGAGACCCACACCAATGGTGCCAGGTCTAACAGAAACCAATATCCTCCTTGTTTAAAAATCACAGCGGAGGAACTTGGGATTGATATATAGCCAACTGATCAAGTTCAGGCCTAAATCTATCTTAATCCCAATACTTCCTGCTGGCAACTCAATTGATCTGTTCCACTCAGCAGTCATGAAAGATCTAGACAAGGAATATAAAAGATATCTAAAAAAGCGAAATATCTTCCTAAGAATTTCGTGCAAGGACAGACTCGGGCACCTAGGGAACTTAAACAAAATGCAGATCTGATCATGAAGGAAGCAGATAAAGGTGGTAATATAGTCATACTACCTACAGATGACTACATCAAGGAACTAATGAGACAACTCTCCGATAATCTATCTAGAAATCCAACAAATAAGGTACAACAAGAACTCCAAACCCATATTGACAGATAGTACCAAAGGGGTCTAATCACATGGGAAGAAAGACAATATCTCTTCTTACAACACCCAGTTATGGCTGCCATATATGTGCATCTGAAAATATACAAACCAGGCTTTCCTACTGTCATGCAATACCACCACGATGTTAATAAATATCAACATGATTCTCATAGAATCCACATGAGCGAAGATGGCCCTCCCGTCTCTCAAAAAGGAATGTCTGCGTGTTTTTTTATAGTTCAACCAGAGCAATATATTCCTCAAGGGGAGCCAGAAAGAAGTAGAAATTTGGGAAGACCCCTGCACTTAATGAAGAATCAAAATCCTGAAGTGTTTCTCTCACACGAAAGAGATTCCAGTCACCATGTGGACCAAGCCTACCGTGTAGCAGTGCACAATGTATCCTAATGCAGGGAGAGAGTAAAAACACAAAAAAGAGGAAAAAGAGGAGAATAATTAAAGGGTTCTGTACCTCTCTATCCCAAACTGCTCAACAACAGTGTTCGTTAGACATTCTCTGTGTCACAATAAACAATCCGCTATACTCACCAAGAGTTTCTGTTCCAAATACATCAGATGAAAGGCAATAAAGAAAATAAGTCCGCTCCATAAACCAGAGTTAATAATGTAACATAGCCCAGCCAGGACTATTATGAACAGTCACACTGTCAAGATCAAAAGCGTAGCTCCCGTAGCCAAAAGAAATACGCAAGAGAACTCTGTTTAGTTTTGCCATTAGCAATGTCAAATATTCAAGAACCGAGTGCCCTCTGACTCAGCTTATTCTCACCGCATACAGTGATGAAGTTCAGCGTAGCAGTTGCAGAAATGCACTAGCTCAATATCCCAGTCTGAGCTGTGCTAGTATAATCCTCAGTTGAGCGGTCACGCTCGTGAAACAAACCTGATTCCTCGCTATGAGGCAAGGACCTCTCTCCAGTGCAGGTATTTACGAAGCAAGACTCCAGGGGATTCAGAAGAGCGATCACGCTCGTAAGTGACGAAAGGTAAGAAATGCATGTGAGAGGCAACGGCCTCTCTCCAGCGCTGAGACGGGAAGGAAAGGAGTGTTGGGAGCACGTCTGATGAACGCTGCAGGGCTCTTGTCGGGCTCTCAGCCGGAAATGGGAGCGGCGACTTGATGAGAGTCAAAGGGATTCCGGTATGATGACGGCAGGAAGGGCGTGGTCCTCGCAGTCCTTAGGGATCTTGAAATCAAGTAGCGCGTTGTTCGCCACGGCTGCATTTATACGGGCTGCAGCTCCTCCCTGTCACACCTGCAGCCCATTCACTCTATTACCAAGGAGTTCCTTTAGTCGTCCCAGAAACACATGAAATGGAGTGTCAGCGAAATATTAAAGGGGCACAGAGAATCATAAATCGACATATGCTGTATGTAGGAAAGTAGTATCTGCTTCTTATGGTTACCCCCACTTTTTGCCTGATGTTACACTGTTTTGACTAGTCTGACTGGGATCCTGCTAATCAGGACCCCAGTCTGTCTGCTTTCTCCTTAAAATATTATGCCATGTACTTTGGTACACTCCAGATTGGATACTGGGGTACCCTTATAAGTCCCTAGTATATGGTACACATGTACCCAGGGCATAGGTACCCCAGAGGCCTCCAATGGGCTGAAGCTTGTATTATGCCACCCTCGAGAGGCCATGCAAAATTGAACTACAGGTCTGCCATTGCAGCCTGTGTAAGCTGGTGCTTGCACCACTTACTTTAGATATAGGTTCACTATATCTATAGGTCACTACACTTAAAACTTATGTCACCCCTATAGCAGGCCTTAACAATCCTGAAGGCAGGGTGCTGGGTTTTACGTGAGAGGGTGCCCCTGCATGAGCAGAGCCCCTCTGCAGCCTTCGGAGACCATTCTCCCGGGTTGTCTGTGACTCAGCCAGACATATAGGTAGAGGTGCATTATAACCTCGCGGTAAATGCTATCTCGAAAACGGCTGAAACAAAACATGTCGTGTTTGGTATCAAACACCTTGGAACCATACCTCCACACCGGTAATTGGTGTGGGAGGTATGATTCCACCCTTCTGAAGCGAGCTTCGTGGGGTCACTAGTCTTTCCGGTGCCAGCCTTCTCGACCCGGACAGCACAAAATGGATGCTGCGGACCAGAGACACATTTCTGCCCTCCTGCTGCTGAGCCAAGCTCGAGCAGAGGAAGGCAGCACAATAGGCATCCTGTCACAGGGAGGTGTGACCACCTCCCAGACAGGATTCAGTGTATTGGGGCTGGGTGGGTGCACTTCCAAAGTGCCTGAAAGTCTGCACCTGGGGCACATTTGGTGTCCCTGTGCATAGTCCAGCTCAAACCAGTTCTGGGAGCCATTGGCTCCTGCTCTGGTGCGAAACTGGACAAAGGACATGGGAGTAACCTCCCCTCTGTCCTGACCCTCCCCTAGGAGGGTCCCCTGAATCCGTCCAACCCTCTCCCGTGGGTACATAAGGGCTTACCTGGCTGTAAGACTTTAGATTTTACGTGGACAAGATTCTGTAACAAGAAACCACTGACTTTCGACCGTCTGGACACTCTGGACTGCGCTGGACTTCGACTGGGCCCGACTTCGTCCCCCTCTCCGTCCAAAGCATCGTCTGTGCCCTTGCACCATACAGGCTCCGTGCAGGACCTGTGGAGCACTAAGGACAACTGAAGAATCTCCCTTGGGGTGAAGGAGTCACTCCCCTGCATTCGCAGGCACCATAACGCAACTGACTGGTCTGCTGATCCTGAGATCCTGCGGACTCCAAAGGCTCCAGCAATACAGGAGGTGGGTTCCAAAGTTCCTTGAGGTCGGGCTGACCTCTCACCGAGTTTGAGGCCAGTATCCCTTGTGGGGACCGAATAACCCGAACCCCTGTGTACCGCGTACTTTTGCAAGTGCATATGCGTGTTGGCGATTCCAGAGCTTGTGCATTGGACTCCGTGTAGTCCTGACCCTGAGCAGTATTTCCACCAAAGAACTCCGGCCTCCTCGCACCGAGTGCTCCGTGGGCTGGTACTTTGTGATCTTACTCGAGGTCCCCTCGCGACTCCATGTCATTCGACCTGTGGGTCCTCTTGAGGGTCATCTTGATTTCTATTGGGCTTTCCTGGTTTCTCCAGACGTGCCCTGACTCCCCATTGCTTGGTGAATCCCCTGGACCTTGCTGGTCCACACCGTAACATGCTTGACCTTCCTGCGTGGGTTGTTGTTGCCAAGGCTTGTTGGTGCTCCAGCCGGACACTGACCCCTCAGCACTCGAAATCCTTCGTGGGACAGCTCACAACCGGCTCCTGGTCGTCCTCGACGTTTCCTGGACCTCGTGGCTACAGAGTCAAGCATCCCTTCTTCGCACCTGAAGCACCCGACATCGGTGGGCATTCGTCTACCGAGCCCCTGGTCACCCTGAAGTGACCCAGACTCTGTCCCCTCTGCTTTCAGGTTCCTTCCATCATGAATCCACCCTTGGATTCCTATGGACACTTTCTTCCTTCCCGGCAGCAGCTCTTCTTTGAAGCCCTCCATTGATAACGACGGCGGTTTCCGATACCTCTCCAGATCTATGCACCCGGCTCCTCTGGGATAGGTAACTCGGGTACTCCGGTATCCACGGGTGGGGTGGCTCTCCACCCTCTTAAGTTGCAAAGGGTTTCCTCGAAGTCCATCGAGAAGGGTCCTTAAACTTTAAAATTGGAACCGCTTTTTCCCCATAGAATTGTACGGAGCCCGCGGTCGTGTTAGCACACTGCACTAGTCCTCCGTGGGGTCCCTTTCTACTCACCTTGGGTGGTTCCTTGGTGTCCCAGCGATTCTAGGTGTTCTAGACACTGTCTCGAATCCAGTCGTGGTTCTTATAGCACTATTTTAGTATATGGTTTGGTCTCCCCCGGGAGCCCACTGTGTATTGTGCTACTTACAACTGTTTCTTTGCTAAAGTATTGTGTGCTTTGTGTTGTAATCTCGTATAGAGGATACTAGAGAGTGTTATATGTTATATAAATAAATACATATTTTTATAACTACTGTGTGGTTCCCCTTTCATTTAATTGATATTAAAAGGTGATATTCTGGTAAAATAAGCTGCTTTACATTCCTTCAAGATTAAGCCTGAAGGCTGCTCTCCACATCTACCACTAGGATAGCTTTCTAAAGGTTATCTTTGACCTCATACATCATAAGGGTCGTTTGGACTGGTGCAAGGTGCCCACTTTAATTAGTGGACAGCATATACCAGGCCAACTTCTCACACTGTAAAGTAACAGTATCTACGCCTTGTAACTTTTCTTAGGTGTGAGGTAGTGTGGGGACTGTAATCGTGCAGGAGCCTGGGGCGTGACAATTCTCTCTCCCAAAGGACGTCTCACAGGGCGGGGCTTATTGGGATGTAAGGCATGGAATCGTCTCACCAGGAAGGGGCCGTGCACCTGTTCTGCAGGTTCCCAGGATCTATCTTCAGGGGAATATCCTAGCCAATCAATAAGGTACTGCAACCTTCCCCTTCTCCTTCTAGAGTCTAGAATACGTTTTACTTCATTTTCGGCCTTTCCTCCAATGTATACCGGAGGAGGGGGAGGTTCTAGATGTGAAAGAGGATCATAAGGTTTCAGCAAAGAAGTATGAAATACGGGATGTATCTGTAGCTCCGGAGGGAGCTCAAGTTGCAATGCTACAGGGTTGATGACTTTACTCACTCCAATGGGCCCTTAAAAACGGGGCTGTAATTTACGTGGTCCGGGTAACTTAAGGTTTTTGGTATTCAACCACACTTTGTCCCCTACTACATATGTAGGAGCCGGACGACCGTGTTTATCAGCTTGTTTTTTCATGGAATCTTTAGCTTGTTGTAGTTCTATTTGGGCTTTAGCCCACATTTTTGTGAGTTTATCATGATGAATCTTAACTGCCGGTATCTCGGATAGAGTCGGAGGTATATGTAAGGGTATTAATCTAGGATGATAGCCCAAATAGAAGGGAGAAATCTTAGTAGCAGAATGTGTGTTGTTATTGTAAGCAAACTCCTCTATAGGGAGAGCTTGCAGCCAATTACTGTGAGTGGTTCCCAACAAACAACGTAAGTATTGTTCAAGTGTTTGATTGGTGCGTTTCGTTTGTCCATCCGTTTGAGGATGCTAGGCAGAGGATAGGCGATGGTCTATGCGGACAGCAGTGCAAACCCCTTGCCAGAACCTTGCAATGAATTGTGCTCCCCGGTCTGAAACGATTACTGAGGGAAGCCTGTGTAGTTTGACTATTTGTCCTATGAATGTGACAGCTAAGTCTATAGCAGAAGGCAGTTTTTTTAAGAGGAATAAAATGGGCCATCTTTGTTAATAGATCCACTACAACAAGGAGGGTGGTATATCCCTGAACTTTAGGTAAGTCTGTTATGAAGTCCATACTGATGGAATGCCAGGGTATGTGTGGTATTGGTAGAGGTTGTAATAAGCCCGAAGGAGGACAATTGGTAGGTTTGTGTCTTACACAGGTAGAACACGTCCTGACAAATGTGTGTACGTCTTTGGTCATACTTTCCCACCAAAACCACCTCTGACAGGTTTGCAATGTCTTTTCTACTCCTGGGTGGCATGCCAACGGAGATTCATGGCACCATTGTAGAACCTGTGTGTGGGAATTATTAGTTTCTCCTTATGATACATTAATCCATCTCGCATTGTCCGAAGAGGATTACTAAGCCCGTCTCTTGCTGACAGAAGTTCAGCAATTCTGTGAGAAAAAGAGCAGACTCATCGTCTTTTTTCTTTTCCACACAAATGATCTTCTGTGCAGGAATTATGGGAATCTGGTTCTCTAATAGAGATAATTCTGGTTTGCCCAACCGAGGCAAGGCATCTGCTTTTTCTTGTTGTGTACCTGGACGAAATGTGATGATGAAATCGTATTCACTAAAGAATAACATCCATCTCATTTGGCGAGGTGTAAGAGCTTTGGCAGACTTAAAAAACTGTAAATTTTGGTGATCTGAGTATATGGTGATACAATGGGGACAACCTAGTAAATAGTGTCTCCATTCCTGAAAAGCTAGCTTAATGGCCAACAACTCTCTTTCACTAATAGTGTAATTCTGTTCAGCGGGTAAGAGAGTCTTGGAAAAATAGGCTATGGGATGTAAACAACCCGTTTTCTCATCTCGTTGAGACAAGACCCCTCCCACTGCGTATTGTGAAGCATCGGCTTCCAGGTAATAGAGCTGTGAAGGGTTTGCATGTCTCAGTATAGGATCGGGTGTAAACCTGGTCTTTAGGGCAACAAAAGCAAGCTCTGCTTGCTCAGACCAGGCAAATACTTTTCCTTTGCGCAGCAAAGAAGTAATAGGGGCGATGACGTCTGAAAAATGGTCTATAAAGCGCTGATAAAAGTTAGCAAATCCTATAAAGGATTGCACCTCTTTAATGGAGCTTGGACTGGGCCAAGTCAAGATGGATTTTATTTTCTTGGAATCCATGTGTATACCCTCTGGTGTAAGAATGAAAGCAAGAAATTCCACTTGCGCTGTGTGAAACACACATTTGTCTAATTTTGCAAAAAGGTGGTTAGCTCTGAGGGTGTTTAGTACCTTTCTTACATGGTCAAGGTGCTGTTCTTCTGACTGAGAGAATTTTAGGACATCGTCTATGTAGACTATGACGAAAACGTCTAGATATTCTCCTAATCTCTAATTCATGAAGAATTGAAAGGCGGCCGGAGCACTGCATAACCCAAAGGGCATTACGCAATACTCGAAGAGGCCAAATTTGGTACGAAAGGCCATCTTCCATCCGTCTCCTTCTCTTACTCGTATGAGGTGATATGCCCCTCTGAGGTCTAGCTTGGTGTAAATCTTAGCTGTTTTCACCTGGTCCAATAAGACTGAGATTAATGGAAGAGGGTATTTGTTTTTTATTGTCACTTTATTCAAGGGTTTATAGTCTAGGCAGGCGCGCAGAACCCCCTCCCATTTGGGTTTAAAAAACAGGGGGGAAGAGACCGGTGAAGTAGAATGGCGTATAAACCCACAAGCCAACATATCACCTATATAGGTGCGGTGAAACTCTGTTTCAGGCTTAGTCAAGGCATAGATGCGACTTACAGGTAAAGTAGTTCCAGGTACTAAGTCTATTCTACAATAAAAATTCCTGTGAGGCAGTAGTTCTGTGGCCTTCACCTCATCGAACATCTCACTAAACTCAGCATAGTAAGATGGTAGTTCAGGGGTACCCAGATGTCCATTATCCGCTACTACACAACTCAAAGGGTTTTTCCCGTCTGCAGCCTCTTGATAGCAGTGCATTAGACAGTGTGGAGATCTCAAAGTTACCGAACGAGATTTCCAATCTATGTGAGGGTTGTGCCGTTGTAACCAAGGGACCTCGAGTATTGCACCAAAATTAGGGGTATCAATGAGGTCAAACTGAATTACTTCCGAATGACCGTTGTCACAGAGCATAACCAAGTCTTTGGAGTGATGAACAATCATTTCGGAGGACAACTCTGATTCATCTACAGCTCTGACGGTTTCAGGCCATTCTTTCCTAATGAACTCCACTCCTAGAGATTTGGCAAGTGTAATGTCAAGAAAATTCCCAGTTGCCGCTGAATCTAACAAAATGGACATGGTCCTTCTTTTCTGTTTAGGGAGAATTAACGTGATAGAGATAGTAAAATGTTTTGGGACACAAGCCACTGTATTGGACAAATAATGTGAGACCTCAGTCTTGGTTTTACTCAAAGGTACCGCCTCCTTTCTCTTTGAGCTCAATAGTTTTCCGTCAGCGCGGATACTTTCCTAGGGATTTTAGACCTCACAGGACATTCTCTAGCATAGTGCCCTTCTTTGCCACAATATAGGCACAGATTCATTCTTCTCCTTTTCTCTTTTTCCTGCAATGAAAGAGGACCCCTAATCCCACCTATTTGCATGGGCTCGCTTTTGTCTACCGACTCTTTCTTTTCGCTGCGCAACACCATCATACGAAGGAATTCTCACGTTTTTTCTCGCTTGCGTTCTCCTAACCTGTGATCCAACTTAACAACTTGATCGATAAAGGAAGGACAATCCTCAGGAGGGTCTACTATTTGGGATAAGATATCTTTGAGCTCGTCTCTTAATCCTCTGTAAAACAATGAGGTTCTCTTATCATCGGGCCATCTTGTTTCTGCCACTAGTCTATTAAAGTTCGTAATATAGGTCAGTAGGTCCTTCGAACCTTGTTCCAACCCCAATAATTCATTATCACTAGCCTGCATAAAGGAGTGTTTGGCAAATAGACAAAATTGTAGAGAATCAGATCATCGATCTCTACAAGAGGGACAGACCATGTAGCCGCGTTACCCACCAAGTATGAAATAATAAAAGCTACTTTGGCAGCGTCATCAGGGAAGGAAGCAGGCCTACAAAGAAACTGGAGATGACATTGGTTCATGAATATACTGTATTTTGTACTGTCCCCATTAAATCGTGCAGGTACTGCTAAGGGAACTGGGCTAGGTGTGACTACCGTTATATTTTGCAGTTGGGTACTACTTGGATCACTTTGAAATGAGCAGGTTGTATATATGTTGTACGTATTTTAGGTAGGGTTCCCGGAGAGCTGGTAGGTGGCTCTTTATGTAATGTATATTGTTCTAACTCAGATTTGAGGAGCTGATTTTCGGAACGGAGATTCCTGACCTCCATTTGTACATTTAACAGGGTTTTAGCCAGATCCTCTACCGAGGGAGCTGGTCCTAAAAGGGTGGTACCTAGATCCACTTCCATGGAGGCAAAATTGCCTCCCTTGTCCATTTCGCTCAGGTAGATAATAATACGTGGGCTTGATTTTCTGTCATGCAATACCACCACGATCTTAATAAATACCAACGTGATTCTCAATGAATCCACAGGAGCGAAGTTGGCCCTCCTGTCTCTCGAAAAGGAATAAAAGGAATGTCTGCGTGGTTTGCTATGATTCAACCAGAGCAATCCATTTCTCAAGGGGAGCCAGAAGGAAGTAGAAATATGGGAAGGCCACTGCCCTTAACGAAGAAGCAAAATCCTGACGTGTTTCTCTCACACGAAAGAGATTCCATTCACCATGTGGACCAAGCCTGCGGTGTAGCTGTGCACAATGTATCCTAATGCAGGGAGAAAGTAAAAAAATAAAAAAAGAGGAGAGTAATTAAAGGGTTCTCTACCTCTCTATCCCAAACTGCTCAACAACAGTATTCGTTAGACATTCTCTGTGTCACAATAAACAATATGCCACACTCACCAAGAATTTCTGTTCCAAATACATCAGATGAAAGGCAATAAAGAAAATAAGTCAGCTCCATAAACCAGAGTTAATAATGTAACATAGCCAAGCCAGGACTATTATGAACAGTCACACTGTCAAGAACAAAGTGTGGCTCCCGTAGCCAAAAGAAATACACAAGAGAACTCTGTTTAGTTTTGCTGTTAGCAATGTCAAATATACAAGAGCCTCTGACTCAGCTTATTCTCACCGCACACAGTGACGAGTTGAGTGTAGCAGTTGCAGAAATGCACTAGCTCAATATCCCAGTCCGAGCTGTGCTAGTATAATCCTCGGTTGAGAGGTCACGCTCGTGAAACAAACATGATTCCCCACTGTGAGGCAAGGACCTCTCTCCAGTGCGGGTATTTACGAAGCAAGACTCCAGGGGATTCAGAAGAGCGATCACGCTCGTAAGTGACGAAAGGTAAGAAATACGTGTGAGAGGCAACGGCCTCTCTCCAGCGCTGAGATGGGAAGGAAAGGAGTGTTGGGAGCGCGTCTGATAGACGCTGTAGCAGGGTTCTCGTCGGGCTCTCAGCCGGAAATGGGAGCGGCGACCTGATTAGAGTCGAAGGGATTCCGGTATGACGACCGCAGGAAGGGCGTGGTCCTCGCAGCCCTTAGGGATCTTGAAATCAAGCAGTGCGTTGTTCGCCACGGCTGTATTTATACGGGCTGCAGGCTCCTCCCTGTCACACCTGCATCCCATTCACTCTATTACCAAGGAGTTCCTTTAGTCAGCCCGGAAACACATGAAATGTATTGTCAGCTAAATTTAAAGGAACACAGAGAATCGTAAATCGACATCTGCTGAAAATGTAGCGGTATCTGCGCCTTGTAACTTTTCTTAGGTGTAAGGTAGTGTGGGGACTTTAATCGTGCAGGAAGCCTGGGGCATGACACCTACTAAAGGACGACCAATTTTCGCTGGGATCAACTCCGTTTGCTCACACCTGGGTGAATTTATAGATTCGGAATTACAAACGTTTATGAAGAATCTATCATCCTATATTCGTGATTCCAAGATTATACTCCGGATTTTAGAGAACATTGAATGGCAGACTGACTACTTACTAGCTACAAATAATATTGTTCGTATCAACACATTAATAAGGCACAAAGATGGGGTTGAAGCAGTCAGAAGGGCTCTTTCAACTAGATCCATACAATTCCTGGAAAGAAATGAAATGATTATTCAGATACTTCAATTTTGCCTTACACATAACTTCTTTACATTCAAAGGGGACATTTTTCTACAAAAGCAAGGCACCACCATAGGTGCCAAATTCACTCCACCATGCGCCTGTATCACGATGGGAGAGGTGGAAAAACATTGGTGCTGGGCCAATCATTACTTACTTGGATTATATTTTGCAGATATGGGAAGGATCAAACAAACTCCTGGAAGAATACACAGAGCACTTATTAGCCAACAAATGAAACATACATGTCACCAAGACCTGGATTTCACACTTTACATCTAAGATTATAATCAACAGTAGCATTTACAGGAAGGAGACAGCATCTAACTCAATTCTACATGCAGATGGTTATCATCACAAAAACATCATACATAACATTTTTTGAGGCAAATTCATTTGGGCAAGAAGAAATTGCAGTAATAAAGATGAATATTTGATCAAATCCTAGGAAATAACTAGTTTATCTTTTTATGGTTCACTGACAAAATAATTATGTAAAAAATATCGATGAAAAAATATAGAATGCAAAAATATCGACTCTCTATACTTAAACAGGTAAGTACAAAAATATTGAAAAACAATTATCAATGTTAAAAATATAGTTGTACAAAATATCGAATTATATATAAATATATATATATATATATATAAAATATAATAAATATATTCAATAATAAAATTAATTTAAAAAAAAGTGGATTTAATATACATTTGAACAAATATAACAAATAAACTTAATTTAAAAAAATGTAAACACATACATAATAATCAATATATATATATATTTACTTTAAAACAATTAATAAACTATTAATTTTAATTTATTTTCTAATTTTAAAATTATATAAAAATATACACATATATATATATATATACCAATAACATAAAATCTATTTTAAAAAACCCATTCTATTATACATTAAAACATTAAACTATTTAAAAATCTTTAAACTTAAACTTACCACTCCAGTCAGTGCAACAGTAGGGAAAGTGTTGGATAGCGGAGGGGTAAAAATTACTAGTCCCACTCCAGTGAGCACAACAGTAGGGAAAGTTTTGGATAGCGGAGGGGTAAAACTTACTATTCCCACTCCAGTGAGTACAACAGTAGATAAAGTGTTCGACAGCGGAGGGGTAAAACTTACTATTCCCACTCCAGTGAGTGTAACAGTAGGGAAAGTGTTGTATAGCAGAGGGGTAAAAATTACTATTCCCACTCCAATGATTGCAACAGTAGGGAAAGTGCTGGATAGCGGAGGGGTAAAACTTACTATTCCCACTCCAGTGAGTGAAACAGTAGGGAAAGTGTTGGATTGCGTAGGGGTAAAAATTACTATTCCCACTCCAGTGAGTGCAACAGTAGGGAAAATGTTGTTTAGTGGCCAGATAAAATGTACTATTCCCACTACAATCAGTGCAACAGTAGGGAAAAAGTTGGATTGCAAAGGGGTAACAATTAATATTCTCACTCCAGTCAGTTCAAAAGTAAAAACAAACAAAATATTAACAACAAAAATATTTTAAAAAACAAATAAATAAAAAAATATGAAATATATAAAAAATTAAAATACAAATATATTTAGTGCTACAAATTTAAAAAAACATATAATGTTAAATGCATATGACAAATACCTACAAATATTATATTAAATAAAATAAAAAATAATTTTCAAACAAATAAATATTTTTAATTAGAGATTATTTAGAAGCAAAAACATTAATTATTACATAAATTTACTTTTTTTATTTCCTACCCTATAACACCACACAATTCACAAACCACATCTAAATTTTATTTTTTTTAAATGTACTCACATAATTAACACAATTAATAACCAATTAAAGAAATATTAATTAAAAAGCAAATTAAAGCTCATAAAAATTAATAAACTTCTCACATTTAACCCCTATAATCCCCACCAACCACTGGTAAAATTAAACTGTAAAAATTAATATACTCCCCACCCTTTACCCCTAAAAAAGTAAAACACACACACAAAAAACATTAATGATCAACCAATTATCAATTAATTAAACATAAATTACTTCACCCCTATAAACTCCATAACCCACACCTAAAATTAATTACACAAATTCCATATTTAATTTTCAATTAATTAGTTAATATAAATTAACAACTAATTAATAATTAATTAAACATAAATTACTTCCCATCCTTTACCCCTATAAACCCCACAACCCGCACCTATAATTAATTACACAATTTCCATAATTAATTTTTAATCAATTAATTAATATTCATTAAGAACTAATTATTAATTAATTAAAATATAAATTACTTTCCACCCTTTACCCCATAAACCCCACACCTAAAAAAAATCGCACAATTACTATAATTAATTATCAATTAATTAGTTAATATAAATTAACAGCTAATTATTAATTAATTAAACATAAATTATTTACCACCCTTTACCCCTATAAACCCCACAACCCACACCTAAAATTAATTACACAATTTCCATAATTAATTTTCAATCAATTAATGAATATAAATTAACAACTAATTATTAATTAATCAAAAATAAATAACTTCCCACCCTTTACTCCTATAATGCCCACAACCGGCACCTCAAAAAAAATTACACAATTACCATAACTATCAATTAATTATTAATTAACAACCAATTTATAATTAATTACAAATAAATTACTTCCCACAATTAACACTATAAAATCTAAATTAAATAAATAAAAAATCATCATTAATTTATTATAATTAAATTACTTCCCACCCTATTCCCCTATAAACCCACAACCCGCTACGGAACTAAAAAAGGCAAAATTTAATTAAAATAAAATTGATAACTACTAAAAATGTAACACATATATTAAAAAACAAACAATACTTATACAAAAAAACATATATCACATACATTTAAAATATAAACTAAAATACATAACACTAATTAAAAAATCGATATTTTAAACAACTATGGGGCCCATTACGATACCCGGCGTAAATAAATCCGCCAGGCATGGAAGCAGCAAAAATCCGCCCGCACACACCGCCTGAACACCGACCACGCCATTACGATTACACAAACCGAAAACCGCCATCGGCGGAAAAATCACACAAAATACCGCCCGCCAACGTCCGAGTCGGAGTCAAACCGCCCGCCACGGACGGAAACACGCACGACAACACAAAACCGCCCGCCCTCACGGCCGACACACCGCACGTGAAATTACGATCGCACCGACATGAGCGCGGAAAACCCACAAATATACCGCCCGCCAGCGCAAACAACGCCGATGAGAATCGACACGGCAGAAGCCATGGCGCCAACGTACCTGCACAGAAACCATCCGCACACAAAACCAATAGCACACAACATGGCCAACAAGTCCACACAGCAAGGCACGCACAAATACACAAGCACAGTACACATCCCGAAAACACCCCCCGGACAAACAAAAAATACAAAGGCCAGAACCCCAGACACAACACACCTGAAAACAACAGACCATGAGGACACACCCACATAGGTGAGTACAAAAGCAGCACTCCCACAGACCACAACCCCTTGCTACATTGCAAACTAGAGAGGAGAGGAGAGGACACAGTGACACAGCAAGGACAGCAGCACACCACAGAAACGCACACATCACAACCACCACCACCACCACCACCACCAAACACCGGCACCACAAACCCCCTGCACAATACACAACACACACCGCACCAGCACCACAAACACCATGGCACCACAAAGAATGCCCAAGTACACGCCCATTGAGCTGACGGTCATGGTCGACGAGATCATCAAGGTGTACCCACAAATCTATGGGAACATGGTCCAGCACACACCACTAGCCACCAGAAACAGAATGTGGAACCGGATCGTAGACCAGGTCAATGCAGTCGGGACCCTGCCCAGGAACAGAGGTGAAATAAACAAACGTTGGAATGACGTAAAGAGCCTGGTCAAGAAGAAGGAGGGCAAAAACAGAGCTGGCTGCCGTCACTGGCGGAGGGAATCCCGCGCTCTTTAAGACCTTCAAAGCGTGGGAGGAGAAGGTGCGAGTCGTAATACATCCGGAGATCCTCGCCGGATTAGCAGGGGAGTGGAGGCTGGTAAGTACAAACTAATGTATACCAGCACACCGCTATGTACTCACATGCGCAACTACCATGCCACAGCTCCCAGGGACAAACACCCCCATGTCCAGCACACAATACACAACACATCACACACACATGCAACAGACACCACCACACACAGCCCAAACCGAACAACTGTAAGATGCGTGGGGACATGTGTACACTCAGCCAGCCACGTAACCACCAACAGGTCCCCAAATATGCCAGAAGCGCCACAACGAGCACCCACCACACCCATGTGTCCGCCACAGCTGCACTAACCGACAAGTAACAGGTAAGTGGCAGGAACACAAAGTGCAGTGGGTGGGAGGGTGGACAGCCCAAGTACAACACACCCCAGGCCCCAGTCCCACAGCACAGCAAGGAGGAGCATCCCCCACACCCCCCAGCCACGTGTCAGCCACCGCAGTGCACAACGACAGCCGAAAGGCAGACATCACGGTCCACAGCAATCGGTGTCAGTGGGTGTCCAGCCACCCCCACGACCCACAACACCCCCACCCCCACAGACCTGCAACATGGAGCACCCCCGCTTAGAGCCATGTGGCATCCAGTACAGTGCACGCACGAACAACTTGCAGGTGGGAAACTGGACAGGGCTGGATTACTGGAGGCATGAGGACCATAACACGACCAACACATGGGACATGTCACGTAGCAGACGAACACGCAGCACCGCCCACCGTCACGAACAAGTGAACAATGTGCACACGGACATGAACAACAGACTCACACCCCACATGACCCATCACAGACATAGCAACACCCAAGGAGCCACGTCTGCATGCACAAGCCACACTGAATATAGTCCCACACGGCAGCCACTGTGCAACTCATCACACACAACCGAAACACCATTGAAGTCCTGTCCATGTAGCCCCTACTGCCTGTCAACCACACACCCCACAACTACGCCTATGTAAGACAAACAACACTAGACGCAACAGAGCGGAACAACATAAATGCACACGAACACCACTGAACCCATCAAACTCACTGACACACCATGCACATACAACATACCATCCATCCCATCCGTCAGCCCCAGTCTCATGAAAGGCATGTCATCCGCACAGCTGCCACACATACAGCAGTCACGCTAAGATACATGCCCATGACCAACCATGTGCCAGAAGTCAATGAAGCGCACGACACACTGTGAGCAACAACACACAACATGGGCCACACCCCCCCGAGCACTGCAGTGATGCACATGGCACAGGGCAGCACGCACACCAAGGAGATGGGACAACTGCAATACGTTGGCTGGCACACAACCATCACTCACTCATAACGATGCGTCCAATGCCATGTCCAGTAATCACAACAGACAGCAAATATGCAGGCCATGTCAAGCATGCACACACCTCAAACCATGCACTGTCATGCTGCCACAACACATGTCACGTTCGGCACCCATGGCTCACAGCATGTACCCCAAAAGCATATCCCCTCCCAAATGCGAATCTGGGGCATGGCCCCCATGTTGCCATATGCGTTCCTAAGCGTTCCATTTGAACCCCAAAAGCATATCCCTCCCAAATGCGAATCTGGGGCATGGCCCCCATGTTGCCATATGCGTTCCTAAGCGTTCCATTTGAACCCCAAAAGCATATTCCCTCCCAAATGCGAATCTGGGGCATGGCCCCCATGTTGCCATATGCGTTCCTAAGCGTTCCATTTGAACCCCAAAAGCATATCCCCTCCCAAATGCGAATCTGGGGCATGGCCCCCATGTTGCCATATGCGTTCCTAAGCGTTCCATTTGAACCCCAAAAGCATATTTCCTCCCAAATGCGAATCTGGGGCATGGCCCCCATGTTGCCATATGCGTTCCTAAGCGTTCCATTTGAACCCCAAAAGCATATTCCCTCCCAAATGCGAATCTGGGGCATGGCCCCCATGTTGCCATATGCGTTCCTAAGCGTCCCATCTGAACACCAAAAGCAAAGTACAAACCAGACCCAGGATGGGCCAGGAGCCCGCATACACCAGAGTCACAATAAGTAGGGGCACAGCAACACACCCATCGGCATGGCCAATCCGTCCCATGCCACATGTGCACAGCACACAGTCCCATTGCCAAGCACACACAACTACAGATGCTACAGCCACACACACGCCTCCGGGAAACCCATGTACGAGATTGCACGAACTGTTAATGTCAGACGACAAATACATACTTCGCCAGGTGCAACACAATAACAAATCTCATTCTCTCCACAGGTGACGAACTGCTGGATGCTGGGGATGGAGCCAGCAGCCAGCCTACAAGCCCCCAACGAGGACACACGGATCTGGAGGATCTGTCCTCCTCTTCGGACACGGACCACCAAGCAGGCCCATCTGGTGTGGCAGGGCCCAGCCGCTCCCCAGGACCCCTCCTACCCACCAACCCATCATCCAGGGCTGCTGAACATTCCCAGCCCCCTGCTGCCACTGTCGTTGCGGCCACACCCACGGTCATTGTGGCCACTACCACTGCCGCAACCGCCACCATCGCCGCACCGACCACCACCGCCGCCACCACCGCCACGTCTTCGCTGGCACCAGCCCCAGCGCAGGTGGTGGCCCGGCCGACTGGATCCACCCTGGGAGCCACAGCGAGGACCGTGGTGAGCAATGTGGCTAGTGGGCAGGCCGGTGGCTGCAGGACTGGTAGGAGGAGCAGGGTCAGGAAACGCCAGCCTCCCCTGGGAGCCATGCCCTGCCTCAAATGGCCAGAGTCCTTGGGGCCTATGAAGAGGCCCAAGGACAATGGCTCCGGTCTGCTTCAGACACGCGTGAGGTGCTGGGGGTGCTGAGGTCTATGGACGCCCGTATGGGCCAAATCGTGGACCTCATGGGACAGCTGGTGGTGGCGGTGAGGTCACAGCCAGGGACAGCAGCTCCCCTCCGCCACCACCTGCCGGGGCGCAGGGTGGAGCAGCAGTGTCCAGTTCCCCTGCGTCCACAGCCAGTGAGCACACCTCAACCACCAGCATGTCGCAAGCAGGCACCCCCTCGCAAACGTGGAAGGGGCCGTCCGAAGTGGAAACAGATCTCCCGGGAGGACTTCGCACGCTCCAAACGCAAGTGAGGCAGCCAGCCAGCCTTCCGCCAGCCTTCCTTGACCAGCCACTGCATTGACTTGGACTACGATCCCACTCCACACAGCCATCTGGATGGCATGTGTGTGTTGGACTATGGACATAGAACCAGTGGGTACACCCTGATCATCACGCAGCCATGACCGACAGCTCATTGTCACTGCACGCACCACTTTTGTCATCACCTTACACACAATCACATGTCACAGTTTGTAATAAATGCACCTTTTTCACTAACTGCTGTTTGTGCCCTGTGTTTTATTTGTACGGAATACAACGGCCACCTTGGGCGGAAAGGCACCTGATGCGTGGCATGGCAATTGAATCCGGAGGGCCTGTAGGGACCTAGGGGTGGGAGACAGAACAGGAGCACATTCAATGAGTGTGTCACACACCCATCACACAGTACATGTCAACAACTACAAGCAATGTACACACATCGCACAGAGCAATAGGGCACAATGCCACAGCCACCAACAGTGGCATACTACCCTGGCCATGGAGCGTTGACACACAGCACGCAGTGAACAAACGGCCACCCTGACACAGCACACACACACCTGCACAGATACAGCCACATCAGCCGTCGTACATGGACACTCACCGTCAAGTGAAGTAGCGGGCGATGAGCTGCTGCCGCACATTACCAGCTTCCTCCTCTCCGCTGTCCTCCTCACTCGAGCTGTCCTGGTCTGCGGGCTGGGGCCCTGGTTGATCCCCGTCATCCACGATGAGGGGGATCTGCTTCCGAATGGCCAGATTGTGCAGCATGCAGCACGCCACCACTATCTGGCACACCTTCTGTGGGGAGTACGCCAGCGCACCCCGGTGCGGTCCAGGCACCTGAACCTGGACTTGAGGAGGCCAAAGGTACGCTCGACCACACGTCTGGTCCTCCCATGTGCCTCATTGTAGCGATCGTCTGCTGGGGTGCGAGGATTCCTCAATGGACTGAGCAGCCATGCCCCATTCGGGTACGCAGAGTCACCTGGGTGTGAGGGACACAGAGAACCGTTGCTATTCCAACTGGACAGGGGACAGCATCGCACAACCAGCACGCTACACCACTCCACATACTGACCGACAATACAGGCACGATCCTGTTGCATATTGGACATCAGTCGTGGCAAGATGCTGTTGCGCATTATGTGTGCGTCATGGGCCGAGCCTGGGAACTTTGCACACACGTGGGTGATCACCATGTCCGCAAGGCACACCACTTGCACATTCAGGGAGTGCGTGTGCTTCCTGTTGCGGTACAGGTGCTCAGTGGCCTGTGGTGGAACAAGGCCGACATGTGTGCAGTCAATGGCTCCAACGACGTGTGGGATTCTGCCAAGGGCATAGAATGCACCCTTCACTGCCGCCAATTCACGAGCCCTGGGGAAGCGGATGTACCTGTTTCGGTACAGCATCATGGCTGCCAGTACATCCCTCAGCACCTTGCTGAACATGGGCTGGGACATCCCTCCTCCAATGCCCACTGTGTGCTGGAATGACCCAGTGGCGAAGAAATGCATGGTGGCCATCACCTTAGCCGTGGGGGTGACAGCAGTCGGATACACCCTGCGGGGACGGAGATGGGGTTCTAACATGGCACACAGTCGATGCAGGGTTGGCCTGTCCAGCCGAAACTTCCTAATAACCTCTGTATCGTCCATGTCCGCCAGCAATTGGTATGGGCGGTCAATGTTCGGTCTCCGCCTAGGGACAATGGCAGAGGACACATGTCAAAGCAACACGACACATAGCAATTTTGCATACACATCACTGACATGACTGAGCAAGCACATGAGCCACAGCCCAGCTGTCAAGCTGGGACGGCACGGCCACAATACACTTACACAGGTCTCCCAACAATGGCAATGGCTAGTGATACAAACCACTGCCATGTGCATGCACATGGGGATCTAGGCCCCAATGACTTGCGGGGCGTGCTGATGGGGACTGACTGCATATCCGTCAAGCGGCAACGCCACGGCAACATGAATGTCTGCTGAGCATGGAACTGCTTCCGCGGCTGGATGAGTATGGCACACGACGACGACGATGTGGGCACAGGCTGAGCGGCCAAAACAAGTGGGACCTGTGGCACGAGGGGACATGAGACAGTAGTAGGTGTCAGCACTGCACCCTATGTACAGCACTGTACGGATCACACCTCCCGAAACATTGACAGGTGTCCACATTGACAGCCCCATGCCAAGACGGCTGTGTGCTTGCAGTCACACGTCACAGGTGAGAGGTTACATTGCACGTGCCAGGTGGCAGACGTACATAGTGGGAGCTGGCATGTGTGTGCATGTGTCTCCTGTTCAGGATCCACCAGATGGGCGCTGACTCTGTACTGACCATTGGACACAGCATGGATGTGCCTCCGTTGGGTGGGGGGCCATGCACAGGGCGGGTACGTCGATGATTGCGCATTGTTGGTCACGGTGGGTGCACCAACTGAAGATGTGTTGCCCTGTGTTCAATTCCTATGTCCGCATGATGATGGACTGTAGATGTGGGCAGACTACACATTGGTCGATGTGCTGTCTATATGCATGTGCCTTCACACCAGGCACAGCTGCCCCTGCACATGTGACCCCTGCTGGACTCGCTGCTGGGTCTGTGGAGCTGATGCACCTTCTGCGCGTGGGGCGGACAGCTCTCCTCACTTCCCTCATTGCGCATGTCATGACTTTGCCGCAGGTGACATGGATCATGGAGGGCCCACATGTACGCGTGGGTAGGCTACACATGATTGTACACTGGTCGCCACCCCCAGTCAGTGTTTCGAATGGGAAGGTTGTCGTGCTGGTGGTATGTTCGATGTGGCGGATGGGCGGGCCTAGGTGCGGGCTTACATTCCGGACATGGGGGTAGTTGGATTGGCGACTAGTTGCAGTACACACGGGACACGTCTCTTCCTTTCCACATCTGGGTCATCCCTTGTACTTACTGACAGTGATACAGTCATCTTCGCCCCAGCCCTCATGTCCTCCCCTCGCTCCCCCAATATGCATGCTCACCTGCGAGGCTAGCGCCTGCACAGGCAGCCCCAAGCTCGCACCAGAGAGGGCAAGGAGTGTATGTGTGGGTCCAGTTGCACGAGTGGGCTGTCTCAGGGTATGATGTGTGGCGGGACGCCGTCCACCTGCGTGGTGCCCCAAATGGAGACCCGGCCTGCATGGACTATGCATCACAGTCTTCGCCTTCCGGATCCGCCACCTGCGACACCCAGTGGCTGTGGCTGCCCTTGCGGCCAGGCCGCGTCCGTCTGCGGCTGATGGCCCACACATTCACTCTTTGGCCTCTCTAGGGAGGGCTCGGGGGTGGTGGCGCACGCGCTTGCACTTAGTCGCAATGGCATGTGGCGTGGTTGGTATGATGGGCAATGGATGGGATGGTGCGAGCCACCTCCCGTGACGTCAGTGCTGCTCGTGCTGTGGTGCGTCCCCCTACACTTCCATTTGACTTGTGCCATGCTAGACGTTGAGGTTCTATTGCCTGCGTGATATGACCAGGAGGAGCGCGAGGAGACCTCTCACACACCATGCTCCACTGCCATCCCGTGCCCTGTATCGCCTGTGCGGATTGACTATGTTGGGGTTACACCTGGTCGACTGGGGCTGTGTGTGCCTTGTCAAGGGGCATGGCGGGCGCACAACAGGATCCAGCTTGTCCACAGAGGGTGGGCTGAGGTGCGCCTGGTACCGCTTTGTACGTGTGCCCGGCTGCTGTGCACACACGTGTTCACTCCCCCGACAGGTGTCCTCTCACGATGCCCAGGGAAGCGGTAGTGTACTGTTCATGACCCCTCCCAACACGGCGTGCTCCAACTTGGCATGTGCGCATCTACCCGTCGCACCCACCCACCTGAGCACTGCGTCCATACGACTTCACACGACACATGTGTGTCTTCCACAGTAGTGCTACTCATTTGCGTTGACATCCAATACCAGTGGACTACATGGTCATGTCACGACTGCCGTGTACTTCACATACTCTCATCCTCTCTCATTCGTACTTGTGAAATGAGTCAGCGGAGACAGTTTTGGTTTCAAACATTATATTGAGTCTTCTGTCCTCTGTGATGCAGTATAGTGGACACTACTGGCAGCGGAATACATGTTGAGGATATACTGAGCATGATTGCAAATGGGATAGGGTGTGGGGTTACATGTGATTGGCTGTTGCATGTGGGATGTGGGCTTCAGAGTGACATCTGCTTGGCCAAGGCTGTGCTAATGTACATTTACGTATAGCTGCGGAGCTGCGGACTTTGACACAGACGGTATACATGTAGCCTACCAGACCGCTTGGCATCATGGGCACAGTCCATCTCAGTTCCATGTGACAGGTTTGCTGCGGTTATTCCTCATGCACGCGTGCATGTGAGATGACATCAGGGCATGTGCTTGCGTGCATGCAGCGGCGTGCCACTTGTTGTTGCACTGTGGTGGTTACTGGACATGTCACAGTCACTGGGGTCGTGTTGTTGTTGTATGCACTTGTCGTCCATGCAAAGGTCCTGGTATGGGATTCCCGGGGCGGGGGTGGGAGGGGTGCAGCACCCACAGACTCCAGGCGACCTATTCATGTCCACTGAGCGGTGTGTGTGTCCATGGGCGCTGGATCCATGTCGTGTCCTGGTTGTTCGTGCAGTTCCGTCCATGTGGGTGCGATACACAGAGCCCATGCCACTGCCTCCCACGATGCATGCGGTGTTCCTGGATGTGATGGGGAACAGTGTGCATGTCCCGGTCATATCCGATGTCATGGCGATGTCGTTGATGGTGTGGTTACAGTTGCCGGTCGTTTGGTATGGCTGTTGTGGTGGTGACTGGCCAGTCCGTGCGGAAGCTAAGCATGGGTGCGGGGTTGGACATCATAGGTCACTCGGGGAACCTGCGTTGTGGTCCGACGAATTGACAGGTTGTCAGGTATGCGATGCCGTCCAGCAGGGCTTCCATGTCATTGGTGGTGTACATGTTTGCCAGCCAATGTAGCGGATGGTGGCTGTCAAGGTGTTGTTCGTAAGTTGTCCCTTGGAGGACCATGATGGGGCATGCTGGGTGACATTCGATGTAGCTGTTCTCGATGATCCGTCGTGTGGAGGCACAGTGGTCCCATTTCAGTGCGGGTGCGATGTTGGCCACATACGCCATGCCCCCATAGGCAGAGCAGGCCCTGTCGTGTGCGTCCAGAGGGAGGAGTAGTGGTAGCAGGTCCGCCTTCAGACATGCCGGGTTGGAGAGGCATATCTCGACGGGATGCTGGTAGGGACACCTCCGACAGTAGAAGACGGGCATGACGCAGCTGAACAATGTGATGCGGTAAGTCAGCCTGTAACTTACGTTCAGCAGGGACAGGAGATCGCATCCCAATGTATGGAACAGGTTGGTTTTGTACAGCTTGAGCTGTTCGGCGTAGTTGGGTAGGTGTGTTGCGGTTGCCATTTCGCAGCGGTTCGTTGAGGTGGCGTGCTCCGGCTGTGTGTGCAGTCTGCAATGTGCACGCTCCGAGGTTGCTGTGAGCTCTGTGTAGTCGTAGGGAGACAGGACTTGTGTTCTGTTTGCTTGTTTGGAGGACACGGGCCCTCTTCCCACATGCTTCTCAGACAGTTCAAGGTCAGTGATGTGTGACTCCTTCCAATTAACTTGCATGTGGCCGACATGGGGGAGTGTTTTCTTCTTTCTTCCCCGTCTGTTGTGTGCTTCTGTGATATGCGCTATCTGCCCTGTGGTCGGTCTCCTCGGCATGCCTGTGTTGGTCTATTCTTGGACAATGGCTGTATTCACCGGCTTCTGTCGTAGGGCTGTGGTTTCGGAGTTGGAATGGAAGGTCATTCAGTGCTGTCTGCTCTCCCTTGTGTGGGCGGCAGGCTGCCTTTCCGCTCTGCGTTGGGCCTTGTGTGTGAATGTTATTCTTGGGCCACCTGTTGTCGGTCCCCGGGCTCTTTGGTGTTCCGTTTTATATGTCTTGTTCATATGTGCAGGGTGGTATGGGTGTTTCAGTGTGGTACTGGCGTTCCTCTTCCCGAAGGGGCCCTGCTTCTCCTAGTTGGTGTTGCCGCCGCTGTGTGCTACGCCATGTTTGTTACACTGGGGTGTGTCCTGCTGTTGCGTGACTTCACTGACATGTGTGCGTCGGTTGTGTGGCGTTGGGTGTTGTCCGTGAATTGGGCATTGGGGACATGTCTGTGGCAGGCCTGTCACGTGTCATGTGCGTTCGGGGTGGGGCTGATGTGTGTGCTGCTTGGTTGTGTCCCTGTGTCTGTGTGCAACGCATGCATGGCGCTGCGGTTGGCCTCTGCGTTGTGCGCATGTGTGGCGGCGTCATCGGCGCTTTGGGGCCGTGACGGGGTGGTTGGTTCCTAGTCCCAGGTGGTGTGTACACATGTGTTCCGCGATGTTACGATTTGGCCTGTGTGTCATATGTGGATGCAATGGTGGATGTGTAGTGTACACGCGCTGGTGGGGGTTGTCCGCTTTTCCGCCCTTGCACTGTGTGCGCTGTTTGCGTGCACTTGTTGTGTGTGTGCCTACCTGCGTCTCCGCGGTACGTTGCGTCCTTGGTGGTGCATCAGCAGAAGCATGGGGAGGGCCTGCAGTGCTGGATTCATGCTCGGGGAGCCGCTTCTTCGTTGTCCGTGCTCGGCATCCGTGTTACCGCTTCGGTTTGTCGTACGGTATCTCTTGGCCGTGGGAGCCGTTTGTTTGCGGCATCGTAATTTATGCGCCGGGCGGGACGTGTTTCGTCGGACGGTGTGTGTCAATTGGGCTGCGCCGCTACGTGTACGGGCGCACTTTGATGGCAGACGGTGTTGCTGGCTTGCCGGCGGTGTTTGGCCTACTTTTCGCATCGTAATTGGACGGGCGTGTGGACTGCTGCGTGCCGGCGGTAACTGGTGCTTTTTGCATCCGCCAGCACGGCGGTGGTGCTTCCGCCCGCCATCGTAATGTGCCCCTATATTCTTGAAAACAATATTAATGACTTGTATATTTTTAAAAACGATATTTCTTACCTTAAATTCGATATTCATGACCACGATATTCTTGCTGTCGATATTTCTGAATCACGATATTTTCAACTCGATATTTGTGTAAGTCGACATTTCCTACTTGATATTCTGTCTCAACACCTCTTTTTATGTTCTATGGTTTTTTGAGATGAAATAAAGCTGAATTCACTTGACTTGACTAGATTATCTAACAGAGGTTACAATCTTTTTTTTTTTTACAGTTCTGTTTATTGTTATAAATATGAAAATGAAAGAAAAATAAAGAAAACAGTACACTGCCATGTAATGAGTTATACAGATAAAAACAGTGATCCATCATCTCACAATCTCCCCTGCACCCCCCCCCCCCTCTTCTTCCCTCCTAGTCCCACCAGTGGTGGCAAGCGAAACAGATTGATTAGCAAGCAGTAAATCCACATCAGTCCCTGCAATAGATGTGCAGGGGTTGTCTCTATGTTCATTCCATTTGCCCCATATCTTCACCCATTTTTGAGGACATCCCCTCCCTTCACAAACTACATTTTCTGTGATCATGCACCAGTCCATATCAGTTTTCCAGTCTCTCAATGGAGGCAGTTGCTCCACCCCTTACAAAGGGCAATGTTGCGCTTGGCTACCATCAGTCCCAGTGTTATCCAAATACGCTTCAAGCAGGTTAAATCCAATGTGTCCCATATATTATGGAGGCACCACTTGGCAGTAGGCTCCATGTTACAGCCACACACATTATTCATATAGTTGATTACAGCTGTACAATAGCATTGCAGCACGGATCAGCGCCGAAGAATAAGAAAAAATTTACCTACTTGACCACAGTGTCTACAACATTGTGCATCTATGGCTCTGCCCATTTTGATTAAGGTAGCGCACAAATAATAGGACCTGTGTAATATTTTGAGTTGTAGTAAACGGAATCTGAACCGTATGGCCGCCTCCTTAGGAGATGCCAAGGCCTCTGGCCATTCATCATCTTCAAGACCCTCCAGATCCCGCTCCCATTATGACCTTAAGTGAACCAGGGTGTGCGGTGAGATAGCCATATAAGGCATATAGGTATCGAGTAGCCTGTCTTCCAGTGGGGAGGCCTCAGGAAGTACCTCACTTGCTGGCAGTGCCTTCTGTAATGCATGTCATATCTGTAAATAACAGTAAGTTCCAGTAGATGCTAACTGATATTTGCTTTGCAAGTCCGAGAAAGGGATGACTCCCCCTGTACCCAGACGTTCCCCACTCCTGACAGGCCATTGAGATCCCCACTTGTCAAAGCCAGGCTGTGTCCGTATGCTAGCTGTGTCTCACAGGGGGTTGGCTTGGGTTAGTTAGTCCCTTCACCCAAGTGCTCGGAGAGTTGTGTGCCAAATGTTCAGTGTAACTTCTGTTGGGCCTTTGAAAGCTTTGTGGCGAGTTCCACTGTATATGGCTCTAAGATGCGCCCCCCCCGGTTGCATTGCTAATCTGTCCATGCAGTATGCAGGTTCGGTTGTCAGAAGATGCACCCAATAGTTAACTGCAGTTAATTGCGCAGCCCAATAGTACTTTTGAATGCCTGGGAGGGCAATGCCGCCGTCATACCAACCTCTCGTCAATTTTAGAATGGCAATTCGTGGAGGGGTTCCATTCCAGAGTAGTGCATGGATCTCACTCTCAATTTCTTAAAAGTATGAAGCCAGAACTGGATAGGAAGTTTTGTGTAGCACGTAAAGAAAGCGAGGCAGAGCCATCATTTTGAATAGAGCAGCCCTACCAAGCAAGGACAGGGGCAGCGCCTTCCAGTGCTGAACATCCTGCCTTATAAAAAACAACAATGTCTCAACAGGTAGTACTATAAAGGCAATTAGTTATGTGTAAATTAAATTACAAAAAGAGGGCAAAGAAGGGGAGGAACACCAGGACTGAATATCACGGTCTGCATTCAATATAACGGTGAAAAAAACATTAATTCAGACAGCAATATTATAATTGAGTGTAATCCAAAATAAAGGTGCACACATAGTGCTTGTAACAAGGTTAGCAGCACATGTGAGACATGTTGTAAGGTGAAAAAGACAGCGAGGTGGCATAATTGAAATTGGTACATAACATGAGCACTGAGAAACCATTTGGATAGGAGTGTGTAAGGAGCCAAAAGAAGCCGTAAGTACACGGAATTTTGTCGACGGCGTTTCGACCTGTCAGGGTTCAGGTCACCATCAGGACTGGATTACACATATCATTAGAAAAGGCTGAAGTGTGGTCTGGAAGCACGTGAAGTATGGAGCCTTGGGAGACACAAGGTCTCTCCTGGGGGGGCCGATTCAACCGAATGGCTCGTCGGTGTGGAGTCCGAAGTGAAGAGTGCGCAATGGCGGCACTTGTAGAGATTAGTCAATGTCGGAAATACTCAGGGTGTCCAGAATTGCTTGGTAGTACTGAATTGAAGGATAAATTGTGGGAGAAAGCCCAGTATTCAGCCAAAGTGTTTGGAGAGCTGTTACAATTTGGGAAGAATGTTGGAGGACTAATCAACCCGAAGTCCAGACAGGTGTGTATACACCAAGGACGAAGCCTCACACGGGAGGATGTATGGTTCGGGGCAGGAGGTCGCTCTGCTGGTGTGGGTTCACTGCTGATTCAGCTACCAAACAACATCCTGCCTGAGGCATGCAAGAGGCAGCAATAAATTGTTAACATAGAACCTGTTGGGGTCAGTGGTCACGTATATACCCAAATATCGGAATCCTTCTCGGACCACCCTTATAGTCAAGGGGAAGACGCAGCACATCTTCATGTAGGATATATACTAGGGACGTCCTGCAGTTGATGGTGTAGCCTGAGTTGTTACCAAATTGGGTAATTATTTGCATAATCCTATCAAGCATGAATGGTGGATTGGAAACAGAGCAGAATGTCGTCTGCCTAAAGTGAGATTTTATCTTCCCATTCCTCTGCTCACTGAAGCCTTTGAACCATGGGATCCTGTCTTATCCATGCAGCAAGGGGCTCAAAAATAAGAGCAAATATTAAGGGCAGGAGTGGACAGCCCTATCGGGTGCCACGCTGGAGTCAAAATGCAGGGGACACTTCTCTGTTGACTGTTACTTGGGCCAGTGGTTCTGTATATTGAAGTTTTATCCAATGTACATATCCCGGGCCAAATCCCATCTTATTCAACACCTCAAACATGTAAGGCCATTCGACCACGTCAAAGGCCATTCTAGCATCAAGTGAAAGCACTAGGGCATCTTCCTGCAAGTCTGAAGTGTTGCTCAAAACACCATGGAGCCACCTCAGATTACAGGCGTTGTTCCTTCCTGTCATGAAGCCGGATTGATTAGGGTGAACGAGACCCGTAATTACTTATATTAGACGGGAAGCCAGAACTTTAGCAAATATTTTGACTTCGGCATTGAGCAATGAGATTGGCCTTTAGGAGACAATGAGATTGCCCTCACTATTTCTTCTCCAGTGAGCTCTTCCTCTAAAAGTGCCCTGTCCACAGCTGTTAGGCTCAGGAGTTGTAGATTGGACAATAGATTGCGAGTTTGTTCAGCCGTAGCAGCAGTGACCAGGGAATACAATTGGGCATAAAGCGGCAAAATCAATTCGCCCCCTCCTGCCTTCCCCGCGCTCGTTCATTGTTGTCGGTGTGTATTTCAAGGACCCATCGATTCATCCTCTCCAGTTTGTCAAGTCATGCTAGGAGCTTCCCCGTAGAGCAAAAATCCATAAACAACTACCATGCACATCACCAGTTCAGAATGAACGAAGCAAGAAAAGCACCTTTATGGACAAACCAAATTATAGAACCATAGCTCTGCTCGACTCTGAAGCCAAAGTGTTCACTAAACTACTGCTGGCAGACTTAGAAAACTGTATTCATTCACTAAAAGTGTTACCATTCTGTCAGACAGGGTTTAGAAAAAGCATTGAAACCCTGATTAATATAAGCAGTATTCTAATGTTGGCAAAAAAAGGGATTGCCCAGTAGTCATCATTATATGTCTGTTTTCTGGACTATAGTGTGGCCTTCGATAAAGTTAATCGGATCACCCTTTGGCGGAAGTCGAATGACTGGAAAATTCCAGATAGCTAGTTCACTGCCTATTTAACTTTTGTACGCGGATACTTGTGTTAGAATAAAATTTGGGAATGGGTTCGCTTTGTACAAGAAATAAGCACTAATCAGGGACTGAAACAAGGCTGTGTCCTGGCACCATGGTTCCCTTTAAACTGCGCGCCTGAGCGGGCGTACACACCTAGGTTTCCCTCCGCGCAGACACCTACAATCAGCGCACACTACAAAGGATTCCACTACATTCAGTAAATACTTCACTGGAGCCTCTGAAGTGCAGCTGAAGGTGATGCTGCTACGCTTCCAAATGCATTTTTAAAGACATGCTTTTTGTCTTTAGAAATGCTAGTGGAGGACGTTTAAATACCTGCAGGGCAGTCATTAAACATCAGGAGAGAATTCCAAGAGCTTTCTCTGCAGCCCAAGTCCCGTTTGCCAAGTCCGCAGACCTCCGGCTCCTCCACTTTTGTTTTCTCCTTCTCTGTCTGGCTGTGGCGTCACACGTCCTTGTCTGAGGCCTTATCAGTCTGCAGGCTGGTTGGTCTCAGTTCAGCAGCATCTGCTATTTTTGCTGGCCATTCACCTCTGCAGTGACTTGTTAAAGAATCTACACCAGAGTGTTGCACCTTACATCACTGCCTCCCACCATGCCACCTCTTGATTTCTCCAGTTCTTCTCTTTTTTTTTTGCATTGTGTGGCGTCACTAGTTTTGGCTGTGGCGTCACACATGCTTTTACTGTTTGTTAGCTGGTTTCATCCAGTACAGCACCTTCAGCTGTTATTGTTAGTCAGTTACATCTGCAGTGACTCCTAAAAGGCTCCCTACTGCATGCAGCCATTCACATTCGTGTCTCCCGCCTCAAACTGCTGAATATGTTAGTTTTTTATTCCAAATAGCACTTCTCTAAACTGCCAGGAGCTCTGCAGTATGTGCTGTTGACACTTAGGCAGCGATTACAGACACGGCAGCAGGGCCAGTTCTAGGGTTTCTGGGGCCCCGGACAGATTAGGAACAAGTGAGTGCCCTTTTCATATCTTTTATTAGTGCAACAGGTTATTGCCAACAGTATACACATGACAAAGCACAAGATGAACAAATAGGGCACACATTTTAGGCTTAGCAGAGAGTACACTCTAAGTGACCATTGAAAATACATGCCCAGGCACTAAGTACTTGAAAGATCATCAGGCATTTGGGAAATGATTTTGTAATATTATGTACCTGATTATAAAAACAAAACATCAAGTACTTCAGAACGTGAGCCAGAAAGCAAGGACTCGCAGCAGACTTCCCAGACAACAGGCCCTTGCCCACCAACCAGTTCACCGAGTGCTCCCACTCACCTCAGAGAAAGTTCCAGAGAGCCTCCAATAGAAACCTGAAGGCCATTCCAGACAAGCCAGCCCCCAGCATGCTGTCTGCCAGTGCATTCTAGAGAAGTGACAATGTCACCCTCTGGGGCATTTCAGCTAGGTCACTGTGGCATCAGATAGTCCTTTCCAAAACGGAGATGCACCACAGTGCATCCCCACCCAGCCCTTTACAATATCCTCAGGCCAGTCGAGAATGAAAATTAAAAGCTAAAGATAAATACATATTGTATTCATCCATTCCATTAGAAACTTTGCAAATCAACATTTTTCAAACAATCATAACCTTTTTTAGAGTAACTTTATTTGCATCAATCAATCAATCAGCATTTGTAGAGTGCAGCACTGGCACCCCTAAGGATATCTGGGTGCTGGGATGCAAGGTCTCCGTCAAAAAGCCAGGGAAGGTGTCCTGGGGGGAGGAAGCAAACGCAAAACAGAGGGCAAGAAGCAAGCAGAAAAGGCAAAAAGAGGGCAAGAAACGAGCAGAAAAGGCAGAAAGAGGGTAAGAAATGGGCAGAGAAGGCAGAAACAGAGGGCAAGAAGCAAACAGAAAAGGCAAAAAGAGGGCAAGAGGGCAAGAAACAAGCAGAGAAGGCATAAACAGAAGGCAAGAATTGAGCAGAAAAGGCATAAATAGGGCAAGAAGCGAGTAGAGAAGGCACAAACAGAGGGCAAGGAATAAGCAGAAAAGGCAAAAAGAAGACAAGAAACAAGCAGAGAAGGCAAAAACACAGGGCAAGAAATGAGCAGAGAAGGCACAAACCGAGGGCAAGTAACGAGCAGAAATGGCAAAAAGAGGGCAAGAAACGAGCAGTGAAGTCAGAAACAGAGGGCAAGAAATGGGCAGAAAAGGCAAAAAGAGGGCAAGAAACAAGCAGCGATGGCACAAACAGAGGGCAAGAAATGAGCAGAGAAGGCACAAACAGAGGGCAAGAAACGAGCTGCTTTGTTTAACTTTGTTATTGCAAGCATATGTCTGCCATTTTAAGGCAATAGCATGTTTTATTTTTCTACTTTTATTCTTTCAATTTATCTTGCAAATGTGGCTCAACTTGTGTATGTGCTGTATTGTGGTTGTGTAAGTTGGTGAATGCAAGAATGAATAAGTGATTTATGGATGCACAAGTGCAAGGATGATTGGCAGGGTGCATGTGTGATGACTTATTTAGTGGTTAAACCAATCAGTGACTAAGAAGTAACTTTAAAGCAAGACATTGGCAGTGCCAGTGCTTGCTATTTACCTTTAAGTGGTAGCTGATTGACTTGCCTTGTTGCACATCTTATCACTCAGTTGCACACACAAGCAAGAAAAGTGTGCACACCAACATTCTATTGCCGCACATAAGAAAAAGAAATTAGAGGGAACATTGCCTGGCACCTGTTATTTTTAATCTGTATACTGCCAACCTTCAGCAAGTGCTGCTAAGTCGAAGATTCTTTCCCCCAAAACTAGGAATTCAACATCTACTATTGCTTCAGTATGCTGATGATGCTGCACTTTTAGATGTAACAGAAGTTGTGCTACAAAGGGACCGTCACTGTCTTCATAAGTATAATAAAGCAAATGATTTGAAATTAAATATGACTAAGGCCATGGTAATGAAATTTGGTTCTGTGAAATCTAATTTATTCTGGTGCCTGGGAGTCCAAAATATTTTGATGATGCCAGCCTATCAATATCTTGGAATCTAGACTGACTCTAACTCAACTCATGTTTAAAAACTAACTAAAAGCCAAATAGAGTCAAGCATACTATCTTCAGCTTCAGTTGAGGCCAATAAGTAACAGGCTGCATAGCCCACCCCGCAGGGACAAGCGTGCTGCAGATATTTAGAGCCAAGCTGTTTCCTGCTATCATTTATGGAGCACCCACTTGAGCACCAAGTTGCATTCTGATTTGTAGCAGATTCAATCTGGGGGCTAGTAGCTCAGTCTTTGGCCTGCCAAAGAGCACACCTGTAAGCCAACTTTCGGCTGGAGTTTGGAATGGTCAACCTATCTACGTCTGCTGATGCTCAATTTCTTAAGCATTGCTATCATCTGAGAAATGCACCTGCTGAATCTTCAAAAGCACATATCTGGGAAGAGCAACAAGTTCATTTTAAAATTTACACGGATAATGGTATCTTAAATTTAAAAATCTTTGTTAGATGCACTGCAGCTAAATGAATTTTAAAACAGCAAGATTGAGTATGGGCAGTTTAAACTAAAAGGAAAGCAAGCGTCTAGAACTCAGGGCCTGATTTAGATCTTAGCGGTACTACTGCCGTCCCGCGGTGGTCCCAAGTACTTCGTAAAGCTGATAGCAGTCCACCTGCCGTATTTCAATGTATTCTGCCCGACTCTCCGTCCACGTCGACAGAGTATTCACCGCCACATATAGAGCTTTACTGCTGCCAACACAGCGGACTCCAGTGCAGGTGAATAATACTCCGTTGCGTCAGGGTGGCGGGATTACACCGAGCCGATTTAGATTTCCCAGTTGTGCTGGCGGTGTTCTAGCAGCCGGTTGCCAACGAAGCAAATCTGTTGTGGGACACAGTCAGCATTGGACTATTCCTGTGGCTGTAGGATGGATGCTAGCATCAGTCACCTGATGTGTTTTGGCTGATTGTTTGCACCTGCATACCACACTATAAAACACACTCCATTTCAGACCATGAGTCTTTGCCATTCCACAGCACCACGGCATTCATCCATGACGATTTCGCATTCTAGCCAGGTTTTCATTTTGCTTTTCCTAATTCTTGTTCATTTTCTTTCTTTTCTAATAATTTTTTTTGGGTGGGTATTTACAATCAGTTAAGTTTATAATTTCATAATCCCCAAAAATCCCTGTTTTACTGAGGGAGAATTGTCAGTCATGGTGGAAGAAATCATAACAGTAGAGCCACAAGTGTTTGGAGCCCAAGTCCAAAATACACCCCTATCTCAGAAAAGGCAAATGTGGGCCAGAATAATCAACAGAGTGAATATTGTTGCAAACAACCTGCTCACACAGGAGGAAATTAGGAAGAGGTGGAACGACCTGCGGCAGAGAGTGCGTTGCCTGGCCTCCAAGTATCACCTGCAGGCCCAGAGGAATGGTGGTGGTTTTCCCAGGCCCCCCTTACAACTCATCCCTGGGAGGAGAAGGTCTTGCAGATCCTCCATCCTGAAGGTTTGACAGGAATCTGTGATGGAGTGAAGATTGGTAAGTTACATTTTTCAATGTGTCACTAAACCTAAATCTCCTGTTTGCATTCAAGTTAGTTGTTGCTAATGTGTTCTGCACAATTTATTTCACATAGAAAGCTAAATATATCAGTAACATCTTGTTTAGCTTGTTTGGTTGAGTGTATTGAGTTGTATTTATGGTAAGAGGTTTCAATAGCCATCACATTTCATATGGTGTTATGCTGCTTTTAAGTGTTTGTACTCCAAATAATATATATGTGTTTCACATAGTAAATGTCTGTTCTCTTTCAAATGCAGATTTACACAAGGTATTTTAAGTCACAATGTTGCAAGTGTTGTGAATGTTTCATTGAAATTACCTGAACTACCATGATGGCTTCTTTCTGTTTTGTGGTAATAATATTGCCATCTCATTTTGCTCAGTATCCCTTTTCTATCAGATTTCCATTTATGGTAAAGTGTCATTTAGTGATCAATCTCTGTTCAATGCTTTTTTTAAACATTTGTTTGTGTTGAATTTTGTATGTTGTCCTTTTCTTGTCATGTAAATTGAATTGATGTCATTAGCTTCACAAATCAACGTTTGTTGAGCTTTAAAATTTAAGGCATATAAAATTGTAAGCTGAATAAAAGTGGCATTTGTGAAAACTGAACTCAGCACTTTTTATATGACGACGAATGCTAAACATCTCTAAGTTGTGTAAATGTCTGTTGTTTAGACTGCTAGGCCTTAGAATGATGAAGTTCACAATTTTTCCTCTCTACTGTGTTGGGTTCAATGGTTGGTACATTTCATTTATACTTACTAATTTATCTTTTTTCATTTCAGGACATCTTCTTACCTGTTTATTTGAAGTTTTTTTGTATGAAACATAACTGTAATTAATTACATTTCCACTGAAAGGTCTAAACATGATAGTCAATTCCTTTTCACTTTAAGGTTGCTACATTATATTTGCTTATAACTCATTGGATGTATAATCCACAAGTGTACTAATACTTTTTTTTTTGTCTCAATCATTATAGGTCCAACAGCCAGAGCACGTGTTCAAATATCTGTGTCTCTGGATACCTCCACTCTATTTCACAATGATACAACAAACTTCAAATAACTAGAGATATTTAGGAGTCAAATTTGAAAATGTCTTTGCTCTGTACTGAACTGTATTGGAAATGTTTCAAGGGCTGTGTATTTACTTATGCTCTAGAAATCATTTTTCAATCCACCCAAATATTTGTTTCTTACTGTCTTCAACAGCATAGATGTCTACATAGTATGTGATACATTGCTAAGCTACTTCAGTACAGAAATAATTTATACTTTTTTACATTTGACATATACTTTAGTTACTTGAAGTAAGTGTTACCATTGTGAAATGCCCAAACAAATGTAACTTGCTTTCAGTTTATACTAATGTTGGTATAACATTGTAGTATTTGTTGACATACATTCATTCATTTATTATTATTATTATTTTTTTTTTTTTTTAGAGTTTTCTATAGCGCGAACAAGACCCAGGGAAGGGTATCAGAGTGCTTTACAAGGAAGCAGAGTAAGTAAAGAACATTTTGCAAAACAAAAGATCAAACAAAGTATCAAAATATTTCTAAACAAGGTTAGGTAGGTAGCAGCAATGAGCATGTAGCATTATGAACAAGTTTGCGTCAGTCATAGAGGCGAAGGAGTCAATAAGGGGTTTGAGGAAACAAGTTCGAAGTCGTAGACTGGTTCAGTGCCTTGCGGAATTAAGGGAGGAATTTGCTCATCAGGAATGATTTTGCTTCCCTTTTGAATAGTGGTGTAGAGGAGATTTTTCTGATTCGCGGAGGTAGCGAGTTCCATATTCTTGGTGCCGCTCCGGTGAACGCTCTGTCAGAAGTTTTTTTCTTTCTGAAACGAGAGGGTTTCAGGAGTAAATTGTCGGCGTTCCTAGAATGTCTGTTTCCTCCCGATAAGGTAAGTTTTTGGGATAGGTACTGGGGGGTATTGTGGTGTAGCACTTTAAGAGTGATGCAGGCCATCTTTAGTTGTATTCTAGCTTCATACTTTATTTCTTTATTTATTTTATTTCTAGATTCATACGTTACTTATTGAGAATGAAAAGTATGCAGATTTTAGGGCCTTGTAAATGCACTGCACAAAGGTATTTTTGGTTGATATCTTTTTGGTGACATCAGTTCATTATCATAAACAACAAAGCCCAACCATTCAGAGGTGTTAAACAGTTCCTGGAGAGACATAAAAATGGATAAGAGACAGGATCATACATGATGTAGGAGCTATCATGGGGAATGACACAACTATGACCAAATGGTTTCTGAAAATGTTGCGTACATGCATGAGCTTATGCTAATGTAGAACCAAAGTTTGAGAGCCATGAGGCAGGTAAAATATGAAAACTTGGAAACTGTTTTGTGAGTAAAGTTCATGATCAGTTCTGTTTACACTGATGCAATAAAACTTGTATATGTAATTTCAGCGTCATCCGGAGCAGGCGAAGGAGAAGTTGCCAATGTAGTCGGGGAAGCAGCTGGCAACTGTGGTTAGGGTGCTGACACTACCGACACCGAGGGACCCAGTGGCACGGAGGGTGAGGGGAGTACAACAGAGGCCGCCAGCTCCACAACATCTTCTTCGGAGGCCACCTCCAGGAAGGGCACTCCCTATTGGTGGCGGACCCGACAGGAAGTTTACTAACCACATCCTTGTCCGCCAGCCAGAGTACTATCTCCAACCTCCCTCTTGCTCTCCCCCCCCCCCAGTTGGCCAAACCCACCCCCCTGAAAGGGGTTGTGTCTTCCCTCCAGGTACCTCACACTCTGCCCCTGTACCCCCTGCTTAGACTAGTGAGGAGGCTATTGACCTCCTATGGAACATCTCTGTAGGACAGACTGTACTACTGAATGCCATCCAGGGGCTTGCCTGCCATATGCAACAAACAGTAGCATACCTGGAAGGCATTCACAGTGCTATGTCTGGCCTACAGAGGTCTTTTAAAGATTCAGCCTCCTCACTAACCGCAGCCTCCCAACCATCCCAACCTTGTGCCCCACCTCCCGCCCCTTCCCCATCCCAATTCCCTATTCCCAGACCTGGCCCAAGCACACTCACAGCTTATCTCTAATAGACTCAGAGGTGAAAATTATCGGCCGGATTCTGTTGGACCGTCTTTCACTTTGGGCTGAGGAGCAAGGCATTTTGTCTGACCTTCAATATGGGTTCAAGCCAGGGCGGGGCACCATTGAGCAAAATTTGGAACTCTATTTACTGACTTGTAAGTACACCAAGGTCAAGAAGGGGGCAATCCATTTGGCCTTCATGGATCTCAGCTCTGCCTTCGACAGAGTTAATTGTTCCAAACTGTGGACCATGATGGGTTAGATGGGAGTAGAGCCTGCGGTAATCAATTTTTTGTATGATTTACATAAGGACCTCTCAGCTAGAGTCAGTTATGGGCCTAATAATGAATGCACACAGCACTTTAAACTGCAGCATGGGGTTTGTCAGGGTTGTATTTCAGCACCTTTTTTATATCAATCATCTAGAACAAGCACTGACTGACCCATATCTGGATGTTCCCAAAGTATATCAGGGCCCTTTCCCATTCTTTGAAATTGCATTTTAACAAGCTGTATGAAAGGAATATCTTTGTTCTCTCGGAACCAGATAGCTATGTTTCCAACAGCTTCAGTGTCACCCAAAGCAAGATAATTAGTCTCATCATTACCAGCTCCAAATCATCTTGTGCCCTGTGCCCAAATGGCCTCCCAATCGCACAAATCAAACAGAAATTAAGGCCTGCCGATCACTTATCTCTCATATTCTGGTGACCTGTTGAGTTTTTCACTTCCGGCTTTCAGTCTCAACTAAAACAACTGAATCTGTTTAACCCTGCCAATGACCTGATCATCAACACTTCCAAAACAAAAATGTTCGCCTTTGGGAAGAAATGGAAGCATTTTCTTGGCAGTTTGGCAAACAACATATAGACGCCGCTTGCGACTGCCAATATCTAGGCGTCACAATTGACTGCAAATTGACCTAGACAACTCATATTGACCAAGTAAAAAACAAAGTGCACCAAGGGAGTCAAATGGTTCTCTGCCATCTATGGTGGTCGAGCAATTACGCCTCCGCTTTTGGCCTTGAATGTCAAACTTCTCCCACTTACTTTAATACACCTCGGTGGGATTTCTGCTATGCAGATCAACATCCTTAAAATATTATACATGCAAAATGTTAGGTTCTTACTCAATTGAAAGCTCTCCACTCCTCAGTGAATTCTTCGCCTTGAAGTGAACTTAAAATTCGAAAGAAGCCTACATTGAGCTTCTCTCTTCAACTGCACATGCGATTGGCGGTCTGCACATGAAGATATACTAAAAAAGTTCATCCTTGAAGAGATATCTACCAATGATCCAACCTGGGACTCAGAGAGCCTTCCCTGAACTCTGAGAACCAAATAGCAAGGCTGGACTGACATTCCACAGAAAATGAGCGAATACTGTAGAGCTACAGACACTTTAAACATGCCTGGAATACTCTGCTAAAACAGTTTCCATTGATTTCAAGCTGAAAATGAATGATTATGAGTAACAAAGTGCCGCAAAATTGCCGCTAAATTTCCATATTTGTGCCGCTAAATTTCCATATTTGTGCCGCAAAATTTGCTAATCCATGCCGCAATATCCTGGGGGGTCTGACTTATAACTCATAATGTGATGGCTTTTAACAGAGCTATGTTTAGTATAGGGGATTTTTCAGGTCTGCTTGGGCGCACCCACATAAAATCCGTCCTGGAAAGTTTCAAGGCCAATTGCATCCCAATAGCCACTTATGGCTGTGGAATATGGGGTTATGGCCCTGTAGCTCCAATTCAAATAGCGGAAAACAAATTCCTAAGGGGCCTTTTGGGAGTTCCACAAAGTGTACCCTATGAAATTGTCCACGAAGAATTGGGATTGGGTTATATCACCGACCAGCTTCGACTCTGTCCTCTAAAACTTTGGCTTTCAATTTGGACAAAGGAGGAACTTGGTCTTAGCAAATTAATTATACAAGACTGTCTGAATATGGATAATCTTTCCTTAATTCCCTGGTTGGCTTATATCTCCCATAATATGACATCTTTATGGAGGCCTGAATTATATACCAATCCTAGCAGTATAGTTAGATCTGACCTTAGATGGGTTGCTGAAGCGCTCGGGGACAAGTTGGCAGTGGATCACGAGGATATAGCAATACTGAAACACTCTGTGCGACATGCAATACTAGTGAAAATCGTGAGTGACCTGGAACCCTATCTGACCTGGAACTTGTCCCGCCATCAGTGACGTCTACTGATATATTTTAGGTTAAATCTATTCCAGCGATTAGTGCCTTTTAATCACAGCTGTTTTGAGGACTCGAAGATGCCCTCATGTGATTGCGACAATGTCTCAGCCAATGACACCTTACATATTGTCATGATTTGTGCGAAATGTAATCACCTACGATTTAAGTTTATACGACCTCTCTTAAAGCCCATGAATTTTACCCAAGGTAGACCTGCATTATTGCATTTGCAGTTTTTAAATACACCTACATTGTTTTTTTTCTTTAACGTTATCTTTCCAGGGTTTTAAAGCAAGCGTAATATTGTGCTGATGTTGATTTTTGTGCTCTGCTCTAAATTGATTTGTCTTTTATGATTTTATTTTTAAAATTGAATAAAGAATATAAAAAAAACAACACACACCTTTGCTTGCACCCACTTAAACAGAAACAAGCAGCACACCCACACAGGAACACAAACACAATAAAAAACATACACGCACATCCAAACATGCAGACACCACACTGGCATGCACACCCACAGAGACCACACACACATGCACCACCCTCACCACCAGCACACCCAGATACCACCCCCACATGCACCACCCCAGAACATCTACCTACACTGCACCCACCACCACACCCCCATGCACTACCCCTACCACCAGCACACCAACAGAGACCGCACCCACCACCACACCCACATGCACCACCCCAGCACACCCGGAGATGCTGCACCCACCACCACACTCACATGCACCACCCTCACCACTAGCATACCCACAGACACCGCAGCCACCACCACACCGACATGCACCACCACATCCACATGCACCACAACCACATCCAGCACCTTCACAGCACACCCATCCACACACAAACACACCTTAGAATCCACGCCCAGAAAATACAAATGCATACACTCAATCAAACAACAGACACCTAGAACGCTAGACACACCCAAATGTGCACGACATACACCAGACCCACAGGCACCTGCACCCTCAACGGACACATGCACATCAGCCACTACCACTCCCTCTACCTCCCAAACCCAACTTTCTGCCAAACATCCCTGTGAGAGTTTGTTTGCCTTTTGCTTAACCCCTTCCAAAGCCCAAACCACCCCTCCCAAATGCAAATCTACCCCTTCCACACCCCAACCCACCCCTTCCAAATCCCAACCCACCCCTCTCAATACAGAAACCACCCATACTGAAACCAGAAGTACCCCTCCCAAACACTACGCCCCCCAATTCCAAGAGCACCCAACTCAAACCCACACAACCCCCTCCCAAACCCAAGAGCACCCCTCCCAAACCCAAACACCCCCCTACCAAGTAAGATCTTTGAGGTGCCTGCTCTGCCCACTAGATGCCCCTTCCTGAGGAGGTCTACCTTGGCAGTGAATTAGGAGGCAAGCTTTGTGAATGCACACAACAGTGCACAGTTTTATTTTGCTCATCTATTGACTGCCATTTGGCTTTTATACTATCATGAGACTTCTCTCATTGTTTGCAATAATTGCATATTTTTGATTTCACTAAACCAGTCCTGGCATCAATTTTCCTTTGCAATTGTTTCATTCCTAGCAATGTTTCTGAATAAAATGTGAAGTACTTATTTTTCTTTACCATGATGCAGGTAAAGCAACTTTTTTTATATTTACTTTGGTAAGTGCATACACTGGTTAACACTCTATGTGATGGTCATTTGAATTTAGGTTCAGGCATTCATAACAGAAATGGAAACTTGCACCAACTAATACATGTTAAAAATATTTATTTTAATTTGTTACTACAGGTGTGTTTGTTCCACTTTGATTGCTGAACAGTATGAGCACATATGCATTACACCTTATACAATATTGTGACTATTGAAATTGGATACAGTACAGGACTTGCAGTAGAGAAGAATTTGTTACACAGGAGTGTTTGTTTCACCTTTATTACTGAACAGTATGAGCACATATGCATTACACCCGATACAATATTGTGACTATTGAAATTGGATACAGTACAGGACTTAAAATGTTACATGGATGTATTTGTTAAATATTTGGGCCTGACATTGATTTGGCAGCTAATTAATAAGGTAAAGGTTAAACCTTGTCTAGTGCCATTTCTACATCATGTTAGATTGCACTTATCCCACTGATGAGTGTTACATATGTTTTTAATGTGACAATTTACGAAATTTATTTCAACACACCTCTATGGTGATTTTTTGATTTGTAATTTGATATCCTTTTTTTGGGAAACGTCAATTTTTCGGAAGGCAGCTAGCACCAAATAATACATACAATGTGATAATATAGGTGTGTTTCTTTAATTTCCTTAAAAGTCAGAATTACAGACATATGCATTGCACATTGGTATGCTATTGCTTGTAAGAGAGATTTATAAATGCATGAGTCCTGTGCAAATGTTAACAGACAAGTCAGTAGGTAACAGGTGAAAGTGGAGCTTACTGTCGTCGATTGCGTCCATGACGGTGTTGATTTGCATTGTGGTCAAGCAGCAGCGGCAGGACTTGGAAGATTGGGTCCATGGCGGAACAGGAAGTGTGAAAGTGAGAAAAGGTGAGTTTCTGCCTTACATCCCTTCCATTCCGCCTACTCAGTCCTGGAGGTTTTACCGCCACAGTCACGTCGGCAGGAAGGCACATTGTGATTGGCCCGACAGGGAAACTGGCGGTCCTCCCTCTAACAACTGCTTTTGCCTATCCCACCATCAACGTGGTTGAGATTTCCTGCCGGAGATGGAAGGACCGGGGGTCTTTCATCTATGAACCCTCTAACATCTAAGTAGGCTGGGCCGACCGCCAAGCTGGCGGGTGGAAAGACCACTGCAAAAAGCGACGGTGGAACACGATCGGCCAACATCTAAATTAGGCCCTTAGTCCTATAAGAACATTGAGTCCTTTAAAAAAACTGGCCAGAGCTCACTTGCTCTTATCATCGTTCCAGAGACCTAATTCACAGCCTTGCCTTGATCTGCATATGAAGCAAACATTGCGAACAAAATATATTTGTTTCAGGTTCGTACTTATTGTGAGAAGTTGGCCTGCTATATGCTGTCCACTAATTAAAGTGGGCACCTTGCACCAGTCCAAACAACCCTTATGATGTATGAGGTCAAAGATAACCTTTAGAAAGCTATCCTAGTGGTAGCTGTGGAGAGCAGCCTTCAGGCTTAATCTTGAAGGAATGTAAAGCAGCTTGTTTTACCAGAATATCACCTTTAGTATTAACTAAATGAAAGGAGAACCACACAGTAGTTATAAAAATATGTATTTATTTATATAACACTCTCTAGTAACCTCTACACGAGGATACAACACAAAGCACACAATACTGTAGCAAAGAAACCGTTGTAAGTAGCACAATACACAGTGGGCTCCCGGGGGAGACCAAACCATATACTAAAATAGTGGGATAAGAACCACGACTGGAGTCGAGACTGAGTCTAGAACACGTAGAATCGCTGGGACCCCAAGGAACCACCCAAGGTGAGTAGAAAGGGACCCCACGGAGGACGGATTCAGTGTGTTAATACGACCGCGGGCTCCGTACAATTCTATGGGGAAGTCGCGGTTACAATTTTAAAGTTTAAGGACCCTTCTCGGTGGACTGGGTCACTTCAGGGTGACCAGGGGCTCGGTAGACGAATGCCCACCGATTTCAGGTGCGAAGAAGGGATGCTTGACTCTGCAGCCACGAGGTCCAGGAAACATCGAGGACAACCAGGAGCCAGATGCGAGCTGTCCCACGAAGGATGTCGAGTGCTGAGGGGTCAGTGTCCGGCTGGAGCACCAACAAGCCTTGGCAACAGCAATCCACGCAGGAAGGTCAAGCAGGTTACGGTGTGGACCAGCAAGGTCCAGGGGACTCACCAAGCAATGGGGAGTCAGGGCACGTCTGGAGCAACCAGGAAAGCCCAATAGAATTCAAGGTGACCCTCAAGAGGACCCCCAGGTCGAATGATCAGGAGTCGCGAGGGGACCTCGAGCAAGATCACAAAGTACCAGCCCACGGACCACTCGGTGCGAGGAGGCCGGAGTTCTGTGATGGAAATACTGCTCAGGGTCAGGACTACACAAAGCCCAATGCACAAGCTCGGGAATTGCCAACACGCATATGCACTTGCAAAAGTACGCGGTGCACAGGGGTTCGGGTTATGCGGTCCCCACGAGGGATACTGGTCTCAAACTCGGTGAGAGGGCAGCTCAACCTCAAGGAACTTTGGAACCCACCTCCTGTGTTGCTGGAGCCTTTGGAGTCCGCAGGAGCTCAGGATCAGCAGACCGGTCAGTTGCGTTATGTTATGTTATGTTATGTTATCAAGACTTGTAAAGCGCACGAATACCCGGAGGTGTCTTGGCGCTACGGACAAAGTAAGCCACTGGGGAGTCTCTAGTTGCAGAAGAGCCAGGTTTTTAGTTCCTTTCTGAAAGAGACAAGAGATGACGCGTTTCTCAAGTCAATCGGTAGGGAATTCCAGAGTTTAGCAGCGCAGTAATGAAAACTGCGACCACCCCAGAGTAAGGTACGAATTCTGGGCACTCTCAAGAGTTTAGCACCAGATGAACGAAGGTGTCTAGTTGGTTCATACCAAACAAGAAGATTTTGCAAAAAGGCTGGCCCTGTATGATTCAGGGCCCTGAACACCAGGCTAAGAGCCTTGAATTTTATTCGCTGCGCTACAGGGAGCCAATGCAAATTACGGATCTCACCAGATACTGATTTGAACCAAGGGGTGTTTGACAGAAGTCGAGCGGCTGAATTTTGCACGCTCTGTAGTCTTTTCAGGCAATGCTTCTGGACGTTTATAAACAGCCCATTACAATAATCCAATTTAGACTGGATTAATTAAGTGACTACAGTTCTTTTCGTGTCCTCCGGAAGATAAGGGAGAATCTTCCTGAGTTTCTTAATAAGGAAGTGGGCGGAGGAAACCACAGCATTAGTGTGTTGAACAAAAGAAAGTTTACTATCCACCCATTCTCCCAGGTTCTTCACTTTGGTTGCTGGTTCCGGTGGATCACCCATATCAACGGGCCACCACACACTGCCCCAACTAGGATGCAAATTCCCAAAGGTCAAAATTTCAGTTTTTCCAGAATTGAGTTTAAGGCAGTGTGTGCTCATCCAATTAGTGATGACACCCATGCAGTTCTTAAATTGCAGAGCAGGCGAGGATTGATTTTTATATACTGCTACTACAATCTGGGAATCATCTGCATAAGAAGTAAGGCTAAAGCCAAAAATCCGGATAAGTGGGGCTAGTTCAGAGACGTATATATTGAAAAGGGTGGGGCTCAAGGAGGAGCCCTGGGGCACTCCACAAGGGAGGAGATATGGCTCAGACTGGTATCCATCGATCGACACTACCAGTCTTCTGTCCTTAAGAAAGGAGGACACCAGTGCCAGTGCTGAACCCCCAACTCCCAGAATCTTCAGCCGCTGTTGTAGGAGGAAATGATCAACTGTGTCAAATGCGGCTGATAGATCAAGGAGTATCAGGGCCGCTGACCCTCCTCCATCCATCACCGCTCTTATTTCCTCCGTGGCTTTAATAAGTGCCGTTTCGGTACTGTGTTCCCGACGGAAACCGAACTGAGAATGGTCCAACAGATCATGTTCACCAATAAACTGGGAAAGTTGGATATTCATAATTTTGTCAATTATCTTCGCGGGCAGCGGCAAGCGGGCTATGGGGCGATAGTTATTGGGATCGGCTGCATCCAAAGTTGGTTTTTCAGCAATGGAAGGATAGACGTATCCTTCCAAATTGCTGGGAAATTGCCAGAGGAGAACATGGAGTTAAAAATATCTGTTAACACCGGGCTTACCAAATCAGAGACTTCTTTCAGCAGCTCAGGTGGGCAAGGGTCCTCTGGGGAGCCCGACTTAGCCTCCAGAATGTATTTTGTCACTGTGTCCAATGATACTGGTGTAAAGCTGAGCAGGGTGTTTGTGCCCCGAGAAATTGGTAAAAGCGGCAGGGCGGTGGCATGAGCTAATGTATCCTCAAAATTTTTGAAGATGTCCAAAACTTTAGTTTTGAAGGCAGAAGCAATGGCATCACAGGACTCTTGACTGTTTTCTGGCCCTGTACTATGAGGGGTGGTAAGCTTGTTCACTGCTGTAAAGAGAGCTTTAGAGGAATGTTTTGCCTCCGAGATTACTCTAGTAAAATATTCTCTCTTTTCCAATGTAAGAAGATTTTTGTATTCTCTTAAAGCTAATTTATATGTTTCCCTCTCGGATGAATCATACTTAACGCGCCAGCGTCTTTCCAGCCGGCGACATTTTTGTTTTTCTGCCCGTAAGGCATCTGAGAACCAAGGGGCCGAAGGGGTTCTCCTATTACCAGCAATGCTTTTGGTGGGCACTGCGGCTAGAAACGCCGTATTTAACCAATCTGTGTAATTAGGGGCCGATTCATCTGAGGGCCCACCTACCTGGGGGTGCGTCTTCTCTAGTATTGTACGAAGGAGGGATTTATCCAAATTACCCCAGTCCCTTTTGGTCTTAGAAGGGATCTTATAGGCCTGCGTAGGACCAAACAGCATTATTGGTAGGTCGAATTTTATAAGTGAGTGATCTGACCAAACCAGAGGCAGGGTTTCTATACAAGAAAGACCCTGAACCGAGGTGAAAATGCCATCTAGAGTATGGCCGGCCTCATGAGTGGGGGTCTGAACCAGTTGACTGAGACCGACCGACCCCAGGGTATGTAACAACGCATCTGTCTCACTATTTTCCTTATCTTCTAGATAAAAATTAAAATCTCCGAGGATGGTAAAATCGTCATTAATAAGGGTAGATTCTAGAAGACTGTCTAAATTAGATAAAAAGGTACTTCTAGAATTGGGGGGCCGATACAATAAAATTCCTTTAAAAGTCTGCCTGGGACCAAGTTCAATCGTAAAATGAAGGGCTTCGAATACAGGCGAGGAGGCGGACTGAAAAGTAATAGGAAAATGTTCTCTCAAAATAATAGCCAATCCGCCGCCTCGTTTAACAGGTCTATCAACCCTGAATGCCCGGTAGCCCGCTGGGGTAGCGGAGATGACATCGGGGTCAGAGGAAGCATCTGCCCAGGTTTCAGTCATAAAAAGTATGTCTATACCGTCAGCTAGAATCATGAGTGCTATTTCATGTTTATGTTTGGCCAGAGATCTGACATTTACAAGTCCGCCCTTCAATTTAGCAGTCTCTGTGCCAAGGAGGGGGCTATGATTCAGGGCTTGTTTAAAAGGCTGAAAAGCGCTAGTGCTCAAAGATTGTGGGAGCAGAAAGCCGCAAGGGCAAGCAACATCACCCTCATCCGGCTTGAGTCGGCGGCATGATGGCATGGGCGAATTGAGGCAGAGTAACTCCTTAGGAGTATAGGTATGAGCCTGGGTGGCGAAATGGCCAGGGGCTCTGGCCCCAGGCCCGGAGCAGGCGCGGACGGGCGCAGACGGGCTTGCCTTAGGGGCGCCTTCGGCGCGCCAGCGGCGCGCCCGCTGCGCGCGTCCGCTGCGCGCCCTCACCATCTGGCCCCTAAATAGTGTTTCCGGTGGAGGAGTGGAGCACGTCCACACCGGAAGTGAATCCAGGCAACAGGGAAGGGAGCAGTTAAGCCCTGGAGTGGAGTATCCGCCCTCCGCACAAACGGCACATCAGCCGCGGCGGAACGGGGTCGGACCACAACACCAGAATGAGCGGGTGAAAGTGCACGAGTGCAGGTAGCGTAAAAATACTTTATAATACACAAATGATTAAAATGCTTAAAGGAGTTAAAAAGCACCTAAAAACGTCAATTAAAAGAATAAGAGCATGAGGGTCGCATAAACGTGGCAGCAAGATATAAATACAAGGAGGTCACATGAAATATCAAGGCAGCAGCAAAATAAACGTGGGACGCGCCAGCCGGGCTTACTCTAGTCCGCTGCGCGCCCTCACCATCTGGCCCCTAAATAGTGTTTCCGGTGGAGGAGTGGAGCACGTCCACACCGGAAGTGAATCCAGGCAACAGGGAAGGGAGCAGTTAAGCCCTGGAGTGGAGTATCCGCCCTCCGCACAAACGGCACATCAGCCGCGGCGGAACGGGGTCGGACCACAACACCAGAATGAGCGGGTGAAAGTGCACGAGTGCAGGTAGCGTAAAAATACTTTATAATACACAAATGATTAAAATGCTTAAAGGAGTTAAAAAGCACCTAAAAACGTCAATTAAAAGAATAAGAGCATGAGGGTCGCATAAACGTGGCAGCAAGATATAAATACAAGGAGGTCACATGAAATATCAAGGCAGCAGCAAAATAAACGTGGGACGCACCAGCCGGGTTTACTCTAGTCCGCTGCGCGCCCTCACCATCTGGCCCCTAAATAGTGTTTCCGGTGGAGGAGTGGAGCACGTCCACACCGGAAGTGAATCCAGGCAACAGGGAAGGGAGCAGTTAAGCCCTGGAGTGGAGTATCCGCCCTCCGCACAAACGGCACATCAGCCGCGGCGGAACGGGGTCGGACCACAACACCAGAATGAGCGGGTGAAAGTGCACGAGTGCAGGTAGCGTAAAAATACTTTATAATACACAAATGATTAAAATGCTTAAAGGAGTTAAAAAGCACCTAAAAACGTCAATTAAAAGAATAAGAGCATGAGGGTCGCATAAACGTGTCAGCAAGATATAAATACAAGGAAGTCACATGAAATATCAAGGCAGCAGCAAAATAAACGTGGGACGCGCCAGCCGGGCTTACTCTAGTCCGCTGCGCGCCCTCACCATCTGGCCCCTAAATAGTGTTTCCGGTGGAGGAGTGGAGCACGTCCACACCGGAAGTGAATCCAGGCAACAGGGAAGTGAGCAGTTAAGCCCTGGAGTGGAGTATCCGCCCTCCGCACAAACGGCACATCAGCCGCGGCGGAACGGGGTCGGACCACAACACCAGAATGAGCGGGTGAAAGTGCACGAGTGCAGGTAGCGTAAAAATACTTTATAATACACAAATGATTAAAATGCTTAAAGGAGTTAAAAAGCACCTAAAAACGTCAATTAAAAGAATAAGAGCATGAGGGTCGCATAAACGTGGCAGCAAGATATAAATACAAGGAGGTCACATGAAATATCAAGGCAGCAGCAAAATAAACGTGGGACGCGCCAGCCGGGCTTACTCTAGTCCGCTGCGCGCCCTCACCATCTGGCCCCTAAATAGTGTTTCCGGTGGAGGAGTGGAGCACGTCCACACCGGAAGTGAATCCAGGCAACAGGGAAGGGAGCAGTTAAGCCCTGGAGTGGAGTATCCGCCCTCCGCACAAACGGCACATCAGCCGCGGCGGAACGGGGTCGGACCACAACACCAGAATGAGCGGGTGAAAGTGCACGAGTGCAGGTAGCGTAAAAATACTTTATAAAACACAAATGATTAAAATGCTTAAAGGAGTTAAAAAGCACCTAAAAACATCAATTAAAAGAATAAGAGCATGAGGGTCGCATAAACGTGGCAGCAAGATATAAATACAAGGAGGTCACATGAAATATCAAGGCAGCAGCAAAATAAACGTGGGACGCGCCAGCCGGGCTTACTCTAGTCCGCTGCGCGCCCTCACCATCTGGCCCCTAAATAGTGTTTCCGGTGGAGGAGTGGAGCACGTCCACACCGGAAGTGAATCCAGGCAACAGGGAAGTGAGCAGTTAAGCCCTGGAGTGGAGTATCCGCCCTCCGCACAAACGGCACATCAGCCGCGGCGGAACGAGGTCGGACCACAACACCAGAATGAGCGGGTGAAAGTGCACGAGTGCAGGTAGCGTAAAAATACTTTATAATACACAAATGATTAAAATGCTTAAAGGAGTTAAAAAGCACCTAAAAACGTCAATTAAAAGAATAAGAGCATGAGGGTCGCATAAACGTGGCAGCAAGATATAAATACAAGGAGGACTCCTTCACCCCAAGGGAGATTCTTCAGTTGTCCTTGGTGCTCCACAGGTCCTGCACAGAGCCTGTATGGTGCAAGGGCACAGAAGATGCTTTGGACGGAGAGGGAGACGAAGTTGGGCCCAGTCGAAGTCCAGCAAAGTCCAGAGTGTCCAGACGGTCAAAGGTCAGTGGTTTCTTGTTTCAGAATCTTGTCCACGTAAAATCTAAAGTCTTACAGCCAGGTAAGCCCTTATGTACCCATGGGAGAGGGTTGGACAGATTCAGGGGACCCTCCTAGGGGAGGGTCAGGACAGAGGGGAGGTTACTCCCATGTCCTTTGTCCAGTTTCACGCCAGAGCAGGAGCCAACGGCTCCCAGAACTGGTTTGAGCTGGACTATGCACAGGGACACCAAATGTGCCTCAGGTGCAGACTTTCAGGCACTTTGGAAGTGCACCTACCCAGCCCCAATACACCAAATCCTGTCTGGGAGGTGGTCACACCTCCCTGTGACAGGATGCCTATTGTGCTGCCTTCCTCTGCTCGAGCTTGGCTCAGCAGCAGGAGGGCAGAAATGTGTCTCTGGTCAGCAGCATCCATTTTGTGCTGTCCGGGTCGAGAAGGATGGCAGCGGAAAGACCAGTGACCCCACAAAGCTCGCTTCAGAAGGGTGGAATCATACCTCCCACACCGGTTACTGGTGTGGAGGTATGATTCCAAGGTGTTTGATACCAAACACGACATGTTTTGTTTCAGCCGTTTTCGAGATAGCATTTACAGTGAGGTTATAAAGCACCTCTACCTATATGTCTGGCTGAGTCACAGACAACCCGGGAGAATGGTCTCCGAAGGCTGCAGAGGGGCTCTGCTCATGCAGGGGCACCCTCTCACTTAAAACCCAGCATCCTGCCTTCAGGATTGTTAAGGGCGTCTATAGGGGTGACTTATAAGTTTTAATTGTAGTGACCTATAGATATAGTGAACCTATATCTAAAGTAAGTGGTGCAAGCACCAGCTTACACAGGCTGCAGTGGCAGACCTGTAGTTCAATTTTGCATGGCCTCTCATGGGTGGCATAATACATGCTTCAGCCCATGGGAGGCCTCTGGGGTACCTATGCCCTGGGTACATGTGTACCATATACTAGGGACTTATAAGGATACCCCAGTATCCAATCTGGATTGTACCAAAGTACATGGCATAACATTTTAAGGAGAAAGCAGATTAGACTGGGGTCCTGATTAGCAGGATCCCAGTCAGACTAGTCAAAACAGTGTAACATCAAGCAAAAAGGGGGGGTAACCATAAGAAGCAGATCCTACTTTCCTACACTTATATAATTAAAAACAACCACATTGTGGAGATCCTTGCACTCTTGCATGTGTTGTAGAAGATGTGGGCAGTATTTGGAGTCTCCTTCCCTTATTATTCGTTCATGTCAGTTCGTAATGACTCTCAGGAGACAGCTTCTATGCCCATGTTTTATCCGTCTTGGAATAAGGACTCTGGAGGCAGCAATGTCAGCCTGTTTGCAGAGTACTGACATACAACTATTGGCCAGGCTAATAAAATTCCTGTAGATGGTAGTAATTGCAATCCAGAACTCAACAGTAGACAATCATGTACTGGGCTGCCCCCTAGCTTGCTGATTAACGTTCAATGGTGCTGAATCTTTTGCATTTCATTCACTCTATTGTGATGTCAACAATGAATTGTTTTGGAGGATACACAGCTGAATGTCGTCATATTAAGGCACTTTGTTGTATATACTGTTGTTGGTTTTTATCTCCTAGAGTTGGTCATATATTTTTCTTAGTCCTATTTAACTTTACCTCATTGATTCCATATTGGACTGCAATGTACATAATGCTGCAAGTCTTGTTTTGCATTACACTGATTCAGTGAGGATTAGACGAATATTGAGCTCTGATTACTGTTGTTGCTAAAACCTTATCAAAGTAGTTTATTGCTCATAAATGCTGCTAGGCCCTACTTATATTTTATTAAGTATATACTTATCACTGTAAATTCTATAAATATGGATGATTAATTTTTATTAGTTAATGAACAATAGAATATTTTAAGTGTGTTGTGTAATGTATACATAATTTATAGAGGCAGCTATAATCCCTATATATATATATATGTTAGTTTTTTAAATGTATAATGATCGGATAATTGACTTGACAAACCGAATGGATTCATCACATGCCATGCTTGCTCCATCTGTTAACTTGGGGAAAAACAAATGGAAGCTAACATAAAATCATCACCTGGATAATTTTTATTAGCATGCTTGTTATCTGCCTCACCAAATGCTGCTGTTGTAACACATATGTGTGGAGTACCACCAACCCTCTGAAACAAAGCATCCAGGAACATTGCTGCAACATCCACAAATATGATACAAAAAAACATTGGTGGAACACTATCTAGAACACCATGAATACGACAGAACTTTCACGTTCATAGGGATAGAAACAAGTCTAAAAACATTTCAGAGGGGAAGACCGGGAACTGAAGCTAAGAATACAAGAAAGCAAAATGATCACTTTTCAAACTGGACTCAACAAGGATCCAGAAATCCACTTCTGGCTATAGCTTCCTGTACTATACACAACTAAAGATTACACAGTCTCAGAATTAGTTCCAAAGCTACAGACCGCACTTCACATTGATATGTAGCTTCGCACCGATGGGGTTGAGGGGAGTACATGTTAAATTCAAACCTGAAATAGAAACATAATGCATTCCCATGAGGAAAGAGCTGAATAATTTACAGATTAATAGGTTCAAATTCAGATAGAAATAATGTTGATTTTCTGATACGATGGGCTAAATAAGCTCAAGAAACCATCAGGGCAGAGACAATTGGGTGTTAAAATTTGAGGGGATTTCCATGATTGCGCTATTGTAGAGATTGTTTGTTTCATGTATGTAAATAGGATATGATGTCATATTGATTTCCACTTATGGTCCAGTACTTTGAGAGATGTGGCTTAGGGCACTGGGCGAGCCGACGGCAACAAATCAATCAGAAAAGTGTGACTAAATTGACATATATACAACTCACCCTGTTTGCAGGTGCTAAAAAGAAAAACTTCATATATAAGTTCTGATGTGACTTTGCACCAATGTTAAAATGTTATCTATTATTAGTAAAGCACCAACATTTAAATCGATTGTTACATGTATGTAAATGGGATGTGATGTCATATTGACTGCAATTTATGAGCGTGTTTTTTGAGAAATGTGAATAAGGGCATTGGACCATTTGATGACTACTTATAATTAGAAAAATTTAACTAATTTGACAAATTATACACAAATCATTTACCCAGTTTGAAGGCACAAAAAAGAAAAATGTAATATTCAAAGATCTTTTGTAACTCTGTGCCATCAAATCTCTATCAAATTGGTTGAACCTTGGCTCTTCTTTTGAGAGGGCTTGAGTATCAATCACTAGAAAGAGGGCTGCCTCCATCGCAAACATAGACTAGGAATATTATCAATGGGCTCTTTACATTCAGCACTAGGGTCAGTCTCATTTCGGATTTTTTTTTTACTGAAGCTGCACTACCAATACTGTACCAAGTCTGCCGATTTTTGCCAATTTATTACAAAATATAAAAGACCTGTGGGTCGAAAGGGATATGATTTTTTCAAGTTCTTTCCAATTCCAATATGGCTGCCTCCCAATACCTTTATAGATTGCCACTCATCTCTGAAATATCTCACTGTGAATGAATGAAGAGTGTCTAACTTGCTTTTGCCCATTTTGAGGTAAAAGGATATTCTCCGGGCTGTAGGGTTTTTGTACAAGGCCTTAATTGCTGACTCAAAAACTTCCTCCATGTTAAAACGCTGGATCACTTCATAGAGAAAGGGCCAGCTGACCCTGTCGAAGGCTTTCGCAGCATCACAAGTTATTACAGTCAAGGGTCTATCATATTCTATGGCTAGATCTATTGTACCTATTAACTCATGGGTCAGGTCCTGTAAGTGCCTCCCCTTCATAAAACCCTTCTGATCATTGTGAATTATAGTGCCTACCATCCGTTCCAACCTTTTGGTCAAAATCTGTGTATATATTTTATAGTCGCTATTAAGCAAAGATATCGGCCTGTATGATTCACATACTCTAGGATTCTTGTTGGGTTTAAGGAGGATGATTATAGTTGCTAAGTCCCAGGACGAAGGGAGCTCCTGCTTTAAAATATAGGCTGAATTAAAAAGATTAAGCAGAATCGGGGCTAATTCTTCCTTCAGCAGGGCATATAGTTCATTTGGGATAGCATCTGGCCCTGCAGCCTTACCCTTTTTCAGCTTCTTAATTGCGCTGTGAACTTCTGCCATTGTGAAAGGGGCCGATAATTCCTCTCTATTTTCATCACTTAGTAAATGGGATTTTATCTGAGCAAGTTAAAATTAGAAGGGGCTCTAGACAGGGGTGTCCACTCTCCCCCCTCTTATTTAACCTATATATTGAGCCACTGGCCATTAAGCTAAGAGCATGTAAAAACATTATCCCATTTTCTTGTAATGAGTGGGAAAAGAAAATCTGGCTTTATGCCGATGATTTAATGATATTTACAGGCCATTTACAGCCAGTAATTTCTGCTATCTGGGAAAATCTAGAGAGTTTCGGTAAAATATCAGGCTACGCCGTTAACCCATCTAAAACAGAGATTATGCAGTGGAACACAAGTTTCCAGAGTGATCTTATCAAAAAGAGGATTAGATACTTGGGGATTGAAGTGGTTCAAAACTTAGACCGACTAGCAAAAGTGAATTTCGATCTGGACACCTCAAAAATCAAGAAGCAACTACAGCAGTGGGACTCTTTGCCTTTATCCTTTTGGGTAAGTCAAACCTGTTAAAAATGTCTATCTTACCTAAATATACATTCATATTCAACGCAATTCCATTGGAATTCAAGAAGGAATGGATTAAAAAAGTACAAGGTTATTTCTCCAGTTTTATCTGGGGGAAGAAAAGGCCCAGAATTGCATGGAAGAAATGCAGGGAAAAGAAGGAAAATGGGGGCATAGCGAGTCCAGACCTTCTTCAATACCAGAGAGCCTTCCACCTGAAAGCTTTTAGGCAGCTGTTAAAAGACTCTCCCAACCTCTCGCCACTGTTCCGTGCCCTGACGTTTGGCCCGCCAGACTTATCCAGCTTCTTTCTGTATAAGTTCGGAGACCCCAAATTTTAAAAAAAAGTAAGACTAAAGACTCTTCAGTGGGCCTGTAAACTGTGGTATCAAATCAGGGTAACACTACAGATTCCATATTATAGTCATTATGCCCCTATATGGAGATCTCCTGGAACTCCAGCCTGTCTGCAAGACTCCTTAGCAACCCCAATAAGGGAAAAGGGAATCTGCAGATGGGGCCAGCTGCTGGAAGGAACGGAGCTAAAATCATGGCAAACCTACCAGGAGATCACAGAAGGTTCTGTATCCCGATTTAAGTACTGTCAGTTATTAAGACTTGGAGACAGGGGGGAAAGCAAAACGAAATCTATGAAGCCAAAATAGCCCTGCGCCCCGTGATACAAAAGGAGGTATCGGTATGGTACTGGCTGCTGGTTCAAGCTTCAGAAGATCCACGCTCATGGCATATGGTGACCTGGAGGAGGGAACTGCCGGAGTACGAGCTAGAAGCACTATGGCAAGTATCTATATCTCTTTTGTGGTATTGCGTGAAATCCGCGCCTTTAAGGAAAAACCATCTCTTTACCATTCATAAGGCCTACTGGACGCCTCGAAGATTGGCAAAGCTGGGCCTGCAAACGGTGAGGAAGTGCCAAAAGTGCGGAGAAATCAATGCAGATGAAGCGCACATGTTCCAGTGGTGTCCCTCCATCCAATCCTTTTGGCAGAAAGTGGGCAAAACTTTGTCAGATTTGGTGGGTCAAGAAGTGGAGGTGAGTCTCGCTTTGGTAATCTTTGGGGTAATTGGGTTAATAGAGTATGTTCCTAGAAGTAGATATACCTTCCTACTTTTTTATCACACGGTTCTTACTGAAAGCTCTATCCCTTTCTCCATTTATTTTATTTACTCCTTCCTTTCACTGGTCTTGGTGTTTATGTTTATGGGTTTTGTATAGCGCATAGCTGCCCGTGGGCCTCCCAGCGCTGCGGAACAGGAGTAAGTGCGGATGACTCTCAGCATGGGAATAGCCAGGTCTTTAGTTTCTTTCTGAAAGTTCGTTCCTCAGTGGTCACTCTTAGCTCTGATGGCATTGAGTTCCATAATTTCGGTGCCAGATGTGAGAAGGATCTTCCGCCCCATCTGGATCTCCTTATTCTGGTTGTTATGGCGAGATGTTCCGAGGAGGATCTCAGAGTTCTGTCTGGTGTGTATGGAGTGATCAAGGTTTTCAGCAAAGTTGGGCCTTTTCCCTTTAGGATCCTATGTACTATGCATAGCGCTTTAAACTTAATCCTTGCATGCACGGGCAGCCAGTGTAATGATTTCAGGGCTGGCTTGGTGGATTCATGCCGAGGAATTTTTCGGAGAAGTCTGACAGCCGAGTTTTGTACCACCTGCAGCCTGTTAAGGACGTATTTAGGTGACCCCAGGAAGAGAATGTTCCCATAGTCCAGGCGTGACACCACCAGTGCCTGAACTACGGTTCTCTGCGCTTTCTCTGGGATGCGGTCCATGATTTTTCTGAGCATCCGCAGGATTCCGAAACAGGTGGCAGCAAGTTTGCTGGCTTGAGTTTCCATTGTGAGGTTGTGATCTAACCATACTCCCAGGTTTTTTATGGAGTTCTTATGTCCTGGTGGGTGCCCTAGTTCTTCTGGCCAGTTCAAGGAAATTTGTGGATTTATTTTGTTGCCCAAAAACATGAGTTCTGTCTTGTCCCCATTAAGTTTTAGCCTGCTGTAGGTCATCCAGCTGGCTATTTTTTCCAAGCACGGGGCTACCAAGTTGCTTTTCGATTCGGCCTCCTTTGCCACAGAGATTACAAATTGGGTGTCATCTGCGTAGGTAATTATTGACAGCCCAAATTCCTGGACAATGTCAGCTAGCGGCTGCATGTACAGGTTAAACAGTGTGGGGCTCAGGGAAGAGCCCTGTGGAACCCCACATGTGACTTCAAAGTTATCTGACAGAAATCCTCCTTCGGCGATTTGAAAGGACCGGTCATTCAGAAATTATACGATCCATTTTAGGGCCTGACCTTGAATCCCTGCCCTTTCAAGCCTGGTTGCGAGCCTCGCATGGTCCACAGTGTCGAACGCTGCGCTCAGGTCTAGCAGAAGGACGGCGGCCTCACCCCCAAGGTCTAGAATGCCCTTCAATTTTTCTGTTACCAGCAATAGGGCGGATTCGGTACTATGTGCTGGTCTGAAACCCATTTGGGTCGGATGGAGGATCGCATTCTCCTCTAAAAACTGGGACAGTGAGGAGTTTACATGTTTTTCGGCTATCTTACCTAGCGTGGGGAGGAGTGAGATAGGGCGAAAGTTCGCCAGGTCTGTTGGATCTAGATGTGTTTTTTTTATTAACGGACGTACTATGGCATGTTTCCAGGTTTTTGGTACTGTACCCTGGCTGAAGGAGAGATTGAGTAGTGTTGTAGCAGGTTTTATAACTGTGTCCCCCACCTGTGCCAGTATGTGGGGGGAATGGGATCCAGAGGGGAGCCAGATTTTATTCCTTGTAGGATCTTGGTTGTAATGTCTAGATGCAATTCAGGGAAGGCCTCGAGGGTGGGTTTCCCCCAGGTCTCCGTGTCTGCTAAGTTACCCTGCAGGTTTCGGATGTAAACATTCTCTGACATGGAGTTGTAGATGGTGTCAATCTTATTTTTAAAGTAGATAGCTAGTTCGTTGCATCTTTCTATAGATGGGGGTATCGTAGGAACCTCCGGTGCTAATGTTGTGAGGGATTTTACAATTTTGAAAAGTTCTCTTGAGGAATTAGTGGCTGCCTCAATTTTCTCCTGCAGGTGCTTAGCTTGAGCGATTTTAATTTCATTATGATAAAGTCTAATCTCTGTTTTGTATTGTTTCTTTAGTAAATTGTCGTAAGACCTCCTCCATTTCCTTTCTGTTTTTTTACAGGCTTTCTTTAAAGCTGCCAGGTGGCTGTTGAACCATGCTGGTCCCTTTCGAGGGCGGTTAGATCCAGTTCTCCCTTTTTGTTCCCTCTGTTCTGCCGCTTTAGTGAGCCAATTGTCCCACCTCCTGTCAGCGCTCTCTACTTCCCCAACTATCATAGGAGTACCTTCTTTTAGGGTTTCTATTAGTTTATCTGGAATTGTTCTTGTCCATTTCCTGCTCGGATTAGAGGAGATGTGTCTTGTATTCTGGGGGTGTGTATTGCTTAGGGAGAAAGGGATAAAGAAATGGTCTGTCCAGGGCAGTGGTGAGGGGGAGGCTACTATGAGTATGGGATCGTTAGTAAATATCGCATCTAAAATGTGTCCTTTTTCGTGTGTTGCTACTTGTACCTTTAAACTCAACTGCATAGCATCCATGTCTTGAATAAATCTAGAGGTAATAGGATCATCCTTTTTATCTAGGTGGATGTTGAGGTCGCCTAGAATAGTTATAGAACTTTTTGACATGATGCTCTCTGTCAGCATGTCGGGGAAACTTTCTAGGAAAGTGAGACAGGGTCCTGGGGGTCTATAAGTGAGGGTACCTGAGAAGGTTTGGTTAGGTGATAGCCGAATGCTAAACAGTACATTATCAGTGTTCAAGAGTGGTTTAGGCGTGATGATGCATCTATAGTTTTCTTTATATATAATTGCTATGCCGCCTCCGGTTTTTCCCACTCTATCCTGTCTCCTTATGTTATATCCAGTAGGCATAGCCATCAGCAGGTCAGGGGTGGACCATTCCTTAAGCCATGTTTCGGTTAAAAAGAGAGCATCCAGCTGCTCTTCCTCTATTAGGCATCTCAATTCGGTTTTATGTGCGGGAATGGACCTACAGTTAATTAGCCCCGTTCTCCATCTGGCTTTCTCATTTAGGTTAATAGGGTTTCTAGGGTGTCCCTGTATGGGGGATACCTCCTTTAGTGTCCATCCACAATGAGTGCAGAATCCCCTCTGGTCTTCCCAGTTTTGAGGTGTGATGTTATGCTTGCAATCAGGACGGACGGCCGGTCTAAGGCCATTAAGGTCTTGTGCTGTATATCTAAGATATACCTGAGGTTCTGGCGGGAAACCGGCAGCATCCGTGGCCCCTGGTCCTGGCCGGGCGCGGACGGGCGCAGACGGTCTTGCCTTAGGCACGCCTTCGGCACGCCCGCTGCGCGTCCTTCCCTGCATCCGGTTAAGTAGTCAGCCGGTCTCTAACCACTAGACCGCTGACTACACCCCCCACCGGAAGTGCAGGATCGGAAAAACTGGACGTGGCGTGTCCTCTCTACCCTCCACACAAACGGCACATCAGCCGCGGTGGACCGGGGTAGGAGACCTAGCCGTGCTTCTATCTTTGAAAATTGCTGCCCCCAGGTGAGAGACCAAAATTCCCTTAATAGAAGTTAAAATTAGACCCCGTTTTTTAAAATACCTAAAAGCTGTTAAAAACGACTATGCAGTTAAAACGTCTTTGAGTATCACAGCGTCACCTTGTTACTGGTGTGAAGGTGTCCCTTACTTAAAATTACATTTATCATTTGAACCACCGGCTAACACTAACCCAATGATTAAGCATCAGTAAAAACAGGCTGTTCTCGAGAGTTCAGGGGTTTTACCAAGACGGATTGGTATCCATGGAAAGAGAACTTATGTAAGCCCTGTGACTTCGGAGAAAAGAGTCAGTCGAACTCGCAGAGAGGGATCCCGTGATGGTATCCATCCCCTCCCCAGTGGAGTGTCCGGGTAGTACCTCGTATGGATGGCAAGAGACTAAGTCGCAAATCTCTTTTATCTCCAGTTATATACTGATCAGACATATGAGGACAAAAAAAAAAAAGGATGTTCTCATTTGAAATGGCTTTTAACCTGGATACGTATTTAAAGATGGTGACCAGTGTGTTACTCTTAGATAACACGTTTTACGTAGCTCAAGGTGCATCAATCAGGCATCCCCTTACAAAGCTCATAAGCGGTATAGGTCAGCCACCTCTTTCACTGACGAGGACCACAGTGACTTTTTGAGAGAGACCGCGCAGACTGAAACTGAGCCTGACCACAAACTCAACACTCCCCTTGAGCTAACCACCTCTCCAGGCTACAATTGCAGATCCTCGGCCGGAATACCCTTTTTCCTATTTTGGGCCCTTACAAGTAGCTCCGATTAGGGCTTATCCTTCAGCTTGCTCTGCACTCCCCCGGGGGGGAGAGGGGGGCTACAAGTAGCACCTGGACCCAACCAGGCATAACGACTCCTAAACTCCCAGATGTCTCCCAACAGGACGAAGCCTTCTAATTGCTCCTGTGGGGCACTAGGACCTTTAGTACTCAAAGAACAGCCCATCATACCAGTACTGTTTAACTGGCCACCTGGCCCCGTTGGGGCCTCACCACACATATACACATATAGAAACACACACCACTTCCCCACTGTATGTCACAATTTTTTCCCTGTTTGGGCTACTATAAGGGCCAATCAAGAAGGGTTTACATCTATGAAAGCCCGTTTGGCGTCCTTGAACTAGTACCTAATAAGAATAAAAATAACAAAAAAGACAAGCATTGTACCATCCCGGTTGCCCTGATACTTCCAGTTATATGACAGCCCTACTCATGTCTTTCCATACAGGATTACTTTTCAGGAAACTAAATATACAAATACCTAGTTGTTTTCGGAATTCAGCAAATGTAAGTGCACACTTTTAGACAGATAAATTAACTGACCCGTTTGGAATGCGAAAAGGAGCTAACATCCTCTCCTTATTTTGCCCACCAAGTGGCACCCCTTAGGGAGGTTACAAACATTGATCACACCAGGTGCGGATTCCCCTCATGAATTGAGGTTAGAAATTCAATACCTGATCTCAACCAAGTTTTGATTACATTATCAGTACTTTTTTTTCAAAACCTTGACTATAAGTACTTCAATGATCTTTGTATTCTTTCATTTTGTGCTTGTGCGTATATTCTAAACCGACACCAGGTCTAGATATACCTTCCACTAGTCCCTCTCACAAACACATATGTGCATGATCAGGTCATTCATCTCCGTCACTAACCTTGATTTTCAATGAAATCGTTTCTTTTTCTCAGCTCTGAGCCCATAAGGAGTGTTATTTCATGACAATAGAAGTTGTCTCATGTGTGTTTTCACAAGTATGCCTACAAAGATTATCACATTGGAAGGAGGTTTTTCTTTATTAACATGTGTAACATGACACTTGACTGGCACCAAAAAGCCTTCTACCAAGGAATTTCTGTTTCCTAAAGAAATAGTTTTTGCGTGTTTTTGCATCATTGCATTTTTTCTGCCTTGAAAGAGCCGTAGGCCTGTGTGCCAAGACATGTTGCCCTTGACCCTGTCTTCAGGCAGGTCGCTCCCCCTCACCGCACAGCTCCACCAGTGGGACGGTGTGTCCCTGCTACTTCACCGCCGCTGCCGTAGGTTCGAGGCTCCTCTGCCTCGGTAGGCAGGTACTGCTGATTCTTGTTTTCGTGCTACTTTTCTTTTTTGCCTGCTGCCCTGTGTATTGTCTCCCTCGTTTTCCCCCTGTGCCCCCTGTTTTTGCCTTCTGTAACCCTTGCCTCACCCGTTCTCCCGCCGCTGCATCCCCTGCGGCCCCGCCCCCTGCTCGCCCATTCGCCGCCCCGCTCCCGCCTCCCAGCTGCCCCTCCCTCCCACCTCCCTTTATATGGCGGCCGCTGCGCAGTGAAGAGAGCGACCCTTGACCCTGTCTTCAGGCAGGTCGCTCCCCCTCACCGCACAGCTCCACCAGTGGGACGGTGTGTCCCTGCTACTTCACCGCCGCTGCCGTAGGTTCGAGGCTCCTCTGCCTTGGTAGGCAGGTACTGCTGATTTCTTGTTTTCGTGCATTCCTGTGTTACTGTTCTTTTTTGCCTGCTGCCCTGTGTATTGTCTCCCTCGTTTTCCCCCCTGTGCCCCCTGTTTTTGCCTTCTGTAACCCTTGCCTCACCCGTTCTCCCGCCGCTGCGTCCCCTGCGGCCCCGCCCCCTGCTCGCCCATTCGCCGCCCCGCTCCCGCCTCCCAGCTGCTCCTCCCTCCCACCTCCCTTTATATGGCGGCCGCTGGCGAGTCGAAGGCACGCCAAAGGCAAGCCCGTCTGCGCCCATCCGCGCCCAGTGCCAGACCCCCTAGCCCCCGCGAACGCCATGACACCCGACGCCGCTACGACGCCAACACCCTCCACGCACTCAACACCGGACGACCACACACCTGCTTCCTGGCCGCCCTGAAGCACACCAAAGGACCCTTCTCCTGCCGGAGCTGCAGCTTCACCAGCCTCCGAGCCGCCAAACCGCCCAACGTGACAGGACGCAACCACCTCAGATGCATACTACTGAACACCCGCTCCGCACGCAAACACGCCGTCGAACTCTGGGACCTGCTCGGCACATCCTCCCCGGACGTCGCCTTCCTGACAGAGACCTGGATGAACGCCTCCTCGGCACCCGACATCGCCATAGCCATAGCCATCCCGGACGGCTACAAGATCACCCGCAGGGACCGCACCAACGGAGTAGGAGGTGGAATCGCCATCATCCACAAGAACACCCTCAGGGTCTCGACCAGCACCAACGACACCCTCAGTACCGCCGAACACCTGCACTTCCAGATCCACACCGATCCCAACACCACCCTCAGAGGAACTCTCGTCTACAGACCCCCCGGACCCCGGCCTCAGTTCAGTGACTCCATCGCCGACTTCGTCAGCACGCACGCCCTTGACTCCACAGACTACATCCTCCTCGGAGACCTGAACTTCCACCTCGAGAACAACAACGACACCAACTCCACCACCCTGATTGACAACCTTGCCAACCTCGGACTCAGACAGCTCGTCACAACGCCCACCCACGCTGCCGGCCACACTCTTGATCCCATCTTCTCCGCAAGCCCCCACGTCACCTTCAGCCACACCACCGAACTCCACTGGACCGACCATCGCTGCATCCACTTCACCTTCCGGAAACCCACCACGCACCACCGCACCCAACAGATCCCCCGCCGCAGCTGGAGCAAAATCACCGAAGACCAGCTAAACACCACCCTCGCCCTAAGCCCACCCGCCGACCCCACCGACGCCGACACCGACGCCCGCAACCTCAGACGCTGGATCGACAACTGCGCCAACACTCTCGCCCTGATCAAGAAACCCTCCAACAGACACACAAACAAGAAAGCCAGCTGGTTCACCGCAGACCTCCAGGCCTCCAAGCAAACCTGCCGTACACTAGAGAAGAAATGGCACCGCGAACAGACACCAGACAGCTACGCAGCCCACAAGAACGCCATCCGCAGACACCATCACCTCATCAGATCTGCCAAAAGGGCCTCCTTCAAAGACCGACTCGACAACAACGCGCGCAACAGCAAAGAGCTCTTCAACATCGTGAAGGAACTCTCCAACCCCAGCTCCAACACCAACGACATCCCACCATCACAAGACCTGTGCGACTCCCTCGCCACCTTCTTCCATCGCAAGATCGCAGACATCCACGACAGCTTCAACAACCTGACCACCCCAACAACAACCGACACCTCAGACCCCGCGGCCACCACCCTCATCGTTCCTCTACTCACCTGGACCAACATCAACGACGACGACACCATCAAAATCATGAACACCATCCACTCCGGCTCTCCGTCAGACCCATGCCCACACCACATCTTCAACAAAGCCAGCGCCACCATCGCATCCCATCTCCGCAAGGCCATCAACATCTCCTTCGAGACCGCGACCTTCTCACCTTCTCAGAGAGCTGGAAGCACGCCGAGATCAACGCCTTACCGAAGAAACCCAAGGCGGATCCAAGGGACCTCAAGAACTTCCGGCCCATCTCCCTGCTCCCGGCGAAGGTCATCGAGAAGACCGTCAACAAACAGCTGACCCGCTACCTCGAGGAGAACAACATCGTGGACCCATCCCAATCCGGGTTCCGCAGCAACCACAGTACCGAAACTGCCCTCATCGCCGCCACCGATGACATCAGGACCCTGCTGGACAACTGCGAAACCGCGGCCCTCATCCTCCTGGACCTATCAGCCGCCTTCGACACTGTCTGCCACCGCACCCTACGCACACGCCTCCACAACGCAGGAATCCGAGACAAGGCTCTGGAATGGACCACCTCCTTCCTCTCCGGCAGAACCCAGAGCTTCCGCCTCCCCCCTTTCCGTTCCGAAGCCTCCGAGATCATATGCGGTGTACCCCAAGGATCATCCCTCAGCCCGACACTGTTCAACGTCTACATGGCACCGCTCGCCCACGTCGCCCGACTGCACGACCTCAACATCATCTCCTACGCCGACGACACCCAGCTGATCCTCTCCCTCACCAAGGACCCCCTCACCGCCAAAACCAACCTCCAGGAAGGAATGAAAGCCGTCGCCGAGTGGATGAAGAACAGCCGTCTGAAGCTGAACTCGGAGAAGACAGAGGTCCTCATCCTCGGCTCCACCCCCTCAGCCTGGGACGACTCCTGGTGGCCGTCCGCACTGGGAGCAGCACCAACACCCACCGACCACGCACGCAACCTGGGGTTTATCCTCGACTCAACACTCTCCATGACCAAGCAAGTCAACGCCGTTTCGTCCTCCTGCTTCAACACCCTCCACATGCTCCGCAAGATCTACAGGTGGATCCCCACCGAAACAAGAAGAACGGTCACCCAGGCCCTCGTCAGCAGCAGGCTGGACTACGGAAACGCCCTCTATGCAGGAGCCTCGGCCAAACTCCTGAAACGTCTACAACGCATACAGAACGCCTCTGCTCGCCTGATCCTCGACATCCCGCACCACAGCCACATCACACCACACCTGAGAGACCTGCACTGGCTTCCCGTCAACAAGAGGATCACCTTCAAGCTCCTCACCCACGCACACAAGGTACTCCACAACACTGGACCGGCATACCTCAACAGACGACTCACCTTCTACACCCCGAACCGACAGCTCCGCTCCGCCGCCCTCGCCACCGTCCCCCGCATCCGAAGAGCGACCACCGGCGGCAGATCGTTCTCCCACCTCGCCGCCAAGACCTGGAACACCCTCCCCATCCTCCTACGGCAGACCCAGGACCTACTTACCTTCAGGAGGCTTCTCAAGACCTGGCTATTCGAGCAGTAGCAGCACCCCTCACCCCACCCCAGCGCCTTGAGACCCTCACGGGTGAGTAGTGCGCTTTACAAATGTACTGATTGATTGATTTTGCTGCTCGCTTAATACAAAAACAAGCATAGAATAGTAATAAAAGGAATGGAAATAACCTTTCAATTGAAGAAACTTGTCTCTTTATTATTCATCCTCTGTAATTATGTGTAACAATGATATTTTGAGAAAGCATAATTAACAAAGAAACACATTTAGCACTTTAAACCTAGGAGTAAGCAAATTTAATTTCAAGACCGGAGGCTAACATTATGCATACAACTTTTAATGACACTCTTCTACAGCTTTAAAGAACATCCATCATAAACAATCTAGACTCAGAACTCCACAGTCCATAAATAATCCTTGCTTAGAACACTCTTCATCTTTTAAATGCTGCTCTGACACAGAAAAGTACCTTTAAGATTTATATGATGTTGCGGTATAACAGTTTACAATGTTTGAAAGTTTATTAGATTGTGTTGTTTTGTTAGTAATATGTGTTGGGAAAGTTTTGTAATTATTATTTGTTAATAAAAAACGGAGTACTTCTAATTTACGGAGGCAATTTTATTTTTTAAATAGGCAGTGTGATGTTGAGCATAGGAGTTGATGCGTATGAACAGCGCTGCTGATCCAGCGTGATACTAGCAAGCAGCATTCATACACCAAATACTCACTTGGGCCCATACATTCATACTACGCTAATACTTACGCTGGTGAATCAGTTGTACTCTTTATCAAAAATCCCTGCTACCAATTACTTTTCTGATTGAAGAGTAATGACTTACCAATGAATCCCTTGCTAATTGGGAAGTTTAAAATGAGTGACATTCATTACAGTACATAATCCTGAAATAACCACTGAGTCAGGAAGTTTTTAAAATGTTTATCTAAAGATTTTAGCAGAGTAAATACAGAACCACATGGTACTTAATCGCATATCAAGGATGAAGCATAAAATAAAAATTATTGATTAAAGACGGTCCCTCAGAAAGGAGAAGATAGAGACAGCAGCGCAACTAAAGGTTGCAGGTATATTTACCTAAGTGCGAGAACCAAACCCCTTTGCCAAGGAGTTGGAAAGATAGGACCCAGGAAGGATGAAGAGCAAAGACCTCCTCCAGGTTCAGGACAGGACTGGTGACCTCTCTACAACAACGCCTGCGTCGTTCCCCTCTCTGATTCTCGACTTCTCCTCGATTCTCCCGTGCCTTCCTTCTAATGGACTCCGCCGCCCCCTCCTCAGGACCTCTCTGGACAGCGGTTCAGTCTGCAATCGATCAGCTTCGGTCTGGAGCTTCTGCCTGTCAGCGTCTAGTCTCGTGCAGCACTGCTTCCTCCAGTCTAAACTAATTAGCTAATTCTATATCTGTTATACCCTTCTACACCCATGTACCTCCCCTTAATGTTGCCAAAATATGGGACCACTATTTCTGATTGGACAGGGTCAGGGGGTTGATCCTCACACCATATGATTTTAGTTCAATTTCTGAAGACCATTGTTTTAAAATACCGCCCATCAATTTTAATACATTTGCTTTATTTCCCACCCGTCTCACGACAAAGTTTATACATTCTTCATGTACATAGTTGCAAAATTTAACAGGAACAACATGGGTACAGGAATGTTGGCCATTAGGTCGTGGCCTTGGACGACGTCCAGGTTGACTTCATCCTTTTTCTTTGGCAGCCATGCAGGACACATGCGCAGAATCATTGTCTTTCGAGTTTCAGTTCACCAACCCCAAGGCCCAAGTTTACGAACTAATAAAAGTCAAAGAAGAAAAGATTAAAATCACAAATAAAGTGTTTCACTGTATACCCACTCTTTCTATTCTATTCCCATTTACTTAAAAAATTCTATCCCGCATTAGTAGCGTTAGAGAAACGACAAATTAAGAATAACACGAGAGCAAGCTGTAGCATGTGAAAACATCAAGCAGCCATTTTAATGCACACTGCGCAGAAGCAGGAGTTTCCCACCAAGCAAAGAGAGACGTCACACCACGTGATATGGTTGAGACATGCGCAGTAAGGTTCCCGCGCCTTAGCGGCCATTTTAGAATAAAGACAAGCGTTATTCGTTAGTTTAAACACATAGGCAAGCTTCCTTGCTATTCATGTAGTGTATGCAAGGGTTAGTACAAACAATACAAGTTTTAATAAATTAATACTGTGAGGAGATTGCATCCGAGCAAGTCTCATTTGTGAGTCCTTGCTCCATCAATCCCCTCTCTGATGGCGTTTAAGAGCCATCAAATACTACCCACAATCAGATGCCAACTTTTAACACATGATAGTTTCATTTTCATTTTTACACTTTCTATTTTTCACATCCCTTTTCAACTTCTTGTATAATTCACTTCTCAAGTCTTCCAGTTCAATTTCATCAAACTTTCTCTTCTTTCCTTTTCCTGTCACATTATACGATTCATTCTTTCTACAACATTTGCACCATATTATTATTGACAGTACTATTATTGCTAATCCTGCTAAGGGTACTAATATTTGACCTACAAGTCCTTTCCCTACATTAGCAAACCAGGTACCAATTGACGCAATACTACTTGTCAATCTTTCCCATACACTTCCAGTGGTTTTAATTCCTTCTCAAGTTTCGTTATATTCTGTATATATGTGCCAATTTCTGCACTTTTATCAGGTATTTAAGTGCAACAGTGTTTCGTCTTCAATAATTTACAGACTCCGCCCTCTTTTGCCAATATAATATCAAGAGCAAGTCGATTTTGCATAACCATAGATCTAATCGCAACCATCTCCGCATTAATCATTAGAAATCCTCCAGCAGTATCCGTTGATAAACGATCAACCACTGTAGACAATTTACATATTTTCCTTGAGTTCAGAATTATTCCCACTGAAGGTATCAATGCACCAAATATATCACCTACAATTTTTGAAAAACTAGCTCTTTTACTACGTGTTAATTCGCTATTGTTTTCATTGCTCCCAGTGTTTCTTTTTACGTGGTATATTTTTGGAAATACTATTCCAAAGTAACAACTTCCATACCACCGTGCAGGAAGCCTAAAGTAAGCCTTATTCCCACACACATAATAGATTCCAGGAGAAACTGAATCTGTTCCTCCTTTGATTCCCCAACCTCCAAGAATTAAGAAATTGTGTTCACATTCACTGGTACCGATGAAAACATTGTTATAATCAGTTTTTAATCTATGTAGACAAATTTTCCCTGTCTTTACAAAATCCAGAGCCATGGCAGCTTGAGCCTTGCCAGGTGTGTAACTCCCTTCTTTCTCAGCCCAAGGTGGCAAATGAGCCTTATGCTCAGAAGCTTTCTTTTGAAAATCTTGTCTTCTATCTTCTACTAAATTCAAAAATATCTTTTCTTCTTCATGTAGCGAACATGTTAGATTGTGTCTATGTGCATGTGTTATATCTTTCGATTTCATTGTTAAGAAAAATTCTCCCATAAACTGTGCATTTTGACTACTAAGCACTGGGTTCATACTCTTTCGAATCGGAACCTCAGAAAATATTACATCTAGGTTTGAATAATAATACTGAAGTCTTCCTGTTCTATAAAATAAACTAGTCAATACACTACATGATATGCCATACGTTAATGGTAAGTGATGATATGTTAACCCTTCCGCTACTGATTCAGGTAACTTCATACAGACTTAACAATTACTAACTTCCATAGTATCTACATATTGAAACAATAACTTGGTGAAAACATTTAAACTAGTGTCGTTATCAGTTATTTCATGATGAAATTCTGGTTCATTTTCTGCCATCAGTTCTACTCTATTACTTTTCAAGTTTGCTGTACTTTCCTTAGTTTCATTATTAATCTTTTTATCCATTATCATAAGGTAAAGAATTGCTACGATCAGAACTAACCAAACTATAAGCACCATTACTAGACTACATATGCATAGTGCACAGCATCTTTTACAACATTTCTGTTTTGATCTCCCAGCAACTCTATCATCAGGCATTTCGACAAGGAAGATTGCTCTTCTTATCTATTTTCGCTTTTCTTTATATGACTCTTTTGCGTAGTCAAGGTGGTCTTGTTTCTTTCTCATACGTCAGTTCTGCACTTGTTCCTTCGTCACCACTTTCACTTGACTCTGAGCTCTCGTAATCTTCAAGAATGATGTAAGTCCAATCAGGACCCTTGAATTTGTTATTCACAAGTTTCAGTCTTTTACTTCTTCTTTTCTCAGTTTTATTTTCTTGTCCTGTTTGGCTTGTTACTTCATTTACTTGATCTGGATCTTCACTTCTGGTTGTTATGTGTTATTTTACTCTTTTAATGACACTAGGCCAATGATCACCTTTTCTTGCTTTCTTTGTTTGCACTGTTTCTTTATTTTCGTCTTCAGAAATCTTTTTATTTTCACTGTTTAGCACTGTTTCGTTTTCTGCAATTACTGGTTTTCTTACTTGCTCTTTTTCAGGTCTGATTGGTTTCTCTTCAGCAGCTCCTCTGTGAGTTTCCAATAACTGACCTTGTTTTTGGTTTATTTCTTTATGTTCATGTTTCTCGAGATCTTTTTCTTCTGTGTACTTGTCTGGATCTAACTGGTTCTGATCAGGGCTTATTGTACTTTGTACTTCTGCAGCCTGACCGGGTTCTTCTAAACCTGTCTGTCCCTGCTCAAAATTTGTTGGTTCGTCGTTGATTTGAGCCCAGTTTCCTTTCCCTATCTGGTCTTGCTCAGGTTCTTTTATTGTGTCTTCTTCTTTTCCCTGAGCTGCTTCTTCTTCACCTATCTGATCTTCTTCAATTTCTTCCAAATTTGTTTGACTTCTTGTTCTGTGGTAAACTTCAGGAATTTCTACCACCGGTATCCAGTCCTGACTTGTGCTCGGTTGTTCTTCTTCAGCTTCTCTTGAATCTCGAGCCTGAGATTCTTCAGCTGGGCAACCTTCAGTTTCCTCAGTGATTGATGCTGGCTGAGGATTTTCTTCTTCAGGGTCTGGTACTCTTTTGGTGTGGCTTACATGAATCCAATTAGGAAATCCTGCACACTTCACTGCTGTATTGGTGGTCAGTATGACTTGACAAGGTTTGCCCCATCTAGGTGATAGACACGTTTCTCTGGTGTGATTCTTCACTACCACCCAATCACCAGGATTCAGATCATGTTCTTGTTCAGGCTGCCTGGAAACTGCGTCTTCTCCAACCTGGTGAGAGACAGAACGCACTAGGTCAGCCAATCCTTTGCAATAATCCAGAACCATATCATCAGATATATTCAGCAGTTTGTTTATGGGAACATGTGCTTGTCTCATTGCTCTTCCCATCATTATCTCGTGTGGGCTCAATCCGGTATTTCTATCAGGAATGCTTCTGAGTCCCATTAAAACAAGTGGCAATGCATCCGGCCACTCTAATGATGTTGATGCACACATTTTTCCCAGTCTGGAGTTTATAGTGCCATTCAATTGTTCAACCACTCCAGAAGCCTCTGGACGATATGCACAGTGCAGTTTTTGTTCAATTTGGAATGCTTCACAGATTATTTGGATCACTTCACTGTTAAAATGCTTTCCTCTATCTGATTCCAAAGTTACTGGGAAACCAAACCTAGGAATGAGTTCTCGTAGCAACAACTTTGCGACTGTAATACTGTCATTCCTCCTGGTAGGGTAAGCCTCCACCCACTTTGAAAACAGACACACTATGACCAGTACATATTTCAACCCTCTGCATGGTGGTAACTGAATAAAATCAAACTGTAGTCTTATAAATGGTCCTTCTGCTCTTCCAATTTTTCCAAACCCAATTATTGTTTTTCTTCCTGGATTATGCATTTGGCAAGTCAGACATCTCTGGCAAAGACTCTCTGCTACAGCCCTGAACTTGGGATTGTACCAGTTTTGTCTGAAGAGCCTAATCATTGCATCTCTCCCTATGTGTGTGTCTCCATGATACATCCTGGCCATTTGAGAGAGTAGACAGTCAGGCATGACTGGTCTGCCATCAGCGCAAATCCACACCTCGTCATCTCCTCTTTGAGAACAACCCACCTTGATCCATATATTCTTTTCACTTTCATCAACCTCATCTTGCAATCTTCTTAACATCATTCCATGTTTCAGGTGGCATATACAGCATAAGTTGGCAGCTGATTCCCATTCTTTCCACCCTTTTATTGACTGACAATCTATTTTTGGCACAATGTTGAGCCACAAGATCTGCATATCGGTTGCCGATTACCACCCAGTCATCTCCTGACTGGTGTGCGGCACATTTCACCACAGCCAATTCTTTTGGTGATTGTATTGCTTCCAGCAATTCCCTTACAAACTGTCCATTTTTAATGGGGGATCCTGAAGAAGTCATGAAATCCCTCTGCATCCATAGTTGGCCAAAATCATGCACAACCCCGTAACCATATTGGCTATCTGTAAATATAGTTACTTTTTGATTCCTCCCAATTTTGCAAGCCTTTATCAATGCAATCAATTCAGCTATTTGTGCAGATTTGACTCCTGGTAAATAGGATGCTTCAACTATTCCAGTTAATTCACACACCGCATAGGCAGCAGTTAGTTTACCGTCTTCATGCCTTTGGCATGAACCATCAACAAATAGCTCCCTGTCTGGCTTTCTGAGGGGCTGTTCTTCAATATCAGGACGTGGTTTTGTGCATAACTCTGTTACTTGTAAGCAATCATGTTCTTCTTCTTCGTCATCTTTAATTTCCTCATGATATGGGTCTGGTAGTAAGGTAGCGGGATTTACTATTGTGCACCTTACCATGGTCACATTTTCAGCACCCATTATTATTCTCTCATATTTAGTCAGCCGACTAGGAGTAAGATGCTGAGTTCGGGTTCTTGTCAACAAAATCACAACCGCATGTGGAACAAACACCTTTACAGGGTGTCCCATTACAATTGACTCACTTTGTTCAATGCTCAAACAAGTAGCTGCCACTGCTTTTAAGCATCCTGGCAACGCGGCTGCCACTGGGTCCAATGTAGCAGAAAAATATGCTATAGGACGTCTATCTAGACCATGTCTCTGAGTTAGAACTAAAGTGCGCAATTTTCTCTTTCATGACAGAATAATGCAAAACTGTTTCTTATAATCAGGCATGCCTAGGGCAGGTGCTGAACACAGAGCATTTCTCAATTTTACAAAAGCTCCTACGCTCTCATCATCCCACTCAACTGGGTCCTTTGCTTTCTTTTTTGTCATTTGAATTAAGGGTTTTGCTAACAGAGAAAATCCTAGTATCCATTGTCGACAGTAACCTACTATTCCTAGAAACATTCTCACTTCTCTTTGCGTTACAGGCATTTGCATTTTCTTTATTAATTTTACTCTTTCGGATGTTATTCTTCTTTTTCCCCTCTCAATTTGGTGTCCCAGATATTTAACTGCTGTTGTACAAAACTGCAACTTTTCAGGTGAAACTTTATGTCCTTCTTCAGCCAAATGATTTAACAATGCAATGGAATCAACAACACAGTCCTCTCTGGTGTTTGATGCCACCAGCAAGTCGTCGATATATTGTACTAGGACTGAGCTTCCTGGCATCACTAGTTTCTCAAGGCACTTTTTCAATATTTGATTAAAGATAGAAGGACTTTCCGTGTACCCCTGAGGAACACGATTCCATACATAGACTTTGTTCTCAAATTTAAATGAAAAAAGATACTGGCTGTCTGGGTGCAATGGTATTGAAAAGAACGCTTGACATAAATCAATCACTGTGAACCATCCTGCACTCCAAGGGATCTGGTATAGAATTACTGCAGGATTTGGCACTATAGGACAACATGGTTCCACAATCTTATTTATTTTTCGCAGATCTTGAACAATCCTATATTTTCCGCTAGGTTTCTTTAAACCCATTATTGGTGAATTACATGGGCTACCCATTACTTCTTTTAGTATGTTTTGTTCTACCATTCGGTTGATTTCTTCAATGACTCCTGCCTTTACTTCTGCACTCATTTTGTACTGTCTGGTATTTGGGAAAATCGCACCTTCTTTTACAGTAATCTTAACTGGGTCTATTTTGGCCATAAGTCCTACTTCTTTTCCTGTGAAATCCCATACTATGGGGTTTACTGTAGTTTTTAATTCTTCTGGCAGCTCATCTCTTGTTATTAATGAAAACATCTCATCTACTTCTGTACCTTGTTTTGCAATCATAAACTTATATACATGATCTTCGTCTGGGGTCTGAACTGCCACACCATCCAGTGTGCAGAAAATTGTGCAATTCATTTTGCATAATAAATCTCGGCCCAATAAATTTACTGGACTGGAATCACACACTACAAATTGATGCATTTCTCTGAAATTTCCAATTTTAACTTCCATTGGTTCGGTAAGAGGTGTTCTAATCTTTCGATTAGCTACCCCCACTACTTGGATAGCTTCTCCAGAGAGTGGAAGGTCTGGAATGTCTGCTGTTCTTACAGTAGACCGGGTAGCACCAGTGTCCAACAGAAAAGTAATATCATTACCTCTCACATTCCCTTCAACATATGGACCTGACTGATCTACCGGTAAGGATGCGCCAAGTACGCACTCCTTCTCCCCCTCTCCTAGGCACCGTCATGAACTGTATTGACAGAAATCGTCCTGTAAAAGAAACTGTGATGTTACATAATCATTCTTACCACTTCCTCCTTGATATCCGACGTCTGTACCGTGCTTTGCTCTGCTTACATTACCCTGAATAGGTGCAGGTGGCAACTGACTCTGAGGATTTACACCCTGCTGTGAGTCATTCTGCGTCTGTGGATTTAAATTTTGATTTGGGCCATTATTATTCCGAATCTTTTTACATTCATCCTTCCAATGCCCCAATTTTCGCATCCATGACAAGGAAATTTCTTTTTAGCCTCTTCTCTACTCATTCGTCCTCTCACTTTTCCACCATTCCCAGTGTCACCATTCGTTCCAGAATCCTTTCCTTGATTTTCACTCGGATTGTCCAAATTAATTCCCTGTTTTTCGGCCATTTTCACCTGTGCCCACATTACCTTCTCCCGTAATTTCTTGTGCCTATCCTCAATATCATCTCCACAATATTTTGCATATTTCAAGATCTCGTCGATCGGTTTCCCTTGCAAACACAACATGTGCTGCTTAATCATCTGACAAATCTCTGGCTTCAGACCATAAACAAATCGGTAAACAAACTGACTCATGTTCTTATCTCCAATATCCTCAAAGCCACTATATTGCTTGAAAACCTGCAATAAACGCTCATAATAAGCGTGTACCGATTCACTGGCTTCTTGGGTAGTTCGGTCTATTTTCACCCAATCTGTTTCTTTTGGTGGTATTTTCCCTTTTAGGTAAGTTATTACTTGCTGGTACTTTTTCATTACATCATTTGACGGGGCACCTGTCTTTGGATCTCTAGGATACTCATCACTTGGCCAATCAACTGTAATTTTACAATCTGTCCATAGATCGGCAGGTACCACTATTTCAAACAAACCATCCAAATCCTTCAACAATACCTTTGACACCTTCACAAACCTCTCAACCTGCTTGTACCATTCAATTGGCTTTTCTCTCAACTTTGGAAAATCATTCGTAAATGACAAAATATCCTGTTTGCTCCATGGGACATGTACATATCCCCCTCCTGGAACTTCTCGCATTGGGTACATTTGATCTGTCTTACCTGTTTCCTTCATTAAATATTCAGAGGCTGTCCTACTTGATCGTGCCTCTTCCTTCTTCTTGGCCCATCTAACTCTCCATTTAACTAGGTCTCCCCATTTTTGCAAGACTGTCATTAATTCCTTTACTTGTAATTTTCTTCCAGAGGCATTCATGTTTTCTAAATCTTTGTCTGAAAAATCTGCTCTATAGGGTTTCTGCAACACTTTTGATCTCCCTATTTCAATTCCCATCTGCAGAGCTAAATCTGATAATTTTTCATGGAATAATTTTACATTTCTGGTGATACTTCTGCATATGAACAATAATTCTTCTTCATCGTAAGCATTTAGGCGATCTAACCCCACATTTCCTGCTATTATTTCTTCTAATTCAACTTTTAATTTATAAATATCCAAAATTTTTGGAGGTGTACACTGTTGATCTGATCCTTGGGCCCACCTTTCTAAGTCTTCGGGTGTTACTACAGTGACACTTTTTGCTCCCGATGAAGTTATTAGGTTTATATCTTTCGAACAACCAGGTGTAGCCCTTCTGGGAGTACTATTGACAGAATCTCGAATGGGTAAATCCATTAATGAAATCACAGATTCACAATCACTAAAGTGATCCTCAACCATTACTACTGCTTCCGGTTTAGGAACATTCACAGGAGTAGGCGTAACTAGCGGTGGAGGATAGTTTCCTTTGTCACTATATAATGGGACTACTGGACCAATTGTTACAGGTATGGTCAAAGAGTCAGGATGTACTTTTATCTGTGTTATTTTCTGTATTAATTCTGCTCTGGTTTTCTCTATGGCTTCCTTTTCTTTATCGTGAAGTACCCTACTAGGTGTGAAATCATGCAATACCTGCGGTACTAATGGGGTCTTTAACGGTGGTGCACTTGGGGTGCATCCACTTGTTCCTTCCTGATATGGTGGGGGGTTCTTTAATATCTCTTCCATAAATTCATCTTCAGAATCTCCATTTCTCATTAAGTGTTTTGTCTTTTCTGTGCATTTGCTCCCTAACAGTTCTTCTGCTGTTAATATTGGATACAGTCCCTCTGTAAGCATTGCCCTCCTCCATTGTTTCATCTGACTGTCCCTAGACTCATGTTGGTTTCTGGGAAAAAATCCTCGATAACCCCTATTACTCCTGGATCGGTCACGCTCAAATGCCTCGGTTTCCCATTCTTCTAAGGCTTCGTATTGAGTTAATCTAGGTCTGGGTTCTAAGTCATTCATCCTCAATCTTAAATTTTGAAGAATTCTCCCATTAAAAGTGCCATTCTCGGGAAATGCTAGTATTCCATCATTTTTGGTATATTCTATCCAATTCTCTATCCATACACAAGTATGATAACCTCTCTCCATCATCATGAATGAAGCGGGCGTTTTAGCCGGTGGAATGATAATTCCTTCCCTAGTTTTGATGGGTTTATCCTTTTTAAAATAATTCTTAATCTTTTGTAGAAATGACATTTTTCTTTTCTCTCCGTACATCTTGGGTAGATCTCGATGTATAAAATTATATTCCGCAAAGCCTAAATATCTTCTATCAGGACAAGTTCCTGTTAAAGTCGGATCGCGTTTCAACATGCAATCTCTTATCCACTAAGATTTTAGCTTCTATGATATCAACCAATCGAATGCCTGCTAACTTTTATCTCTGGACCAATCCTAGCGCGGCCTTTCTGTGACGTTTGTCTGTCAACCCCTCCTTTACAATCTGCGCTTCTCTGTCCTTCGCTGATTTCAACCAATCCCAGCGCGGTACCGGTGACGTCAGTACTGCTCCTGACTACTGACCCCTCCTTTACAAGAGTCTTCCACACCCGCTGTTTCAACCAATCCCAGCGCGGCGTTTTGTGACGTCAGCTCCCTCTCCGGCAGCTGACCCTCCCTTTACAAATTCGTACGCATAAACTTTATTTTCTCTACGACTTTAATTAAAAATTCAGTAACAACATAAAACATTCGCTATCGTGCCAGTTTCTCTAAATTGAAAAAGATAGTTTCTCTCACACTTAGTAAAACCTTTCCGTTTACTAAACATACACTACGAGTAAAACTCTTCCGTTTACTCTTCACACAAGCTTTAGAAATACCTGCTACTTCTTCAATGTTACCCTTTCTTGGTAATATAACATCAAATTTTACCAGCGTACTCCTTTGCTATTACTCACACGCATAGAGTCCCTAACCAGTACTGATAGTCCTGCTTAACTTTTCAGTACTATTTCTGCCTGACAGATAACCTCACTGCAGTATGGCTTCCACTTACCATCCGCTATTCAATTTTTCCCCGGGTAATTCTGGACAACATAAAACAACTTTGAACACACGGATGTTAGTTCATAAAAATAACATTCTCATTACCCAATTAACAAAGTAAAACCATCCTCTGATAACCAGAAAACTGATCCAGCGCGATATTAGCAAGCAGCATTCATACACCAAATACTCACTTGGGCCCATACATTCATACTACGCTAATACTTACGCTGGTGAGTCAGTTGTACTCTTTATCAAAATCCCTGCTACTAATTACTTTTCTGATTGAAGAGTAATGACTTACCAATGAATCCTTTCCAAATTGGGAAGTTTAAAATGAGTGACATTCATTATAGTACATAATCCTGAAATAACCACTGAGTCAGGAAGTTTTTAAAATGTTTATCTAAAGATTTTAGCAGAGTAAATACAGAACCACATGGTACTTAATCGCATATCAAGGATGAAGCATAAAATAAAAATTATTGATTAATGACGGTCCCTCAGAAAGGAGAAGATAGAGACAGCAGCGCAACTAAAGGTTGCAGGTATATTTACCTAAGTGCGAGAACCAAACCCCTTGGCCAAGGAGTTGGAAAGATAGGACCCAGGAAGGATGAAGAGCAAAGACCTCCTCCAGGTTCAGGACAGGACTGGTGACCTCTCTACAACGACGCCTGCGTCGTTCCCCTCTCTGATACTCGACTTCTCCTCGATTCTCCCGTGCCTTCCTTCTAATGGACTCCGCCGCCCCCTCCTCAGGACCTCTCTGGACAGCGGTTCAGTCTGCAATCGATCAGCTTCGGTCTGGAGCTTCTGCCTGTCAGCGTCTAGTCTCGTGCAGCACTGCTTCCTCCAGTTCTAAACTAATTAGCTAATTCTATATCTGTTATACCCTTCTACACCCATGTACCTCCCCTTAATGTTGCCAAAATATGGGACCACTATTTCTGATTGGACAGGGACAGGGGGTTGATCCTCACACCATATGATTTTAGTTCAATTTCTGAAGACCATTGTTTTAAAATACCGCCCATCAATTTTAATACATTTGCTTTATTTCCCACCCGTCTCACGACAAAGTTTATACATTCTTCATGTACATAGTTGCAAAATTTAACAGGAACAACATGGGTACAGCAATGTTGGCCATTAGGTCGTGGCCTTGGACGACGTCCAGGTTGACTTCATCCTTTTTCTTTGGCAGCCATGCAGGACACATGCGCAGAATCATTGTCTCTCGAGTTTCAGTTCACCAACCCCAGGCCCAAGTTTACGAACTAATAAAAGTCAAAGAAGAAAAGATTAAAATCACAAATAAAGTGTTTCACTGTATACCCACTCTTTCTATTCTATTCCCATTTACTTAAATAATTCTATCCCGCATTAGTAGCGTTAGAGAAACGACAAATTAAGAATAACACGAGAGCAAGCTGTAGCATGTGAAAACATCAAGCAGCCATTTTAATGCACACTGCGCAGAAGCAGGAGTTTCCCACCAAGCAAAGAGAGACGTCACACCACGTGATATGGTTGAGACATGCGCAGTAAGATTCCCGCGCCTTAGCGGCCATTTTAGAATAAAGACAAGCGTTATTCGTTAGTTTAAACACATAGGCAAGCTTCCTTGCTATTCATGTAGTGTATGCAAGGGTTAGTACAAACAATACAAGTTTTAATAAATTAATACTGTGAGGAGATTGCATCCGAGCAAGTCTCATTTGTGAGTCCTTGCTCCATCACTGCCATATGGGGTGCTGTTCCTATAAATAGGAGAAGTGTGAGAATTGGGCCATTTGGTGGTGTCGGTCTGTAGGCCTCAGGTTTAAAAGTACACCAGACCCGAGCATGAGCACGTGCGTCGCGCTTATCTATTAACCGAGTATCTTCTTGAGCGCGTGCATCGGGCTTAACGTTTGGCTGCAGATCCTCTTCGTCCGCCGTCAAGCGAGAGTGCAGAAAGCTCTTGTGATTCGGACGGCATGACATGCAAGAGGATCTTGTGAGATTTGGGCGCCATTTTGAGTTGGGCCCAATTGTATTGAATTTAATTTCATGCTTATTGCTAAACACTTGGACTCATTGGTTTATCTACTAAATTCTATACTCACTTTTTGACAGTTTTATGCATATTTTATAAATCCATCTTCGGGATTATTCTAGGATGCCTATCATTTTTATTTGATTGTATTTTATAAATTATTGTATTACCATGTTGCTATTTGATCTATGTCTACAGGTTCCGAATTGGGAAATATCTCCATGAAGTGTGTATTTTTTAAAGTTTTATGCAATTTACTGACGTTATTTGACCTGTGCTTTTATTGATATATTCATATCCGAATAAAGATTAATTGAATTGGATTGAATTTAATGGAATGACAGCGGCGCTGAGTCGAATGACCATGACAGTTACAATAAGCGGTCATATGCTACTTTTACGCTCGGACAGCCTTGTGATAAGCAGTTTTTGTGGTGAAAGTAAGGTTTTTGAGGGAAAAAGTTGGGAATTTAAAAAAAGAAAAGAAAAAGAGTGTTGAAAGTCTGGTGGGTTCATATTAATAACAGTTGAGTGATTGTTGTTGCTATGGACCCAATACAGGTTAGCAGTGTAGGACAGGTGGCTGGTAAGATGGATGAGAACTTGGTTAGGAACATTATACAGCAGGAAATGAAAAATGAAATACAGGAATCTGTAGCTAGCATTTTGGGTAACAAAAGAAGGAAAGACAGGGAATCAGGTGAAGAATTTTTCCATGTCGGAAGAGGATGATAATTTGGTAGGAATAGGAGGGAATAGGCTGAGAAAGACAAAAAATGTTGAAGACATTTTTTTGTCTAAGAGGGGAAAGGATGGTCTGAATTCCATCATAAAAAGAGGTGTCTTTAACGGCACACAAAGTGTGGGTGTCCTCAGCGGCACACAAAAGAAAGGTGTCACTCGCGGCACAAAAGATGATGGAAACAGTAGAGTAATTGAGAGCCCAACACCAGAAAATTAAAAGGACTCGGATGAATATATATTAGATTTGCAGAATGAGGAGATGGATAATACATTTGAGAGTTATATGGAAGTCTCTTCGGCAGAGCTGTTGTGGGATCCTCTAGGTGAGGAGATTTTTTCGCCTTTTAACATAAGACACCCTAGAAGTGGAGATTGGTGACCCATGGAACATGTGAGTAAATTCATTAAAGAGTGGATACGTAAACCTTTGGACAGAGAGGTGAGACGGGCGTTAAGGGCAGAATGCTCTAGGCCGGTTATTGAGGAGAAAGTGTGCATGGCGCCCAATTTTGATCCAGAATTAACAAGTATCTTGTTCAGACAGGAACAAGAGACCGGAGTAAAGGGTTAGAAAGATCTCTTAAAATATGCCAGGATAAGGTACTCGATGTGATGGGTCCAATAGCAAGAACAATGGAAATGGTAGAGGAGGCCCATATAAATTAGACACCACTTGATGTTGAGCTACTCAGGGGATGGAGCCAGAGAGCGGTGGCGTTATTAGGGAATTATAACGCAGGTTTGCTGTCAGAAAGAAAGAAGGCGATATTAATGAAAATAAGCCCTAAACTAGGGGACATAGCTTAGAAAGAGCCCAGCGATGACCCTAAAGGCTTACTCTTTGTTGAAGGGCTTATGAAGAGTGTAGGCAAGTACGTGGCAATGTTTACAGCTCTGGATAAGGTGCAGACAAATATGTGGAAGGTGTTTGGTAATGGAATTTTTGGAAGGGCTAGTAGAAGAGGACCCGATGCTAGTGGGGGCATGCAGAGGTCCCAGTATTGCACTCAATTTAGATGAAGAGGATTCCAGAGCTCTACAACCTTCTATCCAAGTCGTGGAAGAGCGGGAAGATCAGGAAGAGGAAGGTTTTTTCGTGCACGAGGTCAAAGTTCTGGAAATCAAGGTGAGGATTGAGATTATTTCTTGTTCTTCCCAAGGAAGAGTAAGGGGTCGTTTGAGAGAGTTCTTAAAGGAATGGAAGAAGTTAACTCAGGATCCATGGATTTTAGATAAAGTACAAGGTTATGGTATAGAGTTGATAAGTATTCCTCTTCAGGGCAAGGAGCCAAGAGAGTTGAAAGTGGATGAGGAATTAAAGTCAGTAGTGGACGCAGAGATAGAGTCTATGTTGCAAAAGAGACTGTGAAATGCAAAAAGGAAACAGAAATGTGTTTTGTAAGCACAATTTATTTGGTCAAAAAGAAAGACAAAGGATGAAGACCAGTGATCAATCTCAGGGAACTGAACAAATATTTGGAGTACAGACATTTAAAAATGGAGGGCATCCATTGCCTGAGGGATTTGTTAATGGAGAACGATTGGTTGGTAAAGTTAGATTTGAAGGATGCTTACTTTACTATCTCTATGGACATAGAGAGTCAGAGGTACTTACAATTCCAATGGAAGGGTCAGTTATACCAATTTCAGTGCCTTGCTTTTGGTCTTTCTTCAGCACCATGGTGCTTTACAGAGGTCATGAGGATAAGCTTATTTAGGAGAGAGAGGAGTACGAATGGTTGTGTACTTGGGTGACATTTTGATAATGTGTCAGAGTATGGACGAGTTGAAGAAGGATTGAGGGATGTAATAGGCATGTTGGAGTCTTTTGGTTTCATAATTAACAGAGAAAAATCGTTATTGGAACCAACCCGAGAATTGGAGTTCTTGGGTTTCTTAGTAGACACAAAGAAATTAGTTCTTCAGCTTCCAGAGAGGAAGGTGAGGATGATAAGGAAGGAAATTACTCCGGAATAAAAAGAGAGTTCCTGTCTGTAAGACATCTGGCTTGGGTGATAGGGTTGCTATCCTCTTCTATCCAGGCAATATTTCCACGACCTCTACACTATCGAGCATTGCAGAGGTTGAAAGGAGAGGCGCTGAGGAAAGGTCTTTGGTATGGAGACTAATTAAGACTAGTTTCAGAGGTGAAAGGGGAGATGTCACGGTGGTTGGACAATATGAAGGCTTGGAATGGGAAAGCTATTTTTGGTTGTGTCCCCAAATTTGTCCTGGAGACGGATGCAAGACTGAGAGGCTGGGGAGCTTGGTTGGGAGCTTTAGAGACTGGGGGAGTGTGGACACAGGCAGAGAAATCGAAGCATATCAATTGCCTAGAATTAACTGCAGGGTTGTATGCGCTGAAGAGTTTCAAGAAAGATTTGAAAGGACAGTTTTAATGAAAATGGACAATGTATCTGCGGTGGCGTACATCAACAGGTTAGGAGGGAGCAGACCTCGAAGAAGCAACGGATTTTGGGGATTTTTGCTTGGAGCACAAGATATCTGTGAGAGCAGAGTACTTGCCAGGGGAGATGAATATATCAGCGGACTGGAATTCAAGGCATTTGAGAGATTACAGTGACTGGCAGTTGGATCGCAGAGTTTTTTGCAGAATAAACCAGTTATAGAGACCCTTAGAAGTGGATTTATTTGTAAGTGGACTGACCTGTCAGTTAGCAACATATTAGAATTGGATGCCGGATCCAGAGGTGAGTGCAGTAGATGCATTCCCTCAGGTCTGGAAAGGGAAGAGAGCTTATGCGTTTCCTCCTTTTGCAATTTTGCAGAGAGTACTGTTGAAAGTGAGAGAGGAGAGATGTCAAATAGTTTTGGGGACTCCTTTTTTGGTTTCTCAGGTATGGTTTCAGGCGGAGCTGGCGTGTGTGGTACCTTTTTTTGATTCCGGCAGGAGAAGGACTTTTGAAGAATGGAGAAGGGCAGGAGCATCCTTTGGCATAGAAGGGGGTGTTGAACCTACTTGTTTGGAAGGTATCAGGAGAAACAGAAGTCTGCAGGGACTTTCGAGCACAGCTTCAGAGTTACTGGAGGAATCTTGGGCCCCAGGTACCAGGAGTAGGTGTAAAAAGGAATTTGGAGAATTTGGTCAAGTTGGTGCTTGAAAAGGAGTTTGGATCCCGTGGAGGCACTTGAGGTAGTAAATTATTTGGTAGAAAAGTATGAGGAAGGATTAAGTTACAGGACTTTAAATTGTTACAGGTCAGCAGTTTCTTCAGGTCATGCACAGGTGGATGGAAGATCAGTTGGTAGAAAGTGTATTAGTTTGTAGGATTTTGAAAAGTATGAGGTTTCCAAGACCTCACAGGGCATGCAACGATGTGCTGTGGGATGTAAATAAGATTTTGAAATTATTTCTGGATTGGCCCGTAAAAAGGTATTTGGATTCAAAAAGATTACAGAGAAGTTGGGAACTCTTTTATACCTGGTATCATGCAGGTGCAGTTCAGACGTTAAGTCTTTGGAGGTAAGTAGTAGGATATATGGTCCAGAAGGAGTGCATATTTAAATATGGAAGAGAACTAAGACTATGTCGGAATCAATCTTTTATCCTAGATTTCCTGAAAATCCAAAGTTGTGTGTAGCTGATTGTCTGATGGAATATGAGAGAAGGATGATGGAGCATAGAGCTCATGGAGTAGAACAATTATTAATTTCATATGTAAAACCACATAAGGCGGTGAGTTCAGCGACTATTGCAAGATGGGTAAAAGATATTATGAAGGAAGCAGGAATTAATATTGTTAAATTTAAAGCGCGTTCTTTGAGGGGTGCGATGGCAATAAGGTGTACATGGCAGGTGGTCGATTGAAGGAGAATCTGAAAGCGGCAGATTGGTCGAATGCGGGGACATTTGCAAGGCATTATTTTAGGCCAATAAAGCATGTGTCAAATGTGGTGTTGAAGGGCTTTCAACATGCATAATGTTAGCCTCCAGTCTTGAAATGGAATGGCTATTCACCAAATGAAATACACAGAGAATCAAGATTTCATTAAAGACACAGAGGCTAACATTATCCCGCCCTCCTCGACCCAGCATAAAACAAACAAAAGAAAAAGGGTAAAGAGTATAAAGATAAGTATGATGAGGAGGAGATGCAAGTAACAGGGAGTACACATCGTTATGGTATAAGGAAATAACAGGGAGTATGAATTTTATTTGAGTAAGGTGATTTGATTAGAGTAAATTGGATAATTAAGGAAAATAAATATAGAGAAGCATTGTATTAAATTATATATAAGTGATACTTTGATATTCTCTATAGAGTCTTCGTAGAGAGGAGGAAAGAAGGACAGGAGACAGCGGATAAGGATGGGAAAAGAGACGAAGGAAAGAAGTTTAAGGCTGCATTTAAAGAGGAAGAGTATTCTAAGCAAGGATTATTTTTGGACTGTGGAGTTCTACGTCTAGATTGTTTATGTTGACTGTTCTTTAAAGGTGCTGCATAAGAGTGGCATTAAAAGTTGTATGCATAATGTTAGCCTCCGGTCTTGAAATTAAATTTGTTTACTCCTAGGGTTAAAGTGCTAAATGTGTTTCTTTGTTAATTACGCTTTCTAAAAATATCATTGTTACACATAATTACAGAGGATGATTAATAAAGAGACAAGTTTCTTCAATTGAAAGGTTGTTTCCATTCCGTTTATTACTATTCTATGCTTGTTATCGTATAAAGTGAGCAGCAAAACAGCCAACATGTCTTGGCACACAGGCCTACGGCTCTTTCGAGGCAGAAAATATACAATGATTGAAAAACACGCAAAACTATTTCTTTAGGAAACAGAAATTCCTTGGTAGAAGGCTTTTTTGGTGCTAGTAAAGTGTCATAGTGCACACGTTAATAAAGAAAAACCTCCTTCCAATGTGATAATGTTTGTAGGCATACTTGTGAAAACACACGTGAGACAACTTCTATTGTAATCAAATAACACCCCTTATGGGCTCAGATCTGAGAGGAAAAAAAACTATTTCGTTGAAAATCAAGGATAGTGACTTCTTCATTCTCTTTGCATTTCATTTGGAGAATCCCCATTCTAGGGCAACAGCGAATACTAGATGATCAGCACTCTGTAGCCTTTACCATTCTGTGATTACAAGGAGTAGTGGGCTCCACCCTCTAAATGAGAATGCAACTCACACCATACAAAATTTGGGTTTAGAATAGCATACTAGGTATAAATAGTATGTAGGGCCTTCAATACTTACTCAATCTCTGTCTTTTCACACCATGCACTCAGCAATATAATTTTCTCAAATACAACATGATGCGTCATTGTCAAGCTTTGCTTCATGCTCCGTTATCAAAGTAACTGCTTCTCAGGGCCTCACCTATTGGGACCACAATTTAATTCTCATGGGAACTTAACCTTGATTTGTACCCAAATTTGTACTAACTATAAAGCGTTGCACGAGCACAGTAGAATGGGAACCATATTGTATGCATCCGTGAGAGTGCTGACAAATGTGATTCCAAACTGTATCGTTCTTTGGTTCTATGATTGGGTGGGATTTAAGGGCCTTTACACGTTCACACCAAATGTATGTGTTCAATGTTATTTTACCCTGTAAAATGAGCTTTCCCTAGAGTGTGTTGGGTTTACTTTCCCCTGAACCTTAGAAGTTGACACTTTGCCAGTTTTATCTCTGATTTATGACTTATTTATTGAGTTGCATAATACTCTGTTTACTGTTAAATAACTGAGTGACTTTGCCATTCATTTGCTTTCTGTAATGCCTTTAATTTGACATAAGAGAAAAAACACTACATCAGAAATCTGGTAGCAGAGGATGGTTACAGACTGGACTTGGGTGCTTTCAGCCTGATCTGGATGGGCTAATTAGATTTGGAAGGACCTTCATGGTTCAGCAAATTAAGCCCCAAAATTAAATTTTCCTTGAGTCTCTCTCCATTCCAGATTATGGCAGTGTTCTGGCATTCCCGAGGCTTATGAACTGAGGAGAAGTAAATTTAAGTAGGGTGATGTATCGTGGTTGATTGTGCCATTGAGAGCATTGTATTTCACCTTTTGAGCAGTGCATTGTTGGATTTGTAGCTCGGATTTCAGAGTCAATTCAGGTTGTATGCAGGTTGTGAGCACTTGGGCTATGAGGCTTTGATTTGTGAAATCATAGGGAGCTCAGTAATTGTAATTTTTAGGCTTTTGTTCTTATTTTTGAATTGCATTTCGTGGTGTCCAATTTGTGTATGAGAGGGCTATGCATGTGCAATGAGATTTTAGGTATTCATCCACGTTTACTGAATGTGCTTATCATTATTAATATGTTAATTGCTTGAATTTGCAAATATGATGCTTGTCTTGTTTTCAGTTGCTCTTACACGGTGACCAAGCTGTGTTCAAGAGGGCTTTGCGTCAAATTATGATATTCTAATAGTTTATTTATGTTTCTTGTCTGCACGTATTAATATCTGTGTGCTAATTTTGAGGTTTGGCATTTTTGATTTTGTCAAAAATACAAGATCTCTTTGTTGGTACTTGTCTACTTTGGGGATTTGTGTATTGTGAGGCACCACATTCACACCATGATAGGGGTTTACTAAAGGTCTAGTTGTGAATGTGTATTAGTTCAGGTTGGTGTCATTTATTTATTCCTTAGTGCACAAGAGCAAATGCATTAACCAGAAGTAGGTTACTGCTGGTCGAGAACCTGTTTTCTTCTGTTTGTGCAACTTCTTTAGAAGAGATTGAATTTTCTGTTTCTACATTTAGGTAAAGCGCACAAAGTTTATTGTTATTATTTGTTTATTCGTTCAAGTCCAGTTTCGCAAAGTAAGCTATGCTGTGTGTCGTGCTGTTGTCAGTAGTAGTGTCATTGGGTGTTGTGCTGAGATTAGGTGATTGCTTTGATTGTATCCTGAGCCGCACTCTGATTGGTTAACCTTTGAGCTTCTCTGCCTCAGCCTTTTCCTTGGCGATGGCCCTCTCATCCTCAGGCTTTTTCTCCTCCAGTACCAAATTCCTTTCCTCCAGGGCCCTCTTGGCAACTGCCTCCTCTTTGGCACCTCCAATTTCAATTTGACCAACTGCAGATTGAGCTCCCTTTCTGCTTTCCGGTCTGCCAACCCTTCAGGGGACAGGTTGTGAGAGGAAACACTGCTTTCTGCCATCAGAGGAGACCTCACTTCTGTGGGCAAGTTGTCCTCCTCTAGTAGCTGCATTTTAGGACTTGTGGCTAGACTATTTCCTTCCTCATACTCATCTCATCCTCCATGTCCACCTTCTCACCCTCAGGGTCACCCCCTCCTGCTCCTCTGTTGCAAACTGCATTCTACACACTTCCTCAAAGGTTCTGAGGGCTATTTGAAAGTTCACTTTGGTGTCCACCTTTCCCATATTCAGGCCTCTCTCCTTGCAGAGCTTCTTCAACTCTGCCACCTTAAGGTTGTCAGTGTTGTTCAGCTCCAAATCAATTAAAACAAAAGAAATGTGAGGCAGGGATTAGATTTGGAAAAATGAAAAAAATAATGCCAATGAAAGAGAATTTAAAAATACGTAAATTCTTATGTCAGATTATTTTAAGGATTTTAGGGCACACAAGTACTGGCTCCCACCACTGAGCAGTGGTGCAACAAAACCTAAGGGGGATCCAGTGCAAGGTAAGGTGAGGAAGCCCCTAATTTCCTTGTCCCCATAGCCTTTGCCCACCACCCAGCAACATACTACACATTTTGGAAAACAGTGGTGTTTAAAACAATTAAATAATATAATGAAAACCTAGTATTCTAAATTATTGTCTCACTAAAAAGCCTTTACACACATATGAGTCTTGTTTTCTATCATTAGACTTCAGCGTGATCCCAAACTTCTTCAGCGGTGTGGCAGTCCATACAGGAGGACTACTAATGCATCAGCACCCTGGGAGACAATCATGTATCATCGTAGGGTGGGGGTAGGTCTGTAAATAAAAAAACATCCACCAGCCCCTGCAGTGCACAGGTAAATTCTTATAACATCCAACAATGGGCCATTATATAATGGTAGGTATGTAGTAGGCAAATAATGAGCCACCCTCAGGGGTGTCCAATGTGTGTCCAGAAGGGTTGGATCCATGCCATATTATCAGGATAATCACAAAAGATAAATGTGCATAGAGTGGATTTAAATGAAAAAAAGTTTATATAATCATTTGTTATCCTGAATATATGACACTGATCCAGTACTCCTGGCCCTATGTTAGACGCACCTGTGGCACATGCCTACTATTAGTTTGGCAATATAACCCTCTAGCCCATCGGGAAAGTACTTTTGTGTCTTATTCTGGTTTTTACTCTTGCCAAATACAGGTAGTTTGGTATCTTTGTATCTAGTCTGTGAATATTCTATGTAGTGCTTATGACACAGAAAGGATGTCCTAATTCTAGTCAAATTGGTGTCTGATGAGAGCAAAAGGTGATTTACCTGGAGACTATCCCATCTTGAGAAGGTACTTAAACATGGCTTAATTACTTTGGAGAGTGAGAGAAATATATTTTCAGAGTTGAGATGTCTAGTGGAGAACAGAATGACTGCTGGCCTAAGTTTGGCAGCTCTGGGGATCCTGAAGTAAGTGAAACAAGGAAGAACGGAGAGTGTGCTTACGAACATAGGCAAGAAATTTGAACAGAGGAAAATAGTGCTATTGCCTTGAAAGACATGGTAATAGATGCACAGAGATTTAAAGAGGATCAGCTTCTATCAGAGAGCAACTGCAGTGTGGCAAGGTAGGAAGAGAGGGATGCTATGCAATTCAAACCAAAAGTAAGCCAAAAGTAATCAGAGTGTTAGGGAGGCCAAGCTAGAGAGTGATTTCATGATCCAGGCATGAGGAGATGAAGGCCTCAAGCCTTAAGACTTCCTAGGTCAGAATTAAAGGCAACAGGTGGAGACCACACAGTTAACATGATTCTTTAATGCAAGGATTTGTCAATGAAGACTCCAAGCAGTGCATCAAGTCTTTAGGCTGAGATGGGACTTCAAGAGCATTAGACCACCAAGTGGATGCCCAAACTGACGTAGAGCGTTGCAAGACCAGAAGTTCAGTCTTGTCTGTTTTGACATCAGTTTCTGAAATGGAAACAGATCGATGCAGAGAGTGACTTAATTATACTGTGAAGTGCTGCTACTCTTCCACTGCTAATAATTTAGGTGTCATCAGCACAGATATAGAAGGCAAAACAGTAGGAAAGAATACAGGACGCTAGATATGCAACAGAAATGGTAAAAACAGTAGAACTGAGAGAAAGGCCCGAGAGGCCCTCACAGCAAAGCTGGAAGCAGCAGATTGGAAATGAGGAAGGGCCACAGCTTGAAAGCTGTTCTGAAGAAAAGACAAAAACAATGCCAAGATAATGGTCCGAATTCTCAGCCCTGCAGTCTGCAGTCGAACATATTAGAATCTATGTTATTGACGGTGGCTCACAAATCTAAAAAGAATGATAGCATAACAAAATTGGTGTCCAGAAATGAAGGTAGGTTGCAAGAGACGATACCCATATTGTCTCAGGACCATGCATAGGAAAAGATTCTGCCTGCAAAGGGTCATGAAAAGCTATACTTTCCAAGAAGGAAGAAAGCTGGACATTGGCTCCCATTTCCAGGATCTTGTCTGGGAGAGGCAGTGTAGATGGTTGGATGGTTGCCAAATACTGCAACATCCTCTGTATGCCTTTTAAGCAGGAGAACCAGAATGGCCCTATTGCTTGTGTATAAGTGAGCACGTCGTAAAATGTTGTTTCATGAACATATGTTTGTGTGAATATGTGCCTGTGTTTTGGAATAGACAGATATCTCTACAGAAAAGTGTAATATGCTATTTTTCATCACCGTTGAGTGTGCGAAGAGGCCATGACACTTGGGAGGAGATGACTCATGTGAGTCTTGCTGCCCCTTCCCTTCCCCAACAGTTATAATATACAGCATATCACTGTTATATTACAATTATGGTTCACTGCATGTTGCTTTGTCTGTTTAGAACTCGTTAACAAAAGTATTGTTCCTGAATCAGAACACAAAAGGTTAAACCATGTATTGTGTGAGACGTCACTCCATAAGTCTTGTGACAGCTATTTTTCTGTCAAGTCATTATATTATTAATTCTGTGATACAGTACTGAAGAAAGCAAAAAGCTGATGGGTGGTGTGCATGAATTAATGTCAGCCACAAGTAATTACAGCATTCCAGTCCATCATTGTTTGCCCGCCATGCCTATTCTAAGACTGGCCTTATGCACATTAGACTTGGTTCTGCTCCAGGAGATACAGTTTAGCCAAAACTGCCAAACCAGGTACCATCTGAATGGGAACACATACAACCCCAGATAAATTTCGGCCTACTTTTTGGTAAGGCAATAACAGTGTTTTTCAATGTCATTTACAATGTACTGTAGTAATAACAAGGATAAATATATGTGTTCACACTTCGCAGTTGCCTTTTTTTAAGTGAGGTAGTCCTGATTTTTAGATCTACATCTAAAATATATTTTCTGTTATCTGTCCAGCCTAAAAATCAATTTTTCAGAAATACATTTAGTGGGTGACTGGAGCCTCTTTCACTTCATCACCCCAATTGTTATTTCTCCCTTTCAACTATCTAATGTTAGGAGGCACACTTCGGGATTGTTGCAATTTGGAAGTGGGGAGGGGGAGGAGAAGGGGGGAAAGAGTGGCATGGTAAACTATACACGGGCTCCTCCTTATCAATTGCAGAAAATTAGGAATAAATCCTTTAAAATACCCATAGGTAGGCTAAATTCAGTCACTATCCAGGCTGTGTTGAAACAGCTGTATCTATGACCTAATGCAAAGTGTTAACCATAGACGGATAATAGAGTATTTTGGCGCTGCTTGAATCCTCCCTAAGTAGCATGCACACTAACCACAAAGGTTCAAAGGTTATTTTATTCAGTTAATAAAAACCATAAAATATTGCACAGGTAAAAACATTTAAAAAATGTACTACTATCTTATAAATCGAATTTCAACAATTTCCTTTAAGCATCACAGGAGTTCATATTGTGCTCTGTTTAGAAAAAAACACTGTGGGGCCATCCTTACGTTGCATTCATCAGACTTTTTGTGGTCAATAGCCGTTCTGCTTTAAGATAACATTTTATGAAAGCAGCTATTATTTGTGCGGATTCCCTTTCATGCAGAATAGTAAAGTGTGCCGACATGATCTGGTACCATACATATTAAAAATCTTTTCAATAAAATTGTCCATTCTGTTAATAAGATCGGGCAGATTGATCAAATGTGAGTCAAGGTTTCTTCATGTAGTGAGCAAAGTCTGCTCTTTATATTCAAAGGTTGCGGTTGCCATTTGGGGATATATTCTAGTGTTTGGCATAAACCAAAACGTAACTGCAATAGCTTGTTTTTATAAAATGATCTGAGTAATGTCACAAGGTATTTCTGGGTGTACGGCTCCCTGTAGGTGTCCATCGTTGTCCATGCATGTCTTCTTTTTCTGAACTCTTCTTTATCTTCGAGACATGACAGCCTCCTCGTTTGCTTATTAATGCTGTGTTAAGGGTTCGGGCTCAGTTGCTCGAATTTTGGTGCATTTTGTGTTGAATTTCATTGCATATCAGAGCTAGTAATGTGTTTCCATCGGAAGGTCTTACTAATGACATGTGTTTGATCAGTGCTCCTGCTTGTGCTCGTTTTTGATTTATTAGCCTGAATTCTAGTCGGATCTGAGAGGGAGATGCACTCTGGGGAAGCTGAACTAAAAGTCTAAAGATCTTGGGGCATATTAGCAAGACCCACGTTAAAATTATCGCCGTTTTAGCGGCAGGAAACTGTCGCTAAAACGGCGATAATGGGCTTGCTAATATGCGTTATAGAATTCAATAGAAGCCCAGGTTAGATGTGCAGGACATCTAACCTGGGCTTCTATTGAATTCCATAACGCATATTAGCAAGCCCATTATCGCCGTTTTAGCGGCAATTTCCTGCCGCTAAAACGGCGATAATTTTAACGTGGGTCTTGCTAATATGCCCCCTTATTTTGTGCTGAGTTGAGCAAAGGCCCAAATCTGCCCGGGAAGGCTCCAGTGCCATAGCGGAGAGTTGGGATAAGCTTGGTTTGTATTGCAGGTAGTAGTGGCTGAAAGGTCGGGCTTTGTAATTTCCGGTGTATTCGTTGGACAACTGAGATTAGGCAAGCAATTCTTGGTTTTAGTGCACACTGATGTAAGTTGTGTGACTGCCGATCTTGTAACAATACTCCAAGATATTTGTATGACGTGGCTCGTAGAATTGGTTTCGCCCCCAGTGACCAGCTGCCTTTCTTATTTAATTTCCTACCGAAAATCACTACCTGTGTTTTTGTGAAATTAATAGCAATTTCATTCTCAGTCAAAAGATGTTTAATTGGTTCAGTAGCCTCTGTAGGTCCATCCCAGTTAGATTCATAAGGACAAGATCATCAGCGTATAGTAGTGAGGTAACTTTCCTGGTTGCCAATTTTGGTGGATACGAATTGGTTGTATCCAAGCAAGCATTAAGATCCGCTAGATATAGATTGAATAGTACAGGCGCCAAGACGCAGCCTTGCTTCAAACCTCTCTTTATGGCGTTTTTTTCTGTCAAATTGGAGTTTTGCCCGAGTTTGATCTGGGTCCAATTATTAGAGTATAAAAGTTGAATTGCACGCAGTAATTTTGGCGGAATTTCCCAACTGCACAGCTTTTTCCATAATAAATTGCGCTTGACATGGTGGAAGGCTTTTGAAAAATCCACAAAGCATGTGTATAGTAATTATTTCTTTGACACACGTTTGTCGACATTCATATTTAGAGCTACCAGATTGTCCAAAGTGCTAGCTTTTGATCTGAAACCTGTCTGATTATATGGGATTACGTTTTTGCTAGCCCAATCTTAAAGTTCTGTCAAGATGAGTCCTGCAAATATTTTGGAAGCAGTATCTAATAAGGCTATCATTCCATAGCTTTCCGGAGAGCCATAAGGGCCCTTCTTATAGATTGGCTGTAGGACTATGCCATGCCAGGTGTCTGGGATAGTTTCTATGATTAGGCAATAGTTTAATAAAATTTGGAAGCTGCTGCTCCAGAAGTACCGGTCTTCTTTGTATATGACCCCTTAGAGGCCATCCGGGCCGGGAGCGCAATTCCCCCTGCTTGTCTCGATTTGTTTACTGATTTCGCTTTGTTTAAAGGCCAACGCTGTTTCACCTAAAATATTTATTGTATTTACTAGCCAATCGTCTTGCGTGTCATAAAGAGCGGATATATGAGCTTTCCAGGCTCCTTCAAAGACATTATTTCCCACTGGTTCCGTGTTGTGACTATCTAATTGGTTTATTAATGACCATAATGACTTTGAGTTGGTTTTGCAGGCTTGAACTATATCAATCCAGTCTTGCTACGATTTTTCTCTCTTTGCTTTCCAGATTGCCTTTTTATAAGACTTCCGTAATTCTCTGAGCTTTATTTGGGCCTGTGGGTTTGACTAGAGATTCATAGCTTTCATTTCTCTGTCCAGAGAGCTGGAATTCCAGGTTTTGCGCTTGGACTGCCGGTAAAGGGCTATAGAGCTGTTTGAAATTGCCAAAGCGGCCTTAAGTTCTTCTTGTGTTTGGCTCCAGGTCGAGATTGGGTCCTAAGTAAATGTTGAACCAGACTTTTTCCAAGACTCCCATTGAGAAGATGACAGTCCATTCCATCAGATTTTTTTCCAGTTTGTGCCGGGCTCTTGTGTGCCGATGGATTTATAAGTTTGCCGATTTGTGTTGTAATTTAGGAAACTACGGGTTTGTTTGTAGCGAATGGTCGCTTTCACAACTATCGCAGATTTTGAAGCATGAGATTTTGTGGAAAGGTTTAAGGGATACGAATGTATAGTCCAAAAACAAATTTGATTTGTTGGTTTTCCTTCTGGCATTCATCGGAATGCCTCCTTGAGTGTGGCTGTTCATTGCTCGAAGGCCCAAGGCTTCCATTGTTTATAGTAATTCATGATCTGGTTTGTTGATTGAGCCAAATTTAGAGATTTGGATTGGTATGCCCCAGTATCTGTCTATTCTTTTTAAGTTTCTACTTCTTCCTTGGTGGTTAGCCATGTTTATGTTAAAATCGCCTGTAAGTATGCAGGAAATGCCTTGATGCGAAATTTCCAAGATCAGAAGATAACTTTGTATTATTTTTATATTCCTCTGTTTTTGGGTTGAATTTGGATGGATGTAGATATTTAAAATTATAATGGATCCCAAGGCGTTGCCATAGTTCCAATTATTTATTTGTATGCCTTGTATAAATGAGGCATTACTTAGGAGACTGGAAAAGAATACATTTTTGTTTAGTGGATATGCCCCCTTTGGGATGACCGTGCTTCCTTGATTTTTGTACTGGGGTAAAGATTTCTGCATATTCTCCCAGTGGTTGTTCTTCCGCTTTCCATATCTCATGTAGGCATATGATGTCAAAGTTTTTTAGGCACGATCTAAGTTCTGGATCGACAAGTCGCTTTTTTGTGCCTGCGATGTTCCATGAGAGCAGGGTTGAGTGTGTAGAGGTATTTCCTGCTGAAATCTCTTTAGCTTTTTGGTCATTTAGTTCAGTTTCATCCGAATAAAGTTGTTGCCTTAGTACATTGCCGGTCCCATATCGATTTGGGGCCCCGTGATAGATCATAGTGTGGCATTTCTGTTCATGTCAGTCAGTTTTATTTTGGTTGATAGTGAGGGCAAGCCAGTTTCAATCAGCTTTATCGTATTGGATACTATTGGGAAGATGACAATGCGTTTTTGTGCTTGATTTATTGATATTTTTAAGGGAGGATAAGAATCAGAGCCTTCCCCTATTGAGTTCCTTAAAAAGGAAATGGTCTTTCCCTGTCTTTGCTCTAGTTGAGTACTACCCTTGGTTGATGATTCTGTTTGGTCGTTCTGTAGTAGCACTACTGGGTATTTCTCCACAGGAGGCTCTGATATGATAATTCTCCACTCAGAGAAGACATTGTGCTTTGTTAAAATCAGATAAGCGATATTAGGTGATGCCCAAGTTACTAAGGTTGCTTCGTAAGAATTACCGCACTTAAATTCTATTGCCTCAATACATGTAGGAGGTGAATGTTTTAGATCTTCCTCGCCGCCAATAATTTCAAAATATTTGCTCTGTTTAAGATGTCATTGTTACCATGTGATTTTTAAAGGGGATGAAAAGTCCTTTGCATCTTTTTCCTTTGGGACTCCTCCTGTGGTGGAAGCTTTCCTGTGCTGAAAGTGCCGGCAAAGCTACCTTGTGGCAGTGCAGCATTTTTAATTTTGCTTTGGACTGGAGGCAATGTTTGGGTTCTTTGCAAAATTACCCTTGTTTGCATTGTTTCCTCAGCTGATTTGTCTATTTTGGGAAATAGTTGTTTTCAGTGCGATTCGCTGTCAACCACGGGCTCAATTAAACCATGATGTGTGCTCGTTTGTTTAACAACCTTGCTCTGTAAGGGTTTTTGAGGGGTTGCATGTTCGAGTTTAGAGCTCTGGGGATTGTTTGAGATGAGGATTGCTAAATGTCGTCTAGATGTATTCAGATTAATAGTTTTGATGGGCTACTTTTTGTGAGGGTGCTGAGAGGTGGGTGAATTGGTTGAAGGAGAATCAACTCCGCTTAGATCCTGAAAGGAATGTGAGACATTTAACGATTGGTCTTGTTGAGGCCTATGTGGTGAACTTTCAAGCTTTCACTGTTCTTTGCTAGAAGGGGAGAATGAACTGTTACTTTGATCTGTCTTTGAGTCAGGTTTTCTTTTTTGATTACAAATTGGAGAAAAAAATTGCGGTTGTTTCTTTTAGTTTTTTTTGCCCTTTCCATCTTCTCTTTTTTCTTGTTTTGAAAAAAAATCTTTTTTCCATTTGTTCTTTGAGATAGCATCAAGTTCCATTGGGGAATTTGATGCCATATTTTTATTTGGGGGATGAGTAGCTCCTTGTGTCTGAGGAGTGTTTATACCTGTTGTCTGGGTCGTCGATTTCGGGGTTTTAAGACCGTTTTTGTAGCCGAAATCGTGGCTATTATGTACTTCTGCTGTTATAGTATGCGTGTGTTGTTGTAGCACTATAGGGTTTGGGCATGAGCTGGCTATTTGTGTTGGATTCTTTGTTGCGATGAGGGACTTACATGTGGAGAGATTGTTAACATTTTTTGACAGAAATTGGGACTTCATACTTTTTATTTCTTCGACCAGTGTGGATACAATTGCTGGAAATTCTTGTACTTTGTCAATAATTAAACTGCAAGTATGGCACTGATTGGATTTGTCGTGCCTTTTATTTGCTGTTGGGGTTTCCATAGCCTCCCTCAATAGCTTCTTTATTGTGGTGTGGATATTCTCAAATCGAGAGTCTATAGCTGCAGTGAATTGTGCTAATGATTCTAATAATGTTAGTTGTATGTCAAATTTATTTGATTGATATTCTTGGGGCCTTCGATGTGTTGTCTAAAGTCTGAAACCAACGGATCCAAGTGTCCGGGTCCATGCAGCTGCTGTATTCGCAGGGAGTTTGGCAAGTCCCTTTGCGTTGGATGGTGTAAAATGGTTCCAGCACTCTGTTTAGCTGGTTTGCTGCAATGTATAATGGTTCCAGCATTCGAGCTTGCTGTCATTTGTTTGAGGGACTGATGAGTGCGCACTCAAAGGGGCCTCTGCTGATTCAAGGGACTCAGTGATTGAGCTGTGAATAACTTCTTTGGATGTCCGTGGTGAAGCTGAAGGAGAGAGCAAAGGAGCAATTGTATTTTGTTTTATTTCTGGTGTAGACTAGAAACAGGCCGAGTACTGATCAATGAAGAGAGGCGTGAAGGATGAGCTTTGTGAGAAGTGTGCCTGATATATGCTGTCCACTAATTAAAGTGGGCACCTTGCACCAGTCCAAACGACCATTATGATGTATGAGGTCAAAGATAACCTTTAGAAAGCTATCCTAGTGGTAGCTGTGGAGAGCAGCCTTCAGGATTAATCTTGAAGGAATGTAAAGCAGCTTGTTTTACCAGAATGTCACCTCCTGAATGACTAAATGAAGGAGAACCACACAGGAGTTATATAAAAATATATATTTATTACTATAACACTCTCTACTATCCCCTACACGAGGATAGAACACAAAGCACACAATACGAGATCAATAGAACAGTTGTAAGTAGCACAATACACAGTGGGCTCCAGGGGGAGACCAAACCATATACTAAAATAGTGGTATAACAGTCACGACTGAGATCAAGACAAGGTCTTGAGCACGTAGAATCGCTGGGACCCCAAGGAACCACCCAAGGTGAGTAGAAAGGGACCCCGCGGAGGCCGGGTGCAGTGTGGGAACACGACCGCGGGCTCCGTACAATTCTATGGGGAAGTCGCGGTTACACTTTTAAATTTTAAGGAGCCTTCTAGGAGGACTTCGAGCAAACCTGTTGGAACTTAAGAGTTTGAAGAGCCACCCCACCCGTGGATACCGAAGTACCCGAGTTACCTATCCCAGAGGAGCCGGGTGCGTAGGTCTGAAGTGGCGCCGGAAACTGCCGTCGTTCTCAATGGAGAGCTGCAAAGAAGTACTGCTGCCGTGAAGGTGAAAAGGGTCCGGTGGAATCCAAGCCTGGATTCGGAGAAGATGGAACCTGAAAGCAGAGGGGACAGAGTCTGGGTCACTTCAGAGTGACCAGGGGCTCGGTAGACGAATGCCCACCGATGTCGGTTGCTTCAGGTGCAAAGAAGGGATGCTTGACTCTGCAGCCACGAGGACCAGGAGATGTCGAGGATAACCAGGAGCCGGAGGTGAGCTGTCGCACGAAGGATATCGAGTGCTGAGGGGTCGGTGTCCGGCGGGAGCACCAACAAGCTTTGGCAAAAGCAACCCACGCAGGAAAGTCAAACAGGTTACGGTGAGGGCCCGCAAGGTCCAGGGGACTCACCAAGCACTGGGGAGTCAGGGCACGTCTGGAGCAACCAGGAAAGCCCAGCAGAAATCAAGATGACCCTCAGAGGGACCCACAGGTCGGAGGACCAGGAGTCGCGAGGGGACCTTGGGCAAGATTGCAAAGTACCAATTCCACGAAGCACTCGGTGCGAGGAGGCCGGAGGTCTTTGGTGCAAATACTGCTCAGGGTCAGGACTACACGGAGTCCAATGCACAAGCTCGGGAATCGCCAACAAGCATATGCACTTGCAAATGGATGCGATGCACAGGGATTCGGGTTATGCAGTCCCCACAAGGAATACTGGCCTCAAACTTGGTGAGAGGGCAGATCAACCTCAGGGACCTTCGGAAACCCACCTCCTGTGTTGCTGAAATCTTCGGAGTCCGCAGGAGCTCAGGAGCAGCAGACCGGTCATTTGCGGCTAGGTGCCTGCGAATGCAGGGGAGTGACCCCTTCACTCCAAGGGAGATTCTTCAGTTGTCTTTAGTGCACTACAGGTCCTGCACGGAGCCTGTATGGAGCACGGGCACAAACTAAGCTTCGGACGGAAAGGGGGACGAAGTCGAGCCCATTTGAGGTCCAGCAAAGTCCAGAGTGTCCAGACGGTCGAAGGTCAGTGGTTTCTTCTTGTAGAATCTTGTCCACGTAAAATCTAAAATCTTACAGCCAGGTAAGCCCTTTTGTATCCACGGGAGAGGGTTGGACAGATTCAAGGGACCCTCCTAGGGGAGGGGCAGGACAGAGGGGTGGTTACACCCATGTCCTTTGTCCAGTTTCGCACCAGAGCAGGAGCCAATGGCTCCCAGAACTGGTTTGAGCTGGACTATGCACAGGGACACCAAATGTGCCCGAGGTGCAGACTTTCAGGCACTCTCAGAGTGCACCCACCCAGCCCCAATACACTAAATCCTGTCTGGGAGGTGGTCACACCTCCCTGTGACAGGATGCCTATTGTGCTGCCTTCCTCTGCTCGAGCTTGGCTCAGCAGCAGGAGGGCAGAAATGTGTCTCTGGTCGGCAGCATCCATTTTGTGCTGTCCGGGTCGAGAAGGCTGGCACCGGTTAGACCAGTGACCCCACGAAGCTCTCTTCTGAAGGGTGGAATCATACCTCCCACACCAGTTACTGGTGTGGAGGTATGATTCTAAGGTGTTTGATACCAAACACGATATGTTTCTATGCAGCCGTTTTCAAGATGGCATTTATCACGAGGTTATAATGCACCTCTACCTATATGTCCGGCTGAGTCACAGACAACTCGGGAGAATGGTCTCCGAAGGCTGCAGAGAGGCTCTGCTCATGCAGGGGCACCCTCTCACTAAAACACAGCACCCTGCCTTCAGGACTGATAAGGCCTGCTATAGGGGTGACTTATAAGTTTTAAGTGTAGTGACCTATTGATATAGTGAACCTATATCCAAAAGTAAGTGGTGCAAGCACCATCTTACACAGGCTGCTGTAGCAGACCTGGAGTTCCATTTTGCATGGCCTCTCATGGGTGGCATAATACATGCTTCAGCCCATGGGAGGCCTCTGGGGTACCTATGCCCTGGGTACATGGGTACCATATACTAGGGACTTATAAGGGTACCCCAGTATCCAATCTGGAGTGTACCAAAGTACATGTATGTCAATTTAAGGGAGAAAGCAGATAGACTGGGGTCCTGATTAGCAGGATCCCAGTCAGACTAGTCAAAAACAGTGAGACATCAAGCAAAAAGTGGGGGTAGCCATAAGAAGCAGATCCTACTTTCCCTACAAGCTTCGTTCGCCATAAGTTGTTTGTTTCTTGCTGACCAAGCTCTAGCGCATATATTTGAACAATTTGGTGCCAATTTTTTTTCGTGTTAATGCTGAGCTTCCTGCTATATCTGGTTTATTTGATTTCTTTTTGTTTCCCGATTTCATCTCCTCTAGGGAGAGATGTTCCTTGTGATTTATTATTTTTTTTTGCTCTTGGTTGCAAGTTGCTTTGTTTCTAGGTTACCCTTCAGGTGGCCTGGCTCTAATCAGCTTCGTTATCTGCTAGTTTCCGCTATGACTGGGGTTTAGGTATTATGTATCGCCTTGTATTAGGGGCTTGCGATGTTATCGCACAATGCCTGGTGTTGTTAGTTATTTAGTTAGTAAAGAAAGGTTTTTAGACTTAATTCTGCAAATTGAGAGAGCGGCTCGCGACTAGCCAACTCAGTGTGACGATAATTTCAGGTGCATTCGGCTCAACTCAGCTGTGATGCTGCGAGAGTACTGATTTTGTGAAGCAAGTGACCGGAAAGACCTGTACCTGGCTTGCTGAGTGGCCAAACAACACTGTGCGTAATATTTTGAGATCAGGGGCTAAATGCTGAGAGGGCAGAAGGTAGCTACTGACACTGCAGGTGATTAATTGTTTGTTGCCAGCTGAAAGCGGAAGTTAGTACGTTCTGGGCAGTTCACATGCCTCAAGCTGGTTCTTGGTTTGCTCGACACCCACCTGCAGCCCACGTGTTTCTAAATTCTAGGTGATAGGGCCTTCCTTCGTGCTCCAGTGAAATTCCAAAAATGATACATTATGACCCGCTTGCCGCCTGGCCTGATGAACTGGGATCACCGCCTAAAGTATCGAAGGAAGTAAGAAACCTCGGAATGACCATGGACTCCAAGCTGTAGATGAATGCCCAAGTGGACAAACTTGCAAGATCAAGCTTTGTTACTACAAAAACTCTGCGACGTATCTTCCCCCATTTGGGATTTCAACACAAGGTCCAAGCTACCATCTCCCTTGTTCTGTCCAAACTCGATTACGCCAATAGCCTCTACCACGGATCACCTTTAACGACTATGAAACGACTACAATGGATTCAGAACTCGGCTGCCAGACTACTCTTACATATCAAACCGTGAGACCACATCTCCACTGCCTTGAAAGCCCTGCATTGGTTACCGGCTGCCAGAAGATCCACGTTCAAGCTGCTTTGTATCACCCACAAAGCGATACATGGAATGGGACAGCTCTTCATCAGGAATAAAATCACCAAACACATTCATCATAGGAACCTCCGCTCTAGAGTGGCACCTCGCCTCAAAATCCCAAGATACAAGAAATAAACCATGGGTGGCACATCCTTCTCTGTTCAAGCAGCCAAAATATGGAACTCTTTACCCCCCAACAAAAGATCCACCGACAACCACCTTATCTTCAGAAAACTACTCAAGAATTGGCTCTTCCCCACATAAGCACCATACGCATACAGAAATATACAGCATATCCCTCTGTATATAAGCATTTATTTGTGCTATAGATATGTACCTATACATGTGTATTGCTTTGTATAAACATGTCGAATAATTATGTTAACATTTTTTTTTTAAATGAATAAATACATTTTTAAGTACAACACTTAAAAACCAGAGTTTATTGAATGCATCTTTAATCTACTTATACTTCCTTCCTTTATGCATCTATAAACCTCCATGTACTTGGATCTATGTATTTATTACTTTCCTAAAAAAAAAAAATGCACTACCCTATTTCTCACCCTATACCTCATCAATATCTTTAATCTACATATTCTTACTTCCTTTATGCATCTATAAACTTTCCATGTACTTATGGATCTATATATTTATTACTTTCTTCTAATTCAGCATATGCAATGCACTACCCTATTTCTCACCCTATACCTCTCTCAATATATCTTCTACCTCAACTCTCTGACTCATCTCCAACCTCTTTCTACTACTCTTTCCAATGCACTACCCTATTCCTCACCCTATACCTCTATCAATATATCCTCTACATCCACTCTCTCATTCATCTCAAACCCCATACCACTTATGACCCCCAAAATAGCCCTTTCTAGACTCTCCCCTACTCTATCCCTCCTTGCACCATCTGACACCTTTTTTACTATACTGATCCCCCAAAACAAGCCTTTCTAAACTCTTCCCTCTGACTCTTCCCTCCACATCCCTTTTACTCATACCAAGCCTCCCACTACTGCTATGACGTCCCCAAAAAAAATAATCTCTAAATCCTTCACTCTTCTATCCCTCCACTATCCTTTTCAATGAAAATAACAGACTAACATGTCCACTATCAAATTTCATATTTCACTATACTAATTCACCACTAATCCTATATGGGTTCCGAGTAGCAAGCTACTCGCCGAAAAAAAGCGCTTCAACACCTCATTAGGGGTAGCAAGCACTATATAAATGCAACCCTTTTTCCCTCTTCTATCCCTCCGCTATCCTTCTCAATCAAAATAACTGACTAATATCCACCACTCAAATTACTTTCATATTTCACCATACTAATTCACCACTAATCCTTTATGGGTTCCGGAGTAGCGTGCTACTCGCCGAAAAAGCGCTTCAACACCCCATCAGGGGTAACAAGCGCTATATATATATGCAAACCTCTTTCCCTCTTCTATCCATCTGCTACCCTTCTCAATCCAAATAACCGACTAACATATCATCCACCACTCAAATTACTTTCATATTTCACTATACTAATTCAACACTAATCCTTTAATGGGTTCCGGAGTAGCGTGCTACTCGCCAAAAAAGCACTTCAACAACCCAACAGGGGTAACAAGTGCTATATAAATGCGAACCTTTTTCCCTCCTCTATCCCTCCGCTATCCTTCTCTAACCAAATAACTGATTAATATCCACCACTCAAATTACTTTCATATCTCCTATACTAATTCACCACTAATCCTTATGGGTTCCGGAGTAGCGTGCTACTCACCAAGAAAGTGCTTCAACACCCCATTAGGGGTAACAAGCGCCATATAAATGCAAACCTTTTTTCCCTCTTCTATCCCTCCGCTATCCTTCTCAATCCAAATAGCTGACTAATATCCACCACTCAAATTACTTTCATATTTCACTATACTAATTCAACACTAATCCTTTCTGGGTTCCGGAGTAGCGTGCTACTCGTCAAAAAAAAAAAGCACTTCAACACCCCATCAGGGGTAACAAGCGCTATATAAATGCAAACCTTTTTTCCCTCTTCTATCCCTCCGCTATCCTTCTCAATCCAAATAGCTGACTAATATCCACCACTCAAATTACTTTCATATTTCACTATACTAATTCAACACTAATCCTTCTTGGGTTCCGGAGTAGCGTGCTACTCGCCGAAAAAGCTCTTTGACGCCTCCTCAGGGGTAGTAAGCGCTATAGAAATGCAATTACAATACAATAGAGCTCTTGTAGGTCTTGTTCCGTGTAGACTTGTATTTAGGCAGAGTCTACAGGCTACGGCTAGAGGGTAAAGGCAAGAGGCTGGAAGGCCGAGCAGGAGGCCGAGCGGGAGTTCACCGGGGGCCCGCAAGCCGCACCCAGACCTGGCTGGGCCGCTTCCGCGGGGGGCCCGGGCTTCCACTTAGCACACAGTAACTATTACCGCTGCGCTTGGCTCTGCTCGATCATCTTACCTGCCTCAAGTCGTGCTGGGGATCCAGGCGTGAACAAAACGGCGTGTCCGGTGTCTGAGGTCCAGGAATGGCCCAGAAACGGAGACCACTGGCTGCTCCACTGCACTTGTTGGAAGGCCTGCTCCACAGTCGTTCCGCAGGACGTTAGGATTCGTGTAGCTTGCGTGGTTGCGTGGCATGGAGAACCGGAAAACAGCCCAGATACAGCAGCAGACACACTAACCATGTAGGCTACCGAACTGTGATGACAATCTGTGACATGCAGGAGAATTCAGATCTCTGTGCATAGTGTAGATCAATGGAACAGATGCATTATGAGACGTGTGGATGTAGGAGAACTGAATATCTGTGAGAGCTTTGTACTGACTCATTGCTGTGGTAACAGTGCAATATGCAGATCAAGCTAGCGATGCCTTGTAACAATAACAGTGCTGGGGTAGATTTGTATGGGACGGATCAGGAGAGCTCAGATGATATTTCAGTGAAAAGATAATTTTGCACAGGGACGGTCTGAATAGAGGTGCATGGTGAGAGCTTGGTGCTCGTCTCAGTGGTAGGATAGCTTTGCATGGGGCAGGACAGGATAGACATGTATTATGAGAGATTGTGCAGGTTTTAGTGCTCGTGTAGCTTTGCATGGGGTAGCTGAGTATAGGAGTTCATTGCGAGAGCTCATTGCACATCTTAATGTTAGGGTAGTTTTGAATGGCAGGACAAAAGTGCGTTGTGAGAGTATGCCACATGTCTCAGTTTTAGCCTAGCTTTGCATGTCCAATTCCAGAAAAAGGTGCACTGTAAGAGATTTCTGTGCATGACTGAGTGCTCGTTTCAGAATTAGGATACCTTTGCATGGAGCAGGCTATGGCAAACGTTTCGTGAGAGTTTGATGCATGTCTTACTACTAGTATATCTTTGAAAGTGGCAGGTCAGGATAGGTGTGCATTAGGATAGTATTTTCACAGTGCAGTCCAGTGCAAAGGTACATTTTGAGAGCACAACATATGTCGGAGTGATAGGATAACTTTGTATTGGCAGTATAGGCCAGGGGTTCATTGTGAGAGATTGATGCGTACCTTTATGTTTGCATAGCCTTAAATGGGGCAGGTCAGGATAGAAGTGCAGAATGAGAGCTCTTCGCAGGACTCAGTACTAGGATAGCTTTGCAAGAGACATCTCAGGGTAGAGGTGCGATGTGAGATGTCAGAGCACATCACAGTGCACTCTCAGAGCATACTTTGGTGATAGTGTTGTCACTTAGTAGGTATATTACTGGCCTGGCCTTTATTTTTATGTCCAGGTTGGTAAAAAGTTAGGAAAAATAGTGCAAGTCAGTATTTTTAGGTTTTGCCTGCACAGCGCTTGCGAAATCTCTTGTGTTTAAAAGAAAATACTTAAAAGGGGCTTAGAACCTGCTGATTACTTACCTTTACTTACCATTTGTTGGAATCAACTTTGCTCTAATTTCCATGCTTCTGATTGATCAACACATGGTCTGATTTCACTTTGCATGTCTTCCTGCTTTGCCTGTCCATGCCGTGGAGCATGGCCCAAGCACAGCTTCTGGACACTGTCTAGTGGCCAGTGTCCTTCCACTGGCTACACATTTCAGAAGGTACTTTATTTGTATTTGTTATCTAGCAGTACTCCATACAAGTGCATCTGAAGGCCATCCTCCCCTGCGCTCCTCCCACATCGTTGCTAGCACCCTCCCCCGCATGCTATTGCATCATTATTATCCCTTCCTCCTTACCTCCTCGTTGCTTTCCCATCCCACCCCTCCTGCCTAGCTGCTTAACCCATCTCACCTACAATCACATTCTCTTCCTTACACTTCACTTCTTAATCACCTCCTCAGCTTCACTTACGTCCTTTTTCTTACCTCCTCTCTACCGTCACCATTTTTCCTGTGCAATTGAAACACTTGCTGCATAACTGGCCTCCAGTTACGTCCAGCAGCAGCGATAAAATTACTGGATGTTTTTTAAAGGTTTTGTGGAAAATGAGAAACAACTTGAGGTACTGATGTTACTGTAGGGAGATCCTGCATATTTGAGCAGTGGCAGTATACTGTGCGGTTTTTTAGGTCTTGCCTGAGCCAGCGCATGCGCTGCTCTGGCGAGACTTTTAGTAAGTGGGCTTTAAAAAGCTCACCACACGCTTTTGCTTGTGGCCTAAAGCTTGCGGTTACGCGCACAGTTACGCGCAGAGGCGCCATCTGGCTTTCCTCTCTTGTCATGGCTCATTAAGCGCATCGCTCGCCACTCACCAGACGTGCCTCCTTTTTAAAAAAAACCTTTTAGCGCGAGGCGCGCACGCACCACTCGCGTGCTTGTTTTACTTTGCCCGTGGTATAGGGTGTAGTTGCGGCGTGGAAGCCATTCGCCGTCTGGTTTGTGTGGGGACGGCATTAAGAGAACAACTGGCTTTGCGCTGGTCTCGCTCTGGAACATTGGAGAATTTGTAGCACGGACATCATCTTGGGCAGGCGCTGTAGCGAACAGCCCTCGGCGACTTTAACAATAAAAATACAATCATTAACATTTAAATATCACTACCGACAGGCGGCATTGAATTTAAAATTTAATAAATGCATATTTTCAGTGTAGTGTGCACTTACCGAAACGGGTAACGTATGTGAATGTAAAGGGAAGTCTATGTATCTTCCAAACAAGCAGCTGTGCAGCTCCCCCTAGTGGTGCAATGCGGCTCACGACACTTGACCTGAAGCAATTTACAGAGCAGCCCAGTTACAACAGAGGGCAGAGCTCTGCGGATATCTTATTCCCGGATTTTATTAATTTTTGCAGAAAGTTTTCATCATGTTAAAGGGCTAATGAGGCCATTACTCTCTTGTGTGGCTTGTTCGTGAATATCAGCTCCGAGAGCCGCCAGTCGCCCTTCACTGTTGACAGGATTTGAAACATGAGACATCTTGTATTGTAGCAGAACAGAGACATGCGGGTAAAAATACCAGCGCTATCGTAAACACTATTTTTGTTCTCATTTTGTGTAACAAAATATTTCTCACCAAGAAATATGTAATAGTCTCGTGCACATAATATTTTTGGTTTGAGACTGCTGGGGCTGTTACATTTTCTTTGCATTTCGTTTGTGGACGTGAAGCTGTCCTCAGCAATTTCAAGCTGTGAGAAAGCAAATATTCTGGACTAGTACACAGGCACTGTGCATGGGCAGTCACAGAGTACATTTGACATGTGCAGTCGTTCTTCGTCGCACGTCATCACTCTCGCTGTCAAACTCCTATCCGCGCCTCTCATAGTTTTGCCCCCTCCCTCGCTAGCCACAACAGAGATCCTTTCACCGCCACCCCCAACTCTCCCATTCTCTCGCTTCACTTCCATCTTTCCAGTTTCCCTAGTCTCTTCTCCATCTCGAACTCTCTCACCATTCCACCCTATCGCTCCAAGAATGCACCCCACCTTACTACCAGTAATGCGCGCTTGCCTGCTTTCTGTATTAAAAGAAGTCGCACGCTCTACAAAAGATATCCTACACTTTCCAGTGGAAAAGCTTGAAGAGCAGCGGAAGAGCTATGTGGGGTATAGGAGGAGCCCTGCGCTGCCAAGTGCTTTGTAAATACACTAACAATCTATGCGAATTAAAACAAGCATTGGCATAGCTAATAGGTCTCGCCTTTGGGACCTTATAAGTATTTAGTTATGCAGCACAATATCCTTACTGCAACAGCATTAACTGTTGCATGGCTAAACACTTATAAGGTCCCAAAGGCGAGACCTATTGGCTATGCCAATGCTTGTTCTAATAGCTCCTGTTATAATGAGGGAACCAAAGAGGTAGATAACATCCTGCAATTTGATTACCATAAACGTTTAATGCACTGCTGCTTGTTCACCATCTTTTAAATTAAGGTTTATTTTCCTGCTAGTCAGTTATCATCGCCTTATCTTCCTCTCACAACATCTCCCTTGCTTCCACTCTCTGCTATTTCCACTCTCCCTCTTCTACGGCAACTCTCATTGCAGTGTCCTGTTCCACATCCATCTCACATCCCTCGTTCTTTACTTGCTTTTTAATTTTCTTCCTTTTCACATCTACCACCTGCTAAGCTAATCATGTTGCGCCTAGACCGGTTACCTCACTCTCAAACTCAGTGCTTATTTGAGCCTGTGGTTTCCGGTGTTCGGCACCGGCACTTGTCAGTATCAGACCTAGTGACAGTCCACCACATGGTGGCGCTGTCTGAGATATGCAAAACAACTGTTTTTATTAAGTCAAATTGCATTGAAAATTATTAATACCAGCCTCTGATACATTATTATAGCTTTGTGTGGCCTGAAATAGTCTGAATTGTCACACTTGTAGGAGTGCCATGGTTAGGTCTTATGTTGGTACTGTCATTGACAGCGCTGGCAGAGGCAATGCATGGTGAAGTGGCCTTCCAAAAAGGGGCTTGCACTTATTTTTTTACAAACTAAGCACTCCTCAAACTGTATGTAGCCTTCCCTCTTCCTTTACATCAAGACACTCCTCTCCTCTGCCCTTCCTACACCCAATATTTTCACTTCTCCCTCTTCTCCTGTAACTATTCAAATGTTTATGCTTACCTAACATCTCTACCCAGCTAGCTCCTCCATTCATACCTCTCATTAACAGCTGTGTTAGGCCTTTACCACGTATTTCCTTCTTCTCAGGGCACACGTCCTAAAAAAGAAGTGGGGGGACTGACCAAGTCAGGCAGTATACAAGTGACATCATGACCCGTGCTATCAAAGCACATGACGTCACGACGCGTGACATTCCACGTGGCATCACAGGAAGTGACCTCACTGGAAGTGATGCTCTGATATGTGTATGTTATAACATGTGCCAACTGAAAATGCAATAAAATATGTTTTTTTTAAAAGTCTCCTGCAAAGCATATCATGTAACATGCAGATCACAGATTTTTATTTTATGTAGATAGGTAAATGGATTACTGCTATGAACACAGAGATCCTTTTGTTAGTTGCAGTTAATAAATAGTAATCCTTCTAGTAGACCACAGTGAGCTATGAAGTGTATTTGACTCCTACACCTTGTAACCCTGACTGTCTCATGTAACACATCTTGTACATTAATTTACACACTTACATGATTTATTTGGAATGGATAATGTGTATGTTATGTAAAGTGCTCTAACACTCTGCATTGGGATGAGTAGCGCTATAAAAGAAATAAAAAAGTGCTATTTAAATTGTTATTTGTGTAAATACTGAGACAGACCAACCCATCTGACATTCTTACAGTGCATGCACTTATATACAACAAAGTAAAAAGCATGCATCTCTTAAGTACCTGTGAAGAGATAACAAGCTGTGTGCTTTTGTTTTCTCCCTCGTGTATTTGCATTTGTGAGGTTCCAGGAGGCCTCCAGCCCCACACTCGCTCAAAAGGGGGACTGATGGCCCCTTAACTTCTGTCTTTATCTGTGCCCAGCTGGAGGTGAAAAAAAGCCCCCTCGCTGCCTGCACATTGCTGCTGGAAATCGAAAGTTGACAACGTGCAGGAGCTGATGAACGTGTCCCGGTGTTTCAAAACTACACTGGGACAAGTTCAACATATTTCTGTGTGGCCCAACTTCTTAGCAGGGGGGACAGTGTCCACCCTGTGAAAAGAGCGGGTGGACGCCGTGTACCCGTGTGGACCCTCGTGTACCCCCGACTCGTGCCCTGCTTCTACTAAGTCCTCTTGTCTGTTGTCTCCCCTATATACAACCCCCCACACACCGTCTGTACTACCTTCTAATGTTATCGTCTTTCCTCACTGTTTGCTCTGAAATCCATTTCCCCGCCACTACCATCCATTCATCTTGTTATCGATGCTCTAAGCTCTGTTTCGTCATCTCCTTTACTTATTTCGTCACCTCAGTCCATGTAGATCTCGGCCTACACAGTCACTTTTGCTCCAGCTCTCCCGCTAAAGCCCTTTCTGATACATTGTTGCTCCCTTACTCATAACGCTGTCTTCAAGCACTATTTTAGCTCCTCCAATCAGCCCGACTCGTTCTATGCTCTTCCTCCCCACTCATTTCTCCCATCCCAGCATTGGCTGCACACACTGCTTGCTTCACTCCACATCTATCTGTTTCTCCTTGAGTTTTCTCTCCCTCGCTCCCTCCGTACCATCTCGTTTAGCTACGGAAGGTGAAGAAAAGTTTCCAAATGACAGTATCTGTTTGAAGCCTCTCTTTCAAACACTAGTGCATGGCGGCTGCTGCTCTTCAAAGGTACAGGGTGCAGTTCACGGGCAGCCCTGCTGCTGGATCACACGCTGCAGTCGTACTATACCTCAGAGACGCGCTGCCGCATTCTAAAGTTTGACGAGACAGAGCCCTGCACTTAATTTCCACATTGGCCGCAAACCTTATGAGGCTTTAGTTCAAGCTGCAAGAAAAGTGCAGGCTATTGCTGCATTTCAATAGCTGTTATTGGATCTGAAGTGTATTCCATGTTTGTACTCAGAAAAAAAGAGCTTTTCTTTAAAAAAAAGATCACTGTTACAACAAGAATTGGCAAAGCCAATAAGTTTCGTTTATGCAAAATCTATTGGCTTTGTCACTGTTTTATTTACATGTTGCACTGCAGTTGAGCTGCTATGCAACATGGCTTAAAGCAAACCAAAAGCTCTATGATGCAGTAAAAAAAAGTGCTGTGACGTCGCCAGCATTGATCGTGTCATAGCGCTTTTTAGGCCTCGTCTAGGCAGCGCTTGCGCTTTCTTTTCAAGACATGCTGTATTCAGGTATGGATGTTAAACTTTGCCCATTTTCCCACCCATCTTTGCAATTGGCTTCTCTGCCTGTCCTTTGTAAATGATTGCTTGCGATTCGTGAATAGGCTTAGAAGTTCCTCCTTAGTACCTCGCTGTCTTCTGTTTTTACCTCCCATGATTACAGCCCCTCTTACATGTGTCCTTACGCTATAGCTTTCATTAGCAGTTAGAGAGCACTATTTGCTTAATGTCTTGTTTTTACTTGTCTAAGAGCAGTTCACACAAGGAAGCCTCTGTGTTTTCACTCCTCTGAGCGTTTGTGTAAACAGGGCCATAATCCTTATCATGTTGCATTTGCTATTCATGCAAGACCGACATCAAATGTCAGACGTGGTTTCCCCCAGCAGCAGAGTGTTTATCTTAGAGGGCATCTTTTATAGCTGGCTCTGTTGTGTGCTCCCTCCGGCTGTGTTTGCTTGTTCACTCTGTGGTCGCCCCTCACCTAGCACAGAACACAAGAGGGTCCCTGAATCCTGTCATGTAAGGAGAAGAAGGCAGGGTACAATCGAACAATAACAACAAAAAAACTCTCCTTATCCTTTAATCACTATTCGGGTGATACCTCCATCGTCAAGAAATACATTGTCCCACTATTGCATAAGTTGTTCATCTTTTTATTTATCAAAAAACTGTTAATATATTTTTTTTAATATATATATATATAAATATATTCATCAGTTTGCACATTATGACCAACATAGCAACATATATTTTGTGAGCCCCAAAAATAACAAATAAATTGAATATCTTACGAATGCACTCAGACAACACCAAACATACAACTATCAATCATACCAAACACAAACATACTCCAACATATAACTTGACATTACAAAGCATATTATAATTCACTTCATAAATACATGCAGTAAGAAGATAGAAAAGCGTCGACGTCGCTTTGAGTGGAGTCAGAGACCCACAGTTCCTTCGTCAGGGCGCAGAGAATAAATTATTCATAAGGTGACCAATAATATTCCAGAGCCATCCAAGTACTTTCTTATATGCGGTGTAACAAGGGCTCTATGTAACAATTGTATTGGGCTTTAAAAGCAATCTTCATTTCAAAAAGTGAAAAGGACTGCGTCTCGCACACAGTGGTAGCTTTAGGGCCCAAAGGCCTGAGGTCTTTCTTCTCGATAGTAAGTCCAAGGGTGAAATAGTGAAGCTCCCTAAGGCAGTCCTCAATGGCGGAAATAACTGTGAATCTATTCTGTGCCTAAGTAGGGTGTGAGTGGTTGCAACGTATAGATTCTCCACAGGTAATCGGGTCGGTTAAAAGAAAAACTATAGTATATCAGCTAGAATTTTCAAAATTATATTCTTAGTCGTTGTTAGCTGTGGTCCGCTCACATAATTACATAAAATAAGCGGATCAAGATGACAATACACTGTGGTTTGCTCTTAATTCAACGGGCGGGACATTGCCTCCATACTTTCACGAACCGCCGTTCGTGAAAGTATGGAGGCAATGTCCCGCCCGTTGAATTAAGAGCAAACCACAGTGTATTGTCATCTTGATCCGCTATTTTATGTAATTATGTGGAGCGGGACCACAGCTAACAACGACTAAGAATATAATTTTGAAAATTCTAGCTGATATACTATAGTTTTTCTTTTTAACCGACCCGATTACATGCGGAGAATCTATACGTTGCAACCACTCACACCCTACTTAGGCACGGGAATAGATTCACAGTTATTTCCGCCATTGAGGATTGCCTTAGGGAGCTTCATTATTTCACCCTTGGACTTAATATCAAGAAAGAAAGACCTCAGGCCTTTGGGCCCCAAAGCTACCACTGTGTGCGAGACGCAGTCCTTTTCACTTTTGAAATGAAGATTGCTTTAAAGCCCAATACAATTGTTACATAGAGCCCTTGTTACACCGCATATAAGAAAGTACTTGGATGGCTCTGGAATATTATTGGTCACCTTATGAATAATTTATTCTCTGCGCCCTGACGAAGGAACTGTGGGTCTCTGACTCCACTCCGAAACACGCGTCGGCGCTTTCTTTCTCTTTTACTGCATGTATTTATGAAATGAATTATAATATGCTTTGTAATGTCAAGTTATATGTTGGAGTATGTTTGTGTTTGGTATGATTGATAGTTGTATGTTTGGTGTTATCTGAGTGCATTCGAAGATATTCAATTTATTTGTTATTTTTGGGGCTCACAAAATATATGTTGCTGATATGTTGGTCATAATGTGCAAACTGATGAATATATTTATATATATATATATTAAAAAAAATATATTAACAGTTTTTTGATAAATAAAAAGATGAACAACTTATGCAATAGTGGGACAATGTATTTCTTGACGATGGAGGTATCACCCGAATAGTGATTAAAGGATAAGGAGAGGTTTTTTGTTGTTATTGTTCGCCCCTCACCCAGCACAATAAGAGGCCAGATGCCTTTGAGCTCATGAAAGCCTCTGACTTTTGCTGAATTTGTTATATAGCACCACATCTTCCCTGTGCCCTACTGCTGTTTCTCCGAGCACAAGTGATCTTGGACGGGGTGAAGGCCTCTCGTGGCTTATTGCTGCTTTGATAGCTCCTAGCGCCCCACCCCCTCAGTACAAAACGCCCAATTAGCTCCTCATTTCTGCTGCTCCCTCCCAAAAAAGAAAGCAAAAACAAGCATTTGCAATGCAACCGGTCTCGCATTAGTAAAAGTTAGAGCTAACGCGGTTGCAAATAACAATGTTTCTTAGTATTTTTTTTGTAAAATATATCCCAGCAGTAGCATAAGCAATAAAAAAAAATCCAAGAAGCAAGGAAAGGGTGTAGTACAACAGGCTCTTGTTTTTTATAGCTTAGACTGTAGTTTCTGGGTATGGAAAAGTACAGGCTTACTGTAAATACAGGGCAAGCACGAAATCTAGTTTTACTGAAGTGCTTTTCAAGCGGTAACATATTTAATATAGCAGCCTTAATTTTAGTTTTCGACCTGACTAAATAATGAAGTAATACTGTTACAAAATGTGCCACATTATGCTGCATAATCTGGCTTTTTTGCCGCATAATTTATTCAATACTGCTGCATAATTTGGCCCTTTCCTGCCGCATAATTCCAGTGGCTTTGCCTATAAGGCAATTAAGCAGTGCCAGATGGGCTGCTTTGTGAGGTCAATGAAAGGGCTGGTATTTTGACTGTTTATGTGCATGTTTTATGTTCTAGTGGGACAACAAGCCAACTGTTTTCAGAGGTGTTTTGTATAGTGTGATGTCGGCATATGTAATGGTTGAGATGCCTTTGCCAAAGTGGTGTCAATTGCTTTACAAGTGCACTGCTGTACATAGCTACTCACACCGGTTTATATTTTTTTTACAAAGTATTTTATGCAGGTTTATACTGTGTAGAATACAAAAACACACACACAGACAAAAGACACAAAGCAAAGGAGACCGGCCTTAATCAATCATAAGAACTGTCTTTCATCACGATCTAGCTTATTTGTTAAGGAAGCCTAACAAATAATTAACTAGCTTAATAAAGTAGATAAACTAGAATTTTTTAGGTCTTGCCCTGAAGCCAGCGCTTGCGCTGGGTCTGGGCGAGACATTTTGTAAGTGGGCTTTTGAAAATGCGACCACTTTTTTTTGTCCTGGCCTAGAGCATGCGAGTACGCGCACAGTAACGCGCGCATTCCTCGCATGCTCCAGGCCATCTGGCTTTCCTTTCCAACCCTCCTCCCCTCCCCCACCACAGAGCGCGTCTAGCAGCCGCGCGGCCGTGTCACTCTCACGGCCGTGCGTCACTTGCTCTCCCGCTCCTCCCCCTCCCCCACCACAGCGCGCGGCCAATGCTTGTTCTTTATGTTGCCGGCTTCTTCCCATGATGTCATTTCACATATCGATGAGACGTCTCCGCTCAATCCTCCACCCACCTCGTGTGTGTGTGAGAAAGCATACTCCAGTCACTGGCTGTTTGACTCGTTTTTTTCCCCGTCTTGTTTCCTTTCCCACTCCTACCTACTACGCTTTCCTCCTAAACCTTTACCGTGGAAATAAAGTGGGCTCGTTTATCAGCGTATTTTTCATGTTTTAACTGTTTTATTTTAGGAGCCCTGTCCTTCTGCCACTTTGAAAATGTGTACATCCTACGTAATACGTTTTCTGGAAACGGTTGTTTATCATGCCCCAGCGAACGGTACCTCACGCTACTCGCCTTGCATTTCCCCCAGCAGCAGTTGTGACTAGATAATAGCGGTAGAAAGCGACAGTTTAATCCGAGGAATGACAAATTTTCATGCTAGACACTCGTGCTGTTTCAGAACTGTACATTTGAAAGAAGCGAGAAAAATAATAAACGGATGACGTTTCATGGGTTCGTGTTTTGTACTGTTATAACTAGAAATGCGACTTGTGATACATTTCGATAAATAAATGATTAATGATTTTGTTTTCTTTATGCACGCTTTTGTGGTGTTTTGTTTAGTCGTTTTATGTAGTCCTCCTTAGTGTTATTCAAGCAACTGTGAATTTTGGTGCGTCTTAGCGTGGTAGCATTGATAGAAAAAGAAACTTGTTTGGGGACGGAACGAGGGGTGCAAGTAAACATAGTATCACTAAACTGCAAATGTGCTCATTTGACGTGTTTTTGCTGAGGAGAACAATGTCTTGGATTACATTGTTAAAGCAGTAAGCCTGCTTGAGGCATTGAGTGTTACTGCATATCCATGAAAAGAGTGTATTTCTTGCCTTTGTGAGCTAAGCGCTGGAGGGGTACTGTGCACTGTTGTGAATTGAAGAGGGCCATAGTACTGTACGATTATCAACTCCGCTTTGTGCAGTGGTAAAAGGAGACTAAGAACAAAACAGTACTGGGGAAGGTGGGCTTTGCTCGATGGCATCTCAACACTATATTTTTTTATCTTACACACATGTGGCATTATCAGTTATGTAGCTAGTAGCCAAAGGGAAAACCATGGTACCCTTTATAATTTTGCAGAACGTGCAGGCCTGTTAGCATAAGTACCAAATATTTTGAATGCTTAGATCACCTTCTTTAAAGATGTTTTGCACAAACCTGGTATTGGATGGATGGATGAATTGGAGGATGTAGCCTAACGGCTAGAGCAGTTGATCTCAAATCTGGGGAACCGTGTTCGAGTCTCGGCAATGACGCTCAACGTCCTGTAATTCTGGGCAAATCAATAAATCCCCCGTGCCTAACAAAAATGAATGTGTTCTTGTGTAACGCAACTGATGCTCATGTAAAGCGCTCTGATACTTGATACCTTCGGGTCAAGTTTGTGCTATATAAAACTACGACTAAAAAACAAGCATTGGCATAGCCAATAGGTCTCGCCTTGGGACCTTATAAGTATTTAGTTATGCAGCACAATATCCTTGGTGCAACAACATCAACTGTTGCATGGCTAAACACTTAGAAGGTCCCAAAGGCGAGACCTATTGGCTATGCCAATGCTTGTTGTTTTCTGCTTTCACTGCGCCTGGTTACCTCTGGACGCCTGCGGTGTAGCATGACAGTGAGCTCACCAGCCTGCTGGCGGATGTTCACCGCCTCAGACTTGGCACAGGGCTCTGTCAATATGGAATCCTCTCTCTGGTCTGCCTCGCTGGTCGCTTTCTCTCCACCTTCCCCCTCTCTTGAAGCATCCCGTGCCTGCTGCAATTAAACTTGGGAGCTGGGGAAAGTGACACAGGCACCAGGAGCGGCCCTGAGCTATTAAAAACTGCTTCAGTCCACCGGGGAAATGCCCATGCCCAGTGGAATAAAAGGCCTGTCTGACCCTGAGCCAAACTAAACTGCCCTGCCCTCAAGCAGCCTTTCTTACACACATCAGGAATCCTTTCTCATGTTAACCTCTTTTTGCCCTTGTGATCTAGTAGGTAGGACAGATCAGTGGGTTAAACGAATTGCCAGTCAGAACTAGTTGTGATACCTCTGACATGACATGCAGTACCAGCTGTGCAAAAGACTTCAAAACACCATACTAAACCCTTATTAACCTCTCAAATCTTCTAGAGGCCCATCATGCCCCTCATAGTCCGTGTTCCCCTCCCCCTTATACTTACTGTTTATTTCTCATAACTGTAAGATTTCCTTTTCAGCTTCCTGCCGCTATACCTTCCATCTACCTCAACTTTCTGAATGACAGTATACAGAGGACTTAACTAGTGCTGGTGCTCGCAGGCGGTGGGCACTGACACTCATTTTCGGGAACCTGGGTTTATTTTTTTATCCTCAGAGTTTCACCCATAGCAACAGAGGGAAAGGTAGAAAAGAAGAAAGGAGGAGGAGAAAGATAGGAAATCAATGACAAAGGGAGAAGGGGGAAAATGCAAAAAACGGCGAGTAACATAAATTGACAAGAAGGGTAGGATGGTGGAAGAAAGAAGAATGAGGTGAATGCAAAATTAGTACGTCTTGCTATTCAGCATTTCCTGCTTCTGGCAGCACCACAGGGACTCCTTAGAAAAACTGTGGGCCCCTGCACTTATTTTTTTTTTTTAGTAAACACCAAGGGCCTCATTTACAAGCCCATTGCGTTGCCGGTGCATCACATTTTTTGACGCACCTGCGGTGCAATGGGCTTCCCCATATTTTCAAGGCAACGCAAAGCCACCCTGTGTGAAAGGGGCATTCCATGGGTGTTGCTGTGGGTGTTCCCACGCAACATCCCAGGAACCTGACACATTTCCAGATTTACAACGTTTTGTAAAGTTGGGAATGCATCAGAATCCTACGCCTCCCCATGGCGTAGGAGTGGCTCAACGAGGAGAAATACTTTTATTTCTCCTCGTTTTTAGGTCGAGCCTACAGCAGCGCATGCGCTGCTTGCGAGACTTTTAGTAAGGGGCTTCAGAAAGCTGCCCAAGCTCACTACACGCTCGTGCGTGTGTTTTTGTTTTCCGCACAGGCTATTGGGCTTTGCGTGCGTCTTTCTAAGAAAGACGGCACCCAATTGGGCAAAGGTGGGCGTATGTCCCGCCTTTGTTCCGCCCACGGCCTATTGCATGCGGTTACCCGCACGGGCCACATCTGTTTTGCATTATCGCGCACGCATCTGTGCACGATAATGCAAAACAGATGTCTCACTGTGGCGCGTGCGCACCACTCGCAGCGCAGACCCCCCCCCCGTCGCGGAGGCAAAGCTCGGGGGGCCTCCAGCTGCACCGCAGGAATCATTAGACACACTGGCTGGAGAGCAGCTGCTCCTCTACGTCGCCCAATTTTTTGGTCTGCTGCCCCTGGCCTCACGATAAAGCCACCCCCACCCCCACCCCACCTCCAATACACCGAAGGGTACTCACGACGTCCCCTCTCCTCGGTGTCCTCCGTTGGCACGGCCATGGGGGTGACCACACCAGATCTCAGCCTCATCACCTCATGGAAGTCAGTGACAACCGGTGCAGTAGGTGCAGTGGCACCCTTGAGCGAGTCAGGCCTCCCTGTTCCCCTCAGCTGACACGGCAGGCTACAACGCCTGACTGTAAGATATCTGCCGTCCCCTCCTGACCCACAGACCACTCACTACAGACATAAATAGAGAGTGTGGAGAGATGAGCGGCCGCCAGCCCATGTGGACTGCCCTGCCTGTTACAACAGGGCAGGCAGGTTCCGTGCTCCCGGGTAACCCAGCTCATTAACTCTGCCCTCTCCACCCGGTTCTTTCTGATATCGGGATCACCGGTAAATCTGGGCGGCGCTAGGGGAGGCAGAGTTAACAAGGATTAAAGTGGGACCCTTTACTAATAAGGAATTACCGGGATGAACAATCCCTAATTTCATTCCCCTTCATTATTTCTAGTTTAACACCAGATATCCGACCCCACTTTCAGCAGCCTAACTCTCTGGGTCAAGTGTACGAGGTGCACCTGGTAATTCTAAATGGACTGTAGTAACTCCTTTCACCGGCCCCATTGGATCCAAGTAGGCACTCCTAAACCAGGCCTCAGAGCTCCACTCTCAGCTGTCAAACTCCATCACTCCCGAGGCCTTCTATCCCAGCACTATGCAAGAAGCCCAGTCTGCCGCAGACACTGCATGTGATCCTGGCCACTTATTCAAGCTTCACTCACAGATGAGAAGTACAGAGGTGGAAAAGGAAACATCACAGCTAATTATGACCAAGTTTTACTTTTGTATTTTTTCCCTTGAGTGCACTTTAGAAAAATTCCAGCCTCACGACCCCCCCCCCGCACTTCAATGTCTTCACTTTGCCAGCTCTGCAGGCTAGAATGTCAGTCTAATGGCCAAGCCTTGTAACCTTACTCCATCAATTCTCTCTTCTACCTTAATCTAAAGCATACACATTGCCAATCACTCGCCGTGTCGATTAGTACCAGGGCCTCCTTCACACTGTCTGTTTCACCTTCGTTGCTGTGGCTTTAGTGACAGTGAATGACTGCTGTGGGTGGTGGTGAATACAGTCCACATGGAAGCGCCACACCACCGCCTGTCCACGTGTGCCAAACATACTTATAACGAACCCAAGCAACTGGTCATTATGCATGGCTGCTCAAAACTGGCACTTCATAAATGTAAAATGACCCGGGCGAGGTGTTGTCGAGGGGGGAGTTCTGTAGGTCTGGTGCCCTATTGCCATATTCACCGGTTTAGGGTCGGGGTCGGCTGCCTTTGGTTTCTGCATAGGACATTGAAACCCCATTCAATTCATGGGTTTTCACGACTCCCTATGCAAGAAGCCTCTGACCCTGAAACAGAGATAACAATTCTCTTGACAAAGTCGGAAGTAAGTGTATTATTGCGGGCGGGGCAAATATTTATTGGACAAGTGGTTTCTCCTGAAAAACCCCCGTGTATGGGGGGATCCTCCGTTTTTGCATTATGGGACGACCGACAACTTGTGCAAGGGAGAGGGAGTACCCTTGTAAATTACATGATTTTCTTGTATTATTTCTTTGCTTTTGGCCAATAATATTTCAGACTCAATCAATCAATCAATCAATCACAGAATTTGTAGAGCGCACTACTTACCCGCGAGGGTCTCAAGGCGCTGGGGAGAGGGAAGGGGGGGGGGGGTGCTGCTACTGGTCGAACAGCCAGGTCTTGAGTAGCCTCCTGAAGGTCAGCAGGTCTTGGGTCTGTCGTAGGCTTAGTGGAAGGGTGTTCCAGGTCTTGGCGGCGAGGTGTGAGAAGGATCTGCCGCCGGTGGTTGTTCTTCGAATGCGAGGGACGGTGGCGAGGAGAGGTCGGCGGAGCGGAGCTGGCGGTTGGGGACGTAGAAGAAGAGTCGTCTGTTGAGGTAGGCTGGGCCAGTTTTGTGGAGTGCCTTGTGTGCATGGATGAGGAGTTTGAAGGTGATCCTCCTGTCGACGGGGAGCCAGTGCAGGTTCCTCAAGTGGGGGTGATGTGGCTGTGGCGTGGTACGTCGAGGATCAGGCGTGCGGAGGCGTTTTGTATGCGTTGCAGTCGCTTGATGAGCTTGGCCGGGCTCCCGCGTAGAGGGCGTTCCCATAGTCAAGTCTGCTACTGACGAGGGCCTGGGTGACTGTTCTTCTTGTGTCTGTCGGGATCCACCTGTAGATCTTGCGAAGCATGCGGAGGGTGTTGAAGCAGGAGGAGGAGACTGCGTTGACTTGCTTGGCCATGGAGAGCGTTGAGTCGAGGATGACTCCCAGGTTGCGTGCGTGGTCGGTGGGTGTCGGGGCTGCTCCCAGCGTCGTTGGCCACCAGGAGTCGTCCCAGGCTGAGGGGTTGGAGCCGAGGATGAGGACCTCCGTCTTGTCCGTGTTCAGCTTTAGTCGGCTGATCTTCATCCAATCGGCGACGGCCTTCATTCCTTCATGGAGATTGGCTTTGGCGGCGAGGGGGTCCTTGGTGAGGGAGAGGATCAGTTGAGTGTCGTCGGCGTAGGAGATAATGTTGAGGTCGTGCTGTCTGGCGATGCGTGCGAGCGGGCCATGTAGATGATGAACAGTGTTGGGCTGAGGGAAGATCCCTGGGGTACGCCGCAGATGATCTCGGAGGCTTCGGATCGGAAAGGTGGGAGGCGGACTCTCTGGGTTCTGCCGTCGAGGAAGGAGGTGGTCCATTCCAGGGCCTTGTCTCGGATCCCTGCGTCGTGGAGGCGTGCGCGTAGAGTGCGGTGGCAGACAGTGTCGAAGGCGGCGGAGAGGTCCAGCAGGATGAGGGCTGCGGTCTCACCATTGTCCAGCAGGATCCTGATGTCGTCGGTGGCGGCGATGAGGGCAGTCTCAGTGCTGTGGTTGCTGCGGAACCCTGATTGGGATGGGTCCAGGATGCTGTTTTCTTCGAGGTATCGGGTTAGCTGTTTGTTGACGATCTTCTCGATGACCTTGGCTGGGAACGGAAGCAGGGAGATGGGCCGGAAGTTCTTGAGGTCTCTCGGGTCCGCTTTGGGTTTTTGAGTAGGGCGTTGATCTCTGCGTGTTTCCAGCTCTCTGGGAAGGTCGCGGTCTCGAAGGAGAGATTGATGACGTTGCACAGGTGGGGTGCGATGGAGCTGCTGGCTTTGTTGAAGATGTGGTGCGGGAAAGGGTCTGACGGGGAGCCGGAGTGTATTGTGCTCATGGTCTTGATGGTGTCCTCGATGTTCACGCTGGCCCAGGCTGGCAGGGGGTCGTGGTCGATGGTGTGTGGCGGGTCTGGTGCATCGATCTTAGTTGGGGCTGTCTGGGTGTTGAAGCTGTCGTGGATGTCGGCGATCTTGCGGTGAAAGAAGGTGGCGAGGGAATCGCACAGGGGTTGCAACGGCGGGATGTCGTTGGTGTTGGAGCTGGGATTGGAGAGTTCCTTCACTATGTTGAAAAGCTCCTTGCTGTTGTGTGCGTTGTTGTCGAGGCGGTCTTTGAAGGAGATTCTCTTGGCGGACCTGATGAGGTGGTGGTGGTTACGGATGGCGTCTTTGTGGGCTGTGTGGCTGTCCGGTGTCTTATCACTGTGCCATTTCTTCTCTAGTTTCCGGCAGGTACGCTTGGAAGCTAGGAGTTCCGAGGTGAACCAGCTGGCTCTTTTGGTGGTGTCACTGTAGGTGAGCTTTTTCAGCGGGGCGAGGGTGTTGGCACAGTCGTCCATCCATCGTCTGAGGTTGCAGGCAGCGTCGTTGGTGTTGGATGGGTCGGAGGGAGGGCTGAAAGCGAGGGTTGCCCGAAGTTGGTCTTTGGTGACTTTGCTCCAGCAGCGGCTTGGGATCTGTTGGGTGCGGTGGCACTTAAGAAAATCCTCCTGCTTATTTACGTCAGCAGGCACCCTGCAGCTAGTGAACTATAAACATTAAACTCCACATAAGAATAAACATAAAGCTGGTGGGTGCGCCTGACGTTTCCCCGCCCCCTCTAGAGATCAGTGCGACCCCTCGTCCTAATCTCGCTGTCCTACATAATGCATAGCAAAACCAAAGGGGATGATGGACGGAGTGTTGAACATTGCAAGCACTCACCCCCAGTCAACTGATCTGGGTTTAATCCATCATCATTCTTTAGCTCACTCCGCCACCCCAGTTCAGACATGGCCATATGCAAATCAGTCTGACCCTGTGCCTCATGGGAACAGTCCAGCCCGAACTGCCAAGCCATGTCTTCCCTGGACCGAAACAAGCATCCTGGGACCGGTTTCTGGCTTACAGCCGTCATCAGCCAGGCTATCTTGAATCCAGTGGCAAAGTGAGCAAGGGACCCACGTCTGGGCATACCCTGCCAACTTAGGGCGAACATAGCAAAACCAAAGGGGATGATGGACGGAGTGTTGAACATTGCAAGCACTCACCCCCAGTCAACTGATCTGGGTTTAATCCATCATCATTCTTTAGCTCACTCGCCACCCCAGTTCAGACATGGCCATATGCAAATCAGTCTGACCCTGTGCCTCATGGGAACAGTCCAGCCCGAACTGCCAAGCCATGTCTTCCTGGACCGGAAACAAGCATCCTGGGACCGGTTTCTGGCTTACAGCCGTCATCAGCCAGGCTATCTTGAATCCAGTGGCAAAGTGAGCAAGGGACCCACGTCTGGGCATACCCTGCCAACTTAGGGCGAACATAGCAAACCAAAGGGGATGATGGACGGAGTGTTGAACATTGCAAGCACTCACCCCCAGTCAACTGATCTGGGTTTAATCCATCATCATTCTTTAGCTCACTCCGCCACCCCAGTTCAGACATGGCCATATGCAAATCAGTCTGACCCTGTGCCTCATGGGAACAGTCCAGCCCGAACTGCCAAGCCATGTCTTCCCTGGACCGGAAACAAGCATCCTGGGACCGGTTTCTGGCTTACAGCCGTCATCAGCCAGGCTATCTTGAATCCAGTGGCAAAGTGAGCAAGGGACCCACGTCTGGGCATACCCTGCCAACTTAGGGCGAACATAGCAAAACCAAAGGGGATGATGGACGGAGTGTTGAACATTGCAAGCACTCACCCCCAGTCAACTGATCTGGGTTTAATCCATCATCATTCTTTAGCTCACTCCGCCACCCCAGTTCAGACATGGCCATATGCAAATCAGTCTGACCCTGTGCCTCATGGGAACAGTCCAGCCCGAACTGCCAAGCCATGTCTTCCCTGGACCGGAAACAAGCATCCTGGGACCGGTTTCTGGCTTACAGCCGTCATCAGCCAGGCTATCTTGAATCCAGTGGCTACAGTCCTACATAATGCAGTCATTGACTGTTTTAAGAAGGGCTCGCTCTCCTGTTAAGCAGCTCTGTCGTTCTGCTCTCGTATCTTATCACGGCGTCTCCTGGCAGCCTTGCAAGTGCCTGGAACACATGCATGCTCGTAATGTAATTCATTTGTGTTTCGCGCATTTCTCGTTTTAACGGCATGACTAATTGATTCCCCTTTTCATCATACAGCAAATAACTCAATTATGGCGGGAAGAGCTTCTTGGCTGCTTTTTCATTTCTTTTCTGTTCATGGGCGGCTCATCTGGATTTTACTCGCACAACTTAAAACAAGCATTGGCATAGCCAATAGGTCTCGCCTTTGGGAATTTTTAAGTATTTAGTTATGCAGCATAATATCATTACTGCAACAACATTAACTGTTGCATGGCTAAACACTTATAAGGTCCCAAAGGCGAGACCTATTGGCTATGCCAATGCTTGTTTTCTTTTGTCTTGTAACCTGCGCCAAGGCGAGTCTCCTGACATGCAGCCTGCAGAGCAGGAATGCATAATGGCTTGTAAACCGCGGCACTCGTAGTGTGTTTAGAGGGGGCTGGGCGAGTGCCTAATGATCTGTTTGTTGGTTTCACTTATGCTGCACAGAATGGATTTAAAGTATCTTTTTTAGTCGATACCCTCCCCCCGCAGACATGAAATGTGCCTTTCAGTTTCAGTTTGTAATTAACCATTGAAAGGGGTCCTAAGAAGTAATAACAAAAGAAAATATATGCCAGACAAAGTAAACTACAGCATTATATGGGTTCTTAAAAGTGGGAGGGGAGGCGAGAGTTGGAGGGAGAGGAAGAGTGAAGGGGGCGGGTGGGCAGCCAGTGAAGGGGAGATGGTGGGAGAGATAAGAAACAGTGCTAAATAAAAATAAAAATAAAACAAGCATTTGCAATGCAATAGGTCTCGCATTTACGTGAGTTTAAGCTATTGGCATTGTAAATGACTATGCCTTTTATTTATGTTTTAAAAACGAAAACAAAAATAAAAGGCATTGTTATTTGCAATGTCAATAGCTCAAACTCGCGTAAATGCGAGACCTATTGCATTGCAAATGCTTGTTATTGCCAGCAGCCAGTCCACCAGCAAAGCTGCTACTCTTAGGACCCTCCCAAACCTCTCATCTTCACCTGAGAGTCGGATAAGCCAGACCGTGGTTCCTCTTCACAACAAGGGTAAGACATTTAAGGTATTTGTATGATTTAAGCATGATAAAGAATGCAGTTTAGAAATGTATTTACATTTATGCTGAATCACTGTAATGATGGAGTGGGATAATATTTCAAAGGCTGTCTACTGTGTTTACAGTCTACAAACACTGTTTACCTTTGAATCCTTCTTGCATTTCTACATTACTTACAGCAGTGGCAGCACCTGTTGTTTTGGTGCTGCCACTAACAATGGTAATAACACAGCCACTTGGTGACTAAACGTCTGTTACAGAACTTTAACTTCAGCCACTTGTCTGCAGGTCGGAACTGGTATTAATAAACTAAAAATTCTAAAGCGGTCCTTTCAGTGACAACCCATTACAAAATGTTTCCATCGGAAGGTCATTAGTGAAGATCAAAGCACTTTTGTTTATAAAATGGCCACACTTACTGCTCTTGCAAATGGTCATCATATACTTATCACAACGCAACACAGATTGGTGTTTTACTCATACAAATAATCTATGGGTTCCATGTAGGGTTCTTGCTTTCTCATATGAAACTTTTTAAGGATGATTCCATGCAAGAACATAGCCACCAAATGACAAAATACCGACTTGGCAACCATAGACTAAATCCAGAGGGGACAGTTGCAACCTAATCTGCAGGGACAAGGCATCACAGATGAAAAACTGACCATTTTAAAAATAATGTCACAAATAAAAATGTGCAAATGCTGCCGCACTGTACATTGCGTACTTTCATCTGGAGAGCATGAGACGTAATGTTAATACTGCCTCAAAGCTCGTGTTATATCCAAAAGAGAATCCATCTGGGAGCCTTTTTAGGATTACAGGTCAGAATAATGTTCTTGAATCGAAGGACCTGATTGTGTTGCATCAGGGATTATTTTGTTATTGGTGGGTATTGGATAAAGCTGCAGACCTAGCTGTACGGATACCATCTGTGCACTTTACAAATGGCATGTCCACGATAGTAGGGGCACTTCTGACTTGAAGTGCTGTTCATAAACAAGTTTGGAATTTGGGGTCAATTTCAGAAAGAGTTGCAGAAATTAGGATAAGAAAATGTACAATTGTCATTGGAACGTTTCACTTTATAGATGATTTCTTTCTAACAATACGCATTATTTACATTTTAAACTACAAGGATATAAAGTGATTTTTATTAAAGTCTGTCATTATCATCTGCCTAGTGCCTAACCTCGGGTTCAAACCCAGGTCTTTAAGGTCAGCAATTTAGTAGACAGCAAAAATCTGATTCACAAAGCGCTCTCTCGAAAACGCTTGATTAAATCCACACAAGTCGGGCGCGAGACACAACTAAACGCGCACAAAGCTTCTAAAAGGGCCCGGAGAGTCTCACGAGAATACAAGTCAATGCTGGGCAGAGCGAGGCGGCGAGGGGGGCACGGAGATCACCTGGCAGAGCCCTGCGGGACTGCAGAGAATGTAACCGGATCGTTGGGACGACTTTCCGGAGCGCTTTTTCTTCCGACATGTTGGCACCTCTGCGCACATGAGCTTAAGTCTGGAATTCGGCAGTCCAAGCCCAAAAAAATGCTAAGCAACTGGAAAACGAACAGACAACAGGCATTTGCAATCCAGACCCATTGCATTGCAAACGCGGGGGAGGGAAGGGATTAGAAAAGGCACCGACAGCGGGAGAGCAGGGGAGAGAGGGGCGAGAGAGCACGGACAGCGGGAGGGGGAAGCGAGAAGAGATTTACGGTTATAAAGACCCGAGCAGTGCGGACAGGGCAGTAACGGAGGGCCCGGGGGATTCAGCGGGGCACGCATGCATGCGCTGCCTATGCGAGAGTGAGACCTAAAAAACAACGAAGTAGTCCCTACATTAAAAGATACCGCCCTGCAGCGTACGTTTACTGTAGTTGGTCGATGCTGCTTCCTGCAGAAACGGAAGAAAACGGAAGTGACGGATGGGACCACTAGCCAACAATGAGCGAGATAAGAAAAGCAATGCCAGATTTTACCAATGGCAAGCGACAAAACAAAGAGAAACTCAATGGGTGGAGTTTCACTAGTAATCCTGATTACTTGATGCCTCGGAGAGGCAGCGCATGCGCTGCCTGTGCGAGACCTAAAAAGACGAGAAAGAGATGAGAAACAGTGCTAAAAAAGGAAAGTCCACGACTGAGCATGCTGCCCTGCTGACCCGGAGCGATCTGTCAAAGATGCTAAAAGTTTTGTTTTTTTCCATAAACGTGCTCTGCAGCTTTTTAAAGTTATCGAGGCTGCCCTCTCGCCGCCTCATGGAGCCTTGAAGAAAAACCAAGCACCTCATCTACTCACATTTGAGAAGAAATTGCCTGCAGGCAATAAAAGATTTTGGCGGCCACCTAATAATTGTTATTTATAAATAGTTGCAGAGCCCTAACCGAATTCTTCTTAAAAGAAACGACTCCTTGCTGAGCCTGATCTGCTAAAAAAAATAAAATAAATGCAAACATATGAAATTGGTATACATTTTAAAGCACTTTGAGTCTGGAAAATAGGGCTGTTGGTCAGCACAAAGAGCATTTGAAAAGTATGGAATGGGACGTGCTTAGAGGACTCACCTGTGGTTCGGATCATAGAAATGCCCAACTTTTGGAGCTCACTAATAGATACACAATATCGGAAAAGCAGAGGTTGCAGTGCTTCCTTCTCATCATGTCTCTGGAGCTCTTTACCTCGACTCAAGCCGTGACCTCTGACTTCACCAGAGAGATTTAAAAAAGCATGTAGTATGTGGGGGAGGGCTGCTGGAGTCAGAACTGCGCAGAGCTACTCACACCTCCTTCCTGTGAGTCTAAAGTGTTAAGAATAGCCCATGTGAGCCGAGCGCACCAGCTGATACAAAGATGACCTGTGCCCTCGAGTTACCTCGTCTCGGTAGACCCCGGGCAGTAACTCTGTTGGCTGCCCGTGGTCCACGAAGGGGACCCTTATAAGAGGGCGGCCGCCTTAGTGCCAGATGAGGGCACACGAGGCAGTCCAGCGTTGTGGGACCCCCTAGGGGTCCGCGCGCAGCATCACTTCCGGTAGGGGGTGGGCGGGGGATGAGGTATAAGTGCCTCTCCCCACCCACCTGGCGGCCTCTTTGCCGCTGCCCTTGACGCGGGCCGCTGCCCTTGACATGGGCAGAGCCCCTTGCTGTAAGCAGCGCGTGAACCCATTGCAGGTTTAATGAAGGCGCGGCATAGCACCAGACCTGCATATTACTTACAACCTCCAGTTACCTCCAATATACCTGCACGCCCATTCCTCACTCTTCCATCATCTCCCCTAGGTACTGCACCACTAGATGAGCGTTATCCTTCCTTTGGTTGGGGTCCTCTTTGTAGGGGAGCTGGACTTGGTGCAGGCTATAAGGGGGAAATCTGTTTTCATGTAGCAAACTGTTAACTGGCATGTGAGCTCATTATTATGACAATTGGAGAGTGCACTGTTCACCTGTGTCTTTATTTATTTCGCATGGTATCTGCTGCGATATCTGGGATTGGAACCGGGCTACGAGCGTTGCATCTGGGTCGCAGGAAGATGGACCAGACATCCCAGAGAGAGTATGGGCGGCTGCGGCGCCAAGTACGGGGAGTGCGCTAGGAGGAGGACTGAGGTGCCAGCATACACGGGGAAAGGCTATCGGGTCACGCATCCTTTCGGTTGGTATGGATAAGACAACCGGAATTTTATGTTAGCAGGAGGTATTTAGCAAGCCCTGCACTCAAGGCTGCATTTATCACACACATGACCCAAATGCATGGGGGCCTCGCACTGCTACGGCTCCTGGCAGCAATTTTTGTAAACTGTTGGTTGTTAGGCAGCTGCACCTGACATCGTAGTACACGCAGTTGCCGCCTTAGGGAGGCTGCACGGACTTTGGCTATCCCCATGTAAGTCTTAGGGGGCACCCTCTTCAGGAATGGCCGTTAACTAAGTTATGTCACCACGATTCAACCTGTTTGTTTGTGGTCAGGTTTCTACCCCAGTCGGCAAGTTTCCTGACTATGCGGCATGGACAGGAAACAAACACACAGAGAGCCATTGGGATTGGATCTTGCACAAGTTTGGGTTTTGGGTCAACTGGGTTTACCCCCAAGGCGCTGTTTGCGGATTTGATGGTCCTTTCTACCCTTGATGGCTGCTTAAGGCATCCGAAGGCTTTTGAATATTGCCTGTCTGGGTCCTCCAATTGCATCACCTCAGAGGCATTATAGGTATGCCTATGGTTCATTGCGCTGCTTATTAAAGTTTTCATTACCAAAGACATCCATTGCTCTTGGCCACATGCTCCGAATGGCAGCAGAAGCTGGGCAGGCACGTGTCATGTGGGGACAGCCACCAACGTAGAGATGGTCTTTGGCTATGTTAGAAAGACACGTACGCACTTTGTATACGAACTGGAGCGATAGTGGATAGGTGTGGAAAACGAGGTTTCTGTAGTTGGCGAGTAGGTAGGATGCAGTGGCTTCCCAGCAGAGCCTCATTGTGGGGGGAAGAGGTGCACACAGTGAGGGACGAATAGAGCCTATGCCTGTTAAGCTGTCTCCCAGCCAAGCAGGTCCACCCAGCCCCTCATCTTCCCAAGGTCGACAGTGTTAGTATCATATAGTTCAGTAACAGACAACTGTTGTCCATAGCCAAGATACCTGCGGGGTGGGGCACGCAAATACAGGTTTGGGTTGGCACAACTAGGGTCTACCTCAGTGCTTGTTGACTGGACAAACTAGCATAGCTCATATTGAACAACACAGGAGAAAGCTTTACACAGTGGATACCCGGACCACATGTAGTGCTAGGTGCCCTTAGGTGCGGGGTACACTTGTGTTAGGACTCTTGCTGACTAAGTGTAGCAAAGCCACCTACATTTCCCTCGCCTGCATCCCAGCATTATTTCCAATCTGGGTGCTGGGTAATCCACACCAGAGTGGGTGCGCCGGTCGGCTACACATCTTCCAGCCTCTATCGGTAGTTAGACTGGGATTGGACCCTGTTCAGACTGTCCTCCTCTCACCTCCCACTTGTCTGCTTCCTGGTAGACGTCATCAGAAGTTTGGCACAGGGCTACTCAGGCCAGGGTTGGGACAGCAGCGGGGTGACGCAGCGTCTATAGATCGCTTACAGATGTTGAGGATCTTGCAGGCAATGGATAATTCACAGGGCAGGCAAGTTGTGCGTATGATTTACTCCAGGGCCCAGTAGCCATATGCACTGGCTCTGTTTGACACACTGGTATACCTTTAGCAAACGCTGGCTAAGGGCTACATACGCTGGATCCACCAGTCAGCCTGGTGGGTTGCGTTAGGTGTCATGCCAAGATAGGTGCTGTTACTGCAAGAGTGTTGTGAAATATGGGTGTGGAGCACCAATGCGGACTATTACCAGAACACATTTGCACTCATATCGTGCTGGGCAGGTAAAAGTTGCTCACAGTTTACTCAGTGTCCTCAAATCCTCAGCATTGTCTAACCTTTCCGGCACTCTGGTAATCAAGGGGTAAAGGCACCAAACAGGTTACAATGTATTAAGAATGCTTGGCATGTCCTTTTTCAAGAAAATCCAAGTTTGGAAGGAGCATAAAACTTCCACTGCTGGTGCAATACACGGTTATAAGTGCGAACCGCCAAAGTTTGAGAATAAGCAAGTACGGGGGGAAAACAAGGGCTCAGTCTTGGGGGCTGAGGTGCGTTGGAGCACCAGATGTGAAGGTCTGCAGTACGACTTCTGAGCAAACTAAGTACAATCTTGCTTAGCACCATGGACCAACATGTGTGCAGTATTAGTTCTGTCTGGGGCAGCGACTGCAGCTTTCAGGGCGGGCATGTCAGCGAGGCGCATCATGCAGGTGGGACGATGGGAACCCTATTGTTTTAAAACGGTACATCCGACTGTAAGCCACCCAGGGGTGTGGCTGGTGGTCAGGTGAAGTGATTTATGCTCAGTGCGAATTTGGAGTATACCAATGGCTACTCAGTACAGTGGGAGGATGGGTAACGGGATCCGCAGTAGCAAGCCTGGTGGGCTGCGTAAGTTAGCACGCCAAAAAGGGTGCGGTGACTGCAATAGTGTGCTCAATACTAACTTTCCCGCAATCCAGATTTGACACCACTAATGTGTTCGCCAGGGTTTAGCAATCAAAAAAGTCTGTGCAGAGGTCTGGTCAAATTCTGCAAGTATGTGTGCTCTGGAACCGAGGGCATGTTACAGGTTGCTTGAGTTACGCATAACATTTCCCACCCTGATAGCCATGTAGCGCGGGTGTGTGGAAGCTGTCATCTACTAGTGTGCTGCTGTCCCAAAACCTGGGGAAACAATGGGTTAAAGCACAAAAGACTACAATGTATTGAGAACAATTGTCATTTCCATTATTCAAGAAAAGGCAGTTATCTGTACATATTGTTCCCCCCTGTTCCCACCCACTTGTCTGCTCCATGGTACACATTAGCAGAAGCGGGGAAGTGCACGACTTTCACTGGGAGGGGACATCAGCGAGCATCACAGCAGCTAAATATTGCAGTCAGATGGTGAGGAGCTGGCAACCAAGTTGTCATGTAATGAAGCAGTATGCGGGGGGCAGGCGCTATGCTATAGGCGTCAATTTTGGCCATACACGGGTGGAAGGGTACAGTGCCGGGTACCCGCAAATAGAGTGGGTTTTTAGAAGGGGGCCGCGAAAGTTTGCCTTTCCAAAATTGTGTGGCTGCGACTCCATTGAGGGGGAGAAAGAGGGTTTGGTGCATTCATGCTGACAGTTCTAGAACACAGCGTGCATTGAGGCCAGCTGGCGGTGTCAAGGTTATGGTGCGCCACAAACAATAACTTGTTACAATTACACTGCTGGCCTGGGAGGCGAACTAAAATATGTTGGCCAGCATATGCGGAAAGCAGTGATGGGTAATGCACTACCTGGCAACACCTACCAAGAAGGTCCTCTTGGCACAGTGCACCATAGGTAATTCACCCTTAACAGCGGGTGAAGGAGAGAGCAGTTGTTTCCGGGCAGGCCATCGAACATGCCTATGGAGGGGTATATATAGCTGCGGTTACAACAGAGGACAGTAGTCCCCATTTTAAGTGGAGGCCATCAAACTTGGCTACTATGGGGTAATGAAGACAGGCACAAGCTGTTATGGTGTAATTAGGTGCAAGCGGGATTAGTTGTATAGAATGGCATGCAGTGCTCAAGAAAGGGTGTTAGCAACCTAGCATTTCTTAGTGTGGCGAGGAGTCCGGTCAGGGGAGGCCGTGGAATCCTCGCGCAGGAGAGTTAACAGTGCCATGATTTGACTTTCCTGGGTAGGAGGGCACTGCGGCCACAAATGAAATCCTCCTGGTGTAAGTTAAGCAACCAATTGTGGACAGGGGTGTTATGATGGGCAGATATTACCCCACTGTTAGTATGGTGAGGGGCCCGGTCAGGGGTTTCTGGGGAAACCTCACGCAGGAGATTTAACAGTGCCATGCGCAGATTCACTGAACAGACGGGGTTTGGTTTATCAGGCATGGCCTGCTGCATGCCAAGTCCACAGGGAGTTTGGAAGAGGATGGGGTGCACCTGTCCAGAGTGGGCATGGACTTGTTTTGCTGAACCTAGGAGAGGCCCTGGAAGCAGCAGGATGTAGGTAAAGATGCCTACCTGGGTGGGGGGCCCTGGTTGTGACGGTGGCCACACCCAGAGCTGTGGCGGAGTTACAGGGCGATCCAGAGGCTGTAAGGTACAGAGGGGTACCCTCTGCAGGAGCACAACAAGGGTGCAAAGGCCAAATATCCCCAGGGAGGTCCTCACGTGGGACCCTGGAGGAGCGACGGCGCCCCGTTAGTCCTACGGGCGGTTGTGGACCTGAGCAACCGGGGGTTGCCTGGAAAGCTCCGCCCCTTCGAGGGCGTGAGTAAGGGGGTGGACTGGCGGTCCACTGGTGGGAGGGGTTAGCCCCTCTCCCAAAATTGGTAAGCACCGATTGGCGACGGCCACAGTGTAATTTGGCATCAGGCGGGCAGGCGGCGGAGGGGTTGCCTGCCCTTGGATCGCCCGGAAGATAACCCACCATGTTGGCATATTTGGTATGCAAATAAACCTGCACCAATTCTCCACAAACAAGGTGTCGTGTGGTTTATTTCCTAATAATATTGCTGTATGTGGGATGGGGAGTGTTGCTGATATTGGCACTATGTTGGCTGCCCGTGGTCCACAAAGGGGACCCTCATAAGAGGGCGGCCGCCTTAGTGCCACATGAGGGCACACGAGACAGTCCAGCGTTGTGGGACCCCCTAGGGGTCCGCGCACAGCATCACTTCCGGTAGAGGGTGGGCGGGGGATGAGGTATAAGTGCCTCTCCCCGCCCACCTGGCGGCCTCTTTGCCGCTGCCCTTGACGCCGTTTCCCTCCCTACTGCTTACCCGGCGTAAGTGCAAGGGTGGGGTGGGAGAGGTGTTCTAACTTGTTATTTTGTGTTGCAGGCGGAGTTACAGGGCGATCCAGAGGCTGTAAGGTACAGAGGGGTACCCTCTGCAGGAGCACAACAAGGGTGCAAAGGCCAAATATCCCCAGGGAGGTCCTCGTGTGGGACCCTGGAGGAGCGACGGCGCCCCGTTAGTCCTACGGGCGGTTGTGGACCTGAGCAACCCGGGGTTGCCTGGAACGCTCCGCCCCTTCGAGGGCGTGAGTAAGGGGGTGGACTGGCGGTCCACCGGTGGGAGGGGTTAGCCCCTCCCCCAAAATTGGTGAGCACCGATTGGCGACGGCCACGGTGTAATTTGGCATCAGGCGGAGGGGTTGCCTGCCCTTGGATCGCCCGTAAGATAACCCACCATGTTGGCATATTTGGTATGCAAATAAACCTGCAACAATTTTCTCCACAAACAAGGTGTCATGTGGTTTATTTCCTAATAATATTGCTGTATGTGGGATGGGGAGTGTTGCTGATATGGCACTATGCAGTGGTGCACCAGCAAGACTCCTTGTAAGAGCCAAGCTGACCACTGGTCTGTGTACAGACCTGCCTGCCACGGAGGGCTCTGGAGTCTGGAGCGGCTGCAAGGTACAAGGAAACAGAAGCAGTTCCATGACAACATTTTCGGTGTGTCGTGTTTTAAAATGCTAACTTTTTGTGGGAGGGGGGTATTGTTTCTTTCTTGCTTTTCTTTCTTCTCTCTTCTCTCGAAGGCTCGTAGCCAGTTCCTAAGTCTGGGTAAGCGACGAACTTCGCTATTGCATAGCCCGAGTAAAGCTTGAGAGGTCTGAGATTATAAAGCAAACTCTTGATGAGTAGCCTAATGTAGCCCTTAGCCCACGCTGCCTGCCTCCGGGTTATTGGCTTACAGCTGTGTCAATTCAATAAGGCCGGTGCCTACACTGTTGGCTACCGACAATGTCTTGAAATAAGATCTCTTTCCTCTCGATATTGTGCTTTGATGTAAACTAATAAAAAGTTATTCCATAAAATGCTAACTTTCCAGAGCGATGGAAACTCCGCATTTAAAGATGTGTTATCTTTGTTATGTTCAGCCTTTTTTTAAATGAATCCCTGACCCACCCACCCCGTGAGGATGCTGGCTTCTCGTGGGACGGAGGACAGTTTGGTTGCTTTCAGATAAAGCAACTGATTTGAATCTAGCAAGGCGGCCGTCTGTAAAGATGAAAGAGAGTGTTTTTAAAAGAGAAAGTGCGGCGTCTATTATTGGCGCCACGCTGGAGTCTTGAAAATAGGGCGGGTTGGTAAGCGGGAGGATTGTAATGGATGCTAATAAAAGAAAAGCGGGTGGTCGCCACGTTTTGTTAATGGCGTCGGTCGTTTAAAGCAAGTAATGTAAAAGTATGAAGGGAAAGTGCAACAGCAGGTAGGAGGAGCAATGCATTTAACAAAATAGTGCTCGGAGGCTGTAATTAAAATGGCCCGAGCAACAACACATGTCAAAGGGGGTGTCCTCATGGCAGTGTACAAGAAGAGACAGGGAGGTACTAAGGAGGGACTACTAAGCATATTGACCTATGTAAAGTCACCATTTACAAAGGACAGGGACAGGAGCCAATTACAAAGATGGGCGGGAAGTGGGAGGAGCTTCATGCACCTATACTGAATACAGCATGTCTCGAAGAGACAGCGCAAGCGCTGCCTAGACGAGATCTAAAAAGTCCGACTCCGCACAATGAATTTTACAAAGTGTGGCGGGGTGGCTCGGAAGGGCCGGCAGGGCAGGGTCTGGGTTAGTCTCTGGCCTAGGATCGAGTGGCACTGACCCAATTCACCGACTAAAAACACTTATTGTGCACGCAGCATAGCGGCGCCCATAGGCTGTTGCTGCCTTCTGACGGTTGCATGCTGAGCATCTCGGTGCCCTTTGCTCTTATCACACAGTGTGCACGTCCGTCCCTTCCTCTGGTAGAGAGATGAAAGTCTGAGTCAGGCAGAGAACGGGTATGTAGATTTGCAGCAGAACTAGGAACAGTGAGGAGCCCCATTGCAGGACGTTTTGCCATTGTTCTTTGTAGCGCTCAAAGGCCAGCTGGTTAGGTCCCAGAGCTTCATTCAAACAGCGAGGCTCTATAGCTCTTTTAGAAAGAATAGACTTTTAGAAGACAATAACAGCCTTTACCGAACATGTAATACGTTCGCTCCGGTGTGCTTCTCTTCATATTTTAATAGGATCACCAGTGATCGTCATTGACAAAGAAACAAAGGGCCTGATTCTGATGCGGGTTGGAAAGCTCCCCGACCGAATCGGTTTGGAAATAGTTTCCGACCCACTCGGATCGGGAGAGTCCGACCGACGGAGTACGATGCATCCGGATGCTTCCAGATACGATTTGGTTGGACTCCCATTGACTTCAATGGGAGCATATGTTCCTAACCGCATCAGAATTGGGCCCTGGGTCGGGAAGACACGTTCCCGATCCGATTTGGAAGGAGCAAATGCCATTAGGAGGCCTTCCTAACCGCATCAGAATCAGGCCCTAGGTGGTAATGCTTTCCTAACCGCATCAGAATCAGGCCCAAAGTGTCGTGCCACAACTGCCAAAGAAACAAAGTGTCGTGCCACAACAGAGGCCTTCAAGTGGTGTTTTCTTTTCCTAGCGCTATGAAGCCCTCAGCAGCTTTAAGGCTCCTAATTTTATTTGTTCTGTTCCGCAAAACGGGGGTAACAAACCAAGGAATTTGCAAGAGATTAGCAGACATACATACGCACTGCGTAGGACGTAATTTTGAAACGTTTCTTCTGGTTTGTGTAAATGGTATCAACCAGAAGTTGCCAGATTACACTACTGTGCTATTTAGTGCGTCCTAGGTCATGTATCATTCTTATGCTTCGAAGGATTATTGAGGGCTCTGCTGCCTGCATCCAAAAAATATATTACTTGTATTTACTTACTTTTCAGTAGACTGTTTGCTGAAAGTTGGGTGTTCGAAATCTTTTCAGAGTGAGCTGTGTTTGTGCCTTTCACTGAAATATGGATGTTTACTTATTCGCTGCTATTTCATGTTGCATTTCTTTTGAAGTGGTACATAGGTGTCCAGCCGCTCTTACTTTTGTCAGTTCCAGGCTGGTTCGATCACAGGGATCTAACTAACGAGGGGACGGAGCCTCAACATGTTGGCATGGACTCGTCTGCCAGTTCGAGATATAGATTATCATTTTGGCAGAGGCTGCAGAAGCATGAGAAGAAGAGCATGTTCCAACTGTGACTGTTTTAAAATTAGTGAATTTTCAGGGTCATGTACAGTGTTTCTCTTAACTACAATATTCTCCCTTTCAGTGAGATGGATTTCGGCTTCTGTTGAGATGTGTACAAACAGGGTACGTAGAACCTCAGCGCTGCTTTTCAGATGCTGCCTCATGTCTCACAGCAGGATTTACAGGTTGAGGTGCTCTGTGTGCCATGGGTGGGGAACTATATTCACAGTTCTGCAGTTTCAAACGCCACAGAGCAGTATTCTTTGAAAACACTCCAGGTTAGCGGGTTAGTTTTAACAAATTACAACATTTGGGCAGACCACTATTCAATTTGATCATTTCTTTCCACCAGCTACAGTCAACACTATTTTGCTTTTGGACGGAATGTATCAGTAATACATTTGTGTTTTCTTAACCTCAAAGGTCGAAGATTCACCCCCTTTTAAAGTCACCATCTTTTACAGTGGGGGAAAAAAGTGTTTACCTCTTGCACATTGCACTGAGCGAGTTAACCAGTCTGTCTCTTAGACACTCCACACCATGCCACATAATTCCAATAAGCATCTTTTCACTCAATGCCACACACTTCCACGCTTCAACTCTACACGTTTCCATTCCACACCACACAATTCAACAATAAACCACATAATTCAACTCAACAACACAATTACACAACACACACATCCAATCCACACCACAGAATTCCACATCATGCCACAAAATTCAACAGCACATCACATAATTAAACCCCACAACATACCACTCCACAACACAAAATACCATTACACATAATTACACCATGACACACAATCCCAATCCACATAATTCCAGTACACTCAATACCACATGATTACTATCCACATATTTCCACTTCACATCATGCCAAATAATTAACAACACAAATCCACTCCACACCACACAATTCCACCACACACAATTCCACAACTAACAATTCCAATCCAACCCACATAATTCCACTCAACACCACATACATCCACTCCACTCCAAACCAAAACACATGGGTAAAAGACATTGTCATTTATAACGCCAATAGCTCTAACTCTCACAAATGCGAGACCTATTGCATTGCAAATGCTTGTTTTTTTTACTTTAAGCCATGTTGTGCAGCAGATCAACTTCTGTGCAGCATGTAAAAAAAACATTGACAAACCCAATACATTTTGCATTGGCGAAACCTATTGGCTTTGCCAATGCTTGTTTCCATGTTGAAATACAAAACCAAAACAGCAAAAACATAAATAAATCACTTGAAATATTGGAAGTTCCTCTTAAGTTTTTTAAAAACCAAACAGAGGGATAATTGCCATTTTTCAAAGATTACTGAGGACTTTGCAAAAATTATTTTTCACCTACCAGTCGTTGTACTTACAGAATAGCAAAATTATGTGCAAATGGATGTTTGTTTTTCTGAACAAGGCATCAACCCTACACAGAACTACAACAGCTTTGCACAGTTCATTACAGGATAGGGGTGGGAGCTGAGCAAATCTCAGTGTTTAGGCACGTTAGAAGCACTGGGAAAACAGTGATATGTTCGGAATGGTATGGCCTCCTGAAGCCTCACATGCAGCAGGTTTGCGCACGCTGTCATATTCAGCACTTTTTAACAACATTCCTAACGCCTTTCTTCCAACCTCCTATCCGCCTTTAATCCCGCAGTTCTCCTCTGGGAGCCAATCCTTACTCACACTCGAGGAAAGAGCAAGGTTTTGATTTCTATGCAATGAGACAGAAGGCATCAGTATTTTAATGAATTGTAATTACATTCAGGGGGACTACTGGTCCCAGAATTCTGGTCTGCTTGCCGCAAGAAGGGGAGAGCAAGACCTCGTGACGCTGCCAGCGCTACAAAGCACATCTCCTCAGCCCGCTGGATGCCTTCAGGGGAACTACTTGTCCAGAATCCTGTTCTGCTTCAGAGAGCAAGCCTAGTATCGCCGCTAGCGCTACAAGGCGCATCTCTTACCCCCGCAGAGTGGGACGTGTGAGGGCCAAACCAAGGTGAAGCCCGGGTCAAGGGCAGGCCCGGACGCACCCATCAGAGCCCAGAGGAGGCTTGGCCCACCCGCTTGCTCTTGTGGGCCAGTGCTGTTGTTGCCCTGTGAAGTCTGCTCACCTCTTCCACATCTGACCAAGTAAAGCTGTTTTGTTAACTCCTCCGTGTTGATCGGGAGCGCACAGGGGCACAGACCATCCCCTGCTGTAAATCATGATAAGCCCCTGACTGAAACCTGAGGTATTCTCCGCCCGCCCTCCTTATTGTGACTTATTGCTCCTTTTGACGTCAATTTAGCACCAGGGTCCCGGCCTCCATGAGGGTGGCCACCATGTGAGTTTAGTCCTGATTGTAGTGTGCCATCCGGCCACTGCAAAAGAATGTATCCACTTCAGGCTTCCGGCCCAGGCACGGACCAGAGGCTATAAATAAACGGGGTGACAAACGCTTGTGGTTGTCGTCACCCACTATAGCGAGCAACTGTGTCGGTGGTCTGTTATTATAAAAGGTATAGGCCCTCAGCCTTAGTAGCCCCCTGAAACCCCCCCTCTACATTTGCGACGAGGCAGGAGCGATGTGCCTGGTCGCTGTCACCATGGTGGTGTGCTGCGAGAGGAAGTGGAAAAGTGTCCTACCGTTGCTGGAAGCCGCGGACCCATCGCTGGAGGACCGCCCATGGGCAGCACGATCATTGCGGAGGTGAGGAGGCCGCGAGTGAAGGGGCAGCTGGAGGAAGCGGCGGCCTGCAGCGAAGAGCCGCGTGAGTGGTGCGGCGTGGCGCCACAGGGGAGTGCGGGCGCGCCACAGATGCCACAAGGAGACCTCTCTGCCCTTCCTGTGGTGTGCGCAAGACGAGCGTGCGACTGTGTGGTGGAGGTGCGGCGGAGAGGTGAAGAGGGCGCAGAGGCCAGGGACTGTCTGCAGCGTGAGGCACGGCCCGCACAGAAGACCACGTGGGGCAAGGAGGCCCTCAGAGGTGGGATCCACTCGTCCCTCTCCTGACAGAGAGTGAGCAGAGTAGTGGGCATATACGCCCAGGGGGAGCATCCACAAAGGAAAAAAAAAGAAAGAGAAGAGGAAAAGAGAGGACAAGGCAGACACCAGTGGAGGCAAAAAGCACAAGCAAAGGCAAGGCCCAGTACAGAAGTTAAGAGTGGGACAAAACACACCACAGGGGATAGACAAGAAGTGTGGTGGAAGGCAGAAGGGTCAAGCACCAGAAGTTGAGGAAGGACCCCAGCAGAGAGCGGACCGAGGGGATGTGGTGAGCAAGGAAACCCGTCAAATCAGATATAACAGAACGTAGGAGGGCATGTCGGTGCAGGCGGGAGATGGTGCGGGTGGCGGCATCAGAGGAGTGGTGGAGCATCATTCGCACTCCGCATTAGCGGCACTGCCCCCATTCAGCCAGCTGGCGGATCCGGCCACGGCTGCACCTTGTTGGAGGAAGTGGATTGGACGCCTGGAAAACTATTTCTGGTGGCACGAGAGATTAATGGGGTGGTCAAGCGGTCGATGATGCTCCACATGGGCGGAGATGAATTATACAAACTGTTTCAAGACCTGCCCAACACCGGAGACCAGAATGACTATGAGGCGGCCGTGGCTGCGCTCAACAGACATTTCGACCCGCAGGTGAACCCCGATTTCGAACACTTCAAGCTGCGTCAGGGAAAGCATAGAGGAGGGAGAGACGGTGGACATGTTCTCTGCACGGCTCCGGAGACTGGCAAGCTCGTGCACAGGAATAGACAAACAACTTGAAATAAGGGCCCAGCTCATACAAGGGTGCAGGTCGTCTGATCTGAGGAAACCCGGCATCTCGCTAGACGAGATACTGATTTTGGGAAGATCACACAAGCTGGCGGATGTCAGAGCGGGGAAAATGGAGTCGGCGCTGGCACAGCGCTCATCAGAGATACCTCAGTGGCAGGAACAGGAGGACTCAGGAAGAGGTTGGAGAAGGTCAAACAGGTGACAAGGGAAGCAGAAGGTGCAGAAGACTTTGACGCCCTGTGCCAGCGGTTTCAGGTCATGGATGATGACGATGAGGATGACGCGTTCGTAATATCGTTCACAGGGCGGTGCAACAAGAAGAAGAGGTCCCCACCGATGTCCCAGATAATGATCGGTGACAACCAAGTGACCGCTCCTATTGACACTGGAGCATCTGTGAACGTGCCGGATGCTAATCATTACAGTCAGCTCAGCCCTCGCCCACCGTTGATGCCCACGAAGGCGAGGATATTCACGTACAGAGGTGACACCCCCATTCCTCTGCAATGGGTGATCGAGGTCCAGCAGGGCGAAATCTCAGCAAAGACCAAGTTCCACGTGACCAAGGATAGTGCAGGGACCTTACTGGGCTGCCATTCGGTGGAAGACCTGGGACTGGTTTTGTTTGCACACCAGGTTCACCAGTCTCATACAGCAGACATCATGGCGGAGTTCCCAGAGCTTTTTGAGGGGTTTGGGTGCCTCAAAGGATTGAAGGTGAAACTGCACATCAACAAAGCCGTCAAACCGGTGGCATTGCGCCACAGAAGAGTGCTATTCCACCTGCGACCGCTTATGGAGGTGGAGCTGGACAAGCTCGAGAAGGCCGGCGTCATCGAAAAGGTGTCGGGACCGTTGGTCATCGCTCCCAAACCCAAACAGCCGGGAGCGATCAGGTTGTGTGTTGACATGCGCCTCCCTAACAGGGCTATCAAGAGGGAGAGACACATTGCACCTACCATCGACGAGATCGTCGCGGACATCAACGGGGCAAGGTGGCTCTCGAAGGTGGACCTCAACTCTGGTTACCACCAGTTGGTGTTGGACGAGGCCAGCCGTTACATTACAACCTTTTCAACCCATGTGGGGCTGCGCTGATTCAAGCGTTTGAGCTTTGAAGTGTCATCGGCAGCCGAAGTATTCCAAGACGCCATTCGCAAGGCCCGCTCCGGCTTGATGGGGGTCATCACCGTAAGTGATGACGTGCTGATCTACTCGCAGACATTGGAGGAACATCACGAAAGGCTGAGAGCGACGCTAAAGCGGATGGTGGAACAAGGCCTGACCCTGCATAGAGACAAGTGCAAGTTCTACTCAACAGAAGTGGAATTCTTTGGCTACAGATTCTCCAAAGATGACCTCCAGGTAGACCCCGCCAAAGTAGAAGCCATCCGTGCAGCCACCATTGCCCAAAACCCAACGGAAATGAGGAGTTTTCTGGGGATGGCAAACTATTGTGGGAGGTTCATTCCATGCCTGGCGACCATTGCAGAACCACTGAGGGCACTTACGAAAAAGGACACAAAATGGGCGTGGACAAGTGCGCAATCTCAGGCTTTTCAAGAGGTGAAAGGAGCACTCCTGAAAGGAACAACAGTGGCCTATTTCAAGCCGGGGAGCCCCACAGAGCTTATCGTGGATGCCAGTCCCATAGGACTGGGTGCTGTGCTGCTGCAACAAATGGACTGACAAGAATGGGTACCCATTGCTTATGCCAGCAAGGCACTGAGGGCCGCTGAAACGAGATATGCGCAAGTCGAGAGAGAGGCACTGGCGATCAGGTGGGCTTGCCAACATTTTGACATCTATCTATGTGGACACAGGTTCCGTGTGGTCATGGATCACAAGCCGTTGGTGCCGCTGTTTGGAGGAACAGTGAGAAATGGAGCCCCGAGGATCCAAAGATGGGCTGTCCAGCTGCAGCAGTATGACTTTGAGGTGGTATACCGGCTGTTAGTCAACAATCCAGCTGACTTTCTCTCAACACCCTTTCTCTCACGACACCCCATGGCGACCGACCCTCGATGTCAGAGGGAGGTAGATGGAGGAGCAGAGAGCTTTGTAAAGCTGATAACGGAGCTGGCGTGCCCAAGGGTGCTATTATTGGCAGAGTTGGCAAAAGCCACCAAAGAAGACAGCTGCCTGACGGATGTCAAGGAGGCACTGCAAGGACACAACTGGAAGAACTTCCTGGATGGCGTGAGGAGACTGACGGATGAAGAAATAGAGACAAGAAGTCAAAGTCAAAGAAACTTGTTAAGCGCACAAATCACCAAAGAGGTCTCATGGCGCTTGCAGAACTCCAGGGGACTGGCGGTCAGAACTGGACAGCGTTATTGTTGGTCAAATAGCCACGTTTTTAATTCCTTCCGAAAACGCCTGTGGTCAGCGATGGAATGGAGATGAGACGGAAGCTTATTCCAAAGGTCGGGAGCGAGAAAGGAAAAGGATCGTCCCCCACTTCGAACAGTGCGGATTCGTAGTGGGGTAAGAAGAGATTTTGAGCTGAATCTAAGCAGTCTTCCTGGCTGATACCTGTTAAGCTTTTTCGCTAGATAACAGGGTCCCATTCCATATATGATCTTGTGAGTGAGGCAAAGGATTTTAAAGCGGCCTCTCTTTCTTACCGGAAGCCAGTGGAGGATCCTCAGACTGGGGGCTGAGGGAGATCGTGGTGGAAGATTTAAGACAAGTCTGGCTGCAGTGTTCTGCAGAATCTGCAGTTTGGAAAAAAGATCTTTGTTTAGGGAAGCTAATAAAGCATTCCCATAGTCTAGACGGCGTACGATAAGACCCTGCACCAGAGGTTTCCTGGATTCAACAGGTATCCATTTAAAGATTTTACGTAGTTTCCGCAGGGTCCCATAGCAGGTGCCTAATACAAGGTTGACATGGTTTTTCATGGACAGTTTGTTGTCAATGGTTATTCCCAGATTACGCACTGCTTGTTTAGGGGATGGGCATGGGCCCAATGCCTGGGGCCACCAATTTTTAGACCAATACTCTACAGCCTTCCCAAATAAAATGATCTCTGTTTTACTGCCGTTGAGCTGTAGTTTGTTATTGCCCATCCAGTCGTTGATGTGGATCAAGAACCTGTTTGTGGGGATGCAGGGAGGAGCTCAATGAAAATGAGGAAGGCCTGGTGTTAAGAGGAACACAGATCATGGTACCCCAGAAACTGTGGAGAAGGACAGCAGAGCTGGCGCACCAAGGGCACCAGGGTATAGCTAAAACCAAGGCGAGACTGAGAGCAAAAGTGTGGTTCCCTGGGTTTTAATTGGATGATAGTAGAAATAGTGAGAGGGTGTCACTCCTGCCTGATAATGGGAGGCAAACCTCCCGTGCATCCCATAATAACCAAAGAGGCCAGCAACCGACCGCGGGCCGCCGTCAGCATGGATTTTGGAACATTTTCGGAAGGGCGTGCTACTCTGGTGATGATAGACAGCTATTCAAAGTTCCCGATAGTGGAAGTGGTATCGTCCACAGCTTTTGAGCACATCAAACCAGTCATGGAAAAAACCTTTGCGATGCTAGGAGTGCCGGAAGCAGTCCGGAAGGACAATGGGCCGCCCTTCCAGGAGAGGAATTCCGAGAATTCTTACACCATCACAACATCAAGCATCAAAAAGTGACCCCCCCAGTGGCCTCAAGCTAATGGGGAGGTCGAAAGATTCATGCAGACCCTCAATAAGACGCTGAGGATCGGTGTTGACCAGCAGGTCCAGCTGGAAGTATGTCTGCATCAATTCCTGAGGGCATATCGGCAGACGCCCCATAGCACGACAGGGTGCACGCCAAGTGACGTCATGATGAGGAGAGCGGTGAGAGACGTGGTACCGGTGAGTGACCAGTGGCTGCCGGGAACAATGAATGCTGACTTGGCTCAAGCCAAAAGGAGGAAGAACAATGAGAGAGCCAGCCGACGTCGGAGAGTACGGAAGGTGGACATGAAGGTGGGAGACCGTGTGGTCGTGAAGAACCGACATCCTGGCTCAAAGTTCAAAACACCATTTGAGCAAGAAATTTGGGCTGTCGTCGGTGTGCGAGGGACCATGGTCACAGCCCGGAGAGGAGTTCAACAACTGTCGAGGAATGTGTCATGGTTCAAGAAAGTCTTGTCGCTGAAGGAGGCGATTGGGAGCGAAGTCCCAGAGACTTCATCGTCGGCGCTCCTGACAGGAAATGAGGAAGAGGAAAGAGATCCAATGTCAAGGGAAGAGATGGAGATGGGGCCCACCAAAGATGAAGATGAGAGGGAGCAGAGCATAGAAGCAGGAGATATTGAGAGAAGGAGTGAGGGTGCATCTCAGCGTGGCCACCCTTATCAGCTGAGAGAGAACCCCCAACCGAGCCAGAGACTCAGAGATTATGTCTGTTAAAGAATGGGAGGATAACAAAAAAGACTGCATGTGGACTCATGTTTAGCTGTGTTATAGTTTATTATTTTTCTTTTTATTAAAGGTTATGAGGGATGTAGTGAGCCATCTGGCCACTGCAATAGAATGTATCCACTTCAGCTTTCCGGTCAGGGCGCGGACCGGAGGCTATAAATAAACGGGGTGACAACCGCTCGTGATTGTCGTCATCAAGTATAGCGAGGAACTGTGTTGGTGGTCCGTTCTTATAAAAGGTATAGGCCCCTCACCCTTAGTAGCCTCCAGTAACCCCCCCTCTACTTATGACTTTGACTCAGTGAATCTTTATGGGTGCCTTGAATATCTAACGCTGACTTGTTCTTTTGGGGTGTAATTGAGTAGTTGTTCAAACGGCCGCTTATTAACAAAACGTGAGGGATCAAAGCTCAGCTCTTACGAACATCTCTACGAACAGTTGTATGATAATATCAAGCACCTTGAATGTGACTTATTTTTTGTGTAATAACATAATCAGGGCATAACCAAGTGTATAATATTTTCATCCATAACCTAGCAAGTAGTGCAGCTTACACTGCTAGGCATGCTAGTCCCCTTTGCTACATTTGTCCCCTTTCACCTTCCCCATGGAGTATCAGGGCTCTATAGGTTTTCCAATAATCCCTAACAACTATATCCTGATAAAATGGGCAAACGTAAGGACAACGATAAACTCACAGAATCAGGGAAAGCAAAGAAGCTGCCTTGGCACTCAGCTGACAACTGCAAATTGGACGAAATCAATGTGCTAATTTAGTTTGAGGGCCTCTTATCTGCGAAAACCAAGGAGCCCATGGGGAAGAAATCTGAGAATAAAAACAGGGGTGATATTAAGGGCCTGATTTAGATCTTGGCGTAATGGTCCTGCCGTTGTTTTTCCTGCAGAATCACCATCCGCCTACTAGGCGGTCCTCCCTCTATATTTAGATGCTAGCGGGTGCATGGATGAAAGACCGTCGGACCGCTGCTGTCTCCGTAATAATTTTTCAACCTCATCAACGGCGTCATAGGCAGGAGGGAGTACAGCCACTTTGTCTGCCGGGCCAATCACGCTGTTCCTTCCCACCGCCGTGACTGTGACTGGGAAACCTCCACACCTGAGTTGGCAGTTTGGAAGGGATATAAGGCAGAAACTCACCTTTTCTTACTTTCACACTTCTTTTTCTGCCATAGACCTGATCCAGCGCAATATTAGCCAACAGCATTCATACACCATATACTCACTTGGGCCCATACATTCACACTACACTAATACTTACGCTGGGTGTCAGATGTACTCTTTATCAAAAATCCCTGCTACCAATTACCTTCTGATTGAAGAGTAATAACTTACCAATGGATCCTTTGCTAATTGGGAAGTTTAAAATGAGTGACATTCATTATAGTACATAATCCTGAAATAACCACTGAGTCAGGAAGTTTTAAAATGTTTATCTAAAGTTTTAGCAGAGTAAAATACAGAAAACACGGTACTTGATTGAAATACCCAGGAAAAAGCATAGAAATGATTTTGCTAATAAATGACGGTGTTTAAGGAAGAGGAGAAGATAGAGATAGCAGCGCAACTAAAGGTTGCAGTATAGTTACCTAAATGCGAGAACCAAGCCCCTTGGCCAAGGAGTTGGAAAAGATAGGACCCAGGAAGGATGAAGAGCAAAGACTTCTTCCAGGATCAGGACAGGATCGGTAACCTCTCTACAACGATGCCTGCGCCGTTCCCCTCTCTGATACTCGACTTCTCTCGATTGTCCCGTCTAATGGACTCCGCCGCCCCCTCCTCAGAACCTCTTCCGGACAGGAATTCAGTCAGCAACCGATCAGCTGGGCAGTCTGGAGTTGAGAGCGCTCTGGCAGTATGGACGCCTGTTCTTCGTGAATGCATGCTCTGACTAATTTACTAATGCTATATTCTATTATACCCTTCTACACCCATGTACCTCCCCTTAATGTTGCTAAAATATGGGACCACTACTTCTGATTGGACAGGAACAGGGGGTGGATTCTCGCACCATGTCAATTTTGGCCTAAATTGTGAAGCCTATTGTCTTTACGTTCCCGCCCCTTCAAATTAATACATTCACTTTATTTCCCACCCGTCTCACGACAAATGTTATACATTTTACAGGAGAAAAGTAACAATTTGTCCGCCGGAAACATTGAGTACATCATCTTCGGCCAATAGGTCGTGGCCTTGGGAGACGTCCAAGTTGACTTCACTTGGCAGGCAGACAGGACACATGCGCAGAACCCTCTGTCTCTCGAGTTTCAAGACACCAACCCAGGCCCAAGTTTACGAATTACTAAAAGTGCAAGAAGAAAATATTAAAATCACAAATAAAAAGTTTCACTGTATGCCCACTTTCCCTACTCTAATCCCATTTAATCATAATACTATCCTGCATTAGTAGCGTTAAGAAAACGACAATTTAATAATGACATGAGAGCAAGCTGAAGCATGTGAAAACATTTAGCGGCCATTTTAATGCACACTGCGCAGAAGCAGAAGTTTCCCACCAAGCAAAGAAAGACGTCACACCATGTGATCAGGTTGCGACATGCGCAATGAAGTCCCGCGCTTTAGCGGCCATCTTGATTTATAGACAAGCGTTATTCATTAGTAAAACACATAGGCAAGCGTCTATCCCTTTTGTGTTTGTGAATGCAAAGATTAGTATTGACAGTACAAGTTTAATAAATTAATACTATGAGGATTGCATACAAGCAAGTTTCATTTTTGAAACCTTGCTCCATCAATCCCTCTCTGATGGCGTTTCTGAGCCATCAAAATACTACCCTCAATCAGATGCCAACTTCTAGCAAATCGTTTCATTCTCATTTTTACTTTTTCTATTCTTACAGTCTCCTTTTAATTTCTTGTATACATCACTTCTCCATTCTTCTAGTTCGATTTCATCTAGTTTTCTCTTCTTTCCTTTTCCTGTCACTTTATATGTTCCATTCTTTCTACAGCATTTGCACCATATTGTTATTGTCAATATTATTATTGCTATCCCTGCTAAGGGTACTAATATTTGACCTATAAGTCCTTTCCCTATATTAGCAAACCAGGTTCCAATTGACGAAATACTATTTGTCAATCTTTCCCATACACTATCAACTTCCAGTGGTTTAAGTTCTTTCTCAAGTTTAGTTATGTTCTGAATATACGTTCCAATTTCTGCACTCTTATCAGGAATATAAGTGCAACAATGTTTCGTCTTCAATAATTTACAGACTCCTCCCTCTTTTGCCAATAGAATGTCAAGAGCAAGACGATTTTGCATTACCATAGATCTAATCGCAACCATCTCCGTATTAATCATTAGAAAACCTCCAGCAGTATCCGTTGATAAACGATCAACCACTGTAGACAATTTGCATATTTTCCTTGAGTTCAGAATTATTCCCACTGAAGGTATCAATGCACCAAATATATCACCTACAATTTCTGAAAAACTAGCTCTTTTACTACGTATTAATTCATTATTGTTTTCATTGCTTCCAGTGTTTCTTTTTACGTGATATATCTTTGGAAAAACTATTCCAAAATAACAACTTCCATACCACCGTGCAGGAAGCCTAAAGTAAGCCTTATTCCCACATACATAATAGATTCCAGGAAAAACTGAATCTGTTCCCCTTTGAGTCCCCAACCTCCAAGAATTAAAAATTGTGTTCACATTCACTGGTACCGATGAAAACATTGTTATAATCAGTCTTTAACCTATGTAGACAAATTTTCCCTTTCTTTACAAAATCCAGAGCCATTGCAGCTTGAGCTTTACCAGGTGTATAACTCCCTTCCTTCTCCGCCCAAGGTGGCAACTGAGCCTTATGCTCTGAAGCTTTCTTTTGAAAATCATGTCTTCTATCTTCTACTAAATTCAAAAATATCTTTTCTTCTTCTAGTAAAGAACATGTTAGATTGTGTCTATGTGCATGTGTTATGTCTATCGATTTCATTAAGAAAAATTCTCCCATAAACTGTGTGTCTTGCCTACTAAGCACTGGGTTCATACTCTTGCGAATCGGAACCTCTGAAAATATCACATCTAAGTTTGAATAATAATACTGTAGACTACCTGTTCTATAAAATAAACTTGTTAATACACTACATGAGATGCCATATGTCAGTGGTAAATGATGGTATGTTAATCCTTCCGCTACTGATTCAGGTAACTTCATACAGACATAACAATTACTAACTTCCATTGTGTCTACATACTGAAACAATAACTTTGTGAAAACATTTAAACTAGTGTCATTATCAGCTATTTCATGATGAATTTCTGCCTCATCTTCTGCCATTAATTCTATTCTATTGCCCTTCATGTTTGCTGTCCTCCCTTTAGTTTCATTATTTATCTTCTTATCTATTATCATAAGGTAAGGAACTGCTACAATCAGGACTAACCATACTATAAGCACCAATACTAGACTACATATGCAAATTGCACAGCATCTCCTACAAAAATTTCGTTTTGGTCTCCCAGTGACTCTATCATCAGGCATTTTTCGACAAGGAAGATTTCTCTTCTTATCTCTTCTTCTTTTCTTTAGAGGATTCTTTTGTTTAGTCAGGGTGGTCTTGTTTCTTCTTCGTATGTTAGTTCTGCACTTGTTCCTTCGCCACCACTGTCACTTGACTCTGAGCTTTCAAAATCTTCAAGAATAATATAAGTCCAGTCAGGACCCTTGAATTTGTTATTCACAAGTCTCAGTCTTTTACTTTTTCTTTTTCCTGACTTTTTCTCTTGTTCAGTTTGACTTGTCACTTCATGTACTTGTTCTGGATCTTCACTTCTGGTTGTTATGTGGTATTTTACTCTTTTAATGACACTTGGCCAACGATCTCCTTTTCTTGTCTTCTTGGTTGGCACTGTTTCTTTGTTTACGACTTCAGAGATCTCGTTATTTTCACTGCTCAATATTGTTTTGTTTTCTTTTATTACTGCCTCTTTTGTTTGTTCTTTTTCAGGTCTGATTGGTTTCTCTTCAGTAGCTCCACAATGACTTTCAAGATGTTGACCTTGTTCCTTTTTTATTTCTTTATGTTCATTTGTATCAACCCCTTTTTCTTTAGTGAATTCTTCTTGATCTAACTGCTTCTGATCAGGTCTTATTGCACTGTGAACTTCTGCAGCCTGACCTGATTCTTCTAAACCTGTCTGTCCCTCTTCAAAGTTTATTAAATCTTCACTGTTTTGTGTCCATTTTTTTTCCCTATCTTATTTTGTTCAGGATCTTTTACTATCTTTTCTTCTTGATCCTGAACTGCTTCTTCTTCACCTATCTGATCTTCTTCAATTTCCTCTAATTTTGTTTGATTTCTCGTTCTGTAATATACTTCAGGAATTTCTACCACTGGTATCCAATCCTGACTTTTGCTCGGTTGTTCTCCGTCAGCTTCTCTCGAACCTCTAGCCTGAGATTCCTCAGCTGGGCAACCTTCAGCTTCTTCAGTGATTGGTGTTGTCTGTTGATTCTCTTCTTCAGGTTCTGGTACTCTCTTTGTGTGGCTTACATGAATCCAATTAGGAAATCTTGCACACTTCACTGCTGTATTGGTAGTCAATATCACTTGACAAGGTCTGCTCCACCTGGGTGATAGACACGTTTCTCTGGTGTGATTCTTCACTACCACCCAATCACCAGGATTCAGATCATGTTCTAGTTCAGGCTGCCTGGAAACTGCGTCTTCTCCAACCTGATGAGAGACAGAACGCACTAGGTCAGCCAATCCTTTGCAATAATCCAAAACCATATCATCAGATATATTCACCAGTTTGTTTGTGGGAACATGTGTTTGTCTCATTGCTCTTCCCATCATTATTTCATGGGGGCTCAATCCTGTTGTTCTGGCAGGTATGCTTCTGAGTCCCATCAGGACAAGTGGCAATGCGTCTGGCCACTCTAATGATGTTGATGCACACATTTTCCCCAATCTTGACTTGATAGTGCCATTCAATTGTTCAACCACTCCAGAAGCCTCTGGGCGATATGCACAGTGCAATTTCAGTTTGATTTGAAATGCTTCACAAATTAGTTTGATTACTTCACTGTTAAAAGTGTTTTCCTCTATCTGATTCCAAAGATACTGGAAAACCAAATCTTGGTATGAGCTCTCGTAGCAATAGTTTTGCGACTGTAATGCTGTCATTCCTTCTAGTAGGGTAAGCCTCCACCCACTTTGAAAACAGGCATACTATGACTAGTACGTATTTCAGCCCTCTACATGGTGGTAACTGTATGAAGTCAAACTGGAGTCTTATAAATGGGCCTTCTGCCTTTCCAATCTTTCCAAACCCAATTATCGTTTTCCTGCCTGGATTATGCATTTGGCAAGTTAGACATCTCTGGCAAAGACTTTCTGCAACAGCCCTGAATTTGGGAATGTACCAATTTTGTCTGAACAGCCTAATCATTGCATCTCTCCCTATGTGTGTGTCTCCATGATGCATTCTAGCCATTTGTGAGAGTAAACATTCTGGCATGACTGGTCTGCCATCTGCACTGATCCACACTTCATCATCTCCTCTTTGGGAGCAACCCACTTTGATCCACAAATTCTTCTCACTTTCCTCAACCTCATCTTGCAATTTCTTTACTTCATTCCAAGTTTCTGGTGGCATATACAGCATAAGTTGGCAGCTGATTCCCATTCTTTCCACCCTCTTATTGACTGACGTTCTGGTTTTGGCACAATGTTGAGCCACCAGGTCTGCATATCTGTTGCCGACTACCACCCAATCATCTCCTGACTGGTGTGCGGCACATTTCACCACAGCCAATTCTTTTGGTGATTGTATTGCTTCTAGCAATTCCTTACAAATTGTCCATTTTTAATGGGGGATCCTGAAGAAGTCATGAAATCCTCTGCATCCACAGTTGGCCAAAATCATGCACAACCCTGTAACCATATTGACTATCAGTAAATATAGTTACTCTCTGATTCCTCCCAATTTTGCAAGCTTTTATTAATGCAATCAATTCAGCTACTTATGCAGATTTTACTCCTGGTAAATAGGATGCTTCGACTATTCCAGTTAATTCACATACCGCATAGGCAGCAGTTAGTTTACCATCTTCATGTCTTTGACATGAACCATCGACAAATAGCTCCCTGTCTGGCTTTTTAAGAGGCTGTTCCTCTATGTCTGGGCGTGGTTTTGTACATAATTCTGTAATCTGTACACAATCATGTTCATCTTCTTCGTCATCTTTATTTGTTTCATGATATGGGTCCGGCAATAAAGTTGCTGGATTTATTATTGTACACCTTACCATGGTCACATTTTTCAGCACCCATTATTATCCTCTCATATTTAGTCAGCCGACTAGGAGTAAGATGCTGAGTTCGGGTTCTTGTCAATAGAATCACAACTGCATGTGGAACATACACTTTTACAGGATGTCCCATCACAATTGACTCGCTTTGTTCAATGCTCAAACAAGTTGCTGCTACTGCTTTTAAGCATCCTGGCAACGCGGCTGCTACTGGGTCCAATGTAGCAGAAAAATATGCTATAGGACGTCTGTCTAGTCCATGTCTCTGAGTTAGTACAGAAAGTGCACAGTTTTCTCTTTCTTGTCAGAATAATGCGAATTCTCTTTTATAATCAGGCATGCCTATGGCAGGTGCTGAACAAAGTGCGTTTCTCAATTTTACAAAAGCTTCTACACTTTCATCCTCCCACTCGACAGGGTCCTTTGCTTTCTTTTTCGTCATGTTAATTAAAGGCTTAGCTAACATGGAAAAATTTGGTATCCATTGTCGACAGTATCCTACTATTCCTAGGAACATTCGCACTTGTCTTTGGGTTACAGGCATTTGCATTCTCTTTATTAATTCTACTCTTTCAGAGGTTATTCTTCTTTTTCCCCTCTCAATTTGATGTCCCAGATATTTAACAGCTGTCCTGCAAAACTGTAACTTTTCAGGTGAGACTTTATGCCCTTCCTCAGCCAAAAGATTTAATAATGCTATGGAATCAACAACACAGTCTTCTCTGGTGGTCGACGCTACTAATAAGTCGTCGATATATTGAACTAAAACTGAGCTTCCTGGCATCACTAGTTTTTCAAGGCACTTTTTCAGTATCTGGTTGAAAATAGAAGGACTTTCTGTGTACCCCTGAGGAACACGATTCCACACATATACTTTATTCTCAAATTTGAATGAGAAAAGATACTGGCTGTCTGGATGCAATGGTATTGAAAAGAATGCTTGACACAAATCAATTACTGTGAACCATCCTGCATTTCAAGGAATCTGATATAATATTCCTGCAGGATTTGGTACTATAGGACAACATGGTTCTACAATCTTATTTATTTTCCTCAGGTCCTGATCAATCCTATATTTTCCACTAGGTTTCTTTAGTCCCATGATTGGTGAATTGCATGGGCTACTCATTACTTCTTTTAGAATGTTTTGTTTTACCATTCGATTTATTTCTTCAATGACTCCTGCTTTTACTTCTGCACTCATTTTGTATTGTTTAGTATTTGGGAAAATCGCACCTTCTTTTACAGTAATTTGAACTGGATCTATTTTTACCATAAGTCCTGCTTCTTTTCCGGTGAAATCCCATACTATTTGGTTTACTGTACCTTTTAATTCTTCTGGCAACTCATCTTTTGTTATCAACGAAAACATTTCATCTATTTCTGTACCTTGTTTTGCAACCATAATTTTATATACATGGTCCTCATCTGGTGTCTGAACTGCCACACCATCCGGCGTGCAGAAAATTGTACAGTTCATTTTGTACAATAAATCTCTACCTAATAAATTCACTGGGCTAGAATCGCACACTACAAATTGGTGCATTTCTCTGAAGTTTCCAATTTTAACTTCCATTGGTTTGGTAAGAGGTGTTCTAATTCTTTGATTAGCTACCCCCACTACTTGGATATCTTCACCAGAGAGAGGAAGGTCTGGGATGTCTGTTGATCTCACAGTAGACCTGGTAGCACCAGTGTCCAAAAGGAAAGTAATATCATTACCTTTCACATTTACTTCAACATATGGACCAGGCTGATCTACCTGTAAGGATGCGCCAAGTATGCACTCCTTCTTCCCTCTCCTAGGCACCGTCATGAGTCGAATTTACAGTAATTGTCCTGCAAAAGAAATTGTGATGTCATATAATCATTCTTACCACTCCCTCCTGGGTATCCAATGTCTGTACCATGTTTTGCTCTGCTTACATTACCCTGAACACGTGGAGGTGGTAATTGACTCTGGGGATTTACACCCTGCTGTGAGTCATTCTGCGTCTGTGGATTTAAGTTTTGATTTGGGCCACTATTATTCGAATCTTTACATTCATCCTTCCAATGCCCCAATTTTCCGCATCCATGACAAGGAAATTTCTTTTTAGCTTCTTCGCTACTCATTCGTCCTCTAAATTTTCCACCATTCCCGTATCACCACTCGTTCCAGAATCTTTTCCTTGATTTTCACTCGGATTTTCCAAATTAATTCCCTGTTTCTCAGCCATTTTCACCTGTGCCCACATCACTTTTTCCTGCAATTTCTTGTGTCTATCCTCAATATCGTCTCCACAATATTTTGCATACTTCAACATTTCATCTATGGGCTTTCCCTGCCAACACAGCATGTGTTGTTTAATCATCTGGCAAATCTCTGGCTTCAGACCATAAACAAACCGATACACAAACTGACTCATGTTCTTGTCTCCAATGTCCTCAAATCCACTATACTGTTTAAACACCTGCAATAAACGCTCATAATAGGAATGTACTGTTTCACTGGCTTCTTGGGTTGTTTGATCTATTTTCACCCAATCTGTTTCTTTCGGGGTATTTTCCCTTTCAGGTATGTTATCACCTGCTGATACTTTTTCCTCACATCATTTGACGGGGCACCTGTTTTCGGATCTCTAGGATATTCATCACTAGGCCAATCGACTGTGATCTTACAATCTGTCCATAAATCGGCAGGTACCACTATGTCAAACAAACCATCTAAATCCTTCAACAATACCTTTGACACCTTCACAAACCTTTCAACCTGCTTGTACCATTCAATTGGTTTTTCTCTCAATTTTGGAAAATCATTCGTAAATGATCAAATATCCTGTCTGCTCCATGGGACATGTACATATCCTCCTCCCGCAACTTCTCGCATTGGATACATCTGGTCTGCTTTTCCTGCTTCCTTCATCACATATTCTGATGCTGTTCTACTTGTTCGTACTTCTTCCTTTTTCTTGGCCCACCTAGATCTCCATTTATCTAGATCTCCCCATTTTTGTAAAACTAACATTAATTCTCTTATTTGCAGTCTTCTTCCAGATGCATTCATATTTTCTAAATCTTTGTCTGCAAATTCTGCTCTATAGGGTTTCTGTAGTACTTTTGATCTCCCTATTTCAATTCCCATCTGTAATGCTAAATGGGACAATTTTTCTTGGCATATCTTTACACTTCTGGTGATACTTCTGCACAGGAATAATAATTCTTCTTCATCATAGGTATTCAAGCGTTCTACTCCTACATTTCCTGCTATTATTTCTTCTAATTCAACTTTTAATTTATGGATATCCAGTACTTTTGGAGGTGTGCACTGTTTAACTGACCCTTGTACCCATCTTTCTAGATCTTCAGGTGTTAGTATGGTAGCACTTTTTGCTCCCGATGAAGTTACTAAACTTACATCTTTTGAACCTCCAGGTACATCTTTTCTGGGAGTACTATTTACAGAACCTCGAATAGGTAAATCCATGAGTGATATTGTGGATTCACAGTCACTAAATTGATCCTCAATTATAACTGGAGCTTCAGGTTTGGTGTTACTCACAGGAGTAGGTGCAAGTATGGGTTGAGGACAATTTCCTGAGTACCATATAATGGAACTACTGGACCAATTGTTACAGGAATAGTCAACGAATCAGGATGTACTTTTATCTGGGTTATTTTCTGTATTAATTCTGCTCTGGTCTTTTCTAGGGCTTCTTTTTCTTTGTCATGAAGTATTCTAGTCGGGGTAAATTCATGCATTACTTGTGGTACCATTGGAGTTTTCGGTGGTGCACTTGGGGTGCATCCACTTGTCCCTTCCTGATATGGTGGGGGATTTCTTAATATTTCTTCCATAAATTCGTCTTCAGATTCCTCATTTCTCATTAAATGTTTTGTCTTTTCTGTACATTTGCCTCCTGATTTCTCTCCTTCTGTGAATAATGGATACAGTCCCTCTGTAATCATTGCCCTTCTCCATTGTTTCATCTGACCCTCTCTTGACTCACGTAAATATCTGGGGTAAAATCCTGGGTAACTCCTATTACTTCTAGATCTATCCCGCTCAAATGCCTCGGTTTCCCATTCTTCTAGAGCTTCATACTGAGTTAATCTAGGTCTGGGTTCTAAGTCATTCATTCTCAATCTCAAGTTCTGATGAATTCGCCCATTGAACGTGCCATTCTGGGGAAATGCTAATACTCCATCATTTTTGGTGTATTCTATCCAATTCTCCATCCATACACAAGTATGATAACCTCTCTCCATCATCATAAATGATGCTGGCGTTTTAGCTGGTGGAATAATAATTCCTTCTCTAGTTTTGATTGGTTTGTCCTTTTTAAAATAATTCTTAATCTTTTGTAAGAATGACATTTTTCTCCTTTCTCCATACATTCTATCTAATCTTCTGTGTACAAAATTATATTCTGCAAAACCTACGAATCTCCTATCCGGACGATTTCCGGTTAAAGTCGGATCGCGTTTTAACATGCAATCCTTATCCACTAAGAATTTTTCTTCTATATTTTCGACCAATCAAATGTCTGCTATCTTTTATTTCCGAGCCAATCCTTGCGCTGCTTTTTAGTGACGTTTCTCTGTCAACCCCTCCTTTACAATCTGCTCTTTTCTGTCCTCTCTGGTTTAACCAATCCCAGCGCGGCACCTGTGACGTCAGTACTACTCCTGACTACTAACCCCTCCTTTACAAGGGTTTTTCCACACCCGCTGTTTCAACTTACCACAGCGCGGTGTTTTGTGACGTCAGCTCCCTCTCCGGCAACTGACCCTCCCTTTACAAAATTTTACGCAAACTTATTTTCTCTATAAATCTTAATTAAATTTCAGTAACAACATAAAACATTCGCTATCGTGCCAGTTTCCACTAATTTAGAAAAAGATAGTTTCTTCCACCCTTTAGTAAAACCTTTCCGTTTACTAATGCATACACTACGAGTAAAACACTTCCGTCTACTCTTCACACAAGCTCCAGAAGTACCTGTTACTTCTTCAATGTTACCCTTACTAGGTGACATAACATCAAATTTTTATCAGCGTACACTCTTTTGCTATTACTCACACGCATAGAATCCCTAACGAGTACTTGAAGTCCTGCTTAACTTCTCAGTACTATTTCTGCCTGACAGATAACCTCACTGCAGTATGGCTTCCACTTGCCACCCACTATTCTTTTTACCTACCCCGGGGTATTCTGGACAACATGTAACAAAAACTCAAAAATAAGCGGATGTTAGTTCATAAGAAATACAAATGAAAATTCTCATTACCCAATTAACAAAGAGTAATAAAAACCATCCTCTGCTTACCAGAAAACTGATCCAGCGCAATATTAGCCAACAGCATTCATACACCATATACTTACTTGGGCCCATACATTCACACTACACTAATACTTACGCTGGGTGTCAGATGTACTCTTTTATCAAAAATCCCTGTTACCAATTACCTTCTGATTGAAGAGTAATAACTTACCAATGGATCCTTTGCTAATTGGGAAGTTTAAAATGAGTGACATTCATTATAGTACATAATCCTGAAATAACCACTGAGTCAGGAAGTTTTAAAATGTTTATCTAAAGTTTTAGCAGAGTAAAATACAGAAAACACGGTACTTGATTGAAATACCCAGGAAAAAGCATAGAAATGATTTTGCTAATAAATGACGGTGTTTAAGGAAGAGGAGAAGATAGAGATAGCAGCGCAACTAAAGGTTGCAGTATAGTTACCTAAATGCGAGAACCAAGCCCCTTGGCCAAGGAGTTGGAAAAGATAGGACCCAGGAAGGATGAAGAGCAAAGACTTCTTCCAGGATCAGGACAGAACCGGTGACCTCTCTTCAACGACGCCTGCGCCGTTCCCCTCTCAGATACTCGACTTCTCTCGATTCTCCCGTCTAATGGACTCCGCCGCCCCCTCCTCAGGACCTCTTCCGGACAGGAATTCAGTCAGCAACCAATCAGCTGGGCAGTCTGGAGTTGAGAGCGCTCTGGCAGTATGGACGCCTGTTCTTCGTGAACGCATGCTCTGACTAATTTACTAATGCTATATTCTATTATACCCTTCTACACCCATGTACCTCCCCTTAATGTTGCTAAAATATGGGACCACTACTTCTGATTGGACAGGGACAGGGGGTGGATTCTCGCACCATGTCAATTTTGGCCTAAATTGTGAAGCCTATTGTCTTTACGTTCCCGCCCCTTCAAATTAATACATTCACTTTATTTCCCACCCGTCTCACGACAAATGTTATACATTTTACAGGAGAAAAGTAACAATTTGTCCGCCGGAAACATTGAGTACATCATCTTCGGCCAATAGGTCGTGGCCTTGGGAGACGTCCAAGTTGACTTCACTTGGCAGGCAGACAGGACACATGCGCAGAACCCTCTGTCTCTCGAGTTTCAAGACACCAACCCAGGCCCAAGTTTACGAATTACTAAAAGTGCAAGAAGAAAATATTAAAATCACAAATAAAAAGTTTCACTGTATGCCCACTTTCCCTACTCTATTCCCATTTAATCATAATACTATCCTGCATTAGTAGCGTTAAGAAAACGACAATTTAATAATGACATGAGAGCAAGCTGAAGCATGTGAAAACATTTAGCGGCCATTTTAATGCACACTGCGCAGAAGCAGAAGTTTCCCACCAAGCAAAGAAAGACGTCACACCATGTGATCAGGTTGCGACATGCGCAATGAAGTCCCGCGCTTTTAGCGGCCATCTTGATTTATAGACAAGCGTTATTTATTAGTAAAACACATAGGCAAGTGTCTATCCCTTTTGTGTTTGTGAATGCAAAGATTAGTATTGACAGTACAAGTTTAATAAATTAATACTATGAGGAGGATTGCATACAAGCAAGTTTCATTTTTGAAACCTTGCTCCATCAGACCCAATCTTCCAAGTCCTGCTTCTGCTGATGCTGCTTGATGACGACCAAAGTCAACACCATCGTGGACGTAATCGATGGTAAGCTCCACTTTTACCTGCTACCTTTTGACTTGTCTGTTCACATTTGCACTGGACTCATGCATTTTAATATCTCTCTTACAAGCAATAGTATGCAATGTGCAATGCATATGTCTTTAATGATGACGTTTAAGAAATTTAAAGAAACTCACCTGTATTATTACATTGTATGTATAAATTTGGTGCAAGCTGCCTTAAAAAAATGGACACTTGCACAAAAAAGGATATCAATCAAAAAGTCACCATACAGGTGTGTTTAAATACATTTCGAAAATTGTCAAATTAAAAACATATGAATTACACATCATTGGGATAAGTCCAATGTAGGATGATGTAGAAATTGCACTAGACAATGTGTAACCTTTACCTTAGTAATTACCTGTCAAATCAATGTCAGTCCCACATTTTAATCATTCAACATATTCATCCATGTATCATTTACCTTTGTCTAGTGCAAGTCCTGTATTGTATCCAATTTTAATTGTCACATTATTTTGTAAGATGTAGTGCATGTGTGTTCATTCTTATCAGTAATCAAGGTGAAACAAACACACCTGTTGTAACACTTCAAAAAATAAATGTAAACATCTGTTTGTTTGTGCTAGTGTCCATTATCATGATGTATGCCTGCATCTACATTTAAATGACCATCACATACTATTTTAACCAGTATATGCACTTAACAAAGTAGACATTAAAACATATGTTGTGTTTACTGCCATAATGGAAAATCAAAATATGTACCTCACATTTTAGTCAGAAACATTTCTAGTTATTAAACAATTGCAATGGAAAATTAATGGCAGGATAAACTTGGTGAAAAGAAAAGTATATATTTATTCAAATAATGAGAGACGTCTCTCAAAATAAACCCAAAATTAAATGGCAGTCCATGACTATTTAAAAAGTCCAGTGCACTGTTGTGCTGTGGCACTAAGCTTGCCTCCTAAATCACTGCCAAGGGGAACCTCCTCAGGAAGGGGTATCTAGTGGGCACATAGCAGGCACCTCAATGATCTCACTTGGTAGAGGGTGGTCTTGAGTTTGGGAGGGGTGCTCTTGGGTTTGGGAGGCTTAGCCTTTGAAGGGGTACTTTTGGTTTCAGTAGGGGCGGTCTCTGTATTGGGAGGGGTGGGTTGGGATTTGGAAAGGGTGGTTTAGGCTTTGGAAGGGGTAATGCATCGGTTTCGCCTGTATAATGAACAAAGAGGCCAGAGCTGCTGATTCGAGAGCTGGGGATCCCAGTTCGAGTCTCGGCGGCGCCGTGCAACATCCTGTGATTCTATGCAAGTCACTTAATCTCTCTGGGTGATAAATTGTTATACAAATATGCTGCAAGAGTAAAAGGCAAAACTTTATGAAAATATAGTTCCAGCAAAGCGGATGTTAACAGTATTTCGGTGGCGGGAAACTGATGAGAGAAGCAGACGAGAAACAAGCATTGGTAAATGCAGGAAAATATGCTACAGCTAATAGAAATGGAGGAAATGTAAGTGGCACGCACAGAAACCAATGAGAAGCCAGGAAAGAGAGGAGGTGGGATGTAAGTCCCTTTTAAGTTTGTATTAAAAACAACAGATTTCTCAAGCACAGTGCAAGCGCTGTGCAGGCGAAACCTAAAAAGGACATCTTTATGGGGAAAACGGGTAGGATGGTCAGCAGTGAGTTGGGTTTGGGAGGTAGAGGGAGTGGCAGTGGCAGTGGGTGATGTGCATGTGTCTGAGGTTTCAGGTGCCTGTGCGTCTGGTACATGTGGTGTACGTTTGGGTGTGCGTTTCTTTCTAGGTGTATGTTGTTTGGGTGAGTGTGGGTGTTTGTGTTTTGTGGGAATGGTTTCTACTGTATGTTTGTGTGTGGATCGGTGTGCTGTTGAGGGGCTGGGTGTGGTTGTGGTGCTTGTGGTTGTGGTATGCCCAGACGTGGGTCCTGTGCTCTCCATGCCACTGGAGTCAAGCTATCCTGGCTGATGAGGGGTGAAACCGGTCCTAGGATGCGTGTTTCCAGTCCAGGGAGGACCTGGCCTGGCAGTTCGGGCTGGACTGTTCCCATTGGGCGCAGGGTCAAGACTGATTTGCATATGGCTGGGTTCAAACTGGAATGGCATGGGGAGCAAAAAAACGATGGATTTAGGCCCAGATCTCTGTACTGGGGTGAATGTATGACATTGTTCTGCATTCTGTCCATCAATTGTTCTTTTGCATTTGTCACCCGAGTGGGACGGGTATACCCAGACGTGGGTCCCGTGCTCTCCATGCCACTGGAGTCAAGCTATCCTGGCTGATGAGGGGTGAAACCCCAAAACCTGTCCTATGATGCTTGTTTCCAGTCCAGGGAGGACCTGGCCTGGTAGTTCGGGCTAGACTGTTCCCATTGGGAGCAGGGTCAAGACTGATTTGCATATGGCTGGGTTCAAACTGGAATGGCATGGGGAGCAAAGAACGATGGATTTAGGCCCAGATCTCAGTACTGGGGTGAATGTATGTCATTGTTCTGCATTCTGTCCATCAATTGTTCTTTTTGTATGTGCTTGTGGTGGAGCCTGTGGGTCTGGTGGTGGGTGTGATGTCTGTGGGTGTGCTGGTGCATGTGGGAGGGGTGTCTGTGGGTGTGCTGGCAGTGGTGTCTGGCTGTGCTTCTGCATGTGGGTGTGGGGGTGGTTGTGGGTGTTGTGGTGGTTGTGGGTGTACTGGTGGGTGCTGGTGTGATGGTTGGCATGGTTGGTGTGGGTGTGTTGGTGGTGGCAGCGGTGGTGGTAGGTGTGATGTCTGTATGTTGTTTGTGTGTGTGCCTGTGTTTTTGTGGTATTTGGGTTAATGTGTGGATATGCTGCTTATGTCTGTTGGAGTGGGTGCGTGCAAAGGTGCGAGTGTGCTTGGGACAGGGCTGGGAATAGGGAATTAGGATGGGGAAGGAGCGAGGTGGGGCACAAGGCTGGAATGGTTGTTAGGCTGCAGTCAGTGAGGAGGCTATACCTTGAAAAGACGTCTGTAGGCCAGACATAGAACTGTGAATGCCTTCCAGGTATGCCACCATTTGTTGCATATGGCAGCTAAGCCCCTGGATGACATTCAGTAGTGCAGTCTGCCATATAGAGATGTTCCGTAGGAGGTCACTAGCCTCCTCACTCAGCACAGCCAGGGGTGAGGTGCCCTTTTTGGGGGTGGGTTTGGCCATCTGGGGGCAAGATGGAGGGTGGAGATGGTTTTCTGGGTGGTGGACAAGGATGCAGTTGGTAGAGCTCCTTTCGGGTACGCGACCACTAGGGAGTGCTCATTTGTGGAGGCCTCTGAAGAAGATGTTGTGGAGCTGGTGGCCTCCACTGCACTTCCCTCACCCTCTGTGCCACTGGGTCCCTAGATGTCGGTGGTGTCAGCATCCGAACCACAGTGGCTAGCTGCTTCCCCGCCTATGTGGCCAATGTCTCCTCCGCCTGCTCCTGATGATGCTGAAATGACCTATACAATAGTTTTATTGAATCTGTGTAAACCGAATTGATCGTGAACTTTGATCACAAAACAGTTTCCAAGTTTTCATATTTGACCTGCTTCAAGGCTCTTAAACTTTGGTTCTACATTAGCATAATCTCATTTAAGTAGGCAACATTTTCAGAAACCATTTGGTTACAGTTTTGTAAATCCCCGTGATAGCTCCGATATCTTGTCTCTTATCCATTTTTTTGTCTCTCCAGGAACTGTTTACCACCTCTGAATGGTTGGGCTTTGTCTTTAGAATAGTGAAATAATGTCACCAAAAAGGATATAAACCAAAAATACCTTTGTACAGTGTGCTTACAAGGCCCAAAAATCTGCATTGTTTTCATTCACAAAAAGTAAAATATGAATTACTGTGTGAAAACAAATACTGCAATGTTGTACCGATATTTGTATAAACTTAAAGGCAGTTTCCTTTGTTTGGGCATTTCATAATGGTAACACTTACTTCAAGTAACTAAAGTATATTTCAAATGTAAAAAATATTATATGGATTCTGTACTGAAGTAGCTTATCAATGTATCACACACTTTGTAGATACCTATGCTGTTGAAGAAATTAAGAAAAATATTGTTTGGTGAATTGACAAAAGACTTCTACAGCATAAGTAATTACATAGACCTTGATACATTTCTAATCCACTTCAGTACAGAGCAAAAACATTTACACAATTGACTCCTAAATATCTATAGTTATTTGAACTTTGTTTTACCATCGTAAAATTGTTTAACAAAATAAGCTGGCTTTCACTTTAGCCAAAAACTGGTACAACATTACAGTAAATATTATATACACTGATTCATATATAACTTGTACATCAAATATTCAAATGTATTCACAATATGCAACATATTACACCCTGATGCATTCTTACATTTGCCTAATGAGTCAGGATTTGGGCCTGATTTTCAGTTTTCCAGATGGGATACTCCAAAATATATGTTATGAAACATTCCATCTGCAAAAGTCCCTTTAAGGATCCCATTTTTCTCCATCATTGATTTATCATCTGGACATAACAAAGGACATTGAACAATGGTTTTGGGTATGTGTTACTCTGTCACCAATGTGTACACATTCCTGTCTGTGTTTCTACAAAAATTGTATGGCTATCACAATTATTTGTCCAAAAACAGACTGGCTTACATACACTTTTGTGAAGGAGTAAGACATCATGCAAATCTGCCACTTTTTACATGTATGAAACAGTATTTTGGATTCCCAACACATTTGGGATATGTTTTGAATCCAAAATGTAGCCATTAATTCTGATGTGATTAGTGATTTTGGCTCACATGCTCACTCTTGTTTGTGTAGAATCCCAACTTACCAATGTGACGTTTGGAACATCCACTGTATCATAATTGCATATTATGCTATTTCACATGTAATGGGGCTAATTGTACATCATCCACAGTAGTGAAGGTGCATCACACCTGACACAATAAAGACTAGTGGGTATGTTTGGTACAGCTATCCCTTATGACATCAACTGACCTGATGTATATTTGTAGTTTAGGCTGCCATTCATCTGCTCAGAACAGTCATTTGTTAGTGAATAGAAATCAGGTGGTATCTTTTCCACAAATTCATATACAAAGTACATCGTCATACACCTTGTGCAAAACTTACACCTTCAAGAATTCTTCTTCTTCTGCGTTGGACATGTGTCAACCTTAATGTTGATGGCTAAATTAGTTACTGTAACAAAAGATTAGTTATTTAACATGTAGAACTCACACTAGATGCTGCTGTTGGACTCTCAAATGCCCATCAAGGTCTGGCTTGGCCACCGCATGTAGGTGGGCCATTAGGGGGGTCAGGGTGCAGCACACATGCTTCCCACGTTTGGAGGACTTGCAGACCTGGACTTCTGAGGACTTCTTGGTCTAGCGTCATAGGTCCTCCCACCTCTTGGCACAGTGAATGCTGCGCTGCTTGTAGACCCCCAGGGTCCGCACCTTCTCCTTTTTCTGATGGATGTTGACCTACATGGATACAAGAAATGAAAGAATTGTTTTGTGACTTCAATCACAAGCTATTTCTCATCAGTGAATATCATTTTGAAATACTGAAGGCTAAACAACTTGCGTATTAAAACCAGACACCCCCACGCCCAGCTACATTGACTTGAAGCCTAATGTCCATAGAGCCAGATACTATGGTTTGAACGAAATATCAAGACTAAGGGCACTATGAAAAAGGGCTGCCATGTGTGTCAGTGAGAGTTTGCTCTTTGGGGATGTCAGAAAAAAAAGCAAAAGTTGAGGAGTTCTTGTTGGCTGCAGTGTTAGGAGGCAAGTGAACTTTTTTTAAATGCTGCGTACATGTACACGATATACGCGCAGGGCCAGACTGGCCGTAGCGGGCACCGGGTGTTTCCCCGGTGGGCCGCCAGGGTGGGGGCCAGTTTAGGGCCCCTGGGGGTCCGATTTTGTTACCGGGGCCGGCAATATCGGCCCCCTGTAGCAAAATCGGCCAAAACCAGCCCTAGCAAACAGCTCGGCCACACTCCCCCCCTCACTCCCAGGGGGGGCGGCCGAGCAGTTTGCCAGGGCCGGTTTTGGTTCCCAGTCCGACCCTGTATACGCGATCGTCAGCGGCGACGGACACATCCATTGGCTGTCATACATTGCTTTCACACATGTTAGCCTATTGCTGGGTCCGTTGTGGAGTTTCACACCCACTAGGTGGTCATCTTCCACCGCTGTCGACTAATTCCAAATGTCCTGATGGCGAGATCAGGCGGCCACCATTTTAGATGGTCAAATAGTGTGTTTGTGAATGTTTAGTGTGTCACCACCAATCAAATTGGTTGCTACTTTGTTTACACATACAAAATGCTAATGTTACTCATGACACGGTCCCCTTGGTCAGGATGGTAGCACCAAAATGTCAGCAGAAATCAGGTGATCAGCAGAACCAAAGCGTATGAAAAGTATTTGTAGTGAAAGTCTCTAAACGGACTATTGCCAAATTTGGAAGAAAAGCGTTCTAATGAAAAAGTTTCACTGGGAACCAGGATGCCGGATGACAAATGAAAAGACTGTGATTCCAGTAGAAAATCTGAACCTTCCAAATTCGAAATGTCGGCCAACCAGTTGAGCAGATCACAGGAACAAACATGCTCCTCGTATCCAGTTGTCCACAAGACCATCAAAGGACAACCTGTGTTGATTTCGATAAAACTGAGATCCAGAAGACGCTGTGCAGTTGCGCAGGGATCACCTCCAGCCACTGGCCCCAATGCTGGGTTGTACACAAGCCGCATACCCAAGGAACACTCCTGGTTATAGGCCACTAAGGGACCCATCAACAGTTCGAAATCCAGGGCTGTGTGGTGATGTAGCCAGGCAAATGTCCAGGGCCCATTGAAAAGGGCACCTGATGCAATAAAACACAGGTTGCACACAGGTGAAGTAAGCATATTGGAAGGTTAGACAAAATTCAGCATCCAGAGCGTCTAAGGGCACTACTCCAAAAAGTTGTAGCATTCGCTCACGGTACAGCTGCAGCGATGCCTGTCCTGGAAGGACCACAAAAGAAGCAGTCATTGCGGAAAAGCAGGAACAGCACAATGATACCGCAAATTAAGATGAGCATCAGCGGAAACCCACTGAACACGCTGGAAAAAATAGAATGTATAAAAGCTGGGACTACTCCAAAAATAGTTTGAAAAGATGTCATGAGGCCGGAGCCCACAGGTTTAAAAAAGTGTGTCCGGCCCATGGTATCAGATGCATTAAATATTTGATGTATCAATTCACCGAAATGTAGCGGGAGATTTGTGTTTAACAACGACTGTATTTCACTAGTTCTCGCCACCTGCAACTCGAAGGGCTCGCTTGCTGAAGTTAGAGCCACCTCTTTTTGAAACAATAACGCTTTGAGTCTACTTAGCTTGTTGAAATCTGTTTTCAACATTGGAATGGAAGGCCATAACAAACCATCTACGCTCCCATGTCGGGGGGAAACAGGACGTTGTTGCAACAAGTAACTAACTGGGAAACAGATACCACATACAGGATTTCCGCCCGTAGACCACAACAGTCCTGATTATTAAGAAAGAGATAGCTTCTATTTGAAAGCAATGTGAGAGTGGGAATGATTGCGGGAACAGGAGTTCCTTTCAAATAACAAGCCAGATTTGGGGCAGAAACATTACAAGCACTGTGAATTTTTACTTGTTAACACACCAGGGAAGGACCGTCAGTGGAGTCGCACTCCTCCCCGTAAGAAAAACATCTCTCTCGGCTCATTGACAATGAGATGTAAAAGGCAGGGACCATAACTCATGAATGGAACTGCTCCCACTGGGTTCATATCTACATATAACCCCATGTATTAACCATACTGCAGAATGAGTTGTTTAAGCTTTTCATTGTGTAGCATTGTGTAACTTGCGTCTTTTTATAGCCATTGATTATTATGCACGTGTCAAATTAAATGGTAAGAACAATGTGCTGCAATTAAGGTAATGACAAGGAACGCGTCCATTTTAAAGTGTTTGCAGTGTCCAGCTAAATTGCATAACTGATCTTAGTTGATTCTGTCCATGATACAAGGTAGAGACCTCATTTTGTACAATAACACTTACGGATGACACAATATTACCTGAAGTATAAATACGAGATGAGTGTATTAATACTGTTGTTAACAACAGCAAGCCCTTTATCCAAGGTATCTTGGTCAATTTGGCATAAACATAATGCAGCTTCCAGTTGCAACAGTTTCCAGAGTTCATTATAAGCAGCATAAACAAATTGTTTCAATTGTGGGGATTTTGAACCCAAAAGGAAATCAGATATATTTATATCTTCGAATAGCAGAGAAAGATGTTGGTTCACGGCAGACAATGTGGAGTGTTCTAACCATTGTTGACATAATTTACCTACAGAATAAGTAGTAACAGTTTTGGAATGCGGGGTTTGTGGATAACGTGGATCAGGTCTATTTAATTTGAACCCAAAAGTAGTATTCACGAAACAAAAATGACAAACATTGTGCTGATGGCCATACTGTCCACCCAGTTGGAGCCATCATAGAAGAATTAACTGTACTGTTTTGTATCGTACTATCTAGTTGATCTTCAGTATAATTCTGCCAATTATCAACAAGGGCCAAGGATGGAATAGTGGGAGTATTCAATTCCTTAATCTTAGCCAAACCCAGACAAGTAGTCTGTTGGACTGTGTCATTAAAAAGATAATTTGCATAGGTATCAGACATGCACGAAATAGTGATTCTGTACCTTGGACTTGCCAGGACTTAGTGCCCCATATCGATTTTAAGTTATTATTATCCTACCAGTAATCATATCCTTTCAGGGCTAGGTTGTCAATAAAAAGAGATGTATATATTAACTTGGTCTTGGTAAGCATATATTTTTTTGAGAGAGTGTGAACCAATTTAAAATAGTATGATACCGGGTCTGAGAGGTTATAACCCGTAAAATAAGTGTACTACATCTTTTGTGTTTTGGAACTACCCTGAGATGGAGTTGGGCAATGTTCCAATTGAGTATAATTATTTTGGGGACACTGTCGGTTAGCCCTATGCAAAAAATGATGCCAATAATGTTGATAACAATAAATTGGCATAGTTAGCAGAATTTAAATATAAATCCTCAGTATCAAAGACAGTACAATATTGCAATTCAGAAAACATAGAATTCACAGCATCAACGTCCCAATCATCCGATTGCAACGCACGCACAATTAAATCACCGATGGAAACACGGAATACATATGGTATCTGCAGGGTCTCCGTAGAACCGAAAACATCAAATGGTACTTTATCCCATATAATTTCATCAGTGACAGGGACCGCTGAAATGTTAACAAGGGACTGGTCTCTTTTCATTTCATGCGAGGAGGAATGTGGGGCCAACACCCTGTCGACAAGTTCTGAAGCAGAACGTTCTGGCAGGTAATGGCCATTAATCAAAACAAAAAAAACACAAATCCAATCCACATGAACAAAAATACCATGGAGACCACGATCCAGACATATGTCCAAGGTGGAACCAGATAAGTGCGTTTTAACCAGGAGATGAAAACACAAATCCGCACTGGTGGTGGGAATAAGACAGAAGAATTGTCTGAAGAAAAGTTATCTTGATCGATATAGTAACCAGAAGAACTCAGCTGGAATAACAGAGGCTGGGATTCTGGATGTAAAATTGAGGCTTGCACCACCGAAGGGACCTCAAGAGACGGATCAGAATAAATGATTTCCATTGTGGAGTGTGACAAAGGTTAAACAGGCACCAAGTCAACTGAAGACTCGACATTCCCCTCCGGCAGCCGGGGAGAATCAGAAGTAATGGAGCTCACAGGCTGTAAAGGAATATCTTGCGTTGGGACACCTCTAGGCATGCTATTGAGGATTGGCCAAATGGTGTAGCTTGACATGTTCAATTGAAACAAAGTGATTGTCTTTGTATGCTGGAAGTCGAGGTAAAATCACAGTCTGGGTACCCTGAAGACCAGGCACTGGAACAGGAGCACAGTAGAAGGGACCGAATTCTTTCTTGATCGCCACCTTTTCACGAACCAGTTCTCCAACTTTAGGAAGCCAGCTAGTAACAGGAATCAGGGCTGCTGCATCTGACGGCGGAGACGAAGGCAAATGGGGTTTAGCTAGAGCATCACAACACTTCTGTAGATCCTGTAAGACAGCACAGTGGTTATCTACATCAAAGGTGGCAGCTGCCGCCACAACATCTAGAACGTCAATGTCTGGAACATACATCTTGATGCCAAAGAGCATTTTGTACGGGTTCCTCCCACCCAGAGATCTTCTTGGGAGATTATTAAGAGCACGTTGAACCCCATTAAGATGAGTTAACCAGCCATGGCCCTGTAATGGTGTGGCCGAGTCAGACGCCACAGACCCTTCCTTCCTCAATGACACTGAACTCTGGAATTAGGGAAAGGGCTGTTTATTGAAGCTTTTCCCTTGTCTTTTGGTTTGTAGTCCCAATACTTCTTGGGGAGTGGTTATAACAACAACAACAACAAAATAAAGGAAGAAGAAGATTGTCTTTGTCTATGGTCTGTATCGCAGACCAGGGAGTGATGTCAGACAGGAACTCAGACAGAGGAAAAAGTCAGAAGAGGGATTTGCTGTTGTCGTCGTCCCTCGTCTTGCTTCTGGTTTCCACAGCATTGGGGTTGTCTCCTCAGGAGGGAAACGGGAAGAAAAACAAAAGACAGGGTCAAGATGCTGCCCTAACAGTATATACGGGGGGGGGCTTGTGCACCCTTCACCAGTGCCCTATCTATGTGTCGTACCTAGGTGGAGGAGTAATCCGTGAGTTTAGGATGGTGTGGCCCGTCAACCTGCCCACCAGCCCTTTAAAGACAACAAAGGTGTGCTGGGCACTTGCCTGAACCCACGACCCTCCAGGGCCGTGGGGAGGGGAGTCGCAGCCTCTGTTTCCCTCTTTGGAGTACTGGACTCTGGCACGGTGCTCCCTGAGCCGTCTCCTGCAGCGGAATCTTACTCCTCGTGGGGAAAGGCTCCGAACTCTTACGGCACGTCCGGTTCCTCCCGTAGCGGGCTGGCCTCTCATTTTCTGGCGATCTCCTGTGTCTCCGTCTCCTCATCTGTCGTTTTTCCTTCCTCCTCTCTCCCTGTTGGCGCCGTCTTTTCGTTACCCCAGGCTCCGGCCACCTGATCCCGTGTTGCCGGAAAGAGACTTCCGGACTCTGCTGGGAGTGTTGGAGCGCTAAGCTCACTTCCTGGCCAGGGCAGGGCGGCCGCCATGTTGGATTTGTCGGGGTAGCTCCCCGTCACCGCCTCGGACTGCTCACAGGCCCGTACCTAATACCCTTGCTGTTAAGGATTGCTTTAAGTCACGGTTTATCTACTCCACCACAGAATTGCCCACGGGCATATATGGAGACGAGAAATGCACCTGCACTCCCATTGACCTCATCGAATCACTGTAAGCCTTATAGGTGAAAGCCGGACCCTGGTCTGAATGGAAAGCGCCACAATCATAAGTTCCGACAAAGACATGCAAATCCTTTCTAACAGTTTGAGTGTCAGCTCAGTGCTGTGGCCAGATCCAGAACAATCTAGTGCAAGAATCCACTGCAACCAAAATGTATTTGAAAGCATTAACAGATATAAGAGGACCGCAATTATCGAGATAAATGCAGCCAAAGGGATGATTGGAAATGAAAAGATGTATCTGAGGTGGTTGCGACACAGTAGAACTTTTAATTTGCTGGCAAACGTTGCAACAAAGAACATATCGGAGAGTCTGCTGGTATAAATCGCGCCACCAATAGCGTTGCTGTAAAAGAGAAATAGTGGCGGCCACTCATGCATGTGCAGAAGCAATCCCTTCATGGGCGGTCACTATCAAAGAGTGTCTGCAGTCAAGGTTGGGGATCAGACGATCACCAACACCAGGAATGGTCATAAAGAGAACTTTGTCAGCAGTGAAGTGGTAAGAATAGCGAGAAGGAAACCCTTGAGGAAAGGGAGTACCATCCTGAGTTGCGGCTATGGCCGCCAAAATGTCACCATCAATTTTAGTCAAAGAATGTGTGACTGCTGCTACTTTAACTGTGGCTACTGCAGATTTGGCTGCTTCTTCAGCCATTGAATTTCCAACAATGTGCGCTCCCGCACCCTGATGTCCCAGTGTACTTACAACATGTGTAAGTGGCAGGTGTTCTTTAAGATCGGCCACTCGAACCCAAAGCGTTTTATGCTTTATTGTGTTACCTTTGGAATCCCGAAAATCATTTTGTTTCCAAAAAACAAATTCTCATTGAAAGACTGTATGCAATAAAAAGAATCACACACAACAAGGGTGGGTAATTCAGGATCAGCAAACTCGAGAGCCCTCAACTCGACCAGCTGGGCCGTGCAGTCCCCAAGGGACTAGGTATGAACCAAAGTAGAGTAAAAAAACTCCATCTGCCATTGTACCCACAATAGCTCAAGCTGCAGAATAAGTCTGCTTAGAACCAAGAGCCGGTTGAGTTGCACCATCAGTGTAAATGATACATTTATACTGATCAACGGGAAGAACAGAATAAGGTAGAGGGTGAACATGTTTATACTGAAGCAACTCTTGTGTTTGCAAGGAAGGGTCAAAAACAAAGCTGACATCAGCGGACGTCAAAGACGTAGCCCATTGAATCAAACGGGGATGCAGAGCTTTAGAATTAGGAACACTAGTGTTTGTGACCACCTCTACGGCTGGCACAGGCGAAAAAAATGTGTTTACCTTGAGCAAGAGGGAGTTCTTTTAGAATAGCCATTTGCACAGCAGTCAATTTTTTTTCAGTAGAAGAGAAACAGAATTCCGCAGGATTATACAGATGCAATTTATAAGCAATTGAGACAGTATCACCCTCGTTGAATGTCACATAAGTGAAGCCGATTGAACCAGGCAAAATCCAGATGACCAAGTTGGTAGTATTCAACCAAGTCTGTAAGGATTGCGTAGCAAGCAAATCAGAGTGTAAAGCATGCAACACAGCGGTGTGTTCCGGAAGACAGGAGGAAGTAGAAAAGGATTGGTGTGTCAAGGCATAAAGAGGTTTGATACACTGAGCATAGTCAGGAATGTAAGTCCTGCCAAAATTTAGAAAACCAAGCAGTGACTGCAATTTTTTAAGGGTAGATGGAGGTTGCAATTAAGCACACTTCTCTAAAAAACTGGGGTGCTAAACCCCGACCCTCATTAGTCAGTTCATAACGAAGAAAAAGAATGGCAAGAAACGCAATATGCAATTTCACAAAATTGAATTTGTAGCCAAGAGCAGCGAATCACGTGATGATGCGATCCACGCTTGCAAGATGAAGATTCAATTCATCATCTATCAGGTATATGTCATCAACATAAGAGAAAGCGTCAGGCTCAATATCATGCAAAAGGGACACAATACGTGCCGCAAAGACCCCGGGGCTATTCTATACCCCATGGATAGTCTTGCGAATCGCCTCTGGGAACCTAGGGCGCTGAACGCAGACAAGTCTCGACTCTTAGGAGCCAGGTTATGATTGAAAAATCCATTTGAAATATCTAGTGTAGTTTTGAACTTTTTACGCACGGTATTATTTATTAAAGCTGTACCATGTGTGTTTCGCCCTAAGTGGGATGGGTATGTCCAGACGTGGGTCCCTTGCTCACTGTGCCACTGGATTCAAGCTAGCCTGGCTGAAGAAGGGTGACATACCCTGAAACCGGTCCCAGGATGCTTGTTTCCGGTCCAGGAGGACCTGGCCTGGCAGTTCGGTCTGGACTGTTCCCATGGGGCACAGGGTCAAGACTGATTTGCATATGGCTGGGTCCAAACTGGGGTGGCGTAGTGGGCAAAAGAACGATGGATTTAACCCAGATCTTTTGACTGGGGGAGAATGTTTGCATTGTCAGCATTCCGTCCATCATTTGTTTGCTTTAACACTTTTCGCCCTAAGTGGGATGGGTATGCCCAGACGTGGGTCCCTTGCTCACTGTGCCACTGGATTCAAGCTAGCCTGGCTGAAGAAGGGTGACATACCCTGAAACCGGTCCCAGGATGCTTGTTTCCGGTCCAGGGAGGACCTGGCCTGGCAGTTCGGTCTGGACTGTTCCCATGGGGCACAGGGTCAAGACTGATTTGCATATGGCTGGGTCCAAACTGGGGTGGCGTAGTGGGCAAAAGAACGATAGATTTAATCCAGATCTTTTGACTGGGGGAGAATGTTTGCATTGTCAGCATTCCGTCCATCATTTGTTTGCTTTAACACTTTTCACCCTAAGTGGGATGGGTATGCCCAGACGTGGGTCCCTTGCTCACTGTGCCACTGGATTCAAGCTAGCCTGGCTGAAGAAGGGTGACATACCCTGAAACCGGTCCCAGGATGCTTGTTTCCGGTCCAGGGAGGACCTGGCCTGGCAGTTCGGTCTGGACTGTTCCCATGGGGCACAGGGTCAAGACTGATTTGCATATGGCTGGGTCCAAACTCGGGTGGCGTAGTGGGCAAAAGAACGATGGATTTAACCCAGATCTTTTGACTGGGGGAGAATGTTTGCATTGTCAGCATTCCGTCCATCATTTGTTTGCTTTAACACTTTTCGCCCTAAGTGGGATGGGTATGCCCAGACGTGGGTCCCTTGCTCACTGTGCCACTGGATTCAAGCTAGCCTGGCTGAAGAAGGGTGACATACCCTGAAACCGGTCCCAGGATGCTTGTTTCCGGTCCAGGGAGGACCTGGCCTGGCAGTTCGGTCTGGACTGTTCCCATGGGGCACAGGGTCAAGACTGATTTGCATATGGCTGGGTCCAAACTGGGGTGGCGTAGTGGGCAAAAGAACGATGGATTTAACCCAGATCTTTTGACTGGGGGAGAATGTTTGCATTGTCAGCATTCCGTCCATCATTTGTTTGCTTTAACACTTTGTTGTACCTTGACTCCCATGTTATACTTGCCCTCTCTGTGGAATCTTTATGTGATGTCACCTTACAGAATGTTGGGAGTCAAAGAGCCACAGTTGGCTGGGCTGAGCAGCATGCTGGCTGCTCCTGGTGGGGTCTTGATTGGGTCTTCACTGGATCTTGAATAAATCTACTTGAATCACACTAATCTGCGTGGACTCAATTACTACAAGTTTTTGGCGACGATCTTCAAAAGAACCTGCACCTACCACCTCTTCAGGACCTCAAGCCACTCTAAAAACACAGGACCTACTGCAATCTCAAGTTAAGCTAAGTCAACTGCCATCCTGACCCCACCAGTGACCTCCTATTGGTCGCCCACAGCAGTCTGCCAGTTGTTCCTGTGCGCCTGGGGAAGTGCCACTACAAGAGCTGCCCATCCTGTCTTTGGCGTCTACTCCCCACTACCTCATTGCGTCCTGTGCTGTGCCATCGTCTGCGTTTTGTGCTGTGCCTTCCGTGAGGGTAAGCCTACGTCTGGACTCTACGTGTTTTGTACTGTGCCTGAACTGAGGGAAAGCCAGTTTTACTGTCTGCTAAGCCACACATCAAAGCCTACACTGTCTGGTGAAGAAGTGTGTTTCTACATGTGTGCGCCTCCTGTTCTAATCTGGTCCTGCTGTTCCTACAGTATCTCAAAAAGTCAGTTCCTGTGGTTCCTGATGATTTTCAAGAACCAGTGCCTGGAGTATCACTGGTAATCTGCTTTCACAATACGGTCACCTGCATAGCCCTGCAAGACTGTCAGCAGTCTCTCCAGCAAAAAGGCTTCTCAGAGGTGCAACCATCTTGCGAATCGTGCCGTGTTCCCTGTGTTATTTGGGCCCTCAATCTATGTGGGAAGTGTCGTGCTCTGACAGCAAGAGTGTTGTTATGTTCTTGCAGCCACTACATGAGAGGTGTTTTATTTCGCTCCAGAGGCGCAACAGGTTTGCACATTTGAGTTGGGTAAGGCACTTTTGGTCTTTGTTTCTTGGGCTACTCTGAGACTTCAAATCTGCAGTGCTCAACCGCCGATTTGAATTTTAAAAATTAACTCTACGCGAGGCAGATTCTCCACGCGCTTACCTGCCTCAGTCCTGCTCATTGTCCCGACCTGTCTCTGAGTCTTGGTTGTGACGCACTCTTCTCCTCTGCTACGGATGCCCTCATGAGTTCGGAGCACGTCCATGCCGTGAGCCACCCGGCATGACGTGATCCAACGTGCCGCCATTCCTGATTTCAGCTGTGTCCAGTGGATCTTCTGTGACGCACAGATCTTCTTCGATCCTGCTATTGCCACGGACGTTTGGGTGCACTCATTTGCTGCTAGCCATCCGGCATGCCGTCAGAGATGCGTGCCACCAGTATCTTCATGTTACCTTCCACGTCTCACTTTGCCAATCACGCATCTGTCTGACATGACAGTTTCAATAAAGTTATTTGAAGTCTGCGAGCCGACTGGAGCGCTGTCATGTGAAGATGTTCTACATGTCGTCTCATCTCTTGCTTCCTTTGTGTTCAAGTTTATTTCAGGTATTTTTGTTGCATTCTCCATGTTGTCATCGTAAGTGCTGGAGGACAGTTGAGGTACTGTTATTACGATCTCCATGTTCTTGTCGGAAGCGCTTGAGCACATTTGAGGACGTCAACTGTCGTTTCCTTGTACATTTATCAGGGTGACAGAGACACTATGTTTTTCTCTTATTTTTGCATATGGTGTTGCTGAGTCCTGATGCCAACAGCTCAAATTTCCTATGTGCAGTGTTTGATGTTACAGTGTCTGGTGCGCTTTACTAGAGCATACCTCGTGAAAATGTGTTTTTCTAGCTTGTTTACTGCAAATGTTTTCAGCTTTCTATGTATATGTCTGGTTTACTTTTTACGACTTACGTTTTAATTGCTAGACATGTTCCTGATGGTGCCATTTTAGCCTTGCTTACATTTTGTTCCCTCATGCAATGGTGAGTAGTAGCTCACCGGTACTCGGGTGAGTACTCGCTTCCGGGCGTGGATCACTGATCTACCTTCAACACTATTGTCCATGGACCCTAGGTATACGCCAAGTTGGTAAACGCTGTCAAGAGTCCATTACATTATTCTGTTTTTATACTATTCCGTTTTCCCTCCCATAGAGGATCTAAGCAAGGGTTCGCTGTCAAGAGTCCATTATGCATGCTATATTTTGCATGGGTTTCTACACATGTATTCGAGTTCCTACCCAAATATTCCTTTCACCGTTGGAATATGTCATGAGTTCCTACTCATATGTGTGTTATGTCAACACACTTACACCTACTTTTATGTGTGTTATGTCAACACACTTACAGTACTCCAGTTCTACCCTGTCACAGGGGATCCATGCAGAGGTTTCAGTCCTTTTGCTTTAGTACAGGTTCCTACCCGTACGCTTTCAAATGTACCCGTCTACAGGGTGTGTCCATGCGAAGGTTACAGTCCTTTCGCATTAGTCAATTTTACCTGTGTTCTATCCCTTACACGAGGGTTGGTGTCTTCCTCCTGGAAGCTATGCGAAGGTTTTAGTCCTTTCGCATTATCATATGGGTTCCTATCCATATCTGTTTTTATCGTATGGGTTCCTACTCATATTCCAATGTTTCACTGTATGCGAGTACTATTTTGCTCAAAGTGCTCAATTTCAAATGCTATTTTTTTTTGTTCGTGGATGGTTTGTCCAGTGCTGGTTTTATTCAAAAATGACAGTTTAGCATTTGCACATCTCAATGCATGTCAAGTTGGGAACGTTTGTCAACGCTCCAACACTATGTCAATTAAGTTTCCAAGGGCATGCGGTTCTATCTCAATGTCATTCTGGTGTTTATCCAAGCCAGTGGTCACACGTATTTACATGAGTGCAATTTCCACGTCCTGGAGGTACTTTTCTATGGTGCTCACCATACGGTATCTTTCTAACGTTATGCGAGCCAAAGTACAATCTAAGTGATATGTAGGCGAATGCAAATGTTTGTTATTTTTTTAACAATGTTTTCTTCACAGGATTCTACATTGTGTTATTTCTATTCAACTCAGTTCTAGTGCTCTTTTGTCTCTATGTTCTTGCTTGCATGCAGTTTTCTCTTGTTGGGATGGCCTAATTCCATTTACATGCATTCACTTACACACTCTCTATAATTCAACTTAAACATTCTCTATTATTCAACTTCTCATTTATTTCAATCTGCATGGATGTGTACAATTACTCAATAATCTCAGAGTTCATCCTGTCCTGCAGTATTCCCTAGTTGCGATTATATACACTCTCAACATTTCTAGTGCTCTATTATGTCTAGCATTTCTATGTGCATGCGTGGGAATCCTAGCTGGGATTGCACACCTCTATTCTCGTCCATTCTACTAGTATTCTCTAGTTGAGATTACAATGGTCAAATCTATCCTCGAATGTTAGGTTTCTCATGTTTCTAGCGCTGCTTTCCTGCATGTGTTTTTCCAGCATGCTGTTTCTCACCTTTGCTATTCCTTCTTTCCATTCCAATCTCTTTTTAGTTCAAAATGCTCAATTTCAAATGCTATTTTTTTTGTTTGTGTGTGTTTTCTCCAGTGGTGTTTTGTTCTCAAAAATGGAAATTCAAGGTTAACCTTTACATAAGGTTGTTCTCAAATGTCCGCTGTGTGATATGTATGTAGTTGAATTTTAGTTCAATGGTGTATATACTTGTATATGACCGTACTTACATGCTCTCAAGATTTCAATTACTCAATTTTCTCTGTTGGGCGATTGTCAATGTACATGAATGTGTTCAGTTAATTTATTACCACAATGTACGTGCATGTCTGCAGTATTCCACGTTCGAGATTGCATATCTCAATTTGTATACATTCCAGTAATATTTCCTAGTTGGAATTATATTGTGTTGTACTTTCCACGTACTACTCTACATGGATGCGTGCAGTATTCCTTAGAGCGATTGCCTCCTGTCGCACCTGTCTGTCTATGCTGCCACGTTTTAGCTACATCTATTTTACGTTCCAATGTTTCACTGCGTGCAGTATTCCTTAGAGCGAATGCGTTTATCAATTCATTTTATCGATTTGCATGCATTCCAGTTGTATTCCTTAGTTGGGAGTACATTGTGTTGTATCTATCACGATACTCATGGTTCAAATGGTCACCTTCAACAGTTCATTTACTCGATTTTTTTTTCAATGTGTGACTTTTATGAGGTTGTCAATTTTTGTTGCTGGCGGTCAACATTTCAATATTTTTTTCAATGCTTGACCTTTTGAGGTTGTTGATATGGGGGTCATCCCTCTCAATTTTTCAATGTTTCTTCAATATAACCTTCACTAGGTTGTGGGGTTATTCTCCTCTATTTTTCAATGTGTGACCCTTTACGAGGTTGTCTCGATTTGGGTTTTCCAAAGTATCCTGCGTGCTGTATTAACACAGTTACATTACTACAGTGCACGGTATGGTTTTTCCACACGAAGTTGGTCCTTACACTGAGATGTGTATGGGGAGAAGTACTAGTTTTGTGCACAACGCATCTCCATCCCAAGAGATTTGTCATGGGTTCCCACCCATGCATTCGTGTTTACATATTTAGCTTACGTTTACCCTTTTTGTCTGCATTTTCATGCTTTCATTGCTAGTATGTACGGTTTGTATTGAATTTTCTTCTATGAGATATACACTGTTATTTTTGTATTACAATCTTATCGTATTATTATGATAATGGTGTTTGGATGAGGAATCCCTCTTACTTTTCCTCATCTTCCTTATTTCTTTCTTCATTTCTGTTTTCCTTCTTATGTATTCTTCTCGTGTCTCTTGTGTATTCTGAACTTTCCTCTGCTTTTCTGTCGTGTTTCCTTTCTCTGCGCTCATCGCAGCCTGTAGCCCTGTGTTATGTTAGCTTTCCATTTTCAGCCTCATTTCATTCCTGTTCTGGCCTGTGTGTGTGCATTGTGGCAGTCTTTTGTGTTTCTTTTTCTCCTCTTCTCTGATGTCGTTATTTCTTTTCTTTTCTGTTGTGTATAGAAGGGAGGATGGTTGCTATGTTTTTGTTATCCTTTCTTCTCTGCTTCTCAATTTCGTTCATGTTGCTCTTCATTCGATGGTTTTACGCTTCTGTTTCTTTGTGTCTCCTCTTTCTCGGTTCTTCTCTTTTCTTTTCTCATTGTCCTTTTTTTATTAAGAAGAAAGGAGGATATGTTGTACCTTGACTCCCATGTTATACTTGCCCTCTCTGTGGAATCTTTATGTGATGTCACCTTACAGAATGTTGGGAGTCAAAGAGCCACAGTTGGCTGGGCTGAGCAGCATGCTGGCTGCTCCTGGTGGGGTCTTGATTGGGTCTTCACTGGATCTTGAATAAATCTACTTGAATCACACTAATCTGCGTGGACTCAATTACTACACACTTTTCGCCCTAAGTGGGATGGGTATGCCCAGACGTGGGTCCCTTGCTCACTGTGCCACTGGATTCAAGCTAGCCTGGCTGAAGAAGGGTGACATACCCTGAAACCGGTCCCAGGATGCTTGTTTCAGGTCCAGGGAGGACCTGGCCTGGCAGTTCGGTCTGGACTGTTCCCATGGGGCACAGGGTCAAGACTGATTTGCATATGGCTGGGTCCAAACTGGGGTGGCGTAGTGGGCAAAAGAACGATGGATTTAACCCAGATCTTTTGACTGGGGGAGAATGTTTGCATTGTCAGCATTCCGTCCATCATTTGTTTGCTTTAACACTTTTCACCCTAAGTGGGATGGGTATGCCCAGACGTGGGTCCCTTGCTCACTGTGCCACTGGATTCAAGCTAGCCTGGCTGAAGAAGGGTGACATACCCTGAAACCGGTCCCAGGATGCTTGTTTCCGGTCCAGGGAGGACCTGGCCTGGCAGTTCGGTCTGGACTGTTCCCATGGGGCACAAGGTCAAGACTGATTTGCATATGGCTGGGTCCAAACTGGGGTGGCGTAGTGGGCAAAAGAACGATGGATTTAACCCAGATCTTTTGACTGGGGGAGAATGTTTGCATTGTCAGCATTCCGTCCATCATTTGTTTGCTTTAACATGTTTTGCACTTCAAGGCATGACTATTCAAATGTCTGTAATCCAAAACAATGCAATAGGAACCATCAGGTTTCAAAATCGGAAAGAGATGATTATTCATGGCAGAGACACAGGGTTCAATTACACCCTGATATTCTAATTGAGTAAGAATCTCTTTCATGGACGCCTTAGCGTCACGTTTAGTTGGATATTGTGGCTGCGGCTGAGGAGTAGAACGTATGGGAACAACAAGTAAAGGAGAATCCATATCCCAATCCGCCTGGTTGCGGTATAAGGCAGGGGCCAAAGCAAAAGCCCACTCAGAAGCATAAGCATACCTAGTCTCATCAGGGACTAATTGCGCAAAAAAAGGTATAATCACATCCTCGCCTTGAGGACACTCAAGGAATTTAGTCCCTCACTTTGTTTCCAGTCTTCAGTCTCATGTTCCATTTCCCAAGGCCCTTAAAACCTGGCTTTTTACTCTTTAACCGATAGGCAGCGGGATCAACTTGTTGCTCCTTCTCCCCCCGTCTAAGACTAACTGCTTCCAGCGCCTTGATTCCTTTGGGCAACTGTTGCGCTCCAAAAGTATTTTTTTATTCATTCATTATAGTACCACTATAGTAGCTGACAATCCAGCACATGTGACAGCACTGGTATATATCAAATTGTGATGACCTGCACACTGCAAAAGGTCCTCGAGGGTTATAGTAATAATCTGCACATTTCAGCTGACCTCTATGTCTATAGTAGTGACTTAAACACATGGACAGGACTGTATCTCTTTAGGCGGCTTGTTGTGAATAAATTTCTGATCTCTAGCACCCAGTAAAAGATATTTATATCAACAAAAGTGGCAACGTCTGGAATAAGAAGCCCAACCAGCAACTGGCCACTGTTGTTTCTTGTAAAGGTTGCAGCAACCTCAAACTTTGAAAAGTTTTCTCCAGATAAATGAGTGAGGAATTGACGTAGTGCCTGAATGGCAAAGCTACTGAAGAAATCAAGTGACTAGTCGAGTATGAGAGGGTTACTGAATCCGGTTTCTAACTCTGCATTCGTGAATTTTTATATTTATGATGAGTGATCCAAAACCCAAAGCCCCAAAATCCAAATAAAAGATAAGACAGGATGAACCACTCACACTTAATATGCAACAGCATGAGATCTCTTAGTGAGTAACTCAATTCCTAAGGCATATACTACTGCCCACCAGTCTCTGTGTGCTGTGTTCAGCGTAGGAAGATGACTGATGCTTAGTGGTGGGGTTTGTGGCCACAGATAAGACCATGGAGGTGATACTTCCAGTGTGCAGACTCCAGTTCCCAGATTGCCCAGGCTTCTATCTCTGAAAGACCAAATCTGAATGCTTGCTGTACTCACAGCAAGGCATCCTTGCTGGGAATCTTATGTTGAATGATAATGTCTTTAGAACTGCTTATCTGTCAAGTGGTTCAATGTTATGTGCAACACATTCATTTAATATTGTGTTTTAAGGTAACCTCACTTTGCATTCCTTGACCTTTACCTGTACCTTTGACTTTACTTTTTAGGTTTGCACCTAAAAACTCCAACATGCAATGTGCTGTTGGGTAAAAGGTGGGGTGGTTCAAGGGATGGTTCACGGGGTCACACAAAACATGGGTCCACTTGGCAACTGCACATTTTGCATGCTGTGATTTGTAAACCCATGCTTCAATTATAAAAGTTTAACTAAAGTCACAAAACGTAACATGCCGTTGGCTAAACAGCAAATATGACTCGGTGTACCTTACGTAACAGCAGCTGTGAAGAGGAGCCAAGTAGTGTACCCTTATGGGTGGGTGAATCAGGCTATGGTGATTGTACTGCTTCCCTTTTCCTATGCGCAACCTAATCACCATAAGACATCAGCTATGAGCGGTTCACTTCCTGCAGGGCACGTTCAGTTACACTAACACACCTTTTGTATGTGTCTTAAGGAGAACATTCCAGTATCTGGGGGCTCAAACATGTCTGTTTTTTGTGCCTGCCCCTGCTTTGAACCCAAAGCTTTCAAATCATCATGTTATTGCCGTTAGCACCTCACTCGGTCATGGGTTTTGCTTTGTATTCTGGCACTTGGAGTTTGTTTTGCTCACTATGAATGCAGAATTACAAGGGCCAATAATCAAAGAAAAAAAGATCTACTCACATGTGACATGGGGAAAACAGCAAGCACTGTGACCTTCTCCATCATTGTGCAATATTGCCCAGTCTCAATTTTTTTTTAAAGTTTCGTGTAGTGCCAAGATGCCACCTTTGGGATGCTTTAGGGGGCTTTGGGATAAAACGAATACACATATACAAAATGACAATATTGGCATTGCAAAAACACGGACTGGCATGATGTAATCAATGTTCATCAAAGGGCGTGAGATGGGTGGTGAGACTTCTTTACATAAACAGCTACCTGCATGTTGCCATATGAAAAGGCCTGTTTATGTGTAACACCATCAGCCACCCATGCCTTTATAACCGACAACACTTTGCATGCTTAGATTTTTTAGGTCATACTATTGATTGTAAAATAAAACTACAAGTTCCAGAATGCAAAGTGCTGTTAAGTTTCTAGGACTGTCTGACTGTGTCACAAATGTCATGGGACCACTTAGCAGCTCAGTATGTTCTGAAAATAACTGTGATACTTTTTTTGGCAGGGGTGAGGGGACAAGAATGTTTGTCTTTTCCATTAACAAAAAACATCGGCACTTGTAGTTCCTACTGTAGTGCTTGCAGAGTGCTGCCAATGCAGGCATTAGCAATCATTGCTGCTAAGCAGCTCCATGTCATGTGTGACACCTACAGTTGTAACTTGAGAGCAAAACTACAGAAACTACATGTCCCAGAATACAACGTTCTGTTGGTTAAAAAAAGACTGCCAAATGTGACCTCCATAGCAAGGCGGGCAGCTAGTAGCTATAAAAGAGAGTGAAACTTGACATGGCCACTGTTACACCTGCATCATTTTAATCAACCAGTGTCTCTTGGCAGCAAACTATGTTATGGTAACATTGTTGTCACTTATCAAGCCAAGTCATTTTGGGAATGAGACAGAGAAATCTGATCTTACTAGCTTAAAATCACATGCTATGTTTTGGAACAGGTGTTAATCATAAATTGTGGCCAGTAAAGTTGTGGTTTCTTAAAATAGTGTTAGTTTTGTAAAAAAAGCATTTGTCTGAAAGTTTCTTAGAGACTATTCTCCCTAATGCTCTATCACAGTCAGCGGTGACTGTGGTTTTCTGGCACTTACAATCCTACTACACCTTTGGCTGGCATGCAACATTGCACATAAGTGACAAGTTAAGCATTTTGCTTTTCCAGTTTATGATTAAACATGGCATGCCTGTCCCTTGGTATCATAAGACATTACATCCTCCTTGTTTACCACTTGGTTCACCCAAGCTTTCTTACACTCTGTGCTTTAAGTGGGACGAAAAAGGTGTGGAGTCTGTAAGAGAGTTGTGGCCAAAGAACTGTAATGAGGAATCCTTTCCAAGAGGACTGGCCTGTGTAATTAAGGGCATGGCTTAAAACATGTGAATTAAAATCATGTGTGTTGATGCTCTAAAATAATGAATAGGCTCAATGCGTAACATCGGGAATAGCTGAGTCTTCATAAAACTGAGCTCAAGCCAATAAAATAAACTTACATGTGACAGAATACCAAGTTAAACCTTATAGGCTTATTCAAAATCAAGATGATTATAGAAGGCAAAAAGTAATTAGTTAGTCAATTAGGAATTAGCTCAAATAAAATAGTCAAAGTCATAATCTGCAATGAAACCAAAACAATTAAGGTTCCTACCTATGCAGATTATTGGTTGGCGGAAACTCTCACCATGTCACAAAGGCTCATTTAGATTCCTAAAGGAGCTAAGGAAAACAAGAACATCCATAGATACAACTATAATCTCTGGACATATATACAGACATTAATTTTTTTGAATTCTTATGTATATCATTTTTATTTATATTGTATATATAGAACAAATTATTTAAAGTAGAATTAACTTTAAATATTTTTTTTCTACCCACCCCCCCACCCCCCTTTATTATGAAAAGATATGACAAAGCCTGTAGGCCCAACTTACTTATTGTGAGAAGCATGTGTTAAACGCACTAGGTTTTTATGGGTGGATTGGTATTACACTGTGCTAAGGCCTGTATTAAGGTATTTTACTACATGAAATCTCACAGATTACCTCAGTAAGCAAGTAGTTTTGGTGACTCACCCAAGAAAACCATGGGGACAGAAGATTTGCACTATGATAGTGTGATTTTATATTGATTTGAAAAGTTACGACAAAGACATTAGGCTGATTTATTTATTATGATGTGTATATGTAAAAGACAATAGGCCTTTAAGGGTGGATTGTTTTTGCACCATGTTAAAGCCTGCAGATGTATTTTCATACATGAAACGTCACAAGTTACCTTTGTAGACAAGGGTTTTGGTATTGATTACCTACTTTTACACAACTTAGAGGTGTCAGTATCTTGTAACAAAAAACATTTTTTTTAAAACATACATACACAGAAATATATATACATATAAATACATATAGGGGTTTGGGTCAGCCTTCTTCTGCCACTGATCTTTATGAGTGTCCTTTACACTCTGCTTCTATCCATGACCCCATACAGCATGGGTCAGTGCATGGGTACTCACAAACATTTTCCCAGAGGCCACAAAGTATTGTCTGCGGTGTGACTGAGGGCCGCACTGATGCCAGCAGGATGGCAGTCGGGCGATATGGGGTTTGTAAGGTGGGTGTACGGGAAGCGAAGCATGTACATGTAGTGGCTGAATTGCACAATGCGAAAACCAGAAAACCTGGGATCAATCCTACCTTCCCCACTTGATCAAATTGTGTGAACCTAGGCATTTGTTTTTTTTTTCCCACTTTGCCTCCTTTTCCTTCTTTTTTTGTTTGATTTAATTTCCTATGATGTTTTCCATTTATAATAGCAACCCAGGCCACCCAGAGGGTGCACATGACAACTGACATGCCTTTTAGTTCACTATTGGCATTGTTGTCAGGGTCGGTGGAAGCATAAATGTTTCTAAATTCATGTTTGAAAACTATCATTTTAAAAGAAAAACTCTAAATACAGTGATATCATCGGATGTACGAAGGTGAAAAAGTTCTGCATGTTAATGAACTACCCGTTTTTAGGTCGAGCCTAAAGTAGCGCGCAAGCGGTGCTTCTGGCAAAGACTTTATGTAGTGGGCATTTGAAAGCTGACCACACGCTCGTGCACAATGGCCTTTTCCCTGCGGTTACCCGCAGGGCAGCCATCTGTTTGCAATTATCGTGCCCAGACGCGGGCGCGATGATTGAAAACACATGGCCATTGTGCACGAGCGTGTGGTCAGCTCAGCACTGCCGCGCTCGCTCACCCCCGCTCCTCTCTCACGCTGCCGAAAGCAGAGCCTGCCCTCTGTCACTAATGACGTGCCCCACACACCTCGCTCTGCCTCTCTGTCTTGCTCGCCCCTCCCCCACCACAGAGCACGTCTCGTTTTAAAACTTGTTATTGTGGCTGTTGAGAAATCGCTCATTTGTTTTCATTGTAGAGTTAAGTGTTTAAAAATAGAGGCTGATATGAAGCAGTTCTCAAATTACTGCCGGCTCTGAGACCCAGTGGGACCCGAGCGACTGGAAGCATTGCTCTCTTGGAATCCGGCTGCGGAAACAGTTAATAAACCGCCTTCTTTCTTCTCACGACTAACCACAGGCTGAGATCCTGCGCATGCTCTGTGCGAACTGCTGCCTCGCCTTTCATCTCATCTCCGTCGATCAACACCAGTCCGTTGTCATCAAAGAGCCCCTTAGTGTGCGCATGCACGGTGTGAATGAGGCGCAGTGATAACAAATAAATACCATGTAAGTAAGCCCCTGAGGAGATCTCTGAAAGGAAACCCTGTCCCTTTGGCTTTGGATACTAAAATAAGAAGCAGTTAGTTCCATCGGTAGGGAGGCAATGCGGTCTAATCGGTAAATGACCCCGAAAACATGAATTCTAATACCATCACTGCAAATCATCTAAACCGTGTGATCTTGGGTAGCACTTTGTGCCCTAGTTCCATACTCCCAGTTTCTGTCAAATTAGACGTGTGTAAAGCCTACATGGATTCATAAATCCAAGCTTCACTCCCCTGTTTGGGAATATGGCATCATGCTTTCAGGAGAAAGGCAAGAAACAGAGGGTATTCGAATATATACTGTGTGTATTGTAAAGCGTCCGTTCACCCTGACTAGGTTTCTTAGCGCTAACAGACGCTGCTTGTAACCCATTTCAGTAGCAATCTTGTTATTGTTGACGGGAGATCGAAAAGACCAAGTGGACCTGCTGGGAATCAGAATTGTGGTAGTGGGGTCAAGCCGCAGTCTCATGCAGTGGGTGCATTAGCCCCCTGAGACACCAGGATCGGCTGAGGAGTAAGCCTCTCTCACTAAGGGATGCGGACAGACACACAGTGGAGAGATGTTTGCCGCAGCCAGTTCGCACCATTGCTTTTCTAATGTGCACGGAATAAAGGGAGCGTTTTAGGCTGAACACGTCAGCTGATCGCAGTTTTTCGGTGTAGATGATGAGTGCTGGACGGAGGAAAGCCTTGCTCCGCGACAGTGAGTTGTGAATGAAATGTTTCAAGAATTGTAGCGTACAACACTGCTGGGTATCCGCCTTCGATTCCTAACGTGATTGTGGAATATATTACGCTAATGCACCATACTCGTTTTATGTAGCAAGGAAGAGGATGTGGCTTAACCGCTAGAGTGGCCGTATTTGAAACTGGGTAACCGGGTTGAGTCTGACGGCAGGCTCCTGTGATTCTGAGCAAATCGCTTCATCTCCCTTGCCTAACAAGCATTGGCATAGCCAATAGGTCTCGCTTTGGGACCTTATAAGTGTTTACCCATGCAACAGTTGATGTTGTTGCACCAAGGATATTGTGCTGCATAACTAAATACTTATAAGGTCCCAAAAGCGAGACCTATTGGCTATGCCAATGCTTGTTGTATTTTATTTTTACATGTTTGTTGTAAGGTGCCTTTAAAAAATAAGGTTTTTTCTAAAGTTAAGTGGTGCAGTTACTTCCATTCTGAATGTTAGTGCTAAGTCAAGTAAACAGCAGATCAGTGTTCACTGCTGTTCACCAAGGGGCCACATAGAAAGGGCAGGAGGGCCGCAAGTGGCCCCTGGGCGATACTTTGTGTATCACTGGGTCAGTGGGTCAGGCCACCCTCACCTGTTTGCTCTCTTGCCCAGTGAGTGACAGCATTTGTCTGATCACATATACACCTGAAAATGAGTGTGCTTCAGCCCTAGAGCTGGTGGGCCAGTCCTTTAGTTTTCCATGTTCTGTTTTTATAAGTCATTTCATTTTCATTTATTCTCCTAATTTCATTTCCAAAGCATATTACAGCTTACCAGACAGTGCTAATAGGCCTTGCGTGCTCCTCATTTCATCTGCAGTGCGCCACATACATCCCTCCCGCCACTTCGTCTAAAGCAGGAGACCATTGTGGAGTGGTATTGTCCATAGCGTAACATTGTTTAACCATTCTAATATGGCCAATGTTGGGACAGAAAAGTCCCTCACATGGTAATGGACGTGAACCCTGCCCTGAGTGCCCAAGCTGTAATGATGTCTGAATAGCACAAGCGCAGTAGTGGTAGCATAAAGTGTAATGATCATTAGAAGTGAACAAGCCTTTTTACTTGTGCCACTAGAGTGGGGCATATAGGCTCACTCATGTAAAGTTCTACTGGTGTGTGCTTAACTAACCCTTGGCCTACATTAAGCTAGTATGTAGCACTCTGCAACGCATGTGTTATATGCGTGTGCTGGCTGCAGTGTGCCTGTGAATGGTACAATACATGAAGACTCTGGGTTCCATTTTGGGAGACCCAGGGCTGACAAGAAGAGCACGTGAAGGTAGAGGAATCCCCCCAGTCAGACTTGTGGATTGCTGCATTCCTGGGTGGGTAGGACACAGACTGGAGAAAGGAGAGCCAAACTCTTCAGTACACTTCAAAGGGTGGTCTTTGATTCAGGGAGTGGTCACTGGAAAGGGTTCTGGGCACATCGCAGGAAGGAGATGGGGCTGATAAGTGAATCATGGACAGTAGGGCTGGGGTCCTGGGGTAACCTTTTGATGCACATATCGCTCTGGCTGACATCCAGGTGTAAACCTCTAGTCACTCCCATGGCCTGTGTTGTGTGCTAACATATTTGGAGTCACTCCTGCTGTGACAAACAGCTTTCTGGAGAAAGGGGAGGACAGACGAGTGGGAACTTCAAAAGAAAGCAGACTCCCATCACAAATTTCAAAGACTTAAACCCTAAATCACATTTGGTGTTTGCAAATGGACTATAAAAGTTGAGCTCAAGACGCCCAAAATTGTCAACCCCCCAGCAACTAGTTGAGCTTTGCAAGAAAAAGCTCTGCAAGACGTCCGCCTGTGACCAAAACTGGTTGCTAAGGCCTGCCAGTTTCCAGCTGGGTAAGGGAACATCACCCAGGAAAATACAAGACCACCTGCCTCTGCCCCTGGAGCGCCAGTGCCTACCTGCCAAGACCTGTTTGCCCAGTGAGAAAGGGGAGAGTGCTTGGAAAGTGCGAGGTCCAGTGGGGGATCCTGGTGACTGAATCCCTGTCGCGAGGTGTGGGGATACATCTGCTGCACCAATCGGGTCTACACCGATGTGTAGGTTTAGGTCTGCTGTGAAGTTAGCCTGGGTTGCACCGATCGGGCCGTAGCTCGAGTACAAAGTAAAGTCAGCATTACCATATACGCGAGGGGGCTGCCATGAACATTACTGCCCTGCACATCGGGACATAGCCCGTGTGCGGAGTTAAGTTGGCTACCCTGTATGCCAGAGGGGGCTGACGTGAAGATTACTGCCATGCCAATGGGGCCATAGCCCATGAGTGAAGTAAAGTCGGTGACCCTGTATGCCAGAGGGGAACACCCTGAAGAAGAAATTACTGCCATTGTCCATGTGCGGACTAAGGTTGGTGACCCTTGTGCCGGAGTGGGCCACCGCGGAGAACAAGGAACGTTGCTTGGTTCCGCTGTCGTCAATTGGAGAGGACGCTGTGGTGAGCTGTCTGTGCTCAATCCGCTACTAACGATCGGAACCCAAGTGATCGTCTCTCCCACCTGTGAGAAAGATCAGAGAAACTTATGTCTCACTGAAGGAAGCACCGGGGACGCTCAGCCGTTACCCCTGCAGAGCTGCAAGGCGCAAGTGCTCCTCACAGTCAGCAGCCACTACAGCCCTCCTCAACGTCTGAGAGCGAAGCGCTAGCGGCGAATCCAGTGGCACGACACCTGCAAGAGTGGGTAAGACATGTCACAGAGACGGAAGGCCCCGAGGGAACTTGTACTGCCGCATAGCGCTTTTGGAGATGGAACACTTTTTACTTTTGAAAGAGTTGGAGTTGGACTCCAGAGACATGGACTACTAGTGGGGCTTAACATGAATGTTACCTATAGTAAATGGGAAATATTCACTACTATTAGTGAGAGGGAAGTGGGACTGATAGATCTGCCTATTGAACACTAGAGCCTCAACCACAGAGGGATGTGTGAATTGTTTTTGTATGTTGTATTTTACTGTGTGTTGGTATATAATAAATCTTTTCATAAAGCAAGAATTTGACTGGACAATCATTTATTGCTGCCATTAAACGCATTTTGAGTTGCGCACGTATTAGCCACCTGCATCTACCCCCATACCCCCCCTTTCCCCCACCCCCAGGGAAGAATTGGACTGCTCAACCCATGCTACTACTTAGAGTCAATTTCTGAAGGGGTACTTGGCTCAGTTGCTCAGGACACCATAATAAGTAGGGCCCAGAGGCATCAGGTGTAAAAGGGAACAAAACACACACGGTTGGGCCCAGTAGCTCTTGCTTTCCCTGTGACCCTCTGAAAAGGGTTCTGACAGCCAACATTTTGGTTTTAAACGTGGCGGGCATGCTGGAACTTTAAAATAACAATACACTATTTACAATGCCACTGTGAGATGCCCAGTCACTGCTATGTTTAATTTTATTTGTGATTACAAGCATATGCCACGTATTTTCTTTTTTCTACTTTTATGTTGTATTGTTTGTGTGTTTTATTGTGGTTGTCTAAGTGGGTGAGTTCAAGAATGAATCAGTCGATGGATGAATGTGTACATGAGTGCAAAGATGAGTGGCAGAACACATGTATGATGACCTATTGAACGCCTATGCTCAATGACAAAAGGCACTTTCATTTACCTATTGGCAATGCCAATGCTTGTTCGTAGGTTTAATCTTCACAAAATCAGGTGACATTGACACACTTTGACTTGTCTCAGGGCAGTAATCGTAGCTTTTCCACGGTTTTCCCCCCTCTTGTTGCCTTCCAGCTGATCCAATCCCTCCCTCAACCTTGACATGTCCATTACTGTACACTCCTCCTTCCTGCCCCCGAACAGTCTTGCAGATATCAACCACTGAGCTTAGGACCGCTGGTAGATTTCTTAATTTATCCTTTAAAGGACTACATCTATAACAGGGGAGTGCAACCACCATAGATTGTTGCAATACTAATGACCCCAACTTCCCCTCTATTGAATTACTCGGGTTGCTTCTGATTGCAGTATGGATATTTGTGCTTCTAACGTTGTAGATTGTCATGCTAGTGTCTATCTGCCTTCAGTTCGGATGTGCCGCACATTGTCTTCATTATGCTCAACACTGTTTGTGCCATTTGGGTTACAAATAACATACACCTTCTTGGGCTGGTATGAAAAGGCACGAGTTTCCAATACTTCAGCAGCTTCCTAGCCTTTGATTCCATTCTTTGAGCAGGAGATGTAGCCTAGGGGCTAGTGCTGCTGGCTTCAGAACATGGTGAACCATCTTTGGGTCCTGGCTTCTGCTCAACATTCTGCGCCTCAAAGAAAATTGTAAGAAATGTGTAACGTAGTCTGAATTTTGTGGAACGCTTTAATGCCTTTGGGCTAGGCTTGCATTACAAAAAATAAAAATGTGTAGATCATGTCACTGTGACAGGAAACGTATTGAAATAGTGATGGAACTGGTCATTTGTGGAGATTGCATGCGGTGATGCATCCTGAGCTTCTATCTTAACCTTCCTATGTCCCTGCTAAGAAGAACTTACCACCCAATTTCTCACGCTTTTCTTTTGTGGGTCCTGGGGTTTTTCATGGGCCCATGAAAAACCTAGGACAAACAGCCAGCAGTTAAATACCTCAGAACCACTAATCTGACTATGTTAGTAGCAGCATTATGGCAGCCCTTCTATCCTCCTGCCCTTCAGCCCGGATCAGCTCTGTTGTGCTGCTGTTACACGGATCCAGCAGCCGAGTCTTTCTCAACACCTGCCCCCTACCCAGGAAGCAATTCTTCCCAGCCACTCCTCCCCTTGATCAGAGCTCTTCAAACTTTGTAATGCTGTCCCCACCTTTGACAACAAGCATTGGCATAGCCAATAGGTCTCGCTTTTGGGACCTTATAAGTATTTAGTTATGCAGCACAATATCCTTGGTGCAATAACATCAACTGTTGCATGGCTAAAAACTTATAAGGTTCCAAAGGCGAGACCTATTGGCTATGCCAATGCTTGTTTTAATTGTTTGAGAGAATATTTGTGCTGGTCATGTTTATGTGTGTGTTCGTTTTTTATTTTGCCTAACAGAGTCTTTTTGCAGTAATTTAAACTTCAGCGGGGGCGGCTCAGGCCCGAGGTACATCTTTTAAGAGTCTTAGCGGGATTGGATCCTGGGCCGGCCATTGTGTCAAGGATCACACGGCTCGACTTAAGTCCGCCGTACAAAAGTAGTGATAAGGAGGTGAACTTGGAGCTGACTGGCGAGATTACAGGCCCTGGAGACGGCGGTATCAGCAGCAAAGCTCCCCGCGGGGTCCCAGTCACAGAGAGGGGCTGATCAGACAGCTAAGGTTCAAGAAAGGGAGGCCCATGGAATGGAATGTGAGAGCAGCGCCGAGGAGACGGAGAGCAGAGCGGTGTGTGCTGAAGAACACAAGCAGAGCAGAGTGTGCCCCCGAGCTAGACGGTTCTGAGACAGTGACCGGCATGGCACTGAGGCCTGGAAAGTAACTTCAGTAACGGAGCAGAGAGGCGGAGAAAGCGTGATGTAGACTCGTGGAAGAGAGAGCGGAGGCCCCTTCTAACACTAACGTGACAGCAAAGAGAGGGGGCTGCCGCGTGTCACTGAAGGAGGGGCCACCTCCTGAGTAGGATTAAACTACGTACACTGGGCATGGGGGAGGGAGTGGGAGAAGGGAGGGGTGTGTGAGAGCAGAGAGAAACCATTAACAGCGCGGCGCTCGTAAAAGGGCGCTGTGCTGATTATGTTACAACAAGCCAGGACTATTGTCTTTGTCAATGGCTGTTAGATGCATAAGATAAAAAATAAGCCAGCGAAGGTCTGGTGTAACAAGCACGGAGGAGCGGGGGCGAGCGAGCGCGGCAGCCTGCAAAGCAGTCCCAAAACGCTCGTGCGTCGTGGCTGGCCTTTGGATGAGTACGCGCGGCAGACATGTGTTTCCACTTATCGCGCCCGCGTCTGGGCACGATAATTGGAAACACATGTTTGCCGCGCGTACCCATCTCAAAAAGGCCAGCCACGACGCACGAGCGTTTCTTGGACTGCTTTGAAAACTCACTTACAATAAGTCTTCGCCTCTAAGCAGCGCTTGCGCGCTACTCGAGGCTCGACCTAAAAATGACATGCGGGAGGGAGAGGATGACATGTTTGAGAGGACTGAGGGATTTTGGTAGAGAGGAAGTTTATCAAATTGCACAGTGGGCAGTGTGGGGGCATGTGGGGTACAGGACTGTGCCTTTCCCTTTTTTCTCACTTTTACTTTCTTTACATTCTCTTCTTGTTGCCACTTTTGTCTTCTGTCAGTGCCTGACTTTGTCTTTTTTCTATGGTTTCCTCCCTGCAGAGGTTCACTTGTGCCAACTGCCACGCAGGACACTTTCCCCTCTTTCTATATGTTTTCTTCCAAGGTTCCCTTCTTTAGGGAGTGGATGGCTGGAGAACTGTGCTTATAGGTTGTGGGAGACAGAGGGACTGCTCCTGGCCTCCTAGAGCTGCACTTGATGACCATCTCATTACAACACTAGTATCTGTCTAAGAATATCTGTTAATCCAGTCTACACTCAACAAACAGTGGTTAGAAAAGGTTCTGTACTCGCCTCCCTAGTGTGGAAACGACCTCCTACTTATACTTTTCACATGAAATTCATCATTCTATGTTCAGACAGACGTTGACAGATCAGCTCTTTCCTTGCAGCATCTCTCTGACACTGACAGGCAGTCAAGCAGTCCACTGACTAGAGCAGAGGTGGTTCAGTACGATTAAGGCGCTACACATATGTACTCACTCCCTGCAAACAGAAAAGTGAAGAAGTAGCTCTTGTATTTTCTGGAAGCCCAGCTCGCAATTGCTAAGCTGTTCCAGTGGTGCTACAGAACATGCCCCCAGGTTATCAAATCTGAAGAGCGAAACAGGAGCGGAAGGGCATGACCCAACAACACCTCCTGAGATGCCTCAACGTGCAAGGGACAGGGTGTTTCTGGCAACAGCATGAATCACATGTACTGGTAGATCCGGTCCTGTTACCCGTGTTATCTCCCTGCGGATGTACAGGCTCTGACAAATGAAGCAACAATGTCACCTGTAAGAAATGTACCAGAAATACATACATAAGAACATCTGGAACAAAAAAAGAGGTCTGCGGATATTAATCAGTAATACATATGGCAATCATGAGTGAATAGTGAAAAATCACAATCTCTCTCACTCATTATATTCATACTATCGAATCCCATTAAGCCTGCATTTCATAATTTTTGTATTTTTTATTTACCCGGCTTTGGTAAAGCTTACTATCCACATCAACGGCTCGCGATACCCATTTTTAGATCGAAGCATGCCAGATAGTGCAGCTGTCTGATTTGCTAACGACCTCTTGGGGACAATCAGAAAGCTTCCCTGGGAATGCATTCTGCCCATTGTTTACCATTGGCTTTGTGGTTTGTAACTCACATTTGCTTGCTTTCTACTCGCTGGCTCTGTTCGTTTTAGGCTGTCCAGCTAGAGTTCGTCCCTTCCCTTGCCCAAACTCTATTTACTGTATTCCTCCACCAGTGCTCGATTTTTGTAAACAGGCCTTTAAATTTTGCTCCTATGTTGTCACATTTGCTGTGGCAGAGGTCTGATATCAGGCTCTGTACTCAGGCCCGGCTCCTCCGTAATGGCAGAAGGGCGCCATCCCCTGCTAAAAGAGGAAAAATAAGATGATAATAAAAACATTTTATTATCATTTTATTTTTGCCTGTCTAACAGCTCACGACAAGAATCTTCAGCGGGGTGGGGCCAGGCCAGGCAATCCTGTTCGACAGGCATGGCAGGGGGAGGAGTGGCGGGCACTTTTAAGTGTGCATGTCTGTTTGGTTGGCCGTTTTAGGCCGGCCAAACAGACATGCACACTTAAGTTTTTCCAACCCAGCTGTGTTGCACAGCCAGGTTGGAAAAAAAACCCAGGCTCTAATGCACTGCCTGAGCGACAAACAAAGCCGCTCAGACCAATTCAAGCACTTCTCTCATTCTAGGAATAGTGAGAAGAGCTGGGATTTTGCATCTAGGAGCCTGCACAGTCAGAATCCAGGATCGGAGGAGAGGAGCAAGGCGGCGGCCGTCAGAGTGACAGGTAAGTGTAATTTTAATTATTTTTAATTTTGCGTTTAATTTTGGTTGTATTCCCCCCACCGCACCACTAAGCAATTATAGCAGCCGCCACTGTCTGTACTCCAGGGACCTTGGTGTTTATTTTCTTTCTCTGAATTCAAAGTGAGAAGATTTATAGGACAATCATGCTGGCTCTGGGGGAGTGCTTGAGGAAGGCTAACAATGTTGGTTTTTTTCTACCACACAACAAAATTTAAATGTCTGTAAATGAACTGTGCAGATATTTCAGAATTAGAAAAGGCCAAAGGAAGCACATTTTTTGGTAGTTCTGAATTGTTGTGGAATCAAATATTTTAAAACAATCAAAACAAAATCAATACACTAGATGATGACATGTTCACACATTATAGTTTGTGCACTGTATACTTTTATCAGTAAAACTGTATGCCTGTGCAAATGTAATCGTGATTTCAATTGAAGATGTGTTGTCTGTAATGGAAGTGTGCTACCACACCATGCATATTCCACTCTACGCCCCGCCATTCTACTTGGCACCACTCCACTCCACACTGCACTCTACAGTGCACCGCTCCACTCTATGACACTTCACCTTATGCCGCTCTACTCTACACCACTCTACACCAATGCACTGTACCCCAAACTACTCTACAATGCACCATTGTACTCTTCGCCACTGCACTCTGCGCCACTCCAATCTATGCCACTCCTTTTTATCCCACTGCACTCTACACCAATGCACTCTACTCTGTACAACTCCACTCAAAGCCAATCCACTCTATGCCACTCTAATCTACTCTGAGCCACTGTACTCTACTGTGCACACCTACACTCTAAAACAACCTACTCTATGCCACTCCACTCCACTTTACACCACTGCACTCATGCACTCAACACCACTTTACTCAAAACCAACGCACTCTATGCCACTGCACTCTACACAAACTACTCTGCATCACTGCACTCTGTGCCACTATTCTGTACTGTCTGCAACACTATGCCACTATACCTACTCTGCAACACTCTACGCCACTGCACTATACACCACTGCACTCTACGCCATTGTACTTTAAGCCACTCTATTCTACACCACTGCTCTGTACACCACTCTACATCACTCCACGCCAATGCACTCTCTGCCATTCTACTAAATACCTCTGCATTCTACAACAATCTACTCTGCAACACTGCACTCTCTGCCATTTTACACCACTGCACTTTACTCTACACCACTCCACTCTATGCTACTGCACTCTACCCTGCACCACCCACTCCAGGCCACTCTATGCCAATGCCCTATATGCAACTCTACTCTGCACCACTGCACTCTACTCTGAAAAAATCTAATCTGCACCACTGCACTCTATGCCACTCTATTCCACTCTGCTTCATTCCACGTTACACCACTCCGCACCACTGCAATCTACTTTGTGCCACTCCACGGCACACTATTCTACACTGCTGCACTCTACACCACTTTACTCAATACACTCTACGCAACTGCACTCTACACTGCACCACTACACTGTATGCCTCTATATTCTACTCTTCAACACTCTGCTTTATGCCACTGCACTCAACGCCACTCTACATCACTTTGCTCTGTCCCATTCTAATCCACTGTACTCTACACCACTGCACTCTGCAACACTCTAGTCTGCAACACTGCACTATCTGCCACTGAATTCTATGCCACTCTACTATATTTCACTCTACGCCACTTCACTCTGCGCCGCTCTGCTCTGCAACCCTCTACTCTATGTCAGTGCACTCTACCCCACTGTGCTAGGCACCACTGCATTTTTTGACACAAACACTCTACACCACTCCAGTCTAGCCCACTCCACTCTACTCTGCACCACTCCACTCTACGCCACTCTATTCTGCAACACTGCACTCTATGCCACTACTCCATGCCGCTGCACTCTACCTTGCACCACTCCACTCTATGCCACTTCAGTCTACTCTGAAACAATCTATTCTACTCCACTGCACTCTATGTCACTCTGCACCACTGCACTCTTCTCTGCACTGCTCTACGCCATTGTGCTCTACGCACTACTCTATGCCATTGCACTCTACCCTGCACCACTCCTCTCTATGCCACTCCACTCTGAAACAATCTACTCTGTGTCAATGCACTCTACTCCATTCTCTGCCGGCACTCCACTATATGCCACTTTACTCTGAAACAATCTACTCTACGTCACTACACTCTATGCCACTGCACTCTACACCACTTTGCACCACAGCACTCTATGCCCCTCTACTCTGCACAATTGCACTCTGTTACTTTATTCAGCCTCACTCTACACCAATGCACTCCATGCCACTCTACAACACTCTACTGTGCAACACTGCAGTCTGTCGCTGAACTCTATGCATCTCTACTCTGCGCCACTGCACCATTCTACACCAGTGCATTCTATGCCAATACACTCTACACCACTACACTACTCTAATCTACTGTGCACCACTGCACTCTATGCCACATCATTCCGCGCCTCTCTACTCTGAACCACTCTTCATGCCAGTGTACTCTACCTCACTGTACTATGCACCACTGCACTTTTTGCTGCTCTATGCCACTACTCTATGCCACTACACTCTACCTTGCACCCCTCCACTCTAAGCCACTTCACTCTACTCTTCTACTCTGCACCACTGTATTCTGCGCCAATCCTCTCTGCACCTCTCCTCTCTGCGCCACTCTACTTCGCCACTCTACTCTTCGCCACTCTACTCTTCGCCACTACCCTCTCTGCCACTGCATGCTATGCCACTGTACGCTCCTTTGCACCACTCAAATCTACGCCATTCTACTGCACTATACGCCACTACACTCTGCTCCACTCCCGGCCATTCTGATCTATTTCTCACCCGTGCACTCCACACTACTGCACTCTATGCCACTGCACTCTATGCCTCTGCACCACTCCACTTCACTCTACTCTGAAACAATCTACTGTACGTCACTGCACTTTATGCCACTGCATTGTACGCTATTGCAATCTACTCTGCACCACTCTTCTCTACGCCACTGCAGTCTAAACCACACTACGTCTCTGCACTCTATGCCAATGCACTCTACACCACTTTGGTCAAAACCAATGCACTCTATGCCACTGCACTCTACGCCAATCTACTCTGCACCACTGTACTTTATGCCACTTCGCTGTAGGCCACTCTACCATTCTACTTCACTCTATGCTACTCCACTCTACGATGCTCTACGCAACTCCAGCTATGCCACTTTACTCCAATCTATGCCACTGCACTACTCCACTCTGCGCCACTCCACAACACTCTACTCCACCCTATACCATACCACTCCCCTACACTACTCTACTCCATGACAATCTACTTCGCTCTACGCCACTCTACTCTACAACACTCTACTCCACTCAAAGCAACACACTCTATGCCACTCCACCACACTCTATGCCACTCCACTCTACAACACTCTACTCCACTCTGCCACTCTACTCTAGGCCCCTCCACTCTGCCACTCTATTCCCTCCACAACACTGTACACCACTCCACGCCACTTCAGTTCACTCCACTCCACACCACTCAACTCTACGCCACTCCATAACACTCCACTCCACTTTACGACACTGCACTTCACTTCACTCCACTCTCCTCTACCCCACTAACATTTATCCATGCTGAACAGCAGCCACACTGGTGTACAACATGGCTAAAACATATTGGCAATACCAAAAGCTCTTTTATAGGCGAGACCTATTGGCCTTGCCATTGCTTGTTTAAATTTCTCACTTGCTGAAGGCCAAACCAAGGGTGTTCTAAACTCTTTGTTAGCCTTCAGTTCCTCCTTTACATCATGGACATGGACAATGTTGGTCCTTGGGGAGCCAGTCTATGTTAGTTTTTCAGGATATCCTCATAAGAGCAATTTACAAACAAGTAGTGTTAATTGGAGTAATTTTAAAAATATCTACCTAATATCACCTCATCAGTGCACAAGCATGTGCCTTTCAAAACAAAAAAATCGTAACAGAGATCTGGCTAAGATGAAAATAATCCTTCAAAACCTCAAATGACAGTGACACATATCAATGCTAAATGAGTGCAGGTTTTGATGCAAGAAGCATAGGAGGAACTACCGGAAAGCTGTAAGGTGTTCCAAAAAAGTCTTACGTGGCCAAGCACGAGTCATGCCTTAACCCAATCAACTGCGTTCTTGCACATCTAACAAGGGATGAGTAACCCAAGCACACTGAGCAATGACCAATGTTTGAACTGACAACATGAAAAGACTTTTTGTAATTTTTTAAGCTTAATGTTTTTATTAAAGGCAGTGAAAATATAATACTGCCAACACATTTGATAGATCAACAAGCATTGGTAATTGCATTACGTTTCGCCCATGTGTCTATTAATACGTTTTTAAAAAGTTTTAGCTAGTGCGAAGTTGAGCAATATAAATTAAAGAAAGCGTGAATGGGACGGAAGGAGATGGGGATGAGGTGGGTTAGAAATGGGGCGGGAGGAGATGGGGATGAGGTGGGTTAGAAATGGGGCGGGGAGGAGATGGGGGATGAGATGGGTTAGAAATGGGGCGGGAGGAGATGGGGGATGAGGTGTGTTCGAAATGGGGCGGGAGGAGATGGGGGATGAGGTGGGTTAGAAATGGCGCGGGAGGAGATGGGGATGAGGTGGGTTAGAAACACCGGCGAGCAGGAAGGGGGTGGGAGAAGGGCTGGGTGGGTTGACCCCAGGCAGAAAGAGACCCACAGGGAGCCCCTGAGATACTTTAATTTAATTGGTAATCGGCACAGCAGCTTAAAAAAACTAGACCGGGGGGGGGGCGTGGCCAACCATCATGGCTGACCGGACGTGATTCCGATCAGCTCCTCGCCAGGCCCGTCCAAATCAGTGGAGTAGAGCGTCCTAAATGCCCCGATCATACCGTGGGGGCTCTCTCGCAGCTCCGGTGCCTTGAGGGAAGGTGACCAGCCTGAGACCAAATCGCCGGGAAGACCCACGGTGACGGTGAGAGCCCAGCCCCGAGGGCGCGGTGGAAGCAACATGGCGGCACCCGACCCGATGCTCGACTGAAACCCACGGCGCTCCGCGCCACCAGGTTGGTGGCCGGTGGGGGGAGGCATGCAGCTGAGGACAGGCGCCGCTGTAGAGCTGAGGGCCAGGGGCTGCCCCCGAGATTGGAACTCGGTGCTTCTGACGGCAGCGTGTCTGCAGGGACACCCGCGGAGCATGAGATCGCCCGTCTGCTCGCCCACCTGAGTAGCGGAACCAGTCCTGGGGGGCATGCGACGCTGTTGAGACCCCCCCCCCTGGCTGGGGAACACGACTGTCGAAGATCGGCGGGGGAGCCCTCCCGCTTCCTGCGATCCCGGTGCGCGCCTTCCCTGCCTGTCTTCATCATGGCGGCCACCGGGGGTTAAATGCAGCGCGCGAACGGAGCGCCCGCGAATCTTGGCGAGCCCTTGCTGACATGGTGAAACCCGATGGGGTGCAACGAGAGGAGCCAATACCAACAGCCCACGGGGACCACCGGTAAGGAGCGGTGGGTCTCCCCTTCCCTTGTCAAGATCTGCTGCATGCACACCAGCATCTGCTGATGCCTGACCTTAAGATGGCGGCGCGTCACCCCCAGCCTGTGGCGCCATAGAGATCCACGGGGGCTGACTTTGAGCACCCTTACAGCAACGTGGGAGCCCTGGTGGGGGCGCTGACACCAGATCCGGGTCCGGAATAAGGGTGAAGCCCACCAGCACCTAAGAAGGGTTAACCAGTGGCAGCGACCCCTCATGCTTGAATGCGTCCAGGAGAGTGATTCCCCTGCAGCCGACCCTAAAGGGGACCGTACTCGCGAGGCCGGATCTCACGCCTGAAAAGGGGCCCGTGCCCACCCACGCACTGCACCCTGGTCCAGAGGAGGACTGATCGCACCTCAAGATAGCGTGGGATTTGCGCTTCCCTGCCGGCCTTGGGCGCGCAGTTCCCTAGTTCTCCCAGCCGCCACCTAGAGAGGCCTCTGCCGTCTGCGACTGGTGTATCGTGGCAGAACCGGGCCTTCAACAGCCCCCTCGAATTCAAGACGGCCCTAAGATGCGGCGCGAGAGGGTCCTTATACCACCCAAATAATCCCAGCCCCCTAGAGTCTCCAGCTTCTTCTCCCCAACATCCAAGGGGACAGCGAGTGCAGATCCTAAAGTCTCCCAAGGCACCATGGCGATCTCCAGGGAGGAGCTGTTGGCCACCCTCAGGGAGTTCAAACAGGAACTGCGGGATGACATCAAGTCAGACATTGGGGCCTCCTTCGATGCGTTCAAGTCAGAGATGGGTGGCCGCTTAGTGGCGCTACAGGCAGACGTAGATTCAGTCAGAGCCCGCACCCTCGATCTCGAAGCCGAACAGCAAGACTTGGAGGAATGTATGCGGCCTCTGGAAACCCAGTCTGAAGACCTTCACGCGCAGCTACAGGCCACGCAGCTCCGGTGTGAAGATTTAGAAAATCGCTCCCGGCGGGAGAACATCCGAGTGAGAGGTCTGGAGGAAGGATGCGAGGGTCCTGACCTGGAGGCCTTCATGGTGGGGCTCTTTTCTACGATTTTGGGGGACTCTGAACCGGAGGTACGCCTTGAAAGGGTCCACAGAGTGGGACCTCGGGCTCCAGTAGACACCAGAAAACCCCGTGACGTGGTAGCGAAATTTAGCTCCTTCAAGGTCAAAGAACGAATCCTCCAGAAAGCTCGTTCAATGGACAAGATCACCTTCCAAAATACAGAATGCTCGCTTTTCCAAGATGTGGCCCAAGCCACGATAGCCAGGCGCCACCAATTTCGTCCGATCACGTCTACCCTGAGAGAGCGTCAGGTGCGCTACCGCTGGACTTACCCTTTTGGCTTAGGTTTCACCTGGGACAACCAAAACTGCCATTGTACAACCCTGGACGAAGCGGCCGCCATCCTGGGCATCGAGGTGCCTACATCAACAAGCGCAGCATCCGACAGACGGGTTGAGGAGTAGGGGGCTCCAAAGAAAAAAGGAGGAGGCCCCTGGCTTCAGCAGCGTAGATCTGGCAAATCCCCGGAGGGTTGACAATTCTGAACCGCCATGACACCCACGCCGACCCTCTCAGACACTTCTGCTGCAGTGGAGAAAGGCGCACACGCATCCCGTCGAACATTTTATGCCATAACCAGCCAAGCTACTGTCTTCCACTGATTTCTTTATCTATGAGACATTCAATGGGCCGCGGCGGTGGAATTTTGGTCCACCCCAGTTTGTGCTCGTAACGGGGTCCTCCTCTATGATTGAGGATCTCCGCGAGCACGTTGCTGCTCTAAGTTGGACTTGGTCTACGTTTTTCTATTTTACCTTGTCCAGTTTTTTCTTCTTTTTTGCTATATGGTGTCACGGTCCTTGTTTTTTTAGCCACTATCTGCACTCTGGAGCCACTAGGACGGGGTCGGGGGGGAAGGAGCTTGCCGGCCGGGGGAGGAAAGGGGGGTTGGTTGAGCCTAGCTATCCTGGCAAAGATGTCAAATGGCAGGGTTAAATTGTTTATTGTGGAATGTTAAGGGGCTGAACTCTCCCAATAAGAGGCAACGGATCTGGAGGTTCCTCCGGGATCATCAGATCACAATCGCTGCCCTCCAAGAGACACATCTTCCCTGCAAAGAAGAACACCGCTTGAAGCTTAGGGCATACCCCCAAATTTACCGTTCCTCGGCACATACCAAACACAATGGAGTGGCGCTTCTCTTTCACTCCTCGACCCCATTCCTACACCAGGCCACCCGCACTGATAAGGAGGGGAGATATGTGATGGTCAAGGGGGAGCTGCGGGGCAGAACCTACACCTTTGCAACACTTTACGCCCCCAATACAGGCCAACACGATTTTCTCAACACCTTCTTGTCCACCATGGGAGGCTTCGCCAGTGGGGATGTCATACTGCTGGGGGATTTTAACTTAATTTGGGACCAGGCGATGGATGCTACACATAGCCACAGGGCTGCAGGGGGGTCTTCAGCCAACCGCTCAAAGCGACATTGCGGGGCCTAGGACTGATAGACGCTTGGAGGACTGCACATCCTACGACCCGCGATTACTCTTTTTTTCCCCACTCACACAGGACGTACTCCCGCATAGACCACGCCTTTTTGAGCCAGGCCCTTCTTCCGAAGGTGGTGGGAACTCAGTTTCACCTGATCTGCCTCTCGGATCATGCGCCCTTGGAGCTGACCCTTGACTGGCCCGCTCCCCGCTCCAAATATGCCAGATGGTACTTCCCTAATTATTTGACCCGAGATAGGCTCCTCCGAGACGAGCTCAGGAAGGCAATTACAGACTTTTTCGAACTCAATGACCCAGCCCAGACCTCGCTAGCTAACAACTGGGACACCTTCCAGGCAGTCGTCAGGGGGAAGTGTATAGAGCTAGACGCGGCGCTCAAAAAGCAACGCATGGGAGAACGCCTCCTTCTAGAGAGCGAACTGCGTACAGCTGAAGAGTACCACAAAACTTCTCCCTCGGTACAAACACTCCGCAAGGTCACCCAAGTTAGGGGGAAACTCCAAGCGATATACACGAACGGGGCCGAAAAGACCCTTTTGCGTCTACAAGCTCGCAACTATGAGGGGGGAAACAAGGTAGGGACACTACTGGCGCGCCAATTATGGATCCGGCAAGAGAAGAACTACATTCAAAGAGTGGGGGGTGGCGGGGGGTCCCCACACCAGAGCGAGGCAGACAAGGCCAAAGCCTTTGGAGACTTCTATAGCAACTTATACACGGCAGATCAACCTGATCTGCAAGCGCAAGACCAATACCTGGAAGGTCTCTCCCTTCCGCGAGTACCTGCCTCTACCAACAAATTGCTAAACACCCCCATCTCCGCTGAAGAGGTCCAAAAAGTGGTTGATTCGCTCAAACTCTCAAAAGCACCCGGTCCGGATGGTCTGAACGGCCACTCCTATCGTACCTTCGTGCCGGACCTCGTTCCCCATCTAGTCACTCTTTTAATCATATCGCCTCCACGCAACAGGTGACCCCCTCAATGGGTGAAGCCCTGATCTCCGTTCTCCTCAAACCAGGGAAAGATCCCGCCCAATGCGCCTCTTATAGACCGATTGCGCTTCTCAATCTGGACGCTAAGCTGTACTCTAAGATTCTGGCCACCCGCCTAGAACACATTATGCCGTTCCTGGTACAAGCTGATCAAGCGGGTTTCATTAAGGGGAGGCAAACCCATGACAACCTGCGAAGAATAGTCCACCTGATTGAAAAAGCACAACGGAAGGCAATACCCACGGTCCTCCTCGCGCTGGACGCGGAGAAGGCCTTCGATTGGGTGGATTGGGCCTTCCTGACCGGCACACTACAGCGTTTTGGTTTTGAGGAACCTTTTATTGGAATGGTCAAAGCGAATTACCATGCGCCGTGCTCCACGGTCCTCATAAATGGAGTGGCCTCGGCACCATTTGCCCTCACGCGAGGCACGCGTCAGGGGTGTCCCCTATCCCCCCCTTCTATTTGCGCTTAGCATCGAACCGTTCGCAGAGCGCATTCGCTCCAACCCTGATATACGGGGTGTTCCATTTGGCTCGGATGAGCATAAGATTGCTCTCTTCGCCGACGATGTGCTCCTCCCCGCCACGCATCCACAGACTTCCCTCCCAGCGATCCAGACGGAGCTTGCCCTTTACGAAAGGGCCTCGGGTTTCAAGGTAAACCTATCGAAATCCTATCTCTTGAACCTCACCGTACCCAAAGCTGCCATGCAGGCCATCGAAGCAGCGTCCCCCTTCCGCGGAGTGCAGAAAGAGATCACCTATTTAGGTATAAAGCTCACTCCGAAAGTAGAGAATCTTTACAGGGCTAACTTCCCCCCACTGCTGCGTCAACTCCAGGCGGACTTCGCTAGATGGAGGATGGCCTACCTCTCATGGATAGGGAGAATAAACGCCGTTAAAATGAATGTCCTGCCGCGACTATTGTACCTTTTCCAGGGCCTCCCAATACCGGTGGAGAAGACACTCTTCTCTTCGTTAAAATCAATGGTCACTAAGTTCATCTGGCAGGGGCAGCGGGCCAGGCTTTCTAATCGCACGTTGACTAGGTCGAGAGAGGAGGGGGGACTGGCTCTACCAGACTTTCGGGGCTACTATAGAGCTGCTCAACTGAGGGTCATAACTGAGTGGTCTCTGCGGGAGTCCGATAAGCACTGGCTCCACATAGACAGGCAAATCACGGGGGGAACGATCTGGGACCTCCTCTGGAAAAGCAAACAACACCGCCCGCGAAACGCCTTTATAAGTACTCCCACGGCGACCACCCTGAGGGTATGGGACGAAGTAAACAGATCCACCCCCCTTACCTCCTTTCCCTCCCCGTACACGCCCATACACTACAACCCCGAGTTTCCCCCGGCCTTACAGGAAGGCCCATTTGACGCTTGGCGGGAGGGGGGCTGATTATGCTTTCCCATCTCTTCGATAGGAGGAGACTGCTCTCCTTCGCGGAATGTGCGAAGGAATTTAAACTCCAATCATCCGAAGAATTCCGATACCTGCAACTTAAACATTGGTCTCTGCAGCCATAGGTGCGGCTGGCCGCTACCCGGGAGCTGCTTCCTATAGAATTATTTGCTCAGTCGGGGGCCTCCTCAAAGGGCACTATCTCCTTTCTTTACTCACTCCTCCGCTCTCACGGCTCCACAAACACCCCTCGGCACCAACTCTTATGGGACACCATACTGGACACTCCCCCAACGAGAAAACAATGGACCTCACTTTACAGAGATATTCCTAAGTTTAATCGGTCTATGCACCTCAGGGAGGCACAATACAAAATTGTATACGATTGGTATCTGCATCCACACCGACTACACACTATCTTCCCTAATACCTCAGACAGATGTTGGAGGGGCTGCGGGCAATTGGGAGACTTCAGACATATTTGGTGGGACTGCCCGCACATTAAGCCATTTTGGAAGGAGGTCCTCGCCCAAATCAAACAGATTCTGGGATATCCGATCTCCAACACGTTAGAACACACGCTATTGGGACTCAGAGACACCAACTTAAAGCACCAAACCCATGGGGACCGCTCCGTGATGTGGCTTTGCCTCGGGGCGGCCAAGATGACAGTGGCCGCAGCCTGGAAAAAATCAGAAGCCCCTTCCCTCACGCAGTGGCACGCCAGATTATGGCGCGCCTTGGCCATGGAACGAATGGCAGACATTGTGGAGGACTCCCGCACAGGTTTTGACTATATATGGGGGCCACTAGTCGAGTATCTCTCCGAGGGGCTGCCCCTGTTTGCCTGTGGACCAAGGCTGCGGGCCCTTCACCTCTTTCATATTTAGGACTCCCACTGACCTCTTCAAGACCAGGTAAGATGACTCCGATACCCACACCTCGTCAAACCATTTTCAGCTTCCGGATATAACATCCCTAATAGTGCACTCCTTTTCTTTATTGTTCGACCGTGACACCTTAGGTTTTGTTTTTCTTACTGTTCGATTGTTGGGAGGGGGGGTATGGTTGGGGGGGTAGGGGGGACACGGGAATTGGACATTGACAATACGTGCTGATCGCCACTTACTAGTTCGCACACTGTATTGGTTCAACTAGCCTACTGTACGAAGTGGCCGATAATCTGCAACGGGGTCCTCATCCCCTACAAGTTGTTCTTGTATACCTGTATGCTCTGTTATCTTTAAAACAAATAAAGAGATGTTTGAAAAAAACTAGACCAACGCAGTGACCTAGAAACAGCACACACAGCAGTGCCCTAAGTCTTCCCTTTGTACTGTAATCTGTACACAATTTTGTCTGTACACAATTTGTTAGCAAATTTTCAACAGTCATGAAACAATCAACGATACCTTTATGTTGCAAACTGCAGTTTATTCAGTTGCTTGTAGAATCAGAGTTAAGTTCACAAATGTTACCTCACATTTGATGAAGGAAACGCGGCATCCTTAACAATAGGAGAATTTCCACAAGGAACCAATGCATTTCGGGTGAAGATAACCCTTCATCAGGGGTAACTATAAATTAAGGAAAATTACTAAACATTTTATGAAATCTCATCATGTTTTCAGCACAATTACAGGTTCAACATAACAAATAGACAGGAATACAAAAAAAAAAGAAATGCGGCGCCTCTCGTGATGTAACGTGGGCTGAGACTTGATATTAAGTCGTTTTCACACATGGTGGGTGCTATAATATGCATGTGTTTGAATGTTAGATTGATGCCCGCATTTAAGATGATGTGTGCTCCAGACAAAGGTGGATATACACCAGCATGCAATGGTGTAAGTAAAGAAATAGGTGAACCGGATAATAATAAAAAGTGCTCGCTCCACCAGACAAAACCGTGCCCGCACATGTCTGTGGCAAGCATCTAACCAATTCAAAATTGTGCTGTAAGCAACCAAAATAATTAACAGCACACTCCGTGACTGCGATGAAAAATGCATACTTTAGAAATATCGAAACTGGGCATGCGCACCGGCTCGTAAACGGTGTATGCAGCACCGGACAAGAAACAACACGCCTATGAGTGAGCTGCAGTGTGCGTGATTACAAACCCAGCGTGAAAGAGGTTTACAAGTAATACCTGAAGTGCAGAGTCAAGTTCACGAAGTTCAAAAAGACCCGAACAGTACATCTGTGAATCATAGAGGCAAAAGATTTAAAAAAACATGCAGGGATGAAGGTAGACAGTTACAAATTAAACGGACTTTATCACTCACCACAAACTCGCCATGAAACCGGGTAGAGGACGGTGCACCACCGAGCGCTGGACAGCGCACTCTTATACAGTGTGCTGGAAGCAGGTGATAAATACCGCGAACTAGTGATGAGTACGTGTGTGTCCGTGAAAACCAACGACAGACTGCGCAAGTCAACAGGAGGTCATCTGTATTAGAATATGTCCCGTTGTGAGGAGGCATTAGTGTGTGTCGTGCATTGACGGAAACCATCGACAGACGGCATAACTCAACAAGGGGTCTCCTATGTTAGAATATAAAATTAGCTAGCATTCGCGCCAAGAATTTTCAATTCTATTAAGGACACGGAGGCGAGGATTATGCTTCTCTTTCTATTTATTGCCACACACAGCAGCCAATGAAAAACTTGTATTTATGAAAATAAACTACATTTCCCATGATGCTCATGGTATACATCACATCCTGTAGAGCCCCATAAGAGCCACCATTACCGGAACTCGTCCTCTTTCTTTGCTTCGAACAATAAAAGTCCAACATAATAACTTAAGTCCAACACAATCCTCCAACGTGGAAGAACCAGTCCAGCTGGGAAGTACGTCCTCTTTAACCAGGATTACACTTAATCCATCTTCTTCTCAGATCCTGAAAAAATGAGAGACAAAACAACCCGTAACTTCTGCAAAATCAGAATACATACACAACGGGTGGGTAGTAATTACAATACTGTAATGTAATCGGGTGGGATAATCCTCGCCTCCGTGTCCTTAATAGAATTGAAAATTCTTGGCGCGAATGCTAGCTAATTTTATATTCTATTACAGGACCGGAGGCTTCGTATTATTCTAGTTTAATGCTGATTAAAAACCACAGAGGATATATCACCCACCGGTTTATAATAAAACTGTTTAAATGTTGATTCAGAGGACCAATCTGCAGAATGCATGATATCTTGTACAGTAGAACCCAACATGAACGTTTTAGAGGCCATGGCGCCTCGGACAGAATGTGCCCCAAACACTTGAGTATTAATACCTGCTTCTTGCATAACAGATTTTAACCATCTGGCTATAGTAGCCGCAGTGACAGGTTTGTAGGGTTTTTGTAAAGCAATTAATAATTGCACCACACCATCAGGCCGAAGAGACCTGGTACATTCTACGTACGCTTTAAGGCAGTGAACAACACAAAGCTTGGGATTACTAGGAAAAGCATGGTATTCAACATTACGTGACATTGTCTTTGTTCTGGAAGTAATGTTAAAAGAAACTCCTTCAGGAGTAAATACTCTACCTGTAATATCTAGAGCTTTGATATCCGATGAACGTCTACACGCTGCCAAACATAACAGCATGGCCAACTTGGAGGAGAGTTGTTTCCTTGTCAACATATCGTTGCTGGGCCATTTATTGAACAAGGAAAGAACTAGCGAAACATCCCACAAAGAAGAATACTTTGGCTTGGGCGGATTAGCTACTCTAATACCCTTCAAGAGTTTGCAAACTAATGGATGCATCCCTATTGGTTTGCCCTCCATCTGAGAATGACCCGCTGAAATGGCTGAACGGAAATTATTGATGGAACGATATGCCAAACCATCAGAAGCTTTTTGGACAAAAAATTTACAACATAGGATAAGTCTGCCCCCACGGGATCCACGTGCTGTTCCACGCACCAACGAACCCAGCATTTCCAGGCTGAAGAGTACCTTTTCCTGGTGGAAGGGGCCCAAGCTTGGTTGATAAAGCCTGAAGCTTGTTCCGAAAATCCTGGCATGTGCCAACGTTGCCGGAAAGTCTCCAGGCCATCAGGGACAACTGCCCCGATGTTACCATCGGGTGCATTTCTCCGTGAGGGCCCTGGAGCGTCGTTGAGGACCATGGAATCCTCCTGGGAAAATCGCGACTCACCTCCAATAATAGTGGGAACCAAGGTTGCGACTTCCACAGTGGAGTCACCAAAATCACTTCCGCCTTCTGGCGCATTACCTGTGTGAACACTCGGGGAATCAGGATGAAGGGAGGAAAGACATAATTCAGATTCGGTGCCCAATCCTGTGAAAAGGCATCCGTCGCCAGAGCCAACGGATCCGGCCTCCAGCTGAAAAACTTGGTCATTTGATGATTCAGTCTGGAGGCAAATAGATCTATCTCGCAATGTCCCCAGATTGCCTGTAGCCATTGCACTATCTGGGGTTGGAGTTGCCAATCGCTGTAGTCCTTGAGATGTCTGGAGTTCCAGTCCGCCACTACATTCGATTTGCCCGGAATGTACTCGGCTATGACCGAGATCTGATGACTGAGGCAAAAATGCCAAAAATCCTTCGCTATTTCCACTAACAGGGAAGACCTCGTGCCTCCCAACTTGTTGATGTATTGAACCGCCGATATCTTGTCCATCCGCAAGAGGATGCAACACGAGACTTGTTTGGGTGACAGAGTCCGGATCGCGAACGACCCTGCAAGTAGTTCTAGACAATTGATGTGGAGATCCAGCTCGCCTAGGGACCAACGCCCTCCTGTGGAAATATTTCCGCAGCGCGCACCCCAGCCCCAACGGCTGGCGTCGGACTCTATGATGACTTCTGGCAGAGAGCCGAAAATGGCCCTGCCGTTCCATGCCTCTACGTGGGCAAGCCACCACTGGATCTCCTCCCGTACGTCCCGGGAAAGGGGGACTAGATCTGTGTAAGAGAGACCTTTCTGCAGGTGTTGAATCTTGAGCCTCTGAAGTGCCCGATAATGTAAGGGCCCTGGGAAAATCGCTTGAATGGAAGACGCTAGAAGGCCCACTATCCTGGCAATCACTCTGAGTGAGACCATCTGTTTGGATAACAGGGAGCGAAGCTCCTTTTTGATATCCCGAAGTTTGGAGCGTGGAAGACTCAGCTGAGCCCTTTGAGAGTTTATGACAAAGCCCAGGAAATCTATCGTCTGGGTAGGATACAGAACTGACTTCGGTTCGTTGATCACGAAACCCAGGTTTTGTAAAGTAGCAATGGTCATGCGTAAATGCGGAGTTGCCAGAATTGGAGATTGCGCCATGATAAGAATGTCGTCTAGATAAACTATCATGCGAACTCCCTGTTCCCTGAGATAAGCTATCACCGGTTTCAGCACCTTGGTGAAGCACCATGGAGTCGAGGAAAGTCCGAAAGGAAGGACCAAATATTCGTACCATCGGTTCCGCCATTGAAATTTCAGGAATCGGCGATGGGGAGGAAAAATGGGAATAGACAGATAGGCGTCTTTCAGGTCCAAGCGGACAAGCCAGTCCCCTTGTTTGAGGAGATCCGCCAAGAGATGGATGCCCTCCATCTTGAAGTGCTTGTAGGTCAAATAATGATTGAAGTCTTTTAAATTGAGTACCAACCTGTAACCTCCGCCTTTCTTCTGTACCAGAAAAATATTGCTGCAGAAACCGCGAGGGCCCTCATTGCAATATGCTATCGCGTGTTTCTGCAGCAATTCTTCGATTTCGGAATCTATAAAATCGCACTCTAGTCGGGAAAAAGAAAGCTGCCTGGGTTGCCTGACCTGGACTTGGGTCTGAAAGAAATCGAGATGAAAACCCTGAATTGTCTGCAATATCCAAGCATCTTGAGACAGTTGAACCCAATTGTGATAAAAGAACTGAGTACGCCCTCCCAGAGGTAATATAAAATTGTCCGGAGCACTTACCTGAAGATTCTGGATTTTGGAAGCCTCCCCGGTAGTATCCTCTGTTGAAACGCCTTTTGTTAAAGCGCTGTTTGGTGGGGTAGAAAGTGCCGCCACGGGTGGAGTCCCACTCTCCCCTGCCACGACCGAAGTCTCCTCTCTGAGGACCTTGGGAGAACTGTCGGCCAAACGAGCGTCCTCGGCCTCGTCCGGCCCTGTTGAAAACACCAGCTTGAAAAACTCTTTTAATGCCTGACTGCGCCTTATCCAGAGTTGTGAAGGTGCCCACATATTTGGCTACGTCCTTGACGAAACGGTCCCCGAACAGGTTCCCGTCCGCTAGAGGACCAGGCTCCGCCGCCGCCAACTCCGTGAGATTGGAGTCCATTCGCATAAGAATCGATTTGCGCCGCTCTGTGGAAATGGCACAGTTGGCATTGCCCAAAAGGCATATAGCCCGTTGGGTCCAGCCCGCTAGAACATGGGGGTCGACTGCAGTCCCGGATTCCTGCGCCTCTAAAGCCATCTCCAGGACCTTGGCTAGAGGGCCTACCACATCTAGGAGTTTATCCTGACATCCACGCCAGGCGCGATCAATACCCTTTTTGGGGTCCTTCGCGAACTTCTTTAAGAATGTCAGGAGGCTGGAATCTATATCTGGGGTCTCGGCTACCTTATCGGAAATATCCGGTCTAGGGCATTCCGACCGGAGCCGGTTGCGCACCTCCTTGTCAAAGCTTTTACGAAGGTTGTCGTGTAAGTATGCAGCAACCTCGGGGGCAGGTAACCAATCAGACGACCTGGGGTGGACTATCTCCGCTGGATTAAAAGTAAAAGGAGTGGGAGTAGCCAGGGGCGTTTCCGCATTCTTTGACTTCTTCGTTCTCTTCCTGGGAGGGGACTCGTCCGGGGTGTCAGTGCCCGTAGTATCAGGGTCAGTGTCAGTGTCCCTAGCCTTCGCCTTGTCAGCATCAGGGTGAGGAAGTGAGGAGTATGAGGCGGAGTGAGGCCAGGACTTAGTTTGGGGAGCGTCAGTGGGGTTGACTGTGGGTGCAGTGAAACCATGACGTTTAGCAAATTTCTCAAGCTGTTTTGTTATTGGTTTCAAGGCAGTAGCTAGTGCCTGTTGTACAGTTCCCGGAACTGCTTTCTCCAGGGCCTTGTTGACCGACTCCTGGACAGAAGCGTCCAGGGCCTCAACAATGTTGTCCTCTAAGGAAGGATTAGTAACTTCCTCTTCGTAAAAGACATCATCCTCGTTATAAGGCACCCATTCCTCCATTATGGGACCAAATTTAAATTGTATGTATTTGCACTTAAGGCAAAAGGTAGCGAGGAGTAGAGGGGGGGGACCAACCCACAGCACAAAATCAAAAAAAAAAAAAAAGGTACCTAGTCCCTCAGCAAATGCTGTATCAGAGTTGTTGCAGCCCACAGGGCGTAAGTGGAGCCAAAGAGCAGGTTTCTTTAAAGGAGGTGTGCTCCCTCCAGGCCCAAAGCTTTGTTGCAGCCAGTCAGGCGTAGGGAATGCTGCTCGGGGAATAAAGCAGGAGAAATGCTGAAAAACGAAAGAAAAACGGGCAGTAGCGACGTGCGTAGCCCAATCCTACCAAAATATAGCCCAATTGGGCTACGCACGTCGAAACACGAAGAAACTGCAAGGGGGGGCTCCTAGCGCACTCGGCCTACAAGGGGAGCCTCTGCGCTTGTAATTGAATGTATTTGTCACCGCCGAAGGCGGAGCGGTACCTGCAAGGCGAACGGGGAGGAGAGCAGCACAAGCGCTGGCCGCGCTAATCTCCGCTCGAAAGCGGGAAATTTAAAAGTGCTTCCCCCAGCGTCCGACACACAGCGCGTACCTCCGATGGCAGCGGGGTGGCGCAGGTCGTCTGGAGACCGCGCGAGGAGCCCGCGCTGCCAAGGCAGAAGCGCTACAACAAGCAAAAGCAAGTAACAGTCAACGCGGTAATCGCGTACACATTTTTAAAAGCGGCGCAAGGCTATCAACAAATTTACATATCTCAATGAGGAGAGAGCGTAAAATGCACTTAACTGACTGCGTGAGCAGCAAAGAAAGAGGACGAGTTCCGGTAATGGTGGCTCTTATGGGGCTCTACAGGATGTGATGTATACCATGAGCATCATGGGAAATGTAGTTTATTTTCATAAATACAAGTTTTTCATTGGCTGCTGTGTGTGGCAATAAATAGAAAGAGAAGCATAATCACGAAGCCTCCGGTCCTGTAATAGAATACGATATGAGGCAGCATAAAATTGTGGGCAATCCCCTCCATGAGTGAAGTTGTGATTATAGAACAGTGTGTCACACTTGAAGAGACCACCGTGACAACAAAAAGTGTTCTGATGTTTAACCCAATATACAGAAAACATAGAAAGATTACAACGTTTTAAAAGTACACAAAACAACACTTATGAAAGATGTGGCAGCCACATATCTTCAAACACTATCAATGAATATTTCAACATCTTTTTACACAAGTGTGCACAATGGTTAAAAACAAACAATATAACGTGCGAAAGATGTGACAGTCACACAACTTCAAGCATTGAAAATCAAAACACAGCGCAGCTCGCTCTTCCTGTATGATCGATACCTTTGAAATGGCTGCAGAGGGGACTCTGCAAGCCCCAACCTCTGCAACAAAAGGGAGCACTAGAGTGAGTACCTACTTAGGCCCCGGGGACTGGTGAGTGTGCATTGTGGGAGGGCGACTGGTGAGTGCCATGCGAGTACTAGATTCAGGAGTTCTCGACTGAGCCCAGCGCTGAGCCCACTGCACTCGGGCAGCACTGTAACTTTAAAGCAAGGTGTAGCTCTCGTTTTTATTTTGTTTTCCCGATCGTTGCTTGAGACTCTTAAAACAAGTTCCACCAAAGCGAATGAACACTGTACTTTGCCGATGGGAAACTGATAAGAGAAACACACATGCAAGAACAGGAAATTGAATGCCTACAACCAAAAGAAACGAGGAAAAGTAAAGTGACAAGCAACAGGGCCAATAAGAAGCAAAGACGGGATCAGTGGCGGCTGGTGACATTTGAAAGTGGTGAGGCGTAAAAGTTTATTATGAGTGACCTGTAATGAGCGAACGCTACGAGCGAGTCCAAGCGTTATAAGGGGTGTTTGGGGGAGTTCTCCCCCTAGAAATTTTGGGAAAAAGAGTGAGCAAATGGCACATTTTCAAGCACATTTGAGAAAGCAAGAAGGTTAATAAGGCAATTGTGAAAGTGTAGTTATGGCATGAATAAAGATATTTCATATGAAGAGTTACAGAGGTAGGGAGAGGTTCTTAGAAAAAAAAATGGAGTAAAGTTCCTTACAGGGACAAAAGGTACTTGAGTGCTGCAGATAATATCTGTGATTAATGTAAGGGTGTAGGAGACACTATACTGAAACCACTGAGAGGGATTCTGTTACAGAGCTGACAGAGTCCCTCCTTATATAGGGATGGAGAGGGGAGAACACCTGAGGAGAGCTGGATGCAGGAATATCTGAGAGAATAGAGGACCAACTGCTGTCAAATGGGAGGTGGGCAGGGGCAGATTATTGGGCCAATCAGGGTCCATGAGTTGGGACACGGAAGAGTGTACAAGAAACAGACTTGAAAGAAAGTACCTGAGTAGCGTGATGGAGAGATAATACCGTTGCCAGTGGAAGAGCCGTAACCATCGTGAAAATGATGTCGTTTCTGTAATCATGAAACTTAGACCCAATTCCTTCGCTCAGTTTGTGGTAAAGTGTCACACATAAGTCATGAAAATAGTCACTATTAATTCATGAAAGGCCACACATAAGCTTACTGCAAACATGTTAATGTCATACACAAGCAAAACTGCAATCTTGACAGTCCTGCAGAAGGGAGGGATAGGGTTGCAGAGGGGTCCATATTCCCAAAGCCACTTGCTTTCCAAAGGTCCCCCACTCCTGCTAAAACATTCTTTATAGATTTTCAGCAAATCTGCCCTATTTGTTTATGATGAGACAGCCAACATGGTTAATACCAGTAGATGGTGCCAGGCCCTCGTCCTATGCAGAGCCCACTTCAGTTTGTTATCTAGGCCTTGCTCAACTTGGCCTGGGTCAATGCAGCAAAAGAATGTGCATTAGATAATTGATGTTAGTGCGCTTCCTGGGATGCTGATTAAAATATACATTTGCAGTCTTCCAGCAAGGTCGTGTTTGTCTTTTACTTTCTGTAACAGCCTGTGTCAGTAATAGCATGAAATGTTCTGCTCATGAAAAGGTCTGCAGTTCTATTTTGCGTAATGGGAGAGGATTGAAATTTTAATGGGTCTGCCATGCCATGAAACAGACAAAAGCGTGATTTAGAAGCAAATGTTTCGAATTTAACATGATGGCCACCCTATCCATGTAAACGCAGCCTCGGAAAAGTGAAGGGTTTAAACTATGCAAGTGCACTTTTATCACAAAAGTTCCATGATTTCTCGTCGTTGCAACCGCACACTGTTCTTAAGGAGTGTTGTCATTTTTAGGAGAACAAGGAATCAAAGGTGAAAATATATTTAGTGCCTAGAAGCCACGGTCCAAAGTAGAGTAAAGCAGCTGGTAACAAGGAGCGCGATTTGCAAATTACTGTTTAATCAGATCTGGTCGGAGGTTGTTCTACAGCCCCCTCCACCAGATTAAAATAAACTATCACCTCCCATCCATGTGTGCTGAGAGGCTGAGGGGGCACAGGTGTCCGGTTGCACTGCTGGGGTCTAAAGCGCCGTGCGGCACACACTCTCTAAAAGGCGGCCTCAGTGTGCTCTGTCTAACTCACCCACCTCTCCTGACCAGGCTGAGACTGCTAGAGATCAGGCTTTCAGCAGACAGTCAGACAGTGAACCACAAACACGAGGCTTAGGCAGAGTGCAGTACTGTGCTGTAAAACAGTGGCGAGCCGAGTGCCTCCCCGACCCCCCTCCCCCCCAAATACAATAGAAAAATTTGATTCTTTCACACAGCGTGCTGCATTGGATTTACGTTGTGGCATAAAACTAATGCAGTGCGCTATGTGAAAGTGAACTCGGCATGTTCATAAAAGTGATCACCTATTTTAGAAAATGTTAATTTCTTTGTGGCGCTCTCTAATACTCGGACTAATTTAACGTAATTAAAATTTTAAACGCACTTACCCCGAACACGATGAGTTTATCGTTGCTGCAGCTCCACTCTAGTCATGCGTGCTCCACTCCAGTCATGACCTGCTGCCCGATCCCATTTAAGTATCAACAAACCAGCCGTCACCCTGACCCACAACCACGGGTGCAGCTACTCGGTGCCAGTGATCAGGGGTGGAAAGAGACAGCGGCCTGCACATGATTCCACCCACTTACTCCACTCTAAGCAACCCGGTACCTTGGGGCAGAAAGATATGGGGAGCGGGGGAATGGTTCGGGGTTATACCCCTCTGTCCTAAAACTCTCCCACCGAAGCTCACCACAACAATTTAAAATAAAATAACAGCACTCACCGCCCGCGCCGCCTCAGCTCCTGGCTCCTGCCGTCCCGCGTTTCCTGCAGCTATCCTCAGGAAAGCCAGTAAGCCACCCACAGGCAGCCTCCCTTCCCTCCGGCAATCACAACGCTGCAATGGCAGCGTTGTGATTGGTGCGGTGCAGGCGCACAGCGCCCCAGCCGGAACATTTTCTCTATGTAGGCTGCATGCAGCAGCCTACATAGAGAAAAGGGAGAGTGCGCATGACTGCTTTGGTCGGCCCCAGGGCCTACCAAAGCAGTCAGGACCCACAACAGTGGGCATGCCAATCCCCCCCTGCCCTCGAGCAGGACCGCCCACCCTCCCTCCCACAACAAAGGCCCTCCAGGCACTTCTGCTTTCTCGCAGTGCGAGAAGCAGAAACATAAAATGGTAGTTTTACCATTTTATGTTTCTGCTTCTCGCACTGCGAGAAAGCAGTGAGCGACGCCCCCACGCCCCAATGGAGGAGCCGCCACTGGGTGGGATGTAAGTCCCTTATAAGATATATTTAATACAATAGATTTCACAAGCACAGCGCAAGTACTGTGTAGGAGAGACCTAAAACTGTGGGATCACATTCTAAGAAATAATAGACGCTATATAGGTTCACAATTACAACACTTAAAGATTTTTTTTTACAATATAGACCATAGAGCCATCCTTCACCAAGCCTAAAAATCAACTCTAGGCCAAAGGAGATGTTAAGGGGATGGTTGGAGGTAGTCCACAAGGCCCGTACATGAAACACAACTCCACAATAAATGATAATCTCTAACCTTGCATTGTCACACCCCTTATGACCCTCTAACCCTAAGATTGTAGGACAGACAAACCAGACATTGGAGCATTTGGAACTCAAAGAACAAGGAGACACGTAAACAGGACACGGAGCATTTGGAACTCAAAGAACAAGGAGACACGTAAACAGGACACATTGGAAACTACTTCCAGCCATCTCATACTCATTGTGATCCTAAAAATTCATGGGCCGCCTCAGGCTGGAGTAAGAAGTATACTCTCCACTCATATTTCACTGTGCTTCTTGCAATGAATACAATTGTTCAGATGAAGTATTTCTAAATCATTTGCAGCTCTTGCCTCCTTGAAAGAGTTCCCTGATTCAAGAACATGGACTCTTGTTTCAGACATGTGAAGATTACATTTCTTAGCCACATGTTGGTCACAATTGCTCTCTTCATCAAATGGCGATTCTCCAGTTAACATGCAAAGAGAATCTTGATTTCATTAAAGACAACGGAGGCTAACATTATGCAATATATCTTTTTATTGCTGCCCCAACATGCAGCCCTTTAAAGAACACCAATACATCATAAAGCATAGAATGTTCAAATAGTATAATCATTCAGTGCACATAGTCTTCATCCTCTTAAGGCTGCGACGAAACGAAAGAAAACAAAAGGGCTTGATATCCTTTAAAGAAAACAGAAGGTTTCATACCTTCGATAAACAAATAATCCATCTTCCTCAGGATAAGCTCACAAGTTATTCTCTGAAAAATAAAAATTACCAATTACTTATACAATCAATATGTTATCAATTTATACATGTCAACAAATTATTGTTTAACTTGCCATTATAGACAATAAAGAAAATTATAACTCTAACTTAACAGTGTCTGTAGTATTCTTTATCTTAATACTTATTTATTTCCATTACAATATATATATATTTTTAACATTATGTAAGGGTGAGGAGGGTGGGATAATGTTAGCCTCTGTTGTCTTTAATGAAATCAAAATTCTCTTTGCATGTTAAATGGAGAATCGCCATTTCATTACAAGACCGGAGGCTACCATTATGCATGTTTAAAGCTGTTAAGTGCTGCACCACTTACGTGTTCTATAGGTCTTAAATAAAACTTAGCAAAGGTATTGGCATTTTACCAGTCTGCTGCTCTTAAGATTTCCATCAAGGAACCCCTGGACCAGAAAACCTTACTAGCCATTGCCCCTCTGGATGAGTGGGCACCAAATCTTGAAAGACCCACGCCAGACTCATTCATGACTGAGCGTACCCACCTGGCCAAGGTTGCCGTAGACACTGCTTTATAAGGTTTAACATAAGATAATAGTAGCTGATCTTCCCCATGTGGTGTAAAGTCTAACATTTTATTCTAGTAAACCTTCATACAACTTACCACACAAAGGGGCTCATTACAATGGCGGAGGGATTGCCACCGCCGGCCCGGCGGTGGCGGACCCTCCGCCATCTGCATGCCCATTTCCCCCGCCAGATCAGGCTGGCGGGGGGAATCGTTCCGCAAGCGTGGCGGGCGCAAAGCCCGCCCGCCACGCTTCCGCCACAGGCAATCGTAATGATTGCCTTGCGGAGCGGATAAGGCTGTGGTTATGGGGGCGGTGCCTCGAAGGCACCGCCAGCCCGATCACAATGCTGGCATCAGCCAGCCTTTCCTCATGGAAAGGCTGCCGGAGGCTGGCTTCGGGGGGCCCATTACGGGCCCCCTCTGGGGGGGGGGGCAGTTGTGCACTGGGGGGTACCCATGGTACCCCCCTCCATTTCCATGCGCAAGGTGGCAGGCACCGCACGGTGCCTGCCACGTTGTGCATGGAAATGCACAACATGGCCATTTGACATTGCGGCAGGTGCTGCAGCCAGCAGCACCCGCTGCAATGTTAAATTGGCAGATGCGACCGCCACGGTGGCAGTCGCATCATAATTAGGGGTGCGGGACCGCCGCATGACAGGCGGGCGGTCCTGTTACCGCTAGGATGGCGGGCGGACTCAAGTCCGCCCGCCATCCTAATGACCCCCAAAGTTTCTCGCAATCATTAAAAAATGGGTAGAAGATAGATTGAGACATTGTTTTCGTTCTTTTCCAAATATCAAAATGTACTCTTTCTACAGAGTAAAATCTATTAGAGATCTCTAGAGCTTTAACATCAAAAACTCTCCTGAAAGAGCTTAATCAAAGAAGAGTTGTTAATTTCATAGAAATCTGTTTTAATGTAAGGTACTTGTTACAAGGCCAATTATTAAATTGCTTAAAAACCATACTTAACGTCCCACAGAGACTCATAGCGGGTCTTAAGGGGTCTCTTAATTCTCACGCCTTTCATTACTCTTCTTATTAGCGGGTCAGTGCCAATGGCAAAGTTGTTGATTAGAGCGTGACCAGCGGAGATGGCTGATCTATAGCAAAATTAATTGTTCTATAGGACAAACCTGAGTTGAAGAGGGATGCTAAATAATTGGCTATCTCCAGGATAGGAACTTCCATGGAATTGAAATCCCTTTCCATACACCAAGTACACCACTTCTTCAAAATGCCCCTGTATCTTTTCCTGGTTCCCGGGGCACAAGATTCACCCAAAAGGTCTCTAGCCTTTCCCGAAAGGCTTGAATATCTGCCAGAACCCCTGAAATCGTCCAACCAAGAAGGTTCATTTTCCCTTCTAAAACTAAAGGGTGCTCTTCTCCCTCCGGATCTCTCAGTAGGCCCAAATATACTGGAATTAGCCGTGGAATGGCTACTGCTAGTTCCATCACTCTGGGAAACCAGACCTGAGATCTCCAAAAGGGGGTGATAAGAATCACACTGCACTCTTCCATTCTCACTTTCATGAGCACTCTCTGAATCATGGAGAAGGGTGAGAAGGCATAGCCTCTCATCCTTCCCCAGTCTTGTAGGAAGGCATCTACTGCTGAAGCTCCTGGGTCTAGTCTCCAGCTGTAGTAAGTTGGAACCTGAAACGTTAACCTGCTCGCAAACAAATCCACCTGAATGGGGCCCCAGACACTCTGAATCTGATTGAACACTACTGGATCTAATTTCCAGTCGCAGTAATCTTTGAGGTATCTTGAATTCCAATCTGCTCTCACATTTTGTATCCCTGGAATAAATTCTGCTCTCAATACAATTTTGTTGTTACAACAGAAATTCCAGATTTGTCTTGCTAGCTCCGCTAAGTTTTTCGATCTCGGGCCCCCTAGACGGTTTATGTATGTTACCGCTGTGAAGTTGCCTATCCGTAGTAAAGTAACACTGCCCGCTAAATCCTTCTCATTAAGGCATTCAGTGCTGCTAATATCTCTAGACAATTTATATGGAGTAATTTCTCTTCCTCTGACCACCTCCAGCCTGTTTCTAAACTGTTCAGACGTGCTCCCCAACCTAAGCTGCTTGCATCTGATTCCAGAGTCTGATCTGGCATATTCCCAAAGATTGCCTTGCCATTCCATGCCTCTAAGTTTTTCTACCAACATTCTAGATCCTCTCATGCTTCTAGAGAGAGTGAAAGAGTGTCCATATATCAAAGACCCTTCCTCAAATTCATAGACTTTAGTCTTTGTAAAGCTCTGTAGTGTAAGGGTCCGGGTAGATTGTTTTAATCAAAAAAGACAAAAGTCCCAAAACTTTCGCCAAGTTTTTCAAAAGGATTTCCTCCTTTGATAAAAGCAATTGTATCTCTTTATTTCTTTTACTTTCTTTTGTGGTAAGAAAAGTTGTGACAAAACGGTATCTACCTGAAAACCTAGGTATTCCATATTTTGCAAGGGGACCATAACTGACTTCTCCACATTGATTATGAAGCCCAGGCCCTCTAGTGTTACGACAGTCAACTTCAAGTGCTCTAAGAGCTCTACTCTGTCCTGGGACATGAGTAAAATTTTGTCCAAATATATTATTAATTTGATGCCTCTTTCACTCATGAAGGTTACTACAGGAGGTAGTACCTTGGTGAAACACCAAGGGGCTGAAGATAGACCAAAAGGGAGACATAGAAACTGATAGAGGGTACCGCTCCAGCTGAAGTGGAGGAATTTCTGACTGTCTGTGTCCATAGGAATTGTGAAATATGCGTCCTTGAGGTCTAATTTTACTAACCAATCCTTTTATTGTAGAATGCCCCTTAAGAGATTGATTCCCTCCATCTTGAAATGCCTGTAGACTAAATAGAAAATCAAGTCCCTTAAATTTATTACTGGACGCCATCCCTTGTCCTTTTTCTTCACTAAGAAAACAGTACTCAGAAAACCTCCTGTTCCTGCTAACTCTTGGAGATGGATCAAAGCTCCTTTCTCCAGTAACTGTGCTATCTCTATATCTATTAGGGTCATTTTTTCTATATCTAGTTTTAGCTCCTTTGGTTGTCTCACCTGTATAGGCTCTTCTACAAATTCTATCTTGAAGCCGGTAACAATTTGTAAAACCCTAGGGTCTCTTGTTATTTTCCTTCATTTGTGTACAAAATGTTTTAACCTTCCCCCAACCTTTAGTGGGGAAGAACCAAGACAACTCACCTTGGGGGCCTGAGGCCTAGTATCTTGATCTCCCTCCACAAGACCTTGATTTTCCCCCTCTTTGGGGGTAGAAATTTGGGCTGGAGCGATAGCTCCTTCAGTACCCTTTTCCATATGTACTATATGAGCCGGTATTTTGTTAATAGTTTTGAAACCTTAATGAAGCTCGGCTGGCAGCCTGTCCCCCCTGCCAGCCCGTCCAAAAATGGCTCTTGAGGCAAATACTCTGCGCATGTTATTCTGAGCCTTACTAAATGCAGTAAAGATTGAGACATATTTGCCTAGAGATTGGACAGAGCTTTCACCAAATAAAAGGCCCTTCGGGTCTCCCACGTCTTCTCTTGTTGACAAATCTGCCAACTTAAGATTCATCCTTAAGAGTAATTCTTTGCATCTCTCAGTAATAAGATTAGTGTAAGCATTACCTACCAAGCAGGTGGCACGTTGTGCCCATCCCCTCAATAGTTCCAAATTTACTCTTCCATCCTTACATTTGGCTTCTTCAGCCAAATCCAAGAACCGGGTGAGGGGACCTAGGACATCAAGCAGCTTATCTTGGCTGTGCTTAAGGCATTTCTCAATCCCCTTCCTTGGATCCTTTCCGGATTTGAACAAGAAGGTAATTATATCCGGATCTAGGTTTGGAGTGTTACAGGCCTTATTCTGTGTAGAGGGTCTTGGGCATTCAGCCCGTAGTAAATTGCAGGTATCTTTGTCTAAGGGTTTCCTCACTCAAAATTTTAGATACTTTGAGACGTGGTCCATAGGCCACCATTCCCCGCTACGTGGGTGTTTGATCGTTGTTGGATTGAACATCTCACAACCCTGTGGATCTCTTATTTTGTTAGACGTGGAGGCCTCATCAATATCATCATCTAGGACTAAAGTGTCATAGGTTTCTTGGGGGTCGAAAATATATTCATCCAAGTGATATCATCATCATCCATATTCTCTTCTGTAGAAATTAGATCTTCCTGCATATCTATTGTGCCATGAAGGTCACTCTTTCTTTTAATGCTTCTATGGACAATTCTTCCTTCTGGCCCGTAAAGGTGGCCTTTTCATTTTGTGCTGCTAAGAGCACCACACTCTACTGTAATGCTCAGGCTACCACTGATGCAGGCGAGGTCTTGCGCCTTTTCCAAGTGTTTCCTTTTCTGGGAAACCTTTCCCCTCTTTTTTGATTTGGAGGTAGAAGGGGAGTCCCCCTCAGAGAATGAGAAATAAAGTTCCTCTGAGGGGGCGTCCCTCTTTGTTAATGAGGCGTCCACTGCCTCTCTAATTGAGGATCTAAGTTCCTCCTCCACAAATACTTTAAGGGATTCCCCCAACTCACCCATGCTTTCATTGGGTATATATTCTCTCCTTCCATTGCTGAAACGTTTTACCAATTGTAAATTCAATCTCTTGTATTACCCAGTTGTGCCACTAGATAGAGCTCTCGTACAATAAATGCTTAAATTATATACAAATCTATCAATTTTGTTATGAAAATCTTCAAACGGAGGCTTCCTTCCGTAGAAAGATCGTTTTCGGGAAGTAACTGCGAGGGCAGGCTGGTTACTAAGCAACGCGCTGTGAGCGCCTCTCGTCACACTTTGCAAACACAGTGAACGGACTAAGGCGCGTCTGTACGTCAATCTATTATTATGCTGCTGATCGTGTCTTGGTCCGTCGTTGTCTGGAAACCTCTGAGTGTATGTAAACAACAAGGAGAGACAAGAGAAAGGTCTATAAAGGTCCAGCATACAGGCCCTAGTATTAATGACAATGAAGAGGGTATGCAGTTCCTGAAGTGGAAGACAAAAAATAATAACGAGAAAGGTATCAGTATCTGGCTACCAAAAGGAAGGATGGGGAATCCTTCCTTTCGGAATTAGGGCCCTCACACACCCAGCCCGCTGGGTGTCATGCTTCATCATCGGGCATGCTCCTCGTCGGGTCGGCGCTGCAATACCCGACGGGCACCCTCAGTGGGGGCTCTTTGGCGGAGATCTTTTATTCCTGCCGTTTGGTGAGGTGCGTGTGAGGGGCCCTATAGTGTAGAAGTGCAGTGTTGTGTATGGTTCTCAATAGAGACAAAGTGAATTAAAACAGGTCGCTGGGAGAATCAGGGCAACCAATTTAATATTCCTATCTCCCCACCTGGTTAAAAATGGAAAAATGACAACTGTCTAAAGTGATTTGAAAGGCAGTTGCTCTTTAGATCATACGGTCAACATGTTTCTTGCCCTGGTAGTCCCTAATGGATCAAGCGGCAATTCATCAGGACCTAATTTACGAGTTCGAAATCTACACTGAACCACTGGTAATGGGGTATGTTAACCTGGATATTACCAGTCTGGTCACATCGGTGACGTGCAGTGTCCGTGGGTGCTGTAGCCAGTCTAAAAGATGGGAAAAATGAAAAAAGGAAGAACATTCATTTACAACATGTTAATCTTGCTAAGACCATTTAGTAGCCAAAACATGTTGTAGACACCTACTCGTATTGTCATCGCTATATGATGTGTGCGTCCCATCTAGTATAGGGCGTCGGTATAAACATTGTGAGCACGAGGTATCACGTTCGTGATATGTTTTAAATCATGTGAGGTACAATGCAGCAGAAAGACAACGTAAGAATAAAATGTAAAATTTAAATTTAAATTAAAATTAAAAACCACGGTGAGGCGGCAACATCATCCCAGTAGATTGCGGATGTACACACTCACCGAAAATCAACTAAAGGCCGGCCCCATCAGATAACGGCAAGGAATGGACACGTTCATTCAACATGTGTCCTGTTTGTTGGGGAAATAAGGTAAGTATGAGGAAGTACGGTGGATATGCCAAGATTAATTTGAAGTATCTTAGGATACACACCTCGTTCGTTTAAAAGCAAAAAGCGGAGAGCCACCTCTAAGGCTGGTGATAACAAGCAATCCAATACCTGAGGGTCATTGTCCCCAGGTCCCGATAATGGCAACACAATGCTAGGAAACCAGACCGAGCATCGCTAGATCCCGGTTGCGGGACCCCGCAGTTAACTACGGCCCGCAGTTCCCATGATGTAATAACCAAAAAGTGTGAGACACTGGGAGCCTGAATCCAAGTTGTAGTTTGTTACCGATCCCCATCAAACATGGGGAACAAATCAGCAGACCCAGCGGTGTTGGCCGCTAAAGACCCCAAACCAACGTCGCGTCTTACCTTGATACTCAGGCATCAAGAAAGGGGAGGGCAGTGGTGTTAATACTCACAGCAGCTCGCGCCCACTCAGCGGAGGACCTAACCTGCAATGCCGGTTCCGGGAAGGTAACTGCCTGCCCGGTTCTGGCTGCAGATATCCTAGCGGAGGCGGCGAGCACGCCGGGGCCTCCGCATGGTGAACGGAGGCTGGTGCGGTAATCGACTCTGATTCAGTGGAAAAAACATGGCGGCCATATTGGAAGGATATTGCCACAAAGGCGCGCCATGTTAAAGTGTCAATGGTGGTCATCTCCGTAGTGACGATTACTTAAAATGTAACATGACTCCATCTGGTGGAAGTTGATTTTACTAATGCGGCTCTGGCAGTCGAAGACTAATAATGCCAGTGACTCAAGTCCATAAGTCAAGTGCCCCAAGGGTTATGATCGCAGTGTAAAAAGAGGAGGTGGATTTACTACAAATGGAACAGAAAAAGTTCTTTTGTGTCTGAGTCCTCTCTGCTGGCGTGTGGCTGTTGCAGTGTTCGTGTACATGCCAGGCCTGCGGTCAAGTGTATTTGGAAAGGAGAGACCGTGTGCAGAACTGGGTTGTATTACAGACTTTGATGACCCCCAGATTGGTGATTATATAAAGTAACCACTGGGATGAATAACAGATTAGTGAATATTTAAAGTAACCCAGGGGATGTCCTCATTAAGGCCATTTCTATCTGAGCATAAGCGATGTACCCAACGTTGTTAAATCCTGAACAACGCCTCCGGGGGGATAGATGCATGCGCCTGCAAGACCACCCACCCTAATGTGTCGCAAGTACGTTTGTTCGTTAAGAAGTGGGTATAGAGGCGTGTGGTGGTTTTATGGCATCTGATGTTACTCTTGTGTTCTGTAATGCGAATTTTGACTGGTCTGGTAGTCATACCCACATAAAAAAGGTTGCATGGACAGGATAGTAAGTAGATGCAGTTAGCGGTGTTACAGTTAGTGTGTCTTGTCATCTTCCAAGTGAAGTTATTGGCAAAGGTTATCACCTTGGTGAGTTTGGTTTGAGGGCACACTGCACAGGATCTGCACGGGTAATGTCCAACAACTGGAGGTAAGTCCCATAGACATCTTTGGATCGGTCCTGTTTTAGACTTGAGTCTGGTGTGTATCAAAAGATCTTTCAGATTACTCGTGCGTTTGAACGCAAATCTAGGGGCTGGCAACGCCGGGTCACCTGTGTTTAAAATGTCCCAGTGTTTGCGTATGATGTTCCTGATTTGGCCCGAGGCTGGTGTGTAGGAAGTCACACAAGTGATGGCCTCTGAGGGATTTCTGACATTCTTTTCCAGTAGTGCCTCTCAATTATTGTTCCTGGCTCTTTTCATAGCCGTGAAAACTATCTGCTGTGGGTATTCTCTCTTTCGTAAATCTGATGCTAGTTTGCCTGCTTCTACTTTGTAGTTCTCAATAGAGGAACAATTCCTCCTAATCCGGAGAAATTGCCCGAATGGTAAGTTGGTTTTGAGGGCCCTCGGGTGGTGGCTGCTGAAGAGTAGGAGGCTATTGCAATCAGTGGGTTTCCTATATAGTGTTGTATTCAAGGAGCCTGCTGCCAGATTGATATTGAGGTCCAAAAAGGGTATCGTGGACTCAGAGATAGTATGAGTGAACTTAAGATATGGATTCAAAGTATTGATCCACTGACAAAAGTCCTCACACCTACCTCTATCCCCTTTCCAGAAGATAAGAATATCGTCAATATACCTCTTCCACATCATCAGGTTGTCTGTATATGGGTTGGATGGATGAAAGACGGATCTAGACTCAAAGGCTGACACGTAGAGGCAGGCTACACTAGGAGCGAATGTGCTACCCATAGATGTGCCCTGTGTCTGGTGGAAGAGTTTCTTGTTAAACTCAAAGAAGTTCTCAGTGAGAGCAAGGGTAGCACATTTCATTATAAAAGGTATCGGTGTAGGTGATGTCCAATTAGAGAAGCTTAGGGCATCCTCAACAACCTCCAAAGTGGCATGTTGGGGATTATTACTGTATAGTGCCTCCACGTCTAAAGTGACTAACAAGTCAATTTCACCTGCATGTGGAAAGTCATCTATGAGTCGTAGTACTGACGTGGTGTCAAGGAGGAAGGCTGGTGTTTGTTTCACTAGTGGCTGAAGGAAGTAGTCGCAGAACTTGGATAGTGGTTCTAATACTGAACCTATCCCAGAGACAATAGGCCTTCCTGGGACCGGATCAATGCCCTTATGTACTTTAGGTAGAATGTAGAAGTATGGTGTTATAGGGTCTTTTGTCACCAGAAAATCCGATTCTTTTTTAGTGATCCATCCCTCTGATTCTGCTGTAAAGGCCATGGTAGATATTATAGTAGAGAGCCGTTTGGTAGGGTTCTCACTAATAGGGGTGTAGTATCTGTCATTGTTAAGTTGACGGAAACATTCGGTGTCGTCACCGTACTTCCTCATACTTACCTTATTTCCCCATCATACAGGACACATGTTGAATGAACGTGTCCATTCCTTGCCGTTATCTGATGGGGCCAGCCTTTAGTTGATTTTCGGTGAGTGTGTACATCCGCAATCTACTGGGATGATGTTGCCGCCTCACCGTGGTTTTTAATTTAAATTTAAATTTTATTCTTACGTTGTCTTTCTGCTGCATTGTTACCTCACATGATTTAAAACATATCACGAACGTGATACCTCGTGCTCACAATGTTTATACCGACGCCCTATACTAGATGGGAAGCGCACATCATATAGCGATGACAATACGAGTAGGTGTCTACAACATGTTTTGGCTACTAAATGGTCTTAGCAAGATTGACATGTTGTAAATGAATGTTCTTCCTTTTTTCATTTTTCCCATCTTTTAGACTGGCTACAGCACCCACGGACACTGCACGTCACCGATGTGACCAGACTGGTAATATCCAGGTTAACATACCCCATTACCAGTGGTTCAGTGTAGATTTCGAACTCGTAAATTAGGTCCTGATGAATTGCCGCTTGATCCATTAGGGACTACCAGGGCAAGAAACATGTTGACCGTATGATCTAAAGAGCAACTGCCTTTCACATCACTTTAGACAGTTGCCATTTTTCCATTTTTAACCAGGTGGGGAGATAGGAATATTAAATTGGTTGCCCTGATTCTCCCAGCGACCTGTTTTAATTCACTTTGTCTCTATTGAGAACCATACACAACACTGCACTTCTACACTATAGGGCCCCTCACACGCACCTCACCAAACGGCAGGAATAAAAGATCTCCGCCAAAGAGCCCCCACTGAGGGTGCCCGTCGGGTATTGCAGCGCCGACCCGACGAGGAGCATGCCCGATGATGAAGCATGACACCCAGCGGGCTGGGTGTGTGAGGGCCCTAATTCCGAAAGGAAGGATTCCCCATCCTTCCTTTTGGTAGCCAGATACTGATACCTTTCTCGTTATTATTTTTTTGTCTTCCACTTCAGGAACTGCATACCCTCTTCATTGTCATTAACCTCTGAGTGTAAACATGGCAGGCGGGAGGCGCAGTCACCAAGGCGGTTGTTTTTTTTTTTGTTGCACGAATACGATATATGAAATTCTATGTCAGGACTGGAGGCTCCGATTATGCTTCTCATTTCTTTACTGTTTATTCACAGCAGCCAATAAAAGAAAAGTTATAAACACTACATTACCCATGAACACCACAATGTCACATGACCAACCATACTGTATAACCCTATATAAGCTCAGACCAAGGTAACAGTGTCCTCTTTCTGTGCTGCTCTGCAGCCAGTTAAGTGCATTCTCCCTTATACTGTATTATTTGATGTTGACTAGCTTCGGCTGGTGTATTGATGCTGTAATAGTATTTCAATTGTTTATCTAAGATTATCTCAGGCGTTACTGTAAATGTGATATTTGCGACATATTTGTCCATCCGATTTACTGAATTTGTAGCGATTCCGCCGATTTGCACAGTTTTTGTAGCGTGTCTATTTGCAGCCGCATTCGGCCGCCGAGTCGAACGCGTTTGGGCTGGGAGAGCTCTGCCTCCCCAACCGGGCATCTCGCGCCCGTGTTGCTGACCGGTGGAGAGGGAGAGAAGGGAGCGAGGACGCGCGTCAGTCTGATGCTCAGTCCTCTTTCTGTTGCCATGAGGGGTCCGCATCGTGCATGCACGGCGGTCATTTTGCCCGCTCCCATAGCGAGTATCGGGCTTAAACCACCGCGGGAGCAGCGTTTTATTGCTCTTCTTCCCACTTAACTCGTGCACGAGCTCCCGGTGACGCCCAGCAAGTAAAGGCTTGTGGGGCAGTATAATCCTGCTTAGGCTCTGCCTAGAGTGGTACTGGCAAGCCCTCCCTCCACCTCATATCTCGTCATACATTGATTGGCCTGCCTGGGGTTGCTCCACTCCCCCTGGACTCTTATATCTATATAAGCTTAGCTGTGTGGGTTTAACCCCTCGTGTTGGGGACATACAATCCTCCGGTGGGATATATAGCTGCACTGCAGGTGCCATCATGTCTGAATATTTTTCTGAGGAGGAATACTTTGATGACGAACCCTCTGGGTCCATGGAACAAGACCTCGTGGAGGCACTTGATGCAGGGGTAAAGCACTCGGTAAATAGAGCCCTTGTGAGAGCCATAGAGCCCCTGAAGCGCCACTTGTGCGGATATGCCCAGCAACATGGCTGGCTCCCCAGTACTGGCAGTCGTCCCAAATCCAGTGGGAAAGGGGTCAGAAACCCCCACGCTGCCGATTTTGCAAAGCTAGCCAAGGCTATGGCAAATGACCATGACTATGTCACCCCAACTAAAGAGACAGCTGTCACTGAACCGCATCAGGATGACGACGAGGACACCTCCTCGGACCATACGTCCGACCAGGAAGAGGCCCCTAGGCCCTCCATAAGATTGAAGAAGGAGCGTCACGTAGATACCCCTACCCAACCTAAGCTCCTTACATTTGAGCCAGCAGAGATCGTACATCCCAATTCCACTGCGTGGCTTCCGCCTCAAGAGGTGACTGACTACATCCAATCCCACCTTCAGCAAGCATTTGACAAGGACGTAAGGGCACGGCTGAGATCAGAATACCCAAGACCAGACCTGCCAGGTAAAGTGGCAGAGACTCCAGAGGTAGATCCCTCTATGCTTACATATCTGAAAAAATACTCCAAAGACCCTAAAAAAGGCATAGACCGGGCACGGAGATCATGCCAGGACAAACTTTTAGACATGACAGGCTCTTTGACTAAAATTCTGGAGTTGGGCTTCAGAGCCAAGGAGTCCGCTTTGGCAATCGACCCAGAAGTATTAATTGGATGGGCACAAAGGGCGGTATGCCAATTAGGGAATGCGAACTGCGCAATGTCCAGAGAGAGACGGCGCTCAATCCTGCTAAAGCTGGACCCCAAGTTAGCAGAACTTTCTTCCTCTGAATCAGGGCCCCTAGCTCGGGCCTCCTATTGGGCCAGCCCTTCCTCAAAGAGCTTACAAAGTTTGTCGCCACCTTCAGTGGGTTGGACAAAGCACAGGGCTCCCTCAAGCGTGCCTTCCGGTCGGTTTTCAGCAGGGCCGGACGATACCGTGGGCGGTCGTTCGGCCGGGGTTACAACCAAGGCCCCCCACGTGGTCAATACCACCAACAATGAGGGGGTTATCAGGACCCCAACTACAATAACAACTCCTCCTTCTACCCGAGCCGGCGTGCCAAAAACAGATTCCGGAAGGGCAGATACGGTGGAAATCAGGGTGGACAACAGGATGCCGGAAATTCAGGTGAGACTGATCCCATGTTCAGAAGTAATGTTGGAGGGAAGGATCCAGTTTTTTCTACACACATGGCACACAATCTCGCAAGATGCATGGATCCTAGAGACAGTACATGGTTACAAGCTAGAACTGTACAACTGAGGAAAAGGTTATATAATATGAACATGAGTGCAGACATTGTTTTTAAATCCACCTGACTTTGTACAACGTTGTTTGAGGAATTTTCCATGTACGTCCTGACATTGTACATTCTTTTATTTTTTTCTCCATGTCCTTGGAAAAGTACCGAGTGGTTGTTAGAATAATTACACTTTGTTAATCATTAGTGCTTCTCTGAGGTTGGAAAGTCACACTGGTCTTTTTCCATTCAATCTGCAATTAAGCGATGGCTTGTGATCACTTATCTTGAAAATGTAGTGTGGTTAGCTATTCTTTTTGTCTGTATAACTGGAAGGAAATTTCCAATGGATTAGGGGGAGGGGGATGAAGTCTGTAGGCAGACGTGTTTGAAGTATAGTATAACTATGAAAGGAGAATTCTTTTTATTTGTTCATTACATACACGGAACAGCTTTTTCCTTGTTGGTCTTCCAACCGCTTAAGCTTAAATAAACTGATCTGTTTTACCTCCGACTCCCTGTACTCCTTTGAATGTAAAGTGGACAAGAGGTGCGTTTCTCAAATGGCGCCCGAACGTTGGGCCTCTATGTGGGAAATCCAACAGCATTTGTGTCTGTGGCTGAGGTGACACGACCCGAGGCTGACAGATTGCTGGGGCCCCTGCTAATGAGACTAGTTTCTCGCAGCTGCCATCTGAAGTCCCGAACTGCTGTCCCTCGGCAACAGGATCTCCCCGGCAGAGGTTCCAAACTGGCCAAGCGAAAAGTGGCCGAATTGCAGAGTACAGAGAGTCGGACGTCTTCAGCAAATACCTGGTGAGATTGTTCTGAGTTATTTTGTAACAGGCGTTTTGAATTATTGATTAATTTTTGGTATTGAGAATTTTATTGCATTGTACTGGTTGGGTTTCAGGTTGGACCTGATAAATAGGCCTGTATTGATTTTATTGGTAAGTTTTCTCAATTAGATGATCTTTGACTTTAAGGCACAATGAGCAAACTAATGAAATATATTTCACGGTGTTGTTGTTGCTGTTTCATGAGTCCACACATGGATGAGTCCCAACCAGTCCCAGTTGAGAGTAACGGTTAGAAATGGGGGTCTCTAGTTGGCAGAGGTAGGTACCTTTGACCAAATAGGGACCCTTGCTTCTCGTCAGGGTAAGGGGATACACACTTTAGATAACCCCTGCTCCCCCCTTGGTAGCTTGGCACGAGCAGACAGGCTTATCCCAAAGGCAATGTGTAAAGTATTTGTACCAACACTCACAGTAACACAGTGAAAACACCACAAATGGACACCACACCAGTTTAGAAAAATAAAATATCTTTACCTAAACTAAACAAGACCAAAATGAAAAAAATCCAACATACAGAAACTCAGTAGAATGTCTTTAAAAAGGTTGTTGCAAAAAAAATAACTTGTAGATGATCAAATGCGACACTCAGTCTCAAAGTACCTGGGATGCGTAACGCAAAACAACCAAAAAGGGGCGCAGAGAAGGCGATGCGTCGGTCCTTCCTGCTCTCCGGTTCCGATGCGACAAGATGGCGCCTTGATGCGTTGCGACGATCCGGTGCGATGCAACAAAATGGCGTCTTTGTTGCGATGCGACAACGTGGAGGCGATGCGTGCACGCCCGACGGCCGTGTGGCGAACTCGGTGATTCTCTGAGCCGCGACAGGCCCCGGCGACACGCTTCCCCGGTGATGCGATGACACCCTTCTCCGGTGTTGCGGCAGCGATCAGCGGCGGCGCGCCTCCTCAGCGATGCGACGGCCCTGCGACGCGCTTCTCCCTCGTTGCGTCGCGCTTCCAGCTCCCCACAGCAAAGAGGCCTCACACACAGTTACAGGCCCTCCTGGCAGAATGGAACTCCCAGCAAGGAAGTTCAGGGAAGCTGGGGGTGAAGTCCTTGTGTGCCTGGGACTTCAGAAACAGGAGGCCAACTCTTCTCAGGCCCTTGGAGACTTTTCTTCAGATGGACACAGCACACAGCAAAGTCCTTCTTCAAGCAGGGGACACAGCACACAGCAAAGTCCCTTAGTCCTCTCCTCAGTAGAAACAGCAAACTGCAGGCCAACCCCAGACACACAGCAAGGGCAGTACTTCTCCTCAGTCTCTTCATCTGATCTTCTTTGGCAGGGATTCCTCTTGATCACGAAGTAGTCTAAAGTTCAGCGGTTTCAGCTCATATTTATACCCCAAAAGTCTTTGTTCTCTATGTGTGAGGGGTCCTGGACCCAGTCCAAACCAGTTCTGGGTGCATTCTGCCAGTGCACCTCTTCTTCCTTTGTGAGTGTGGGCCAGGGTCATCAGACACACCGCAGGAGGTGGAGCCAGCATTGTGGAAGGCAGGCACAGCCCTATTCAGGCCCAGGTGCTACTCCTCCCACCACTCCAAATGCAGTTAGGTCTATTCAGCCTAGTGCTGACTCACCCAGTCTCCTGAAGCCACTCCCAGCCCCTGTCACTCTCAAACCAGACAGTCAATACACAAACAGGCAGAGGCACACAGAAAGGTTGAACAAGAAAATAGCCACTTTCTAAAGGTGCCACTTTCAAATACAGAATTTAAAAACCATCCTTCCTAAAAGATGTGTTATTAAATTCTGAGTTCAGGGATACCAGATTTCAATTTTCTATCTTGCTCCTATGGGAAGATATGCAGGTAAACATGTTACACAGCATTCCCCATTCTGTCCTATGGGCAAGATAGCCTTTCAATAGTGAAAAACGAAATTGGCAGTATTTCACTATCAAGACATGTTACCCACACTAGTACATGCCCTACCTCTCACATACACTGCACCCTGCCCAGGGGGGTACCTTGGGCCTACCATAGGGGTGTCCAATGTGTAAGAAAAGGGAAGGGTCAGGCCTGGCAAGTGGGTACACTGGCCAGGTCAACATGGCAGTTAACAAACTACGTACAGGCACTGCGGTGGCAGGCCTGAGACATCTTTTTAGGGCTACTCATGTGGGTGGCACAATCAGTGCTGTAAGCCCACTAGTATCATTTGAATTACCAGCCCTGTCACACTCAGTGCACTTTACTAGGGACCTACTGGTAAAGCAAATATACCAATCATGGATAACCAATCACAATAACAATTTACACAGAGAGCATATGCACTTTAGCACTGATCAGCAGTGGTAAAATGCCCAGAGTCCTAAAGCCAACAACCACAGGTCAGGAAAAACAAAGGAGGAAGAGGCAAAAAGTTTGGGGCTAACCCTGCAAAAAGGGCCATTTCCAACACAACCCCCTTCCAGCCTAAAGCCAGGGTAGACCAAACGATACCTCGATGGGATTCCCTGCTTGGGGCGACAGAACACGGAACCTGGCCCGAACAGCAGGGGTCTATTCCTGTTCTACGCCTTCCTGAACCCAGTTGGATCCCTCTATCTATACTCTCAGGGCCCACTAAGCTAAACCATGGGGGACCCTTCTCCTCACCTGGGGACCCCATCTGTGCAGCGCCTAAGCTTACTTTGCTCACAGATGTGTCCGCACTGGTAGACAGTACCCACCTGGCCAACACAGCGGTTTGGCGCAGTCCACCCCCAGGCTGTGACTCCAGCCCCCCTCCCAGGGGCAATTCTGTCCACCAGGACAACCAGCCACAGGGGCCGCTGACAGCTGTCAGTGATGAGAGCCAGGCCTCATGCCGGTCAGGCTTCTCTAACCTCTGTGCCGTCAGAAAGTGGGGGGCACAAGCCCCAGGTGCCTGGCACCTTTTCTCCACTTTCCCTCCTGCCAAGTCAGGTATGGCAACCTGACACTGGCCCACCAGCCCAGGGTCCGCACCCTCAGGACGCAACTCTCCCACCAGTTCAGGACCTCTTTCCTGCAACTGGTCTCCCAACCTAGGATCTAACCCCTCAGGTTGAACCGGGGTCAGAGGCGAGGACTCCCTCCCTCTGCACCCCCTTCCAGAGTTCTGCACCCTCCCACCTGGAGTGGTACCCCTGGAAGCCAAACCGGTCAGGACACTGCTTACAGATGTCCTTCCCTCCAGGTCAGGCAGAACCTGAACCTGCCCTCCCAACCTAGGGGCTAAACCCCGCGGATGAGCACTTGCCTGGCATGCCAGGACTTCTGGGGGTGCACACAGCATCCCCCCGAGGGTAACACATTACTCTTGTGTTGTGTGACACTCTGCCTGGTGCAGATCTCCCGACCCCTGTCCATCTGACAGTGCGCGAAGATCCCCCAGGCCAGAAGTGGTGTCACCATGGTCACTCCTGGGAGGCTCAGCCCTTCTGGCTGGCCCCTGACCCACTGGTTCTCCCACTGGGGAACACATCCCCCTCTCACCCCTCAATCTGGACTTCTGCACCCTCCCAACTGGAGCGGCACCGCCAGACACCAGAACCACTGGAGCTCTGTTTACACGCTCCAGGTTCTCCTGACACTAGGAGATCCCCCTCAGGAAATGGCCTCCCGGTACAGACTAGGCCCCCCTCCTGGTGTTCCCTTATGGAACCAACCAGGTCCTGGGACTGGGTTTTGGGCACCTTGGGGCACAGCCCACTCCCACTCCCTCTCCTCTGAGACAGGACGTGGGACCTTACACCCCTCCCACTACACTGGGACCTATCTGGGCTACCAAAAACCTCCCCTACCTCACTTGGTCGGGGAAAACCTGAGCCGCCCCCTTCAGGATCACTCCCAAACGCCTCTTCAGACCCTCTGGAATCCACCAAAAGGTCTACCTCCTGCGCAAGTTCCCTGGACTCAGAAAACTCACTCTCCACCGGGTGTTGGCATAGCTCTGGAAAACAGGGACTTAAAATATGCTCTCCAACAAATGAATCACATAGCCCCCCACAGTTGTTAACCAAGCTACCCTTTGCCTCACCATCCAGTGCCTCACACAAGTACCCCACACCACTCTCCTGTGATTGGCAAGACAGTGTCTGACTGTCTCTGTCACTCAACCCACACTCTTCTGGGCGGTCTCCACACTCACACACCAGGACTTCTACCATGGGGGAACCCCTCTCCCTGCACCTCTCATCTAGAGTCAGTAGAGCGTCCCTCCCACCACTAGGAATATGATCCCCTGTGTCAGTTCCCCAATCTACTTCAGGGACACTGCACACCACTGGAGCTACCTCATAACCTTGAACCTCCTGGTGTATGTCAACCCCCTCCCTCAAGTCAGGCGCCACATCTCTGGGTGTGTGTACTTCTCCCTCAGCACTAGATAACACAATCTTGCTGCCACCATCTGAACTGGACTCCACCCCCAATTCAGCAAAGCTCACTTCCTGAGCTACACACTTTTCCTTTTCAACTGAGACACTCATGGCCTCCAGCCTCTCGAGCTCCATATCAAGCTCCCTCATTCTTAATTCATGTGCCAAGGTCAATTTCAATTCTTCCAAGGCATATGCACTCTTGCTCTCCTCTGCCTTGTTCTGGATTTCTTTTTCCATTTCCAATTGCTTCATCTTGAGCCTCATGACTTCTAACTCATGATCCCTAACCCTTTGGTTTTCCTCCAACTCCTCTGGGGAAAAACTTCTAGTGGAATGGTTGCTGCCAGCCCTGGAGGCTGCCCTGGACACAGGCATATCCTGTGACCTGAAACCATCCCCTTGTGCATCCTCATCCACCTCTGCACCATCTGTCTCCCCAGCCTCTTTGGCCTCCCACCAGGCCCTTCAGGCCTTCTTTAGCTCCTCCTTCTTGGAGCTGCTCTTCATGGGATATCCAAAGCACCTGCAGAACTGTTTGAGTTGACCTACTTTGTAACCACTTAACATTTCAATATCAAAGTCCAGTTCTGCAACATCACTTGCTGGTTTACCCTTCTGAGACATGATGCGTGGATGACTCAAGGATCAGATCAAAAATAGGACCAAAAAATAAAACACAGTATGTGGTTGCGTAGTGGTCTGCACTAAACTAGTGATGTACACCAATCACTGTGGGTCAAGTACAAATACAAGTTCAAATCCCACCGCTGACCACCAATGTTAGAAATGGGGGTCTCTAGTTGGCAGATGTAGGTACCTTTGACCAAATAGGGACCCTTGCTTCTCGTAAGGGTAAGGGGGATACACACTTTAGATAACCCCTGCTCACCCCCTTGGTAGCTTGGCACGAGCAGACAGGCTTATCCCAAAGGCAATGTGTAAAGTATTTGTACCAACACTCACAGTAACACAGTGAAAACACCACAAATGGACACCACACTAGTTCAGAAAAATAAAATATCTTTATCTAAACTAAACAAGACCAAAACGACAAAAATCCAACATACAGAAACTCAGTAGAATGTCTTTAAAAAGGTTGTTGCAAAAAATAAACTTGTAGATGATCAAATGCGACACTCAGTCTCAAAGTACCTGGGATGCGTAACGCAAAACCACCAAGAAGGGGCGCAGAGAAGGCGTTGCGTCGGTTCTTCCTGCGCTCCGGTTCCGATGCAACAAGATGGCGCCTTGATGCGTTGCGACGATCCGGTGCGATGCGACAAAATGGCGTCTTTGTTGCGATGCGACAACGTGGAGGCGATGCGTGCACGCCCAACGGCCGTGCGGCGAACTCAGTGATTCTCTGAGCCGCGACAGGGCCTGCGACACGCTTCCCCGGTGATGCAACGACACCCTTCTCCGGTGTTGCGGTGGCGATCAGCGGCGGCGCGCCTCCTCAGCAATGCGACGGCCCTGCGACACGCTTCTCCCTCGTTGCGTCGCGCTTCCAGCTCCCCACAGCAAAGAGGCCTCACACAGTTACAGGCCCTCCTGGCAGACTGGAATTCCCAGCAAGGAAGTTCAGGGAAGCTGGGGGTGAAGTCCTTTTGTGGCTGGGACTTCAGAAACAGGAGGCCAGCTCTTCTCAGGCCCTTGGAGACTTTTCTTCAGATGGACACAGCACACAGCAAAGTCTTTCTTCAAGCAGGGGACATAGCACACAGCAAAGTCCCTTAGTCCTCTCCTCAGTAGAAACAGCAAACTGAAAGCCAACCCCAGACACACAGCAAGGGCAGTACTTCTCCTCAGTCTCTTCATCTGATCTTCTTTGGCAGGGATTCCTCTTGATCACGAAGTAGTCTAAAGTTCAGCGGTTTCAGCTCTCATATTTATACCCCAAAAGTCTTTGTTCTCTATGTGTGAGAGGTCCTGGACCCAGTCCAAACCAGTTTTGGGTGCATTCTGCCAGTGCACCTCTTCTTCTTTTGTGAGTGTGGGCCAGGGTCATCAGACACACCGCAGGAGGTGGAGCCAGCATTGTGGAAGGCAGGCACAGCCCTATTCAGGCCCAGGTGCTACTCCTCCCACCACTCCAAATGCAGTTAGGTCTATTCAGCCTAGTGCTGACTCACCCAGTCTCCTGAAGCCACCCCCAGCCCCTGTCACTCTCAAACCAGACAGTCAATACACAAACAGGCAGAGGCACACAGAAAGGTTGAACAAGAAAATAGCCACTTTCTAAAAGTGCCACTTTCAAATACAGAATTTAAAAACCATCCTTCCTAAAAGATGTGTTATTAAATTCTGAGTTCAGGGATACCAGATTTCAATTTTCTATCTTGCTCCTATGGGAAGATATGCAGATAAACATGTTACACCGCATTCCCCATTCTGTCCTATGGGCAAGATAGCCTTTCAATAGTGAAAAACGAAATTGGCAGTACTTCACTATTAGGACATGTTACTCACAGTAGTACATGTCCTACCTTTCACATACACTGCACCCTGCCCAGGGGGGTACCTTGGGCCTACCATAGGGGTGTCCAATGTGTAGGAAAAGGGAAGGGTCAGGCCTGGCAAGTGGGTACACTGGCCAGGTCAACATGGCAGTTAACAAACTGCACACAGGCACTGCGGTGGCAGGCCTGAGACATCTTTTTAGGGCTACTCATGTGGGTGGCACAATCAGTGCTGTAAGCCCACTAATAGCATTTGAATTACCAGCCCTGGCACACTCAGTGCACTTTACTAGGGACCTACTGGTAAAGCAAATATACCAATCATGGATAACCAATCACAATAACAATTTACACAGAGAGGAAATGCACTTTAGCACTGATCAGCAGTGGTAAAATGCCCAGAGTCCTAAAGCCAACAACCACAGGTCAGGAAAAACAAAGGAGGAAAAGGGAAAAAGTTTGGGGCTAACCCTGCAAGAAGGGCCATTTCCAACAGTAACCCTGCATGGAAGATGATGACAAAATATGGGACAGGTGTGAACTTGTCAAACAGACTATGGCATCGATATACTAAGGGATTTGAGATGGCCGCCGGACGGTTCATTTGATCTAGATAACATTCAATATTTGCAGCAATGTTTGTTTGAGAAAAAGGTCAGACAAGCAATGTGGGACAGTTTTAATAAATGGGAAAAACATGCTACAATGTTAGTAATTAAAGAACAAAAAGAGAAGGAACGGGAACAGAAAAAGGGAGTGTTGCAGAAAGCCAAAGCATATGATCAATTAAAACAAACTGAAAGTATTGAATGTATGGACAGGGAGTTTAGAATGACCACTAACAAGACATATGTGACACAAGAGAAAGATCATGTGGACAAGAATGAGGTATTAGAGAGACTATTGGAGAATCCCCTACCATATGTCCCACAGGTTCCCATACCTGCCGCACAGGCACAAAATGTACCACTAGAGATGGGACAGCAGGGACATGCACCTCTAGTACCCATTCCAAATGTATCAATCCTTCCTGCCCCATTACCAGGTCAGCAATTGCCTGTCCCACCCAGGCCAATACTTAATCCGTCTGCTGTTCAACAGCAGTCACAAGCAGGACAATCAATACCTGCACCAAATGTATTGACTACCCTTCAGGTACATTTTTTACCAAGGCTAGTGACTGGACAAACCCATTCTGCATCCCAATCTGCTGGAAATACGCCTGCAAGTACCCCACCTTTGGTTTACAAGCATAGAGGCAATTTGAGAGATAGGAGTGGGACTTGGAGGGACAGACCTAATACTAGATATGGATGACAGAGAGCTGATCCAAAAGAGTTAAAAAGGATAGCCCATAGATGGATGGATGACATAAATAATGCCACCATGAATACTGTTATGCCAACTGTAAATCGGTTTGATGTTTTTCAGCAAAACTTACTCATTCAATATATGACTGAAAGGATAGAGGACTGGTGGACATGGTGTAATAAAAATACCCCACAAGAGGTGTTACAATTGTGGCATGATGTGCTAGGTCACATGATCCCTTCCCCAGATGTCCCACAGGCTGTTGAAAATTGTTTGCATGGGGGTGTTAAGGTTAGAAGAAAATATCAAAAAATGAATGGGGAATATCCCATGAGGGAAATACACCCCCTTCCTGCACACCCTGCTGCTGCTGGTGTTCCTGTTCAGAACCCCATTCCTCAATTTGTTCATACTTCGTGGAGTAGGTATGAATTAATGGCAATAAAGAAAGATTTCCCAGACTTTAGGAAAAACCCAAAGGGGTTTTATGAAGCCTTAGAGTCAGCCACTAAATTATGTGTAATGACATTCAAGGACTTGGATCTATTTTTTGATGCCTTACTCCCCAGAGAAATATGGAATACGTAGACATGATGATATAGGGCACTTTGGACATGCTTGGGTACATTTTGAAATTCTTGACACACAGAGAAGACCAGGAGACAGACCAGATCAACTTATACTTGATTTACCTGATCTTATCATTGCTAAATTGCTACGAATAATATCAAGGGAAGATGTAAATTGGGATAAAATAACAGCTTGTAAACAAAATCCTACAGAAGAAGTCTCAGGCTATTTCATTAGGATGGAGGAAATATTCAGGGCTCATAGTGGTCAGGATTTGGCAACTGTCACGGGGAAAAGAATGTTTGCTGAGAAATTTGTGAATAATTTGATGAAAGAATTAGGAGAGTTGATTAAAGTATCAGAGAGCAACTGGCCAACTAAAGAACCTGCAGATCTTTTGGTAATGGCTACATATTATGAGAATTACCAGAAAATAAATAAAGAAAAGAATGATAAGAAACTGAAAGAATTAAAAACAAAGGTTTTGCTACAGCAAGCATTCCCAGACAGGGGAAGACAAAGGGGTATGGGAAATGTGAGGGGAGGTGGACGTGGAAGAGGGGCTGGCAGAGCTTCATCAGCTCCTGCGCAGCAACACAGAGCAGTATTAGGCCAAAATCAGTGTGCCTATTGCTTTCAAGAGGGTCATTGGAAGGATGAATGCCCTAGCCTACAGGGCCAAGCATCTGTGGCAAGAGGAAGAGGTAGTTCAGTGCCAAGGGGTACAGGGAGAGGTGGCACAAATAGGCAAGATTTCACCCAGCGTCAGAATGACAATAGACGTCAGAATTATTTTGATGGTCAACAAGTTGACAGGAGGTTTTATACTGAAGATTTTACTAACATTGATTACAATACATTTGAGTATTCACAATAGGACAGCAATGGAAAGGGTGGAAATAGGGTCATGATTCCAGTTAATCAAGCAGGTCCATATGTCACCATGGATATAGAAGGGGAAGTACGCGACTTCCTTGTTGATACAGGTGCCACTCGCACCTCTGTGGCTCATGACCAATTTCCAGGGGCTCCCCTCTCCGGCAGAATGAATACATCAGTGAGATTCTCAGGTATCCCCATCCAGAGCCCCATCTCCAAACCCCTAGAGGTTACTATAGGTCCCTTCACCACCTCTGTCCCATTAGTGCTCACTAAAAATTGTGCTGAGAACTTATTAGGTCTGGATCTATAGAAAAGACTGAAAGCTAACATTTATTGTTCTCCTAATGGTGTCTTTATATCAATAGCTTCTGATAATTTTAGCAAATGTTTTACAATGACAGATGTTACTCACCTACCACCTGAATTACAGGCAATTGATAAAAGGGTCTGGGCATCAGGAGATAATGATGTTGGTAAAATGGACATAGATCCCATAGTAATCACTGTTAAAAAAGGTGTTCCCTTACCCCGCATTCCTCAATACAAAACATCCCAGGAGGGAGAGGAAGAAGAGGTTATCTCTGATTTAATACATAAGGGGATAATAAAAGAAACTGAAGGCAGCCCATGTAATAGTCCTATACTTCCTGTTCTTAAAAAACCACAGAGGGAATCCCTGATAAATATAGATTAGTGATTGATCTTCGAGCTATTAATAAAATTGTAGTACCCCAATATCCTGTTGTTCATGAGATGAATTCTATTTTTACCATGATTCCGTCTTCAGCCAAATATTTTACTGTGCTTGATTTAAAAAATTCATTTTTTAGTGTGCCCATTGCTAAAGGAAGTCAATACCTTTTTTCATTTTTATTCCAAGGGCGTTCCCTAAAATTTATGCGTGCTCCTCAAGGGTATTCAGAAAGCCCTAGTATATATAGTCAAGCTTTGAAAAAACAATTAGGTCTTTTTACCCCTCAAAAGGCTCTGTATTACTCCAATACATTGATGATCTATTAATTGACTCAGATACAGAGGAAGGTTGTAAGGAGACAACAATTAATTTGTTACATCATTTAGCACTCTTATCTATCTAAAATGCAATATTGTCAACAGGAGGTTGCCTATTTAGGTCACCTCTTGTCAAAGGGGGTAGAAGACTGCACCCTCAAAGAATTGATTTGGTACAGAAAATGTAACGTCCCCAGACCCAATCTGATGTTCGCGCCTTTATAGGTATGACTTCCTTTTGAAGGCAGTGGATACCTAATTTCTCTTTAATTGCAAAACCTTTGATTGCTCTAAAATCTAAGAATATTAGTAACCCACTCCCTTGGACAGATGAGTGTGAGCATGCTTTTCAACAACTGAAAAATGCTTTATGCAATGCACCTGCTTTGGGTAATCCTGATTATTCTAAGGAATTTATTTTGTTTGTCCATGAGAAAGATGGCTGTGGTCTATCGGTTTTAACACAACCCCATGGGGGGAGGAATAAACCTTGTGCTTATTTTTCCTCCACATTGGATCCAGTAGCTAAGGCTTTGCCAAATTGTTTGCGCTCTGTAGCAGCTGCTGGTGTTGCAGTCAGACAATCTGAAATATACGTTCTAGGTCACAATTTGACAGTTATGGTACCACACGCTGTGGATGTGCTACTAAACAACACTCAGACCCAGAACCTGACCAGTGCACGTTTAACAGGGTATGAGTTAACACTTTTTGCTCCATATATCATTCTGAAACGTTGCAATGTTTTGAACCCAGCCACAATGCTACCCCTCCCCAGTGATTCAGGGGAAGAACACCATGATTGTGTGTTCAAAACGACAGTCCCTCGCACACGCTAACAGTGTGTATAGTATATCAATAACAGTGTAAAAAAAAAACGCTTGATCCTTTGCTGGAACAGTCACTTCAATTTAATCTCGAAACCCTTAGCCAACACGTGTTTCGTCGCGCTTTATGGTTGTGCGCAGCGACTTCTTCAGTATGTCACAGAGGGTAACTGACATAAGATGTTATTGCTGGATACCTATTATTTCCAATTCTTGTACACTTGTCTGTTTCTTAGCCCTGAAGAAGTCGCTGCGCACCATAAAGCGCAACGAAACACGTGCTGGCTAAAGGTTTCGAGATTAAACTGAAGTGACTGTTCCAGCAAAGGATCAAGTGTTTGTTTTTTTACACTGTTATTGATATACTATACACACTGTTAGCATGTGCAAGGGACTGTTGTTTTGTTCTACCAGTGGTTATCCACACGTTGGGGAGGAGGGTGGCTCTCCCTACCCTTATAGCACCGCAATCCTAATTAATCACCAGTATATACTTGCTGCGCACTGCCAAGGAGCGCCATTACCCTATAGAACCACCCACCGAATGGTTACAAATGATTGTGTGTTCACCACTGAAGAAGAGACCAAGGGACGGGTAGACCTAACAGATACTCCCATATCTGACCCACAGGGAGAGTTGTTTGTGGATGGTTCATGTTTCAAATTACCAGATGGTACAAACACTGCTGCATATGCCATCACCACTTTGAAAACAGTGGTAGAGTCATGTAAAATACAGCAAATGTCAGCACAAGCAGCAGAAGTAATTGCCCTTACACGGGCATGAGAATTGAGTAAAGATCTGATTGTAAATATTTATACTGATAGCCAATACGCGTTTGGTGTTGCCCATTCATTTGGGCGATTATGGAAAGAAAGAGGCTTTTTGACCTCACATGGTAGTAAGATAAAATATGGGGAATTAATAGTAAAGTTATTGGATGCTCTGATGTTACCAAAAAAAAGTTGCCATTGTTAAATGTAGTGGCCATAAAAAGGTCATTGATGAGGTAGGTCAGGGAAATGCTTTTGCAGATGAAACAGCCAAGCAAACAGCCAGATCTGAATATAGTTTAATGTATGTTACAGGACGAGCTAGAGGGGTCCCTGAAGTACCAATGTTTAACAATATCTTAGAATGTGTTAAAGAGATACAACAGAAAGCTACCATGGAAGAAAAAGAGGCATGGCAGATGTATGGTAGATTAGATGATACCGGATGTTGGATAGATCTGTCAGAGAAACAAAGATGGATGCTTCCTAATTGTTATGTTAACGCTATTGTTACTATGGCACATAGCCCGGCTCACATTAGTGCCAAAGGAATAGTGGCAATGGTATGGTTCAACAAACTGATTCCCAGGGTGGCAGAGTCCCATGTCAAAAGATGCATGATATGCGCTACTTATAATCCAGGAAAAGGTACCCGAGTCCCGACAGGCCATTTTGCACCTCCAAATAGTCATGGGGAGGCCTGCAAGTGTATGGGGTGTACCATTAAAAAAAACATTTTGTGAAATTGAATATCCTCTGCTTGTTGATTATTGTTACCAATTGACTAAAGAATTGCGTTTGATTCATTCACAGGTGAAGGCCATTCTCCCTCCTCGTCTTGAAGGTTCAGGTCATAATCTGAAGCCTGGAGACCGGGTCTTCACCCTTCACTTTCAGAGGAAATCCAGTCTTGAGCGACGCTGGAAAGGACTGGTGCAAGTGCTACTCGCCACTCAGACTGCTGTAAAGTGCATGGGACACAAACACTGGCTACATGCCCACCACGCTGAGCATACTCCATTGCCTTTGTTCTATGATCAATGTGTGAAGCGAGGAATTCCTCCACAGCAAGTATCTTTTAATGATGGTGAGCTGATTGAAGAAGGAGAAGTAGTGCATCCACTGGTCAACTTCACTCCTGTTGAGCCCAAATTGATACCAATACCTCTATTTGAGCATCCGGATTGTGATTCGCCTAGGTATAATTTGAGACCTAGGACTGTCAAAAACTATAGACTTTGAATGAAAAAACTATCTCTGGAGAGATAGCAACCTATGCCGGTGGTCAAGACTGCCAACATCTGGACCTGTACATATGCTTGCCAGTGAGGCTTTGAAGTAAAGGACACTGGGAACTCTTGATGTTCTTTGGTAGAATAGATAGGGATTTTTAGGAGGTCTTAGCCACATTACTTTGCTTTTGGCTGTTAGGTGTTTTTGATTTGTTTCTCTTTTTGGAAAAGAGGAAAAAAAAGGAGAATGGTCTGAGCATAAAGACAAAATATTAGGAGAAGCATCACTCATCAAGAACAGGTATTTATACATCCCACACAAATAATACAATATGGGTAAGACTAGGAGTATTGAACTGAGACCGTTTGGGAAATCACCCTCTGATTTATGGCAGGAGGAAAATACTCCTGTGTCTGGTATACAACAATTTTGGACCAAGAAAGTGAAACTTATTGTGCTTCTGTGTCTTTTGATAATAATATTAGCAATGCTAGGGTTGTTCTGGTGGTTAGAAGAAAACCACCCAGTCTCTAAATCAGTGACATCAATCACCACACCAATACCAGAGCATCAGTACAGAACCCTTGCTCCTCATAAGCAAGCACACCGCTTTCAATATGTGAATAATACATTCATTCAGGTTTTACATAATGCCCATCTTGGATATAATGCTACAGATTGTTGGATATGTGGTTTCCTGCCATCTTCAGTCAAAAGGAAGGCACCTCTTATTCCTCTACCTTTATCCTATAATGGGTCTTGTAGTGCCTGGTGGGAATTGGACTTTGCTTCTTATATCAAAGTTGCTAATAAAGCAGTACAGAGCCAGCTTAGGGATCACCTTTATTATCTATGCTGGCCAGATGCTGTTAGAATCTATGGCACTATGGAGGAGAAGGAGGAATTTACAGGCTATGATAACTCCTCTATGTTATTATCCGTTAATGAGAGAAAACTGTCCAAGGTGGCTATGATACCCATACCTGTGCATGCTCATAATGCCCCCTTTTTGAGTTCAAGGTGAAGGGCCCCTTGCTGTTGGGAATAGTATTTGCTCCCATACAGTATTATTAAATTGCACTAGTTCTCCATCATTTGTGGCTTCACAAAACACCTATTTTGTTTGTGGTAATCAGGCTTATGTCTGGCTCCCTAAAGGATGGTCAGGCAGATGCTATATTGCATTTATTCTTCCTCTCACTTACCTTGCACCATCTGATTATCACAGGACACATAGAGTTAATAAACGGGAAGTACAGGTTGACCAGACAGATACCATGCTGCAGCAATTTATTGATGCAATGAAGGGTATAGTGCCTTTTTGGGGTCCTATGGCCGATAGTGTACGGATGTATGATGACTCAACGCCAACCGGAACATCGCAAGCAATTACCACGCTGTTGTGACATCGTAAAAGGCATTACATCGCACGCATTTACTGCGCATGCTGTTGCCACGCGATTGTAGTGTCTCTGCTGTTTTGTGCCATTGCAACGCAGTCCACCAAATCGCCTCCTGTTACAACGTATTTTTTTCAGAGTCTCTTACCTCCTTGGGCCGTGATGTCTGTAATCCAGGAGTTGTAATGTGGGTTACTGTAAGAAAAAATGCCAACATTCTGTACACTTTTAAACAATGAATAAAACTTTCAAAATAGTGAGACACTATTTTGCCAAGCGCTACAACAAAAGTCCTAGGGAGTGCAGTGTGATATTGCAGAGGCAAGGAGTCTGAGAAGGAGGTGGCCGGCCCGTAAACAAAATGGCTCGCCTCGCAAGTAAGTGTCACTTTTGAGACAGTATCAGCGGGTATTAATCATCTGCAAATTTTCTTTTACCAGCAGCGCGCTTTCAGCTGCCTTCCGATCAGTTACCACTGGCTGAAGATCTGCCCTGGCTTGAAGCTGCAGCCTGTGACCTTACGTGTTTTCCCTCAGCCTGAGGCTGCCTTTGCCGAATTTAAATGCCCTGGGTTGCGTGCTAGTGTCATCCGACTTGTGAGAGTGCTGGCTCACAGGTATGTGAGTTCACATTTAGAGATAATCCTGTGTATGTTTGTGATACACATGATGTCAGGTGTGCAGGTGCACATTCACAAGATACAGATTGGATGCACTGCAGGTTTCGTGGTAATGTCATGTGCGGCGATCGATGGCAGGAGTGTGAGTGCACATTCATTATAATCTTGGTCGATGCACAGATTGTTATCTGTGCGAAGAAAATACATTTGAGAATGTAAATTCAGGGCGTTTCAGGTGAATGAGTGGAGATTGTAAGTGCAGGCAGTGAGCCTGCCTCCGTGAGTACTGTGCACATAGTGTTGACTGGCAGTGACTCCTCCGCGAGTCTACCTTCGTTTTCACCATATAATACTTCACCCCTCGGCCAGACAGCAGTGAAATGCTGCTCCTCGTGTGCGGCCACTTTGATGCCTGTCCTGATGGTGACTATTGGGAGAGCAGACGAGCTCTTACTATCATCTCTGCTGAGGCAGGATCTCAAAAGATCTGACTGCCTCTAGTGCCTGCTGAAAGAAGACACCACTTGTTAGCCGCTCAGGTCTGATAATTTATTACTTCTGACATGTCAATTCCTCTGCCTGTATTAAGCGTTGATGAGATACCAAATTGAAATTGTAACGACAGAAAACGTTCCAGTGTTTTGAAATAAATGCACATAAATTCCAAAGGAGGAGGGAGGTGGAATTTATGCTATTTATATTTTCCCCTAGTCTTCAGTGCTTGATTTCGCTTGCGATAAAGTGTCACTCATAGTCGTTGAAACGTCACCCATAATTACACAGAAATTATGAAGATGTCACACATAGCAATCTGAAACCTTGGCAGCTATGAATGCGTCATTTTTCCTAAATAATCTTTATTCATTTCGTCCCTAGAAACCGATCGTCCCACCCCCCCCACCCCCCGAAATGCGTCTTTTTCCCCAAATAATCTTTATTCATTTCGCTCCTATAAACCGCCGACTCCCACCCCCCCGAAATGCGTCTTTTCCCCCAAATAATCTTTATTCATTTCGTTCCTAAAAACCGATCGCCCCCCTCCCCTCCCCTCAGACAGGAAAAGCCTTAATATACATTATTCATTTCGTTCCTAAAAACCGATCACCCCCCTCCCTCCCCTCAGACAGGAAAAGCCTTAATATACATTACATCACTCCTTAATTGTAATAGGTAATTTGACGTTCTTACCTTCACCATGGAGGTCTGCCTTCCACCTGCTCTCTGTCCCGGAACAACGTACGTCTGCGCGGCGACGTAACCGCATAAACCAGTGGAAATGAAAAATGGACTGTAAAGAGAAATATTTACATAGTGCTCTTTGTCCATCGATTTCAAGTTTCAAGTCTCCTGCGATGTGACCACGCGCTGTCATTGTTAGCGATGTGAATGGGAATGCGTTGTAAAGGCACGCGCTTTAAAGCCTCCTGCGATGTGCAAGTCGCGTTGCGATGGCAGCGCGTGAAAAGACCATCGTTGTAATGGGTGTTTCCCATAGTGTACAGGTGCACCGATTGATCAGAGTAGTGGAAGCTGTTATTAATGAGAATGCTGGTGCACTTAGTAACATTACTGTAGAAATGCAAGCTACCCGTCTTGTTTCCCTTCAAAACCGGATTATATTAGACATTCTTTTAGCAGAGAAGGGGGGTATGCCAATTAATTGGCAGTTCCTGCTGTGTATATATCCCAGATAACATTCCTAATGTGAATTTGGCCATTCAAAAACTTCATAAAATTGCTGCTGAAATACATCAGGATACTGGAGACTGGACTTGGTCAGGTTGGTTTAGAGAAGTACTGCTCACATGGGGTTGGAAACTATTAGTGATAGCCTTGGTTATAGGAGGGATTATTTTAGGGTGCTGTCTATGTGTCAGTTGTCTTCCCATGTGTTGCAGTATGCTCCTTTCAGCCTGCAAGCCCCCTCCAGTTTCTGTTCCACAACAGAATATGCTTATGATGGAAGAATAAGAAATATGGGATGTAATGAACATTAGTGTTAGTGCCCTCACAGATTAGCCTTCTTACAAAAGCCCATTTGTTGCTTATTTTCTCTATTAACCCTTTTGCTGCGTGCGTCGGCCAACGGCCGTCGCGAGCACTACCTCGGTAGTGCTGCGCACGTCCATTGGCCGACGCGGCCCCGCCCGCTTAATAGAACCGTCCGCACTAGCGCGGAACTTTCGAAGCAGCAAACGGGTTAACAACCCTATAATGGAGAATATCTGAAAATGAAGTACTGTCATAATATGAGGGGCCAAATCAAATGATCTATTACTGATTCTATAGGTTTGTGATAGCAGGCAATTGGTAAATGTTGAACTCATGTTCTAGGACCATTTGAGGAAAAGGTTATATAATATGAACATGAGTGCAGAATTTTTTTTTTTTATCCACCTGACTTTGTACAACACTGTTTGAGGAATTTTCCATATATGTCCTGACATTGTACATTCTTTTATTTTTTTCTCCATGTCCTTGGAAAAGTACCGAGCGGTTGTTAGAATAATTACACTTTGTTAATCATTTGTGCTTCTCTGAGATGGAAAGTCACACTGGGCTTTTTCCATTCAATTTGCAATTAAGCAATGGCTTGTGATCACTTATCTTTAAAATGTAGTGTGGTTAGCTATTCTTTTTGTATGTATAACTGGAAGGAAATGTCCAATGGATTAGGGGGAGGGGAGTGAAGTCTGTAGGCAGACTTGTTTGAAGTATAATATAAATATGAAAGGAGAATTCTTTTTAGTTGTTCATTGCCTACACAGAAAAGCTTTTTCCTTGTTGGTCTTGCATCCGCTTAAGCTTGAATAAACTGATCTGTTTTACCTCCGACTCCCTGTACTCCTTTGAAAGTAAAGTGGACAAGAGGTGCGTTTCTCACAACTCCCCCAGTCAGAGTTCTCCTCCCCTTCAAATGTATTTTTCCCAACAAGAGCAGGACTTTATCGCCAAAGAAATACGTTCTCTTCTAAGGAAAGGGGCCATAGTGAACACAGACCCTCACCCCCGAGGTTTCACCAGTAATATTTTCCTAGTCAAGAAGAAGGGGGGTGGATCCAGGCTAGTTTTAAATCTAAAGGAGTTCAATGGATGGGTAGTATATTGACACTTCAAGATGGAGGGCATCCATCTTCTTCGTGACCTTCTTCAGGAAGGGGATTGGATGGTCCGTCTGGACCTGAAAGACGCGTATCTGTCCGTTCCCATCTACGCACCACATCGACGCTTTCTGCAGTTCCAATGGCAAGGAGTTTGTTACGAATACAAAGTCCTCCCCTTCGGTCTTTCATCAGTACCATGGTGCTTCACGAAACTCCTTCGTCCAGCGGTGGAGTCATTGAGAGCACAGGGTGTTCGACTAATCATTTACTTAGACGACATCATCATCATGGCTCGTTGTCCTCAACTAGTGGTGACCCATCTCGAATGGTCGATCAACCTATTGCAGAGTCTGGGATTTATTGTGAATCCACAGAAATCCATACTCTCTCCCCGCGCAATTGATCGAGTTTCTGGGATTTCAGATCGATTCCCGGAGCTGCCAGCTCCTCCTCCCATCTCAGAAAGTCAGGTCAATCAAGAGAGAGTTGAGGTCGATTCTGAACAAGCAGATTGTATCTTTGAGATCAGTAGCCGGGGTGGCCGGGCTGCTGGCCTCTTCGATTCAAGTGATCTTCCTGGGCCCCCTTCACTACCGGGCACTCTAAAGGCTAAAGATTCAGCATCTCCAGAAAGGCCTCAGGTATGTAGAACAGATCCCTCTTTCCGAGGAGGCTAGGTGGGAGATGTTGTGGTGGCTAGACCACATGGAGGCTTGGAACAGCAGAGCCATCTTCGGATCCACTCCGGAAGTAGTGCTCGAATCCGATGCCAGCCGTTGGGGTTGGGGAGCCTGTTGCGGCCAGATTTCCACTGGGGGTCGCTGGTCACAGGAGGAACTCTCCTTACATATCAACTGTCTGGAGCTGCTGGCAGGCTCCTTTGCGATCCGCAGTCTTTCACCTTGGAAGACGGACTGTTGTATCTTGCTTCGCATGGACAATGTGTCATCGGTACGCTACGTGAACAAACTGGGGGGAATGAGGTCCCGGATCCTAGCGGAGATCGCCAAGGATTTTTGGCACTTCTGTCTTCAGTACAGAATCTCTGTGGTAGCGGAATATCTCCAAGGTTGCAACAACGAGGTGGCCGATTGGCATTCCCGATATCTTCAGGAGTTCAGCGACTGGAGACTCCTCCCCCTTTGGGGCCCCTGTTGGTTGGATCTGTTCGTGTCACGTCTCAACAGACAACTCCCAGCCTTTTACAGCTGGCGTCCAGATCCGGAGGCGATCACCACAGATGCGTTTCTTCAGAACTGGCCAGCATCTCTGTGCTAAGCCTTTCCTCCGTTTATGATGATCCCCAGAGTTCTAGCACAGACCCAACATCAGCAATCAGAGTTAATACTGATCACCCCACTCTGGGGGTCGCAAGCATGGCTCCCAGTCCTTATGGAGTTGTCATGTGCTGCGCCGATCCTCCTTCCACATCAGTGTGTTGCGGAGATTCTGCACCTACACAGAATTATGCGCAGGAAAACAGGACCTCGGTGTATAGGGGTGTACCAACCTACCACCTTAGTACCCAGAATCCCAAAACCGACTAGCTATAGTGTCTCATTCGTTCTCCTCCAAAATCACGAAGCTACAAATGATTAGACAACCCAGAACAACACTCCCAACTCTCTCAGGAATCGCGGTAGCAAGACATGCCCTTTCGCTCACTCACTCGTACTTGTCCACAATAAGAATGGTCAGAGTCACTGTTATAGTTCAAAATGTTTATTTTAACTATCGTGCTCTATAATGCAGTATACGAGCCACTACCAGCAGCAAAATGCATAAACCTAAAACAATTAGCATTGTTACAATTCCATAGAATATGAAAGGGAAAGTCATTATATATAGACAGTGGAAAAAGGACAATAAGGCCTAACCACCCTCCCCTTGGTAAAGTGTTGTTTATTATATAATAGAAGATCTCTGGGCTTTGTCAGCAGACCCCCTACCTTAGTGCCTAGATGGAAGCTTTACATCATAGGAACCGCATAGCTCTTCTCCCTGGAAAGGACCCTCTCCAAGTGTGTGTCAGAACAACATGCATCCCCATAATATCAAAGCACGAGCTTTCAGCAGCGCAGCGGTGTTAGCATGTTTTGTCTAGATGGTAGGAACTGACCAGAACAGAATAACAAGGAGCATTGTTTATCGACCTTGCACATCGTGTTCAGACTAAACCTCAAGAGCAGGCAGGGAACTCAGAAAACAGACAGTTCTCATGTGAAAGGCACAAACAGAGTCTTGCACAACAAAGTCATGTAGTACTGTGCGCAAAAACAGCATCATGGCCGCCGTGCTCTTGCTAACTTAGCAATGTCGACAATGACCCTAATGGCCATATAACCGGTGGAACCTGTTGCTGAAACCTCAGAAAGCTCCACATCCGTTGATAGAATCGGGGCAACTTCCTCTGGTAGTCTGGTGGGTTTCACGGATAGATGGAAGATCCCAGGTCTTTCAAGAGACGCTGACAGGTTTATTAGCGAAGCCTGGTCAGCTAATACCCACAAGCGATACTCATCAGCTTGGAAACGATGGTGTGGCTGGTGCTCTCAACGGGAAGTTGATCCCACTAAAGCACATATCTCGTTGGTTGTGAATTTTTTGGCCTCCATCACTTCTTCTGGTCTGGCTTACAGGACGGTAAACAACTTCCGGTCAGCCATCTCAGCCGGGCATGATCCAGTGAATGGCAAACCAGTAGGAGAGCATCCCCTGGTGTGCAAACTGTTCAGGGGTATCCGGATGGTCAAACCCCCTTGTCCTAAGTATTTGGTATTATGGGATGTGTCTATCGTCCTGAGGTTCTTGGAGGCCTGGCCTTATAGGTATTTATCAAGAAAGCAACTATCTGCCAAATTGACCATGTTGCTGTGTCTGGTTTCAGGCAAACGTGTTTCAGATGTCCGAGCTTTAGATCTAGCGGGACGTAGATTTTCCCCAGAGGGAGTGACCTTTGCTATCACAAAACGAACTAAATGCAATACCTCTTCGATATCATACCCAGCTTTCCCAGATAATCCTAAGCTGTGTGTTGTGCAATGTTTAAAATAGTATGAGGTAAGTGCTGCTGAATTTCGTTCAGACATGAAAGGTCAATTATTAATTGCACTACAAAAACCTTTTCGCCCAGTGACTCCAGCCACCTTGTCGAGATGGATGCGTTGGCTCATGGGCGAAGCAGGCATTGATGTGTCAAAATTTGGAGCCCACTCAACTCGAGGGGCTATGGCATCCAAGTCTTTCTCTTTAGGGGTCAGCCGCACAAACATTATGAATGCAGCTGACTGGTCGACAGAGACCACTTTTAAATCATTCTACTATAAGCCTATTGTTGATGTGGCATCTGTGGTCGTGGCTAAGCGTTGAACAAGCATAATCGGAGCCTCCGGTCCTGACATAGAATGAAACATTTGCAAACATTCGTGACAAGAATTTTCAATTCTATTAAGGACACGGAGGTGAGGATTATCCCACCCAAACTATATCTACTTGCATTGTATCTTCATACTGCATAAGTTGTTCCTATGTTTTCCTTTACCTTGCTGATGGTTATGATTATGATATCAGATATGGAGACCGGAATTACGGTTTATCCTTTAGTATTTCAGGCGCTGATAGCAAGTAGTGCGTGATGGAGGACAACGCTATAATGCTTTAGTCTACAGTCGGTGACGAGCGAATGTCGCTTTTCTCAAGCAGGCTACCGCATCTCGTTGGTTCAAGAACCAAGTTCAGAAGTTGAGCCCCGTTGGGCTACAGGTTGTCTCTTCACGAGGAGGTTCTTCTATCGCAAAGGCTGGATCTACGGGATCAAGTTATTAGTTTTACTGACTTAACTGTTGGATGATCATTCAAAGAAAGAGGACACTGTTACCTTGGTCTGAGCTTATATAGGGTTATACTCTATGGTTGGTCATGTGACATTGTGGTGTTCATGGGTAATGTAGTGTTTATAACTTTTCTTTTATTGGCTGCTGTGAATAAACAGTAAAGAAATGAGAAGCATAATCCTCGCCTCCGTGTCCTTAATAAAATTGAAAATTCTTGTCACGAATGTTTGCAATCACAAAAGCGGTCTTGTTACTGTGCCCCGACAAGGGTTTGCTCCACCTACATGTTTCTCCTGTTTAACCAAATCGAGCCCTACAAGGCAACGTGGTTGAGGTGAGGCATTGGCTCGTCCGCTCGGCCGCAGTGATGTCGGTAGGTGTGGCTCACTGACATTACAGTTCGCTCGGGTGGGTACTCTGAGCTGAGACAGAGGACAAGCGAAATTCGCAGACCTGTCCTACAAAACAAGTGCTAGCCAGTCCGACTGCCTTAAGCCCTCAAATCGCTCACAGGTAGAACGAGCTTAAGGATCTGTAAAGAGAATAATTTGGTAGCTCTTAAACAATCATTATGGATATAAGACAATAAACATAAAGTCAATAAGACTGAGAAAGTAATCTAAACATCAGCAAGTTCGTCTAAATTCTGATAAAGGGAAAAGACACATCCATAAATTGGAATGGTCCAAATAAGCTGCCAACCTATAGCATTTCAGCGTTAGAAGTCGGATTTAAATATATATATATATATATTTAAATATATATATATATATATAATGTACTTATTTGTTAAGGAGCAGCCAATAAAAAGAGGATGAAGACTATGTGCATTGAATGATTATACTGTTTGAACATTCTATGCTTTTTGATGTATTGTGTTCTTTAAAGGGCTGCATGTTGGGGCAGCAATAAAAGGATATTGCATAATGGTAGCCTCTGGTCTTGTAATGAAATCCGAGAACCTCAGAACAAACATACCTAAATCTCTTTCTCTGGTTTAAGGGCTCATAGTAAGGAACCTACTCACTCCGATGGCCATGATTTAACAACATGATTACTTCTCAATACCTCTTTTTGTAGGAAATTCTGCACATGCTCAGTCGGGAAAAGCAGTGAAAGTGCACAGCTCAGAGTGCTGCCTTCACTCCTCAATCTCTTTTGTCTCTTTTTTTTCCAGACTCCCCTACAGTAATTCTCTTGTTTAGATGGCTCAACCCCAGTTCAGTCTATTCTACACAGTCTTAGATGCCTTTCATAACCCCGCATATTTCAGCCATTTTATTCTTTTTTTTAAATTCTTTTTATTAAACATGTAACAATCTTCAGATATACATCATACATAAATCATAGAGTCCCGTGAGTTTACATGTGTTACCTGTACCCCATATTGCATCATACATCGGTTCCAGTTGGTTCGCTGCTGCTGCCATTGCCCTCCAGAGAGATATTACTCGCCTATTCACTCTAGGGAGACTTTGGAACGACCCTCAATCCTGTGCCCAATGGACTCTATACTTTGCCCACGCTCCCCATATCTTTTCCCATTTGCGCGGGCAGCCCCTGCTTTGATAGACTGATTATTCCGCCTGACACCAATCCATGTCTCTTTTCCAGGATTCCACAGACGGGGCATCTCCTGCCCCCCATGCACGGGCAATGTTCCTCTTGGCCACCCCCCTGCCAATGGCAGCCAGGTCTTGGCCCACTGTGGCCATGTGGTCTCTCCAGTTACTCCTAGAATGTGCCACCTCGGCTCCGTCAATACCGGCTCTCCCACTACTTCAGTCATTACTCGGGACAGGCCTTCCCAGTACGTTTGGATTTTGGGGCAGGCCCACAGTATGTGGAAGAAAGACCCTCTCTCCCCACATCCCCTCGCGCACTCCTCGGACACACAATTACCAATACGGAATTGGATCATTCGCGAGGCATAGGATCTATGGAGAATGCAGAGCTGGACAAGTTGAAAGCGTGCCCTGATAGCTATTTCTCTGGGGCTCTGTAGGGCCTCGGCCCAATAATCGTCCTCGAGAAGGCCAATATCTGATTCCCAGGCTTCCCTTAGAGGTCCCATACAGTCCGGAGAGTTGTTAACAAGCTTTCGATATGTGAGGGATATTGCCTTATCAGTCATGGGGTCTAAGAGGAGTCTGTCTTCGAGAGGTGAATACTCCGGTATCGAAGTTCCCTCCTTCAGATGGCAGTGTAGCGCATGTCGTAGTTGTCGGTAGCAGAGATATTCCCCTTCTCCCATCTGAAACTCCTTCCACAAGCTATCGAACTCGACCATATGACCTCCCTTCCAGACGTCCCCCAGTAAGTCAATTCCTATAAGGCTCCACTTCCGAAAGCCTTCTAGGCGGTTCAGCTCCATCAAGTGATCTCCCACCCACAGAGGTGTCTGTTCCGTGAGTTTAGCCTCCCAGCCTGTCATTCTAGTGGCCTTATGCCATATTTCGACCACTGTCCGTGTGTGCATCGGGAGGTGCGTAATATTTCTCCTCTTCCGGTATAGCTCCGTCAAGTAACTGCCATTGCCCATCGTCAGTCGGTCAACCCTGTATGCCGGTTCCTCGAGCAGGGAAAACACCCACCCATTAATGTTTATAAGCTGAGAGGCCCAATAATATTTCCGAAGATCTGGAACGGCCAGTCCCCCATCATACACTCCTTTCTGGAGTTTCTTAAGTGCAATTCTGGGGCTTCCACCCCCCCATAACAACAGTCTCTGCTCGGACTCGATAGCCCGAAAGAATGTCTCTTGTATTTGATATGGAGTGTTCTGGACCAGTGGTGGCTGGTGGAATTTGAAACTGTTGGGGCGTAAGCCAAACGAATCAACGCATGCGAGCGAGCGCAGCCCGATGGCAATAAGGGGGGTTCGGGGGGGATTCTCCCCCCGTGAAGAAATTTTTTAAAAATTGGCATCTTTTTGGTGCGATTTTCAGCACTATTTCTGTGATAAATGGACTAAAAATTCAGTTCTTCTAGGCATTCATAAAAGAAAACTCATACATTATTTCAGAGAATTTCTGGGTTGCCAAGCAAGTCTGACTTCTGAAGAGGGCTAGGGTACTAAGCAAGACTGCTTTGGCTCTACCCTTTCCAATAGAAAACACTAGTTAGCGATGTGAACAAGTTCAATGGACAAATCTGGGGTCTAGGGAGAGTCCCTCTCCTGAGAAAGAAATTTAAAAAGATTGGCAAATGGTGCATTTTAAAGCAAATGAATGCAGCGATAAAGCAAGGCTTATTAAGCAGTGGGAACGTATAGTCTTGAAATATTAAACACATTAAAAACTGCCCCGTATCTTCTTGCATTAATTTGTTCAACAGTTACTGTAATATATAAATTGTTCTGTAACATGTAAATTGTTCTGCATGACAACTTTAGCACTTTAAAATGTATGCTTGCCCAGTGTCTTGCACTGCATGCATTAACTTTGGAAAAGTATGCTCTAACCAGACTTCGGGAAGCACCCACAGCTGCTGGCTGTAACCAGTCATATAGAAATAGGTGCAGACAGGTCTTTAAGTGAGATGAAAAAAATGGGTGCTCCCTATAAAGGAACATGCCAAATACATTTCTGTGATTCCCATAGTGTGCCATCAGACCGGTATTTTGGTTTCTCTCTGAGATGTAATTTTATCCAGATAAATGGCACAGCAACTGGCATACGCCTAAAGCATGTCAGTATGATTGGCTTTGTCACTGGGTGTTAGCTGTTTAAGATAAATGCGTAACAACAATGATTTCTTATAAATAATTAACATCGAAAATGTTTAAATTCTGAAATAGTGAGTCTGTGAATTAGATAGCATTGAGGCCTGTGGAAGGAGTTTTGGCCTTCAATTATGTGTGCTTTATGTTAGATATGTAGCCTCTTTTTCTCTGCATATCTTGTCCATCTGCACATCTTCAACCCCCTCTCTTTCCTCTTCAGCATCCTCTTTTCACTCTTCCCCGAATGCCCTTCGTCACATCTCTGTCACTTCACCGCCTCCAACATGCACTGCACTCCCTCAAATATAAGCACTTTAATTTCTCTTACTTTTGCCTTGCAAAGATTTTGACATCAGTGTACCACCTTCACACACATTTCCACAGAATTTCAGTTGCAAATGGAATACACAAATATTGTTCTGTGTGCTCTGCAGAGAGGCCAACCCACTGACATGCACTTTGTTTGGCTTTAGCCTTAGCACCTGCGTGCTCAATCAAAGCCCCTCATAAACACCTGGCATGGCTCAAGCCTCAAAATATGCACAGAAAAAAATACAGATAAACAACAACATTATAAAGTAGCTAACTCGTGGGGAATGCAAGATCAAGTAAAGTGCCACAAGATACCACAGTCGCGACAGGACTCAATACTGTTCTGCCTTTCACTCAGGGCATCGATAACAAATACTTTTCTGAAACAACAGAAACTGAATATTTGAAGAACAAAGGAAGTAACTGGCAACAAGCTGCCTTTAACCGAGGCCAAAACGATGCAAAGAGATGAACTGCCATTTAGAATCCAAAATACGTATCATCCTTAAAGTTTAACCTAAAGACAATTTTACTTGTGATTGTAATTCAAAATCATAGCATAGCGCATCATAATGCGCAATCCATCTCAAAATGTTCCTCTCCGCCGGGTGGGAGGTTAAAAAGTTCATAAGAACTTCTACTCTTCCATTACTCCGATAAACTGGGTTGTCTAGCACAGGCGGCAAGATAAATACATCATTAAATTAGGAAGCCGTGCTTTTATCACACATTTTAAGCTTTGTTTTTCAACTTTAGAGGAACTGTCAAGGATCCTCTCTTTTACATCTCCAGGGAGGGAACAGCAAGGCCAGTGGGACTGGGGAACATTGACACTGATCACACAAATACAGAAATTAAAACAGGCATGTGCAAACAATAGAGGTACATGAAATAAGACCATCCCGGACTTTCTTGGTAAATGATGCTGTAATCAGCCCACTCCAACTTGGATACAGGTTTAAAATCCGAAGACGACACAGATTCTATAATAAAAATAATATGGCGGAGAGCATGTATTGTGCTGGACTGCTTCCTGCTGTTGCATTTGTGGCACTGATCTTTCCCTCTGATGAATTGAATTATTGGACTGCATAGTAGGCACGGGAACCCACTTCACTATCATACAAATATTTGGCACTTAGTTGCTGATCAGAAACCCACTCCCAGTCCTTGCATACTGACTGGCTAGATTTAACTAGCAGTCAATCCTTCAAAAACGTTTTTGTATTATTCAGACATCCTCAGTTGATATCAGGAGGGTGACAGGAACATATTGTTTACCCAATCCGCACACTTTTAGGACCTGCTGTACTTAACATGGTTAAGAACTCTCTGGCATTGCTCTTTCCCTAGCGTTGATTTATTCTGCAGCAAGCAGGGAGCCCACTGAAAGCCACACCACAATTTTGAAATCGACTGGATGTTGGGAGTCATCCTAATTGACCAAATTACTGACATACTGAATCAATTTAAAAAATCACACTATTGTTTAAATAGCATAAGTTGTTAAAAGGGAATTTAACAACGATGGTGCTTACCAAAAGAAACTGGTACCTCTGTTTATGTAGAAAAGCTTTGATAGACCCTTTTGGAAAATGTACTGTTTAACAGGAAAATTGTCACTGAACAAATCTCAAGTGACCACAAGGTATAAAAGAAAACAACAGACAGGACAATCCAAAATAGGTTCCAGACACAAAAATACGAAAACACACATAACAATGTGCCTGGTACACCTTTTTATGATGTATGCATTCATCAATATGGCTGCAAAGGATAAATATACATTAATCATGCCTTATTTAGATTGTATTTTATTGACTGAGTGCAGACCTGCTGGTCGAGCTCTGCTCCATAGGAAAGTGTGCTTGGCACTGGTCTACAGACCTAACCTCCTACTCAGAGGCACTGACCCTGGCAAGGGCAGTCTGGAAGGGCTTTGCTTAGTAAGGGTTTTACTCTGTGAATACAAGCTTGGTGAAGGCTCCATGCTTTAGGACCCATACAACTGCAAACAAGGCAAAAGTCTGTTTGGATGGTAAATGCCTCTCTTCAATTTACATATTTGCGGTATTTATACAGTGTGGACCTAGCCCTAAGGGGTTCACTTTACAAATAACAAAATATCAAATTATCAAATTAATGGAAGAGATGTATTGAAACACACGCTCTTATATCAAGATACAAAACTATCAAGTCACCTTTTTAAATGAAGACGATGCCTGACGGTGGAACTGTCACGAAGCAGACGCTGCCTGCTCTGTGCTAGAGAGGCATCAACGGGGGAACATGGCCTGCGTTTTAAAGGTACACCTCTATCTGTTGCTTTAAATTATTCCTACAGAGGAGTCTCTTGTTGCTATGAAACAGGCATGCGTTATTGGCTGCACCCTAAAGATGGGTGTGTTTTTCGTTTTGTTGTAAGAGACATGGAAACAAAACATGTGTCCAGCTGTGCGGGTTTCCTTTCCTGCATTGTCAAGACTGCAGGCTATCAGCGACAGCTTGTGGAAAATGTGTGCAGAATAACGGCAGAGGAAGAGCGAGGGCTTAGATGGGGAGTCTTAACTTTCAGACCCAATACCCGAGCGATATTGAACATGAACTTAGTTAGCAGTTTTTCATGCGGCACAGCAGAATGTCACAATTTAACTGGGAAGTTAGCAGATTCTGTGTCTAGGATATTTTGTTTGTTTAAAACACGGATCATTTGACATTATGAATAATGTTCTGAAACATACTAGTGTTCATTTTTCATTTCAAAACCAATCGCGGCTTGCATCGCAATACTCGCTGGGGGGGACGCGCGGGGGTGGGGGCCGGGGAATGAATAAAAATAAATAAAATAAAAAGAAAGAAAACTTACCTGATTGCCGGTCCGTGCCGCATCTTCTGGGCCCTTGGCGCCGTCACTGGAGTGGCAACCCCGCCCTCCTCAGCCAATACTGGCGCTGGAGCAGCGCCAAGATTGACTCAGGGCACGGTTACTCTCCGCCCGCCAGCCCATTAGGAGACTGAGGTTTGAGCCTTTGCTCAACCCTCGCTCTCTTAATGGGCATGCGCCAACCAGAGCAGACACAAGTGCGCATGACTGGGCACGGCTGAAAAATTCGCCGACCTTCCCCACTCATGCGCACTTGAGCTGCTGCCTGCTGCCCCTGGTCTGACAATGCCTGTCAGTCAACATGACGCAGGACCGCCCACCCCCTTCAGACTCTGAAGGGGGTGGGCGGTCCGACGTCATGCTGACTGACATGATTGTCAGTTCTCCCTCGGCGTCTTTGAACTTAAGTAAACTGAGAGTTTACTTAAGTTCAGAGACGCCGAGGGAGCTGCGGGCGCGGGCGGGGGGGCAACGCCCCAGCGCCCTAATGGACCCACCGCCCCTTGTTCTGGACTACATATAATAGACGTGGAAGAGCCATCATTTTAAATAGGACTGCTCTGCCCATAAGGGAGACAGGCAATCGTCTCCAGTGTGACGTGTCGTCCCGCAGCCTATCTAATTGTGCCTGCAGGTTCAACCGTATGAACTCGCCCTCTGACTTCGTAATCCATATACCCAAATACTTGAACGTCTCTTTCCTCACCAGCTCCGAACATGCCGATGTCAGAGCTGGCAGTTCCCCCGCTAGAGAGAAGACCAGGGATTTATCCCAATTGATACAGTATCCCGAGTATGTGCCAAAAGATTGTATTATATGAATGAGTCTATGGAATGTTTGTCGGGGTCTGTGAGCATAAAGCAGGATATCGCCCGCATATAAAGATATACGGTCTTCCCAGCCCCCGCTGATACCCCTCACCAGCGGATCACCCCGTACCCAGACAGCCAATGGTTCCAATGCCAGCACAAATAGCATCGGTGATAGCGGGCACCCCTGTCGTGTGCCCCTATGAAGCGCAAAGGCTCTGGATATGGACCCATTGACTCTGACACGTGCCATTGGAGCGGTATATAATAGACGTATCCACCTCTGTAGGCTTGAGCCAAGTCTCACCTTATTTAACACAGCAAAGAGGTATGTCCATTCAAAACTGTCGAATGCCATCCTCGCACCGAGTGATAGAAGGGCTGCAGGTACTTCTGGATGCTTTTGAGTCATGTGCATTATACCGTAGAGTCGCCACAGGTTGAGCCTAGTGCTCCTGTGCAGCATAAAGCCAGACTGGTCTGGATGAATTAGGGATTGTATGATTGGGCTCAGCCGATTAGCAATAACCTCGGCCAATACTTTGGCTTCAAAGTTTAGTAGAGAGATAGGTCTGTATGAGCTACAGAGGTGTTGGGGTTTTCCTTTTTTAAGGATGACCACTATCGTTGCCATTCTCACATCCTCTGGGAGTTGACCCTCATCTCTTGCCCCCAGGAACATATTGAGCATGTGTGGGGCGAGCTTCCCTGCCACACTCTTGAATAATTCCGTAGGGAGCCCATTAGGGCCCGCCGCTTTCCCTGATTGCAAGTCCTGTATGGCACTTTCCACTTCCTCTACGTTTAAGTGTGAATCCAGCGTTGCTCTATCGTCAGCCCCCACCGTCGGCAATGCCATGTCTTTTAGTAGTTCATAACAGTCTTCCTCTCCCCATTCGGTCTGTGACTGATAGATGTTTTCGTAGTAGCTTGCAAATATTTCTGTTAACTCTGTACCTGATCCTCTCTGCAGGCCCTCTTCGTTTCTAATTTCAGAAACCCAATTTCTAGTCCCATCCCTCCTTTCCAGCCAAGCAATCAGTTTGTTGGCCTTGTCGCCCAAATCGTATATTTTCCGCTGTGTGGCAATTGCGTGGGTGCGAGCGGTATTTTCTTCTAAGTCTCCAAGTTCTTTTGCTTGAGTCTGAGTGTGTGTCTATATCTGGTATCACCCTTGTGGTCGGTGCTCTGTGTCAGCTCAAGATGTAGTATCTCTTGCTCCAAACCGTCACATTGTGAGCGCTTTTCTTTGCGCTTAGCCCCACTTGTCGCCTGTACAAACTCCCTGGCCACTGTTGTCAGGATTGGGCAAGTCTATGTTCAGAAATCCATTCAGTCAAGATTAAAAAGAAGAAATAGGTTAAATTCCTCATGGAATCGGCTGCGCCGATTCTCTGCTTAATGTGCTGTACACTATCTCAGTTTCGCATTGTCCTTCTCTCCCAAGATGGCGGCCGTCATCTTATTTCTTTGATGCTGGGAGTTCTAGTGTTCTAGTGAGGATAAGCGTTTTGACATTGCGCGTGCGCTCCCCGCGCGCTGCGCACTTCAACTGTCATTTTTCCTGAGGAGGCAGTGTTTCCTTCTGCGCTCCTCTTCTGACTGAATTTCTTCGTCTGGAAAGCATTTGGAAAGGCTTTCCGCTTGTATCCAGAGAACGAGGTTGGTTGTGACTTCAGTGACTCGTTTTTGCCAGCTGTTAAGCAGCGTTTTCCCTGTCAGTGTGTGAGGCAGTCTCCTGAGTCTCACGCTGACTTCCTGGGTGTCAGAAGACGTTTGGAGGTATTTCTTTTGCATTTTTATTTCAGCGCTCGACCGGAGCACAGCGCACTTTTCCAGTAAGCGCTTTCTTTGATTTGCCATTATGCCAAGGAAGTACATAATGAGAGAACATTATAACTAATGTTTACAGAGACAATAAATATTGTATATAGTTGCTAACAAGCGCCAGAGACAAGAATAGACTGCATGAACCGTAAGGGCAGCATTCCCCAGAATATACAGAAATTTACTTTACAAGTCAGGACTTTTGAACTGCGAAGACTTGTTATACTGCTGCGCATTAGAATTTCTACATGAGAGTCTCAACAAGCAGCAACTAGTTATTCTATCCATCGCATGTATGTAGGAATATATATATATATATTATGCTTACCATCTTATCACCAGTTGCTTGTTGTATTAAAATTGAAAAGAAGAAGAAGACAGTTGAAAACTGAAATACTGCATTTATGCTTGCGCGCTCAGTGCAGATAGAGAGAGGCTAACCCACTGCAGATAAACAGGTAATTTGTAGTCAGAAAAGGTATTATATTCAGCGAGTTAGGTCAGGTAGATAATAGGTACTAAAATATTTATTTGTGTTTTAGATGCCGAGCTGACTCGCATAGACAGAAGTTGAAGGAGGCTTTGCAGTGGAGTCTCTCTTGTTTATCCCATCCCCCTTTCCCCCTCCTCACTGGGGTGAATTAGATAGTTCGCTACAGTGGGGTTTGGGAGCTGGGGCAAGTTCTTCTGCTCCTGTGGAAGCTCACGAATTTCAAGGTGCGTGGTACTAGCGTTCTGACAGATTGAAGTGCCCCCACCTATTTTCACCTGAGCAGAATGGCTGAAGGATTGGATGTCAAGGCTTTGGCTTCAGTATTAGAAGGGATTCAGAAACAGTTAAGTGAGACTATGGAAGTTAATAAAAATCTAAAGGATGAAGTTAGAAAATCTAGTCAAGAAGCTAGTTACCTCAGACAGAGATTAGATGAGTTGGTCGCAGGTGTTAGTCCTGAGTCCAAAGAGCAAAAACCGCAACACTTTTCACCATCTCCTTCAGCAGCCGAGTTGACTACACAAGTCATACACGCCATCTCCCCTACCATTCCTTTGGCAGCCCCAGAAAGGTTCAGTGGAGATCCCCATAAAGCACAGATTTTTCTTACTCAGTGCTCTTTACACTTTCTTTGTAGACCAATCATATTTAAGGAAGATCAATCCAAGGTGGCCTTTTTACTGTCTTACCTGAGCGGAGATGCTGCCGCTTGGTCCATGCCATTGGTAAATTGCAATGACCCCATTCTCTATGATTTTGGAAAATTTAAGGAAGAATTCCTTCGAATATTCGATCGAAGAACCATTTCTCAAACTACGGATAACGAGCTTTTGGATGTGAAGCAAGGAAGTAGGGAGCTAGTAGCATACCTTGCTCAGTTCAACAAATTGATTGTGGAGACTCAATGGCCGGAAGAGAAGAGAGCAGCGATTTTTTATAGAGGTCTGAAGGAAGAATTAAAAGACGGTTTAGCGCAGATTCCTAAAAGACCCACTGACGTGTCAGAACTAATTGATTTAGTACTCCAGATTGATCAGCGTCAAAATGAAAGAAGGAATGAGCGTCGCAAGGAAATTAAGAACTTCCCACCTCGTCTGGATCGGATCAAGACTGAACCAGTAAAACCTGTAGAGTCTGTCGTCGGAGAGGAACCCATGCAAATTGGTTCAGTGCGTGGTCCCTTGACTAAAGAAGAGAGAGAGCGGAGAAGAAGTGGAAAGTTATGTATGTATTGTGGAAATTCGGGGCATTTTGTCAAGGAGTGTCCAAAGAAACCCAAGACCAACTCATGGGTAAAAGACAGGCCCCACCAGTAAGAGGAGTTGCTCTGGTGGGTGCGTCAGATAAGTCGACTCCGGATTCACAACTTGTTGCTAATACTCTGCAATCCGCTGCGCCTCATTTGATTATTTCCAGTTTGATAAGATTTGGATCCTCTGAAGTAGACGAAGTCTCAGTTATGATCGATTCTGGGGCAACTGGAAATTTTTGCGATATAAAATTTGCTAAATCTTTGGGAATTTAATTCATACTGAAGGATAAACCTGAACCTGTGCAGGCGGTAGATGGTACTAATCTATCCGTGGGTCCAATCACCTATGATACAGAAGAAATAACCTTGATTGGTCCTGGTCAGCATCGGAGTGTGTTGAAATTCTGTTTGATTGATGCCCCACAGTTTCAGCTTATATTGGGGCTACCTTGGCTGACTGAACACAATCCAAAGATTGATTGGGCCAAGAGATCGGTGGAGTTGAATTCAGCGTATTGCAAAGAGCATTGCTTTCATACTGAAGAATCTTGCTTGCAACCTTCGCAATCCTCGCTATTGGCAGAACCATCCCAAGTGATCTGCGCCCTGGAAATTCAAGAAATTCCTAGTGAATATATAGATTTGAAAGCTGTGTTTGATGAACAAGAGGCTAAGAAATTACCTCCTCATCGAGAGTATGACTGCAAGATCGAGTTGGAACCTGGTGCGCCGTTGCCCTGCAGTAGAATTTATGCACTTTCTGAAGCTGAAAATTGTCACTTAAAGGAATATTTAGACCAGTATCTAGCAAACGGATTCATTAGGCCTTCCCAGTCTCCAGTCTCCTCCCCGTTGTTCTTCATTCCTAAGAAAGATGGCCATTTGAGGACCTGCATTGACTACCGCGCATTGAATTTGGTTACCAAGAAGAATAGATACCCTCTGCCATTAATTTCGGAACTGTTGGATGAGGTGAAGGATGCTCGAATTTACACTAAGCTGGATCTGAGAGGGGTGTACCATCTGGTGAGAATGGCCGAAGGGCATGAATGGAAGACCGCGTTTCGTACTCGATTTGGTCTATTCGAGTACCAAGTAATGTCGTTCGGTCTGTGCAATGCCCCAGCTGCCTTCCAGCATTTTGTCAACGATGTCCTTCGGGAATTTTTGGATCGCTTTGCGGTGGTCTACATCGATGACATTCTCATTTTCTCAGCTAATCTGGAAGATCACATTCAGCATGTACGCGCTATTTTGAATAAATTGCTTGACCATCGGCTTTTTGTGAAATTGGAGAAATGTGTTTTCCACTCTACCCGAGTGGAGTTTTTGGGGTTCATTTTGTCACCGGAAGGAGTTTCTATGGATGACATCAAGGTGAAGGCAATCAAGGAGTGGCCCTCTCCTCGCAATGTCAAGGAAATTCAAAGATTCATTGGGTTCGCCAATTTTTATAGGCGATTTATTCAAGATTTTTCAGAAAAGGTTAGCCCTCTAACTCGTCTTTTGAAGAAGAAAGAAAATTTTTTGTGGAACACAGAGACCGAGGAGGCCTTTCAATCGCTCAAAGAAATCTTTACCTCTGCACCAATCCTGTTGCATCCTAATACAGAGGAACCTTTCTTTGTAGAAGCAGATGCTTCCGATCAGGCTATTGGAGGGACCTTGTCGCAACGACATAAAGACACCGGACAACTCCATCCAGTTGCATTTAGGTCCCGAAAACTATCTGCCGCAGAAATGAACTACTCGATTGCTGACAAGGAGTTGTTGGCAGTAAAAGATGCCTTCCAGGAGTGGCGGCATTACTTACTTGGGGCTAAGCATGAAATCACTGTTTTTACGGATCACCGAAATCTGCAATTTCTTAAGTCAGCGCGCACTCTCACACCGCGACAATTGAGATGGTCTTTGTTCTTTGCGGACTATGATTTTGTTTTGACATATAAGCCAGGAACTGCCAACGGTAAGGCTGACGCCTTGTCTCGTTTAAACACAAGTGATCACAAGGAAATTATTAATGAGGGCCACATCATCCCAGAGGAAAAGATTGTTGGATCTATCGTTTATGCAGATTTGGAAGATAAAATCAAAAGTTCTCTTACAGAGGAAGAAATGCAAGTGTGGGTCAGAGGAGATTCCGGAAGAGAAATAAAGAACGGCAAACTGTATCATCTCGGCAATCTCTACATTCCGTGTGAGGAGCTCCGCAAGGAAGTGATTCAACACTGCCATGATGATCCTTTGGCTGGACACAAGGGAGTGAAAAAGACACTTGAATTGATAAGACGCGAATTCTGGTGGCCGGATCTCGAAGCTCAGGTGAGACAGTATGTGGCATCTTGCGAGCAGTGTGTTAAGGGAAAAGTTGTTAGGCAGGCTCCACAAGGGCTGCTCATGCCTTTGCCTGTTGCTCCTGCCCCATGGCACACAGTTTCAATGGATTTTATTGTAGATCTTCCCTCCAGCCAAGGGTTTTCTGCTATTTGGGTGGTAGTGGACCATTTTACCAAGATGGCTCATTTCATCCCTTTAAAATCCATCCCCAACTCTATTCAGTTAGCTGCACTGTTTACCCAACACATCGTCAAGTCACATGTAATCCCCAAGGTGGTCATTTCAGATCGGGGTCCCCAATTTGTTTCACGGTTTTGGAGGGCTTTCTTGGGTAGGTTGGGAGTAGATTCTCGTTTGTCTACCAGTTTCCACCCCGAGACTGATGGGAAAACTGAGAGGGTCAACCAAGAGTTGGAGCAATACCTGAGACTCTATTTGATGGATCAAGAGGGGGATTGGTCAGAGTTAATTTGGGCTGCTGAATTTGCCTACAATAATGCAGTTCATTCATCCACTGGGTATTCCCCGTTCTTTTTAAACTCAGGTAGACATCCTAACACACTGGTAGGAAGAACTGAGAGTGAAGTTCCAGCTGTAGAAGTTGTGGTATAAGAAATGCAGAGAATTTACCAAATAGCAACTCAGAATTTAGAGAAGGCTAAGAATTCGTATAAGAAACAGGCTGACAAGAAAAGGAGGGAGAATCCAACATTTGAGTCAGGTGATCAGGTTTGGGTCTCAACTCGGAATATGCGACTAAAAGGGAATCGAAAATTCCAGCCAAGATTTGTGGGACCTTATGTAGTGGACAAGATGGTGAATCCAGTTAGTGTTAAGCTTAAACTCCCCACTAATTTAAAAATACATCCTGTGTTTCATGTGTCTTTGATCAAACGAAATCCAGTGGGTTTGAGAAAGGTTTTGCCTCCAGCTTCTATTCAGTGTCAATCGGGAGATGAGTTCAAAGTCAAACGAATCATTGACTCTAAACTTAAGAAAGGCAAGATTTTTTACCTCATCGACTGGAAGGGGTTTGGTCCTGAAGTTTGATCCTGGGAACCTTGTTCTAATGTTCATGCCCCGACATTGGTTCGTGAATTTCACAGTACACATCCCAACAAGCCCAAGAGAGGTGGAGGAGGTGCTTTGGTGGGGGGTACTGTCAGGATTGAGCAAGCCTATGTTCAGAAATCCATTCAGTCAAGATTAAAAAGAAGAAATAGGTTAAATTCCTCATGGAATCGGCTGCGCCGATTCTCTGCTTAATGTGGTGTACACTATCTCAGTTTCGCATTGTCCTTCTCTCCCAAGATGGCGGCCGTCATCTTATTTCTTTGATGCTGGGAGTTCTAGTGTTCTAGTGAGGATTAGCGTTTTGACATTGCGCGGGCGCTCCCCGCGCACTGCGCACTTCAACTGTCGTTTTCCCTGAGGAGGCAGTGTTTCCTTCTGCGCTCCTCTTCTGACTGAATTTCTTCGTCTGGAAAGCATTTGGAAAGGCTTTCCGCTTGTATCCAGAGAACGAGGTTGGGTGTGACTTCAGTGACTCGTTTTTGCCAGCCGTTAAGCAGCGTTTTCCCTGTCAGCGTGTGAGGCAGTCTCCTGAGTCTCACGCTGACTTCCTGGGTGTCAGAAGACGTTTGAAGGTATTTCTTTTGCATTTTTATTTGAGCGCTCGACCGGAGCACAGCGCACTTTTCCAGTAAGCGCTTTCTTTGATTTGCCATTATGCCAAGGAAGTACATAATGAGAGAACATTATAACTAATGTTTACAGAGACAATAAATATTGTATATAGTTGCTAACAAGCGCCAGAGACAAGAATAGACTGCATGAACTGTAAGGGCAGCATTCCCCAGAATATATAGAAATTTACTTTACAAGTCAGGACTTTTGAACTGCGAAGACTTGTTATACTGCTGCGCATTAGAATTTCTACATGAGAGTCTCAACAAGCAGCAACTAGTTATTCTATCCATCGCATGTATGTAGGAATATATATATATATATATATATATTATGCTTACCATCTTATCACCAGTTGCTTGTTGTATTAAAATTGAAAAGAAGAAGAAGACAGTTGAAAACTGAAATACTGCATTTATGCTTGCGCGCTCATTGCAGATAGAGAGAGGCTAACCCACTGCAGATAAACAGGTAATTTGTAGTCAGAAAAGGTATTATGTTCAGCGAGTTAGGCCAGGTAGATAATAGGTACTAAAATATTTATTTGTGTTTTAGATGCCGAGCTGACTCGCATAGACAGAAGTTGAAGGAGGCATTGCAGTGGAGTCTCTCTGGTTTATCCCATCCCCCTTTCCCCCTCCTCACTGGGGTGAATTAGATAGTTCGCTACAGTGAGGTTTGGGAGCTGGGGCAAGTTCTTCTGCTCCTGTGGAAGCTCACGAATTTCAAGGTGCGTGGTACTAGCGTTCTGACAACTATCTTGTATGCCTCCCAGAGTATTCAGTCCGACCGCACAGAGCCCGCATTCTCAGTGAAATACTGCTCCGTGCGCTCCTCAAAGCGATCCCGAAACTCCTGATCCCTGAACAAGAAGGGATCCAGTCTCGGCAGGAGAGACCAGTCTCGCACCGGCCCATACATCTGTACCTCCACTGGCGAATGGTCCGATATCCCTCGCGCCTTATGGCACCCCCCTTGAAAAAGTCTTACCGAATTGGTCCAGCCACGAACCACTACCGTGGGCCACTGAAATGTGTGTAAACTGTCTCGATCTGGGGTTGTGGCACCTCCAAAGATCCGCCAGTCCCATTGCACTCACAAATGTGCTCAGTGGTCGGGGTCCCCGAGTGTTCGGGGGCTGTACTTCCCTGTCTATTTCTGGGGCCATCGTGTCGTTCATATCCCCCCCCAGAATCAATGTTCCCTGTGGCATGTCGAGTATTAATTTACTAAGATCTGGGAGTGTAGTCCTGTGTAGTCGAGCGGGTACATACACTGAACAAATGTTCACAACACGCCCCTCCCACAACCCGGACAGGGCAGCATAGCATCCCATCTGATCACACCAGGTATGTTACACTACAAATGGGACCGAGTTTTTACACAGTATAGCAGTACCTCTGGAGCCCACAGTAAATCCAGCATGCGCCCGGAGTGTATAACCATATCGGTTCAGTGCTAAGTAATTATTGCCTCTAAGGTGCGTCTCCTGCAGGAGCACTATGTCTGGCGAGTGCCTATGCAGATATTGTAGCACCGCACCATGGTGCGTTTTATCTTATCACCCAGACCGTTCACGTTCCAGGAGAGAATCATCAATTTTCTAGCTTGTCGCGCAGCCATCTGAGAAATCTATATGGCCCTTCTCCCTCCTTCCACCCTCCCCACCTGACATACCTCCCCCCCTTCGAGCAACAATATACAGCTTAGAGTCTCGGGTCACGGCCCACATGTGTCGGAGCATTACTTCTGAAGCATAAATAACCCAACTCAAAACGGAATAAGTGAAAACCCCAAGAAGAACTCCCCCCCCCACCCGGCTACCCTGCCTTGTAGGTCTAAAACTACCCACATCCCAACTAGCAGAGCGCCTGTCGCCCACAGAACAGTCTAACTGCTTAGGGCTGGCTGTCACCGCCACTCAAACCCCCCCGCCCAGAGCCCCGTCCCAGCTCCATAGCATTCAATATCGCTGTATTGCTCGAGTCAGTGTCCCTGTGTGACAGTGTATCATGCTTGATTGTCCGAGTTAGTCGGCATCCTCTCTCCCCCAGTAGGTCTCGATCTGTTCCTATAATCCTGCATCATTATCATGCCCAGTCTCTAGGAATCAGCCGGTGTCTGTTACTTTCCGGGTTTCGCTGCTCCGACTGTTGGGCTCCTGGAACGTGAACCTCTAGACCGAGTCTCTGAGCTCTCGTCCTCTGCTCGTCGTGTCGGGGATTCCAAGTTACAGTTTCGGCTCCCCCTCCCATTCTCCTCCCTGCGACGGCTACGTTTCTGAGGGCACCCTTCCTCCAACCATTGCTGAACCTCCGCTGGTGCGGTGAAGTACCAGGATTTGTCATTATCTATTACCCTGAGTTTTGCTGGGAAGAGCATCCTGTATTTTATTCCTCTCTCTCTCAGGGCACACTTCACCCCGTCAAATGTACGTCTCTCCTGTTGCACCCTCAGGGTAAAGTCTGGAAAAAATCTTATAACCGAGTTCTCATATGAAAGGTCACCATGCATCCTAGCCACCTGTAGTATGGGGTCTCGGTCCCTATAATTTAGGATCCTGGCTATGATAGTTTGTGGGGGGGCCCCCGGCCGCGGCGGAGGTATTGGTGCTCTGTGTGCCCTCTCTACCGTAAAGAAGGCTGAGAGTCTTTTCAGCTTAAGATATTTGAGTATAATGTCCTCAAGAAAGAGATCAATGCTCGGGCTCTCTGCCCCTCCGGGACCCCCTCCACTCTGATGTTGTTGCGGCAGACCCTCCCTTCCTGGTCCTCCAGCTTCAGTGCCATTTGTTTATGTTGGTACGTCAGTTGTTGTACTCGATCTTCCAACTTGCGCATTGTAGCTTGTAGCGCAGTAATACTCGTTTCCGCCGTGGTAACTCGTTCCGAGGTCTTGTGCATATCCGCCCGCATCAGGTTCATTTCGATCATGACCTTGTCTGTTTTCGTTTCCAGGGTCGTACCCAGAACCTGGATGGCCACCATGATTGCTCCCAGGGAGGGCTCAGCTGACGCCTCCTTGTCGCCAGTCGCTCCGTCCTCAGATGCCAGTGGACGCGGGATTGCGTACTTATCCAGTTTGTTAGACTGCACTGAGGGTGGGATAACCTTCGGCTTCGTCATGGCCAATTCTAGTTTTGTCGGCCTTCCCGAGTGCGGTGCGCGTTCACTCGTGATCTAATCCGGCTGCGGGACCCCGCCCAATTTACTCTCAGGTCGGGGTTTGAATATTGGGAGAGATATCTCCCTTGGCCTCACAGACTCCTGTACACGCAATTGGTCATGTACTGACGCTTTATACTTGCAGGCAATATTGAGTCTCTCCCCCCAGCACTCCGTCGGTTGACTGTTTTCCCAACTTTTAGGGGTACACTCACATCAGTCCGGCAGTGTCTGCAACCCTGGGTCCTTCCTTGGGCCTCCGATCTGTCTTTATTCTCCGCTTTACAAGTTGTAGTCACGCAGCCTGTAGCGCGCACTATCGCTCTCGGCTGTCCGGGGTCCGGTGCTATTTCCGAAGGCAGAGCCTCTGTCACCTGGCGGCTGTAATGTATATCCTTCCCCGGGCCGATGCTTCCCAATTGCGTTTGCGGTCCAATTTACGCCGGCACACTTGAGCCCTGGGCCAGCTCCCCCCTTAGTTCTGTTGGGCACTCATCCGGAGGCGATCACGCACACAGTCACCACTGGCCACCTCTCTGCTGAGTCTGCTCCCGGGGGATAACGGCTGCGTCTTACCGCCTGACGTTCTGTCTCGCCTCCTTTCGGCCGCGGCTCCACCACTCCAGCACACAAGGTCTCTCGGGGGGTCCCGACACGGACCGGCCGTCACAATGAGTGCACGCAGGACCTGTCGCCGGCTGTCTCTTTGTTTGCAGGAGCAGGATCGTCACCTCGCGGTCAGGCTCCGATATCGAGCCCCGCACCGCCATCCGCTTGTCCCTTGGGTCCGGGCCACGCGCTCCGATTCTGGGCGCCCCAGCAAAGTGACTCTGCCCCACATCGTCACCGCTTTCCTGGGCCTGCCGATCGCGCAGGCCCTGCTCCGTCACACACCGGGATATACTTCTCCGGGCACTATTTTCGGTCCACAGCCTCAGGACAGCGCCCCGGAATCCTCATTGATCTTTTAAAAACTACAGCTGACGGATTTCATACGGATTTTCTGGGCTTTCTACACTATGCAGCCATCTTGGCTGGTGCCAAGCCACGCCCCCCAGCCATTTTATTCTTAAGGCAATGGGAAGATTTCTGCAAGTCTTTTAATCCTACATAATCATTTACTGGCCCTGAGAGAGAACTGAGTCATCAGGTGCAGGGCCTTCATTATCTTCCTTATATGCTCCCTTCATAGTAGCTGCCTCAGGGTTAAAAATGTGCTTATGTTTTAGGATTCTGGGCTTGAATTTCTTAGGTGACATCTCAGTGCCTCCTAAGGATCTACTGATTAGTGGGAATGCAAAGGATCAGACATCACTGCAGACCGCCCCCTGTAGGCCTGTCTTCTGTCTTTTTTTTAAAAAGTTTGAAATGTTTTTAGAAAATAAACACATAACACACAGTAGGTCATTAAATATAAGAAAGTAGAGCTTCAAAATATTAACATCAAATCGTTAATATTATATGGGCTTCGTTTTAAAAAATGTTTGCTAAAATACATAAAGAGAATTAAAGTGGTTAATAATTATATAGTCACAAAATCATCCTGTGGCAATTTGAACATTTGCAGTTGACCTCACAGTTTAAATTATATTGTCTTAATTTGTGTGAGTTTTGCCATTTCAATTAGCCATGTATCAGTTTGGAGGACTATCGTGTATTTCCAATTTTTGAGGATAATCATTTTCACCACCATAAGACATATTTGAAATCATATTTGCTTTGTATTGTCTTGTGATTGTCATTATTCATTATCGTGACAGTACCTCCGACTGAGAAAACAAAGTAATTGTTGAGGAAAATATTAGATAAGATGTTCCCCACTAGTACGTGATCGTTGCACACTTTAAGAGCAGGTCAACAATCCACAGGGTGCTCCATGCACATCCAACAATCCCCTGATTCTAAGTCCTATTTTTCTCATCTTCGATGCAGTCCCGTAAATCTTCCAGGCCTTTTAAGCAGTAGAAAATCTTCCAGGGACAAAACTTGGCACACCAGCCAGCGCTTCCTCAGCGGTTAACTCCCCAGTACCTTTTGATACCTCACAGTGCTGATATTGGGGACACCTCAAAACGCTAACACATGGAGATATGCGAAGAATCCTCCTCCCCCCACCCCAGGGCAGGGCTTGACTGGCTACCAGGGGTTTCAGTGGGCTGACAGAGTGGGGGCCGGTTTCACTGCCGCGGGGGCGGTTATGTTGCAGGGGACCTGCAGGCCATGCTCCTTATTGCAGCGCTTCTAAATAAACAATGCAAAAACTGATGATTTTAGAGCAGACTTAAACTGTACGATAAACCCATTTGTTTTTGCATTGATTATTTAGTAGGACTGCAAGTATGAACATAAAACTGGTCCCTACCAGCAGTGAAACCGACCCTCACCCTGGCAGTCCACTGAAGCGCCTGGTGTGCAGTAGACCAGTCGGACCCTTCCCCAGGGTCTCCTAAACCCAGAATGGACTTCTCGTGTCAGCTCTGCCACCATCTTTCAACTCTTCCCATTGCAGGTACAAAGGTTTAATTCTCAGCAATCTAGGGCAGCGATGAGGCCACTGCTTTCTGGGCACCAGTCTTCAGGTGGGCTGCCGTCTCTATGACTTGAGACATCATGGTTTTTGGGTCCCCTGCCTGGCCCCAACTACCACAAAATGCCAGAGTTCATGAGACTGGCAGCCATCTACAAGCGCAGCTGGCTCCACCCCCCTTCTTTCTTTTTTAAATATAAAGTGCCTGATTTAAATGACAGCGAAGAGGGATCTGAGTCGCATCGGCATCAGATTTCCCTCCCTGCCAACATATGGTCAACCCTACTGATTTAGAACCGGGTGGACGTAGGTTTGACAATGGCAGAGACTACTTCATCTCCGCTGTGGTCACACCCCTCTTATTGCCCGACGGAGTAAGGGCCTTCGGAGGTTTGGCTATATGTCCACTCATCTAATTTAGATGGGTGGACATACAGCCGATTTTGAATGACCATCCCTGCCAGGAGCTTGGCGGCAATGAGCATTAACAAGTGGTCCATGCTCCCCTCGCCAAAGGAGAAAACTTTCATAGCAAGGGGGGGCATTTTTTTTGTTTTAAATATCCCACTTTTGTATTTTCTTTTTGAAAATAAAAAATAACATTGTAAGTTTGCCGTACGGGTAGGTCATGTTGATAGAGCCGTCCGTCAAACTTACAATGCATTGACAGGGCCAGTGGACATTTCTAAATTTGCCGGCCAATGTGTATATCGGGCCCAAAGTTACAAAAACAAGCAATTTCAGAAACTTTGCCCTACTCCAACTCCCCATTATTATACCTTCACCTCATAATTCCTTTGGCTCCTTTCAACCAATGACAAAAGAGGAAACGTCAGATCTTGCCCAAGAAATAAAATCATCTAACCAGCATGCAGAGCCAAGTATGGACACATGCATAAATAATGGAGGCTCATCCATGATAAATGCTTCACTTTTCCACGGAATCATACTCTCCACTTAGAGTATACTATTATTATAGCCTTTTCTTTTAAAACCTTCACCTATTTGAAGAATCCTGTCATCGAGAACTAAACAACCAGCATGACCATCAGCAGTGTGGGTGTAAGCCTGCCAGTGGCATAGACCCCTGCCTAGCCAGCTGCAGAGAACTCCTGCACTCTTTCGATGACAGTGGAAACTCAGCCCTCATATGCCTTGAATTTTCAGCAGCCTATCACATGGTAGATGACAACATCGTACTGAGCTGACTGAAAGACTGGCCTCGAGTTGAGGGGCCGGATCGCTGAAGTGGATCCGATCCCCCCTTTCAAACTCCAGCTGATTAGTTTGGATTGGGTCAATAGAGGCTTCATTGAAATCAGTGGCATGTGGCGTACCACAGAAGTATTTCTTATCCTGCTTGCCCTTTTATTATATCCTGATTGTATTAGTATATGTTTCCCAGCCTAGCTGTCTCCCTGCTGCTCAGCCAGAGTGAGAGTTGGTATTGGAATGTTGGTGTGACTGTGATGCATGGAATGCTTGGGTGCCTGTGTGGATGAGTGGTGACAGTTGGAGATGGGCTGAGCAGCAGGCAGGCTGCTCCTGGTGGGGCTGGTGTATGATCTGAAGAGGCTGGTGTAACAGGATTACCAGGATTAAAGACTAATGTATATACTTACCATCCAGCAACTAAGAAGTTAATAAAGAAACTTACAAAACTCATCTCGGCTACTTCTGGTAAGACACAACACCTTTAATGTCTATTCATGCTCCATTGCACAATTCTTTGTGCAGTATCTGGCGAGCCTCTGAATGTATGCTGATGGCATCAAATACATTTCTTGCTGGAAAAAAAACCATTCAGACAGACAAGCATTGCTAACTATTTGGATCACAGTTGGGGGGCGGAGCTTGCGAGCTGCAAGATGGCCGCTTGAGCGCTCGGCTCCGTGCAGCCGCCAAACTATCCTGTAATTATCCTGGTTCTGCAGGGTATATCAGCCCGGAATTACCGCAGCGCGGTGTCCGGAATCGACAGGCAACACATAGACCCGCTCCGGAGCCCTCTACCCCACCGCTGAGACGAGCGGTGTGTGACGTGTTGTTGCGGCCTTCGTCCGGCCTGGGGTGAGGAGAGGCGGGTGCGGAAAGGCGTGCTCCTCGCGCCTGGATTACTGCGCTTCCCCAGTTGCCGGGGGTCCCGTGATCAACGAGCGGCCCACGGCCATTAGTGATATCCGGCCCTACGAGATGCTATTTGTTGCCCTGCACCCTTCCCAGCTACAAAGGGAACGGTGACCACGCTGCATGGCCTCCAATTATTGCCCCGCTGGTGGCGATCGGAAGCGCATTTTCCCTGTAACTCACGTTGTGCCCACTCCTGCACCTACTACTGGACCAGCGTGAACTGCTACCGACTGGCCTCCCTGACCCTGACTCGCCGTCCTTCCGCCACCCACGAGTAAGTGACACGCCGTAGTAGAAGCCTGGGTCACTTGTACATCGGGAGTCGGCCATTCTGTGTGAATACAGGGGGAGGGGGAGGACACTGTGAAGTGCGCCACAGGACTGCGGGTGACACTACCGCGAGGCGCAGCTGATTTTTACGTGGACTGGCTGTACACGCTTGATCTGACTACACTGCTCTGGTGACGCAGAGGTGAGGTGAGCTGAGCGGCCGGCCCGACCTGGCAGTTGTTCTGTACCCCTTCAGCGACGCAAAGTGCGCTCGTAGTCTTGGTGCTCCCATAGGCCTGTTCTCGGCGCTGGATCTGATAGGGACGCCGCTTTGCCTACCCGCATATTCCTCCTTGGCGAAACTAGCAGTGACCGGATACAGTGGGGAGCCTTGGTGCCCTGGATCCTTGCTGAAAGGGTAGGCTTGGCTCTCTACATTGCGGCATGTGCTTTAACACACAACACGACGCAACATGGGCAGAGTGGATCGGACTCAACCTAAGCTCACGTTTGACCACAAGAAGATGAATGGTCGGGACAATATTACTGAGGAGGGTGATTCCACTCAAGACGCGACGCCTGAAGAGACGGAATGCGACATACGCTCTATGTTGGTTATGATGGAAAAAAATCTTCAAGGTAGCTTGGCAGGTTTGGGCACTAAGATAGACGCGCTCTCGTATCGTATGGACAGGATGTCCGAAAGACTAGACAAACATGCGGAACGCCTGGACATGGCGGAGCGCAGGGTCACTGAAGTGGAGGAGGCACAGACGTCGATGGACTCAGATCACAAACAAATGGGTAAGGTCCTACAAGTCCTCCAAGACAAGGCTGAAGATTTGGAGGCGCGCTCGCGCCACAATAACTTACGGATCACGGGGGTCCCTGAATCGACGCCAACAGGCAACATGGAGAAGTTCGTTGAGACGTTGCTGACCACACTACTGGGCGCTGAAGTGTTCTCTGCGATGTTCATGGTGGAGAGAGCGTGTCGATCATTGGGCCCCCGCCCTCCTCCTGGAGCACCTCCTCGACCTATAATAGCACGGTTGCTGAACTATAGGGACAGAGACTTGGCGTTGGCAGCCGCAAGGAACAAGCAGACACTGCAGTATGAGGGGTCCACCATCTCCTTGTACCCGGACTTCACGGCTCGTGTCCAAGAAGCGTGTAGACAGTTTGCCCCATTGAAACATCAGATGAGAGACCAGAATATAGACTATGCCATGCTATACCCTGCCAGGCTGCGTGTTAACAGGAATGGCCACTCACGGATTTTCACGGAACCGAAAACTCTGCAAAAAGCTTTGAAAGAGTGGTCCAAAGAGAAGCGCCCTAGTCCGGAGAGAGAGGTGCTGGAGGGAGCTGTCGGTGGCAGCCTGGAAGAATAGGACTGAGTTTGACGCTGTTGGGGTCTCAGTAAGCAAAACTCATGGCATTGTATACCACCTTGCATTGGGAATGGGGAGGGGGGTCTGGATTTTGGGAGGTCACGTTGATGGGTGGCAGTTTATATATTGACAATGTTCCGGGCGGTGGTCCACAAGTTATACAGTCTAGTTGGTATCTGCTGGGGGAAAGCTGAGGACACTGCTACGTTGAGTTAGATATCTAATTGTGGTGGTTACTACTGTTGCAGAACTGAGATTATTATGGGCGGCGTATTGGAGTTTGCGCTATGTACACCTGCAGCACATGTACTTACCTGGCTCGCAACATCTGCCCTTGTGTGAATCACACTGTTTGTGTTTATTATTGAGGGTTGTTGGGGAAAGGTGGGTGGGGACTTGTCGCCCAGGCGCAGTTGGGAACCGCCTGGCGTGGGTGGGGGTGGGACGGTATTGAGACTCAAGCTGCTAGTTTCTGATAGTTCTGCATTTCATAATATGTATTGCATTTACATCTACACGATAGTACGTGATGCCCGGCAGATACATGTAGACTTACCTCACAACAAGTACGGATAGTTCCTCTGGAAACACTAGCACTGACACAGTAAGCGCACTCACATGGAACGTGCGTGGCCTTAATGACCACAGAAAAATACGTAAGATCTTGAGTTATTTGACCAGGCACGATGTTGACATTGCACTGTTGCAGGAGACGCACCTCCCTCTGGACAGCCCTATGCTGCGTCTTCGAGGGCTGCAGGGCAACACCCACGCGGCCGGATTCACTACGCACGCAAGAGGGGTGTTGACGTGGGTGAACCCTAAGAAGGCACTGAAGCTGAAGCCTTTGGAGACAGACATGGAGGGCCGATTTGTTGTAACACGATGCAAAGGGAAGGGGGTTGAATTCCTGTTGGTTAATGTGTACGGCCCGAATTACGACAACCCGGACTTTTACAGGAAGCTGACTGACACTGTAGGCCTCCACTTGGGTGGACGACTCCTGTAGGGTGGTGATTTTAACTTTGTTAGGGACTCGTCACTGGACAGGTCTGGTGGCCCGGAGAGACGCGTATCGGCGGCCGCTAAAGCTATGGATAGCACACTGGTTCGCTTTGACATGTATGATGTCTGGCGCCACCGACATCCGACGCAAGGGGGTTACACGCACTATTCTGCATACCATGATCTCCACACCAGGATAGATTACTGGTTCGTGACTAGGCAACTGCTTACAAATATTCGTGAGTGTAAGACTCTCCCCCGTACCTACTCAGATCATTCCCCGCTATTGCTGGTGCTTGACGCTCCAAAGGCGTGTATACCCCCCTTTACTTGGAGATTTCCCCCTTACTCACTGTTAGACACAGTTTTCAAGGAAGAAATTGCTGAAGCTATTGAAATATTTTTTGAAAAAAATGTGGGGTCGGTAGATTGCTTTCAGACAGTGTGGGAAGCGTTTAAGGTATACATAAGGGGAGTAGCTATGTCTAAACACGCGGGTGTCCTCCGGTCGATCCGCAAACGTCTTACGGATCTGGAACGGAAGCTAGTGTCCTTTGAAAGGGCCCAGCTTACTGGGCCTGATGAGATGCTGGCACAGGAGATAAAAACGACCCTGGCAGAGTATTACAAAGAAGCTGATGTGGAGGTTAAACATTTGGGCAAGTATGCTACTGCTCGAGTATACGGAGAGGGGGAGCGCCCGGGGGCGGTACTTGCACAGCTGCTCAGGCAGCGTATAGACAAGTCGGTAGTCCCTGAGCTCACGACTCCTGACGGTGACACCCTGCTGACAGATTCGGAAGTAGCGGAGCAATTCCGCCAATACTACTCGGACTTATATGCCTCCCGAGGGGGCAGCAAGGACGAGCACATGCTTGATTACCTTGCCCATATCAAATTGCCATGGCTAACTAATGCTCATCAGGAATTTATAATGCGACCCATTGAGAGAGAGGAAATACTGCTTGCGATATCAAGTATGAGAGCGGGGAGCGCACCAGGAGGGGATGGTCTGATGGTAGCCTTTTACAAGGCATTCTTAGAACTACTACTGCCGCACTTGACTACGTTGTTTGAGGATATGTGTGTTACTGGGACGATGCCACCTTCTATGAGAGAAGCGATTATAGTCGCGATCCTCAAACCGGGTAAACCCCCGGATGATTGCACATCGTATAGGCCCCTATCCCTAATGAATGTGGATACAAACTTTTTTGCAAAACTGCTTGCGAACCGCTTGATCCCACTGGTGCCCACTTTGGTTGCGCCGGAACAAGCAGGCTTTGTACCGGGCAGAAACCTGACGTATAATCTGCGTACGGTGTTTGCTGCCCTGCAGCATGCTAGGCCGGAAGTCCCCGCTATTGCGGTATTTTTAGACATGGAGAAGGCGTTCGACTCTGTCAAATGGCCCTTTTTACGACACGTCCTCCTTCGGATGGGGGTTGGACCGATCTTTATTCAGCTACTTGGGGTGCTGTATAATTCTCCCACGGCCCGCATTAAAATAGGCAACCTGGTTACAAACCCTATCCAAATTACCAGAGGTACAAGACAGGGCTGCCCCCTGTCTCCTATACTATATGCCCTAGTGGCTGAACCCCTGGCCTGTGCGCTACGGGAATACCATAGCCATAGAGGCATACGGTTCCCAGGATACGCTCTGATTCTATCCACCTACGCGGATGACACGTTACTGTATGTCCGTCATCCTGATAACAACCTTTCTCCAATTTTAAGAGAAGTGGTGCTCTTTGGTGCCATGTCGGGTTTGCGTGTTAACTGGAATAAGTCTATTATATTCCCCCTAACCCCGGCCTCGACGACCTTTGAACCTGAGTACCCGTTACGATGGTCTTCGGAGGCGGTGAGATATTTGGGTAGAAAATTACACACGGACTCGGAAGTGGTGTTCAGGGAAAACTATGGGGTGGCGATTAGTAAACTCGAGGAGGACATTGAGAGATGGAATCGGCTGCCATTGTCCTTGATGGGTAGGGTGTCCATTATGAAAATGATTATCCTACCACGTTTCCTATTCCTTTTCACAAATATTCCTATGGTGCTACCACAGGTTTTTTTCCAGCGACTTAAATCTCTTATGATCCATCTAGCTTGGGCGGGCAAGCAGGCACGTGCCAGTTGGCAGATTCTTACTCTACCGTACTCCATGGGAGGCCTTGGTGCCCCTGACTTAGATTTATATTACAGAGCTGCTCAGAGCGCACAGGCATACCATCGGATTCACGGGCCACTTGACATACCGTACATTCGTATAGAATCTGTTGTAGCGGACCCCACACCGCTTCCGGCCTTGATCTTTACACCCCCTGATAGACGTACGGGGATTATAGACTCACTCAACACAGTCACACATGCTTGGCATTGCCTATTACAGCTCCAGGCTGGAGCTATCCTGTATTCTCCAGTCGTTAGACTTGACTGGTGTAGATGGTTATCGCCATGTGCGGATAAAGGGGTTGTAACAGCACTGAGGACGCTTGGGATACATACTATAGGAGACCTCTTTTCAGATGGCGTGGCAAAGAGTTGGGGGGATTTGGGTACAGACGACGTGATTCAGACTTCACTTACACAATTCCAATTTCACAGAGTTAGACATGCACTCAGCGAGCTCCTAGGTGACGATATGTCGGAACCCCCCGAACTTCAGGCCCTGACCAACCTTATCACAGCACAGGTTCCTACCAATATGGTATCCAGAATTTACCAAGTCTCGATGTCCAATAGGAGTGGTAGCTACACTCAAGCAAGGCTGGCCTGGCAGCGTGACCTACAGAGGCACATCCCGGATGATATGTGGACATATTGCTGTCTCAGCACAAAGCGTATATCCCTGAACGGGAGATACAGACTAATACATTTTAAATTTCTCAACAGGATCTATTATACACCGGAACGCCTACATAGGTATGGGCTCAGAGAGGAGTCGACCTGTGATGGGTGTAGTGCACAGGCTGCTGATTTTCTTCATTTGGCCTGGACCTGTCCGGGAATAGCACACTTTTGGGGTCTGATCTTTGCTGAGTTAAACCGTGTGACGAATCTGTCTCTGGCGCCGGAGCCGGCTTGGATACTCCAAGGCAATACCAAAGGGGACACGGAGATTAATTGATATGGGTCTCCTGTTAGCTAAACGATGTGTGGCGACATGCTGGATGCGAGGCCCTCCTCCCACATTAGCCCAATGGTTGAGAGACATGCTTTATTGTAGTACACAAACTGAAATCTATAGTGACCTGCTCCCACCACGCAATAGACCGAAAAATTTCTGGGCACTGTATAAAACTTATGTGGAGGGCAGAGGTGCTGACGGGAGAGATGCTGCGAATGGTGAGGGTAGTTGCTCCATCTGAATCTTAAATGTACAACTAGAGCGGGAGTAACAGTACTATGTTGGTGAGTAAAGTTCTGTAGGAACAGTGGTCGATGTAAAAACTAGAAGTGCGCAGCTGGAAGAGGCACAAGTGTCATGTAAAACGTATGATGTTTCTCTGATAATTGTACTGTCAGGATTATCTACCTGCGAAATGCTACTGTGATGTATATGCTATTATGTGAGTCTCATGTTGAAGTGGTTTAAAATCTAATAAACAAATTTAAAAAAAAAAAAAAAAACTATTTGGCTCACAGTTTGCATTGGATAAAAAAAGAGCTTCTTGTCCATGAATATAGCAAAAAAGAGGTGCTGACACTTGGAGGAAAAGAATCCAGCCTGTCTACCGCTGAATAGACCACCAGCCATGGTGTGCCACCATGAAAATACATAGAAAGTGTAGAACCTAGAAGTCATGTGCTCTTCACAAATGTCTTTCACTCTCGATGTCCACATGGTGGTCACAGGCATTCTACAACCTGGATTTACTTTTTATATCTGTGCCTGGCCAGATGCCTGACTAGAATCTCATACTCCTTTACTCTAGGCATTTTATCTGGATTTTCCACCCATGTTTGTAAAATCGTTTTTTTCCTTTGACTTGAGACTATGATAGAGCGTTTCCTATTTTATGTTATGTGTAAGAGTGTAGAACTAAAGTCCAGGAGCACGGTTTGCATTTTATCCAAATAAGATACAGTTCCATATAATAAATCTAAATAGAATACACTTACAAAGGTCAGAGTTTATCCTAGAAATGTAGTATCCCTTCAGCCCTTTCGCATGTAAGTTGGAATTTACTGGCTTAATCATGAACAATTCTGTCTTCTATTCTTGCTTTTCAGTATGAATACACGAAGATAATTATTTTGCAAATTCCAATAAATGGTTAACATATGCATCTAAAAACAAATGTATCTTCATGGTCTGCACAATCAAAACTTCACAGATGCATGTAGGTGTAGGACAAAGTTTTCCAACGTAGGCCCAGAGAGGCCAGGTTAATGCCTGATCTTTTGGATATCTACATAAAATAAAACTGCATACAATTAATCCAAATGGAACTCATTTATTAATGATTAATCTAAAATATGGCATGGCTTTGGCCGTCCCAGATCTAAGTTGGCTACTCTCAGTGTATGACATTCATAAAAAACATGAAATGACTTACCAAAGGGTAACCCTGTTTCCTTACTATGCTGCAGCTGGTGTAAATGACACTGTTTATTAACACATTTTTGAAAGTAGCGCAATTTATCAAACATTAATCACAGAAACTCTGATCCTTAAGAAAATATCCCATTCCTCCACCATGTGGCTGCTGGTGTAAACAACAATTTCTATCAGATATTTTTCAAAGTTACATGATTTATTGAATATTTATCCAAAAATGTACCTAATCCTTAAAAACACATAGGACCATATTTACTATTATTCCATGCAACACTCCATATTAACAAAGATATGTAGCATTTCTGTTCTCTCCTTGCACTGGCACTCTGTGTGCTGCCTAGCGCCAATGCAGGCACCTTTGCACCATAGTGCAAGGATGCCTGTGTGTACAGTATTGCTTTTGTGCAGAAAGGGATGCCAAAGAGGCATTTTCCTCTTTCTATGTGTGATGCAGAGTGCATCACTCAGAGAAAGAGGAAATATTGAGGAAGAAAAATAGATTCGCAGAGATAGAGCTGAAAGTGACGAGAGTCCCATCTGATCACTATCGCTTCCCTCTTAATTTGTTCAAAGCAAGACTCTATTTCTGTCAGAGCCCTGCTGGAGTATGCAATGGAGACCCACGTTCCCCGACTCTTCTCCTGCAATAGCACGATGCCGAGATCCATGAGGCTGGCGTCAACCACGAGCTCCGTGTCGCGATGAGGCTCAACATACACCACAGTGGCATCCTTCAGCAGAGCATCCTTTAACCCTTGAAAGGCCTTGTTAGCGATGTTGTCATACTCTCACACGGTATCAACCTTTGTGAGGGCTCTCAGTGGTTCTGAAATTGTGGCTAGAATTGGTATGAACCACCCACAATGGGTGGCCATTTCCAGAAAACTTCAGAGCTTGGAGGCATTTCGTGGCACGGTTGCTTTTTGTATGGCGTCTAGTTTTTTGGATCCACTTGTAAACAATTTCTGGAAAAGATGTTGCCGAAAAATTCTATGGCCTGCTCAAATAAGGAGCACTTTTGTTTGTGTAACATCAGGCCTTGACTAGCTAAGTAGGCCAATATAACCCTGAGCCTCTGGTGAAGCTTGTCGGATAAATCAATATGTTGCCACTGATGTTCAGGACTGCTGCTAGTCCTGACAGGGTCTCCTGTATTGTATTTTGGAAAACGTCTGCCGCAGGAGAGATACCAAAGTTCAGGCGTTTGTACCTTTCCCACCCACAGCGGGTGGAGAAGACCATGATTTCCAGGCATGAGGGGTCCAGCTCCAGCTGGTGGTACCCTGCATTGAAGTCCATCCTTGAGAACCATTGGGCATCCTTCAGGTCTGCGACAATGTCTTCCATTGTCAGCATGAGGTGGTGTTCTCAGTGGATTGCTTTATTCTGCAGCCGCATGTCAACGCCTGTTATCTCGGCTTTGGGGTTACTACTAGTGGGGACACTCATGCTTTTGGGCCGGACAACTTCTCAATGACTCCTAGTTGTTTCGACTTGCATAGTTCTTGTTCCACCCGGGGGTTCAAATGGAATGGTACTCGTCAGTAGTGTAGGGAAATAGGCTTTACGGTGGGGTTAATGTGTAGCTTGACCTGCATTTTCCTGAGGCGTCCGAGCCTACAAATAACTGCCAAAAGCCCTGCAGCACTTGTGTGTCATGGGTGGGCCAGGCAAAGAACATCAGTCCTGTGTCTTGACAAGTGTGGCACCCAATGAGAGCACCCATTCCTTTTTTAGTGACATGACGTTTAGTGCTCTTGATAATGTGCCCATTAGCCACTTGCACTTCAGTTACTCCCACCAGGGGCAACAGGCTGTGACTGTCATACGAGTATATCTTGGCTATGGAGGCCTTCAACATTGGCCTGGGTAGTAACTCCTTGAACAGTTGCAGGTCCATAACTCTCATGGATGCCCCTGTGCCGATCAGGGTGGGGACTGTGATCCCATCGATTGTTATAATTTGTGTTCTTTTTAAATTGTGTTCTTTTAAAATTGAATTTGTGATCTTTTAAAAAACCTGAATTTGTACTGTTGGGGGGGAATTAATGAGAGGATGGCATTACATGCACTTAGTTGAGCACCAATCTTCATGCACATTGCACTTTATTTGACTCCATTTCCTTATTCCTTGGAGTCACTGCAGAGCTGCCATTTCCTAGAGGCATGCTCAAGATTGTTTCAGGCACCTTAAACTATAAAAAGACACTGAAGCCTCAGTCCTGCAGAGGGTGTGCCGCTGGTATGCCAAAGGCAAGCCTGTCTGCGCCTGTGTTCGTCTGAACTGTGGCCAACGACAGCCACGCTGCCTGTAAGCCCTGCCATAATGTGCCCGTGCGTATTTATACTAGGGGCAGATTGTCAGCTTTATGTACTTTATCCTGTGATCTTGCATGTGAGACCACCTCTGTTAACCAAGGAGTGGGATTTAAATGCCCTGGGTTCAGGTTCTCTCGAAGCTCCCACACCTTGTATCTCCTTATGAGACAAAGACTACGGACTATTGCCACACATTGTATCTGGTAATTCTGCTCTTCGCTCTCCTGGAGCTACATTTTTGGTACGCCTGATAAACTGTCGCTCCTTACCTAGACTGCAAATTGGCATTTTAAATTTGCTATCTGAGAAACAATGGGACTTGTTTCTTACCCAAACCTGTCTAATAGACAGTTCGCCCACCGATGTTGCTCTTACAATTCTTCCAGAATTTTCATTTAAGCATTTTGATAGGGCCGACAAAAAGGGTGGTGGGGGGCCATTATTCACGATCCACCTACTCTTGCTCTGTTTCCAAACTTACAAACAATAATGACATTGAAGGGATGTCCTTTACCTTTGTTCTAGAAACCACTTTCTCAGTATCTGGAACGCTTATCTGTCATCATCCTGTTAGCTCGGCTGCTTCTCTACAGCTTCTTATCAATACACTAGGCCAATTGTCCACTCTCCACCCCAACTACCTGGTATTGGGTGACTTCAACATTCATGTGGATGACCCTAACAATAAATCCACACATCAAATTTTGTCTTCTTTGGAAGGCTTTAACCTGTAAAAACTAATCAAGGAGCCCACTCACAAAGAAGGTCATACACTGGACCTCGATTGAGCAAATTCTCCAACAGTAGTGATAAATCCAGTACTGAAACTCATTTGGTCGGACCATGCTCTGATCCCTTTGAAGTTAGTCTCCCCCATTCCCCTGCGGCACCCAAGAAAGGAGTAAAACTTAATCTAAAACTTTGCACAAAATCTCTCACTCCCACTTTCATACAGTAGCTTAAGTTCTTTCCCTGTCACAGGACGGGGGACTTAGAACAGAATATATTGGTTTTTAACAAATGGTTGGCGGATGCTTTAGATACCATTTCCCCTCTGAAATCCCATTCCTCAAAGCGGCTAAAACCCTCTACTCCTTTGTTCTATAATTCCATCAAGTCTGAGAAATCTGTATGTAAAAGGTTAGAAGCGCAATGGAGATCCAAGTATTACAAGGATGCAAAAGCAATTTACCAGGCCACTCTCAAAAAATATCATTGGAGCGGTTCGGACGGCCCAAAAAACATTTTTTGCTTCATCCACCTCTTAGGCAGTAAACAAACCCTGAGAGCTGTTTGAACTTGTCAACTGTTTTCTATCTCCTTCTGTAACTAAAATCACCCTCTCTCCTTCTATGGAGTTATGTGAGGGCCTCTCTGACTTCATCTTTAAAAAGATTCAAACCATCTATAATCAATTTCTGGTGCAGTGTCCCACTACTCAAGGTGCTTCATCGTACCCCTACTCTGGCCGGTCACTCTCTAGATTTTTCCCTTTAACCTTAGAGGAGTTTGAAGCTGAACTCGCTAACTGCAAGGGCTGGCTCCCCCCTGGAGCCCTGCCCCCTCGAGCATCCTTAAACTTGCCGCCCCTGTTGTAAATCCTATCATGAACAGACTGCTAAATGCATCCTTAGAGCAGGCACTGGTTCCTTCCAGTTGGACACATGCTCTACTACTCCCCTTGCTTGAGAAGCCTTTAGCTGACTCTAAGGGTCCTAGCAATTTTACATCAATTTCACTTCTTCCTACTGTTGCTAAGTTACTTGAGAAACATGTAAATAGGCAGATATCTCACTTTCTCAATTCTAATCATCTGCTCCTTGACTCCCAATCAGGATTCCGTGCGGGATACATCATGGAGACGGCCTTGCTTAAGGTCTCAGAATATATTAAAGAAAACCTGGATTCAAACACTTCATTTTTGGTTATGCTTCTTGACGTCTCCTCAGCATTCGATATGGTCTCTCACGCTCTTTTGCTTGAGATACTTGAAATCATTCATTAGTAAACGCTTTAGGCTGTCCACCTTCCACCTCTATGGCTAAACCATTAGAGTGTGGAGTCCCTCAGGGCTCAGCTCTTAGTCCCACTCTTTTTAATATATATCTTGAGACACTGGCGAAACTAGTAGAATCGTGGGGAATGAGAGTTGTCTCCTAGGCGAACGACACCCAACTCCTCCTGCCCTCTCAGGAAAAGGCCCTCACTACCCTGGATTCTTTCAAACTCTGTCTTAAATCAGTAGTTAATTAGTTGAATGTTAGCTTCTTAAAGCTTAACTCAGAGAAGACTGATATTTTATTTTGGCACTAAGATCTCCCCCTATCCCAGTTTCTGGTGGCCATCGGAAATGGGTCCCCCACTTCCACAACCAGTGGTAAGAAATCTCGGGATGAAAGTTTGACTCTGACCTTACCCTTGAGCCCCAAATCAAAGCACTAACTATCTTCTGCTTCTTCACTCTTAAATCCGTAAGAAGGATGCTACATCTTATACCCGTGGAGTTTCGCAAGACAGTTGTCCATGCCTTGATCACTTCCAGGTTGGATTACGCCAACAGTCTGTATATAGGCCTGCCTGCTTGCCTGATACAGCATCTTCAAAATTTTCAGATCGCTGCTGCCAGGCTACGGTGTCAGGCCATTTACGGCATCTACACTGGCTTCCAGTGATAAAAAGAATCCGTTTTAAGGCACTGATCATTGCCTTTAGGGCCTACTACCACAAAGCCTCCCTCTATCTCAGGCGCCACTTCAAGCCTTATGTCCAGGAGAGAGCATTAAGATCCAACAAACTAAAACTCTTCCAACTCCCTTGTATTCACAAGACCAGAAGGGGAGGTAGATCATTTGCTTTTTTGGCCTCAAAGCTCAGGAATGCCCTTCCTCTCGACTTAAGAAATAGCCTTTCCGAAACCATTTTCAGAAATAGGTTAAAAACGTTACATTTTTGACTCCTGCTTAGACGTTATTTAGATTCTTTGCTGCTTAGCTCCTTGTTGGAGAACAAACACCGGAACGCTTCCTCAGAGGTAGCTGTGCACTCTACAATTTCATTGTATTGTATTGTATGTATTGTATGGAGCACATCATTGATGGTCTCCCGTTGGTGTTTGCATGACTCGTGAAGGAGATCATGAAGATGTCATCTTTGTCACTGTCTTCTGCACTTGACTCAACCGCTAGTTCAGCAGTCACTTTGTCTGATGCACTGTCTTCGATTTTCAGCAGTGGTGGCTCCTCCACTATGGCGGAGGAGTGTCGCCCCAGTGCTTTTAAAGCAGTGCGAAGTAGAAACATAAAACGTTATTAACTTTGAGTTATTATCATTTTATGCTTCTGCTGCTTTGCGGTCGGGCGGGTGGGAGGGGCTGCTCTGCTCTCAGATCAGGGGAGGAGTGGTTTGCCCACTCCTCAGTGCACATGACTGTTTGGCCAGCCCTCTTGGGCCGCCCAAAACAGTAATGCGCACTTTCCCTGTTCTCCATGCAGGCTGCATTACAGCCTGTGTGGAGAACATACCCAGGACCCCATTCCCGGGCTGAGCGTCGAACCAGGACGCTCAGACTAATCACAACGCTGCATTGCAGTATTGTGATTGGTCAGGGGAGCCTGGGCGCTTACCAATTACAACGCTGCATTGCAGCATTGTGATTGGTCAGTGGGGCCTGGCTGAGCTTCCTGTTCCACGAGGAGAGTAGGAGCAGAGACACAGGACCCGGCGGCAAGGTAAGGTTTTTTTATTTTATATTGCGCACCCCCCCACACGACCCCACCGCAACCCTCCCTCCCCTTGCCCACCCCGGCCTACCACCCGCGAGCCATGCCGGCCACCACTGATTGTTAGTTGCTTCATTGAGGAGCAGGGGCACGGTTTGCAGGCCCGGACTGGGAAACCAAGTCAGCCCTGGCAAATTTTGTCAGACCAGCCCCAATACGGTGCATAGCGAGTGCAGCGAGCGAGCCTGACCACTACAAAGGAGGACTTTGGGGGGGGTTCTCTCCCCCCAAGAAAATTTGGGAAACAATGGTGCATTTTACAACACATTTGTCATTATATATTCAATTGTGTTAGCTTTTAAAGCATGGTATATGATGACCTTACTGTGTATCAGGATACAACAATCTTTGTTGGGGCGGTTCAATGATTCCCTCACTATCACCCTTCAACAGTATCTCTCATCTCTCCATAGACCCTGTCTCATATGTATTTAATTTGCTTTATGGAACCTCTCATACCAGTGTAGGTTATTGGAGCACTTTACATCACACACACATACAGATACAATGATTCATATGTGTGTAAATTAATGTATAGAAAATGTTACATAAGGCAAGGGGACTACAAGGTGTATGATTCACTTGTCATTCATACTGGTAGGCATTTTCTTAGAGTGCTTGGTCTGGAAATGCACATACTCAGGATTCAGAACATAACACAGTAGTTAGGGTTGACTTTAATAAAAAATAATTTATTTCTACCCAAACTAATCTTTTTTTAGCAATATCAGGATAATTAACGACTGGGACAAAACATGACTTTCTAACTGTACCATGCAGTTTGCATGCAGCTCTTTGATGGCAGTTCATAGCTCACTGTGCTAGGTTACGATTGTAACTTGCGAACTGCACATTAGCAAAAGAATCTCTGTGACAAAAGCAGTAACCCACTGAGCCTTGCACATAAAATACTGTTCTTTGATATGTATTGTACACGTTCTTTGTAGCAGGCATATTAACCCTCTGCGCTACCTTAGATTAGTCACAACTGCCACTAGACAAAACTCCCATCTCTCTCCAGAAGTAACATTAATCACCAGAGTTATCTTGACACTTTTATTGTTGTCCGAAAACTGTTTGATATACAAGAACTTTGCAGTGCTTTTAAATCTGCTTCACTGCTAAAAAACCGGCCCCACTAACAAAACCAGCCCCCACACTTTCAGCGTCCTGGGGAAACACGGATGCCCGGTATGGCCTTTCCCGCCTTGGCAGTTTGTCTTGTGATCTTCCCCCTTTGTCCGTTGTATTGCTCCATATTTCAGATAATACAGAATCTCCCACACGGTGGCTAAAACACGGCGAAGCAAAACATAAAACACAACAACACCTAGAAAAAGGTTTTACTTTACAAAATGCAAAGACTCTCTTTTTAGAATAAGGCTTGGGGTTTTATTTATGCAATGCTCTCTAACAGAAAGGCTTTCCCAGTTGTAAAATGAACCACATTCAAATGTATATAGAGATATATATTTATATGCAAGCTATAATAACACACTTGGTAAATGCAACAGTTAAATGCATGGATAATAACATGAATAAACAAGCAGCAAGTAGTATGAGATAAAACTCAAGCAAATATACTGGACATCCTGTAAGAGATCAGAAAGATATATACACTAAATACATCAAATGATTACTTGGGATGTGCACTCTGACTCATTTACACATCACAAAGAAAACACCTCAAATGACCACAGCCACTGGAACCACGCATCACAATGGCACTAGTCAGAAGCAAATCACCTTACTCGATCGTTCACTCGACATCCTTGCCAACTCAAGCTGGGGGGCACGTTCACAGCTGGGCTTGGACTCTCGATTGGGACTCAGGTTCCGTTCGTCTTACGACAGTACGTCTACTCCGTAAGGAAGCTCCCACCTTGGCTGTCAACAACCCTCAGCTTTATAGTCTCAAAAACACACTAGAAGGTTCGAGAGTCTTCCCCTCTGCGCCAAGGAAACTTACTGGAACTGGCCAGCTTCCAGGAAAGCATTCCACGGCAGGAAGGAGTTCCCACATTCCCTCTACATTCTCACATGTTCCAGCCTTTATCTTAACGAAGCTTACGAAAGCCTTCCAGGGTACATTAAACAATCTCTCACAAAACAATCCTTGAACGTGATTAAACCAAACAACTTGCAAGCCTGTCTGTGCGCGCAGAAAAGCTCAAGCAAGGCAGAGTCAGAATTCAGGATGACATGAGGCCATGTCAAAGCCAATAGTAAGAACTTAATAATAATTGCCAATGTACAACACAATGCACATTTGTGCACCACTGCTTACAGCATCACATACTTCATCTCTCAATGTACAACATAATGCACATTTGTGCACCACTGCTTATAGCATCACATATTTCATCTCTCAATGTACAACACAGTGCACATTTGTGCACCACTGCTCATAACACTGCACTTCGAGACCAAAAAGTACATTCCACACCTCTCTCTCTCATGCTTTCAAATGCACATCAAACACATTCTGTTCTTGGCAAGGCTGTTCTACTCTGGACAGCTCCCACTGTAGGACTGCAAGATTACAAGAACAAAACCTTCAATAGAAACAAGGCATATGCAGGACATCGTACACTCATGCTAGGATAAAATAACACACCAAAGTCAATTAAAATGATGGTAGTCAAAGGTCATCACGTGGTGTCAGACTACAAGAGTGCCTCTAGCACTACATCTGTGCTCCTGCAGGCTCAGGTGAAGTGGTTTAGCTTCCCATACTGGGAGCATGTCTTGCCTCCTCAAGGGCAGGTGTCCGCTGCATGGGGATCTAGGCTGCAGTTTCCGCACGTCCTGAGCGCTTGTACACATGAATGAATGAATGAATGAATGAATGAATATTAGATTTATAAAGCGCTAACTTAGCCCAAGGGCATCAAGGCGCTGCAGAGGACTAACGTTCAACCGGATAGGATGCTCAAGCTAAAATCTGTGTAAAAAGCCAGGTTTTCAGGGCCTTTCGAAAAAGAGAGTATGACTCAAGACCCGATAAACCATCCGGAAGAGAATTCCACAGCCTAGCAGCAGCAGTGGAGAAGGCTCAGCCTCCCCATCTAACCTTCTTAAACCTAGGAACCACCAGCAAGTTCTTGCTGGCAGACCTAAGCTGCCTGGTCGGGATATAGCGTTGAAACATTGCCTTGATGGCCTCAGGGCCAGATCCATAATAGGCATTATGAGTCAAGCACAAAGTCTTGAAAAGGATTCTACGATCCAGAGGTAGCCAATGCAGCGAGATGAGGGAGGCCGAAACAGAGTGATACTTTGGCAACTCCAACACCAACCTCGCTGCAGCATTCTGTACCATCTGTAACCGTCTCACCAAGCCCTTGTTAATGCCCAAATAAAGGGCATTACAATAATCAAGTCTGGACAGTATCAAAGCAATCACTGCCTGCTTTCGTGATGAAAACGACAGGAACTGTGAAATTTTCCTAAGCAGCCTGATTATTCCAAAACAGATAGACACTGTTTTGCTAACCTGTAGGTTCATGGACAGTGAAGTGTCAACCATAACCCCCAGATTTTTCCCATGGGAAACAGGAGAGGGACAGCTGCCCATGGTGTCATGCCACCAGTCATTAGACCATATATCGTGTTGGTTGCCAAAAATCAGGATCTCCGTTTTTTCCCACATTCAATTTAAGATAATTCTCAACCATCCAAGATGAGACTGCCTGCATACAACTTTTGAAATTTGCGGCAGCTTCACTGATGCTGTTAGTGATAGACACCATGATTTGAGTGTCATCGGCATAAGACAGCACCTCAAATCCAAAGGCTCTCACCACCCTCGCCAGTGGGGCAACATAGATATTAAAAAGGGTGGGGCTTAGAGAGGATCCCTGAGGAACTCCACAAATCAATGGGTTGGGAGAAGAATAAAATTGGCCCAGTTTCACTATTTGTGCCCTATCACTAAGAAAGGAGGAAAGAAGCTCGAGGGCAGAGCCCCCAATCCCTATCTCCTTGAGGCGTTCCACCAGCCTCAATGGAGACAGGGTATCAAAATGCTCTTCCTTGATTGAGGTGGGCCGGTGCTACTCTTTTAGACAGGGCCAGCTCCATTTCTTCAGCTCTACTGTTTGAGAGTTCATGCAACTGCGCCAGTATAAGAATGGCTTCTAACCTCATGCCTGGCTAGCGGAGGATTAGCTGTCCCAATGTGGATAAACAGTATCCTTGAATGATCTGGGTGCAAACTTCCTTGGCCTGATCGTCATCCACACCGGGGCTGGCCAGAGCCCTTAGTCTAGCATGGAAGCTGTTGGTGATTTCATCTTCGCATTGGCATGCCTGGTGAGTTTAAATGTTTCAAAATCGGGTTTTAGTTGGGGGTCGGAATAATCGTTGTGAGCCGTCACTGCCGCCTCTTAGTCATAGTCTTCCCCTTTGGCTGGAAGGGTCTAAAAAGCTGGAATATCTCCTTGCCTCAAAATGTAACAGCAGAGACTGCTGCACTGTGCTGCACTGTACCGCCTGTTTCGCGTGTGTCTCAAAAATAGTTATTGAGCCTACCAATCCACGTTTTCCATCTCAGGATCAATGAGGGCACTAAAGTGAGGCAACACAGTCAGAGAAGCAACAGCCCTTGGCTGCCGTGCCCATGGTGGGGCAGGATTCTAGTGCAGTGGGGATTTGTCCGCCTGGGTGGGAGCTTGACAGTGTATGACTGCAGGAGTCCTGTAGACAACTCACTCTCAAGGCAGGCAAAGGCAGGTAAAGGCAGGCAAAGGCAATTGGGTTGCTGGCTTGCTTTCCCCTCTGCCCAGGATTGTGGCCTGGACATTGCCCCTATTAGCAGGAGAGCCTCCCACTCAGACACAGCCTTTTATGGCTCCCAGCAGCAGGCAACCAACTTCCTGGGCCACTACCTTCTCCAGGGCCCTGCCGGGGTGACACAGTGGAGCTACCCACATGGACGGCTGCCTGGCATGTAGTGCTCAGAATCACCAGCAGCTGGCACTCTCTCCACAGCGTCTGCCTTGCAGCATACAGGAGTCCGCAGCGTCTTCCACTTGCCAGCAGGTCCGCAAGCGAAGTGTTCTGCGCCTGGCCATCTCGAGGTTGTATGGCTGGTGCCACTGAAGGCCTCTCTGCAGTGCATCAACAGCGCTCTCCTTCCGCGTCTGGCGATACCTGCAGGCTGCATGCTCTGCAGTCATGTGGTAGTCAGATCAACAGTCCTGCCAAGTACCACGCATCAGGCTTTAGACTAACGGATTTCAGTGTGATGGTCCGCATCACCGCACTATAATGCATTGTAACGCATTTATAGCGCCTCAGCTGTCTGCCAGAGCACTGCTATTTAGCACCTCCACTGACTGTCAAAGCTGTTAGCTGGAAGCTTGCGGCAGTCTTGGGGGCTGGCTCTGCTCGTAGCTGGCTACAATGTTTCACTTGACACCGCGGAAATCACTGACGTCACCTCACAAGTCTTCAGTCTCATGATTTCATTTGCCCAATCATCATAGGCGGGACTGGCATAGTTTAAAGTTGTTTGGCAGCCCCCCGCACTGTCCTGGCAGGGCCACAGACCAGGTTGGACACTCTAAACGACTCACGCGGCATTGACTTCACTGCACTGCAGTGCACGGCAGGGTGGCTGCTAAGGTAATAACGCACCACCACTCTCTGGCCGCGGTCCGGTCCAAATCATTACGCGGGCTGGGCAGCAGATGAGCTTCTCTACTGGAGCTGAGGGTCTTCCAGTAGGACTTGAGCAGCCTCCGTAGGCTGGCTCAGTATGTTCGGTCTGCAATGCCCTGGGCGATCTTGACAGGGTCCAGTCCCTGTTTGGAGGATGTATGGGAGGCCATCCAAGATCTTGTCCGGATTGCACAATCTACTGGCAGCATTATGTTTAGTTTCTGCCATTACATCTTCGGTTGTGACAACTACTCATCAGGCCCTCGTTTACTCAGTGATGATGTTCACTATGCCGAGTTTTCTTGATAAGAGGCACACTTTTCCCTGTCCAATAATGGTCAAACTTCCACACTCACATCCCCAAGTTCATGTTGTCACTCTCCTTCACCAGCAAAAAAGTGCATAATGTCCCTATCTTAGACTCTGCCCCTCTCTGTCCGCAAATAAAGTGCACTTTGCACCACTTCATCTTTCATAAATGCATTTCCCTCTTACTCCTTTGATGAAGGATTTACCAGTTTTTCATTTGTCACCTCCTATGTGAAACCAGCCCCTCCTTCATTTGCTGGATTGTACCCTGCCTTCTCCTGCCCTAAAATGAACTTTGCCCCACTCCACTTATGAGCGTTATTTTTCCACCCTCAACTCTCTAGGAAGCATTCTTTCCTTCGGCTTCTCTAAGTGCACCCTATCCCATTGCTATACTTTTGCTTTCCATCCTCAATCCTCCAAGAGCATTCTCCCTGTCTCACTCTGCTATGTGTGCTGTGCTCTTCTTCATCCCAAGAATGTTCGTCCCTCCTCTGGAAACGAACACTCTGCCCCTTCTTGGCTGCTTTTAGGTGTCTGTGCTCATGAGTCATAAGTTTCTTATCCAGGTGTTCCTGCACAAAGCTGCTGTGCGTTTATTGGCTGGAGGGTCGCCACATCTCCCAGAGAATCATGTTTTAACATTCTGCCAAGGCCCACAAAAGTAACATGGATCTAAAACCAACTGACAGTGGGCTGAATTCTTTGTGTGTCCAGGAGTTTTCATGCAACAATAAAAATGGCAAGATAACTCTGGTGAATGATGGAGTGCTGGAGTGAGATCAGAATTTTGCCTAGTGGCGGTTTTCACAAAAGAACATGAACAAAGCATATTCTTTTTATGAGGATTAGCTGTGAGTTACTGCTTTTTACTAGGTTAGTGCCCTTCCATTTGTGGTGCTTTGCAGCAGTTTTAAGATCTTCTTAGAGTTTGTGTTAGAGGGAACGTTTGTGGTTGGCCACACTCTTCTGTTTACCTCTCTCCTCTCAGAGTCTCTTTCACACTCTTCTGTGTCACTTGGCAAGAAAGAACCATTTGTTAAAATATCATAGTTTATTAAACAATTCAAAAGCATAAAAGAAAATACTTCAATTAAAGTGTGCCCATCAACATATGGGTAAGATCAGAAATAACTGCATCAACAATGTTAAAGATCAATTGGTTCAATTCAAACAGAAATGTATATCTATCAATTAATCCATGAGCAGCCGATCAAGGGGCAGCCCTGAATTCAAGAGTGATACAAATGATAGCATTCAGAGGACAAGCTTCTTGTTGAGATAAAATAACAATATTCAAGTCTACACATTTAAACTGAAATAAATGCAATTGCTTGGGTACAGATGACCTGAAGTAAATAATCTGACAAAGCCAAAAGGCAGAATTATTGAGTCAGATAGTCTGACAAAGTCAATGGGCAGAATTTGACAAAGGCAATAGGCAAAATTATTAAGTCAGATAGACTGACAAAGTCAATAGGCGAAATCTGACAAAGCCAATAGGCAAAATTATTAAGTCAGATAGACTGACAAAGTCAATAGGCAAAATCTGACAAAGCCAATAGGCAAAATTATTAAGTCAGATAGACTGACAAAGTCAATAGGCAGAATTATTAAGTAGGAGCATTATCACCTTGGCAATAGGAGCTCTGGGCCCAGTCAGGAGAACGATTGATCAGTCGGGAACCCTCACACAGCACCTGGGTGCTGGTTTGAAGAGAATTCGATGCCACACCCTGGGTGCAGCTGTTATATATGCTTGAATGCAGAAGTTTTACCCTTTCTGACGTATGTCCTGACGCAGCCCTTGACCGCCCTCCTGTAACTATGGAAAATTCCACCCATGGGACTGAGAAGTGGTATCATGGTGAAATTAGGGGCTTTTGACAGGTGGTCAGTGCTCCTGACCGCAAAAAGTAAACAAAGGATAATTTTTACCATAAGAAAGCTCAGAGTTAACATTTTAATACATTAATTCTTTGTCACGCAGCCCGTCTTTCACAGGTTCGATTAAGCAAGCGCGGAAAGTTTCTTAACTAAAAAATATTGCACATGTACTTGTGAAACCGCCAGATGTACCAAAAATGTCCTACGTGTGTGGGCTAATCTAATTCTCGTAACTGTGGAAATTTACAAGGGGGAGGGGGAGAGTTTGTCGCGGAGGATGGCGCAAGCCTCTGCTGTCAGGTTAGTGAAGTCTATGAGATCAGTTTATAATATTAAGAAAATGACAATAGGATACCCTGTCTTTTATTGGGCCTATACATATTTCTGACAAAGGTATGGTTGGTCCTGTATGTAGGTCTGTGAGAAGGTGAACTTGGGCCTATGTGTGGATTTGTAAGAAAGTGAAGGACCGTGGACAACTTAAAGACCCTTTATCTAGGCCTCAGTGGTGGGGCTTATCTAGGGATGCCAGGTTTGAAGGGTATTGCAGAATGGGGTGTGGGTTTCTGTTAGATGGTAAAACGGGACCCTCCTACACATCCCTTCTCTTGTTCATTATTGAACACTTCTGTGACACAGTACTTTGCTGGACCCTCAGGGGCTTGGTGCATACCGAGTGGGTCACTAATATACATGCATGCTGTCTGTGGTGACAATTCGGGTGTTATAGTAACGTATTCTCCCCCATCCTCGGGAGCTAACTCATCATACCCGTTAATGTCATGCTCCTCCCTTAAGGCGTATCTAGGTGGTGGTACCGGTGGAGCTGTAGGTGTGTTTTGGAAGAGGCATGAGGGGCAGGTTGTTCTAAGAGTTGCACATGGATCTGCCCATTCCCATCCCCGGGAGCACGGTCCATGTCCTGATACTGTGCATTGTTATTAATTCCAGTGTGAACGTAATTCATTCCTACTGCTTTGGTGCTGCATCTGTTGACACATTTAATTACTAGCTGTGCACCGCAACACATTACCAGGACAACACAACAAATAGGTAGCACAATTTTCAAGATAGCAGATAGCCATGAAGGCATCCAGTTCAAGTTGAACCAGTCCGTGATAGGATCTGCAGCGGCACCGCTTTCGTCACGCATCTTTTTTCCCAGGTTGCCCAAGTCCTCAATGGCCTTAGCGAGCGACCCGTTTGTGGCATCATTAGCCGGTATGAAAGTGCAGCAGCTCTTTCCAAGGGCACTGCATACACCACCCTGCATAGCTGTGAGTTGATCTAGAACATATCTATGCTCTAGAACCATAAGCCTTAAAGGCCTTAACTCTTCCTGTATGGCGTTGAACCCATCTCGGGTGTTATTTATCAGAGTCATTAGTTCGTATCGGGTGACCTGTAGCCACCTGGCATTAGCTGATGTTTGCCAAATGGGCCACAGGCCTCCAAAGAATTCCTGGGCACCATTGAACAGGCGAAATTCTTCAGGAATTTCGGCGAAGGCATCGTTAGCGAAGTATTGAGCCTTCCTTCGGTGCCGGTGAAGCAGGGTGACGTCATTTGTCATGGGGTGCTCAAACACTTGAGAGATGTTGGATGCCGGGACAACGAGATGCAGCTCGTGCATGGTAACCATGGTGCATAGGCCCTTCCATCGAGGAGGCAACTGGGGGTAGATGCGTTCTCCGCATGCCCAAAAGATGTCCATGAGGCTGGCGGTGCCGTCTTGGAGGTCCAAATTAAAAATTGTTGTGTTACAGTTTGTGTTGCTGCCCACAGGGCGAGTACCGTTACCTAGGAAGCAAAGAAGAGGATGTTTTAGTTTATATGCTCTCTTCCATTTGTAAGCTGTTCCCTTCCCAAAGGTGTACCGTCTAGTTTCCTCTGCCCACACCTCCCCACACTGAGTCTCAACATCCCAATCAATATTCTGTTGATATTCTGTTTTTGCAAAGGGTTCTCCCAAGGAAGCTGCCTTACATACCAGGGCGTCTGGGCCATGCCATTTGTTATCAAAATACACATGGGCCTGCAAGAGCAGCACAGACCTATATTGACATGGACAGTTGGCAACGTGTGAACTGTTATTTTCGTGTATCGGGGGTTTGTTATGGAGTTGTTTGTTTATTGTCTCCTTACATAGTGCCGGGGGGATGTGAACATAAAAAACCCTGATGCTTTGAATTCATGCTCATGAGTTGTGAGCGGTGTCTCCCATCTAGGTGATTCCCATCTATACAAATTCTCATTTTCTGTCTCGAATTGCAATGCATTAGTGACAACCATGTGTGTTAGATAGTTAGAATCCCACGCGGTGGTGTTTACAAACACAGTGTCTATCTCTGCTGAGAAAAGCTGTATTTGGCCGTAGATACGGCAAAGAAACAAATGGAGGAGGCATTTGGCCGTTGGGGGTGGTATTTCTTGTGGGAACACCATTTTGTCTGCGCCAACTGCATGCGGGATGTGTGAGCACACAAAGCATGCTTCTTTTGTTACCTTTTTCCCTATTTGAAACATGTGCCGGTACCACATGTTATCTAGCAGGGCACTATGGGCTTCATTTTCGTTATTAGGTGTGTCAGGACGTATGGAGTGGAAATCAGGTCTGGGATGTTGGCGTGCAACGTGGACCATAGTGTCCTGGAGAGCGGTGGCCAAATCTTGTTTGTCATTATCTTTTGTTGGTCTATGACTCCTCCAGAACCTTGGTCTACCTCTTCTAAATCTGCGAATGTTGCGGGAGTTGGGACTGCGGTTCACTGGGGGACCTACTGTAATCTCTAGGAGCCTATCCCACGGAGTAGTAGTAATACTTGGGTCTGTGAAAGTAGCTATGCGTGTGGGGTGTGTACTAGTGTGTGCACTATCAGTGGTATGCTGTGGAAGTGATGAATCTTCAGTGTGGGGCGGGAAGTGTTTGTGTGCAGTTGTATTTTCTGGCACAACTGGTTGTTTTGAGAATGGTACAATAATTTTAGCAGACAAATGTGGCTTAAAAGTTGCAACATAAAACAAGTACCAGTTAAGTGCGGCCAACGTTATAGTGGAAAAAAGGCAAAATGTTAAGACAAGTGAAATACATAACTTTGCATTCCCACTCAGGTCCTCGATATTATGCTCATGGCGGTTATTATCTTCGTCATCAAAGGAGGATGGAAACCCGCTGTCCTCGTGGAGCTGTACCAAGGGTATGTCCTGTCCCTCCTCTAGTCGATTGGCGGAGGTGGTGCGGGGTCCAAGCGGACGTGACTGCGATGGATCCATGCTTTTCTTTCAGCTATTCGTACTGCAGTTGGTGACGAGTCGACCACCTGGAATGGGCCCTCGAATTTAGGGTCCTTCCAGCGTCTGACGTTTTTCCGGATGAAGATCTGCGTCCCGGGACAGATTGGTGGGAGCTCAGGATCGGTGGGGCCCTTCCCTTTCTCTTGGATATCTGGATAGAAAGGAACTGCGCTGCGCTGGTTAGTTGGCACAGATAGTGGTAAAGTTCTGCCTTAACTATCTCAGATGATGACTCACTATCTGATTTGGGGCGTGTGGATGGAACTGTTACATTTATGGATCGTCCAGTGACAAGCTGGTGGGGTGTGAGGTGATGATCCGAACTTGGGGAGTTTCTTAATGCAAACAGTGCTATGGGCAGGCAATAAAGCCATTTCTTTCCTATTGTGGCACTTATTTTACTTATTTTGTTTTTGAGCAAGCCGTTAAGGCGCTCACAAATGCCGTTGCTTTGTGGGTGGTAAGCTGAGGTCAGCTTGTGTTTGATGCCTAGCATTGTGGTCAGGAAGGAAAAGATGGCATTTGAAAAATGACTGCCGTTATCGGTCCGGATGGAGTCTGGGATGCCCCAGCGAGGAATGACATCACGTAATAGAAATGTGGCAGCTGCTTTGGCATCGCAGTGGACGCAAGGTCCACTTTCGATCCAGCGTGAGAATGGACATACTACCACAATGAGATAGCGATAGTTTTGGCAGCGATCGATCATATCGACATAGTCAATGTGTAACTCTTTGAAGGGGCCTGATGGTCTAGGAATTGTAGAGACAACAGTTTTGAGCGTAGGGGCTGGGGAGTATTGTTGGCAAATGAGACATTTATTAACATACAATTGTATCTGTTCATAGGCATTGGGGATGAACCAGTCTGTTTGCAAGGTGACAGACATATTGTCTCGGGTGACATGTGTGGGAAGGTGGAGTTGATCTAATGCCACTTGTAACAAAGCCTGTGGCATCACAGGTTTCCCTGTTACTGTTTGTCTGTATACGAAGTCGGCGGAGTCCTGCTGTACTCCCCTCTTCTTCCATAACTCTTTCTCTTGATCTGGTGCACTTTCTTGCATTTCTCTGAGGTGTAGTTGTGCAGTATGATCGTATTGTCGCGTTTTGTCAATATCAAATGGTGTTGGTAATTGGGATGGTGTGTCTGAACTGTGTTCACTGCTGGTGTCGTGCTCTGTCGGAGGTACTGTTTGGGACAAAAAGATAGGTGCAAGTTGGACTTCCGGTGCTGTTTGGATTGATGGGCCTGCTACTGAGGGGCCTCTGGCTGCAGCTTTAGCTGCCCAATCAGCCAGAGCGTTACCTCTGGAGACAAAATCTTGGCCATTAGTGTGCGCTGTGCATTTTACTACGGCTACTTCAGCTGGTAGTGTAAGGGCCTCAATAAGTTCTTCAAGTAACATTTTGTGAATGACAGGTGTACCATCTGATTTAAGGAAGCCGCGCCTTCTCCAGCGGAGGATGCTGGAGTGAGTTGTTGTAGTGACATATGCAGAATCTGAATAAATTGTAACGCGGTCCTCAGCTCCAATGTTTAGGGCAGCTATGAGTGCTACCAGTTCTGCTGCCTGGGCAGAATAATGTGATGGGAGTGTAAGCTGCTGCACGATGTCTAAGGAATCAGAGGAGTCATTTTGCTGTGCTTTAACTACTGCTGCTCCTGTGTATCTTATGCCTGTTTCTTGATCAATGGTAGAGGAACCATCAACAAAGTATACAGTACTATTTGGTAAGGGATCTTCTTTTGCTGCTCCTGACTCATCTGGTGAATAAGTGGCACAATCATGGTTGTCATCATCTGAGGTGACAATTGGATGGGCAAAAAATGTGGCGGGGTTTACGGTGTGACATTTGACAATTTTCAGAGAAGGTAATGACAGTATGACTTCGTAGCCTGACACTCTTTGCGTTGTCAGTGTTGTTTTAGCTTTCTGTATTATTGCAAAAACAGCATGTTCAGTGTACATTGTTAGTGGGGAACCCATTACAATGGGGGTACTTTTTCAACAGCAAATGCTGCGGCAGCAAGGGCCTGTTCGCAAGGGTAATGGCCTTTCATGACAGAGTCCAGCATTCCGCTGAAATAAGCAATTGGCTTATGGCCCATGGGGTATTTTTGAGTGAGTACTGCTGTCATGACTAACCCATCACAGTGAGTGAAGAGGTAGAATTCTTTTGTGTAATCAGGTGATCCTAACACTGGTGCATTTGTTATCTCATCTTTGAGCTGGGTGTAGGCTGTTCTCATTTCAGGTGTCCATTCAATTTTATTATGTCTGTCTTTGCCCATTTTCACAGCTTTCAGCAATGGGGCAGTTATTGTTGCGAAATCAAAAACCCATTGGCGGACATAATTAACCAAGCCGAGGAATTTTTGCATGTCTTTAACTGTCTGGGGTTCAGGAGTGCCTTTTATTGCCTCAACTCGACCTGGAGTCACTCGCCTGCCTGATGCAGACAGTAGCTGTCCTAGGTAGTGTACCTCTTCCTGACAATACTGTACTTTTTGTTTGTCAACTTTATATCCTCTTTGTGCCAGCGTGGTGAGCAAGAGGATGGTGTCTTTCCTACATTGTTGTTCGGTGGGGCTGCAAAGCAGTATGTCATCGACATATTGCAGTAAGGTGCTGTCACATTGGAAATTGGACAAGTCTTCTTTGACGACCCTGTTAAAAACACTAGGGGACTCACAGTACCCTTGAGCTAACCTTGTGTATGAAAATTGCACATTTCTGAATGAGAACGCCAGGAGGTATTGACTATCTGGGTGCAAAGGAATGCTGAAAAAGGCATTTTTCAGGTCGATGACAGAAAAGTACTGTGCATCCGGGGGGACATTGGTGAGAATGACAGAGGGGTCTGGGACAATAGGGAATTCTGGTATAACTATGCTGTTAATTGCGCGAAGATCGTGTATCAAACGCCATTGATTTGTTTTCCCCTTCCTCACAGGGAAAAGGGCTGTGTTACACGGAGAGATACAAGGATAAATTACTCCCTGTTCTAGTAAGGCCTGTATAGTGGGGGCTATGCCCTCCTCTGCTGCTTTAGACAAGGGGTACTGTTTTATTCTGGGCAGGATAGCACCTTGTTTGAGTGTTATCTTAAATGGCCTGGCAGATCTAATAAGGCCCACATCATTTGGGCCTGTTGTCCAAAGATGTGGTGGTACCTGAGCCAAATCAGCTTCTCGCACAGAATCATAGTCAGGGGTGATCGTTGGTGTTCTAATTTCCACTATCACTGAGACGGGCACATTGTTATCATAGATAATCTCGGTTTTAGAATATTCCTCAGGGGATCCAAATAGCTGAGCATCTGAAATGTGTCTGACCAATCCTTCCTGTTCAAGGAAGATGACACAAGCCCATGTGTGAGCATTGTCATCGCATGCCAGGAAAGCACCATAGGTGGGTGTTATTTCAAGGGCGCAGATGTCAAAAATCAAGTTTTTATCTAACGCCGGGGAGTCTGGAACTTGGGGTCTAAAGAGAAATTCTTTTGGTAGCTGAACTGTGCGACCTTGTAATTCGGGAGTGGTGGCGACAATTGTGTGAACAGCTGCAGAGAAGGCCTGCTCATTCACTGGGCGTGCTCTGACTTGGCTATTTAAGGAAGACTGTGCAGTGACTGCCATCATCCTAGTTAGTGGAGTACCTGGAATGGAGCAAATCATTGTTCCATTGTCATCAAAGTGGATGGTCATGTTTAGTTTGGCCATGAGGTCGCGTCCTAAAAGATTGACTGGGGAGCTGGGTGAATAGAGCAGAGGCTGCTCCACTGTATGGCCTCCTATCTCCATTGAAACTGGCTTGGTGAAGGGGACCCTTGCTATTGCCCCAGAAAATCCCTGTGTGTCCGCTGTTTTGTTTGAAATGGGCAGAGGGCCACCTGTAATGCAGGAGTATGTGGCACCTGTGTCAACAAGAAAACTGTATATTTTGTTATTTATCATAACACTTGCAATAGGGTCCTCTTCAGTATTGCTTGTGCATGACAAAATTGGGCACACAAGAGTTGTCTGTGGGCTGTCCTAGCCAGTGTATCCTCCATGCTGATATTGCTGGATGGTGCCCTGAGTAAAGGGGTTGCTGGAGGCAACAATTGTTCCTCCTAGAGGTACATTGTTTTGTGTTTGGGGGATCATCTGGTAAGTAGCCTGTTGCTGTGGCTGTGATTGTTGCATTGGAATCTGCATTTGTTGGACCGCTGGCTGAACCTGAAGCATTGGGGGCGCTTGGAGCTGCACTTGCTGTTGCTGTGTTGGTTGCACATATGAGTATAGTACTTGGGGCTGCTGGGGGGTTGCTGTGTGCGCTGTTGTTGTTGGAATGGTGCCTGTGCTTGGTAGCCAGGACGCATATATTGCTGACCCATATCGCGCTTTTTACTGTTACAGTCTCTCTGGATATGGCCTTGTTTCTGGCAATAGTAACAGATTATTGGTGGTGCCCCTTGTCCTGGCTGTTGTGGAAACCTTTGCTGTCCCATCCCTCGCCCCCTTCCTTGTCCACCCGTGTTCCAGTTCATATTCGGTCTGTTATTGTAATAGGGCTGTATGTTGGTGCTGTACTCAGGTGGTGCTGGCATGTATTGTGTCATTGCCTGTTGTGGCTGCTGGACATACTGTATGGCTTGTTGGGGTTGAGCTTGTATGTACTGTACTGCAGGTGGTGCTTGTACCTGCTGAGGTGCAAGTTGGGCATTGCCTGCAAGAGCATTCATGGCAGCCTGAGGGAAGGATGTTACTGCTGTCATTTGAGTGACGGGTGCCGCGAGCATGACTGTGTCAACATTGTCTTTTTTCTTATTGAGTTTCTGCTGTACTAGTTTGGCAGCGGCATTCTCTATTGCTAGCTGTCTATTCTTCTCCTGTTCCTGTCTCTTTTTACAGTAATGTACAATGTGATCTTGTATCTCTGCCCATGGCTTGCATTCCATTGCTACAATGCCATCTAATTTCTCCTGTACTTCAGTTGGCAAACCTTTCTTTACTGTGTGGTAAAATAGTCTCCCATATCCTCCATTTGCGTCCCATCGTTGCCCTAACTCCTGGTACCATTTTTCTTTCATTCTAGAAAGATAGTTGGCAGGGTCTTCATTTGGTTGCATAGTCTGTGACAACAGAGCCCCAATGTCAGGAACATCAGGGAATTTCCTGCGCAACTCAGCCCATGCTACTGTTCTAATCTCGTTGAAGGAAACACCATCATGTTTGGTGTTTGTCTTGGTAAGATTTTTATGAATACGTATGAAAAGATCTTCTGCATCTTCTCCAATGAGGGAGATCAGCAAGCTTTTTACATCTCCTATTGCTATGTTGTTGCCCGTGGTGCAATTTTCAAAAGCTGCAATCCATTTTCCCGCACCCTCTGTGAGGGGTGGGAGCGCCTTTTTGACATTTTCTTTGTCTAATGTAGACCAGGGGATATAGATGGGGGGATCAATGATGTTTTTATAGATCAGTGGCATCTGGCGTGTTACCCCAGGGCGTTGCGCTGTGGGTCCTGTAGAATCATACTGGCGAGCATATCTCTGCCAGACTTTGAGGCTCTCCCTCATGTAGTCATAGTCCCAATCCTGATCTCCTAATCCTTTGAGGATGCATTCAACTGCTGTTGCCATGTCCTGAGGTTCAAAAGAGCCTTCCCTTGGCCATGGGCGCATTTGTGGCGCCAAGGGCTCTGACCAACCTGCCAAATCGTCTGTAAAAGGGTTAACTGCATAATCTGAACCTTCCCCCAATGTCACTATCTCATTGGGAGTGAGGTCATTACTAGCTTTTGGTGGAAGGGGTCTACTGAGATACATCATGTTACGTCTATTTTTCATCCTAATGGTGCGTAAGGAAGCAGAGCCCGAGACGTCATATAGTATGTCGTCGGGGCGTCCATGTGTCCCCAAGACTTTAAGTCTCTGTGCCTCGGTGGTCCTTTCCTTTCTTCTTACCACTGGGTCATGTTCCTGCGGGTGTTCACAATATATTGGGATGTCACCAAACATTGGATTGTGGCCTTCTAGCACCCGTGGAGGTGTCTTTTCCCGCCCTAATGCTGTTGGGAATTGGAGGTCTTGGTGTATGTTAGTGAATGTTTGTGTCATTCCAGAGACGGCAGCGTCACGGTGGGAGGGGTGCTCATTAAAGCGATATTGTCTGCTCCCTTCCCCATTCCTACTGATATTTGTCTTTGGGTGGTGTTTCACGAGGCGGTGCAGCGTGGGTGAGGGTGATGTTGGGGTGTTGACCTTATGGAGCATGTCCACAACGCTTTTGTTCATGTTCTCTAATTTAAATGACAAGCGTCTTATGGAGTTCACCTGATCTGCGTGACTAGGTGATTGATGCATGTGTGACTGTTCTTCTTCAAGGTGCTGTGATGAAATACTTTCCAGGCTGGTGCTTTTGCTCAAGTCTGCATTTTGTCTATAATTGCCATACGCGGATGGAAGACCAGTGAGAGGAACACACTGTCTGTCTGTTATGTCCAGTGGTGGCGGGTCGGGGAACTCAATGAACTGTCGCTGCTCTGTCATAAGGCCAGATCCTGGTACCTCAGCATGGGGGGCAGCAGCCATGAAGGGCATGTTATTTTGCAATTGGGGGTGCGAATTTGAACCCAGGTGTGTATCGGTGTCGTGGAATGGGTTGGGGTCATGTTGTTGTTTAGTGTCCGTGTCACGGAAGGGGTTTGATTTAGAGGATTGTTTAGTGCTGAGATCATAGGTGACAATAACAGGTGAGCGCGAGGGACAGGGCAGGGCTTGAAAGACGGAGTCATGCGAGTGACGAGATGATGTCTGAGAGACAGAGTCAGAGCCTTCCTCATCGTCTCCACCTGGGCGGGGGTGTGCAGTATTGACTGTTGGTGTAAATTTTAGTGACAGTTGTGCATCTATAAGACCTGGGATACCAGATACTGCTGTGTCCCTTACTGTGTCGTTAGGGAGAGGCAAGTGCATGCTGCTCAGTTCCGTGAGGTGAGGGTATACATGCCCGGGGGGCATGGGTGGGGTCAGTGATCTGGTCATGTGGTGGTACGGGTGACTAGGTGACGTGTGGGAAGCCTGAAATTCCTCAACCTGTGTGACGTGTAATTCTGGGCCGAGGTGCGGTGAGGAAGATGCCTCGGTGAGTAATGGCTGAAAACCTGCAGCCGGGGAATTATTAGTGGTGACTGGTAGTTCCAGTTGCTCCTTGTTAGTGAGCTCGGTATACATACCGCTAAAGTGATAAGGTGGTGGGGGCGGAGCATTGGGTACAACCGGTGATGTGGGGTCAGAGTGTGTTCTAACCTTATCTTTAAAAATGCGCCAAAGGTCTAGAGTAGCCTTTCTCTTCTGTAGTTTAGTACCGGAGTACTTTGTATCTAGAAAGGTGGTGGCATGCTCCAATATTATAGGGTCAAAGCTTCCCTCTGACGGCCAAGGATGAGTCATTTTTGCCGTATGCTTATGAAGCTCACTGCAGTGCTTTAAGATATGGTGTTCCTGGCCTCCGAATGTTCTTGAAACATGTTGGAGTGGAGTCGCCATGTGGATATGCGTAATCCTAGGCGCTTTAGGCAAGGCCTAAATTACAGGAGCGCGTTTTCTCAGGTGCTAGGGACAATGTCTCTGATGAGTTCTTGCTGTACTGCCTGAATGACAATATCATATACCCCGTCCTGTAGGTCCCGCTCTTGTGCTGGAGTATAAAGGGGAAGCGAAGCTGGCCGTCGAAGCAGGCTTCAGCAATATAACTCTGGAGTGGGTGCCTTGGCCATGTGCTAGATAATATGGCAGTCAGTAGCGACCCATGGGGACGTATAATGAAGAAGATGTGAAAGTGGGTAGAAGTTTTATACACAGTAGAGCTCAAAATGCCATTCATGAATGTTGTTTTAAAAATACAATGTGTTTGAGGGTGAAGGTCAATTTTTGTTGGAAAGGGATGCACTTAGATGTCAGGTGAGTATTCAGCTGTAGGAGAGTGAGTGTCAAGGGTAGGGGTAGGGACGTCTTCTACTAGCTCCTCTCCTATGGCGCTAATAATAAAGTGACACAGTGCTTTCCTCAAGTCCTGTTCGTCTGGTCCGGTGTATATCCCGTTGGGGGAAAAATCAGGAAATTGGAGTTGGTCGTCAGAGAGAGATGCAATGATCTTGCTCTGCAGTGGGTTGCGGGGGTAGGATGAGGTTAAGGTAGTAGGTATCTCTAAGCCTGGTGCTATTAAACGAATACGTATGCAAATATAATGTGGTGTTTTATGAACAGAGGTACTCAGGATTCTGTTCATGGGGACTAATAATAATTGAAGAGACTAGAGTGTTTCCTAAAGTGTCAGTGCTTGCAATGTTTTTGTTCTTTGACCTTGGTGACGATAGGATGCGGAAAAGCTGGTGCAAGCGAAAGCGTTATTTGCTGTGCTTGAGTATAATCGATCCCTAGGGCTTGAAATATAGTGAGAAGGACAGTGTTTGCTAAAGGTGTGACGTAACAAAAAGACGATGGGTGACCAGTGGAGAGACCTACCACGTTGTTGTTCACTAAATACACGATGATGGGAGAGGCTGTAGTATCAGGGGATGGGTCATTCATTCCCTATAATGAGTGGAAGTGCGGAGATGGACAGGTCGGGGGATGAGCAGTGGGAACGTCAGGTGCAGGGTCCTGTAGGTCTACTGAGTAGTCCTGCAGGAGTGCCACAAGGAGTGGGGACTCATCAGCTGAAGACACTGGTTGAGGGTGAGCACTACTGGATGCTGATGCTGTGGGAGATGCAGGAGCGGAAAGACGAGGGAGTGTTGCTTCTTCAGAAAGTGCTGTAGAATGTGCGGAGTTAGACTCGTCGTCTGTGTAAATGACGGGGGGAGAATTAACAAAATAAACAGAAGAACTTAATGAGGGTGGGGAGGATGACGAGGAATTAGAGGAATGACCAGGCCACAGCAGATCCGGGCGGGTGGTATCTGGTGGAGGCAGTGACTGGGAGGAGACGTTGAATGAGGGCGGATAGTCTACGAGAGACAGAAGGGCAAGGCGTAGCTCAGTACTGGGGGTAAAGGTGATTCCTAAAGTATTCCATGCGGCTGCAAGAATGTCACTTTGATGGCGTGTAAGAGGGGTAAAGCGGTCCAGGGAGGTGTGATAGACAGCGGTGGCCGTACCACGGACTGAATGAATGAGAAGACTTATGATCTGTGGGGGGTCAAGGGACATAACGGGGGTAATCAAAAGGGGACAATACAAGAGGAGTGGGGATACACCACCACCCCTCCTTTTGGCTGCCACTGGACGCAAGGCAAGAGGCAGACAAAATGTGTGAGAGACAGAAAAAAGGCGCAAAGTGCGTGCAATGAGGGCCGAAAAATAATGCAACTACTTAGCGGGATCACAGCTAAAATTAAAAGGCAAAGCAATCCAGACAACAGCTACTTAGCGCAGTCGCCGCTAAACCGGACCGAAGAAGGTGTGTGTGGGCAACTGAGCACCAAAGTAACTGGCAGTCTGCCACCTTGGCTAGGGATGACAAAGGTGGCAGAACGGCAACAACTGGGGGGGGGCCTAGCGTGGAACAACAGACAGAACTATCATCAAAAAGATGAGACACAAAAAACAGACACAACGAACAAAAAATAAACAAATATTAAATAAATGAAATGCATTTCAGAAGAAAAACGAAAACCATCAAAGTGAGGAAGAACAGAGTGCGAGGAAACAAAGAGAAAAGGCGGGGCTAGGGGGAGCTGCAGGGCAGCAGCGACCGTTCGACAGAGACTTCCTCTATCCGCGTTGGCAGAGAGCCGAAGAAGGCTGAAGGCACGACAGAAAGTGACAAACGATCTGAAACAGGAAACTCCTCAATCCGGAGTGGCGCAACTAACAAAGGAGAAAAGCGCCTACCAGAGACCGAAAAAAACTTAAAAGACAGAAAGAGAAGAGTACCCAAGCAGTGCAGGAAAGAGTCAGAACGGGACCAATCAGAGAGGGTGAAGAATGAATGTGTGAACACACCCATGAACACCACCTACAATGGTGGGCAGAGCACACCCCAAGAGGCACGCGGGACCCTAGAGGACCAGAGGGCAGGACAACAGTCACTGAAACCAAAGAACCTCAGAACCACAAATGCGTGACCACCGCATACCAGAATGTGGGCAGCCAGCCACGGAGAAACGCTCCAAATAAAACAAGCACACGACGCAAACCCCAAATATCAACCACTGATGGCAAAATCGAAAAAAAAAAAAAAAAACACACAAATTATGCGGTAAAGACCTCAAATGCAGGCATTAAGCAGCAAACACACGCCAAAATGCGGCCAGGCACATAAGAGAGCTGGCACAGGACCCAAACATCAAATAGCAACCACAAATGGCAAAACCGAAAGAAAAACCAAACATACAAATTATGCGGTAAATATCTCAAATGCATGTATCACGCAGCAAATACATGCCAGAATTCGGCCAGTCACATAGGAGAGACTCGGCGCAGGACTCAAACCTCAAATAGCAACCACAACTGGCAAAACCGAAAGAAAAACCAAACAAACAAATTATGCGGTAAATATCTCAAATGCATGTATCACGCAGCAAATACATGCCAGAATTCGGCCAGTCACACAGGAGAGACTCGGCGCAGGACTCAAACCTCAAATAGCAACCACTAATGGCAAAACCGAAAGAAAAACCAAACATACAAATTATGCGGTAAATATCTCAAATGCATGTATCACGCAGCAAATACATGCCAGAATTCGGCCAGTCACATAGGAGAGACTCGGCGCAGGACTCAAACCTCAAGCCATATATAATTAAAAAGAAACACAATAAAAAATAAACACACAAATCATGCGGCAAATACCTCAAATAACAATATACATGAAAAAAGGCAAATACACGACACATATGGCAACAGAATAACAAGAAAGGTGAAGAGACCCCACGCAGAACAAAGCAAAACGCGAAATAGGACAGTAGAGAGGGAAGGACCAAAAAGATGCCCCACAAAATGTGACCAGCCACAGAGGACGCCGTGGCAAGACAGCCAGCCACAGGGGAACAAGGGAGCAGACACAGGGGAAACCCCAGAGGACACGACAGCACGGACGGACCACCCCACAAGCCACAACCTGAGGCAAATTCAAGGAAGAAAAACAAAACCATCCCTGACTTACCCAGGCGGGCGGGGGCAGCGGAGCGTCCGAGGTGCAGCCTGGAGGGGAAACCCGTGCGTGTGTCCCGAGACCACACTGTGGATGACTCGCCGACCGAGACCCCCGTTCGTGGTCGCCACTGTGTTAGAGGGAACGTTTGTGGTTGGCCACACTCTTCTGTTTACCTCTCTCCTCTCAGAGTCTCTTTCACACTCTTCTGTGTCACTTGGCAAGAAAGAACCATTTGTTAAAATATCATAGTTTATTAAACAATTCAAAAGCATAAAAGAAAATACTTCAATTAAAGTGTGCCCATCAACATATGGGTAAGATCAGAAATAACTGCATCAACAATGTTAAAGATCAATTGGTTCAATTCAAACAGAAATGTATATCTATCAATTAATCCATGAGCAGCCGATCAAGGGGCAGCCCTGAATTCAAGAGTGATACAAATGATAGCATTCAGAGGACAAGCTTCTTGTTGAGATAAAATAACAATATTCAAGTCTACACATTTAAACTGAAATAAATGCAATTGCTTGGGTACAGATGACCTGAAGTAAATAATCTGACAAAGCCAAAAGGCAGAATTATTGAGTCAGATAGTCTGACAAAGTCAATGGGCAGAATTTGACAAAGGCAATAGGCAAAATTATTAAGTCAGATAGACTGACAAAGTCAATAGGCGAAATCTGACAAAGCCAATAGGCAAAATTATTAAGTCAGATAGACTGACAAAGTCAATAGGCAAAATCTGACAAAGCCAATAGGCAAAATTATTAAGTCAGATAGACTGACAAAGTCAATAGGCAGAATTATTAAGTAGGAGCATTATCACCTTGGCAATAGGAGCTCTGGGCCCAGTCAGGAGAACGATTGATCAGTCGGGAACCCTCACACAGCACCTGGGTGCTGGTTTGAAGAGAATTCGATGCCACACCCTGGGTGCAGCTGTTATATATGCTTGAATGCAGAAGTTTTACCCTTTCTGACGTATGTCCTGACGCAGCCCTTGACCGCCCTCCTGTAACTATGGAAAATTCCACCCATGGGACTGAGAAGTGGTATCATGGTGAAATTAGGGGCTTTTGACAGGTGGTCAGTGCTCCTGACCGCAAAAAGTAAACAAAGGATAATTTTTACCATAAGAAAGCTCAGAGTTAACATTTTAATACATTAATTCTTTGTCACGCAGCCCGTCTTTCACAGGTTCGATTAAGCAAGCGCGGAAAGTTTCTTAACTAAAAAATATTGCACATGTACTTGTGAAACCGCCAGATGTACCAAAAATGTCCTACGTGTGTGGGCTAATCTAATTCTCGTAACTGTGGAAATTTACAAGGGGGAGGGGGGAGAGTTTGTCGCGGAGGATGGCGCAAGCCTCTGCTGTCAGGTTAGTGAAGTCTATGAGATCAGTTTATAATATTAAGAAAAATGACAATAGGATACCCTGTCTTTTATTGGGCCTATACATATCTCTGACAAAGGTATGGTTGGTCTTGTATGTAGGTCTGTGAGAAGGTGAACTTGGGCCTATGTGTGGATTTGTAAGAAAGTGAAGGACCGTGAACAACTTAAAGACCCTTTATCTAGGCCTCAGTGGTGGGGCTTATCTAGGGATGCCAGGTTTGAAGGGTATTGCAGAATGGGGTGTGGGTTTCTGTTAGATGGTAAAACGGGACCCTCCTACACATCCCTTCTCTTGTTCATTATTGAACACTTCTGTGACACAGTACTTTGCTGGACCCTCAGGGGCTTGGTGCATACCGAGTGGGTCACTAATATACATGCATGCTGTCTGTGGTGACAATTCGGGTGTTATAGTAACGTATTCTCCCCCATCCTCGGGAGCTAACTCATCATACCCGTTAATGTCATGCTCCTCCCTTAAGGCGTATCTAGGTGGTGGTACCGGTGGAGCTGTAGGTGTGTTTTGGAAGAGGCATGAGGGGCAGGTTGTTCTAAGAGTTGCACATGGATCTGCCCATTCCCATCCCCGGGAGCACGGTCCATGTCCTGATACTGTGCATTGTTATTAATTCCAGTGTGAACGTAATTCATTCCTACTGCTTTGGTGCTGCATCTGTTGACACATTTAATTACTAGCTGTGCACCGCAACACATTACCAGGACAACACAACAAATAGGTAGCACAATTTTCAAGATAGCAGATAGCCATGAAGGCATCCAGTTCAAGTTGAACCAGTCCGTGATAGGATCTGCAGCGGCACCGCTTTCGTCACGCATCTTTTTTCCCAGGTTGCCCAAGTCCTCAATGGCCTTAGCGAGCGACCCGTTTGTGGCATCATTAGCCGGTATGAAAGTGCAGCAGCTCTTTCCAAGGGCACTGCATACACCACCCTGCATAGCTGTGAGTTGATCTAGAACATATCTATGCTCTAGAACCATAAGCCTTAAAGGCCTTAACTCTTCCTGTATGGCGTTGAACCCATCTCGGGTGTTATTTATCAGAGTCATTAGTTCGTATCGGGTGACCTGTAGCCACCTGGCATTAGCTGATGTTTGCCAAATGGGCCACAGGCCTCCAAAGAATTCCTGGGCACCATTGAACAGGCGAAATTCTTCAGGAATTTCGGCGAAGGCATCGTTAGCGAAGTATTGAGCCTTCCTTCGGTGCCGGTGAAGCAGGGTGACGTCATTTGTCATGGGGTGCTCAAACACTTGAGAGATGTTGGATGCCGGGACAACGAGATGCAGCTCGTGCATGGTAACCATGGTGCATAGGCCCTTCCATCGAGGAGGCAACTGGGGGTAGATGCGTTCTCCGCATGCCCAAAAGATGTCCATGAGGCTGGCGGTGCCGTCTTGGAGGTCCAAATTAAAAATTGTTGTGTTACAGTTTGTGTTGCTGCCCACAGGGCGAGTACCGTTACCTAGGAAGCAAAGAAGAGGATGTTTTAGTTTATATGCTCTCTTCCATTTGTAAGCTGTTCCCTTCCCAAAGGTGTACCGTCTAGTTTCCTCTGCCCACACCTCCCCACACTGAGTCTCAACATCCCAATCAATATTCTGTTGATATTCTGTTTTTGCAAAGGGTTCTCCCAAGGAAGCTGCCTTACATACCAGGGCGTCTGGGCCATGCCATTTGTTATCAAAATACACATGGGCCTGCAAGAGCAGCACAGACCTATATTGACATGGACAGTTGGCAACGTGTGAACTGTTATTTTCGTGTATCGGGGGTTTGTTATGGAGTTGTTTGTTTATTGTCTCCTTACATAGTGCCGGGGGGATGTGAACATAAAAAACCCTGATGCTTTGAATTCATGCTCATGAGTTGTGAGCGGTGTCTCCCATCTAGGTGATTCCCATCTATACAAATTCTCATTTTCTGTCTCGAATTGCAATGCATTAGTGACAACCATGTGTGTTAGATAGTTAGAATCCCACGCGGTGGTGTTTACAAACACAGTGTCTATCTCTGCTGAGAAAAGCTGTATTTGGCCGTAGATACGGCAAAGAAACAAATGGAGGAGGCATTTGGCCGTTGGGGGTGGTATTTCTTGTGGGAACACCATTTTGTCTGCGCCAACTGCATGCGGGATGTGTGAGCACACAAAGCATGCTTCTTTTGTTACCTTTTTCCCTATTTGAAACATGTGCCGGTACCACATGTTATCTAGCAGGGCACTATGGGCTTCATTTTCGTTATTAGGTGTGTCAGGACGTATGGAGTGGAAATCAGGTCTGGGATGTTGGCGTGCAACGTGGACCATAGTGTCCTGGAGAGCGGTGGCCAAATCTTGTTTGTCATTATCTTTTGTTGGTCTATGACTCCTCCAGAACCTTGGTCTACCTCTTCTAAATCTGCGAATGTTGCGGGAGTTGGGACTGCGGTTCACTGGGGGACCTACTGTAATCTCTAGGAGCCTATCCCACGGAGTAGTAGTAATACTTGGGTCTGTGAAAGTAGCTATGCGTGTGGGGTGTGTACTAGTGTGTGCACTATCAGTGGTATGCTGTGGAAGTGATGAATCTTCAGTGTGGGGCGGGAAGTGTTTGTGTGCAGTTGTATTTTCTGGCACAACTGGTTGTTTTGAGAATGGTACAATAATTTTAGCAGACAAATGTGGCTTAAAAGTTGCAACATAAAACAAGTACCAGTTAAGTGCGGCCAACGTTATAGTGGAAAAAAGGCAAAATGTTAAGACAAGTGAAATACATAACTTTGCATTCCCACTCAGGTCCTCGATATTATGCTCATGGCGGTTATTATCTTCGTCATCAAAGGAGGATGGAAACCCGCTGTCCTCGTGGAGCTGTACCAAGGGTATGTCCTGTCCCTCCTCTAGTCGATTGGCGGAGGTGGTGCGGGGTCCAAGCGGACGTGACTGCGATGGATCCATGCTTTTCTTTCAGCTATTCGTACTGCAGTTGGTGACGAGTCGACCACCTGGAATGGGCCCTCGAATTTAGGGTCCTTCCAGCGTCTGACGTTTTTCCGGATGAAGATCTGCGTCCCGGGACAGATTGGTGGGAGCTCAGGATCGGTGGGGCCCTTCCCCTTTCTCTTGGATATCTGGATAGAAAGGAACTGCGCTGCGCTGGTTAGTTGGCACAGATAGTGGTAAAGTTCTGCCTTAACTATCTCAGATGATGACTCACTATCTGATTTGGGGCGTGTGGATGGAACTGTTACATTTATGGATCGTCCAGTGACAAGCTGGTGGGGTGTGAGGTGATGATCCGAACTTGGGGAGTTTCTTAATGCAAACAGTGCTATGGGCAGGCAATAAAGCCATTTCTTTCCTATTGTGGCACTTATTTTACTTATTTTGTTTTTGAGCAAGCCGTTAAGGCGCTCACAAATGCCGTTGCTTTGTGGGTGGTAAGCTGAGGTCAGCTTGTGTTTGATGCCTAGCATTGTGGTCAGGAAGGAAAAGATGGCATTTGAAAAATGACTGCCGTTATCGGTCCGGATGGAGTCTGGGATGCCCCAGCGAGGAATGACATCACGTAATAGAAATGTGGCAGCTGCTTTGGCATCGCAGTGGACGCAAGGTCCACTTTCGATCCAGCGTGAGAATGGACATACTACCACAATGAGATAGCGATAGTTTTGGCAGCGATCGATCATATCGACATAGTCAATGTGTAACTCTTTGAAGGGGCCTGATGGTCTAGGAATTGTAGAGACAACAGTTTTGAGCGTAGGGGCTGGGGAGTATTGTTGGCAAATGAGACATTTATTAACATACAATTGTATCTGTTCATAGGCATTGGGGATGAACCAGTCTGTTTGCAAGGTGACAGACATATTGTCTCGGGTGACATGTGTGGGAAGGTGGAGTTGATCTAATGCCACTTGTAACAAAGCCTGTGGCATCACAGGTTTCCCTGTTACTGTTTGTCTGTATACGAAGTCGGCGGAGTCCTGCTGTACTCCCCTCTTCTTCCATAACTCTTTCTCTTGATCTGGTGCACTTTCTTGCATTTCTCTGAGGTGTAGTTGTGCAGTATGATCGTATTGTCGCGTTTTGTCAATATCAAATGGTGTTGGTAATTGGGATGGTGTGTCTGAACTGTGTTCACTGCTGGTGTCGTGCTCTGTCGGAGGTACTGTTTGGGACAAAAAGATAGGTGCAAGTTGGACTTCCGGTGCTGTTTGGATTGATGGGCCTGCTACTGAGGGGCCTCTGGCTGCAGCTTTAGCTGCCCAATCAGCCAGAGCGTTACCTCTGGAGACAAAATCTTGGCCATTAGTGTGCGCTGTGCATTTTACTACGGCTACTTCAGCTGGTAGTGTAAGGGCCTCAATAAGTTCTTCAAGTAACATTTTGTGAATGACAGGTGTACCATCTGATTTAAGGAAGCCGCGCCTTCTCCAGCGGAGGATGCTGGAGTGAGTTGTTGTAGTGACATATGCAGAATCTGAATAAATTGTAACGCGGTCCTCAGCTCCAATGTTTAGGGCAGCTATGAGTGCTACCAGTTCTGCTGCCTGGGCAGAATAATGTGATGGGAGTGTAAGCTGCTGCACGATGTCTAAGGAATCAGAGGAGTCATTTTGCTGTGCTTTAACTACTGCTGCTCCTGTGTATCTTATGCCTGTTTCTTGATCAATGGTAGAGGAGCCATCAACAAAGTATATAGTACTATTTGGTAAGGGATCTTCTTTTGCTGCTCCTGACTCATCTGGTGAATAAGTGGCACAATCATGGTTGTCATCATCTGAGGTGACAATTGGATGGGCAAAAAATGTGGCGGGGTTTACGGTGTGACATTTGACAATTTTCAGAGAAGGTAATGACAGTATGACTTCGTAGCCTGACACTCTTTGCGTTGTCAGTGTTGTTTTAGCTTTCTGTATTATTGCAAAAACAGCATGTTCAGTGTACATTGTTAGTGGGGAACCCATTACAATGGGGGTACTTTTTCAACAGCAAATGCTGCGGCAGCAAGGGCCTGTTCGCAAGGGTAATGGCCTTTCATGACAGAGTCCAGCATTCCGCTGAAATAAGCAATTGGCTTATGGCCCATGGGGTATTTTTGAGTGAGTACTGCTGTCATGACTAACCCATCACAGTGAGTGAAGAGGTAGAATTCTTTTGTGTAATCAGGTGATCCTAACACTGGTGCATTTGTTATCTCATCTTTGAGCTGGGTGTAGGCTGTTCTCAGTTCAGGTGTCCATTCAATTTTATTATGTCTGTCTTTGCCCATTTTCACAGCTTTCAGCAATGGGGCAGTTATTGTTGCGAAATCAAAAACCCATTGGCGGACATAATTAACCAAGCCGAGGAATTTTTGCATGTCTTTAACTGTCTGGGGTTCAGGAGTGCCTTTTATTGCCTCAACTCGACCTGGAGTCACTCGCCTGCCTGATGCAGACAGTAGCTGTCCTAGGTAGTGTACCTCTTCCTGACAATACTGTACTTTTTGTTTGTCAACTTTATATCCTCTTTGTGCCAGCGTGGTGAGCAAGAGGATGGTGTCTTTCCTACATTGTTGTTCGGTGGGGCTGCAAAGCAGTATGTCATCGACATATTGCAGTAAGGTGCTGTCACATTGGAAATTGGACAAGTCTTCTTTGACGACCCTGTTAAAAACACTAGGGGACTCACAGTACCCTTGAGCTAACCTTGTGTATGAAAATTGCACATTTCTGAATGAGAACGCCAGGAGGTATTGACTATCTGGGTGCAAAGGAATGCTGAAAAAGGCATTTTTCAGGTCGATGACAGAAAAGTACTGTGCATCCGGGGGGACATTGGTGAGAATGACAGAGGGGTCTGGGACAATAGGGAATTCTGGTATAACTATGCTGTTAATTGCGCGAAGATCGTGTATCAAACGCCATTGATTTGTTTTCCCCTTCCTCACAGGGAAAAGGGCTGTGTTACACGGAGAGATACAAGGATAAATTACTCCCTGTTCTAGTAAGGCCTGTATAGTGGGGGCTATGCCCTCCTCTGCTGCTTTAGACAAGGGGTACTGTTTTATTCTGGGCAGGATAGCACCTTGTTTGAGTGTTATCTTAAATGGCCTGGCAGATCTAATAAGGCCCACATCATTTGGGCCTGTTGTCCAAAGATGTGGTGGTACCTGAGCCAAATCAGCTTCTCGCACAGAATCATAGTCAGGGGTGATCGTTGGTGTTCTAATTTCCACTATCACTGAGACGGGCACATTGTTATCATAGATAATCTCGGTTTTTAGAATATTCCTCAGGGGATCCAAATAGCTGAGCATCTGAAATGTGTCTGACCAATCCTTCCTGTTCAAGGAAGATGACACAAGCCCATGTGTGAGCATTGTCATCGCATGCCAGGAAAGCACCATAGGTGGGTGTTATTTCAAGGGCGCAGATGTCAAAAATCAAGTTTTTATCTAACGCCGGGGAGTCTGGAACTTGGGGTCTAAAGAGAAATTCTTTTGGTAGCTGAACTGTGCGACCTTGTAATTCGGGAGTGGTGGCGACAATTGTGTGAACAGCTGCAGAGAAGGCCTGCTCATTCACTGGGCGTGCTCTGACTTGGCTATTTAAGGAAGACTGTGCAGTGACTGCCATCATCCTAGTTAGTGGAGTACCTGGAATGGAGCAAATCATTGTTCCATTGTCATCAAAGTGGATGGTCATGTTTAGTTTGGCCATGAGGTCGCGTCCTAAAAGATTGACTGGGGAGCTGGGTGAATAGAGCAGAGGCTGCTCCACTGTATGGCCTCCTATCTCCATTGAAACTGGCTTGGTGAAGGGGACCCTTGCTATTGCCCCAGAAAATCCCTGTGTGTCCGCTGTTTTGTTTGAAATGGGCAGAGGGCCACCTGTAATGCAGGAGTATGTGGCACCTGTGTCAACAAGAAAACTGTATATTTTGTTATTTATCATAACACTTGCAATAGGGTCCTCTTCAGTATTGCTTGTGCATGACAAAATTGGGCACACAAGAGTTGTCTGTGGGCTGTCCTAGCCAGTGTATCCTCCATGCTGATATTGCTGGATGGTGCCCTGAGTAAAGGGGTTGCTGGAGGCAACAATTGTTCCTCCTAGAGGTACATTGTTTTGTGTTTGGGGGATCATCTGGTAAGTAGCCTGTTGCTGTGGCTGTGATTGTTGCATTGGAATCTGCATTTGTTGGACCGCTGGCTGAACCTGAAGCATTGGGGGCGCTTGGAGCTGCACTTGCTGTTGCTGTGTTGGTTGCACATATGAGTATAGTACTTGGGGCTGCTGGGGGGTTGCTGTGTGCGCTGTTGTTGTTGGAATGGTGCCTGTGCTTGGTAGCCAGGACGCATATATTGCTGACCCATATCGCGCTTTTTACTGTTACAGTCTCTCTGGATATGGCCTTGTTTCTGGCAATAGTAACAGATTATTGGTGGTGCCCCTTGTCCTGGCTGTTGTGGAAACCTTTGCTGTCCCATCCCTCGCCCCCTTCCTTGTCCACCCGTGTTCCAGTTCATATTCGGTCTGTTATTGTAATAGGGCTGTATGTTGGTGCTGTACTCAGGTGGTGCTGGCATGTATTGTGTCATTGCCTGTTGTGGCTGCTGGACATACTGTATGGCTTGTTGGGGTTGAGCTTGTATGTACTGTACTGCAGGTGGTGCTTGTACCTGCTGAGGTGCAAGTTGGGCATTGCCTGCAAGAGCATTCATGGCAGCCTGAGGGAAGGATGTTACTGCTGTCATTTGAGTGACGGGTGCCGCGAGCATGACTGTGTCAACATTGTCTTTTTTCTTATTGAGTTTCTGCTGTACTAGTTTGGCAGCGGCATTCTCTATTGCTAGCTGTCTATTCTTCTCCTGTTCCTGTCTCTTTTTACAGTAATGTACAATGTGATCTTGTATCTCTGCCCATGGCTTGCATTCCATTGCTACAATGCCATCTAATTTCTCCTGTACTTCAGTTGGCAAACCTTTCTTTACTGTGTGGTAAAATAGTCTCCCATATCCTCCATTTGCGTCCCATCGTTGCCCTAACTCCTGGTACCATTTTTCTTTCATTCTAGAAAGATAGTTGGCAGGGTCTTCATTTGGTTGCATAGTCTGTGACAACAGAGCCCCAATGTCAGGAACATCAGGGAATTTCCTGCGCAACTCAGCCCATGCTACTGTTCTAATCTCGTTGAAGGAAACACCATCATGTTTGGTGTTTGTCTTGGTAAGATTTTTATGAATACGTATGAAAAGATCTTCTGCATCTTCTCCAATGAGGGAGATCAGCAAGCTTTTTACATCTCCTATTGCTATGTTGTTGCCCGTGGTGCAATTTTCAAAAGCTGCAATCCATTTTCCCGCACCCTCTGTGAGGGGTGGGAGCGCCTTTTTGACATTTTCTTTGTCTAATGTAGACCAGGGGATATAGATGGGGGGATCAATGATGTTTTTATAGATCAGTGGCATCTGGCGTGTTACCCCAGGGCGTTGCGCTGTGGGTCCTGTAGAATCATACTGGCGAGCATATCTCTGCCAGACTTTGAGGCTCTCCCTCATGTAGTCATAGTCCCAATCCTGATCTCCTAATCCTTTGAGGATGCATTCAACTGCTGTTGCCATGTCCTGAGGTTCAAAAGAGCCTTCCCTTGGCCATGGGCGCATTTGTGGCGCCAAGGGCTCTGACCAACCTGCCAAATCGTCTGTAAAAGGGTTAACTGCATAATCTGAACCTTCCCCCAATGTCACTATCTCATTGGGAGTGAGGTCATTACTAGCTTTTGGTGGAAGGGGTCTACTGAGATACATCATGTTACGTCTATTTTTCATCCTAATGGTGCGTAAGGAAGCAGAGCCCGAGACGTCATATAGTATGTCGTCGGGGCGTCCATGTGTCCCCAAGACTTTAAGTCTCTGTGCCTCGGTGGTCCTTTCCTTTCTTCTTACCACTGGGTCATGTTCCTGCGGGTGTTCACAATATATTGGGATGTCACCAAACATTGGATTGTGGCCTTCTAGCACCCGTGGAGGTGTCTTTTCCCGCCCTAATGCTGTTGGGAATTGGAGGTCTTGGTGTATGTTAGTGAATGTTTGTGTCATTCCAGAGACGGCAGCGTCACGGTGGGAGGGGTGCTCATTAAAGCGATATTGTCTGCTCCCTTCCCCATTCCTACTGATATTTGTCTTTGGGTGGTGTTTCACGAGGCGGTGCAGCGTGGGTGAGGGTGATGTTGGGGTGTTGACCTTATGGAGCATGTCCACAACGCTTTTGTTCATGTTCTCTAATTTAAATGACAAGCGTCTTATGGAGTTCACCTGATCTGCGTGACTAGGTGATTGATGCATGTGTGACTGTTCTTCTTCAAGGTGCTGTGATGAAATACTTTCCAGGCTGGTGCTTTTGCTCAAGTCTGCATTTTGTCTATAATTGCCATACGCGGATGGAAGACCAGTGAGAGGAACACACTGTCTGTCTGTTATGTCCAGTGGTGGCGGGTCGGGGAACTCAATGAACTGTCGCTGCTCTGTCATAAGGCCAGATCCTGGTACCTCAGCATGGGGGGCAGCAGCCATGAAGGGCATGTTATTTTGCAATTGGGGGTGCGAATTTGAACCCAGGTGTGTATCGGTGTCGTGGAATGGGTTGGGGTCATGTTGTTGTTTAGTGTCCGTGTCACGGAAGGGGTTTGATTTAGAGGATTGTTTAGTGCTGAGATCATAGGTGACAATAACAGGTGAGCGCGAGGGACAGGGCAGGGCTTGAAAGACGGAGTCATGCGAGTGACGAGATGATGTCTGAGAGACAGAGTCAGAGCCTTCCTCATCGTCTCCACCTGGGCGGGGGTGTGCAGTATTGACTGTTGGTGTAAATTTTAGTGACAGTTGTGCATCTATAAGACCTGGGATACCAGATACTGCTGTGTCCCTTACTGTGTCGTTAGGGAGAGGCAAGTGCATGCTGCTCAGTTCCGTGAGGTGAGGGTATACATGCCCGGGGGGCATGGGTGGGGTCAGTGATCTGGTCATGTGGTGGTACGGGTGACTAGGTGACGTGTGGGAAGCCTGAAATTCCTCAACCTGTGTGACGTGTAATTCTGGGCCGAGGTGCGGTGAGGAAGATGCCTCGGTGAGTAATGGCTGAAAACCTGCAGCCGGGGAATTATTAGTGGTGACTGGTAGTTCCAGTTGCTCCTTGTTAGTGAGCTCGGTATACATACCGCTAAAGTGATAAGGTGGTGGGGGCGGAGCATTGGGTACAACCGGTGATGTGGGGTCAGAGTGTGTTCTAACCTTATCTTTAAAAATGCGCCAAAGGTCTAGAGTAGCCTTTCTCTTCTGTAGTTTAGTACCGGAGTACTTTGTATCTAGAAAGGTGGTGGCATGCTCCAATATTATAGGGTCAAAGCTTCCCTCTGACGGCCAAGGATGAGTCATTTTTGCCGTATGCTTATGAAGCTCACTGCAGTGCTTTAAGATATGGTGTTCCTGGCCTCCGAATGTTCTTGAAACATGTTGGAGTGGAGTCGCCATGTGGATATGCGTAATCCTAGGCGCTTTAGGCAAGGCCTAAATTACAGGAGCGCGTTTTCTCAGGTGCTAGGGACAATGTCTCTGATGAGTTCTTGCTGTACTGCCTGAATGACAATATCATATACCCCGTCCTGTAGGTCCCGCTCTTGTGCTGGAGTATAAAGGGGAAGCGAAGCTGGCCGTCGAAGCAGGCTTCAGCAATATAACTCTGGAGTGGGTGCCTTGGCCATGTGCTAGATAATATGGCAGTCAGTAGCGACCCATGGGGACGTATAATGAAGAAGATGTGAAAGTGGGTAGAAGTTTTATACACAGTAGAGCTCAAAATGCCATTCATGAATGTTGTTTTAAAAATACAATGTGTTTGAGGGTGAAGGTCAATTTTTGTTGGAAAGGGATGCACTTAGATGTCAGGTGAGTATTCAGCTGTAGGAGAGTGAGTGTCAAGGGTAGGGGTAGGGACGTCTTCTACTAGCTCCTCTCCTATGGCGCTAATAATAAAGTGACACAGTGCTTTCCTCAAGTCCTGTTCGTCTGGTCCGGTGTATATCCCGTTGGGGGAAAAACCAGGAAATTGGAGTTGGTCGTCAGAGAGAGATGCAATGATCTTGCTCTGCAGTGGGTTGCGGGGGTAGGATGAGGTTAAGGTAGTAGGTATCTCTAAGCCTGGTGCTATTAAACGAATACGTATGCAAATATAATGTGGTGTTTTATGAACAGAGGTACTCAGGATTCTGTTCATGAGGACTAATAATAATTGAAGAGACTAGAGTGTTTCCTAAAGTGTCAGTGCTTGCAATGTTTTTGTTCTTTGACCTTGGTGACGATAGGATGCGGAAAAGCTGGTGCAAGCGAAAGCGTTATTTGCTGTGCTTGAGTATAATCGATCCCTAGGGCTTGAAATATAGTGAGAAGGACAGTGTTTGCTAAAGGTGTGACGTAACAAAAAGACGATGGGTGACCAGTGGAGAGACCTACCACGTTGTTGTTCACTAAATACACGATGATGGGAGAGGCTGTAGTATCAGGGGATGGGTCATTCATTCCCTATAATGAGTGGAAGTGCGGAGATGGACAGGTCGGGGGATGAGCAGTGGGAACGTCAGGTGCAGGGTCCTGTAGGTCTACTGAGTAGTCCTGCAGGAGTGCCACAAGGAGTGGGGACTCATCAGCTGAAGACACTGGTTGAGGGTGAGCACTACTGGATGCTGATGCTGTGGGAGATGCAGGAGCGGAAAGACGAGGGAGTGTTGCTTCTTCAGAAAGTGCTGTAGAATGTGCGGAGTTAGACTCGTCGTCTGTGTAAATGACGGGGGAGAATTAACAAAATAAACAGAAGAACTTAATGAGGGTGGGGAGGATGACGAGGAATTAGAGGAATGACCAGGCCACAGCAGATCCGGGCGGGTGGTATCTGGTGGAGGCAGTGACTGGGAGGAGACGTTGAATGAGGGCGGATAGTCTACGAGAGACAGAAGGGCAAGGCGTAGCTCAGTACTGGGGGTAAAGGTGATTCCTAAAGTATTCCATGCGGCTGCAAGAATGTCACTTTGATGGCGTGTAAGAGGGGTAAAGCGGTCCAGGGAGGTGTGATAGACAGCGGTGGCCGTACCACGGACTGAATGAATGAGAAGACTTATGATCTGTGGGGGGTCAAGGGACATAACGGGGGTAATCAAAAGGGGACAATACAAGAGGAGTGGGGATACACCACCACCCCTCCTTTTGGCTGCCACTGGACGCAAGTCAAGAGGCAGACAAAATGTGTGAGAGACAGAAAAAAGGCGCAAAGTGCGTGCAATGAGGGCCGAAAAATAATGCAACTACTTAGCGGGATCACAGCCAAAATTAAAAGGCAAAGCAATCCAGACAACAGCTACTTAGCGCAGTCGCCGCTAAACCGGACCGAAGAAGGTGTGTGTGGGCAACTGAGCACCAAAGTAACTGGCAGTCTGCCACCTTGGCTAGGGATGACAAAGGTGGCAGAACGGCAACAACTGGGGGGGGGCCTAGCGTGGAACAACAGACAGAACTATCATCAAAAAGATGAGACACAAAAAACAGACACAACGAACAAAAAATAAACAAATATTAAATAAATGAAATGCATTTCAGAAGAAAAACGAAAACCATCAAAGTGAGGAAGAACAGAGTGCGAGGAAACAAAGAGAAAAGGCGGGGCTAGGGGGAGCTGCAGGGCAGCAGCGACCGTTCGACAGAGACTTCCTCTATCCGCGTTGGCAGAGAGCCGAAGAAGGCTGAAGGCACGACAGAAAGTGACAAACGATCTGAAACAGGAAACTCCTCAATCCGGAGTGGCGCAACTAACAAAGGAGAAAAGCGCCTACCAGAGACCGAAAAAAACTTAAAAGACAGAAAGAGAAGAGTACCCAAGCAGTGCAGGAAAGAGTCAGAACGGGACCAATCAGAGAGGGTGAAGAATGAATGTGTGAACACACCCATGAACACCACCTACAATGGTGGGCAGAGCACACCCCAAGAGGCACGCGGGACCCTAGAGGACCAGAGGGCAGGACAACAGTCACTGAAACCAAAGAACCTCAGAACCACAAATGCGTGACCACCGCATACCAGAATGTGGGCAGCCAGCCACGGAGAAACGCTCCAAATAAAACAAGCACACGACGCAAACCCCAAATATCAACCACTGATGGCAAAATCGAAAAAAAAAAAAAAAACACACAAATTATGCGGTAAAGACCTCAAATGCAGGCATTAAGCAGCAAACACACGCCAAAATGCGGCCAGGCACATAAGAGAGCTGGCACAGGACCCAAACATCAAATAGCAACCACAAATGGCAAAACCGAAAGAAAAACCAAACATACAAATTATGCGGTAAATATCTCAAATGCATGTATCACGCAGCAAATACATGCCAGAATTCGGCCAGTCACATAGGAGAGACTCGGCGCAGGACTCAAACCTCAAATAGCAACCACAACTGGCAAAACCGAAAGAAAAACCAAACAAACAAATTATGCGGTAAATATCTCAAATGCATGTATCACGCAGCAAATACATGCCAGAATTCGGCCAGTCACACAGGAGAGACTCGGCGCAGGACTCAAACCTCAAATAGCAACCACTAATGGCAAAACCGAAAGAAAAACCAAACATACAAATTATGCGGTAAATATCCCAAATGCATGTATCACGCAGCAAATACATGCCAGAATTCGGCCAGTCACATAGGAGAGACTCGGCGCAGGACTCAAACCTCAAGCCATATATAATTAAAAAGAAACACAATAAAAAATAAACACACAAATCATGCGGCAAATACCTCAAATAACAATATACATGAAAAAAGGCAAATACACGACACATATGGCAACAGAATAACAAGAAAGGTGAAGAGACCCCACGCAGAACAAAGCAAAACGCGAAATAGGACAGTAGAGAGGGAAGGACCAAAAAGATGCCCCACAAAATGTGACCAGCCACAGAGGACGCCGTGGCAAGACAGCCAGCCACAGGGGAACAAGGGAGCAGACACAGGGGAAACCCCAGAGGACACGACAGCACGGACGGACCACCCCACAAGCCACAACCTGAGGCAAATTCAAGGAAGAAAAACAAAACCATCCCTGACTTACCCAGGCGGGCGGGGGCAGCGGAGCGTCCGAGGTGCAGCCTGGAGGGGAAACCCGTGCGTGTGTCCCGAGACCACACTGTGGATGACTCGCCGACCGAGACCCCCGTTCGTGGTCGTCACTGTGTTAGAGGGAACGTTTGTGGTTGGCCACACTCTTCTGTTTACCTCTCTCCTCTCAGAGTCTCTTTCACACTCTTCTGTGTCACTTGGCAAGAAAGAACCATTTGTTAAAATATCATAGTTTATTAAACAATTCAAAAGCATAAAAGAAAATACTTCAATTAAAGTGTGCCCATCAACATATGGGTAAGATCAGAAATAACTGCATCAACAATGTTAAAGATCAATTGGTTCAATTCAAACAGAAATGTATATCTATCAATTAATCCATGAGCAGCCGATCAAGGGGCAGCCCTGAATTCAAGAGTGATACAAATGATAGCATTCAGAGGACAAGCTTCTTGTTGAGATAAAATAACAATATTCAAGTCTACACATTTAAACTGAAATAAATGCAATTGCTTGGGTACAGATGACCTGAAGTAAATAATCTGACAAAGCCAAAAGGCAGAATTATTGAGTCAGATAGTCTGACAAAGTCAATGGGCAGAATTTGACAAAGGCAATAGGCAAAATTATTAAGTCAGATAGACTGACAAAGTCAATAGGCGAAATCTGACAAAGCCAATAGGCAAAATTATTAAGTCAGATAGACTGACAAAGTCAATAGGCAAAATCTGACAAAGCCAATAGGCAAAATTATTAAGTCAGATAGACTGACAAAGTCAATAGGCAGAATTATTAAGTAGGAGCATTATCACCTTGGCAATAGGAGCTCTGGGCCCAGTCAGGAGAACGATTGATCAGTCGGGAACCCTCACACAGCACCTGGGTGCTGGTTTGAAGAGAATTCGATGCCACACCCTGGGTGCAGCTGTTATATATGCTTGAATGCAGAAGTTTTACCCTTTCTGACGTATGTCCTGACGCAGCCCTTGACCGCCCTCCTGTAACTATGGAAAATTCCACCCATGGGACTGAGAAGTGGTATCATGGTGAAATTAGGGGCTTTTGACAGGTGGTCAGTGCTCCTGACCGCAAAAAGTAAACAAAGGATAATTTTTACCATAAGAAAGCTCAGAGTTAACATTTTAATACATTAATTCTTTGTCGCGCAGCCCGTCTTTCACAGGTTCGATTAAGCAAGCGCGGAAAGTTTCTTAACTAAAAAATATTGCACATGTACTTGTGAAACCGCCAGATGTACCAAAAATGTCCTACGTGTGTGGGCTAATCTAATTCTCGTAACTGTGGAAATTTACAAGGGGGAGGGGGGAGAGTTTGTCGCGGAGGATGGCGCAAGCCTCTGCTGTCAGGTTAGTGAAGTCTATGAGATCAGTTTATAATATTAAGAAAAATGACAATAGGATACCCTGTCTTTTATTGGGCCTATACATATTTCTGACAAAGGTATGGTTGGTCCTGTATGTAGGTCTGTGAGAAGGTGAACTTGGGCCTATGTGTGGATTTGTAAGAAAGTGAAGGACCGTGAACAACTTAAAGACCCTTTATCTAGGCCTCAGTGGTGGGGCTTATCTAGGGATGCCAGGTTTGAAGGGTATTGCAGAATGGGGTGTGGGTTTCTGTTAGATGGTAAAACGGGACCCTCCTAAGTGCACCCTATCCCATTGCTATACTTTTGCTTTCCATCCTCAATCCTCCAAGAGCATTCTCCCTGTCTCACTCTGCTATGTGTGCTGTGCTCTTCTTCATCCCAAGAATGTTCGTCCCTCCTCTGGAAACGAACACTCTGCCCCTTCTTGGCTGCTTTTAGGTGTCTGTGCTCATGAGTCATAAGTTTCTTATCCAGGTGTTCCTGCACAAAGCTGCTGTGCGTTTATTGGCTGGAGGGTCGCCACATCTCCCAGAGAATCATGTTTTAACATTCTGCCAAGGCTCACAAAAGTAACATGGATCTAAAACCAACTGACAGTGGGCTGAATTCTTTGTGTGTCCAGGAGTTTTCATGCAACAATAAAAATGGCAAGATAACTCTGGTGAATGATGGAGTGCTGGAGTGAGATCAGAATTTTGCCTAGTGGCGGTTTTCACAAAAGAACATGAACAAAGCATATTCTTTTTATGAGGATTAGCTGTGAGTTACTGCTTTTTACTAGGTTAGTGCCCTTCCATTTGTGGTGCTTTGCAGCAGTTTTAAGATCTTCTTAGAGTTTGTGGTTGCTTCAATGGGTGTAATTTCTGATATTTATATGTTTCCCTCATTTTCATTGCTTGATTTTGCTCACAAGAAAGTGTCACTCATAGTCGTTGAATGCCACTCATAATTACACCAAGTGGCACTCTTCAGCTTCCAGGTAGCTATTATTTCAAGTGGATTTCCTAACTGAACGACGTCTGAAGCTGCTTGTGCCCACTGCTTTACTTTTGCGTGATAGGCATGTTCAACAAAAACTGTCCACTTAAAAGTGACCAGCTGAGGCATGAAAAAGTAAATTCAGACTTTATAAAATCACTCCATTATGAATAATAAATATAACTTGTTATTTATATAACGCGACCTAATAATATGCAATCTCTCAATCCTGCTCTTATTCTCAAACCTCTCCTTGACCTTAAAATAATAAATACCGACTTAAGTTACTAACTCGCACCTTATAGCATGGTTTACTTATTTTTTGCATACAGGCTTTTTAGAACAAGAAAAGGGTACATGAAAAGACTATACTTTGCCCAACTACGCCAGGTAATGCAGACACGTGCCTAAGGTGCCAGTCGAGCTAGAGTGCCATTACAGCAATTAGCATTTGCTCCAATTGGGTTCTGAAATCGTGTTAGTTAAAAAATCCTTGGAGATGCAAAATGTCACTCTCAGACTTGCCTAGGACTCCAGGCAACTCGCACATAAGCCAGTGCTCCGGGAATGTCAGTGTAAGCAGCTGCCCTACTGTGCTACTACCACTGTCCACAAGGGGGCACCGAAATGTAATAAATGGGATAAAAAGTCTTATTCCTAGAGGAAAAGAGTCCCCTAAAAGTAAAAACTTTACTCCGAAAAAGTGCACTGGATCTTCTCATGTATTTTATAATCATCTAATGTGAAGATGGGTTTGTCTCTGACTGACCTCAACATTTTAAACTTCTCCCCCATTCAACCCTCACATTGCCCATAATAGAATTCCAATATATTCGTCCGTCAGCAGGTTATCAGCAGGACGGACACTGCGGTTTAATTTGAAGGAAAACCACTGATGTGGAGGTTGTATCATCACGTGACAAGTGGCGTCACATGACCCCGAAGTGCACCGATAGCTCAGCTGGATAAAAATATCCTGAAGTCGTGTCAAAGTGACAAACAGCTTCAGAATCTACAAAAGGATGGAAACGTCCGGCGTGGGAGTCAAGCAGGGATCGCACGTGCATGATCTTTGACAACAGAACTATCCCTCGGTCATTTACTGGCTGTGCCACAGAATGCCAAAGAGTGCGATTCTTAAGCGGGGCCGTACTGGGAACCAAAATCGGCCCTGGCAAAGTGCTCGGCTGGCCCCGGTGGGGGGGGGGTTGGGGGTGCGGCCACTGGCGTAGCAAGGGGGGGGGCGGCGGCGGCGGGTAAAATCATCGTCAGAACCCCCCCCCCTGCTGTTCAGCGCGCGGCGCCGGCAAAAGGCAGGGACCGCCACGGGCGGCAGAGTGCCTAGCTACGCCACTGGGTGCGGCCGAGCTGTTTGCCAGGGCCGGTTTCGGCCGATTTTGTTACAGGGGCCGATATTGCAGCTATGCTGCAAAAACGGCCCTGTAACAAAAACGGCCCCCCAGGGCCCCAAAACCGGCCCCCACCCTGGCGGCTCACGGGAAACGCCCAGTGCCCGCTACGGCCAGTCCGGCCCTGTTCTTAAGGTTCCTGACATGAGTGCGGGTCACTAAAGCGCGAGTCTCTTGAGATGGATCATTTCATGGCCCGTTCACCAAAAGTAAGTTAGTCCACGCCGACGTCATCCTACACTTACGACTTTAACCCAGAGCAAGAGAGAGAAAACACAAAAGAAGGGGAAGAAGGAGTAAGAGAAAGGCGATAAACACTGACAAAGAAGGTAGGCATGAAAATTAACCTGAAAGAGTGAGATAAATGGGACAGGGAGTGTCTGGTGGTAGATGAGGTAAAACGAAGAATGCACAAAGGGCCCAATTCACAAAGGTAAACTTAGACCTGAAGTCTAAACTTACTCAAGAAGTCTAAGTTAGGGCCTGATTCACAAAAGTGAACTTATAATTTTATGTAAGTTTACAATTGTTTCCAATTCAAAAAGGTATTTTCGAGTAGTATCTTTATGACTGCGGAGTCTCCTCACAAGTGGCAGAGACTCCGCGTGTAAAAGTTAGGCAGTCTTAATTATACTAGTCATAAAATTGCTTTGTGAATTGCAAAAAATTGTAAACTTACACAACAGTGAAAGTTTACCTTTGTGAATCAGGCCCTTAGACTTCACGTCTAAAGTTAGACTTCAGGTCTAAGTTTTCCTTTGTGAATCGGGCTCAGAGTTGGTAATTGGCACTGTTCATATTCAATAGCGCAATGCATGGACTTCTGACCAATAGTTTGGGCCCGGCACTTATTGTTTTACAAATTAAGCACTGATAACTCTGCATCTTCTTGTATTGCTTCTCAAGGCATAGCCTCCCCACACACCTGTCCTGCTCACACCACTCTGCACACTGTCAGGCCACAAATCTTTCCAGTCCCCTTAGGCACAACATTAACATTGTCTCCAGAGCTGCACCTTGAACCAAACATCACTACCTATCTCAAACAATGTATTAGCCAAACACACATTGTTTTCACCATATTTCAATATGGCACAGTCATCAGTAGCATCTTAGCACCTTGAAATTCAGTATGCCAGCCACTCCTTGCACAGCAACCTTTTCAACACAAGACAGCCAACAGTAACATCACAAAACTTTACCTTTCAAGTGGACAACACATCATATTCTTCCACTCAGCTACAGGTCATAACACACTTCATCATCCACTCCATGTGAACGTCTACAACTATCAGGCAACTCAACACAAAGCCACAGCCGTTCCGCGTACTACACAGTGGTCAGCATCCACCACTTCAGTGCACCCTACTCATCTCAGAACACTTGCACACCCACTGAGCAAAACAGTGTGACCACCACACAACACTGCTGTCCATCACCCACAGCATACCATGGATTACAAATATACTAACAAAACGCACCCCTACACATCCCCATTTTAGATCCCTCATTTCCATTGCTGTCCAGCCAGACAGCTTCACACTTGGACGATACCCAACTTTTTAAATCTCCTTGCGAGGAAGCATGGGCATGGTACAGACTGGACTGAACTCCTGAAATCCTTTCCTTAAAGTGGGGCATTGAAACATGTCCGACTCCAAACTCCCTCTAAAAATCTGCAACAGGGTGCCATGATGGAGATGCTATAACCTGGGGTGGAGGTGTTTTTCAGGTACCACTCAGGATGGAAACGTTGGGGAACTGCAGCACCAGGATCACAACAGGGAAAAGCAGGGAAAAGGCACAGTTATTATTAAATGTGCTTTTTGTGTACAGGAAGGAGACATGTTGAATGCAATTATTGACAGTAGCTTGGAAAATTGTAATCAGTCTTTTTGAATATGATTTTATTTTAAAAGGTTTTTAACATGTTTTAATATTTGATTAATTGAACTTTATATTGTGTTGTTTTGTATTGTAAATGTTTATAGCTGGACAATAAATAGTGTACTAATTGATAGGAGCCAGCTGTAAAACAGCTTCCACGCAATAAAACTGAAATACAAAGCCCCATAAACAGCTCAAACCCCTATATTAGGACCTTAAAAGGACAGCTAGCATGCATAATCCTCTATCTCTACGGTCGTGGTCAGTCTGGGAAAGGGTGACCAGAAGTCCCTGTATTTCCAGGTCTGTCCCCACTGTCTTGACAGTTTTCATTGAAACGAATAAATGTCCCGGTTTGGGGGAGAGTGTCAGTGAGTGTGCACGCCAGAGTGCAGGCTCACATTGCCTGCGCCCTCTCCTGTTACATCACGGCCAGTAGAAAAGCGAATTGTTTAACGCCTTTGTTTTATAGACGCTCCTGCTGGGCTGTAGTGTCTCAGTGAAGCAGCACTGCAGGATTAAAAGGGAGCACATCAGCGTCCGAGAAGACCCACAGCTGACGCCCAAGCTTTTGGGTTAGCTTCAGCACAATTTGTGGGGCAGATGGAGATGGCTTGTTTAATGAAGACACTTGTTTGCACTATTTTCATTTGAAATGTACCAGAAGTTGGCAAAATTGTAATGCTGTATGACGTTTCGAAAAGAGGCCCTGTTATATTTTCTTTTGGTTCCAAATTGAAGCAAAGACAAATATTTGTAGGGTTTCTTGTGCCCTCCTACCCTTTTTTTAAAATAGAGTTTTATATAGCGCGAACTAGACCCGAAGACATCAGGTATCAGAGCGCTTTACATGAGCACCAGTTCCCTTTCCTTTTATCTCGTAGAAACATATGTACTCCGCTGAAGTCCTGATTTTGTCATTTGCTTTCTGGCACGTTCAGCCGTTTTTACCATTATTGATGCAAAATTACAAGTCCCAAGATGCAAGCAGACTGAATCAGCTACTCCTGGGGCAACTTGAGATCCCTGGAATGTCTTCCTTTCACTTGGTAAAGCTCAGTGAATTGGAACAAAGGATGCAACCTTTAAAACACTGATCTTGTTTGCTTTGCTAACATATAGACTGTCTCATAGGTTTGAAGGACGGGCCAGTGTAGTCCTTCTGTGACAGTCATTATAGTTATGGTGACCAGGCATCCCGGTTTTGCTGGGACAGACCTGTTTTTTCAAAATCTGTCTCTGTAAATTTCTGAACATTTAGCACGTCCCAAATTTCAGAGATGGTTGGCTAAATACAGAGGCAATGTTAGTTTTCATGCACTGCGGTGCAGAGTAAATTTTTAGTCCTGATCAGAAAGCAATTTAGTTAACACAGATTATACTGCGTGTAAACACTTAATGTAATTCATCTTATTGCCATATTGTCTGTACCATACAAATGTATTGTGTTAGTTACTAAAAACCATAACAATTTACAATCAAGCAATAGACAAATAGCAGATGGTTCCCAAATACAAAGGTTACGAAGATTTTAAAAAAAATCTCTGCATTCATAAAATTGCTACCCCCTGTCCAAAGTAATGTTGGGGAGGTGATAAAAGCCCAGTATTTAGAAAAATAAAGTGCATTGTGCGAGGTTAATCTCCCCAGGGTGCGTAAAGTTAGAAGAGTTAAAAAAGTACATTTGTATGGGGCGTGGGAGAGCTGAGAGATAAGAACAATAAGAAAAAGAGGATTTACAACAAGTCCCCTTTACCCTCCCAGTAACTGGATGGGGAACATCATATGGCTTGGGGATTGATAGCCCTTTTTTCATCACAGTCACTTTTCGGGGGAACAACTTAAAGTTTGTTGAAGGTTGGTTGTTAGCCCTGTGCCGCATCAGTTTGTACTTTGTCTCCATAGGTTAGCTCTTGAGAGGAGGTGTAAGTGGTTAGTGCAGGATGTGGCCAATAGAGCTCTTTCCTCAGTTCCTGTTTCTGGGGCACTTCCTGAAGTAGTCCGGGATTGTTTCTTCAATAAGAGGGACAGGCTGGAAGGCAGCAGGTCAGGGGTGGAGTAGAGCTACAAGCTCCTTAACAAATTTTCCGCACCTCGCTAGAGATTTGGCGTCTACGTGGGAGAAACACAATGCCAAAGCCTCCAGGCAGGTACAAGCAGCCTTCGCTAAATAGATTGTTTTAAGGGGGGGCCTCCTGGTAGCGTCAAGCATAGGACAACAGCACAACAGATTCAGCTAGGATTTTTGCTTATAGTTGCAAAGGTTACAAGGCCCCCTCCTTGCCCAGGTGGGCCCATGAGTTAAAATCAACTACAGGGAGGCCTAACAGGTGCATATATACAATGTCTCTGCATGCCTGATTGTTAATGGCCTCTGAGAGGTATGGTTGTGGCTTCCCTGGTAGATAGGAGTTATTCGGAGGAGACAGAATGCTGGAGTACTTAAAGGGCTGCAGTCCAACCAGTATGAAGATGTTTCCAACTGCATGTTCATGGCCCTTTTCCAATCGGTGTGAGGGATTGGATCTGATTTAGATGTTAGAACATCTTCAAGAATGGGTCTGTGAAGAGAATGTCTTATCAGACTGGCAGGCAGGATTTAGATCCAATGTGAGCACGGTAGATCAGATTTTTCGGTTTGTTTGCACTTATTGGAAGGAAGTGATCATCGACAAGGGTAAACTATATGTTGCCTTTGTTGATCTTTGATCTGCCTTTGACATGGTCCCTAGAGACAAGTTATGGGGAGTAGTTGAAGAAATGGGTGTTCCTGCTCCTCTCCTGAACAGTTTGGTGAGGTTACACGCAGACACTTTGGCTCAAGGGAGATGGGGAGAGGAAGAGGCATTGACAAACCCATTTACATAGACCAAGGGGTAAGACAGGAGTGCGTACTGGCACCAACGCTGTTTACCTTATACATTAATGGTGTCATTGAGTTCTTGAATAAGGATGGGTGCGATGCACCCAAAATCGCAGGGTGGAGGGACCCCGCACTCCTTTTTGCAGATGATACTTTGTTGATTTCAAAGTCGCCCAGGGGCTCTAGCAGTTACTGAATGATTTTCAGTTGTCTTGTTTTGAGCGGGGTTTGGAGCTTAATAGCTCCAAAACCCCATGTATGATCTTTTCCTCTCAGACGCCGATTCACTGTAAGAGACGGATGTTTGTGGGGACACCCCTCTAGAAGCAGTGGCTGAGTTTGACTATTTAGGTATAACATTTATAAGAAACTTATGCTGGTCTCCACAAGAGGAAAGGGCACAGTTGTCCTTGGTGCAACATTCGGCAAGCAATAACAAAAATCCATAGAAAATTATTTCTCGAATGGTGGGCCTGCGCTAGAGATATATAATGTCAATGCTCTAGCAGCAGTCTTATATGGCGTGGAGCTCTGGGGCTGTACAAAAATCAATAGCTTGTAAGTTGTGGAACATACATTTCTTAGATTCATCTTAAGTCTCCCAATGAGTACCCCACTGACCCCTCTTTATTTAGACTTGGCGCAGAAAAAAATCACTCACAAGATTGAGTATAGGCAACTTATGTTTTGGCACCGACTATGGTCTACAACAGCCCTAGAATCTTACAGGGTGGGTCTTCGCGACCTTATGTCTCCGAAATGTGTAAGTACTATCTTGTGGCTTCCCACTGTAAGGGCTCTTCTTCATTGGTTAAACCTTGACACATATTGGGACTTTCCAGAGTACTTGAGCTTAATCCATAAGTCCAGTATCAAAGCTGTTTACTTGGTAAGTGTTGCAGTGGACAACATTCAAGACTGCAAATGCTCATTGTCTGCCGCTTTCATTAATTTTAAATCTGCTCCATTGTATGGGAATACCATTGATGAAATTGTCCCTCCATTAGCAAGAAAACTATACCTTCAGTTTAGGTATGGATGCCTACCTGTAAATACTTTTAGAAAGAAGTGGCCCAAAGAAATGGATATGGTTGATGAGTCTTGTACCTGCTGCCAAGGAGGGCCTGAGTCAATCAAGCATGTTGTATTTTTTGTCCCTTTTATAAACAATCTCAAGCCAAATGGATTGCCCCTCTTTGCAGGAAACTGGGAACCAGGAAACATCATGAGGCGTTCAGAATGCTGCAGACAGACTCCAGCCAGATTGTGGTATTCTACATGGCTAAATATCTGATGGTAACGTGGATTAGATGCGCAAAATGTGTACCTGATAGTTTATAAAAGCTAACTCTTCTTGGGTATCTTTTTCCCCTATGTTATAACTTGGATACAATGCTGCTAATAATGTTTTTAGTATTTATAAGAAGAATTTTATTTTTATGCGGCTATTTTAAAAGTGTTTCAATGAACAATTCTCATGGTCTCTAACAAGTGAAATTCTTTTTATATATGATGACATGGATGTGGAAAAACAAATGAGTATTTAAAGTTCTTATTGTTTTATGTACTAAGTTTTATCTTGTCTAAAGAGTTATGTTGTGCTATTTTATGATTGTATGTGTTGTGTTCTTTGTAGTACTTTTTAGATCTAAAGTGATCGAAATAAAGTTTTTCTGAGCTGAACATCTGATTTTAGCATTGATCCTTCGATTTGTAGAGAGGTAATTGCTTTTTGAACTTGCCGATACCAAGGACCCATGTCTTTCTAATGACTCTTTTAGGCAGGCTTTGAATGATTTGACTGGTGGTTTCAAAACCCTGATGCAATATTTCAACGTGTCGGCCTCGCCCGCTAAAAGCTGTCTTAGCATACCAAACTCCAGGCGAATACTTTTCTGTAGGCCTTACATTGTGCTTGATCTAGAGTGGTGCCCGTAACAGCAAGGAGAGAAGCCTTCATGACCTTCAAAATGGGTGCAGCAGAGGCGCTGGTTAGGTTCTTGTTGAGGCGAGTGAGACCAAATATGATGGCGCCGGCTTTCTTTTTCAGTAGTCTAAAAAAATGGGACAACCCAGTAACCAAAGGACCTGGGCCAAACAATTATTATCAAAAAGATGGTCCCTATGGGAGAAATGTAGCCTTAGACTTCCACGGCAATAGTATCATAAAGAAACTATTTATCAAGTTTGCTAAGTTTACTCTCACTGTGCCATCACTTTGTAGGAGCACCTTGTCTTTTGGCCAATGTAAATAATGTGTCATATTGTCATGAACCTTTTGTGCATTATTTGAACCCAGTTGCCATAAATAAAAGCATTAATTGCATAATCTAAGAAAACTTGATAAAAAGTCATTAACTTTCTCTGCATTGTTTGAATTCCATTGCCACAAATGAAAACATCGATTGCTAAACTAAGAAAACTTGATAAAAAGTCTATTTTTCAGGGCAGCTATATTAGCTGTGGGTTTAGAGGTCTCACTGAATCATACCCCCAAATAGTTGTACTACATGATTGTTTTGATGACTGTGGCCCCCATGGTCTGTATTTCTTATGTTGGTTAGCGCGGTCAGTTAACTTCTTCTGTTCCTTTCAGTTGATGCAAAATTACAGTCCTAAGTCTATGTTTCTGGCCTGTCCCAATTTTTGGTTTTCAAAATCTGGTCACCATATGTCAAGAACACCTGAGCACACTTCAACAGTATACTCTATCTACACACATCCAGTACAGGTTCTTCTGCTCTCAGAGATCCTCTGCTAGAAATAATAACAATCTTATACAAAAGTCTGCACACAGCACCAAGAGGCCAAGAACATTGTGAATTGCATGCTCCACAAATACTCAGTAACCCATGTAATTGTTCCCCAAAGAACGTGCTTTGTTAGCAGATTATGTGGCCTTTGTGGAACTGCTATGTGTCACCACAGAGTGCTGTTATCGAATTCCACGTTGCTGCATTTTGAAATGTGATGAAAAAGAGAATGTTTGCGCATTTGTCTTTGGTTGGGAGAGTTTTTGAATGCAGGGTGCCCTATTTGAGTGGTGTTGAGTGTGGCAGTCTTACGTCGTTTTACTTCAAACAAGTGGCTGCACTTCAGCGTTGTGTAGCGAGCGAGAGAGAGATTTATCTGCTCAGGTGCTCTTGCCTACCATCGTTCACTTGGGGGTCCATTACGATGGCGGGCGGACAAAGTCCGCCCGCCACCGTAACGGAATGCGGGACCGTCCGCCAGGGGGGCGGCAGTCCCGCACCTGCAATTAGGATGCCACCGCCACCGTGGCGGTGGCATCCCCCATTCCCAGCATTGTGGCGGGCGGTGCTCACAGCACCGCCAGCCACAATGCTGGAAATGCATGTTGTGCATTTGCATGCACAAGGTGACAGGCACCGCGCGGTGCCTGCCACCTTGTGCATGCAAATGCAGAGGGGTACCATAGGTACCCCCCATGTGCACCCCACACCCCCCCAACACCCTGGGGGCACGCAACGGCCCCCAATGGCAAAGACTGCATGCCTTTCCATGGCGGCAACGCCGCCATGGAAAGGCTGATCTCCGCATGCATCCTAATATGGATGGCGGTGTCTTGTAGACACCGCCACCATATTAAAGGGGTTTTCCGCCCAGTCGACGAGTCGACCGGCGGAAATGTGGCGGACGGTCTTTCCATCCGCCGCGGACCACCCAGCCATCCTAATATGGCGGGGGGTCTTTCTAATGTGGATGGCGGGCGGTTCGCCCCCGCCGCGCCGGCTACCGCCAGCCCGGCGGGGGCGAACCGCCCGCCATCCTAATGACCCCCTTGGTTCGAGTTCTTGGCCAGGTATGATCCCAAGTTCTGTGGCGTCCATTTCCTCCCAATGGGGTTCCTGTTTGCTTGTAAAAATCTGTAGATCCCAAAGCTGTGATTCCGGTCATATGCTGGTGCAAATTAAACCTTTTACGCTCACATATGTGAAACTTACATGCATTCAATGCATGAGTTACAGGGGTGGAGAGTCTATTAAGGCATAGCCATGGCTTGCAGCTATGCCACCAATATGGCACCTCAAGCTTGTGTGCCTGCAGTGTTTTACAGCATTCCCATGAGATGCAGTGCACTGGACCGCTGGAGGCTGCCACGGTTCTTTCAACAGTGCAAACAATGAAGATTTTAAGAAGGGCATATTTCCAATGACCATAACACCTCTGAATAAACTACCTCTGTTGGGAGGATTTCCTTGGCATTCTGTTAGATGCACAGGTATGATGCAATTACTGACAAAGCTCACAGGACCATCAGTAATGGGCTTCTAAGAACAAGAGCAGAGAGCCCTTGTATCCCCGGTCTTTGGCCTAACACCCTTTTAAGATTAACCAAATTGTGTGTCCTAACGCGGCATCGCAGCACTTCACGGCTCCAAAGATGAGTGCTTTACCTAACAAAAAAAGAAAATACACAGTTTCATGAATCACTGCAGAAGTGCATACCTTTCTAGGCCCTTCAAGCTGTGTTGTGCAATTGAATGTCGAAGTCTTTGGGTTCGTCAGCACCCTCGGGTGCTTGCAGTAACTCTGGGTGTGTTTGGGTTGTCACACTTTGGATCACTGCGAGAGAGAGGAATGAGATGGAGCGAAGCCGAGAAGGGCTGGCCCTTTCTTCATGTGCTTGGCGCGGAAATAAAGCTGTTTATCTGCCTCGTTCTGGAGCTAAGGTGGTCAAATCAGCTTTCTTATTCCACAATTAAGACAGACTTTTAGTTATCGCTTTTTTCGTTTATGTAACACACTTCGGTCTGCAGACCTTTGATTCATCAAAACGCACAGAAAACAGGCTTTATAACAAAGTTTGCCTTGACTAGTGCTTTCAGATAACATAAACATGTAGCTACTAATCAAACGGATGGAATAAGATTGACATGTTAAATGAATAGTTACGTCACATGGGAGTGGCTGGACCAAAACTGAAGAGTATGGACATATGAAACAGTAAACTATTCAATCTGATAAAATTTGATCTGCAAAAAGAGCAATATCTCATGAATGAAATTATAGATTTTAGCTGAGGTGCAGGAAGGAGGAGTCTGGAGAGGAAACACTTTCTCTTCATCCTCTTGATTAAACTCTTCGTCTTGGCTGACCTTTTGAGCAAAAAGTGGCTGAGAAAGTTAAGAACAATACGGAGGATAAAAGCCATTCCTACTACAAGAGAAAGTTCAAGCATTGAGATGCCTACAGGAGTAGAGGACAGTGAAGTAAAAGGGCAAAGCAAGGAGGCTACTGGCAATAAAGTTATGCAGAACTCCTGTTACGTCGCCGACTCTCCCTTGAAGGAGTGTCTTTCCTCCCAAAATAATTCTCTGTTTGTTCTTTTAGCATGCCCAATAGAGGCAGCGGCTGCTGGTCCGCTATGGCGAAGGAGTGTCACCCCACCTGCCAGCAGCCCGAAAAATAAAACGATAATAAGCTCTTGTTTATTGTCATTTTATTTTTGCTCTCTTAGTCAAAGCTTGGGGGAGGGGCCAGGGAGATGATAGGCTGGTGGAGGAGTGTTTTGCACTTCTATTCAGTGCGCATGATGGTCTGGCCGGCCGTTTTAGGCCAGCCAAACTGTCATGCGCACTGAAGCGCTCTCCAACCTGAGCCGAATTGCCGGGTTGAAGGGAGCAAGCACAGGCTCTTAGTCTAACTGTGAGCACAAATCATTGGCGCTCAGGCCAATCCTGACGCTGCTTTCAGCAGCATGAAAGCAGCGTCACAATTGGCCACAGTGAACTCTGGGAGCCTGGGCCTGCAGTGGAGAGGGGTGCGATGCAGCGTTGCGGCAGGGGTTTTGTAAATGTATTTTATGTGTTTCTGTCATCCATCCGTCCATCCCCCTGCCCTCCACTCAATCCACACATTGGCTGCTATTGAATAGGAAAACATTTTAAAAGAAAAAATGAGCATGATCCCTTTATGTTTTCTTTGCAGAGGAACTATGATGAATCTATGCCCCATGAACCAATCTCAATGGAAATTCGTTTTATGACCACGATCCTTTGGGGCTTCCAGAACCATGCTTATCCTCCTCCCCGTGCATCTCTGAGTTTACAGAGCTGAGTTTGGCTTTACTGGATGGTAGAGAACATGAGGACTGTGAAGCAGAGAGAAGAGGAGCCTCCTTGGAGGAATCTTCATTTAGGCATATTGGCAATACCTGCTTCGATAACCCTAATAGACCTGGAATTGAGGGAGCTCAAAAATCTTTTGTATCCAAGAGTATGCACCTGCCATCGAATTTGGAGAACTCTACAGCTGTATCTTCTCCAATGCTAGATGTTCTCTTCCTAGTGCAAAGAACATTGCTTGATATTTTAGAAGCTGCCGTACTGTCAAATGAAAAGATGAAAATTCAAACAGGTTTACTTAAGAACATTGCGCAGGAATTGAAACGAATTGAAACAAATTAATTCATTCATGACCTCAAAAGACCGGCCTATAGCAGACCCAGAGTGAGAGGATAGAGATGGGTTAGGACAAAAGGAGAAAGAAAGAGAAGGGAAGAGAGTGCAACAGTTTATATTTCTAGGTGGCCAATGTTAATAAAGAGAAGAAATGACCCAGATCCATATAACAGACATCGGTCACATTGAAGATGAACAATGAGGATTATGGAGAGGTCTACTAAAAGGATTACTAAAAGAGAGAAGACTAGGAAACATCAAAATGTTGATAGGGAGGAAATTAGAGGGATAATTCACATTGAATCTAGAAGGAAAGGGAAGAGGGCAAGTTAAAAAACACCGTCAGCTCTAGTTGTGGCAGTGAGTTGGAATAAATATGTAAAAAAAGATTGAGAAAATGGAGCTGAGTAAGGAAAATATGATTTAAAAAGACACAAAATTAGGAAATGTAGCCCAGGGATCAACAAAAGTTTGGGCAGCACCTAGAAAGCAAGATGTGGGAAGGGAACAAGAAATGACTTATGGAAGGAAATCATGCCATAAAAACTATCCTTTAGAAGAAATGGAGGAGAGTTTCCACTAACAAAAGGCTGAGGGCAAAAATCTTTATTCATATTTTGATGTATTAAGGGCAGGGAAGAAAGTAAAAAAATGAAACCCTCTAAATAGATTAAATTTGTTGCATGGTTTCCAAAATTGCTCAACATGACACAACATTTCCTCAAAGGATAACAAACAAGTTGCCTTCTGCGATAGGAAGAATGGGAGAGAAATTACAAACACAGGATTTTATTCCCAGCTAGCTATAATTTTAATTCAGGGAGCGGAGAAAGACCTAAAGAGGCTTGGCATAAGGATAGCCTGTATGGAGGACATAGACCAATCGCATAACAATACTTTCTTAAATAACCATGCAGGTCTGATTGGTAAACTAATAAGCTCCAAATTGGAAGCTGACCAATGGATTGTACAAAAAAGGGTCAGTGGGTTTTAATAGAGAAATAACATTTTGCTTGCCTAGTCTCCTTACAAGAGGATTAGTTGTCCAACATGGGTATTGTGGATTAGGGAATGGGGTCTCTAGGTAACCTGGGAGTGTTTTCCTAGAATGCACATGGGCTAAAAAGACTATTAGATGGAGTAGATTTCACAAGCAGGATGACTGAGAATGAAATAATCTGCTTCCATGAAACGTGGTTATCTGGTGTTAAACTACATTTTTATGGGTGTATGTAATTTAGCTAGGATGCAAAATAGATAGGCTTAGGCTGTGCCTCTGCAGAACTACTAACATTGATTCTGATCAAGATTGCCAAAGGCTCTATGCTAATTAAAACAGATTGTGATTGGGTACAGGCTTGCTTAGTAAATTTATACAAATGCATGGCAGCCATTGAAGCATTAATTGTGTTGAATGTTTATGTTAACCTCAATAAAAAATATTTATAACATGAAGCAACAAATACACCTGTTCGGTAATGAAATATGCAGGCTTGGAGGTTTGTTTTGAAAATACCCTGGTTTTAATATTGGGGAATTTTACTTTACGCTTGTCTCTGGTTGTGGAGGATGAAAACCAGATGGAAGTTATAGAAGCCTGCAACATCCCTCAGGCAACATTTCCTAAATGTCGTACTCAGAGAAATGCTTGGTACACCAGTGGGACAAACCTATACATATGGTAATCAAGAATGCCCACTTGATTATATATTTATTCAGGCATGGTATTTCGGGCTCTGTAATAGCATTATGGTCAACAAAATGGAAGGAAGTGATCACTGTGCTTTCAGGGCAGAGTTCATTTTTGAAATTTGGCAATGAGAATGTGTTATTCCCTTAAAAATGTCCTTTCTAAAGTGTTTGACGACTCATGTTGATGAACAACATCTTGAACTTTGGCACAGTTTCAAATCACACTTTCTTTAAATGTTTGCGGTAAAGACTACAGTGAAATACTGAATTGTACAAGCTGATGATTTCAAATGAGAAACATTGGTTAAAAAGTACAATGCTAATTCCCTAAGAACTGAGACAAAAATCTCAAAAAGCAACCTTGGTATGATTTGCAATGCTGGGTTCTAAAATGAAGTTAAGAGAGATCAGACAAAACAAGCATTGGCATAGCCAATAGGTCTCGCCTTTGGGACCTTATAAGTGTTTTGCCAGAGCCATTGGCTTTGCCAATGTGTTTAAGCTATGTTGTAGAGCAGTGTGGCTGTTGTGCAGCATGTTGAAAAGTTATAATAAAGTGTTATAAGCATTTTTGTTACCTTATATAGAACCTAGTAAACATTATGTACAAACGAACGATCCTATTAAAAAAACAAATAACATATACAATGTCTTCCAGTGTGTCTATCCTGGTGCTGAGGTAATGCTGTGCTGATGCTCAGGTGATGCTGAGTTATACTGACATGGTGCTGACGTGGTGGTGTGCTTGTGCGGAGGTGGTGCTCAGGTAGTGCTCAGTGATGCAGAGGTGGTGCTGAGTGATGCTGAGTTGGTGCTGTGCTAATGCTGAAGTGGTGCTGCATTGGTGCTGAGGTGGTGTTGCGCTGATGCTGTGATGAGGCTGCACTGGTGCTGAGCTGGTACTTTGCTGGTTGCGGTGCACTCATGCGGAGGTGGTGCTGTGCTGATACGGAGGTGGTGCTGTGGTGGTGTTGAGTGATGCTGAGGAAATTCTGCGCTGGTGCTGATGGGGTGCTGAGTGATGCTGTGGCGGCACTGAGTGATGTTGTGCTGGTGCTACGCTGATGCAGAGTTGGCGGTGCTGCACTGGTAGTGAGGTGGTGCTGCACTGGTGCTGTGCTGGTGCTGCGCTGGTGCTCAGATCATGCTGAGTTAAACTGAAGTAGTGCTAAGGTGGTGGTGTGCTTGTGCGGAGGTGGTGCTCAGGTGGTGCTGAGCAATACTGAGGTGTTGTTCAGTGATGCTGAGGTGGTGCTGAACGATGCTTTGGTAATTCTGTGGTGGTGCTCAGGTGGTGCCGAGTGATGCTGAGGTGGTGCTGTGGTGGTGTTGAGTGATAATGAGGAGATGCTGGTGCTGATTGATGCTGTGCTGCTGCTGAGGTGGTGGTGCTGCACTAATGTTGAGGTTGTGCTGTGTTAGTAGTCAGGTGGTGCTGCACTAGTGCTGAGGTAGTGCTGTGCTGGTGCTGAGGTGGTGCTGCGCTGGGGCTGAATAATGTTGAGGTGGTGGTGTGCTGATGGTTGTGGTAGTGCTCAGGTGCTGCTTAGTGACGCTCAGGTGGTGCTGTGGAAGTGGTGCTGAGTGATGCTGACTGGTGCTGAAGTGGTGCTGCTCTGATGCGGACATGGTGCTGAGGTAGTGCTGCACTGATCCATTGGTGTTGCGGTGGTGCTCAGGTGGTGCTAAAGTGGTGCTTTCCTGGTGCTGAGTGATATTGAGGTGGTATTATGCTGGGGTGGTGCTGCTCTGGGCTGAGTGGTGCTGAGGTGGTGCTGTGGTGGTGGTGGTGCTCAGGTGCTGCTGAGTGAAGCTCAGGTGGTGCTGCTGTAGTGGTGATGAGTGACGCTGACTGGTGCAGAAGTGGTTCTGTGCAGATGCTGGGGAGGTGCTGCGATAGTGTTGCACTGATGCTGAGGTGGTGCTGTGTTAATGCTGTGGTGCTAAAATGGTGCTGAGTCAAGCTGAGGTGGTGGTGTTGTGCTGGTCTATGACATTTATTTTCTGAAATTCCATCTGCTTACAGCGTCTTAAACCCTCTGAAGAGGATAAAGTGCAACACGTTCGCAGCCAAATCAATTAAATAAACATACATATAAAGGTGGGCGGGAGCGGGCATCAAGACAAACCTTTTAAATATTGTTTCGTCTTAACATGTGAAGTGCGGCTATTGTTTTGTATTTAAATCCTGCTTCTTTATTCTGCTGTTTGTGATAACAGTGCAGTGCCAGTGCTGTTATAAAGGGAAGAGCACGAACGTGTGCAAACAGCTGTTCAAAACAACAAACCAAAGCAGACAGATAAAGGAGTGCAAGGAAACAAAGAGAAATAAACAAACGAGCAATCATAAAAGTAACAGGGCCAGTCGCCAGCGGCAAGAACCACCCACGGGAAGGAGGGACAAATGTGAGCAAATAGCCACAGAAAGGCAAGGAATTTTTAAAAGCACGCACAAGAACAAATGGCAAGCGAGGGGCATGCTACAAGCCACTCAGATAAGATACATCAGGTCTCCAGAGCGAGACCTAAAAATGACAAATTAATGTAGTAATTCTATCACAAAATGTGTCACATTACCTTAGATAATTTGCATTTTCTTGCCACGTAATTTAGTCCACCCTGCTGCATAATTTGGTCCTCTGCCACATAATTCCAGTGGCACTACCTATATTCCTTTCCTTAACTTTACAGGCAAACCACTGATCAATTTCTGAACAAAAACTGTAAAATAAATGTTTGTTAATCCGGGTTTCATTTGTTTAACACTTTAACTTTCATTCCCTAGTTCAGGTTTTTATGACGGGGCATGATAGAGAGCTCTGGAGTTGAATCGGAAGGCAGTCATCAAAAGTGTTCTGAATACATGCTCATCCAATCCTTGGCCTCTCTGCAGAGCAGTGGTCGAGTATGGTTATTGTGATTGTAGGTGAAAGTTTGTTAAGGAGGAGCGCAATTTTCAAAATATTGACAGGGCAAAAGTAAAAGAAAATGCAGTACTTACAGGTGGGTGGGTGCAGTGTTGGGGGTGGTGAAGAAGATGTAAGGAAGCATATGCAAAGGAGAGTGAGTGGAAAGAAGGTGCTGAAGAGGGAAGGGATGAGGCGTGGGATACACACATGGAGGGTTTCAGAAAGATTTGGAGAGAAAAGGGGCGCTAAGTGTCTAAAGGAGACAGACTGCCGGGGGAGGTGGTGCGAAGGGAAAAACGGGAGTGATTGAGACCCTCCGAAGACCACTGTCGCTTCCACAGACCACTGTCGCTTCCACAGACCACTATCGCTTCCACAGACCTGAGTATTTTTTAATTCAGTCTGTTTTCAGAGTTGAAACATTTTAAATTCTAATTATTCACAGCAAAATCATGGTTATTCATGCATCTTATACAGCTAAAAAGCATTTGCAAAGGCAGTAGTCCTGCCTTGTTTTAGGTGTGTGTCTACTGTTGTATTGTATGTCTGAATGGAATAACAGAAAGCTCACCGCGAAGCACAGAACTACTCGTCGGCTGGTATGCAATGCCAGTTCAGGATTTAAGTTTACTTGTTTTAAGCCACCCCCTTAAATATATAGTTCACACTCCTTGGAAATGATACCGCGTTACACTTCTTAAGCCATGCCCCTTTTAGAACCCCTTTACTTTTTCATCCCATTGAACCCCTGAACATGTTTCCCAGCGCTGGAAGAGACGCATGAGGGTTGCAGAGGACAGCAGGCTGCTGGTTTGTGGGGGTCGGACAGTCATTGGTGAAGGTACAGATGGTAGAGGGGAGGGTGGGATTGTATCTCTGTCCAGGAAGGCCGAGGTTCTTTGGGGGGTCCAGCTCCGGCCAGGAGGGCCATTCACATATGATTTATTTTTTGCCAACAAGATGGCTCTGTGTTTTCAAAGCTCATTCACTGACATGGTCAGGCCAACTCGGACTTTGTGCTTCTGAGGCCAATTACTGTTAAACGGTAATAGTAATTCCTGTCATTCACAGTGCTTAGAAGTGGCAGAAATCATGCATGGGCTGGTATAGTAATACTATTTATTATGCATTGACATATAGTTAACTTGAATGGCAATGATGTCACTAGCTGGTGGTTACAGTGAGAACATGACATACATCCGGCCCTCCTGGCCGGAGCTGGACACCGCTCTTCTGGAGGGCAGACTTGTGCATACCGTCTGTCCCTAGGTGATTGGGTATTACTGGCCCACCCAGACCTCTGGTTCACTGACCGCCGGGTACAGAAGCACTGCAGGGGGACGCACACCCCGCCTGTCCATCAGGAGCTTTGCTGTTGTGTCCTCTTCATCCTGTTTTGGGTTTTGCCTTGGCAGTTTTCATTAAATGTTCATTTTAATGCTAATGTTCAGTGTTCTTGAACGCGCTGATACTTTTGGGACCCTCTAGATGTGCAACTCCGACTGTGCTGAACTCCTCTGTGCTGTCTTTGCATTAACTGTTAATAACAGCCCGGATCCGCCTTTCATCCTCCCTGCCTGGCACAGTTCGAGGCAGGCCCCTATTAGCCGGAGTGAAACCCAGTGCACTTTCAGAAGTCCTTGAAATCCGCCAGGCTGCCGCGTCTCAGATGAAAGTGAAATTCTGCCAGAGAGCTCCGGGACAGCCTGATTTGAATCTGGAGTAGGGAAGCATTCCGTCTGATCAGCTCCCTGCCTCCCCACCCTCCTGAAATTACACCCCTTTATCAGGAGCTTTCACACTCCCGTCGAGGCCGAGGAGATTGCGATCCCACCTAGAAACGCCCCTTAAATTGCTTCAGTTTCACGCCTCAAGCGACGAGGCGTTAAACGCAGCGTTGATAGCTAAAGACAGACTCCTCAGAGAGGTCCAACAATCACAGACACCGTTGGGCCGCTTTTGGATTATCGCGATAATGAGCTGGAGGCGCATTGAAGTCTAGAGAAACTGCTTCAACCCCAAGACTGAGTATAAAATGTGCGCTAGCAGTTCAATGTGCGCGGCTTTTGATAAGTGGGCTAATCTGCCTCTCAGGTGCTAGCGTTGTGTGTCAACATTTAAAACAAGCAACAACTTAAAAAGGTAGGACACGTATATCAAAGTAAAAAGCAAATCACAGCAGTTAGGAAAACGCGGGGGGAACATTTTTTGCAGAGGGGAAACCAGCAGAATAGAAGGTAGGCCGAAAACCAGGCGAGAGAAAGAAGAACGCAGGAGGGGAGCTGTGTAGAAAGGAGGAAGGGAGAGTGAAAGTGAATAATGAACAGGATAAAAGGAGTGGAGATAAAATAACAACAAGCGCAGTCGCGAAAGTGAAAGCGACCGCGCTGAGTTAATTAATAACCTGATCCAGGGAGGAATGCAGCTGGCACAATGGCAAAAGCGAAGGGAAAGCACGTGACCAAGGAAGAATGCATCTGCCAGCCTGCTCGCTCCCGAGACCCCTAGGCCATGGGAGTGAACATTTTAAGAAGAGGTGGGACATGCACCCGCCTTTGGCCAATTGCCTGCTTTCATTTTTTGAAAGCCACACGCAAAGGCCAATTGATGTGAGAACCACACGCACAAGCTTACAGAAAGCTTTCAGAATGTCTGTAGTGATGCCAAGAGGCCCTCTCCTAGAGCAGCGCATGCGCTGCGCTAGGCGAGACCTAAAAAGGAGTTCTTTGACATAATGTGTGTTGGGAACAAGTTGAAGCAATCAAAGAGGAATTTGTAGCTCTAAATAAAGAAAAGAAAATGAGTTAAGATAGGGCTAATTTGGATGAAATGCTTGAGGTTATTTATTCAAAATATACTAAAACATTTTGGAAACTTGTACAGATTGGGACCAAGCAGGACACTTGTACTACCAGGTGCATGGTCCCAGAGAATGTCTGAGTGGCTTACTTGAGTGAAATTTATGAAAACAATAACAGTCTCAGTAGAAGGGAAAGGGCTGTTGTCTTTGACAGTAATGTCACTTAAGAAAATAACATCTTCCTTAAATCTAACAAGGGTGGCAAGCCCCGATAATTTATCAGTTGTTGTTATGAAAAAAAAGAATGGTGGGCAAGCTTTATTTCTTTAGTGTTTCTGACAATAACCAAAACTGGTTACTTTCCAGATAGTTTGAAAGTGGAAATTTTGAAGCCAATCCACAAGAAAAATGATGCCATAGACCCGAAAAATTACAGCTTATTTAGCTTGACGGACATGGGGGTCAAACTGTACTCAAAAGCTGTATTATTATATTTGAAGGACTGGAAACCTATGACTTAATTCCTATTGATTTTCATTCTTCATTTGACTTTGCCAGATCACTGGGTTCCTCTCGTCACTTCCTCCTCACCAAGAACCCCATGCACATCAGGTCAATGGATCTTTGTTGTCAGCTGAGATGTAAAGTCAAATTTCAACATAAATCGTTATCAATTATCATTACTTTAGTTCAGTCAATAATTAAGAATTAAGTTAAGTTAAAGGATTTTACTTTTAAATCTTTTTGTTATTCATTCTTTTATTGATGCATCAGTAAAGGTTAACAATCAATCAATCAATATTTAATAAAAAGAGTCAATTCAGTAAATCAAAATAAAGCATCAATACAATAAATGTAACAAGCGCGTTCCATTAAGAAACGTCCCTCTTCGAAGCTAGGTCAAGATAAATGAGAAAAGGATTAAAAGTGTCAGTTCATATACCTATGAAGAGTTCTGATGAGAGAATCGAGCATAAGCATAAAGCTTTAGCAGAATAAGCTGGAAAGTATCTCAGCTCTTAATAAAAGCAGATCAAGGAATAAACTAAGATTTCTCATAAAGAGATTTCCAGAAAACTCAATACAGCGTCTCCTTTCAGAGTCAGGTAAAAAGCACATCCACCAATTGCTGTATCGGGAGTCCTTCAGAAAGAGTCTGCCCTAATTGAAACTGCCTGACAGAAAAATCCAAAACCAGTCTAGGAACATGCACTAATATAAACACATGTTTTCTATGTTCCAACATTAATATTCTCTATTCATGACTACCAGTAAGATTTCAGCACGCTCCTGGGAACAGGTCTACTCGCCATCTTCTCTCCAGAGTACTATCGTTTTCAACCATGTGTACTTGAATGTTATGGGGACATCCTCTCATGTTTGCAATATCGTCTTCCGTGTCACACATAAGGCATTGAAATGTGACACATAAGCACACTGAAAACATGAAAATGTCACACATGAGTAAACTGAAAACTTGTCAGCTATAAAATCGCAAAAATAAAATAAATAAATCAGTGATCGAACAGTATGCTTTGTGAACTCTTCTGCAATAGGTAACAGCATAAACAAGAACTCTTTTTGTTGATAAATTTTACTTCTACATAAATGAACATTCTTCCTAGAGCTGATTTTCCAGAAGCTTGTCATTCGCTATTTTCCATTCTAAATTTTGAATGTTAGCGTTCTAGGTCTGCCTCTCTACCCAGTTCATTAAGACTTTTGAAGGCATCTTTAACTGGAATTTCGACTCATACCAGGGAGTCCGTGCAGCATCAAATCACTGTAACACACACACAATGGTCAATGTGAAGTTTAAGTATTATGCAGGATGCGTTTTAATTACAATGATGTACTCTTAGTTAAACAGCTTACTTAATCAATGTGAAATATATTGCGATTTTAGGTTAGTGTGAACAAAGATTACTCCTTTTTTAAGATGGCACCCTCGATCACTGCACAGGAAGAACTTGTGGGCCTTTTCAGAGCACAGGCACACTACTTTCAGACAGCTCTGACATGATAAGACTTCCCGAGATATTCACAGTGTGCTGCCTTGCGCATGCAACAAGAATGGCAGTAGAAGCTAAGGTACGGTGCAGAGTATTGACAACCCTTCCGGTGAGAGCATTGGAATAACTCAGCAACCCTAATTCTATTTCAGGACCGGAGGCTCCGATTATGCTTCTCTTCCAGTACTGCAAAAATACAGTGTTTTGTAGTTCCCACTGATCTGTAGGATCTGCACGTTTGTCAGACAACATAAACTTTGGGTGAGGTGCCTAGACTGATTCCAAACACCCCCTCAGGATATGTTGGCCTAGAGACCAGCTAGCGCACAGTGCCACCATAAGTTCCCCTAACCCAACCGGGGAGCGAATAGTTTCTGCCAACCACTGAACATGACAACCCTAACCCCTCAGGGATTGTGGTAACAGATCAGGACCTCTTGCTCAGTCACTTGTGCTCTTTTGTTCACAGAGAAATATACAGAGAATACACACTGGGACGTTTTCAATATATTTATTGAACCAACGTTATTCTTGCATAAAATACATGTGCTGCGATAATCAGTAGACAGAAGCAGATGGAAGTTATTACAAGCACCAAAAGAGTAAATAGCAGATATAGTTCTACCATGGTGCTAAAACAGTGGATATATGCAGGTATATAAAACAAGATAGTAATTAGTTGTACTCCTATTATGTGAACCCTACTTTGTGTGTGTACCTAGAGTGTGTGTAGGTGTAAAGCCAAGAATCCCCCAAGAGACGATCCACCCTATTACCTGGCGGGAGAGAATGTAGGACCCTGTCTTGGTCACGAACTGGACACCCCTCACGGAGATGTCAGACCGCTGCGTGGGGAAGTCTTAGCATGCAGGGACCCTCGTGTTAGTGCCTCCTCTGCTAATCCTATGGGATGCTAATTATTTATAATCAAAAGCATCCTTGCGATGTACGTATAGATTAGCAATGTTATGGATATGTAGATAGCCCTGTCGCCCTGTGGATCAAGATACAATTACATTTGTACATTCGTGCATAAAGGCCTTGTACTTGGTGTTTGAGGCATTGTGATAATGTTTTGTGAAGCCAGATGTGTAAACAAAAGTAGTTTCAGAGAAGCTAATCCAACATTGTCACGCACGTGAATATGTGCAAAAGGTCACAGCACTAATGTTATTGTGAAAAAGAGGACAATGTAAGAAATGAGCAGCTTCGCTACATGGGCCTAAGCCGGGCACATAACACCAACTCCTCATACTAAGGGTCGATATATAAAAGCTATCTAAAAAAGTCAGCAGGCCATAATGAAAACTAAAAAGGTCTAAAACCACTTTTTAAAAGCATCTAAAAGCAAGGTTCCCTTTTAAATATTAACAAAAGCCCTTAAAAGTCATTTATACGGTTTGAACTCCCAGAAAGCCATGGTGCATGGAAAAGCAGAAACACATTTTTTTTGTCCTTTTGTATGAAGAATAGGCCAAATCATTCCCACCACATGGAAGAAGCCAATTGTTTATATGTTTCGAGTGATAGTCGCAACATTGCTGTCGCTGGCAACTACAGACAAAGTTGCCAGAGGCACACATCGAAGCACGTTTATGGAGAAAAGGTGATTCCATCCAGTTCCCACAGCAGCCGCTGAGGGAGGGACTGCATCCTGTAAGTGTTCCGCAGAGCCGGTATCCATTTCACGAGGAGCCAAAGCATCCCAGTGTAGCTCGAAGAATGCATTCAAATGCAATGGAATACGCTGGGGACAACGATACCCATGGGCCTTTAAGGGGTCCATCAGTACTTCAATGTCCCGTGGCGCAACCGATTGTGATCCGAGACATAAATCCAATACGCATTAATGGCTGCAAAGCAGGCAGCGGAATAGACAGTGAAGCCAAACAGGCCTGAAAGACAAGAACCAGTGCTCATTCAGTTCTCGAAGGCAAGGTGTGCCGAAACAGTGTATCAAGCGCTCACAGCAGCACAGCCAGTGCTGTCTCCATTCCGGGTTGACCCTGGGACGTCCATTGCAGAGCGGAAAAATAAAACACAGAATTCCCACCACACGTAGCAGTAAAAGTGGGAGACCTCCAAAACACTTCCCAACACGCAGTGCATGAACGATGGTATAACTCTGAAAATCATCTGAAAGGTGCTAACCAGGCCAGAGCCAATACATAAAAAAAGTGCGCTATTCCCTTCGTGTAAGGCATATTAAAGAAACGGTGGGACAACTCCCCAAAATGCAGTGGGAAGTTGGTATGAAGTAGCATCTGTATCTCAGACGAGGACCTTGCAACCTAGAGATCAAACGTCTATCTGACTGATGTTAAGGCCACATCTTTTTTAAAAAAAGCATGGCTTTCAGTTTGCTCAGAGAATCAAAGCGTATGTTGGAAACATTTATCGAAGGCCATAGCCTTGCCTCCCTAACTCTGCGGGCAGGTGGAAACAGTACTTGTGTGCAACAAGTGACTATGAAATTAACCGTTATGCGTGGTTCCATTCCACAGCAACCTTGATCATTCAGCATCAAATAGCTCCCATTAGAGAGCAGCTTGAAAACCGGATGAATCACAGCAGCCAGAGAACCCTTCAGATAACAGGACAAGTTCACAACTGAAGCACTGCATGCCCCATGAAGTGAAATGTCCTTGCATACTAAGGACCCGCTCAAAGCATACTCACATTCGGAACCACTAAGTAAAACTTCTGTGTCCCCATTCCTGCATCTAAACCTGAATGGTAATTCCCAGTATTCATGCAAATAACCTTCCCCTAGCTCTTCATGTCTGCCTACTTGGTGGTATTGTAGACAATATTGGAACTGGAAAGTTGTGACAGGTAGGTTGACATAACCATGTGGATGGTGTCTCAGCCACGGTGAAAAGTAATTGGTCTAACTTTTCAATGTGCAACATGGTATACTTTGCATCTCTTCATGCCATTAATATCTGTCTTTCAGTCAGCTCATATGCAGAAAACGGACTGGTGCTGTTGATATAATGCCATGGCACGTGGCCAGAACGTAATGTTTGAAGTGCCCAGCTTAATAATGCATTGGACCGTAGTTGTGATTGTTCATGCTGTAAGATGGACATATCTTGTTGTATTATGTCAATTGCAGAAGATACAATGTGGTCCAGTGAATATATCCTGGATGTTAATGTGGTCATACCGTTGTCAATCACAGCCAAAGCCTTTTCAAATATAACCATATCAATCTCGTGCAGTCTCTCCGCAGCTTTCTGTTGAGAAACTTTCCATAGCTTGTTGTAGATTGCATACAAGAAGCGCTTTTGACGTGGGTTCCAGCGACCTAACAAGAAAATCCTGTGATCCATGTCACCAGAAAGAAGGACAAGTGTAGTTTACCTGAGAACGTGTTGAGGTTTTTAGCCAATCAAGGCACAACTTCCCAACACTGTATGATGTCACCACCCGAGTGTTCTGATTGTACATATCGCTAGTCAGGCCTATTTTTTTTACAACCCTTTGGTATTGCCCTGAATCTAGACTGATACCCATTAGTGTCCACAGGCCAAACCAACCATCCCTTCCAATTGGGGTCTGATGAATTGTAAGAACCATTGTGTAACATGGCATCTAATGTATTCTCAACTGTGTTGTGTGAAATGCTGCCAGCCCACAAAACGTGTGAAAGTGCGAATTTGAGGTGTGTTCAAATCCTTCATCTTGGCTATTCCAAGACAGGAAGTTTGTTGCACTGTTTTATTCAGAAAAATAATTTGATGTGGTATGAGGCATGCTTTAAACAAGGCCTCAGTTCCCTGAACCTGACAGACTTTTGTCCCCAGACATATTTTGGGGTCGATTCCGATTCGGGCCGGAAATCTCTCCGACCGAGCCGGACCCGGAGAGATTTCCGACCGAATCGGACCCGTGCAGTCCGACCGAACGAGTACGATGCGTCCGTATGTTATCGGACACGAGTCGGTCGGACTCCCATTGAACTCAATGGGAGCCGGTCGTACAACGCGTACGCGGGCTCCCATTGCCTCAATGGGTGCGAGGCGGACAAGGGCGCCCCTACAGCGAGTACGCCGCGAGCGCTCGCGGCGTACACGCACAGGTAGGGGGACCCTTGGGTCCCCCTGTGTGCGCCTCGCACGGGTACGCGTACAGGGGGTCCGACACGGACCCCCAAAGTACGGCTCCGACAGCGAGTTCGAGTCGGACGGCGCGAGTCGGTCGGAGCGGTCGAGGTGCGCATCGTACTTACCCGGCCGGAAAACGTCTCCATTGCGCGGTGCGAATCGGGTCCGAGCGAGTCGGTCGGAGCGGTTCGAGTCCGAGCGAGTCGGTCGGAGCAGTCGGGACGCCCGGACGAGTCGGTCGGTGAATTCGCATCGTACTCGCTCGGCCGGACCCGCGTACGGTTCGGTCGGGAAACAGGCTTTCGCATGGCTTTTTTCCCGACCGAATGGTATTGGGTGCGCCTCCGACCGAGATCGGAATCGGCCCCTTTGTGTCCACAGTGTCTTTCCAAAAGTCAAAACCCTGTACAAACACCTGGGAAAGAAAGGAAGTAGAGTATATCAGCTTGGTGTTTGTTATTTTCTTTGCAGGTGTAGGTGCAAGTCTGTTGTAGTAAGAGGCTGGGTCTGATGTGTCAAAACTAGAAAAATAAGAAAACTTTTGTGCAAATGTTTTTGAACTACCTTTCGGTGGTGTTCCCATTTGGTGTAATTATAAGCAGCATGTTGGATACTAGCTTTGTGAAAAAATGGTGATCCTATTGTTAACAGAACATATCACCGTAATTAAATGTACCATCATACAATTCATCAGAAGAAAATACAGCCGATTGTTCTAAATAGCAACTTGTGCACTGTTTCAATGTCCCAATCATCAGAGAAAGTACTAGAGGTGATGATATAATTTAAGGAATTTTTAAACAAATATGGTATTTGTAAAAGTTCAGTAGGACCTTACGCATCATACGATACCCTCTCACACACTATTCCTTCCAGAACTGGAACTGCTGTAATGTTCTCCAGGGACAGGTCCCTTTGTTCACGGTGCTATGATGCATGTGGTCTCAATGCCTAGTTCACAAGTTGTACTGCAGACCTGAGAGATAACGTCCGTTCAGAAGCAGGAAAAAGACAATCACCAAACCAATCCAGATGACCAGAAATAGTAATCCAATTGTAATCTAGAGATGTAACTAAGGAGTAACAAAGTATGTCTTTTACAGCCAAAGATAGAGAGAATGCATTTGTAGCTTGAAAGGAAAAGGCGATGGTATCTCAAGTTCAGTTGAATTCGATGATAAGTCGACATAATCCATGAAGAAGCCAGATGCCGTTTGGTCTATTTTTGGCAGCTCAGCAGGTTTTGAATAACTGGAAGATGGCTCAATCTGTGGCATATTCACGTAGACGTCGTGAATTTTTCGAATTGAAATTGTGTTTCTGTACTGGTTGACTGTACAGTTGTAGTTGTTTCAACAGGAAGGTGAAATACTTCATTGTTGTTTACTGTTTCTCGTTGGAGAGGGGAATCTTCTTTAGTTATTAGAGCTTCTATCTGAACTTCCTGAATGGTAATGAGAGGAGTGTGGCGGCTACCCAGGAGCCCACACGGCCTACTGTTGAGAATCGGCCACATAGTGTGATTTTAGCAGATCAATGGGGACAAACCTTTAGTCTTGTCAACCGGCAAGGGGTGGAAGAAGTACAATTCTGGTACCTTCGACAGCAAGGACAGGTACATGCGCTCTGTAAGATGGCCCAAAATCTTTGTTGTTGACATTTTTTCCCCTGCCTAGATCCCCAACCTTAGGGACCCAGCCAGGTCTTGCCGGAACCACTTTCACTTCCCCAGTGGCGGAGCGTTTTACTTGGACGTTGCTTTATGCACCCCGGAATTAATTTAGTACCTGTGAAACAGCCAAACGTTCATTGATGTCAAATGGTGTTTCCGCCACCACTGAGCTGACATTATCGAGGTCTGGGACCCACACTCTCACCTCAAACAGGATTTCGTATGGAGTACGACCACCCAGGGATTTTCTTGGCATGTTTTTGAGTGCCCTCTGAACCCCATATAAGTGATTGACCCAACTGCGACCCGAGCCTAATACCCTTGCTGTTAAGGACTGCTTTAAGTCACGTTTTTCCTTTCAACTATCGAATTTTCCTGGGGATAGGGGAAAGAGTGACGCACGGTCACACCCAAACTTCACATGGCTTCTTTGTAAGCCCGAGAGCTAAATGGCGGACCCTGGTCGAAATATATTGTGCCAATTGCATATGTCTCTATGAAGACTCACAAATCCTTTATAACAGTTCGGGCGTCAGCCGACCTCATTGGCCAAACCCACAGGAATCTGGTGCATGAATTCACTACCACTAAGATGTACTTGTAAGCCCCATCTGAGTGTAAAGGGCTGCAGTGATCCAAACAACACCGGACCTGCCTACTTGAACTACTGCCTCTCGTTCCACGCACCCCAAAGATCCCTCCGTTCAGCCCAGCTCTCCCTTGCTATGGTGCCACGCATTGAGAAATCCAGAACAGGTGGTCTTTCCTTCTCCTTCCTCGCGGCCAAGGCATGGAACACCCTCCCTCTCCACCTCCGACAGACTCCTACATTCTCAAGTTCATGAAGGACCTCAAGGACCTCAAGACCTGGCTCTTTGAAGAATCGACGTGAACATCCGGGAGCTGCCCCCCCCCCCCGATCAGCGACTTGAGACCCTTTCAGGTGAGTAGTTGCGTTTAACAAACCTTGATTGATTGATTGAAATAGATAACTGCCAGTGGCTTGTCTGAAATCAATAGAGGTGTCTGTGGAGTACGTGCTATGGTAGAACCCTTCATCTGCTGGCAGCTGTCTATCAGGATCCCTTGAAGGACTCCTGCCAATCGCATAATAAAAGCCAGCATCCTAAGTGGTAAACCTTACGGGAAACACTTGAACTTAATCAAAGGAGAAAACTGGAGGTTGAGCTGGCAGCACTGGAAATTCAAGATGTCTGTCAACTCACCCCCTTCTGCATCGCACTAGTTGTTTTATTCCAATCACGATTGGAATGTGAAGCGCCCGCTGATTCTCAAACGCGCACTTCACCTGACAGAAATCCTAAGGAGGGAGCTCTTCACCAGTTCTCTGTCGTGTTAGTCAGAAGAGGATAGTGGCGTCGGACATAGTCGTTTTATTTTCCTTCGGTCACTCACTTCACTTTCAAATACTTTATTTAGACAATCAAGTCTATCAAAGTGCAAAAGTGCCAAGAAAGTTAAAATACTAATCAATACCTCTTTTTTTACAGAAATGTTGATGATTGGTCACAAAAGAACACCCAAAAACAGTCTTCATACAGGTTCCATCATCGGAGGTGCATTAGTAATTTAAAAATACATTTCAATACACTGATTGTCACTCACTTTAAGAATACAAGTGGTGCAAAATATGCAAACGTTGGGCCCTATAAAAACTGTATAATTCTATCCACGCAACTGTAAAAAATCTGTGCTTTCAGTAAAAAGCGATATATATCTCACATGATTCTCAGCTGTGTGAGAGATTATCTTTGGGGCTAGGGCGGTTCAAGATTAGACTACTGCTCTTTTAAGGATCTGACTTGTTTCTTAGCAGCTTGTCTGTGATATCCAGAGATTTTATGAGTTTGGTAATCGCCTGCGGCTGTGCACTGTTCATTAAGTGGCTAACGACAGATAATAATGTCTGTGACTCCTCATTAGTCAACAGCTACCAAAGGAGTCTTCTATGGTTTTCAAGGAGGATCGGGCATAAGCAGAGCAGATGGTTTATCGATTCCTCAAATAGACCACATAGTCGGCATGTTTTAGACACGGTTTTCGCTGTCCATGGCGGTAGTAGGTCTAGTGACAAGAAGGTACCCATCCGGAGCTGCAGGTATTTCGTTTTATAGTAGGGCGAGAATGGTTCCATAATATATTTTTGTGGACCTTTTCCATTCGGTCACTCATTTTAGGAAGAACATTCTTTTGAGGTCATTTGCTCAGCGCATGCTAACTGGCATTAGGGAAAAAGAGTCTTGTTCTCTGAGCAAGTCGGCTTTTCCCGAGGTTGCGAGCCAGCGTATACTAATAGTGTCTCCTCTGGGCTTCCCAACTAAAGAGAGAAAAGCAAAGAGAGCTGTAAATAACTATTACCAGCCAAACGCGTAGTCGTGTTCGGGCTGGTTTTTGGAAGGTCAAAGCACTTAATAAATTCCGGAACTAATTTAGCCAAGTGAATAATATTTGCTAGTGCTAATAAATATGTGAGGCAATTAATAAATAAGAGAGTATTCTTTCTAACAAGAAAAGCTACCTCTATTAAATCAAAGTCATTGTTTAACCTGAAATTAGTTAACTGAACTAGAAGAAAAGAATTAAAAAATCAAGAAGAATAGTACAAACAATTTACCTGAGAGCAGAACGGGCTCTTCTTGAAGAAACAGCTGATCCAGTCTCCTGATCGTTTCCAGACACGCAAGTACTTCCTCTGAAAGGAAAAGCATAAGAGTTAATGCATGAAAATGTATATTACCAGTTTACAATAGAGGATAGAATACACACACTCTACAAGAAATATAGAAGAGGAGCATTGGCCAGGAATTGTTTGTGTATGAGTTAATCAATAGACTGTCAAGTTAACTTACACTAGTATTAACATTAATAGACGGTGGGCTATCAAGAGTAAAACCTCTTGTTGTATTTTTGCAGTCCCTAACATACCACGGGAAGGGTCAGAACATATACTTAAAACTGAAAAAATAGCCAGAAAAATGAAGAGACCTTCTTGAAGTGGAACCATAATTGATTGGCTGTCTCTTCTTTTCTCCTAATCCCCTTTCCCCCTTAGTACACACCTGTATGGGGAATATTAAAACAACCTAGCAGAGGTGTTCTGAGAGAGCCATTAGGAACTAACGTTGTTCAGCTTCGCGGCAATTCTGCCAATTGACCATAGTGCCCTGACAATGTCACATTTAAGGACGAAGTTCTTGGTCTGTTTGGTTAGACCAGGCCACCAATAGCGCTGTTTCAATAATGAAATTGTAGCAGTAACCCCTGTATGTGCTGAACCCAGACCCTCATGTGCAGCTAGTATTAACCCCAATCTGCCGTCAGTGTTTGGTAAAACTCTGTCCCACACTCCTGGAATCTGAGCATACAGAATGCTTTGTGCATCTAACTTGTACTTGAGTGGAAAGCCTTTCTGCAGGTGTGTGTCATTGCGAGCACCATTGACAGTGGCCATAATGTCTCTGTCTTATCTTGTACTAGAACGAGTGATTGCAGCAATGGCAGCAGTGCGAACTGTTGCCTTAGCGGCTTCATCAGCCATGGAATTCCCTGCAACATGAACGCCAACACGTTGATGACTCAATGTGTGGATAACATGAGCCTGTGGTAAGCATTCTTTTAGCTTCGCCATCTGTTTCCAAAGCAGCTAGTGCTTGATTGTGCAATCCTTGGAATTTCAAAATCCATTCTGGCCCCAATAGTGGAGGTATTCATTATAGGACTGAAAACAGTAATACGAATCACACACTATAATTGTGGGGAATCCATGATCCATATTTTGTAGTGCCAGTATCAGGGCTTTGAGTTCTGCAAGCTGCACTGTACAGTACCCCAAGGACTGCATGTGTGTTTTTTCAGGACAGCACTTTCCATCATGCATACGCCCCTTTACGATTGTGCATGCCACAGAATATTGGTGTCTGGTCCCTACAGCAGACTGAGCAGACCCATCAGTGTAGATAATGTAATCATATCGATCAAGAGGCATTATTTCATTCAGCAGAGGATATTCTTGTTCATACTGCAAAAATGCTTGTGTTTGTATGTAGATTCAAATCTGTAGTCTACATCTGTTGCAGTGAGAGAGTTAGCCCATTTAATCTATCATGGACGTAATGCTTTGGCATTTGGAGCGCTCACTTTGGTAACGGCCGCTAAGGTCGGTACCGGGTTTACCACAAATATGCATTTTCCCTGTGCTAGTGCTCGCTCTCACTACAGCGGTCTGTACTGTTGTGAGTATTTTCTCAGTAGGTGCAAAACGCATTTCAGTGTTTGTGTACAAATGTGATTTGTAAACTATAGGTACTGTATCACCTTCGTTGATGTATGTATACGCAGCAACTACGGGGATCACCAGGTTGGTTATGTTTACACATGTGTGCAAATGTTTTGAAGCTATCATGTCAGCTTGTACAGAACGTAAAATGTTTGTATGTTCCTGTGTCCAATGGTTGATTGAAAAATCAGGTCTGATTAAATCGTAGAACATTTTTACTCATTCTGGGTAATCCAAAACGTATGTTCTGCCTAAATTTTAAAGTCCTACAATGGATTGTAGTCTTTTCAGAGTCGTTAGTACTATACCAGGATACCTTTGCTCATCATGCGTGTCCTTATAAGTGACAGGTCGTGCGTGTCCTTAAAAGTGACAGTTCGTGCACAAAAAATATGTGGACATGATGTATGTGTGACAGCCCTAACCGGAGCTGAGCTGGGGGTGTGGCACTGGGTTTGTGTCAGAGTGTGAGCATGTGTTGAAGGCTGTGTTAGGTTAGCAGTGTATTTAGGGTTATGTAAAAAAACGTGTCCCTAAATGTGTGCGCAAAAAGGGCCTTTGTGTAAGAGGGAAATGCCTGGGCATGTTTTAAAAACGGTGTCTGCAGTGCTGTGACAGATGTTGCCTGGGCAAGCTGAGCTGAAGCTGTGAATGAGCAGGCAGGCCCCAAGTTCCCCAACCCCCACGTCAGCCAGGGTTTCTAACACCGTGGTTTGCTGCGCAGAGGTGTTTTTTTTTAAAGTGTCTTTCTTTAGAAACAGCTGTGGCAATTTGAATTGCGTCTCCGCCAGAGCTGGTGGCAGAAAACTAACCGTTATGGGTCTGAAAAGGGGTGGGGTGCAGCTGTAAAATGTTAGAGGGGGAAGCCCTTGTAAGCATCACAAGTCACGACATAAAATCACAAGGACAAAAGGCCAGTTTCCCAGGCAGGGCTCTGGCATGTAGGTGTCAAAGTGATAAAGTGACAACAGTCCTGAGCAGAGCAGGGCTGAAGTTTGGGGACATGACGAATGACCAGTCCCAAACTTCCCAGGGCAGTTCTGAAAAATAGGATGATACAAGTCCTGTTATAAAATAACAAACCAATGCCCACCAGAAGGGTGTGAGAAGTGAAAAAAACCAAGCCGTGTGTAGAGCCAGAGCTTCCCATGAGAAACACGGTAACATATGACCTGTTATAAATCAGACAGCCACTTACACATAGGACAATGCTGGGAAGCCAAAAACTCAAAACCTTGAAACTGATCCCCAGATTCCCACGCAGGGGCTTGGTATGATTAGCAGATGTCAAATGCTAAAGGTACACAGGACCAGAGCAGGGCTGCGAAGGGAAAAAACTAAACAGCGCAGTCCCAAACTTCCCATGAGCCTCAAATGGTATAGCACACTAGGGTGTTATAAAAATGTCACCCACAGCAAGCACGGTACTGGTCATTCGTCATGTCCCCAAACTTCAGCCGGAGCCATCCCTCCCAGGAGATGGGTTCAAGCAGCTTTTACGCAGCTCTTCCCAAGACAGGGGCTCTGGCAAGGTTAGCAGATGGCAAATGATAAAGGTGTATCTAACAAACAAGGCGACGTTCTGAAAAGGGGTCCTCCAATGACCACACACTACCTGGTTTTAAACCCTACCCACCCTAAAGGGTGAGGGGCTTCTAATTAGCATGCCTGGACAAGTATAAAAAGCATACTCTAGGTTCCAGCACAAACAGACATTCAAAAGCCCATTTGGAACTGTGTATTGGGGATTTGCAGTGGTCCAGGCCCAGCCCAGGAATTTAAAGGGACTAATGGAGCAGAGCAACTTCTCACAGATTGATGCGGCATGCTACACGCTAATGGAGGTAAATAAATAGGGGGGCGGTGATGTGTTGTAGGCTTAAGTATTTATGGGCTTATTTAAAGTATTGGCGGAGAATGCATTTAAGGTGAACATGGGAATTTTTAAATGGTACTTAGCGCTATGTAGGATGGTGTTCATGCTGTTTTAATGAATGTTTAAAGAGTTGTGGTCTGCTGATTAAGGTGAATAATGTTGGATGTGTTGAGGAGAAATGCAGTTGTCATTTTAAGTTTTAAAACGGCGCAAAGCGCGTGTATTTAAGGTGAACAATGTTGTAGTTTTAAAAAAGATTCCTAGCGCTGTGTAGGATTGTGTTCACGATGTTTTAATTAATGCTTAATGCGGGGGTGGTAGGATGCTTAATGTGAATATTTTTAGAGGCATGGGGGTGGAATAATGTTGTAGTTTTAAATGTTACTTAATACAATTTGGGTTTGCATTTAATGTGAATACTGGTGGGTGTTTGGGGGTGACACCTAGGGGTTGTCTTAAAGTTTTAAAGGGGGGGCTTAAAGCATTGCGGGCGCGTATTTAACGTGAATAATGCGAGGGGTTTTGGCTGTGGCACAGAGTTGTAACCTTAAGATTATGCAGTTTATAGAAACAAAATTTCAATGATGTGTGCAGGCATTTAAAGTGAATGCGATTGTTGGTTTAGGGGTCAGCGTAGAGGTTGCAGAGGTGTGTATTTAAGCTGCATAATGCAGAGGCCTTAGTAGGGTGCATGCAGGGGTAACCATATATTTTACAACCCCTAGAAACATTTTACAGGGTATGTGTGGTACTGTAAGGTTGTCAGCGCACACCTAAATAATATACAATGTTTACAAATCAAAATAAATAAATAATTCAGTTTTGTACTCACCATGATGTGTCCTTTGTGGGGTATCCTGTTGTGGTGGGTTCTTTGGCTAGCTCTATGCCCTGAGGAACGCAGGGGTGCTGGGGTTTCATTATGGTATAGGCATGACGTCTGGGGTCGTTGTCCAAGGCATGGTGGGATTGCGACGCTGTGTGGCATGGTCAGGCGTGGGGTTGGAGTCACCGGGGCCCCAGAGTTAACCCTGTAACCCCAGATCCCTCTGAGGGCCAGGTGGGGCTCTGGGGACGACGGAGGCATGGGCCATTGTGGGGTCCCAGGCCCTGAAGTAGGTGCTTACGACCACTGGATTCAAGCTAGCCTGGCGATGAAGGGTGATGCCCTGAAGCCGGTCCCAGGATGCTTGTTTCCGGTCCAGGGAGGACCTGGCTTGGCAGTTCGGGCTGGACTGTTCCCACAAGGAACAGGGTCAAGACTGATTTGCATATGGCTGGGTCCAAACTGGGGTGGTGTGGTGAGCAAAAGAATGATGGATTTAACCCAGATCCTTGTGACTGGGGGTGAATGTTTGCATTGTCCAGCATTCCGTCCATCAATTGTTTCTTTTGCATTTGTCGCCCTAAGTGGGAAGGGTATGCCCAGACGTGGGTCCCGTGCTCACTACACCACTGGATTCAAGCTAGCCTGGCTGATGAAGGGTGATGTCCTGAAACCGGTCCCAGGATGCTTGTTTCCGGTCCAGGGAGGACCTGGCTTGGCAGTTCGGGCTGGACTGTTCCCACAAGGAACAGGGTCAAGACTGATTTGCATATGGCTGGGTCCAAACTGGGGTGGTGTGGTGAGCAAAAGAATGATGGATTTAACCCAGATCCTTGTGACTGGGGGTGAATGTTTGCATTGTCCAGCATTCCGTCCATCAATTGTTTCTTTTGCACTTTAATTAGTGGACAGCATATACCAGGCCAACTTCTCACAGCAATCATCGATAAAAAAGGTTTTCCACCCTAGAGTTTTTGTCGGGACCGGTCGTGGCAAAGGGCACTTGACCGGCTGCTTTTACACACAAGGCCCTCCAAGGGGCGGCAAGAAAGCCACAGACTCAGGCAGGCAGGAGTTTTTCCAATCCCTGAGAGGCTACAGAGGCCAAGGAGGCAGAGGAGCAGCCAGAGGCCAGCCCTTGGCCACATCAGGTGAGCCTTTCTCCTTTTCACCATCTCAAGGTGGGTAGCAGGTTGGCGGTTTTCGAGCACAATTGGATGTCCATTACCTCAGACGCTTGGGTACTTCAAACCATCAGAGGTTTCCATACAGAGTTCTACGGCACACCCATTCAGGACGCCCGACCCAGGCCACTAGTTTTCGCACAGGACCAAGCCTCGCTAATAGACAAGGAGGTGGCGGACCTGCTGCGAAAAGGCGCAATTGTGCCTTCCCATCTACACCCCAGAGGTTTTCTCAGCAACATTTTTCTCGTAGACAAGACGGACGAAGGGCAGCGGCCAGTAATAAACCTAAAAGAGTTCAAACCAGTGGCTGGTCTACCGCCACTTCAAGATGGAGGGAATCCATCTTTTGCGGGACCTCCTGCAGCCCAACGATAAGATGGTCTGTTTGGACTTGAAGGATGCGTACTTAGTGGTACCCATCTTCCCCTCGCACAGGCGCTTCCTACAGTTTCAATGGAGAAAGCAGGTTTACAAGTTTTCATCTCTTCCCTTCGGCCTCTCATCGGCCCCGTGGTTCAGGCGATCTTCCCCGGGCCGTTCCATTACAGAGCATTACAACGTCTGAAGGCCTCTCTCCTCCGCAAGGGCCATCAATACTCGGACCAGGTCCCTATTACAGAGGAGGTCCGCATGGAAATGAGATGGTGGCTAGACCACATGGAAGCCTGGAACGGCAGAGCCATCTTTGGCTGCGATCCAGACTTGGTAATAGAGTCGGACGCCAGCAAATTGGGCTGGGGAGCCCGTTGCGGGGACTCCTTTACAGGAGGAAAGTGGTCTGCCGAAGAAGGTCAGCTCCACATCAATCGTCTAGAATTGATGGTGGGCTCCTTCACGATCCAGTGCTGGATGAAGGACAAGGTGTCCTGCAGTGTGCTCTTGAAAATGGACAATATCTCGGCTGTCCGTTACATCAATCACCTAGGAGGTACGAAGTCCAAAGCACTAGCAGATCTGGCCAAGGACCTTTGGACGTTTTGCCTTTCCAACAACATCTCGGTAAAGGCGGAATACCTCCCGGGAGCCTCCAACGTGCTCCAGGAGTTGGTCGGACATGAGTTCGTGGCAGCTACACCCACAGACATTTTAGAGACTGCACAGCAAGTGGGGCCCGTTTTCAGTAGATCTCTTTGCGTCCAGGTTGGACCACCAGCTACCGAAATTCTTCAGCTGGAAGCCAGAACCTCTAGCGGCCGCGATGGACGCTTTTCTCCGGAACTGGTCCACGGAGGCTGGATATGCCTTTCCCCCGTTTGCGATGATAATGAGACTCACGACGCATATCCGTAGACAGCAAGCGAAGGTGGTGTTGATTACACCGTATTGGAGGTCCCAAGTGTGGTTTCCAGTTCTTCTGGAACTTTCCTGGGATTCTCCAATCCATCTACCCCGCGATCCTCTCCTTCTGAGGGATCCCCGAGGCAATCCCCACCCTCTAGTCCAACAAGGGAGAATGCCGCTAGTGGCCTGGCGGATTTCAGGCATCGCTGGAGAGCCTCTGGCCTTTCGAATGAGGTTCAAAAGCTGCCGGGAGCAGCATGGGCGGACAGCACAAATAAACGATATAGATCAGCTTGGTCCAGATGGGTCAGTTGGTGTGTTCGGAATGATCAGGATCCCTTGGGGTGCGAAGTGGTAGCCGTTATGAACTTCTTGGTGTCATTAGCGGTCCAGGGACTGGCATACCGCACATTTAACTCCTACAGGTCTGCGATTTTGGCAGGCCATACGCCAGTCCAGGGTAGGCCAGTCGGGGAACACCCAATGGTCTGTAAGTTGATGAGAGGTATCCGCCTCACGCTCCCTCCAGAACCCAGATATTCGTCGCTTTGGGACGTTAATAAGGTGTTGCATCTGTTCCAATCTTGGCAACCCAATAAGTACTTGTCCCGTGAAGAGCTTTCGGCGAAGCTGGTGATGCTTTTGTGCCTGATTTCTTGCCAAAGAGTGTCGGACGTTAGGTCACTGGACATTTCAGGACGGGTTTTCACTCCGCAGGGAGTTACGTTCCATATTGTTCGCAGGATTAAGTCAGACTCCAGAGTGGTATCATATCCGGCTTTTGATAACTCACCTAAGCTGTGCGTGGTCCGATGCCTCAAAGAGTATGAGAGTATGACGGAGGAGGCTCGCCCCCCTGGGGAGCGCCAATTGTTGATTTCCTTAAGGAAGCCCTTCAAAGCGGTTACGCCACCAACTATAGCCCATTGGATCCGATGGGTAATGCAGGAAGCAGGCATAAATGTCTCACAGTTTGGCGCCCATTCGGTGCGAGGAGCCATGGCTTCAAAAGCTTTATCCCTGGGAGCCAGGTTGGAAGACATTTTGAACACTGCAGACTGGTCGTCAGACTCGATGTTCAAGAGATTCTACTTTAAACCAGTCGTGGACATGGCGTCGCTGGTGGTGGATAAGCTTTGAACGAGCATAATCCTCGCCTCCGGTCCTGACATAGAATGAAAAATGTCCTAATAAGCATGACGGAAAGTTTCAATTTTATTAAGGACACGGAGACGAGGATTATTCCCGCCCAGGGCTCCGAGGGGTCCACTTCCCACCCGATATTGTTAAAAGAGTGCACCTGCCAGAGTGGAAACCTGCTGTATGGTATAAGTATATGCTTTAAGTTGGTTTTCAATGTAATCAAGGAAGGCAGAGTCTGTCACTGTTCATATTGAGATGTTTTCGCACTATGTTTAAAGAATAAGTAAAGAATGTTTTTGATTGTATTGAGATCAGAATCATGGGTTTGTCGTTGACCTCTTCCAGGTTCCGAAGGTTCCAAAAATGACTGACAAGACGCGAGGATTCAGTGTTCGCAGTCAAGTAAGAGGAGTTGGCACAGGAAGCACACGCCCTCGGGGATAATGGAGACCGTCTATTGGTGGACTGTGCATGACCTTGCTGAGGCACTATGGGAGTGCTAGTTTTTTGTTATAAAGTTAAAAGTTAAAGACTGCTGGAAGGAGGAATAAAGAAAGCATAATCCTCGCCTCCGTGTCCTTAATAGAATTGAAACGTTCCGTCATGCTTACTAGAAAATTTTTCATTACCTTCATTAGAGTGCTGAGCCACACCGAATATCAGTCTATTTCAGTTGTTTCAGTTAAACAGGGCAAGCCAACAAAGCAAAACTAACATAAAAATAGTGTTCCATTCCGATTAACATTGTACTTTTTTATAGAGAGTTTCATGTTGATTTAACGCGATATTGAACATAGTGCACTACTTTAGCTCGTGACAGAAATTAACACTTTGTTGTTAAATGGGAGATTTAAGGAAATATTTGTTATGGCGATCACCTGTGAATGTTAAGTCGATCCTCATATTATCCGTGAGCCCACCATTGCATTGGACTACTCCAAGTGACATCATCTGCAATAGAAAACAAACATTGTCAAAGCCAATAGGTCTCAGCAATCCGAGGGTTATTGGTGTTGTCAATGTCAATATCTTTTAGAGACCTCGCACGCGCTGTCTACAGTCAAGACCTAAAAACAAGCATTTGCAATGCAATAGGTCTTGCATTTATGAGAGTTTAAGCTATTGTCATTTACAATGGCAATAGCTCAAACTCTTGTAAATGCGAGACCTATTTCACTTCAAAGAAGCGGCTTCCATTGTCTGGGGCTACTTGGAAGTGAAGGTGCGCATGGCGAGGAAAGCACATCATGCCTGCAGTAGGAGAAACTCATTAAAGAAAATAGTGCTTACAGACTAAATAAGACATACTGTGTAACAACAGAAGTAAAAAGCCAAGCCCTCATGGGAGGTTACAAATGCAGACAAGGCGGTACCAAGGAGGGACAAACAAGCCTAATAACGACTCAGAAGCCAGCGTTTACAAAGGACAATGAGACAAGCCAATTAAAAATATGGACAGAGAGTGAGAAGGGCTTCAAAGCCATACTCCACTACTGCATGCCTCACAGCAGCACATGTGCTGCGCAGGCTCAACCTAATAAGGTATAGTTCCTTGTTTACTGCTACTTCATACTAAATTCTTGCTACAATGCTCGAGGCTTATTCAGTGTGGTTTTCTTTGCATTAAGGAAATCCTAGTCCTGTATTTATATTAGTAAACGAAGACTACAAGTTTTATATTGTACTGAGGCACAAAAAGAAGCAAATGAAACAAGCATTAATAAATGCATTACGTTTCGCCTAAGTGATTAATAATGAGCTTTTTTTTATTTAAGTTGTACCTTGCTGAGTAGTTGTACAATATAAGTTACAGAAAGCCTGTTTAAGTGTAAAACATAGCAATAATCGGAGTTTAATGAGGTGCCTAGAGCTTTTGGCCTGGTGCCACTACACCTGCTGCACCATTGAAATCATGACCCTAGTGCCTGCTAGATAACTGCACTTATGACTGCCTATTTAGCAGTAAAATTTAGCATAATTTGTGTTTAGTGGGGGTCCCTAGAGTTTTTGACCATGGTGCCACTGCACCTGCTGCACCATTCAAATCAAGCCCCTTTTAACTGCAAGGTAACTGCAATTGTGACTGCCTGTTTGGTAGTAAAATATAGCAATATTTGGTATTTAGAGGAGTGTAGGAAAGTAGAATCTGCTTCTTATGGTTACCCCCACTTTTTGCTGGATATAATGCTGTTTTTGACTAGTCTGACTGGGATCCTGCTAATCAGGTCCCCAGTCTATCTGCTTTCTCCTTAAAACTGTTATGCATGTACTTAGGTACACCCCAGATTGGATACTGGGGTACCCTTGTCAGTCCCTAGTATATGGTACGCATGTACCCAGGGCATAGGTACCCCAGAGGTCTCCCATGGGCTACAGCATGTATTATGGCACCCATGAGAGACCATTCAAAATGGAACTACAGGCCTGCCATTGAAGCCTGTGTAAGTAGGTGCATGCACCACTTACTTAAGATATAGGTTTACTATATCTAAGGGTCACTGCACTTAAAACCTATAAGTCACCCCTTTAGCAGGCCATTACAATCCTGAGGGCAGGGTGCTTGGTTCTAAGTGAGAGGGTGCCCCTGCATGAGCAGGACACCCCTGCAGCCTACGGAGTCCATTCTCCCGGGTTGTCAGTGAAGCAGCCATATACTATATATAGAGGGGCAATATGCGACTGCATAATGACCATGTCAAAAACGGCTGCAACCAACCCTATCGTATTTGGTGTCAAACATGTTGGAATCATACCCCCACACCGGTTTGGATGTATGATTCCACCCACCAGGAATGCCCTTCATGGGGCCCTCGGTGTTCCCGGTACCAGCCTTCTAGCTCCGGACAGCACAAAATGGTTGCTGCCGACCAGAGACACATTTCTGCCCTCCTGCTGCTGAGCCAAGCTCGAGCAGGGGAAGGCAGAACAATAGGCATCCTGTCACAGGGAGGTGTGACCACCTCCCAGACAGGATTTAGTGTATTAGGGCTGGGTGGGTGCGCTGGCCAGCGCCTGAAAACTTGCAGGAGGGGCACATTTGGTGTCCCTGTGCATAGTCCAGTTCAAACCAGTCCTGGGAGCCATTGGCTCCTGCTTTGGCACGAATCTGGACAAAGGACATGGGAGTGACCTCCCCCCTGTCCAGACCTTTCCCTGGGAGGGTCCCCTGAATCTTCCCAACCCTCTCCCGTGGGTACTTAAGGGCTTACCTGGCTGTAGGACCTTAGATTCGTCGTTGACAAGATTCAGAACTGAAACCACTGCACTTCGACCGTCTGGGCTTGACTTCGTCTCCCTCTCAGTCTGCGGCATCGTCTGTGCCTGTGCACGTTACAGGATCCATGCAGGACCTGTGGAGCATCCAAGACACCTGAAGATAATCTCCTTTGAAGTGAAAGAGTCACTCCCCTGCATTCACAGGCACCGCAACACTGCTGACCAGTCTGCTGATCCCTAGCTCCCACGAACTCCGAAAGTCTCAGCAATACAGGAGGTGGGTTTCTACATGCCTCGAGGTCCAAGCTTCCCTCTCACCGAGTTTGAGGTCAGAATCCCTCGTGGGGGCTGCAATACCTGAACCCCTGTGCAATGCGTACTTTTGCAAGTGCATGTGCTTGTTGGCAATCCTGTGTGTGACAAGTGCATTGGGCACCAAGTAGCCATAACCTCTGGCAACCTTTCATGCAAAGATCTTCAACCACCTCGCACCGTGTGCCCCGTGGCCTGTTGTTTTGTGAAGCAGCCTGAGGTCCTCTTGCGACTCCTGTGACTCCGGCCTATGGGTCCAATTGAGGGTCATCTTTAATTTCCTTGGGCTTTCCTGATTGCTTGGGGCCTGCCCTGACTCCGCTGCTTGTGGTGAGTCTCCTGGACCTTGCTGGTCTGAACCGTGCACTTCCTTGACTTCCTGCGTGGGTTGCTTTTGCCAAGGCTTGTTGGTGCCACCGCCGGACACCGACCCCTCAGCATTCAACAACCTTCGTGGGACAGCTCGCATCTGGCTCCTGGTCATCCTCAACGTCGCCTTGTCGTGTAGTTCCTATAGTACCCATGCAGGACCTGCGCGTTTGGATAACATAAACTGTGGGCTTGGTGGCAGACTGGCTCTGTGCACCCCCACCGCGTATGTTAGCCTGTTTTGCATTAGCTAGCTCACAGTGCCACTAGAATCTCCTCTTATCGGGGAGAGATTAGTTTCTGGCAACCTTAGATCATGACAACCCTGATCCCTCAGAATCGTGGAAACAATGTACTACTTTTCGCTCAGTCACTCGTGCTTACTTATTCGGTTTGTCTCAGAGAGTTACACAGAATAAACAGTCTGGGCGTTTCAATAAGTATTTATTGAACAGTTGTTATTCTAGTGTAGAATATATGTGCTGCAGCAACCAGCAGACAGTAGCAGAGATATATTATCAGCAGTACGATAAAAGTGAAAGGATAGTACAGTTCTACCATATTGCAATAATAATGGTTACATACATGAATATATAAAATGCATTATAAAAGTGCACATACTCCTACGATGCCTAACTAGATGTACCCAAGTGTAACTAGCATGTGTGTAGGTCTGAAAGCCTAAGAGCCAAGAATCCCTCTAGGATTTAGTCGAACCCCATTACCTGAAGAGAGAGAGTGTGGGACCCCGTCCTGGTCTCGAGTTGGACACTCCGCAAGGGCTGTGTTAGACCGCTGTCAGCTGGAGCGACTGCATGTAGGAGCCTCAGCGTCTCTGGTCAGTGTGTCGGCATGGAAGTCTCGGTTCCCTCTATCTTACCGTGGCAAGATGTGGTGTATTTATACCCTAAAGTGTCTCGTCCCTCAGTAGGGTTTGTATCGGTCTTTGTTAGACATGAGGAAGACGTCAGGGGTGAACTTTGTACATACATATTATGCGGGAGATGTAGCTGGTGAATGCTCATGCATAATTTATTAGTACATTGTAGGCCTGTGTTCGGGAAAAACCCTGCAGTGTTCATACCACAGACTAGATAACGTTCAACCCTCAGAGTTCGTTGTGTACTGTAGGGAACTAATGTAGGTGAAAGATCATGCCTATATTAGGGCATAGGAGATCATGACTATAAAAGGGCATAGACGATTATGACCATAATAGGGCACATACGATTATGACCATAATAGGGCATATACGACTATGACCATATACAGCATATATGAACGTGTCTATATTAGGACCTCTATACGAAACATAACACCCACTCCTCTTTCAAATTGGATGACAATGACCATACTTAAAATCTGGACAATTTAAAAAAAAATCTTAAAAACAGCTAAAAACATGGTTTTAAAAAGACGTTTAAAAAATGTTTAAAAATGTTACAAATCAGCTATTCTTGGTTGCCACTTGAAAAAGTAAATTCTGTCTCACCTATAAAAGTTGTATTACTACAAGCAGAAGAAGGCCATGCTTTCTCAAGTGAAAGTGTCAATTTAGGAAATGTTCCAAATTTTGTTCGGTTATTTATGAAACGAAGTGGAGAAGCCGAATTCTTTCCCAGGACGTGATGAGCCAATTCAAGATTAAGTGTCCTGGCTGGGAGATACAGCATTATCGGTGTTAGCTACTGCAGACGACAAATCCAACGCCTCACAGAGAACGTCAATTGCACATAGATGGAATGTAGCACTGCTGACATCCGGTGCTGCAGCAGCTTGTGTGGCAGTTGTTACCTGGGTGCCTGTGGAGGAGCCACCTAACCCAGCAGGAGCAAATGGCACCTGTGGATTCTCAAGGAATGCATTCATCATGATTGGAAGACGCTAGGGACAACACAGAGGATGGGCCTTTAGGGGGTCCAGCATAGCATCCATGTCCGGAGGCGTATCTGATGGAAACGTTAGACAGAGATCCAATGCGCATTCTTCTCCGCAAAACAGGCATCGAAGGACAGGTAAGATGCAGTCCACCCAGACTGGTCTAAACGATAGAAACCAAGAGGCGTTCAGTTCTCTTAGGCAAGATATACCCAGAAGCTGCACCATGCGTTCACGGTATTTCCGCTCAATGAGTATGTTCGCCATTTCCTCGGTAACTGGGCCGTCCATTGCGTAGCAGTAATATTATAATCAGGACTCCTGCAATTAGGAACAGGATAAGCGGGAGACCTCCAAAGACGCTTCCCAATACGGAGTGTATGAAATTTGGGATTACTCCGAGGACTGTCTGAAAGGTGCTTAATAGTCCTGACCCTATGGTCTTAAATAGGTGTACAATACCGCTCGTATCAGACATATTAAAGATACGACCCACCATTTCTGCAAAATGAAAGGGGCAGTTCGTACGTATAAGCGCCTGTATCTCAGTCGAGGTCCTTGCAACTTGAAGTTCAAAGGTTTCTCGAGCGGAGGTTAAGGGCATGGGTTGCTGCAAAAGCAAGGCCTTCAGTCTGCTCAAAGTATCAAATTGTATAAAGGAAACATTCAACGAAGGCCATAATGGCGCCTCCCTGACTGTGTTCAGTGGCGGAAACAATACTTGCATACAGCAAGAAACCCTGGAGTTAACGGTGACCAGATAGGCGACGCCCGGAAGCATCCCGCAGCAACCTTGATCATTTAGCATCAAGTAACTCCCATTCGAGAGCAGCTGGAAAACCGGCGTGATCATGGCCGCTGGGGTCCCTGACATGTGTCAAGATAAGTTCGCCACCGAACCACTACATGCTCCGTGCAGAGAAATAACCTGACACATGAGAGAACCGCTTAAAGCGCTCTTGCAGTTTGTACCACTCAGCAACACTTCTCGATCTCCACTCCGGCATCGATATCTATATGGTAACTCCCAAGTTTCCTTAATGTATCCCTTACCCATTTTTTCATATCTGCCTGCCTGCCTTTGCTCAAGACAATATTGAAACTGAAACGTAGTGACCGGCAGAGTGATTTGGCCATGAATTAGCCATTCTGTTGATGGTGATTCGGCTACAGTGAATGGTAGCCTTTCCAGTTTCTCAATACGCAGCATTGTATATCTAGCTCCCCTTTGTGCCATTTCTGTCTATCAGTTAGATTGTATTCTGAAAACAGGGACGTGGTGTTTATAAAATGCCAGGGCACATAGCCTGCACGCAAAGATCGTAGCGTCCAGCTTAACATCATAATAGAACGTAACTGAGATTGCCCGTGTTGTAACAAGGCCAAATCTCGTTCTAATATGTCGATTGCCGAAGATACAATGTTGCCTAAGGAGTAAATCTTGGAGGTCAAAGTTGTTAACCCATTATCCACTAAAGCTAATGCCTTCTCTAAGTTAATACGGTCCATTTCCCGTATTCTTTCTGCGGCCTCCTGTTGGGATATTTTCCAGTTTTCATTATAGAAGGCATAAATGCCAGCATATATGAAACGTTTCTGACTTGTTTTCCTTGGGCCTAGCAGGAAATCCCTAAGGTCTACATCAGGTGTGAGTAAAGTTAAGTGATGTTTTACTTCCGTGAGTGTTGAGGTTTCTAGCCAATCAAGGCACAACTTCCCAACACTATTAGATGTCACTACCCCTGGGTGTTGTCTTTGTACATAGCGTGTATCTGGCCTACTGAAACTAAACCCCTCGGTTATACCTAGGAATCTCTGTTGACATGTGTTCGTGTCAACGGGCCAAATCAGCCATACTGTCCAATTGGGATCTGACCTGCTGTACTGGAGGTAATGATATCACTTAAAGAAATTTTAAATACATGTTTAAGCTTTAAAAGTTCAGTCGGACCGAATATATCGAAATCAATCTTGTCCCATACTATACCGTCCGGTATAGGAACTGCTGTGATATTCACTGAAGACAAGTCTCTTGGTTCACGATGTGAAGATTGGTGTGGCTTTAAAATTAAATTAACCTTTTGGGGTGTAGAGCTCTGTTGAAGGTATCGTCCATTAATAAGCATACTAAAAGTTATAATTAAACCTAGCCAGAAGATGAAAAATAGAATCCCAGTGATATTCATAGTTCTATCCAAGGTGACATCAGGTAAGTCTTTTTAAAAAAGTTCAGAAAGTCAATGAGTTTTTGTTTGTGTGATTTTTTGGCTGGCATCGTTTCCGTCTCGCTTGGATCCAGTGAAAACGTATCAAAGTTCATGAAGTAGCCAGAAGCAGTTCGATCAATTGTTGGAATCGCATCGGGATTTGTTGAAATGGATTTTGCTCTTGACGAGGCATGTTGACGTAGACGTCTGTAGGAGGTCTGATTGCAACTTGGTTGTTAAGTTGATTTTCATTTTGAAGTCGAACTTCTTGTTGAAGTGGAACGAGTTCCATAGCATTGTTGCTTAGTCCTTCATTCAGTATAGGTGGCTCTTCAAAAGTGATGAGTCTTTCTGTTTGAACTTCTTGGATTGTAGCGAGAGGAGGGCGTCTGCTACTGTGGAGTCCACGTGGCCTACTGTTTAGTATCGGCCACATAGTGTGGTTTGATTAAGTCGATTGAGACAAATCTTTTCTCCTTTTTCCGGGCAAGAGGCGGCAGAAGTACAGTTCTTGTGCCTTGGATTGCTAGGACCGGTACAGCTGTTCTGTAAGATGGCCCAAATTCTTTCTTGTCTGCAATCTTCTCTCTGACCAGATCCCCGACTTTTGGGATCCAGACAGGTCTTGCCGTTACTGCCTTGACTTCCTCAGTGGCGGTCTGTTTTAAGTGGACGTTGCTTTGTTGTGTCCTGGATTCATTTAGATCCTGTAAAACAGCCAAACGATCATGGATATCAAATTGTTTTTCATCCGCCACTGCGCCTTCACAATCAAGATCAGGTACCCACATTCTTGTCCCAAATAGGACCTCTTAAGGAGTGACACCCCCTAGAGAGCTTCTTGGCTGGTTGTTAATTGCTCTTTGGACCCCATAAAGGTGACTGACCCAACTACCGCCCTTGCCTAATATCCTAGCTGTTAAAGATTGCTTTAAGTCACGGTTTTTCCTCTCCACAACCGAATTTCCCTCAGGATGGTACGGAGAGGAGCACCACAATGCGACGCCCATTCCTTCCATGGCCTCTTTGTATGCCCGAGAGCTAAACGCCAGGCCACGGTCAGAATGTAACGTGCCAACTGTGTATGTGCCGATAAAGACTCGCAAATCTTTTATAACAGTTCGAGCGTCAGCCGAGCGCTGAGGCCAGACCCATAAGAATCTAGAGCAGGAATCCACTGCAACCATGATATATTTCTTGGCCCCATCAGATTGTAGGGGTCCGCAGTGGTCCAAATACACACATGCGAGAGGTTTGTCTGATTTTAACAATGGTGTCTGCGCTGGGCGTGCTACGGTGGAGCCTTTCATCTGCTGGCAGATGTCGCACTTTAAGACACAGTCTTTGGTCTGCTTTGTTAACCCTGGCCACCAGTAGTGCTGTTTCAGTAAAGAAATAGTCGCTGTAACGCCTGTATGCGCAGAGCCCAAACCCTTGTGTGCTGCTAGAATAAAGCCTTGCCTACGATCCATATTTGGTATTACTCTATCCCCCACTCCAGGAATCTGAGCATATAGAATGTTGTGTGCATCTAACTTGTAGGAGTACTTGAGTGGAAATTTTTTAGGTACTGCTGTGCTGCCTTTGCGTGAAGCGATGACAGCCACCAAAATCTCACCGTCTATCCTCGTTTTTGAACGAGTGATTGCAGCTACAGACGCTGTGCGTACAGCCCCCTTTGCGGCTTCATCAGCCAATGAATTCCCTACAACGTGAACGCCATCACGCTGATGACTCAGTGTATGTATCACGTGAGTCCTTGGTAGGTCGTTTTTCAACTCCACTACCTGTTCCCATAGCATTCTATGCTTAATTGTGCCACCTTTCGCATCTTTGAACCCGTTTTGTTCCCAATGATGTAGATATTCATTGTATGACTGTACACAGTAAAATGAATCACACACAATTAGTGTGGGGAATTCGTGATCCGTATTTACAAGTGCCAGTATCAGTGCTTTTAATTCTGCCAACTGAGCGGTGCAGTCTCCTAGAGATTGCGTTTTAGTGCAACTTGGATGGAATTTTCCATCGCGCATGCGACCTTTAACAATTGCACACGCTGCGCTGTAAGCTTGCTTACTCCCTATGGCCGGTTGAGCAGATCCGTCAGTGTAAATAATGTATTCATACTGATCTAGAGGCAAAATCTCATTTGGTAGAGGATATTCTTGTTCGTATTGCAGAAATGCTTGTGCTTTTAAACTTGGATCAAATCTGTATTCAACGTCCGTTGCAGTAAGAGAATTAGCCCATTGTATCCATCTGGGATATAAGGCTTTTGCATTTGGAATGCTAGCTTTTGTAACAGCCTCTAAGGCTGGTACTGGGGTCACGACTATTATGCGCTTTCCCTGAGCCAGAGCTCTTTCTCTTGCTACAGCGGTCTGCACTGCTGTCAGGATTTTTTCTGTTGAAGTGAAACGCATCTCTGCGTTTGTGTACTGGTGTGATTTGTATGCGATTGGTACCGTTTCACCTTCATTGAAGGTTAAGTAAGTGTACCTGCATTGACCCGCTATTACTCGGATCACTAAGTTGCGTACATTTACGCGTCTGTAAGTGTTTTGAAGCTATCATGTCTTCTTGTAGTGAACGTAGGATGTTTGTACGTTCCTGTGTCCATTGTTTGACTGAAAAATCAGGTTTTATTAAGTCTCAGAAAGGTTTTACTCTTTCTGCGTAATCCAAAATGTATGTTCGACCAAAATTTAGGAATCCCAGAATTGATTGCAAATTCTTTAGCGATTTTGGAGGTTGGAGCAGCGCACACTTTTCTAAAAGGTTAGCTGCTAGGCTTTTTCCTTCACTTGACAGCTCATACCCTAAGAACAGGACATTGAGATGGGCAATTTTTGATTTTTTGAAATTAAATTTATAGCTCTCAGAGGCGAATCCCATAATAATGGTGCTCACCCTGGTCAAGTGCCTCAGTAAGTCATCGTCCGTCAGATAAATATCATCCATGTAGGACAATGCTTCTTCATCCAAATTTTGGAGTAACTCTGTTACCCTTGCTGAAAATAACCCCGGGCTATTCTTATACCCTTGGGGGAGTCGACAAAATTGCCGTTGTGACCCTAGCGCTGAGAATGCGGTCAAGTACCTGCTTTCAGGCGCTATATTTTGGCAGAAAAATCCATTTGAGATATCAAGTGTAGTTTTGTATTTTTTACGCACAATGTTATTCATTAATGCAGCACTGTGTTCATTTTGAACTGCAAATGTCTTTGTGCAAGTGTTTAAATGTCTGTAATCAAAAACTAAACGATATGTGTTGTCAGGTTTCATTACGGGAAACAAAGGATTGTTCATAGGTGAAGTGCAATTTTCAATCACCCCCTGGTATTCTAGTTGATCTAGGATCTCCCTGACTTGTTTTTAGGTCTCGCCTACGCAGCGCGCATGCGCTGCATAGGCAAAAAGACCTTTTGCAATCAATTCGGCTTTTCAGCCAAAAACGTGCACGCGTTCCATTGCCTTCAATGGCAACGCGTGCACGTTTGGCGATTCACTTGCGGGAGCGAGCAGCTGGCGCCATATGGTAGCAATTATCGCTCCTGGCGCCGCTCGCTCCCGCAAGGGAATCGCACTCCCCCCACCCCTCCCACTTCTTTAACCCGGAGTACTGTTTCACTTACGCGGCCGCGGCGCGGGGCCGCACTTGTGTTTCAGTGCTTGTTTTTATTGCTTTTAAAAAGTGCGCTCTCGCCATTCGTCCGTGTCAGTACTACACCACTATCACACGCAGCTGGCAGAGATCAAGCTTCGTACCCATGATAGCGGCACCCGCAGCTAGCTACATCACTGACACGAAACCCAGCGACCGAATTAAAACATTTTGAGCGAACGAGAACACGCCGTGCTTACTTCGAAGATCTCGAAATACCTTCGAACACGCCGTGCTTACTTCGAAGATCTCGAAATACCTTCGGGTGAGTTTGCGCTATATAAAATTGCAACAACAGAAAAAATATCCTGCATCACAAGGCTAAGATCAACACAAAGTGTGCACAACCCTACAAACATAGGCTAGGAAACACACACACAGTATGTGCGTGAACACTTTTAGGGATAGTGTGTGCGTTTTAGTGACTGTGGACCCGGGAAACTTGAGTTCTAAACCCGGCATCCCCAGGTTGTTACTACGATTAGAGACTGAAAGTGGAAGGTTGTGTGCAAGCGGCACTGGTGGCCCTCCGCCTCCTCTCACCGTCATGGTGGGGGAGGAGGGATCCTGCCCACCTCCAAATGGCCAATTGTGCACCTAGCGCATCATACTGATTTACAGTTGGCTTCTAGGCACTTTGGGTGTGTGGTGACGAAGTACAGCGGCATTAAAGTCACTCGCGCAGTAGTGTCAAGGTGTCAGAGGGATGAACTCGATTTTAGGGACAGCTCGATAGCAGGGCAGTGGTAGTGCAAGGAAGAGCTGTGTGAGGGGCCGCCCTTTTTAAAGTGAACACGAACACAAAATACTTCAAGGCACGTGTTTTTGCAAATGGCCAATTGTGTACGTAGCGCATCATACTTATTTACAGTTGGCTTCTAGGCACTTCGGGTGTGTGGTGACGAAGTACCTTGGCATTAAAGTCACTTGCGCAGGATCACAGGAGTGTCAAGGTGTCAGAGGGATGAGCCCGAGTTTAGGGACAGCTCGATAGCACGGCAGTGGTAGTGCAAGGAAGAGCTGTGTGAGGGGCCGCCCTTTTTAAAGTGAACATGAGCACAAAATACTTCAAGCCACGTGTTTTTGCAAATGGCCAATTGTGCACGTAGCGCATCATACTGATTTACAGTTGGCTTCTAGGCACTTCGGGTGTGTGGTTACGAAGTACAGCGGCATTAAAGTCACTTGCGCAGGATCACAGGAGTGTCAAGGTGTCCGAGGGATGAACCCGAGCTTAGGGACAGCTCGATACTGACTGGAAAAACATAGTGCGTACGGAGTTACAAAGGAAACTGGCCTCGGCCGGTGCGTCACGGTCCGAACATCCTGCTCAGTTGGTTCATGACCTGAGCTCTGTGCTGTGTGCTTCCAACTGGCAGAATATTTCAAGTCAAAGTACCACGCTGTGCTTTAATGGAGAAGTGGTGAATTCTTAAGCTGAATGCGAGTCTTCCATCGGACATGTCATGTCTATTACCACGGCGCTGCTAACAGTACATCTTGTAATAAGCAAAGCACACACGTGTTGACAATTGTGGTTTGGAGAGGGCTCGCCTTCCAGCACCGTGCAGCAGTTGTGCTGTTTATCCCGCAAGGCCTGGCTGATGCCGGCATGCACTTTCTAACTGAGATGCCAGCCAGCTGACGTGGTTAGCCTTCGGTCAGATCCCTTAGTGCTTTTCTGCGTGGAGTGTAAATGAATACTACTCAACTGCAAGAGCTTTGTAAACGAGCTTAGTTTGGCTTCCTCGGTCTGTAATCATAGTTTAACGCTTTGTTGAAGCGTTGCAGGTCATAGGTCACTTTTTGTTTGCTGCTTTGCTTTTTTGGGTGTCAAAAACTTAAATTTTCAAACGTGCACGTGGCAGTGGCTTGAATAGCTTTTGTCACTTTTGATAGTTCAGCTTTCTAGCTCGTGCACTCGTTGGGGTGGGCTACAGACGCTGAATCGCGGCTGTTAGTCATGTCCTCGGCGGAAGGAGAGAAAGCAATAGAGTTACCTCTGATGCCGCCTCTTTACTGACCTGTTCACTGAGCTGCGGCCTTGACGGTACATTCTTTTGTGCAGTTGTCATGCGGACATCACCAGCACTTGCGACTGTTTAGTTGACAAATTCGTTTATTGGTTGCGTACACCTCCGATTAGCTAAGTTTTTCGTGCTTAACTTGCCTGCCCGATAAACACAGGAACTGTTGGGTTCTTGTTCTCTCCCAGTATGTGTTTGAAAGCTTTCACCACACAGAACAGGACCAAACATGGATGTATTCATGTGTGTATCTATAGCGCTGTGGGCAGGGCTTTAAGTGGGATGAATAAACTGGGGGGTCTCTCAAAGGGGCGTGGCCAATGTAATTAAGGGCGTGGCTTAAAAACATGTAAGCTAAAAATCTGTGCTTAGCATAGTGTGCCGCCCGACTTGTATTTGGCTGTTTGTCATTGCATCCAGATATGATACAACAAGCAACATCATACCTACAAGAAGTCAGGACTATTGGCTTTGTTAATGGTTGTTAGTTGCATAAGATAAAAAGCAGCAACAATGGCTTGTATATAATATTGAAAAAGCTTCGACTTAAAGCCCTGGTGACACCACGACAATGTTGCTGCTCCTGAGTTTCAAAAGAGAAGGGAAATCCAGAGAAAAAATGACTCTTTAAAGGATTTCCCTTCCCCCTACAACGCTCACCTGGCATGAGATCATGCCATAACTTCTCCTCTAGTGAGAAGTGAGCAGTGTGAGCGTGCACATGATGTGCCTGCTGTCGGCTGTCTGTGTTGAAAGAAGGACATGCCGGACGAAGACCTCGAAACTCTCGGGCAAGTATCCATGTCTACCCTTTGGTTATATGTGAAAGCTGCCTCTCTAAAAAGAAATCATCTTTTCACTCTCCACAAAGCTTACTGGACGCCCCTGAAATGATCTAAGTTGGGGAATGGAGTGACAAGGAAGTGCGATGACATCAATGTAAACGAGGTACACATGTTCTGGCAATGCCCTTCGATCGAGCTCTTCTGGGTTCACGTGAGTAATATCATCTCTGAAATTCTGGGGAGAAAGGTAGGGTTAATAGCATCGACAGTTATCTTTGGGGTAATTTCAAGTGAGATAGATAATATTGCTTTTTCAAGAAACCTGAGGGCATTACTCTTTGTCTTGATTCTTTTGGCATGAAGGGAGATTTGCATTAAATGGATCTCACCCGTTTCACCTACTAAATCAGAATGGATAAGCTCGGTACAACGTATTTCAACCCTTGATCGAGCAAGTAGAAGGGCCAAAAAAACAAAATTCTGGGAGTTATCGGATAGCTGGTTTACATTTTTTGCTTTCACTTAGTTTGGTTAAATTGTTTTTTTATCACTTTGGGTTAACACAGCCAGAGTTACCCTTTACGGGAATATGCTCTTTGTATTTTCTTCTTTTTGAACTGATTCCGGACATGGACATACCTGGTTTTTGTTAGTTTTATATCTACTGCACCTAGTGGTCCAATGATTATGAATCTGCTCGTGTGGCCGAAATGTTCGGAAACTAGCTAAGGCTAGGTGTGAATGGCCCATTAAAGAAGAGGAGCCCTGGTCATCGCCGACAAGCCCTGTTGAAAAAAGTGTCCGGGGTTAAACTTTCCCATCCTTCAATGAGAAGAGACCGGGCCTCTTCTTTTTCATGGTTGCACTGGGCTGTAGTATATCGGATCGACCGGCTTTACATTCTTGAATTTCGAGCATGTTTTGTATAATGAGGATTAAAAGAGAAAAAAAATAAAAAATGATGTGCCTGCTGTCACTGCAGTCCGGAAACAAGCATTAAAAATGCAATAGGTCTCGCCTTTAATTAAGTTAAAGCCATTTGCTTTGCTATACAATACCATTAGCAAAGCAAATGGCTTTAACTTAATCAAAGGCGAGACCTATTGCATTTTCAATGCTTGTTTAACTTCCTGCTTTATAGGGTATTGCCTTTGAGCATTTGGTGAAACTTTTAATGGGATCACGTGGTGGGTTGGATTCTCATCCCAACCAGCATGATTTTTGTATAATGCTGGAGCTAGGGCAACAGCCCACTCCTGCGCATATGCATGCTTTAAATATATGGGAACAAGGTCGGAAAATGCAGGAAAAATTACCCTTTCTCCCTTAGGGCACTCCATGACGAATGCTGGCGGCCAGTCTTGTTCTGCTAATAGAATGTCATAACCTGATGACAGATTTTTCCAAAAGAGACCTTTTATTTTTCTGGGTCTATCCCCCTCCATCCAGAGTGTTATTTCATGTAACTTGTGTGGGACACTTACCCGAGTATCAGGTGTTTCCACCGTGATATACTCACTCAACTCCGCTGTCACCAGAAATTCCTTTAGGTTCTGGCGAGCTATTGTTACTTCTGCCGCGCTGTCTAGCATCGTCAGAGCCCATTCCCCGTTCAGAAGCTGTGTCCTCAGAATTCTGGGCATGTCTGAGCTTGAGACCTGCTACCTTCTTCTTTTTGAACTGAGGTTTTTGTTTATCTTCTTTTTTAGGTGCGTAGTCCGCAGCGCGTTGCATGTATCTGGACTTTGTACGCTCCTCTTGTCTTTGTTCTGACCGTCCTTCCCTCTTGGAGTTTTTTGATGAACCCTGAAAGGAACGAGAGGAACGTGTATCAGTATCCTGATACCTGTCAGGTTTCCTAATATTATCCCTATTCCTGAGGTTATACCTCCTTTCAGAGGGCTCCTGTTGAGGAGACCTGCCTCGGGATTGAGATCTGCTGTCTTTAGACTTTTGTTGCTTTTTATTTTCCCACTTCTTTTTAGAAGAAGTAGGTGTCTGCTTCGTAGTGTCCTTTTCAGGACTGCCCACTAGTTGTGGTTTTAACGCTTTCCCACCTAAGCTGTCTCTGCCTAGTTCTGCATATGCAGTTTCAATTATTTTGGGTAGTTCGTGTTGTTGATCTACTGGACTGAACTCCCTGGTGTTGGCGGATCGCCACTGAAGCTGCTTCTCCCTTAATGTTAGCTAGTATTATGGCTGATACCTGTTTGTAGTTACCTAGTAACTTCATCCCTAAGTTAAGGGCAGGCTCTGCTCCGTACTCATTTTGTATCTGTCTCAATACATCAGGTACTACTGCTAATGACGGGATACCATGTGTTCTGGTATATATGGCAGCAAAGACTGTACCCCAAGAGGTGCAGTCCTCTATTTGTGGTGTGATCCCCATGGGCAAGCAGATTGTTAGTATTCTGTGTTTATCACAGGTGGTAGTATTCGGGAATACTGCCTCAAGCTGAGTTATTTTCTGAGCTATCCAGAATGGTATTTGTTCGCGTTTTGCCGGCATTTTGCCCATTACCGTGTGTAATGTTTGAGGAGTAATTTTATTTCCTGTACCCTGAGCTGGAGTACTATTTGCTGCACCTGGTACAGGTTGGATTGTTAAAGTCCTCATGAAAAATTGTGTCAGGTTTCTGTAGATTTTAATTAAATCTGTGTGTTGTGAGAGTAAGTCTCATGGTGGCATTGTGGCAATGTCAGGATGTGGTGTGTAGGCCGCTAATATTGGCCATGTGGCTCCTTCTCCTCCGAGTGGGCCTAACCTTACTCTTCTTCGTACGTGGGGTAGAGCGCCATTAAACCAGTAATAATGTTCCTGGTAAGTGAGTGGAATCTCTATGTCCTCAAACGGACAATATTCCGGTGGTGCATCTCCTTCTATATAGTAGTGAAATGTCTTTGTTATTGCATTTGCTGCTGGGAATGTAACCCATGAATAGACAACATCTGTTTTGTTTGATTCATGTGCCTCAATCACGAAAACTACCATGCCACCCCTAGCTTGTAAACCATTTTCTAATAGTCTTAGGGTGACTGTCATTCTGAATTTTGTTGCAATCTGTATTGCATCCGCAGAATCTTCTCCTTCTTCTGAAAAATTCAGTTCAACTCTGTCTGCCCTTACCTCGGTATCAGGCATGTTTAGAGGAAGAAGTGTTCCAAGGGAACTAAGATAAGGTGTTATGCACAATTTTTAGGAACACTATGTCCTTTCAAGCTTGAATAACCAACAGCCAATAAATAGTATTTTTGTACTACTCAGCTGCGGAGGATTTTGTGCCCACCCACTCCAGACTTCTCTGGGGTTTTGTGAGTCGTTTCTCTGAGAATAGCACGACTGAACTACTCAGATTCTACTGTTAAATACGTACCCAACCAACGTTGGTGGCGCCATGTCGTGTAGTTCCTATAGTACCCATGCAGGACCTGCGCGTTTGGATAACATAAACTGTGGGCTCGGTGGCAGACTGGCTCTGTGCACCCCCACCGTGTACGTTAGCCTGTTTTGCATTAGCTAGCTCACAGTGCCACTAGAATCTCCTTATCGGGGAGAGATTAGTTTCTGCCAACCTTAGATCATGACAACCCTGATCCCTCAGAATCGTGGAAACAATGTACTACTTTTCGCTCAGTCACTCGTGCTTACTTATTCGGTTTGTCTCAGAGAGTGACACAGAATAAACAGTCTGGGCATTTCAATAAGTATTTATTGAACAGTTGTTATTCTAGTGTAGAATATATGTGCTGCAGCAACCAGCAGACAGTAGCAGAGATATATTATCAGCAGTACGATAAAAGTGAAAGGATAGTACAGTTCTACCATATTGCAATAATAATGGTTACATACATGAATATATAAAATGCATTATAAAAGTGCACATACTCCTACGATGCCTAACTAGATGTACCTAAGTGTACCTAGCATGTGTGTAGGTCTGAAAGCCTAAAAGCCAAGAATCCCTCTACGATTTAGTCGAACCCCATTACCTGAAGAGAGAGAGTGTGGGACCCCATCCTGGTCTCGAGTTGGACACCCCGCAAGGGCTGTGTTAGACCGCTGTCAGCTGGAGCGACTGCATGTAGGAGCCTCAGCGTCTCTGGTCAGTGTGTCGGCATGGAAGTCTTGGTTCCCTCTATCTTACCGTGGCAAGATGTGGTGTATTTATACCCTAAAGTGTCTCGTCCCTCAGTAGGGTTTGTATCGGTCTTTGTTAGACATGAGGAAGACGTCAGGGGTGAACTTTGTACATACATATTATGCGGAAGATGTAGCTGGTGAATGCTCATGCATAATTTATGAGTACATTGTAGGCCTGTGTTCGGGAAAAACCCTGCAGTGTTCAAACCACAGACTAGATAACGTTCAACCCTCAGAGTTCATTGTGTACTGTAGGGAACTAATGTAGGTGAAAGATCATGCCTATATTAGGGCATAGGAGTTCATGACTATAATAGGGCTTAGACGATTATGACCATAATAGGGCATATACGATTATGACCATAATAGGGCATATACGACTATGACCATATACAGCATATATGAACGTCTCTATATTAGGGCCTCTATACGAAACATAACAGCCTGGTCCCCGCAGCTGCAGAGTCAAGGTCACTGTCAACTATCCTGAAGCACCCAACATCGTTGGGCATTCATCTAATGAGCCCCTGGTCACTCTCAAGTGACCCAGACTCTGTCCCCTCTGCTTTCAGGTACTCTTTGACAAGAATACATTGTTGGATTCCAACGGACACTTTCTCCTCTTCCAGCAGTGGCTCCTATGTAACGCGTAAGGAAAAAAGGAATAGTACCACATAAAAAGGTCATTCCTTGTTTTTAAATCAAGAAGAGTGTTTCCCATCTCTAGCGAATAGGGGATTCACCACTTTTCATATCTATAATAGAAAACTCTGTCCTGAAGAAGGTGATCAATCAGCATTTCACCGAAACGCTGCATCGACTTTTATGTAGTTTTCTGGTTTCTTACCATTGTTGATGAAATTTGTTGTATGGATTAGGTGAAAAGGATTTTTTAATGACATTTTTAAATATTTGCCAATTATGTTTTTTTAAAAGAATTATGAATAAAATCGATTTTGTACATTTTACAAATATTGTGTTGGGATTATTGTCTGGTTGATTGTCAAGTGTCATTGTAATAACCTGGAAAGGGAAGATTGGGCTTGTCATTGAGCATTATATTCACAGTGGATAGTCCTGCCTTTTCATTTTTTAGGTTTCATTTTTTAGGTTTTACACATTTAGATTACAGCATTTGATCCACATATTTCCACTAGGGACTTGTTGTTTGTTGACTCTTCTTCTAAGTCCTCCATTGAGTTCGATGGCGGTTTCCGACGCCACTTCACACTTATGCACCGGCTTCCCTGGGTTAGGTAACTTGGGTACTTCGGTATCCACGGGTGGGGTGGCTCTCCAACCTCCTGTCTTCCACGGGGTTTCCGCGAAGTCCACTGGGAAGGGTCCCTAATCTTAAAAAATCCAACCATGACTTGCACATAGACTTATACGGAGCACACGGTCGTGTTCACACACTGCACACGCACTCCGTGGGGTCCCTATCTACTCACCTTGGGTGGTTCCTTGGGGCCCCAGCAATTCTACGTCCTCTTGACATTGTCCTGACTCGAGTCGTGGTTCTTATACCACTTTTTTAGTATATGGTTTGGTCCCCCCCCTGGGGCCCACTGTGTATTAGTGCTATTTTCTGTCATTTCTTTGCTTAAGTATTGTGTGCTTTGTGTCTATCTCCGTGTAGGAGATACTGTAACGTTCTCGATAGTGTTATATAATAAATACATATTTTTTATAACTACTGTGTGGTTCTCTTTTCATTTAATCTATACTATGAGATTGCATTCTGGTAAAACAAGCTGCTTTACACTCCTTCAAGACTAAACCTGAAGGCTGCTCTCCGCAGTTACCACTTTGATAGCTTTCTAAGGTTGTCTGAGACCTCTTAAATCACCATAAGGAATGTCTGAGCGAGTGCAAGGTACCCACTTTAATTAGTGGACATCATATACCAGGCCAGCCTCTCACAAGGAGTTATAACATCTTTTGGCCCCGGTGCCACAGCACCTACTGCACCATTTCTATCATGACCCTACTGCCTGCAAGGCAACTGCACTTGTGACTGCCTGTTTAGTAGTAAAATATAGCAATATTAGGTGTTTAGAGGAGACCCTAGGGCATTGGACCCGGTGTCACTGCACCTGCTGCACCATTTAAATCAAGCCCCTTCCAACTTCAAGGTAACTGCAATTGTGACTGCCTGTTTAGTAGAAAAACATAGCAGTATTAGTTGTTTAAAGGAGTTCTGACAACTTCTGCACCTGCTGCACCATTCAAAACATGACCCTATTGCCTGCAAGGTAACTGCAATTGTGACTGCCTGTTTAGTAGTAAAATATGACAAGATTTGGTGTTTAGAGGGGTTCCTAGAGATTTGGGCCCCGGTGTAACTGCACCTGCTGCACCACTGAAATCACGACCCTTTCAACTGCAGGTAACTGCAATTGTGACTGCCTGTTTTGTAGAAAAATATAGCAATATTAGTTATTTAAAGGAGTTCTGACAACTTTTGGGCCTGGTGCCACTGCACCTGCTGCACCATTCTAAACATGACCCTATTGCCTGTAAGGTAACTGCACTTGTTTGTTTAGTTGTAAAATATAGCAATATTAGGTATTTAGAGGGAAAGACAAAATGTAAACAGTAAATGGTATGCAGCGTTAACCCAAAGAAAAAAGGTTTGAACCACTAATGCAGATGGAAATGAGTAGTTAGGCCACGGGAAACTGATAAGAGAGACACGGAAGGGAGAACAGGCTACAACCAATAGAAACAGAGGAAAGTAAACTAGCAAGCTCATGGGTCAATAAAAAGTGAAGGCGACATGTAAGTCCCTTTTAAGATATATTAAAAACAATAGATTTCACAAGCACAGCGCACGTGCTGTACAGGCGAAACCTAAAAATGGGGCTTTGAAGCTCAATGGTTTATAATTGGGTTGTTAATGCCTTTCATCCCCCAGGAGGGCTCAAATACATTTAGTGGTATCTAGTAGCATCGAGTGGCTTATGCGACATACGGACTACGTGAAATAGGTTGATCAGTTCAGCCAGGGCGGCTTTAGCATTGGTGGCGCCCAGTGCGACAGTGTTTGTTGGCACCCCACAATGACCTCCTTCTCCACGGATTCCCTCACTACCACTCTTTAACAGTGCCCCTCAAGTCTCCATAACCACTCTATCTCATGCATTTATTTTGCTTCATAGCACCACTTACTTAAACCAGTGTAAGGTGTCAGAGCACTTTACATCACATACACTTTACATAGAGACAGTGATTCATAAGTGTGTAAATCAGTGTATAGGAAATGTTACATCAAACAGAGGACTACAAGGTGTAGGATTCACATGTCATCCATACTGGTAGACAGTATAGTTTGAGTGCTTGGTCTGGAGCAGCACAAACTCAGAATTTAAACCGTAACACCATAGCTGGGGGTTGGCTTTACTAATAAAAATTGATTTCTAACCATTTGAACGCTTTTTGCAACATTAGGATAATGAAAGACTGAGGGGAGAAATCATAATGCTCTAATCTATACCTTGCAGTTTGCATGCAACTCTTTGATGATAGTTAATAGCTCACTGTTCTATATTAGGATTTAAACTTATAGACTGCAAGTAACAAAAGGGTCTCTCTGACAGAAGCAGTAACGCACTGACCTATTTACATTGTATGCACTTTGTGATCTGCATGGCACACGTGCTTCGCAGCAGGCATATTAACCCTTTGTGCTACCTTATAATGAGTAAAAACTTCCACTAGACAAAACTCAGATCTCTCTTCAGCAGGTGCGTCAGTCACCAGAGTTATCTTGACATTTTTATAGTTGCCGGAAAATTGCTGGAGGCAAGGAACGCTGCAGCAGGTGCTTTTAAAACCATATTGTACTTGAAAATAACCCCCCCCCCCCTCCATCAAGTCAGCGCCCTAGAGCCGGCCATGTCTCATTATGCTGTGTTTTCATACTGTACGTAATATATTTCACCTATTTTTGAGACATGAAAGGGTGGTTTGATTATGTGTCCATGCTTCAGATTCTTGGGTTTCAACATGCTATATTCGAATAGGCCACTTGGTGGCAGCATTCCCCCTTCAAAGAAGTAGAACTATGGGCTTTGTCTCGCACATAAGCTTTCTTTACTGTTGATTGATGTCAATAGAATCTCTTCAGCAAAAAGTGTCTGGATTTTCATCTAACAAAACATCTCGGATTGATTTTTCAAAACCTTGTGTCGTGTCTGTAGTGATCGCCTGATCACCGGTCTAGTGTTTGCTTTGTGCCTCAACCACACTGTACACCCACCCCTCACAGGCGTCACCAGTCAGGTGACCCTGACAATAAAAGGGGCCGAGCGCACGTGCTCGTGGCCATTGCTACCCAGTAACCATTGGTGTCTGTGTCCGTCATTCCAGTCCTCATGTGGGCCTAGGGCCCAGTGTGAGACCATTACATTGGCGACGAGCGAGAACTGCCCGCGTGTGCAGCCGCCTTTTGGAAGGTGGTGAGGGGGAGAGTGTGGCCCGTGTCGAGGGCACTCCCTGGAGCAGGCGAGAGAAGCGCCTGATCGCCTGCGGGGCATGTGAAGAGCCCCAGGCGTGAAGACGGTGTTCGGGAGCCCACCCCGCACCGAAGTGAAGACCCGCGGGGGAATGTGAAGTGCCCCGGGGTGAAGATGAGGAGGTCGGGAGCCCACCCCGATCCTGCAGTGCCTGCATAGTCTGTACTGTGTCCCCTGCGCCGAAGCGATGGATGTGCCCGACAGTCCGCGGGCGTGAGAAGAGCCGCAGGGGTGTAAGAGTGGAGCGGGAGCCCACCCCGCGTTGAAGATGCTGCCGTGGTGCCGTCCGGCACGAAGTAAGCCCTGCGACGTAGGAAACGCAAGGCGAGCGAAGCAGGACTCCGTAGCTGCCGGCCGCCGCCGCAAATTGCCCGGAGGGGAGAGATGCCTGAGGAGACGTCGGGCGGAAGGTGAGCCCTGGCTACGGGACATGGGGGCAAGGAAGTGAGCCTAAGGCGGGAGGACAGAGAGTGGAGTAGCTACCCACTCTCCCGTCTCCGCAGGGATAATGAACTGCGCCCAATGCCCCTAAAGAAGTAAGCTGCCCCCGGGAGTAGCGTGAACCTCCCCACCCCACGCAGCGAGTGAGGAGTGAGGCTGCGGCGGAGGGGTGGAGGAGAGAAGGAGAATATCCCGGAGTAAAACTGCCCCGGAGCGACGTGAGTCCGCAGTCTCCGGCAGCAGCTCCTACCCCCCCGTGCAGCGTGTGAACTGGGAGAGGCTGCTGCGGCGGGGGTGAGGTAGATAGAGGAAAGAGACAATGTGTGGCCATCGGCCGCCAATAAAGTGAGGCCCGTCAGCGAGGGTGAGGCTGAAGAGTGCCACGACGGCCCCCGGGGCAGGTGATGGACCCCGGGCCTGAAGGAGGTGGGAGAAGTGAAAGTGACTCACCGGGGGGGAAGTCAGAGTCCTCCGGTGGTGTCCAGCCGCCTGCGTATGCCTGGCGAGGCTGTGCCTGGTGGTTGGGGGGCGGTCGCCCGATGAGAGAGCCTCTGGCTGCAGGCGTGAAGGAGAGCAGCCGGAGGTGTCAGTGCCCCGCCCAGAGAGAGACCCCGGCCGCGCCCGCCTGCTGAGAGGGCTCGGTGCTGCCAGGGGAGAAGAGAGTGAAAGAGGGCGGCAGTTGCGGCCGCGAGAGCAAGGAGGCAACGAAGCAAGGCCCGCAGCGTGAGTAAAGCTGCTCTGGACAATCGGAGCGCTGCAGGGCCTGTAAATAATTTGCAGCAGAGAAGTGCCTCAACCGTGTATGTGTATCAGCAAGAGACTAATGCAAGCTGACACAAGCGAGCGGACCAAATAAAGTGCCTACCGTGTGTGGAGTGCCGGCGCAGCATGAGTGAGGGAGCGAGGAGCAGCCAAGCATAGTGGTAGGAATCGGCTGGCGAGTCCCTCACAACAGGAAAGCAGGAAAATCACCGAGGGAGAGACAGCACGGAGATCGCAGCATGTAGAAAGCTGCCGGTGCCTGGAAATGAGAGCAGTAGCACCATCTAGTGGCCATCTCGCGGTACGGCGCTCCTGAAGTAAATAAAGTGCCACAGAACTGGGACACTGAGATAGAATGACTACAGCACAAAGATGGGGCACCCAGAGAGACAGGTTCAGGCTGTTTAATAAAAGTGAGAACGAAAGTGAAGAAGGTAAAGGTGCCAAGGGAGGAATGCACAGCAGCCCTGGGAAAGCTGCTACACAGTGAACCAGAGGGGACAAAATGTGCAACTGCCTACTCTGAGGTGGCAGACCTCCACAAGTGAGCCTGCAAGGAATCCTCAAAAGGACCGGCTGCCAGGGGTGCGTGAAGTGTGGTGACGCCTGCTGGCCAGGGGTAGTCGCTGCAGGAGTGATGACAGCAGTGAGCAACGCACTTGGATGGCAAAGTTTGAAGAAGCAGATCCAGGCAGCCAGTTTCTGAGTGACTGGAGTAAGTGCGCAGTGTGCACACCAAGTGGCGAAAGGACGCCACCGCGAACAGAAGAAGAGCGCAAGAAGCGACCTTGCGCAGAAGAGGTACACCGGACGCGGACGGTACCGGAAGAAGCTCGAGAAGCGACCGGGGCGGAGGCCGGCGCGAGGAGCAGTGACCGCAGAAGAGGTCAGACAGCCGTGACCGAGAAAGAAGTCAGAGAGAAGAGTCTGACAAGAAGTCCGGCAAGAAGAATGACGGAAGAGTCCGTGAAGAGGACGACCGAGAAAAGGTCCAGGAAGAGGACCAAGGAGAGGTCCGGGACGAGGACCAAGAAGAGGTCAGAAGAGAAGTCTGACAATATTGATTGGAAGTAATTGAATGAACGAAGGTCGCGACCACAGGTCCAGTCACAGAGCGAAGTAAAGGCAGTGTCCTAGAGTGTTAGGACAAGACCGGGAAGACACGTGTGGAGTGCACGCTACACGGAGAAGCCTGGTTAGGGCAGACAAGTATAAGAGAGGACCAGACTGCGTCGCGAAGGAAGGAAAAGAAGAGAGAAGTTGAGCGGCAAGACGCCATGGTGAAGAAGAAAAGCAAAGGAGAAGAGTAATGAGGTGTGTAACAAGTCAACTCACACACCAGAAGGAAAACACCTGAAGGGAAGGTGAAAAGTGCATGACCATCGGAACACCGGGCCTGGAGAATATCAGGGATACCGAGAGTCAACGCCTATCTACGACATCTACCTACGAGTCCCCAGATCTCCTGGTAACGGCAGAGGCGAGCAGGAGGGTCCATTGGTAACACCTACCTTTGGGATAGAACGGGAGACCGTGGATATCCAAGGGGCAAGGGCCTCAGGGACACCGGTGGCAGCGGGTCCCGACAAGAGAGATGGATCCACAACCGCTCGTTTGCAGGGTCCAGGGGGACGAAGGTCTCGTGAGAAAGGGCAGGAGCCAACAACAACCCTTTCAGGCGGAGCGTGGGACACGAGAGGTGGCCCGTAGCGATTCCTCCAACGTGGTTGGAGTGACACGGCGGAAGTCCACCCAGTTCAGTGGAAGCCTGGCAAAAGAGAGCCTCAGGGTCATCCGGTGAGAGGGGAGACCCACGAGAGAGGGGCATCCGTGAGAGGGACGTCCTGCAACCGCATACCTATCTGCAGAGAGAATTGCGACTACTCATATGGAGCGAATACCCGACCAGGGCTGTGTGGTGGAACACCGAACATACCTCGTCCACCATCACTCCACATGTACCTTCACTGCACATGGAACAGAAAGAGAGAGACTGAGGAGTACCCGTCCACATTATGGAGTCCAAGAAAGACTAGGTCCACAGAGCACCCCGACATCGTGCCAAAAGAGAACTAGTGATCCCGCCTGCAAGGATTCCATTGTCGGCGGATGGCAAGCAGTTAAAGGGGCTTCGTGGAAGTTTTGTTATTGTATTATATTGTGTTTCAATCCTATTTTCTTCCCACCGGTTTGGACTCTGTTTTTGATTTTAAAGAAAGTTTAGGAGGGATGTAGTGATCGCCTGATCACCGGTCTAGTGTTTGCTTTGTGCCTCAACCACACTGTACACCCACCCCTCACAGGCGTCACCAGTCAGGTGACCCTGACAATAAAAGGGGCCGAGCGCACGTGCTCGTGGCCATTGCTACCCAGTAACCATTGGTGTCTGTGTCCGTCATTCCAGTCCTCATGTGGGCCTAGGGCCCAGTGTGAGACCATTACAGTGTCAAGGCACAAAAAGTGAAGCAAACTTACGCAAAGTGTAGATCAACTGATACTTTCCAGCGCAATTCTTTTTAGTTGATAAGTTTGCTCAAAGTAATGCAAACAGTTCTTACGTGTGGCCCTGCCTGCACCCAACAAAACATGTCTGGTCTTCCTATACCTGGACATTCCGGCACCGAAAATACCAAACCATTCAGAGTTGCCTGGACCCTCTGACATGCTACTCCCGGCAAGCCTTTCTACTGGAGTTCCAGATAGTAGGTAGTGCTTTTCCCACAAGTTTTTGCGTGCAATGGAACTGGACTCAAGTGCACGGGAGATAATAGCAGGGCCACTTTACCAGGGTCGGATTGGTAACGCGGGCACTCGGGACATGGCCGAAGGGCCGGTAGCCGAGTTCTAGCTGTGGGCTGCTTTTTTAGGCAGCCTGGGGGCTGTCTGTGCTGTTAGGATGCCGCCAGCGGCCCAGTGGGTGCCTGAGTGGCCTTTCTAGAGGCAGATGGGCGGAGGTGTCACTCCCTTTCTCTCGCTGGGCCGGCCCATTAATGTATGCTGATTGAGCATGGGCAGGGGGCCTGAGCAGAAGTGGTCTCACTTGCATTCATGTGTGGCTCAGCAGTGTAAACAATCTGTGCATCTTTTTATCCAAGTGAAGTTAATAAAACATGCCCCCACTGCCATTCTTTTCATAAAACTTCGCTGAAGCAGTGTTTTGTAGAAAGGCAATACGCAAATGTGGGCCACTTTTATTTGGATTGCCCAGGCCAATTTTTGATCCCAATCCAACCCTGCACTTTAACCTCACTCCTATCCAAGGTGGAGAGCTCCTGGCTCAGGAAAGCTAAAGTGTATTTCATATTTCCGTCCGTGACTGCTCTGCTATTACTGCCGTTAAAAACAACAATCATTCATTCACTGAAAGCTGATCAGGGCCGGCTTGCAGGTGGTGCGATCGGTGCCATCGCACCGGGCGCTGTCTTGGGGCGGAGGGGCTGTGTTTTCAAGTACAATATGGTTTTAAAAGCACCTGCTGCAGCGTTCCTTGCCTACAGCAATTTTCAGGCAACCATAAAAATGTCAAGATAACTCTGATTGACGCACCTGCTGCAGAGAGATCGGAGTTTTGACTAGTGGAAGCTTTTACTCATTATAAGGTAGCGCAGAGGGTTAATATGCCTGTTGCGAAGCACGTGAACCATGCAGATCACAAACTGCATACAATGTGAATAGGTCAGTGCGTTACTGCTTCTGTCAGAGAGGCCCTTTTGTTACTTGCAGTTTATAAATTTAAATCCTAATATAGAACAGTGAGCTATTAACTATCATCAAAGCGCTGCATGCAAACTGCAAGGTATAGATTAGAGCGTTATGATTTGATCCCCAGTCTTTCATTATTCTTGTACACATCTTCGATCACCTTCGTGTATACTCTACCTCCAACTTGAGATCCCCCGTGGGGATTTAGTCACCCACGGGAGATTTGTGCGACCACATCTCTTGGCACAACGAATCACATAGCCATAGAGAAGCCTGGCTATCTTAACGCTGTTACCAAGTTACGAATGAATGCACACGCAACCTCACTTTAACACCTAGTCTGTTGAGTATCACGAAGCAATTGTATGCCTGCCAATATAGAGCACCCATCTAAGGTGCAATTCGCCTGTTTTAACCTTCCATTGGTTGTGTCTCTCTCTCTCCCCCCTTTTTATCTCTTCCCCCAGGTCTTCTACCCCGGTATAAGTCTACTAGGGTACACTCTACTGCGCCTGGTCATCTGACACAATTACGAGAACCAGACCAGCGGTAGTGCATCATTCACATTTTATCTTCACTTGGTCCTGATGAAGTGCCACCAGACCCGTTAGGGGCTAAGTAGGCACGAAACATGTTGACCCACTACACTACCACAGCCCTATAGGAACATTACATCCGTGTAGGGCACCCTCATATTTTAATTAAGCCTGAGCTACCACAGGAATAAACCATATGACAGTAGGACAGCTCTAGACTTATTTTAACTCACTTCCCTATGCACTACCCAGCCCTCACACCCGCACGCACACTACGGCTTCTTCAAAAGATCTCCGCCGGGAGCCCGTCGGGCATTGCAGCGCCGGCCCGACGAGGAGCTTGGCCCAATGATGAAGCATGACATCCTTCGGGGTGTGTGAGGGCATCACGAAGAAAGACCTCCCTTTCCCCTTCCCTCCCACTAGGAACTGCACACCCCTTTGATACACATGAAAGAAAGAGACCCAGACACTAAGGTCAATACTACTTCATCTACGAGGCAAAGAATTCCACAAGAACACAGGCCCTTACTTAATGATTATAATGCAGAGTTGACTGCACACAGCAACCAATGCAGCATCCAAGTGAACTCTGATTTCAATAGTTTCATCCTCCAACAAGCAAAGCAAGGCCCTATAGAATAAATCAACAGATTCTATGCCCACCCCAGATCATTCAAGGCTGTCACTCATCCCAGCTTAGGAAAGAAATCCTAAGCCAAACAAAGATGAAGTGACCAGACATGCTTGTGCTAGGAAGTGCGCGTGAGCTTGGGCGCTACATATACAAGCAATGCTAGCAGCACATCTCAGCAATGCTAGCAGCACATCTCAGCAAGTCAAACCAGTGGAGATGGTGACTGGCGTGAATGGAGCTGTATGTAAACTGACGATAAACAAAACAGAGCAAGACATTGGGATACTGCAGCAATTCACAACGAGGATCCTTCCACATGCCCAGCTCAAGAAAAAACCTGTTCAGCATTCAGTAAAACAAATAATTTCGAAAAGGTATTCAGGTCAGAGATGAGAGCAAAACAACCATTCAGGCAGCCGAACCCAGAGCACAGAAGCTTGGTTAAGAAGATACATGCAGAAACAATACTGTCCCAGCAAGAAGAATCGGAGACTCAGCATCCGTCTAAGAACATGTGCACCTCATCCATGCTAAAGACAGCTGCAAAAGCATAAAAAAACATAAGATCACTGCCCCAGTGTGACTTGCCCATACATGGCTACAAGGCGGCCAAGCTCATCATCACCGGTGCCAGTGTGCGTCATGTCCTGGGTAGACTGTCAGAAAATCCAACTGAATCCCAAACTAGTGGCGTACGCATTCAAGATCTATGCTTATGGAAACTCCTCCCCACAAGATTTCGCTCACACACCTGTCATAAAGTGTCCCACCAAGGCAGTCAGAATCCCTTCCAGATTCGTTGTGACAAGAAAAGAATCCACGCTCATCAGCTGCAGAGTGGGTCAGTCTCTCATGCTCATTGCATTTGCCTTTGGATTCACCTTTGGGATCCAAAACCAGAGCACAGATATCTTTACTTTTTTTTTTATTAACTGTATTTGTACGGTTTAAGTAACACATGTAACAGGTGTACAAACCAATGTCCGCATTCATTGATAGCATAAACATGTGCACATTAGACGTAGCCCCGGCAGTTTCACATAGCATGAGCAATCTCATGGGTGTCCCCTTAATCATGCATACCATTTAGTCCATCTCCCCTTCTGAACTCCTGGTCCCCCCCCCCCCACACAGTTGGACTCTGTGGGCTTGTTTGTGGCCCCTCATCCAGAAGATCGTGGCAGAGTTCCCTCCATGACCTTAAGTCCTCCTCTAGCTTCTCTTATTCACGACACTCTTTCATATGTTCCTCCTCAGCTAGTGTCCATTGGTGCACGTCTCTCAGCCATGCTGTGTCCTCAGGAGCCCGCACTCCCATCCATACAATCGCTATTCTTCGCCTGCGCTAGCACTATTAGTAATTGCAGGAGCTTATAGTCTGTCTTGCTTTGTTTTTTAGGTTTAAGTATCCACCCCAGCAGACAGTGGAAAGGCGTCAGCTTCACGTGACAGCTAATACTTCTCCTTACCCTCTCTACCACATCGGTCCAAAAAAGCTGCACCTCGGGGCACTCCAAGGCCAGATGCAGGAAATTAGCCCCTTCCTTATGACACCTAGGGCAGGAGTTGGATCGCCCAGGAGCCATGCGATGCAGTCTCTCCGAGGTCATGTAGGTGCGGTGCACATAGTTATAATGGACGAGCCTAAAGCGGGCATTACATGAGACCGTGCGTGTGAGCGCGCCCACTGTTCTCCATTCCCTATCCTTCAGGGGCTCTTCCAAGTCTGCTTTCCTTGCTGCAAACGCCCTGGAGGGAGGACCCTCCGCATCAACCCTCATGGCATTATACAACAGGGAAATGATACGTCTCCCAGCTCCGCATGTGAGTAACACATCCAAAGTCTGGGTATGTTTCGGGATCGAGGGGTATGTGGGCCATATCTCCTTGAATAGGTTAGACAGTCCAGCGTATTGCAAATATTGTCCCCTTCCCAGCCCAAAGTCCCCACACGCCTGTTCATAGGTGATGAAGCTCTCGCCCAGGTATAGGTCTGCCAGCACGCTACATCCCCCCTCCTGCCAAGCCCGGTAGGACATATTGGACATCACTTTCCAAACCACAGAGAGATCCCACACCGATAAGTCCCGGTGAAATGGGGCGTGCCTCAAGATTCTCTCCACGAAGTTCTGCCAGGTGCGCGCAGTCTGCCCCACCACATATGGCACTGTGTCGGAGACTCCCGCCCCCTCCATCAGCAATGACGGCAGACTGGCAGCCGGGACCCCATCACGGAGCAACCACTTTTCCCAATAGTTTACCCTTCGTCTAGTCAGCGGGAAACGTGCTGTAACTGTGTGGCGTAATAATAGAGGTCCAGTCGTGGTGCCCCAAGCCCACCATCTTCATACTTTCGGTTCAGTGTAGTAAGCGCCACTCTGCTGCGACAGCCAGCCCAGTAAAGATCTATTAATATGGAGTCCAGTGTCCTGAATATCCGCCTGGGTATGGGACACGACGCGTTTTGCAACATATATAGGCAGCGGGGCAGTACCACCAACTTGGCCACCGCCAGTCTGCCCATTAAGGAAAGAGGGAGGGTGTTCCAAAAACTCACTGAGCGCTTCAAAGCGTCGATAGTCATGTAGACGTTATATTGCAGTATTTGTGCATCCTCTATTGCCACCTGTATGCCCAGGTATCTGAAATGCTCCGTCTCCCATCGTAGTCCTAGCTGTGGGAGTTCGTCCCGGGGGAGGCCGCCTAGCCGAGCCAGAGGAAAGATCAGTGATTTATGCTTATTGAGCCGCAGCCCCGAGCATGAGCCAAACTCCTCCAATACCTGAAGGAGCTCCGGGGTGGCCTCTCGGGCGAGAAAACATAAAAGAAAGCATCATCGGAATATAGGGATATGATATGTGGAGTTTCACCCATGCTAATGCCCCAACTCCCCAGGACTCTGCGTGCCCAGATCGCCAGCGGCTCAATTGCCAGGGTGAATAACAGCAGAGAGAGTGGGCAACCTTGGCGCGTACCCCTCCCCAGTTGCCACTCCCCCGGCCTACTGTGCCCCAGCCGGACCCTGGCACTCAGCGCTAAATATAGTGTCTGCACCCAGCGGCAGAACCGAGGACCAAAGCCGGCAACCCTCAGTACCTCCAGAAGATATCCCCAGTCCACCGAGTTGAATGCCTTCTCTAAGTCTATAGACACCAGAGCTAGCTCCTCGTCGCTATGTCGCACTTCGTGCATAATATGCACCAGTCTTCTAATATTCATACCGGTGTTGCGGGATGGTATGAACCGGCACTGGTCCTCCTGAACTAGGTGAGCCATGTGTGGGGCCAGTCTGGCTGCCAAGACCTTGCACAGAATTTTGATATCTGAGTTGATCGTTGTGAGGGGTCGGTATGCCGCAGGATCCCGGTCGTTCCCCCCAGGCTTTAATAGCATAACGATCTCCCCTTCTCGCATAGTCAGGTGCAGCAGCCCCGTCTCGAAGGCCTCCTCATACACCTGCCGCAATGGCTGCGCCAATTGGTCCGAGTACGCCTGCAAGAAGGTCAACGGGAAACCATCAGCCCCCGGGGCCTTGGTCCCCGGCATGGCTCACAGTGTCTCTTGGATTTCTTCAACAGTTATTTTGAGGTCCAATTCCTCTACTCCCATGGGCGATAGTTGTGATAGGGCCAACTCCCTGAGAAGGGGAGTATAACGATCGGCACTCACCCCTGGGTCTGCAGTGTAGACCAGCTGCAAATGACGTTGGAATATCCCCAGTATTCCCGTTCTGGTGTGAACTAGGTTCCCTCCCTCGGCCATCAAGGTGGTCGTAGTGGGGCTGTTTGTTCCTTTTTCTGGGATCCAAGCTGAGCACAGATATCTTTAAGGAAATTGGATGTCTTTAGGGGGACGAGCATAAAATTACACACTGATTTAACCTGTTGCCTTGCGACACCAAAGGATACTTTTCCACATCCGAGACAAAGAAGGGAAAAAAATGGAAAGCCTAGAAAAAGCCAAAATCCTCAAGAAAGCAGAAGAGCCCATCCATGGGTGTCATTTATTGAGGTCACCTCCAAGCATAATCAACCAGTGGAGCTCTTTATAAGCGTAGATATGGTGCTACCTTACAAAGCAATATGACGAGAACACGATATAACACCAACAAATGACAACATCATAGCATAAGTGAATGGCACTAAGCGGTTACCAAAATTCGACCTAAAATCATGCTACCCCTGGATTTGGTTATCTAAGGCATCTTGAAATAATACAACGTTCTCTATTCACATTGGTCTACATAAATATAAAAGTTTTAACTTTGGCATTCCAGCAGAGCTTTCGTTTTTCAACACTTTTTGCAGGAGGGACTGTCTGGATTAAGAGGTGTATTAAAAGTCAGCAATAACATTCATGTGTGCACCTGTTGCTCAAATGTGAATTTATCTTGAAAAAATAAAAGACAAGAAGCGTTTGGCAAAAGAGGAACAGTTGGTTTAATTAAACGCTGCAGCCGGGAGAACAGTGACAGAGTTGGGGTCTGAAGACTGTCTCAAAGTACATTGGTTTTGGTCGCCATAATATACATTTCACAAGTGTCATAAAACAATTTGTACATTCTTTTAGAGAAAGAAATCCGGGCCTAGTCAGAGTCATAAATCTGACCACCTGGTATGGAGCGCAGGTGATTCTTGACCTTGCGTGGACACAATGCAGGCCAGTTGGTGCGTGTCCAGATGTCCGGCATGGGGATCACGTGATCACTGCATGCTGTGTTCTGATTGGCTGAGTGTTCCTAACTTCATGCAGCATCTAACTTTATGGTGTTTAGGGAACATGCACCACTCTGACCAAATTTGTTTTTATTGGGCCCAATCTCCTTGGACCATGTGGTGTCGCTGCCTATCTGTGGGATCAATTTGGGTTTTTCGTGCGTTTGTCTACTGTCTACGTGTCACCCCACCTGTGGTCTGTCAATCAGTAGCTTCAGGCCTAGGTTGCAGGGCCTGCCTGACCACATATTTCTGACTCGGGGTTGATGGGGAGGTAATATCGGCTGGATTCGACAATGGTAATGTGTTTGTTGTTATACCTATATATATCAAGGCGTACATTGACATCGTATTTTCCAATATTAACACAACCAGACCATATAACAACACAATGAGAGACTGAGAGCGCTACTCGACACAATCCAAAGAAGTGGTCCTAACTGCTTTGTCAAAAATTCTAGTTCCTCACAGAAGAAAAAACATTTTTCCTACTGCTTAGCTGCAGGAGTTGCTTTGGACCACAACAAAATCAAAGACCTCAAGACTCCACCGCCTCCCAAGAGAATCTCAGAAGTTCCATTTCTTAGGTATAGTGACATGTGGAGCCTTCATACCAAATTGCTGTCACTCACCAAACCACATTTTGACCTGCTAAAATCAGATACTCAACAGTAGTCCAAAGAGCAAGAAATAGCTTTCAGAGAAACCAAGAAAGCCCTTTCAGCCAAAACCACCATGAAGTTCCATGATCCCAAAAAGCCCACAGAACAGTGTGTGGATGCAAGCCCTGCAGTCATGGAGCAGGTCTACTACAGCAGCAAGAGAACAAACAGTGGGCACCAGTTGCATGCAACAGTTGAGCCCTCAAAGACACAGAACAATATTCACAAATCAAGTAAGAAGTTATCGCAATGTCAAAGCCAATAATCTCAGAAGAAATATCTTCAATCCCATAGTCACGCCTAAGTGCAGATTTCATAAGTCTCCCTGATGGACAGCACTTGTTAGTTGCTGTAGATGACTACAGCAAGTACCCTGAAATCAAAGTTGAACGATCCACGACAACAAAATTAGGAAACACATGGCACCCCACAAGAATTTTGTAACAACAATGGCTCACCTTTTCAAGGACACTATTTGGAATGCTGCGGAAGCAGAACCCCGTACCTCAACATACAGCACACCTCAAAATTCAGATCACCCTAACCTTTACCTCAGGCAGTTCTGCTTCAGGTTGATCTTGCACAAAAAGGCACCCTCCCTAACATCAATTTAGCAGAGTAGCAAAATAAATTATCGGGCAACTCAATAATTAAGTTCTAGATCAGATGAAAGTTTAAGGGTTTTATTACAGAATTCTGAAAATCAAGTGGTATAGAATAAATACTATGAAGGCTCAAATACAAAGTTATACAGAATAGTCAAAATCAGAAAAAGTGAGCACCAAAAATCAGGAAAGAAATGGACAGCATCCCTAATAGAAAAGGAAAGTCTTCTCTAATCTCTGTCAGAATTACAACAAAATCTGACAGCATCGCTAGAATTAAGCAATAGAACATTCTCATAAAATCGGTCTAGTCCCAAAAATAAACAAGTTTTATTCACAATTTATGCATATCAAATTAGTAAAATAGCAAACTTATCATGGCATGATTGCAAGTAACAACTCTCTAGGCAAATCAGAATGGTCTACATCACTACTTAAGTTCATTAGCACTATCCCACTTTTCAGTAAACTTACAACATCTTCCATGCTACTGCTATCCAGAGATGTTCAAACTAATATGGAACATTTAGACAACGAACCTTTACACTGCTAAATACACTAGACTTAGAACAGAAATACAGCAGAAGGGCCTTGGAAAGATTTTACAGTTAGGAACACTAGAAAGTTAATTTAGAGAACAGGAAAATTACATCAACTTATCTTCATTCTGCAGAGCTGGGGGGGGGAGAAAAAATGTGCAGGGGGGCCGATGGGAGGATGTGAAAACAGGAGGGAAAACATCATCAGAATAGCATCCATTTCACCCAAGATGGAGTTTCACAAAAAATGTGGCACAACTAAATTATGTTATTAATCACACTTCTATAACCTGTGTTACACTTGTTTCAATTGCAATCATGAATTCAGCATTTGTGTATTGGATCTCACATAAAATCATTATTCGCCATTATAATTAAATTAGGGGTGATCTAAATTTTGGGGTGTCCAAAACATTGAGGAACGGGGTTCTGCTTCCACAGCATTTCAAACTGAGTCCTTGAACAGGTGGGCCATTGTTGATGCAAAATTCTTTTATAAAACAAATCCAGAAAAACGCTACTCCAGTTCCCACCTCTGAAAATTTTATAATGGCTAAACACTTTAATAACACTTTATTAATCAGGAAATCATTCAGTCAACATCACGCTCTACTTCCTTCTTGAATTGTCCTCCACCATTTTCAGCTGGTTGTAGGCAAGATCCTTCATACATTCCAGTTCATGTTCCTCAGATCTCTATCTTTTCATTAAACTATTATTACCTCTAGTTCCATATCTTTTGATCATATACTCAGAAAACGTTTGCAAAAGTAACAGAACAATTGCACAAACCATTATAATTATTACAGGTGTTAGAATTGGTTTTAGTGTTTTTCCATCCACATTATTTATCCATTCAGCAACCTTGCTAAAAACCCTTCTTGAAATCACTAAAACAGGAATCTAAAGTTTCCCATAAACCAGGCTCAAAAGATTCAAGTGAGTGCTAAGTGTTAGTAATAGTAACATAATAAGCATTATTAAACCTACTGTTATCAGGCATATAGGTACAACACCTTTTGGCCTTTATTATCTTGAAGACTCCACCCTCCATTGCCAAGAGAATATTTAATGCTAATCTATTCTGCATAACCATAGCCCTAATAGCCTTCATTTCTGCATTTACCCATTTCAAGAACCCAGCTGTGCCTACTGCAAGCTTATCTAGTGAATGTCTACTCTTCACCATATTTATTGCCACATCTATAGAAGGAATCTTGGCACATAATATACCTAAACCTTATCTCCCAAAATTCAGTTTCTCTCTTCTCAGGTTCACTACATCATCTACTTCATCCACATGATAAACTCCAGGAAACACTAAAGCCATATAACAAGATCAAACCCAATTACACGGCAAACTGAAATAAGCAGTCTTCCCACAAACATAATAAATCCCTCTCAGAACCGGCTTTCACCTGTCAAATAATTCCCACTCACCTAATAACTTCTTTCACACACACTTCCCCTACTATTTCAGCCCTACCAACAGTCTCTGTCGTACCTTACACAATTCACCCTTTCGTTTCTGTTCCATTCCCAACCTAGAATGTATACTTGACCATCTAAATTCTTCCTCTTCCTTTATCTGTTCAATTATGGTCTTTCCTTCTCTCGAATCTCTCATAATCTTTACTCTTCTCTTAAAACGTTCTCTTATAAATGTATTTTCTTCCCTACTCAAACCATATAAATAGTCATGTTTAGTAACTTTAATTTCATGCTGTTTGTACAAGTACTCTTAAACATATACTATATTTAACATTCTTGTTACCTTCTTCTATAGGCAAATCCTTAAAGACATGTTGAAATCCATTAGATAGGGAGGAAGAAATGTATTATTATTAAATATAGAAACATACACATTACAAGACAATGGATAGGATAATGGCAGTTGCATATATGTCGAGCCCTCACCAGCAAAAGTAGGAAGAAAAGTACACACAAAACATTTTAACATTTTAACATTTTCATAATGTCTACATATTCTTTTATCATTCAAGTACATATATATTTTGAAATTCACTGTCTATCTATGCTCTAACATTTTGCATTTTAATTAATCTCTAATAGTAGTTAATTCAACATTACCAGAAACGTGTCCCATCGGCAATAGTAAGCACACCAACAGCCCAACTAAAATTAATAATAATATCAGTATAATTGCTATCCCTACTATTTTACAAAATTTGTTGTAATCCATCTTCTAATTGAGACAAAAAGAATTGTAAGGCTTCAAACATCAAAAACAACAAAAATTATCTTTAACACAATAAGTCTCTTTTTTTATTCTTATTTCTTTAAACAATAATCAAAACTAAGATTCAAAAAGTAATCTTTTTCTTCTTTGAGATTTTCAGTCTCTATTTTGTTCAACACTTTCACTTCAAGCTTGTCTTAACAGTCTCTTTGTTATTCCAAGGTGGTTCTTCTTCTGTCTCTGCTCCACTCTCAGAATCAGTTTCAAACTTATACTGATAAGGATTCACTAGATTGTAATTTTCTAATTCAGTTTCTTCTACTACTGTAGCTAAATATACCTATTCAGGTAAAGCATACGTTTTGTTTGGAAGTCTCCTTTGTGTTGGTCTTATGGCCACAGGTGATTCACTCTCACGAGTTCCAGAATCTAATTGTGTCTCAGGCCTTTGTAGCTTTTCTGGTTCACATTGCTTCCGTTTGCAAGTTCTTTTCCTAGGAATACATTCTGCACTTTTTCTTTGTTCACCAACAGTCTCTGTCAAGGTTTCTTTGTTGACCAATAAACTTTGACATGAACGTGAACTTGAACTTTTCTCAGCCTTGTCTACATGGCGTGCTACAAATTTATTTTTCTCTCTGGGGGTTCTTGTGACTCTGGTTTTCAGCTGCACGTTTTCATTGATTGGATCAGGGACTACTACTTATTGCTACTAATCATACCTTTGACTCTTACATCGTATCAGCCCTTCACTCTGATCCCTGTTTTGAAACTTGACTTCAGACATTTCAGGTAATTTTTTAGAGCTTTCACTGACCTGAAACTTCATGTCATCTATCTCTTTGTTGTTTTCTTCACCAGCTTCAAAATTGTCATCATCTCCCCCAGATACACATTGCGAACTTTAGCTTGATTTTACCCTTAGCTTTGTTCTCGACTTTGTAGATCTGCTGCTGATTCAGTGGCTGTGTTGACCACCTCTTCATCTTCTGCTGCTTTTACCTTCTTTGTGTGAGCAGCGTGGATCCCTTGCGGCACCCAGGCACACTTCACCACAGTGTTCGTCGTCAAGATCACTTGATAAGCTACAGGCAACCTCTCCTCAAAACAATTGTTCCTGGTATGCTTCCGGACCACTACCCAGTCTCCTGGACTCAAACCGTGGCAAGGAATGCTTTTTGTTGCTAAATTCACCTGAGAGACAGATGTCACAATATCAGCCAGACCTTTACAGTAATGTAACACAATGTCGTACGTTATTAAAACTAATACTGCTGAAGGGATGTAAGCAATTCTCATCGACCTTCCCATGATCACCTTATGGGGAGATAAAATAGTCTTTCTGTCAGGACTACTTCTCATGCTCATCAAAACAAGAGAAAGTGCATTGAGCCACTTCAAACCAGTTGAAGCACAAACTTCACCCAGTTTATTCTTTAGAGTTCCGTTATTAGTCCTCTCTATTACATCTGAAGACTGTGGACGATAACCACAGAGAAATCTTTTAATAAGCTAGAACACTGTAAAGATTATTAGCAAAATCTCATTCTTAAAATGGGAGCCACGATCAGTCTCAATAGAAGCTGGGGGTCCAAAATGAGGTATTAACTCCCACAAGAACAATTTGGCAACTGTGAGGATATCTGATCTCTGGATGGGATACGCTTTGACCCATTTAAAAAACAAGCAGATAATGACTAAGAGGCAGTTCAAACTAATGCAAACTGGCATCTCAACAAAGTCTGCTTAGAGTCTTGTAAATGGGCCTTATGATTTGCCAATATGATTCATCACTGTTAAGGTTTTATTTCCTTGATTATATCTTTGATACACTGTTATATGGTTCCTACAAATTTAGTCGGACTGTGTATCTGGACAACATAAGCTTCAGAACATGGGAACTCAGTTCACACATACCATTAGAGAATGTTGGCCTGGTTCCTAGCTAGCTCACAGTGCCCTATATGAACCCCTAAACTTACCAGAGTACCAGATGATATCCGCTACCTCAAACATGACCACTCTTTATTCCCCAAGAAAATCGTTGAAAAAGATCTACCCTTTTGATGTTTACTTTTGCATACTCAAGTTAAACACAAGAAAGATACGAATTGGCCTTTCAAACATTTATTGAAATAACTGTATTCTTGTATACAAAGAGTGTGCTGCAATTATTAGGCAGAAGTAACAAAGTATTGCAACCAGTCTTACAAAGATGGTGAAAAACATAAACAATTCAACCATCACAACATTACTGGGTGATTATACTTCTACCTAACACTACCGATACTATCAAGAGCATAGTGAGAGTACCCTCTGCCAGATCTCTTGGAATATCCTAACCCCCATACATGATGTATGATGTATCAGGAAGCCGGCCTGTGTAGAATAGGCCATCGTCCTTTGCAACATAGAGGTCAGCAGGACTGGACCTCAGTCACAGTGCGTCACGTTCCAGGAAAATCCCAGTAGAAGTGCTTCTCTGCCAAATGTATCACAGAGGTTGTTTATATAATGAAAGCACTGTTCCAATTGCACTGTGTCAAAGGTGCAGAGATGATGGTATGGTTAGTTTGGAGCCTTAGAGATGTCTCCAACCGGACAACCAAATACAAGGGCATTACGTTCCATGTGCCTAGCCTTGGGCAGAATGTACGAATAACATGATAATAATGCTTGCTAAGAAATGAACTACATATATAATCATTTCTCAGTACATTATCGTGTAAGCCCAAAGCATGTAAAAAGTCACCATTAGAAAATGATGTCAAGCTAAAACGTGAAACAAAAATGGAGACTGAACACGGGCCCTGTTGTGCTTTACAACACCCTCACCTTGGCCAGAGAGAGGCTCAGCAAAAAACATAAAAGCTAGCCTAAAATGTTAATTAAATGCTAATGAAATATACTTTCATAACAAAAGCAAACAAAAACCATGTAAAAATACCAATTAAAAACATGCAAATAATAAAAACCCAATTAAAAGTTAATTTGGTTTAAAAACAAAGAAATGAATAAAAAATCTAGGAGGCTCCCAAAATGTTTCCCATGTTCAGAGAGTCAGAGGGATCCAGGAAGGAATCTGCATCAGCAGACGATATATCCACTGTGGAATGAAGAGCAAATTCCAAAGGACAAACATGGTCATATCCAGCCTAATCAGCACATGCTGATGTTGTGACAGCCGGTAGTGTACCTGCATTAGGAGAGCCAAATCCCATGAATTTATGAGCCAAAGCATCCATGCTGGCTGCAGATAATAGCTCATAGTAAGCATCTTGCAGCAATAGCAATCTCATAGGACAGCACTGAAGATGAGCCCTCAGTGGACGCACTTGCAGATCCATAGATTGTATCAGTTGCATTGCAAGACATACATTTAGTGCACACTTGAAAGGGCACCAGAGACAGTGGAACACAGGGTGCATGCAATGTAACCACACAGGTCTAAAGGACACGGGCCAGTTGTCATTCAATTCCTGGAGTAAAGACACTCCAAAGTACTGTATCATGCATTCACAACACAGCAGGACGTGTGGTAAGTCCATCACCATTTGGCGTCAAGGTGGAACATCCATTGCGGAGCAACCAAAATTTGACCAAAATAGCAATGAATAAGAATAACACGACTAGTGGTATGCCTCCAAATACGCTGGTGACCACAGAATACAAAATGGACTGAATCATTACCATTACTGTCTAGAAAATACTAACAAAGCCAGACCCAATCGCTTTAAAAAAGTGACCTACTCCAGTGGTATTTGAAGCATTAAATATTCGGTGTACAAGTACACCAAAATGATGCGGTAAATTTGTGCGCAATAGCAATTGTATTTCAGAGGAAGACTTTGTAACATGAAGATAAAACTTTTCTCAAGCAGATGTTAATGCAATCTCCTTTTCGAACAATAGGGTTTTTAGACAGCTTAAGTTATCAAAGTTAATGTTAAATAAAGGAATCTAGGGCCATAAGGTATCTTCCCTAATCTTGTGTGTAGGTAGAAACAACACCTTATTACAACAAGTCACGACCCTGGAAACCGTCACCACATATGGCACTCCCAGATTCATCCCACAACAACCTTGGTTGTTCAGGATCAAATAACTTTCATTTCAAAGCAATCTGAACACTGGCTGAATTAAGGAGACAGGGATGCCCTTCAGATAACATGCCAAATTGGTCATGGATGCATTTCACACCCCATGAAGTGTCATCTCTTTACAAACTAATGAATGGCCAAACAAAGTTTCACATTCATTTCTGCTAATGAATACTTCAATTTCTCCACTCAAACATTTGTAATTGAAGGGTAAAACTCAAGTTTTGTAAACAAAACTCTCCTCTAAAGCTTCATATCTGACTACTTGAAAGTGTTTCAGACAAGATGTAAACTGAAATGTAGATAATGGTAATGTAATAAAACCATGGATCAGCCATACAGTAGGATGGTGTCTTGGCTACTGAAAAAGGCAATTTCTCTAAACACTCTATGTTTAGCATTGTGTATGTCGCATCTTTCTTTGCCATCAATCTTTGTGTGTGTTAAATTGTAAGGAAAATACAATTCTGTTGCGATCAGATATTTCCATGGCCCACGGTTTGATTTTAAAACCTGCAATGTCCAACTCAATTGCATAATCGATCTCAGCTGACTTTGCCCACGCTGGAGGAGAGACATGTCATTCTGTATTATATCAAATACAGATGATACAATGTTATTCAAAGAATAAATTTTAAGTTGACAATGTAGTCATGCCATTATCTACAACAGCCAATGCTTTTTCCAAATGAATCCTGACAATTTGTCTTAAGCATTCAGCAGTTTCTTGCTGAGAAATTTTCCAAAGTTTATTGTAAGTGGTGTATATGAATTGTTTAGAACGTGGTGACCTTGGACCCAACAAGAAATCTTCCAAATTCATGTCATCGGAAAGGAGCAAAATATGTTCTTTAACTGCAAGTAAGGTGGAATGCTGGAACCATTGCTGGCATAATTTTCCTACAATATAGGTGGCAACCACCCTTGAATGTTGTGACTGCATGTAATGGAGATCTGGTCTGCTAGCTTTAAAACCTATTGTGGAGTCTAAAAACAAGCATTACAACCATTGGTGTCAAATGGCCACACTAACCACCTATCTGAACCTGAAATTGAAGAATTATATGTATCATTCTTCACCATAATATTGAGCTGTTCTTCTGTAAAATTTGCAAGGTGTTGCCAATTGTCAAAATGTGCAATAGAGGGAAATCTTGGTGTGGTCATTTCCTCAGTTTTAGCCAACCCTAGGCAGGTAGTTTCTGCACTGTTTGTTCAGAAAGATAATTTGCCTAGGGATCAGACAAGCTCTAAATAAAGCATTAATTCCCTGAATTTGCCAGTGTCATGTTCCGCAATTTGATTCCAAATCAATGTTTTCCTTCCAATAGTCATAGCCTTGTATGGCCAACTGGGAAATAAAGGTGTCTAAATAGATTAATTTTGTTTGGGTCAGCATATATTTCTTCGCTGGGGAAGGGGTAAGTTTCTTATAAAATTAACCTGGGTCTAAAGGGTAGTGACCAGCAAAATCTGCCAACTTCTTCAAATATGTTTTTGAACTACCCACAGGTGTTGTCGGGCAATGTTACCATTGTTTGTAATTGAAAACTGTACCTGAGGAACTAGCTCTGTGCAAATGGAGATGGGCATATTGATGATAGCAAAACATTTCACCATAAGTAGCAGAATTCAAATGAAAATCCTCTGTTTCAAATACTGTATAAGATTCTAGTTCAGAAAGTATGCTTTTGACAGTGTCCACATCCCATTCATCAGAGATGAATCCAGGAGTAATAATTTCGTCCATAGCTATCTTAAACACAAAGAATCTGCAGAGTTTGTGTATTACTGAAAATACCTTATACCACACAATTTCATCGGAGACAGGAAATGCAGAAATGTCAAAAAGAATGAGGCTTCAATACCTCAGCTAACTGTTCTGCTTTAGAGCGTTCTGGAAGGTAATTTCCATGTGGAATCACAAAGAATACTGTGACAAACACAATCCAAATGAATAGGAAAAGTAGTAAAATGGAAATCCAAAAATAGGACTATGAAGGAATCAGATAAGACTGTTTCAGCCCAAAAAGAAATATATGTGCACCATGCACTGTAGTATGCAAGGAATCTAAAGAAAAATCATTAATGTCGGCAAAGTAGCCAGAGGCAGTCTGTGAAAAAACAGGAGCCTCACGTGGTAATGGACTACTGGTAGACACATCCAAAGGTGGACAGTAATAAACTACTTTGTTGTTAGAAATAGCAGTAAAAAACTGTAAATTCACATCTGATGTGCAGCCTGTATCAGCAGTAGTAACAGGAAGAAGTAAAACTTCAGCATCTGAAGTCACCAGCAGAGGAGAAGCTATATTTGTAATATTTAATGTTTATGAAGGGATTTGTTGTACAGTAGTGAGAGGAGACAGGTAACTACCAAGGTGCCCTAGTGGCCTACTGTGTAGGACTGGCCAAATGGTGAGGTTTGATCAAATGTATATGGAAACAAACCATTTGTTTCTACAACCAGCAAGCGGTGGCAAAATCACAGTTCTGTTACCTTGAATGCCAAGGACTGGCACTGGTGCTCTGTATGATGGGCCAAATTATTTTCTATCATTAATCTTCTCTCAAACTAGATCCCCAACTTTAGGAATCCAACCAGAAGTTGCTGGATGCTCCTTCACTTCGTCAGCTGCAGAACGTTTGGAAATTTCATTTGAACACTCAGCTCAGAAGTCTTGTAGTTCCTGTACGACAGCAAAATGTTCATTGAGGTCAAATGGCGTGTCTGCCACCACTATGCCAGGGTTGTCGATATCTGGAACTTACATCTGGACCCCAAAGAGGATTTCATAGGGAGTCCGGCCTCCCAAGGATCATCAAGGCAGATTATTTAAAGGTCTCTGAACTCCATACAAGTGACGGATCCAACTACGACCTGAACCTAATACTCTAACTGTTAAAAACTGCTTTAAGTCACGGCTTTTCCTTTCCACTGTCAAATTTCCCTCAAGATGATAGGGGGAGGAATAATGTACAGCAACACCCACGGTTCCTATGGTATCCCGGTAAGCCTCAGAGGCAAACGCTGGTCCTAGTGGAATGCTGACACTGCATTTGTCCCCATGAAGACTTGCAAGTCCTTAATAACAGTTCGAGCGTCAGCTGATCGCTGTAGCCACACCCATAGAAATTTAGAACATGAATCTACGGCCAAAAGAATTAATTTCAATGCCTCATCGGAATTCAGAGGTCCGCGGTGATCCAAATAGACACGTCAGAGGTTTATTTGAAATGAGAAGAGTGTCTGTGGTGGAGTAGAACTTTTAATTTTCTGGCAAATGTTACAGCTAAGGACATATTGTTTAGTTTGCTTGTACAGACCATGCCAATAGCGTTTCTGTAGTATGGAAACTGTAGCTGCCACACCTGCATGGGCAGAATGTAATCCTTCATGAGCAGCTATGATTAATTCTAGCCTACGTTCCTAGGTGGGTATCACTTGATCACCCAACCTGGGAATGCAAGCAAAAGGTATGTTTTGGGCAATAAATAGGTAGGAGTATTTTCCTGGTTAAGTTTTACATAATGGAATGCCTCTGCGTGAAGCATTGATAGCATCCATGAAGTCTTCATCCATGAAGTCTTCATCCACTCTTGTGTGTGAACGAGTAATTGCAGTAACAATAGCAATCTTAACCGCTGATTTGGCAGCTTCATCAGCCAGTGAATTCCATACAACGTGTATTCCAACATGCTGACTCAATGTATGAATTACTTAATTATTGTATTCCCCAGCACACGCTTATGACAATCAATTGACAGATAATTCCAGCATGTAATTCGTATCCACTTCTTTACTGTTCTTCTTCACCAAATCTTCCGTACTTAGCCAACACGTGTTTCGTCGCAGTTATCGCGACTTCTTCAGGGCTAAGAAATTACATATAAGTAACAATCAATGCTACAACTGTAACAATTCTAAGTACAGAAGATTTGGAGAAGAAAAACAATAAAGAAGTGGATACGAATTACATGCTGGAATTATCTGTCAATTAATTGTCATAAGCGTGTGCTGCGGAATACAATAATATTGTTTAGTTGGTCTAGGCCACGTTTTGGAGAGAGAGGTGGTGCTCTCCACCCTTAGGCACCGCATTTAATTGGTGATTGTTTTCTAAATATATTGTGAACTTCCCCTTAGGGTGCCACTACCCTAGTGAAGACCATCCATCAGTTTTAAAAAACATTACGAATTATTTAAGCCTGTGACAAACAATCTTTAAGACATGCCACCTTTCCCCAAAGCAATCTATGCTTGCTAGTCCTTCCTTTAGAATCTCTGAATCCATTCAAACACCAATAATGTAAATGTTGGTTAAAATGATTAATAGGAGCAGGTCCTTATGCCCGCTCTCCTCTAGCTGCCCTTGAGCAAGTCTCCCTGGCGTTCGTATCTCTGCTACCTTGCTTGTGCCGCCACATTGCCACTCCCGTCCGTTACTGTACTGAGCTGAGCTGTTTAACTGCATTGTAACTGTATTGTTAGTATCCTTTCTTCTGCCATTAAAGCTTAGCCTTTAGTGCCCAATTCCTATTGTTTTCTGTTTCTATTTTTCAGCTCCATTTCCTTGGTGTTGTAATTGTTGTTGACTGCGAGCCGACCACCTCGTCGCTCCCTTTCCCGCCCGTTTTGCCGCTCCGGCCTCCCGCTTCCTGCCACCCAGTGCCCCTCCCTCCTCCTAGAACCTACTTAATGGAGGCCGCAGCGTGACCCCAATGAGCAGGTCCTTGTGCCAGCTCCCCCCTTGCTGCCTTTCAGCAGGTCTCCCTGATATTGCTGCTCGTATCTGTGGTACCCTGCTTGTTCGCTGCAATGCTGCTCCTGCCCTTTGTTGATGTACTGACCTGAGCTTTTTAACTGTATTGTTTAACTGTATTGTAACTGTACTGTATTGCAATTGTATTGTTAGTAACTGGGACTCTAAGGAAAGAACATTGTCGCTTCAACACAAAACCAGTTGCAACAGCCCTGGAGCTTTATAAAAGTAAGGCTGTAAGTAGTGCCCTCTATGGGGCAGAGCTCTGGGGTTTTGATAAACCGAATGACCTCATAGCAACTGAGAATACATTTCTCAGGAACTTAGTGTCCCTCCCACCGAGCACACCACTCTGCCCCCTAAAGCTTGACATGGGCATCAAACCAGTTAAGGACCCACTTCTATTCTGGCAGAGACTTGTTTCAACCCCAGAATTGTCCGCGTATGCTGTTGCCTTTGCTGAGGTTTGTTCTCTGGATACATCAAACAAAATAGGATGGATCAAGCACATTAGAAACCTCATTTCTAGTATTGGGTTAACAGGGCATAGCGTTAACTGTGCACCACCTCTCACTAAGAAACAAATTAAAGTGCTGTATTGGGACTGGGTAGACCAGAACGATTCCAGGGTATCCTCAGGAAGGGAATATGCAGGTTCCATACGGGCGCTGAGCTTTGGCGTATGTGTGACTACAAGCCAACGCCCCCCACCAGGACCCTTGGTGTAAGGTCACCGGATATTTCAAATACACATGGCTTTCATTAATGCTGAAGGCACTACTTAAACCGTAAGTTATACCGGTTCTTTCTACACCACAGGTTAGGGTGCGCCTTAGCGTGCGCATACCGCGTGGTGTCTTGGTCCTGACGAAAGCCTCGCAAAAAGCGAATGGAGGCAGAAACATGTTGACCACACCCTTTTCTTTTCTATACTATGGATGTATCTGGTCAATCTAGCCAGTTTCTGTAACATCCATCACACTGCTTTTAAGTAGTGCTTGGTTCTCCACGAATAAAGTTTGTTTACGGATGAACTAAGCACTTTTTAAACCACTTTTCACTTATTCACACTTGCATCACACAAACCCGCTCCGCTGTAATCAGGCGTTGTAGCACACCAGGGAGGCACTCGGCCTCTCTGGTGGGAACCCAATGATGAAGCATGTCACCAACTAGGTTGGTGAGTGAGGGTTCTTTTAATAAACAAGAGTGACTTCTTTTGCCGTTTCTCTTTTCCTTTTGGCTGCACTCTTTTGTTGTTTATTTAATACTACCATTAGGGGGATCAAGAGTGACTCCTTACACTTCTCCCTCTCTCTGTTGTTGATTACATATACGATGAAATCACGCCATTGAGCGAACTTTTAAGGTTTCAATTGTATGCTGTTTTTTGTCAGTGGTAGCACAACTAAACCAGTCTATTTGCTTCTCTTTTTGTAACATAGTCGTAAACAGTTTGCCGCACTCAGTACTAGGTACCATGAATTGATTAGCTGGTAGTTTTATAGCAATCATTGTATAACTTTAAGATAGAAGAAAAGGACTATGTTTACATTGATGAACAGTTGTGCTCTTATGTCTTGCAAAGGTTTTTAACAGTTTTATAACATTTTTTACTGGGTTGCAGACATGTATTTGCACTTTTATGGTCTGATGACCGAATAAAGTTTTATTGAGGTATTGTTAATATATTTTCTTCTGCCATTAAAGCTTTGCCTTTAGTGCCCAATTACTATTGTTTTCTGTTTCCTGTTTATATTTTTCAGCCCTATTTCCTTGCTGTTGTAATTTTTGCGACTGCTGGCCAGCCCACCTCACCGCTCGTTTTCACTCCGGCCGCCGATCCTGCCTACCGCTGCCTACCGCTGCCTAGCGCCTCTCCCTCCTCCCAGGATCTACTTTATGGAGGTTGCAGAGTGACTGCGCGCAGCGGGCGTGCTGCCCACGTGTCACCAGCACGCCAATGGCATGTCCGTCTAAGCCTGTCTGCACCTGGCCCGCACACAGTGCTAGGAACCCTGGCCCACCCTGCCACCCACAGATATTCCGCTGCTGAGCTCCAAACCCTGGACCCCAAACGCTGCAACAGCTACTGCTGCCTCACCTCGCCTTGATCAACGGTAGGACTGTTTATATGCTGTCACTGTTGCTTCTCCTGCAACTCCAGACCTCCCGCCCACACAGAAATCACAACCACACCCACCTCACCGGCTACGACCACCACGGAACCACTCCACTGCCTTCTGCTTAATGTATGATCACTCTGCAAACATGCCACTGAAATCTGGGGCAACATCACCTCCCTTGCCCCAACATCATCTTTATCGCCAAGACCTGGCTCAACCCCACTTCCGCTCCCAATATCACCACCGCGACTCCCGACAGCTACAAGAATGCTCACCAAGACTGAACCAACAAACACAGAGGCGGCATCGCCATCAGCCACAAAGAACCATCCGCTGCACCACCACTGAAGACGACACCGTATCTCAACTTCCAATTCCATAATGACGGCAGAACAACCATCAGAGGCACCCTCGACTACAGACCCCCACGGCCACACCCACCTTCTGCAATGCCATCCCTGATTTAATCGCCCCACTCGCCATTGACTCCAAACACTACATCTTCCTCAGCGATCTCTATTTCCACCTCGATGACACAAACACTGCCAACCTCATGGAAAGCATGAGCAACATCAGCCTCACCTAACTGGTCAGTGACTTCACACACAGTGCAGGACACATGTTCGACCCCATCTATAATGCCAGAAACATATTCAAGTACAGCCACGTCACCGAGCTCACCTGGACCGACCCCGCCATCGTCCACTTCACCATCACAGGATCCCCAGGTACCACCACCAAGCCTCCCAGCTCCTCCTACTGCAGCTGGACAGTGGACTAACACTCTCAACATCACCCAGCCTGAACCAGCTACCAACCTCAAACATGCTGTCAAGAATATCTCCACCTGGATCTCTAACTGCGCTGTCAGAGTCACCCCAATCAAGCCCTCCAAACCCAGGAGATCCATCAAACATGCCAGCTGGTATACTCCGGAACTCAGAACCATGAAACGCAACTGCAAGTATCTAGAAAGGAGATGGCGCACCAGCAAGGGCCCCACAGACCAAGCCACCCTCAAGACAGCCCTCAACAATTACCACCAAAGCCTGAATGACACGAACAGATGCACCCTAGCCAACCTCATCCAACCCAGCTCCAATCACAGCAAAGAGTACTTCAACATCATCAGAGAGTTCTCCAGCCCGACAGCCATAAAAATACCATCATCCCATCCCAAGAACTCTGCGATGCCCTGGCAGACTTCTTCGACAACAAGATATACAACATCTACAAAAACTTCAAACCCCAACCCACCGGCCTCTACAGCCTCCTCGTTCCCACTGCTCCCAACTCCAACCACCCATTCACCACACATACGATCCGCTCACCACACAGAACACCATCGTCATCATGAACTCCGTCCACTCTGGAGCACCTACAGACCCCTGTCTCTGCCACTTCTTCAACCTCAGAAGCGAGAAAATTAGCAACAAACTCACCTCCATCCTCAATGCATCCATCACCACGGCCACCTTCCCCACAGAATGGAAACACACAGAGGTCAAACCCCTCCTCAAGAAACCCTCCACTGACACTAGCGAACTCAAGAACTACCACCCCATCCCTCTGCTCTCCTTTCCTGCCAAAGTCCCCAAGAAGGCCATCAACGGACAACTCACAGTGCACCTGGAAAACAACAATCTGCTGGGCACCTCTCAATCAGGCTTCTGGGCCAACCCCAGCCCCGAAACCGCCCAGATCGCTGCCACTGATGACATCTGAACCATCTTCGATCAGGGAGAAGCTGTGGACCTAATCCTCCTAATCCTCTCAGCAGGTTTCGACACCGTATCCCACCACACCCCTGATCAAGAGACTTCATCAAATCAGAATTCGAGGAGAGGCCCCCAAATGGATCGCCTTCTTTCTCACAGCAAGAACTCAGAGAATCCGCCTACCACCATTCATCTCAGAACCCAAGAGCATCATCTGCGGCATCCCTCAAGACTCATCCTTCAGCCTCACCTTGTTCAACACCTACATGACACACCTGGCCAACGTCGTCAGAGCCCACAGCCTCGACATCTTATCCTACGCAGACGATACACAGCTCATCCTCTCGCTTTCAGAAGACCCCTCCATCACTAGAACCAACTTACACAAGTGCATTAAGAGCATTGTCGACTGAATGAAAACCAACTGCTTAAAGCTCAACATAGACAAAACAGAAGTGCTGATTTTCGGGACAACACCTCTCCTTGGAGCGACTCCTAGTGGCCCTCTGATCTTGGACCCTCACCCACACCAACTGACCATGCCCACAACCTTGGCATCATCCTGGCCAGCAAACTCAGTGTGAAAAGACAGATCAATGCAGTCTCTTACATCTGCTTCCTCACTCTACACATGCTACGGAAAATTTTCAGATGGCTACCCATCAACACCAGGAAAACTGTCACATAAACCCTAGTCACCAGGTGCCTGAACTATGGCAACGCACTCTATGTAGGAATCACAACCCAACTCCTGAAGAGACTCCAGATCAGAGGTCTTCAAACTTTTTGATGCCGAGACCCCCTTGTCAAACGTTTTTAGGCGTAAGGACCCCCTTCTGACGAAAAGTTCTAGAACCTGGTACTCCTTATCATAAACAACTATCGACAACCATAAACGCCCCCAATTCCCACAGCAAATAATTTTTACGGTGGGGAAATAATATTAAACAGTGTTTATCAAACCAAAGGTCAGTGAGCGTGGGGGTGTAGTCAAAGGTGTAGCTAAAAACGAACGGCCTCATTTATGAGGAATTGGCGCAGTGCTGCAAGCCTTCTTGATGCGCTGCCCTATGCCAATGTGAAAGGGCAGGAATGCACAGTATCTATGAAATGGGGTGCATTCCTGTCCTTTTCCTTTGCGTTGGCGCACAAATTGCTGCCTAGCACCAACATAGACAGGATTGTTTTTGTACAGAAAGGGGCACCTTCCTTCAAAATAACCATCCGAGAGGAGTTTTCCTCTTTCGATGTGAGCTGCAGAATGCAGCACACATAGAAAGAGGAAAAAATGAGGAGAAATGAAAACATTTCTCATCGTTATGCCTCCGCTGGGGAGGCGTCCGTTTTTGGAGCTGCCCCAGGTTTGTGATTTTGTAAATATGGGGCAGCATCAAAATCCATGGGTGTTGTGTTCCCACGCAACGCTCTTGGAACATCTTCTTGATGCATAGTATAGCAACGCAGTTACTTGCGCTGCTATGTCTTACTCCATATCTATGAGGCCATGCAAAGCCATGCAGGGTGACTTTGCACAGCCTCATAGGTATGGGTGAGACGCTTGTGCCGCCAGAGCATCAAAAAAAGTGATGCTCTGGCGATGAAAGTCTCTCAAAAGTATTCTGTACGTTTTTTAGGTCTTTCAATATCAGGTATAGACATATAAAATAATGGGCAGCGTAAATGAAAAATAAATTTAAAAACTTGTTACTCAGTGGGAAATGCACTGTAGTACATTATGAAACGAAACCTCTATTAGTTAATGCACTGCAGAGGTCTGTGTGTAACCAGAAAGCCACAGAATTAAATCTTGATTGGTGCAGTGGAGAATAGTGACATGTATGTTTAGTGCTACGAGGTCACAGCCTATGACAGAAAGCACTGTAAATATGTAAGTCATTACTTTATAGTTGCATTACACACTGTGTAAGATGGAGTGCTGCAAAAACGTGCAAATAGTTCTACGATAAAATGGTGCTTCCAAAATGTAGATTTTTAGTAATACCAGAGTGTATGTAATGCAATTTTCATTTTTACATCACTGTCCCTTCAACACACCTTTAGGGGTACTAAGGGCTGTGTAAATGCAGTTAAAATTAAAAGCATGCACTTCACAGCTCAGTTTTTAACTCTTTGCACTACCACTCAAAAAACCAAATCTTGTCATCACAAAGCTTGGAGTGATTTGATCAATTAAAGCCAGAACCAGCTCCCAAGCACCCTTTACACTTGCAGATTAACTGATAGGCACATTTGCATTTCACTCAGGCAAGCTGGCACCCTGGCACAAAACCTTTTCACATCACTAGAGACTCAATTGATGGCACTTCAGCTGATAACGATCTAAATTAGCCATCCCAGGACTGCTGTCTTTATCCAAAATGAAAGCAAAGGTTTTGAATTGCAGGCACAAGTGAAGCTGGGGAATGAGCGACCCCCTTCCCAGGCCTCCACGGCCCCCCTGGAGGTCGCGCACCACAGATTGAAGACCTCTGCTCCAGATGATACAGAACTCTACCGCCAGACTAATCCTCGACCTCCCTAAACAGACCCACACCACCTCCCACCTCAAGAACCTACACTGGCTCCCAGTCCACAAGAGATGCCACTTTAAGATGCTGCTACACACCTACAAAGACCTTCATGACCAAGGACCAGCGTACATCTACTACCGCCTGCACTTCCACCGACCCTCCAGACACCTGCGATCTTCCTCCCTTGCCCTCGCCCACACCCCCTGCATCTGCCGAAGAGGCTCCTTCTCCTACCTCGCTGCCAAGTCCTGGAACGACCTTCCCCATCACCTCCAAACTTCTCCTTCCCTCCTGGAATTCAGAAAGGGACTCAAGACCTGGCTTTTTGACTGATACCACCCTCAGTAGCAAGAATCTAGTGCCTGGATACCCTCGCGGGTGATTAGCCTCGCTCTACAAATCCTACTTGATTTTTTTTTTTCACAACATAATTTTATTGTTGATAACCAATACAGTACATGGGCCTTGCAAGGCACCCAGTGTATATAATCAGGATGGCACATACGAGAGTCAACATTTTCAATAACATTAGAGGATTGATTGCAGGTAAAATATATTCTGAAGGAAGACAAAAACAAAAAAGAAGAAAGAAGAAACAACTGCGCCACATTGCCTCCGTGCCACAAATAAAACAGTTTTGAGTATAGGGAAAGTTTGTGCCACCCACAGTTGCAGCGAATAAAAGCACAAAAAAAAAAAAATGCGAGTCCATTAGTAGCATTGCAACAATTCTTCAGCGTCAGACGGGGGTGGAGGAAGCTCCAGATAGAGTCCCCTATAGTCGGCCCATCGTTTCCAAATTTTGTAGTGCTAACGAGGGCATCCCCTCGCCTCAAAGACCGGGAGTTCCAGGCCCATACAAAAGTCTAGACCCCTCTTCCATACCCCAAGCGACGGTGGAGATTCATTTTTCCAGACCCGGGCAATATCTCTCTTTGCCAGCGTGAGACCCAGGAATAGGAGGTGGCGCTTGTATCTATTACCTCCTATATCTTCTGTAACATGCAGCGTGGCCAGCCGCGGTGAGGATGCAATATCCCACCCCAGAACTTCGGACAGGCATGTAAAAACCCCTTTCCAGAACCTTGACAACGTCGGGCAGGACCAAACAGTGTGCAGGAAGGTACCCTCCATAGATAATCCTACTTGATTTAATTAAAAGACTGGGCACAATAATACAAATCACACATTATGAGTGTGGGGAATTCAAAGTCAGTATTTTCTAGTGCCAGAATTAAAGCTTTTAGTTCAGCCACCTGAGCCAAACAATCCCCTAAGGATTGTGTAAATGTTTTTTGTTGATGGAATTCTCAATGTTTCATGACATCGCAAACATATTGTTGCTTAGTGCCGATTGCAAGCTGAGCTGAACCATCAGTATATAAAACGAAATCATACTGATCAAGAGACAAAACATCACCGGGCACAGGGAATTCTTGTTCAAACTGGAGGAATTCTTGCGTTTGCAAGGTAGGCTCAAAGACATAGGGCCAGATCAACGGCCCTTACATTTTGAGACCCGCAAATTGTGTCGCTTTGCGACTCGCAAAATGCAATTGACAACAGTGTCTTAGACACTGTTAGCGATTCCTAATGGGGTCCCAAACTGCCTGCCTCATTAATATCTATGAGGCAGGTGCTATTTGCGACCCCATTAGGAATGGCTAGCACTCCCAGGGATGGTGGCCTGCTGGGGTCAGCAGACCACCATGTCTGTGACTGCTTTTTAAATAAAGCAGTTTTTTTAAAATGCAGCTTATTTTCCATAAAGGAAAATGGGATGCATTTAAAAAAGAAAAATGAAACGTTCCCGTTTGCGGGAAGGGGTCCCGCAAACGGGACCCCTTCCTGTTGGCGAGTGGCTTACCACCTACTTGAAGTAGGTGGTAAACTGCGAGTGTTTTGCGACCGCAAATGCGGTTGCAAAACAATCGTACATTGAAGTGCGAGTCACTATCAGGAAGGGACACCCTTGGCACGCCCCTTCCTAATGGCGAGTCGCAAACCCTATTTTGCGAGTCGGTAATAGCTTACTGACTCGCAAAATAGGGTTTGTACATGGGGCACACCAATTCTGCCGTCGCAAACGGGCCGTTTCCCCGTTTGTGACAGCAAAAAACGGTCGTACATCTGGCCCCTTGTCAACATCAGTAGCTGTTAAGGAGGTGGCCCTTTGTATCCATTTTGGATGTAAGGCTTTTGCATTCATTTGACAACTTGTATCCCAAGAATAGGACACTGAGAAAAGCATTTTGTTTTTTAAAAGTTGGATTTATAGCCTTGTTCAGCAAATCCCAAAACAATACAATCACCTCTGGCTAAGTGTGTGTTTAAATCATTGTCCGTGAGGTATATGTCATCGATGTAGGACAATGAGTCTGGGTCAATATCATGTACAATTGATGTTACTCTGGCAGAAAACAGACCTGGGCTGTTCTTATGCCCCTGAGGAAGTGAGCAGAATTTTCTCTAAACTCCTAAAGCGGAAAACTCTGTTAAGTCCCTGCTATCAGGCACTATATTTTGGCAGAAAAAGCCATTAAAAACATCTAAAGTGGTTTTGTATTTTTTGCACACTATGTTGTTCATTAGTGCTGCGCTGCGTGAATTTTGACTTGCAGGGGTGCGTGTATGACTGTTTAAATGTCTGTAGTGTAAGACTAAACAATAGAAATAATAAGGTTTGGCTACCGGAAACAATGGATTGTTCATTGGTGGAATGCACGTCTATACTACGCCTTGATACTCTAATTGTAAGAGAATTTCCTTAACTGGGCGTTTTGCTTCATGCTTAATTGGGTATTGTGGTTGCACTTGCGGGCTGGGACTTAGGGGTATAACGTGATAAGGCCAGCCCTTAACCCAGCCTAGATGATTGTAATATAATTCCGGGGCCCATTCTGCTGCATACGTTTGTTTGACAACATCAGGAACAAGACTAGAGAAGGAACGTATGATGACATCTTCCCTTGTGGGACTACTGAAGCGGCCAATTTATTTCAGCCAAGAGAATGTCATACATATTTGTTACATTTGACCATAATATTACTTTAATAAATTCCTTAGTTGCTCTTGAAATCAAAAAATCTTGAAGATTCTGGCGAACTATTGTGACCTCTGCTGTAGCGTCAATGCCCATGTCTTGTTCTGAAGAAGCATTTTCTAACTATGTGGCATGTTTTCAAATATATTTTTATTAGCATTTACATTTTCAATTTTGCATTTATACTCAGTCACATAGTACATTACATATTTCTTAATTTTCCTGGGGTAGAACTTCATGTCCTTGTTACGCATTTGGTTTATTTTTTATAGCGTAGATGCTATATGTCTTAACATTTCGGAATTATATTTATTTCCATTACTCATTTCCACCACTATGTTTCTCTTCCTACAGGTGTTATAGTTTCTGACTCATTTAACCATATCACATGTCCAAGGGAGTTTCGATTCTTTCTATGATTCTGATATAATTCTACAGTCTGCTATGTTAAAAAAAACTATAACTTATCCCTAAACTGGGATGTAAACTAATTGTGTGATGTCCCGGGTTACTTAGATCCTGTGTATCAGTGATGTGAGAGGGCCACTTTGGTGGTTTTGATCTGGGGGGGAGGCCCTCCTTCAGGAACCCACCTTTCTCTTCTAGTTGTGTTCTGTTGCTCTCTTCATTTTATGTGTCTGTCATACTTGAGTCAGTATCTTTTTTTGTAGTCTCTCTAGTGTTAGTTTCGTCATCAGTTGCAGTCGACGTCCTAGTATACCAGGCCCTCATTATCTCTGTCCATAGCTCTGCAATGGGGCGTTGTCTGACTCCTCTCTTCTCCTCTTGTTGTATGGCTCTTTCCTCCGACTTTGCCCAACAGTCTATATCCTGCTCCCAGACCGTCACTTTAGGACCCTCTGGTTTCTTCCAAGCCTTGGCCACCCGTCTACAAATATGTGGCATGTTTAGTGGTAATATCTGCCACTTTCTTCTTTCTGAATTGGGATTTATGTTGTGGGAGTTTCTCTTCCTTTTTTAGGATGTTGTGAGTCCTTTCTCGGTTTCACATACTCTTCATGCCTGTACTCCGGTTGTTTCCCTCTCTCTGAACGTTTGTCAGGTGAGTCCTGAAAGGAACAAGAAGGACGTGTATCAGTATACTTATAACTATCAGGCTGTTTAAGTGTATCATGTGTAAATTTAAACGTTTTTCAGTGTGCTCGCGTTCCGGAGATCCACCCTGTGTTTTGTTCTATATTAACATTTATGTTTGTCCCAGCGTTGTTTAGAAAACGGAGGTGCCTGCTTGGTAGTTTCTTTTTAAGAATTGCCCTTAAGCTGTGGATTATTAGGTCTGGCTCCCAAATTATCTCGACCTATAGATGTATAGGTTTCAGCAATAATTTTTGGTAATTCGAGCTCCTGTTCCGCAACAAGAACCTGTGTGAGGCGTTGGCGTACTGCCAGTGCTGCTGCCTCCCCATTAATATTACCTAAAATAATTGAGGAAATTGTGGCAAAGTTGCTAATTAACTTCATCCCCACGTCCAGGGCAGAGGCACCCCGTATTCATTTTGAATTTGTTCTAGCACCTCAGGCAAAACAGCAATAGATGGTGTACCATTTGTTATAGCATATATGGCAGCAAAGACTGTGGCCCAAGTTGCACAATCCCCTACTAGGGAAACCATCCCAAGTGGTAGGCATATTGCGAGAATTCAATGTTTGCCTTGGGGTCCCGTATGGGGAAACACTGCTTCAAGCTGGTTTGTTTTTTGTGCAATCCAGAAAGAAATTTCATCCCGTCTGGTGGGAATTTTACCCATAATTGCATTGATAGTGACTGGACTAATTGCAGGCACAGCTAACTATGGCTGCACAGCTTAAACAGCCCTTGCTGGGCTAGATGTTATTGTACGCATTACAAACTGTGTGAAACATCTGTATATTCTAACTAGACCTGTGTAGAGAGCACGAAGGTCTGCAACATTTAGTGGTGCTAAGTATAGGTATAGTTGATAGCTGGCCAGGACTGGCCAGGTCGCCCCCTCATTACATTGTATAGTGTATGTTGGAGGGCGCTTTGGAACCAATTCTGATGTTCCTGATAAGTTAATGGTATTTCTGAATCTTCATAAGCTCACAATTGGCCTGGCAATGCAGCTGGAGTGTATGTGTGAAATGTTCATGAAGTGCCATCGACTGCAGGAAAGTGGACACAAGAGTAGAATACCTCTGTTTTATATGCTTTGTGGGACTCTTACACGGAGGTAACTTCTCCTCCTCCAACAGGGAGCCCTTGTTGTACTAATAGTGCTGTAACAGCATGTCTCCAATTAACAGGAATGATAGCAGCCAGCACCATATTTATTGAATTAAATCAAAGAAAGGAAAATACTATAGTGTGGTGACCCTTTTAAGGTTCAAGCTTGAACAACCAACAGACTTAAATAGGGGTTTCCTACTAAGCTGAGGAAGATTAAATTCCCTAACACCATGGTCTGAGGTGAAAAGGAGACCTTGGGCATGCACGAGAACTACTCATGTTGTACGGTTCCTATGAATTTAAGAGGACAGTGTATCTGGACAACATAAGTTTCAGAATATGGGAACTCAGTTCAGGCATACAATCAGAGAATGTTGACCTGGTTCCTAGTTAGCTCACAGTGCCCCATCAGATACCCTAAACTTACCAGGGTACCAGATGGTATCAGCAACCTGGAACATGACCACTATTTATTCCCCAAGAAAATCGTAGAAAAGATCTACCCTTTAGTTTTTTACTTTTGCATGCCCAAGGTAAACACAATAAAGATAAGAATTGGCTTTTAAATCATTTATTGAAACAATTGTATTCTTGTATATAAAGAGTGTGCTGCAATTATTAGGCAGAAGAAACAAAGTATTGTAACCACCATTACAAGGATGGTGAAAAAGATAAACAATTCAACCATTACAACATTGCTAGGTGATTATAATCCTACCTAACACTACCTATACTATTGAGAGCATAGTGGGAGTATCCTCTGCCAGATCCCTTAGGATAGCCTAACCCCTCATACCTGAGTATGATGTATCAGGAAGCCGGCATGAGTAGAACAGGCTATCATCTTTTGCAGTATAGAGGACAGAGTCAGCAGGACTGCATCTCAGTCATAGTGCGTCAGTTCCAGGACAATACCAGCAGAAGTGCTCCTCTGCCAAATGTATCACAGAGCTGTTTATATAATAAAAGCACTCCTTCCAATCACACTATGTCAAAGGTGCAGAGATGATGCGATGATTAGTCTGGAGCCTTAGAGCTGTCTCTAACTGGACCACTAAATACAAGAGCATCGCATTCCACATGCCTAGCCTTGGAAAGAGCGTACGAATAACATAGCAATGCTTGCTAAGAAATGAACCACATGTATAATAATTTCTCAGTATATTATCGTGCGAGCGCAAAGCATGTAAAAAGTCAACATTAGAAACTGATGTCAAGCTAATATGTGAAACTAAAATGGAGACTGAGCGTTGGTCCTTTTGTGCTTTACAACAACATCAAACACCTGACACATATGTCCTCAGCTACATTTATGAATCCTGTATTTTCTCAATATTTCCTAAAGATACGCATCATGCTGTCCGTACCTGCATGAGTCTGATTATGCAGGTATTTACCAATTAGGTACAACATTGTATCTGGAAGGATGTATTTATTTTCAGCATTGATATAAATTTCATCATGCTTATCACTTTCTCTGTCTTGAAACTTCTGTTTGAAATAGGAAGCAGTGTTGCCTGGGTTCAAAGTAGTACACCACTTAATAGAGATGTTTTCAGCTGCAAGGATGACTTGCTCATATCATGACAACCTGCTATTTGTCATGTGCTGTGTTCTCGTTTTTGTCAATAGAATTTCCACAGAGTGAGGGATATATACAATTAAAGTATAACCAATCACTATTCTTTCACTTTGTTCAATGGCAACACAAAATGTTGCACCTGATTTCAAACAGCCTAGATGAATCACAGCTACAGGATCCAAAACAGCTGATAGATCTGCTATGAGCCTTAACTACCCAACATGTTTTTTGGTAAGAAACAATAATGCACACCCACTTTTTTCATGACAAAACAAGAAAAAGGTTGAATTATGATCTGGCATTCCAAGTCCTGGTGCATAAATTAGACTCTCTCTCTCAACTCATTGAATGCTTCAGAACATTCTTTGTCAAATGGTACCGGATCTTGTATATCACTGTGAGTCAGCCTCACTAAAGGCTTTGCAATCAAGAAAAAGTTTGGAATCCACTCTCAACAGTAGCCAACAGTTCCTAAGAACATCTAAACGTTGCTCTGGGTGGTTGGTGGGCTCATTTTCAGAACTGCAGAAACACGTTTTTTTATGACTTTCCTCACACCTTTTTCAATATAGTGTCTAAGATAAATCACTTCATTTATACAGTACTGCATTTTAGATGGAGTAACCTTTTGTCCAAGGCCAGCTAAATGATTTAACAAGGCAATTGTATTACGTTTGCAGTCCTCTTTTGTTTAGATGCTACTAAGAGATCAACAATATACTGCACTAAGACTATGTTACAGGGCGATCTTAAACTTTCTAGATCAGGATTGGACTAAAGATTGAATGACTTTCAGTATACCATTGTGGGATCCTACACCACACGAAAACCTTATTCAAAAATTGGAATGCAGATAAGTATTGACTCTCTTCATGTAGAAGAATCGAGACGAACGCTTGGCATAAGTCAATGACTGGATATCATTCTGCATTGGAAGGAATTTGGAACAAAATAACTGCCGGATTCAGTACCACAGGACAGCATGGGACCACTATTTCTTTAACTTGAGCAAATTCTGAACTATGCGCCACTGTAGGAAGGAAGGATCTTTCTACATAGTTACCCCCACTTTTTGCCTGGTGCTGTGCTGGTTTTGACTAGTCTGATTGGGATCTTGCTAATCAGGACCCCAGTCTATCTGCTTTCTCCCTAAATTGGTTATGTTATGTACCTAGGTACACTCCAGATTGGATACTGGGGTACCCTTATCAGTCCCTAGTATATGGTACCCATGTACCCAGGGCATAGGTACCCCAGAGGCCTTCCATGGGCTGAAGCATGTATTATGCCACCCATGAGAGGTCATACAAAATGGAACTACAGGCCTGCCATTGCAGCCTGTGTAAGATGGTGCATGCACCACTTAATTTAGATATAGGTTTACTATATCTAAGGGTCACTACACTTAAAACCTATGTCACCCCTATAGCAGGCATTGACAATCCTGAAGGCAGGGTGCTTGGTTCTAAGTGAGAGGGTGCCACTGCATGAGCAGGACACCCCGGCAGCCTACGGAGTCCATTAGTGCTGCAGCCATTTACGACATATAGAGTGGCATTATGCGACCGCGTGATGAACAACTCTAAAACGGCTGAAAGTAACTCTATCATGTTTGGTATCAAACATTGTGGAACCATACCTCCCACACCAGTGTGGGAGTTATGATTCCACCCACCGGTAACCGGTGTGGGAGGTATGATTACACCCCTCAGAAATGAGCCTTGTGAGGTCCATGGTGTTCCCGGTACCAGCCTTCTAGTCCCGGGCAGCACAAAATGGTTGCTGCCGACCAGAGACACATTTCTGCCCTCCTGCTGCTGAGCCAAGCTTGAGCAGGGGAAGGCAGAACAATAGGCATCCTGTCACATGGAGGTGTGACCACCTCCCAGACAGGATTTAGTGTATTAGGCCTGGGTGGGTGCGCTTGCCAGCGACTGAAAATCTGCATGAGGGGCACATTTGGTGTCCCTGTGCATATTCCAGTTCAAACCAGTTCTGGGAGCGGTTGGCTCCTGCTCTGGAGCAAAACTGGACAAAGGACATGGGAGTAACCTCCCCACTGTCCAGGCCCTCCCCTGGGAGGGTCCCCTGAATCTGTCCAACCCTCTCCCGTGGGTACAAAAGGGCTTACCTGGCTGTAGGACCCTAGATTCGAGGTGGACAAGATTCTGAACCAGAAACCACTAAACTTCGACCGTCTGGACTTCGCTGGACTTATTTTGGGCCCGACTTCGTCTCCCTCTCAGTCCAAAGTATCGTCTGTGCCCGTGCACCATACAGGCTCCGTGCAGGACCTGAGGAGCATCAGGCACTACTGAAGACATCTCCCTTGGAGTGAAGGAGTCACTCCCCTGCAACCGCAGGCACCACATCTCAACTGACTGATCTGCTGGTCCTGAGCTCCTACGGACTCTGAAGGCTCCAGCAACACAAGAGGTAGGTTTTCAAGTCCCTCAAGCTCTGAGCTGCCCTCTCACCAAGTTTGAGGCCAGAATCCCTCATGGGGGCTGCAATACTCGTACCCCTGTGCAACGCATACTTTTGCAAGTGCATATGCTTGTTGGCAGTTCCAAAACAAGTGCACTGGGCTTCGAGTAGCCCTAACCTCTGGCACCATTTCCACCAAAGAACTCTGGCCTCCTCACACCGAGTGGTCTGTGGGCTGTTGCTTTGTGAAACTGCTCGAGGTCCCCTCGTGACTCCTGTGCCTCTGGCCTGTGGGTCCTCTTGAGGGTCAACACTGCTTTTCTTGGGCTCCCCTAGTTGCTCCAGGCCTTCCCTGACTCCCCTGTGTTTGGTGAGTCTCCTGGACCTTGCTGGTTCGAACCGTAACCTTCTTTGACCTTCTCTGTGGGTTGCCGTTGCCAAGGCTTGTTGGTGCTCCAGCCGGACACCGACCCCTCAGTACTCGACATCCTTCGTGGGACAGCTCATATCCGGCTCCTGGTTGTCCTCGACGCCTCCTGGTCCCAGTGGCTGCAGAGTCAAGAACCCCCTCAACGCACCTGAAGCACCCGACATCGGTGGGCATTCGTCTACTGAGCCCCTGGTCACTCCTGAGTGACCCAGACTCTGTACCCTCTGCTTTCAGGTACTCTTCACCAAGAATCCACCTTTGGATTCCGACGGACACTTTCCTTCTTCCCAGCAGTGGCTCTTCTTCGAAGTCCTTCATAGAGATCGACGGCAGTTTCCGACGCCACTTCAGACCTAGGCACCCGGCTTCCCTGGGATAGGTAACTCTGGTACTACGGTATACACGGGTGGGGTGGCTCTCCAACCTCCTAACTTCCACTGGGTTTCTTCGAAGTCCACTTAGAAGGGTCCTTAAACTTTAAAACTTCAACCGCGACTCTCCCATAGAATTGTACGTAGCACGCGGTCGTGTTCCCACACTGCACCCGTCCTCCGTGGGGTCCCTACATACTCACCTTGGGTGGTTGCTTGGGGTCCCAGAGATTCTACAACCTCTAGACACTGTCTTGACTCGAGTCGTGGTTCTTATACCACTTTTTCAGTATATGGTTTGGTCTTCCCGGGAGCCCACTGTGTATTAGTGCTATTTACTATAGTTTCTGTGCTACAGTATTGTGTGCTTTGTGAGTATCTTCGTGTAGAGGGTACTGTGTCATACTTAAAGAGTGTTATATCAATAAATACATATTTTTATAACTACTGTGTGGTTCTCCTTTCATTTAACCAATACTATAAGGTTGCATTCTGGTTAAACAAGCTGCTTAATATTCCTTCAAGACTAAGCCTGAAGGCTGCTCTCCACAGCTACCACTTGGATAGCTTTCTAAGGTTATCTTTGACCTCTTAAATCACCGTAAGGGTTGTTTGGAATGGTACAGGGTGCCCACTTTAATTAGTGGACAGCATATACCAGGCCAACTTCTCACATTGGTGTGCAGCGGTTGGGATTCAAGCCTGCATTGTTTTACCAGATAAATCTTTGTATTGATTAACTGAAAACCACTAAGTGCTAGGTACATATAATACTAGCTTAAAATAAGTAAGTTCTGCTGAACTTAGGGTAGGGTAAGTCAAGGGTCTAGCACACCCTTTCTCCAACCTCAGAGAGTTTAGTTCCTACTAGGTTTATTTATTTATTTTGTGTTTTATATAGCGCGAACAAGACCCAGAAATAGGTATCAGAGCGCTTCACATATACATAGAATTGTTGCATTAAACAGTACCAGAGAGGATCAAATATATATATATAGAGCATTGAAGTTTTAAACAGTGCAATAGAAACCTATAAATGTAGTTGCCTCGATGTACATGTGAGGCGAGGAGAAAAAAAATAGAGAAAAACATTTGTACAATCATTAATACAATTAGAAGTAGCCTAGGTTATAGCTTATCATACATTTAGGCTAGTTCTGGGTATTCTCAGTGTGACAGTAGGGGAAGCAGTCTTCAAGCAGAAGTTTTCCGTGCGAGTACGGACCATTGCGATTCACCTAGTGAGAGAGTGAGGAGCTTCAACTAGAGTCTGGTAATGGATGAGCTTACAGAGAGAGATACTCCGCAGGCTTGGGTGGGTAGAGTGATTGTCTGAATGAGGCTTCTAGGACATGTAATGAGCGGGTTACTGTGGATTAAGGGAGGAATTTGCTCATTAGGAAGGACTTAGCTTCTTTTTTGAATGTAGAAGTAGAAGAGATTTTCCTGATGCCTGGTGGGAACAAGTTCCATATTCTTGGTGCAGCTCCGGAGAAGGCTCTGGCGTATGTTTTTTTCTTACGGAAGAGTGGAGGTTTTAGAAGAAGAGCGCCGGCGCTCCGTGAGAGTCTGCTTCCTCCAGAAATCGAGGTTTTCTGTGCTAGGTACAGTGGGGTTTTGTGATAGATTGCCTTATGAGTTATGCAGGCCATCTTTAGTAGGATTCTTGCTTCATGAGGCAGCCAGTTGAGAGCTTTCACATGAGGGGTGATGTAGTCAACTTTTTTAGACCCAGTTAAGATTCTCGCTGCTGCATTAAGACAGGCTTTAAGCGGGGCTGTTGAGACTTTGGGTAGTCCTGATAGAGTGGTACATCCATATTCAAGTCTGGAGATGACTAACGACTGAACAGCAGTTTTGAGGTCTAGTGGTTCGATGTACAGTTTCATTTTTCTAAGGTAGCTGAGGTGAAAACAGGCATTTTTGGCCATCAGGTTGATGTGTGATTGCATATTAAGGTTCTTGTCTAGAGTGAATCCTAACGACTTGGTGGAGTCCACCAGGGTCGGAGTACAGTTTAGTGCAGTGATTAGCTTAGTCCAGTCCTTCCTAACTGTGGAGTTTTTTGGGGGGGAGAATAGAAGGAATTCTTTTGAGAGTTTAGCTTAAGGTGATTGTTTGTTAGCCAGTGGACGGTCTTTTTTAATGCTTGGTTCATCGTCTTAATTTCTTCCAGGGAAGTGATCTTGATATATAGCTGAGTGTCGTCTGCATACATGTGGAAGGAAATGTTAGCCTGCTGTAGTATTACGGTTAATGGTTCAATATAGAGATTAAATAATGATGGGGATAGTGTTGAGCCTTGTGGTACTCCTAGTAGGTTAGGGGATGGTGTGGATAGATTTCGATTCACCAGGAATCTTTGCGTTCTGTTGTCTAAGAAGGATTTAAACCATTTTAGGACCGTTCCCGATAAACCCATCCTGTTCTCAAGTCTCTCGAGAATTTTGCCATGGTTAACAGTGTCGAAAGCAGATGAGAGGTCAAGTAGTATAAGCAGACATGATTCATTATGGTCTAATGCTAGTACAGCGTCATCCACAATATGTAGGATTGCTGTTTCGGTGCTGTGCCCGGATCTGAAGCCTGATTGGCAGGTGTCAAGTAGCGTGAATTCCATAATGTGTTGGTTAAGCTGTTGTTGAACACATTTTTCTATTACTTTGGCTAACATGGGAATGTTGGTTATCGGTCGGAAATTGTTTGGGTCCGAAGGGTTCTCTGTAGGTTTTTTTAGGATGAGGATGACTTGGCTGGTTTTTAGGCAATCCGGGATGGATCCTTGAGAGAGCAATGCATTGATTATCTTGGTCCAAATGGGGATGATAGTATGGTTGATAGCTGTCAGGCAACTCGACGGGAGGGAGTCGTTGTAGTGGTTGTTCGGTTTTATAGACGATAGGATTTTGGTGATGTCTCTATTGTCATAAAGTTTGAAGGAGGACCAGTGGGCTTTATTTTTGGATCCTGACAGAGTAGGTTGAGTTTGATGAATGATTGGAGAATTTTTAGGGGAAGCGGGGTTATCAGCGGCAGTCTTGAGTTCTTTCTCCAGGGAGGTGGCTTTAGAAGTAAAGAAGGAGGAGAATTCTTCGCTGCTTAAATGAGATTTCGATGTCAAGGGTGCGGATTTGGCCAGTTTGTTTGATTGCTGTTTTAGTATTTCGAATAGTTTCCTCGGTCTGTTTTTGGCGTTGTCAAGTTCTGATCTGAAGAAGTCTTTTTTAGATTTTAGGATACATTTGTTGTAGGAGTTTCTGGACTTTCTTAGCAGTTTTAAGTGAGGGGATGAAGGATGTTGTCTCCATTGCCATTCAGTTAGTCTCAGTTTGCGTCTTTCTTCGTTGAGAGAACCATTGAACCAAGGGTTTTTGTCTTTGTCCGGTATCCTTTTGAGTTTTGGCGGGGCTAGATCATCAATAATTTTTGTCATTGTGGAATTGTAGTGTTCCATGAGCTCGTTGATGTTCTCCATATTGGTGGGAGGGAGGAGTTCTTTCTTGTAATGTGTTGTTAGTAATTCCAACTTTAGGTTTTTTGTGTCACAAACCCATTGTTTAGGTTTGGTAGATTGTGAGGTCGGTTTCTTTCTTGTAGGGGGTATTTGGAAGGTGATAATATGATGGTCTGACCAATCACAGGGGACGATTTGAATTGTATTAATCATTTTTTCTTTGGAGATGATCCAGTCTAGTGTCGCACCTTTATTGTGGGTAGGAAGGGTGCAGGCTTGGACTAGGGATTGGTCTGTAAGGAAATCTTTGACAGCATTGACTTGAGGATCATAGGGGTCTTCCCAGTGAAGATTGAAATCCTCTAGGAACATATCATTGGAATGCGGGGCAGAGTTTGCTGTAATGATTTCTATTAGTTGGTCAATGAATAGGGCGTTTTTGCCTGGGGGTGGTAAAATACGTGTAGTTTGCAGATCTGGTTATCTGTGGATTTTAAGGAGATCCCAAGGTAGTCACAAGATTCGAGGGGGTCGGAGTGAATTATAGTAATAGAGATGTCAGGTCGATGGATACAGGCAATGCCTCCGCCCATTTTGTGTGGTCTGTCTAGCCTAACAATGTTGTAGTCGGGAGGCACAAGAAGGTCTAAGCAAGGGGAAGAAGATTCCGTAAGCCACGATTCCGTCAGGATGGTTACATCAACTTCTCGGCTCAAAATGAGGTCAGCAATGTCAGCAGCGTGTTTCATTGCTGAGTGGCAGTTGAGTAGAAGGCAGGAGATTGGTTTCGATGAGTTACCCCTGTTAGTTTCATGTAATTCAGGGGTAAATGTTACTTTTTTTAGGTTATTAGGGTTAACCTTTCTGTTGTTTGGGTGAGTTGTTCTGTTTGCATTGATTGGGAGTGAGCGAATTGTATGTTCAACCATCATGGGGGGGGATTGGGGGTTGATTCGTAAGATAGTAACAGGGACTGCGTTTCCAAGTCTGCAGGTATCGATGTTGTTTGCAGGTTCGGAGATGGCGATAGGATAGAGGCAAGGGAATAGTATTTGGCTTGCTGTGGTTTGAGAGAGTAGATTTTTGAAAATGGTTGATTTTAAGAGATAATTTTCTGAGATGAGTAAAAGATTCTTAATTTCTGAAATGGCGTTTTGCAAGTTTAGATAGATCCTATCAGTTTGGGTTCTGAGTGTTTCTAATTCTACTAAGGACGGAGGGAATGGTTGGAACAGAGTGCCGGAAGGTCTGGAGGTAGGAATGCTAGAATGTTCGACATCCGTGTGAGAAGGTCTGGTAGAAGTTCCATCTGACCTTTTTGGATTTTTTAAAGGGTATGACTTGGGATTCATTTCGGGGTTACGTTTTAGTCTTTGGTTGTCCTGGGCAGTGTTAGATGGTACCGAAATGACGGTATTTTGAGTGGTTGAATTAGTAGTGTTCAGTGGTACGAGAGGTAGAGCTGGGTGTATAGGTTTTTTCCTTTTTGCTATCTGGAGCCTGTCATTGTGTGATCCCAGTGGTAACCATGGTGGATTGAGGGAGGTAGAGCGGGTCCTTGAGATGGGACTGGGAGCCGTGATGGTAATGGAGATGGGGGGTGATTTGGGAGCTATGAGAAGGGAGTTGCTGTCCCTTGTTTCAGGGATTCTGGTCGTAAGCGTAGGATGCTGCAGCTCCTGAGAGATTATACATTCTATTGTGTCGAGGTGACGATCGGATTGAGGGTCAGATTGCGAGGAAATGTCTTGATGGTGTGCAGGATATGATTTGTTGTAAACAAGGTCTTTTAGCGTGGCAAAATAGTCGTCGAATAGCTCGAGGTCCTTATTTGCTGCTTGGATAGGATAGGTAGGTGCAACACCTCACCACACTTAGTATGTCTACTAAAGGAGATGCCAGTCCATCATCCCCTTTTGTATCGCTTTGTTCGCCCTAAGTTGGCGGGGGTATGCCCAGATGTGGGTCCCTTGCTCACTTTGCCACTGGATTCAAGCAAGCCTGGCTGATGACGGCTGGAATGCCAGAAACCGGTCCTAGGAGGCTTGTTTCCGGTCCAGGGAAGACATGGCTTGGCAGTTCGTGCTGGACTGTTCCCATGAGGCACAGGGTCAGACTGATTTGCATATGGCCATGTCTGAACTGGGGTGGTGGAGTGAGCTAAAGAATGATGATGGATTAAACCCAGATCAGTTGACTGGGGGTGAGTGTTTGATTGGCTCAAACGTTCCGTCCATCATCCCTTTTGTATCGCTTTGTTCGCCCTAAGTTGGCGGGGGTATGCCCAGACGTGGGTCCCTTGCTCACTTTGCCACTGGATTCAAGCAAGCCTGGCTGATGACGGCTGGAATGCCAGAAACCGGTCCTAGGATGCTTGTTTCCGGTCCAGGGAAGACATGGCTTGGCAGTTCGTGCTGGACTGTTCCCATGAGGCACAGGGTCAGACTGATTTGCATATGGCCATGTCTGAACTGGGGTGGTGGAGTGAGCTAAAGAATGATGATGGATTAAACCCAGATCAATTGACTGGGGGTGAGTGTTTGATTGGCTCAAACGTTCCGTCCATCATCCCCTTTTGTATCGCTTTGTTCGCCCCTAAGTTGGCGGGGGTATGCCCAGACGTGGGTCCCTTGCTCACTTTGCCACTGGATTCAAGCAAGCCTGGCTGATGACGGCTGGAATGCCAGAAACCGGTCCTAGGATGCTTGTTTCCGGTCCAGGGAAGACATGGCTTGGCAGTTCGTGCTGGACTGTTCCCATGAGGCACAGGGTCAGACTGATTTGCATATGGCCATGTCTGAACTGGGGTGGTGGAGTGAGCTAAAGAATGATGATGGATTAAACCCAGATCAGTTGACTGGGGGTGAGTGTTTGATTGGCTCAAACGTTCCGTCCATCATCCCTTTTGTATCGCTTTGTTCGCCCTAAGTTGGCGGGGGTATGCCCAGACGTGGGTCCCTTGCTCACTTTGCCACTGGATTCAAGCAAGCCTGGCTGATGACGGCTGGAATGCCAGAAACCGGTCCTAGGATGCTTGTTTCCGGTCCAGGGAAGACATGGCTTGGCAGTTCGTGCTGGACTGTTCCCATGAGGCACAGGGTCAGACTGATTTGCATATGGCCATGTCTGAACTGGGGTGGTGGAGTGAGCTAAAGAATGATGATGGATTAAACCCAGATCAGTTGACTGGGGGTGAGTGTTTGATTGGCTCAAACGTTCCGTCCATCATCCCCTTTTGTATCGCTTTGTTCGCCCTAAGTTGGCGGGGTTATGCCCAGACGTGGGTCCCTTGCTCACTTTGCCACTGGATTCAAGCAAGCCTGGCTGATGACGGCTGGAATGCCAGAAACCGGTCCTAGGATGCTTGTTTCCGGTCCAGGGAAGACATGGCTTGGCAGTTCGTGCTGGACTGTTCCCATGAGGCACAGGGTCAGACTGATTTGCATATGGCCATGTCTGAACTGGGGTGGTGGAGTGAGCTAAAGAATGATGATGGATTAAACCCAGATCAGTTGACTGGGGGTGAGTGTTTGATTGGCTCAAGCGTTCCGTCCATCATCCCCTTTTGTATCGCTTTGTTCGCCCTAAGTTGGCGGGGGTATGCCCAGACGTGGGTCCCTTGCTCACTTTGCCACTGGATTCAAGCAAGCCTGGCTGATGACGGCTGGAATGCCAGAAACCGGTCCTAGGATGCTTGTTTCCGGTCCAGGGAAGACATGGCTTGGCAGTTCGTGCTGGACTGTTCCCATGAGGCACAGGGTCAGACTGATTTGCATATGGCCATGTCTGAACTGGGGTGGTGGAGTGAGCTAAAGAATGATGATGGATTAAACCCAGATCAGTTGACTGGGGGTGAGTGTTTGATTGGCTCAAACGTTCCGTCCATCATCCCCTTTTGTATCGCTTTGTTCGCCCTAAGTTGGCGGGGGTATGCCCAGACGTGGGTCCCTTGCTCACTTTGCCACTGGATTCAAGCAAGCCTGGCTGATGACGGCTGGAATGCCAGAAACCGGTCCTAGGATGCTTGTTTCCGGTCCAGGGAAGACATGGCTTGGCAGTTCGTGCTGGACTGTTCCCATGAGGCACAGGGTCAGACTGATTTGCATATGGCCATGTCTGAACTGGGGTGGTGGAGTGAGCTAAAGAATGATGATGGATTAAACCCAGATCAGTTGACTGGGGGTGAGTGTTTGATTGGCTCAAACGTTCCGCCCATCATCCCCTTTTGTATCGCTTTGTTCGCCCTAAGTTGGCGGGGGTATGCCCAGACGTGGGTCCCTTGCTCACTTTGCCACTGGATTCAAGCAAGCCTGGCTGATGACGGCTGGAATGCCAGAAACCGGTCCTAGGATGCTTGTTTCCGGTCCAGGGAAGACATGGCTTGGCAGTTCGTGCTGGACTGTTCCCATGAGGCACAGGGTCAGACTGATTTGCATATGGCCATGTCTGAACTGGGGTGGTGGAGTGAGCTAAAGAATGATGATGGATTAAACCCAGATCAGTTGACTGGGGGTGAGTGTTTGATTGGCTCAAGCGTTCCGTCCATCATCCCCTTTTGTATCGCTTTGTTCGCCCTAAGTTGGCGGGGGTATGCCCAGACGTGGGTCCCTTGCTCACTTTGCCACTGGATTCAAGCAAGCCTGGCTGATGACGGCTGGAATGCCAGAAACCGGTCCTAGGATGCTTGTTACCGGTCCAGGGAAGACATGGCTTGGCAGTTCGTGCTGGACTGTTCCCATGAGGCACAGGGTCAGACTGATTTGCATATGGCCATGTCTGAACTGGGGTGGTGGAGTGAGCTAAAGAATGATGATGGATTAAACCCAGATCAGTTGACTGGGGGTGAGTGTTTGATTGGCTCAAACGTTCCGTCCATCATCCCCTTTTGTATCGCTTTGTTCGCCCTAAGTTGGCGGGGGTATGCCCAGACGTGGGTCCCTTGCTCACTTTGCCACTGGATTCAAGCAAGCCTGGCTGATGACGGCTGGAATGCCAGAAACCGGTCCTAGGATGCTTGTTTCCGGTCCAGGGAAGACATGGCTTGGCAGTTCGTGCTGGACTGTTCCCATGAGGCACAGGGTCAGACTGATTTGCATATGGCCATGTCTGAACTGGGGTGGTGGAGTGAGCTAAAGAATGATGATGGATTAAACCCAGATCAGTTGACTGGGGGTGAGTGTTTGATTGGCTCAAACGTTCCGTCCATCATCCCCTTTTGTATCGCTTTGTTCGCCCTAAGTTGGCGGGGTATGCCCAGACGTGGGTCCCTTGCTCACTTTGCCACTGGATTCAAGCAAGCCTGGCTGATGACGGCTGGAATGCCAGAAACCGGTCCTAGGATGCTTGTTTCCGGTCCAGGGAAGACATGGCTTGGCAGTTTGTGCTGGACTGTTCCCATGAGGCACAGGGTCAGACTGATTTGCATATGGCCATGTCTGAACTGGGGTGGTGGAGTGAGCTAAAGAATGATGATGGATTAAACCCAGATCAGTTGACTGGGGGTGAGTGTTTGATTGGCTCAAACGTTCCGTCCATCATCCCCTTTTGTATCGCTTTGTTCGCCCTAAGTTGGCGGGGGTATGCCCAGACGTGGGTCCCTTGCTCACTTTGCCACTGGATTCAAGCAAGCCTGGCTGATGACGGCTGGAATGCCAGAAACCGGTCCTAGGATGCTTGTTTCCGGTCCAGGGAAGACATGGCTTGGCAGTTCGTGCTGGACTGTTCCCATGAGGCACAGGGTCAGACTGATTTGCATATGGCCATGTCTGAACTGGGGTGGTGGAGTGAGCTAAAGAATGATGATGGATTAAACCCAGATCAGTTGACTGGGGGTGAGTGTTTGATTGGCTCAAACGTTCCGTCCATCATCCCCTTTTGTATCGCTCTAGATACAGTGAGCTTTCCTTCCACGAATTGAAAGCCTTGTGTGCCTCTAGAAAGCTGAAGACAGGGAGAAGTGCCAACACTCAACATCTAATAGAGATGTTACTGTTAAATGACCTAAGGAAGACTCCTGGGTCAGATGAACCGGACAGAGGGGGTGGGACAGGTAATGAAGATAGGTCAGGAGGTGACACCTTTTATTACCTAGAATATAAACCTGACTAGGGGGACCAAGATAGGTCCCACCTGGATGACTCAGATCTTCCAGAAGGCAGTGGAGAAGGCCATGATGGCCCCCTCTTCACCCCTCCTGGCAGAGTGCAGAGTTTACCAAGGAGATCTAGATCTCCCTCTGCAGAGTCTAATCATTCAGGACAGTCTGTAGGGACCTCTGTATCTAGCAAGAGGGACCAATCTTATGACAGGGAGTACCAATTTCTGGAACTTGAAAAAGCTAAGCTTAGGCTCAGGCAACAGCAATTGGCCCTGGACAAAGAGTCCCTAGAAGTCCAGAGAGCTAGAAAAAAGTTGGGACTAGAGTCCCATGGTGGCAGTGGTGTAACGAAAGTTTAAGGGGCCCCCGTGCAATGTACACAGAGGGCCCCCCGCCCTGGATTTTATCCGGAGCGCTCAGACCTGAGCACTGTGCTGTGGGGGCCCCTTGCAACCGGGGGGCCCCCCGCACCGCGGGGGATGTGGGGGCCTGTGTTACACCCCTGCATGGTGGCAGCAACAGTGTCCCTAGAATTAAGGAACATTCCTTTGATAATAGGAACCTGAGCAAGATTGTCCCTTTCTACCATGTTGGGGATGACCTCCATAAATGGATAACTGCTTTAGAGTGGGCCTGTAAGGTACAGAGGGTCCCTCAAGAGCAGTGGGAAGCTATCTTGTGGCTCTCCTTTGCTGACAAAGGTAGAGATAAGCTCCTCACTGTTAGAGAAGAGAATGCTGATAACTACTCAATCTTGAAGAGTGCTCTCATTGATGGGTTTGGCTTAACCACTGAACAGTACAGGATTAAGTTCAGAGACACCCAGAAAGCACAGAGTCAAGATTGGGTAGACTTTGTAGATTGTGCTACAAAGGCACTGGAAGGTTGGATACATGGCAGCAAAGTGCATGACTATTTAGGATTGTACAATTTGATTATGAGGGAGCAGATCCTTAATAATTGTCAAAAACAGCTTTTGCACCAGTACCTGGTGGACTCGGATCTGACTTCTCCCCAAGAATTGGGAAAGAAGGCAGATAAATGGGTCAGAACCAGGGTGAAACAAAAGAACCAGGGTGGTGGTGATCAGAAGAAAGATTCTTCCAAAGCCCAAGAGAAAGGTGGGGATAAATCTAAAGACAAGTCCTCTGAAGGGCCCCAAAAGTCCTCCTCTGGGGGTGGGTCCCAAACTCCTTCCTCCCCTAACAAGAAACCTTATTGTTTTATCTGCAAGCAGCCAGGCCACAGGAAAAATGATGCCAATTGTCCTAAAGCCAACAATAAGGAAAACATTCCTCCAAACACTACTCCCATACCTCCTGGTACTACAAGTAGTAATCCCACAGGTGGTGGTAGTGCACCCAAACATTTAGTTGGGTTTTCATGAGGAACTGAGGTGGAAACAGGCTTAGCCAGGTCCCCCACACAGGCCACCTTAGTCTGTGATGGTGGCATGGGATTTGCCACTTATACTGTCAGTCCCAATTCCTTGGGCAAGTACAGACAGGAGCCTCTGATCATTGGTCAGAAAGCTGTAGCCTATAGGGACACAGGGGCTAGTGTCACCATGGTGACAGGAACCCTAGTGCCCCCACTTCAGCTATTACCTGAGTTCAAGTACCAGGTGACCAACACTGATGGTGTGAGGACAGATCATCCCATGGCTATAGTCAATCTCAGCTGGGGAGGGGTCACTGGTCCAAAAAGAGTGGCAGTGTCCCCAAACGTGCCTGTGGATTGCCTCTTGGCCAATGATTTAGAAACTTCAGCCTGGGCTGAAGTAGAACTGAAGGCCCATTTAGAAATGTTAGGCCTCCCTGAGAGAGTTGGTGGGACCCATAGGGCCTCAGCCCAACCCCAGAACATTTTTGGAGTAGTGGAGCCTGAATCAATGGCCCACTCTGCTCCAACAGAGAGCACAGGGGTTAAAGAGAAGTATTTTTCCCCCCAGACTATAGGTAAGGGTCAGCTTCCTCAGGGAACTGATCCTACTCCTTGTGAAGGAACTGCCCCAGAGGTGGTCAGGCCTGTCCTGGCAGAACCACTGAGGGCAGGGGACCCTTCCAAGGAGATGCCCAGTCTGGAGCAGGTATCCTGCCCCCCTCTACCCATCCTCAGCCAGCCTAGGGCTACAGAGGTCAGGGATGTCAGTGGACCCCTAAGGGTCCCCAGTCCAGAGGAACCCCCTCATCATCAGATTAGGGACATCCCGTCTAGTAACCCTAGCCAGGTGGATATTCCTCAACACTCTGGGGGATCCCTCTTACCCTTAGGTAGTGACATCCTCCAGATGGACTCTGTTGGGCAAAGGAAAACCTGGGACAAGGCTGCCCCAAACCTTCCCTGGCCCTCCATTGTTCCAACCAGAGGGACTCAACCCCCAGCTGTAGGCAGCCAAAGGATGACCCCTAAGGCCAGATATAACTCAGTCATGGAAAGAAAGGCCTCCATGGTGACCAGTGCTCTGAGGAAGCTGAGACCAACCTTATTAGGGCCTCACTTCCCTACTCAGGCACCCCACCAGCCTCTTTCTTTACCAAAACACACTACGGGTAGTCATCCCAAATTTTAAAGAGAATCCAAGACCCTTCAGGGTAGAGACTCCTTAGTGGTTCATAAGACAGGGGGTATCCATGCTAGTGCAGGACCTTCCTTATATGGCCACTTAGAAATAAAGTCTCAACTGGGCAAGGTTAGCCTTATCTCCTTTCGTTTGGGGGGGGGGGGTTATGTAGGAAGGTAGGATTTTTCTGCATAGTTATCCCCTCTTTGTGCCTGGTGCTGTGCTGGATTTTGACTAGTCTGACTGGGATCCTGCTAATCAGGACCCCAGTCTATTTGCTTTCTCCCTAAATTGGTTATGTTATGTACTTAGGTACACTCCAGATTGGATACTGGAGTACCCTTATCAGTCCCTAGTATATGGTACCCATGTACCCAGGGCATAGGTACCACAGAGGGCTTCCATGGGCTGAAGCATGTATTATGCCACCCATGAGAGGTCATACAAAATGGAACTACAGGCCTGCCATTGCAGCCTGTGTAAGATGGTGCATGCACCACTTACTTTAGATATAGGTTTACTATATCTAAGGGTCACTACACTTAAAACCTATAAGTCACCCCTATAGCAGGGCTTGACAATCCTAAAGGCAGGGTGCTTGGTTCTAAGTGAGAGGGTGCCACTGCATGAGCAGGACACCCCGGCAGCCTACGGAGTCCTATCTCCCAGGCTGTTAGTGCTGCAGCCATTTATGACATATAGAGTGGCATTATGCGACAGCGTGGTGACCAACTCTAAAACGGCTGAAAATAACCCTATCGTGTTTAGTATCAAACATTGCTGAATCATACCTCCCACACCGGTAACCGGTGTGGGAAGTATGATTCCACCCACCGGTAACCGGTGTGGGAGGTATGATTCCACCCCTCAGAAACGAGCTTTGTGAGGTCCCTGGTGTTCCCGGTACCAGCCTTCTAGTCCCAGGCAGCACAAAATGATTGCTGCTGACCAGAGACACATTTCTGCCCTCCTGCTGCTGAGCCAGGCTTGAGCAGGGGAAGGCAGAACAATAGGCATCCTGTCACAGGGAGGTGAGACCACTGCTTTTCTTAGGCTCCCCTGGTTGCTCCATGCCTGCCCTGACTCCCCTGTGTTTGGTGAGTCTCCTGGACTTTGCTGGTCCGAACCGTAACCTTCTTTGACCTTCTTCGTGGGTTGCCATTGCCAAGGCTTGTTAGTGCTCCAGCCAGACACCGACCCCTCAATACTCGACATCCTTTGTGGGACAGCTCGTATCTGGCTTCTGGTCATCCTCGACGTCTCCTGGTCCCGGTGGCTGCAGAGTCAAGAACCCCCTCAACGCACCTGAAGCACCCGACATCGGTGGGCATTCGTCTATTGAGCCCCTGGTCACTCCTGAGTGACCCAGACTCTGTCCCCTCTGCTTTCAGCTACTCTTCACCAAGAATCCACCTTTGGATTCCGACGGACACTTTCATTCTTCCCAGCAGTGGCTCTTCTTCGAAGTCCTCCATAGAGATTGACGGCGGTTTCTGACACCACTTCAAACATATGCTCCCGGCTTCCCTGGGATAGGTAACTCTGGTACTACGGTATCCACGGGTGGGGTAGCTCTCCAACCTCCTAACTTCCACAGGGTTTCTTCGAAGTCCCTTTAGAAGGGTCCTTAAACTTTAAAACTTCAACCGCGACTCTCTCATAGAATTGTACGTAGCACGCGGTCGCGTTCCCACACTGCACCCGTCCTCCGTGGGGTCCCTACTTACTCACCTTGGGTGGTTCCTTGGGGTCCCAGCGATTCTACAACCTCTAGACACTGTCTTGACTCGAGTCGTGGTTCTTATACCACTATTTTAGTATATGGTTTGGTCTCCCCCCGGGAGCCCACTGTGTATTAGTGCTATTTACTATTGTTTCTGTGCTACAGTATTGTGTGCTTTGTGAGTATCCTCGTGTAGAGGGTACTGTGTCGTACTTAAAGAGTGTTATATCAATAAATACATGTTTTTATAACTACTGTGTGGTTCTCCTTTCATTTAACCAATACTATAAGGTTGCATTCTGGTAAAACAAGCTGCTTAATATTCCTTCAAGACTAAGCCTGAAGGCTGCTCTCCACAGCTACCATTTGGATAGCTTTCTAAGGTTACCTTTGACATCTTAAATCACCATAAGGGTTGTTTGGACTGGTACAGGGTGCCCACTTTAATTAGTGGACAGCATATACCAGGCCAACTTCTCACAGCCACTTACCACTCATTTTTTTAATTTTCATCACAGGGGATTTACGACTACCAAATACCTCCTAGAGCATCCCTGCTCATTCCTTTTTTTCAATCACTGGCTTCATTCCTTCTTCTGCTTCTTTTGTAAACTTGTATTGTTTAGTTGGTGGGAACATTGCATCAGGACCCACTTTTATTTTTACTGGCTTTGCTCTTTTAATCAGTCCAATCACTTTTCCAGTAAAATCTCATACCTCATCTTTGACATTATGTCTTAAATCCAGAGGCAGGTCTTAAAACTGGGAACAACTGTGACTTTAAAATATTGTGAGTTGATTTAAAACACTGATCTGGGTCTCAATTGCAACAACATCCAGTGTACAATAAGTCATGCAACTCATTTTGCAAAGCACATCACTTCCCAGCAGATTCACAGGACTTGAATCACACAAAATGCACTGGTGGTTGTTCTCCATCTGACCAGTTTTAACTGGGACATCTGCTGTAACCTGGTTAACAAGTTATTACTAATCCCTACAACTTGGACTTCTCTTCCCGAGAGCAGTAGGTTTGGAACTTCCACAGAATGAACTGTAGAATGGTAGCACCAGTGTCAATCAAAAATGAAACAGGTTGGCCATTGACTGCTCCATCAATAGATAGGCCAATTTGGTCTACCTCAAGGACTGCTCCAAGTAGGCAAGCCTCCTCCTCCCCCAGGCACCATCATTCTGAACTGCTCCCTGCTGAGTAATCATTCAGAATCAATGGATTCTGCTGTTACCCTACAGTATATGGCATTATATTTCTCAAATTTTGCTGCATCACTGGTACTGAAAGCATCTACATCCTAAATTATTTTTAATTCTGCACTCTCTGCTCAGAATTTAAGACAGTCGGGACCATCATATTCTTCTGCATTTGAGATACAACCTTTCCCTGAATTCTGTTTGTATTCTGGCGACACTCCAGTTTCCAGTACCTGACCCTACTGCAGAGGTGACAAGCATTGTTTCTGTTCATCATTTCAACATTTCCATTCACCCAATCATTGTTCATTATTCCTCTTCCAGCAACTTGCATTTGCTTCGCACACCTTGCATAATTTATCCCATTCAGTCTGAACAAAATTCTTATTTGAACCCATCTCTCAAACTGCTTCATCTGAGGAATCATGAACTTCTCTTTAACCCCTTTGCTGCCAGGCCTTACCCCCCCTGTGCTAAGCCTTTTTTGGGCTATTTGGGGTGGTTCGCGCTTAGACCCCTGTAACTTTTTGACCACATAGGGTATACACGCCAAATTTGCGTCCTTTTCTTCCAACACCATGGGGATTTTAAAGGTAGCCAGGGTTTGTTGATTCCCCTGGAGGGGACCCAGAAATTAGCAAAAATACAGCTAAATTTAGGTTTTTGGGGAAAAATGGGAACAAAGGGCTGCAGATGAAAGCGTCTTTTTTCCCTGCAAATAGTATCAACAAAGGGTTTGTGGTGCAGAAATCACCATCTTCCCAGCTTTCAGGGACTGACAGACTTTTGTCAGAAAAACAAAATTGTTTACACAGTTTTGGCATTTTACTGGGACATGGCCTATTTTTGCTATTTTTTGTGCTTTCAACCTCCTTCCAGTTAATGCTAAAAATGGGTATGAAAGCAATGATGGATCCTGGAAAGCTATACATTTCTGAAATGTAAACGAAATTCTGAATTCAGCAAGGCGTCATTTGTGTAGATCCTTCAAGGTTTTCTTATAGAAACTAACAGTTGAAAATAGGAAAAATTGAAAATGAGTTAAAAAAAACAGCCATTTGTGCCAACTTTTTCACCTGTAACTTCTTCTAAGTATGACACATTTTTTAAAAAGCAATATACCGTTGCATTTGCTGGACCCTTCTGGCTGTGGGGATATATAGGAATTGTAGGTTCACCAAGAACCCGAGGAACCCAGAGCCAATAACTGAGCAGCATCTTGCAATGGTTTTTTATTGTGTACCGGGTATGTAGCAATTCATTTGGGAAAATATAAACGGGGAAAAATCGGTATGAAAGACACCTATGTATTTCTGAAATGGGAACAAAATATAGAGTTTGGAAACAGTAGCTTTTTGCACATCTCTGAAATTGTGGGTACCCATACCAGCATGTGAATTATAGGACATTTTTCAAAGTGACTTCTTTTTTACACATTGTCTTACATTTGGAAGGCAGAAATGCATTGAAAGTCAATTGGTAATAACAGTTGCTCTACAATTCTGTGTTCCTCTTTGTCTCCCGATCAAAATGGTACCTCACTTGTGTGGGTAGGTGTTGTACCCGCGACAGGAAACAGCCCAAAACGCAACATGGACACACCACATATTCACAGTGAAAACTGACCCTTTTTTTGCAAAGTGCCTAGCTGTAGATTTTGATCCCTAGCTCTGCCGGCACCTAGGGAAATGTAGTGTCTTACATTAAGTTACATAAGCATAAGTTGTTCTGTGACATTGCTTAGTATATGGAATTCCTAGGTTGCTATGGAAGGCTGTGCTTCTGGTCAGATGACAGTTGCCAGTGCTCAGTGTTGGATGAGGTCTCTGATGTCTTGAACCTAATAAAGACATTTAAACCTTCACCTCTGCCTCCTGTGCTCCTGTGAAGAGGGATCTTACATTTGGCGACAACGGGAAATTGAAGAACACCTACGTGTGCTCTCAGAGACCTCAACACACTATTTCAAAGAAAATTATTCAAAGGCAAGAATCTGCACTTCAAAAATCTACACTTCTCTTCTCATCTCTTACTGAGGAGAAGATCAACATCCAGCATCCTGCGACTTCTACCCGGCACATCTGCTTCCTGATTTTTTTTTCAAGCCAGGATCTGGTGAGGTGTATGTGTTTATTATTTACACGAATGCAAGACCCCGATCCTGCTGCGCTTTTGCAACTCCCAACAGCGTCTTTGTGTTTCACTTCGTGACACTTTGCTACTTCAGAAAACCTAACTGTGCTTTGTTTGGTGGTAGTTGTAAAGGAGCGCTATTTTGGCGATTTTTTTTTTTTTTTAAGTGAGCTGCTGTGCTCGTACATCTCTTATGATCCTCGTGGTGAGGAAACCGTCTCTGACTCACTTAGTGGAAATTGAGAGGGAGCGCTGTGGCTGCGTATTTTGAAAACTCAAAACTAAATGTCAAACTGTTTTACCGGTGGCCGGTTGTCGTGGATGACTTGTTGCTAGGCTGCTTCGCATCATTCATTCATCTGCTTCGCGACCTTCGTCTTGCACGCGTGCAACAGAGTCTTCCTGCGCATTGTTGCTGGTGACGTTCTTCCCTTCGGATCTCCTGGCGTGTTATGGCATTCTACGCTAACACGCACAGCGTCACAGTGTTTGTACGTGGCATGTAATTACGGCGGCTCCGCCATCTTTATTTGGGATCGCTCATCTTGACGAGTGTGTGCGAGGACAAACACGTCCGCTGACACGCACAGCAGTCCTTTGATGAGAGTGTCGTTTAGCGTGCAATTTCTACTGACAGGCACAGCATTTATTTATACAAGTTTACTCGCTGGCACGCAAAGCTTTATTTTGTGTCCATGCGTGTCATGTCACTTCAACGCTGACACGCACAGCTCTTCATCCTTTCGTTCGTGCCACTCTCTCACGCTGACACGCACAGCATATTTGAATTGAAAGAAAGAGGTACAGGCACAATTTTGACTACAGTTTTAATTATTTTACCAGCGAAATTATTTACTCATTTTACTACAGTATTACTATTACTATTACTATTATATATATACAGGGTTTTCTATAACTTGTTTTTAAGCTATTTTACATCTTTACACTGCATGCTTGGTCACTTTTACTTCTACACAGGTGAAGCTTAGTATAATACAATATCCGTAAGCTATGTTGTTTATACTCATTTGTTTTCTTTCAACTATGCAAAACGTACCTGCACCTCCCTTTTTCTTATCTTCTCCCGGTGAGCCTGCTCTTCCATGACTCAAATGGAAGAAGGTTTTTACCCATTATGCAAGGGTCTGTGGCACGTCTCTCAGTGCTGAAAGGAAAACTTCCCTATTAATGCATTGTTTGGGTTCTGAGGGTCAGGAGGTTTTCGAGCATCTTCCTGATCTCTCAGATGGAGATGCTGCAAATTTGAATGAGTTTGAGATTTCGTTAAAAAAATTAGATTTACACTATCTTCCAAAGATCAGTACTGTTCTTGGAAGGTACCATTTCGGAAGGAGGATGCAAAGGCAAGAAGAGTCTGTGGAACAATATATTACTGATTTGCGTAAACTTGCCGCCACTTGTAATTTTGCAGCATCTTTGGATGAACGTTTTCGTGACAAATTTATGTTGGGCTGTAGCATCGACAAAGCCAGGGATAGCTTGTGGCAGAAAGACAATCCGTCTCTACATGAGGTTCTTACTATTGCAAAAACCCATGAACATTCAAAGGCATGTGTTGATACCATACGTAAAAATGATACGGTTAAAAAAACTAATGGTGAAAGTGTTTTAGTTATTGAGAAAGAAACAAAATCTAGACCTAAAATTTCTGTTAAAGTTGAGAACAAACCAGTTGTATCCAAGACGTTCTCTGGTAAGTGTTACAGGTGTGGTAATCCGGGGCACATGGCCAATTTTAAAGGTTGTCCTGGTTTGAAGGCCTCATGTAATGTGTGTGGGCGCAAAGGTCATTTTACAAAATGTTGCAGATCAGGGAAAGATCTAAAGAAAGTAAGGGAAATAGATCTTTATGAAAATGATTCTGATTCTGAGGTAACAAATATTTGTCAAGTCAAAGGTTCTGGTGTCGATGGCCCGATGGAAGTTGTTCTAATTAACGATGCACCTGTAAAAATGTTATTTGACTCAGGGGCTAAGGTGACTTTGATTCCAAAGTCATTTTTTGAACAACATTTAGCGAGGAAAGTCAAATTATTCAAACCTGATATCAAACCGAGGGGATATGGTGGAGAAATCATCGATCTTTTAGGTTGCTTTTGGGGTACTATCGATTTTAAGGGCAGAATTGTTCCTGGAAAGGTGTACGTTTCCATGAAGGGAGATTCCCTCATTAGCTGGTTCCATCAACGCGACTTACATATAATACTGGATCCCAATAAGAATCCCTCAGTGTGCCTGAAAGAAATCCCCTCTGTGAGCCAAGTTGGTGACGAATGGAAGTTATGGGTCAAGGAATTTCCTGAAGTTTTTGAGGAGAAACTTGGGTGTCTCAAGAATTACTACCATCACATAAAAGTTAGGCATAATGCACTACCTAAAGTAGCTAAAGTTCGGAGCGTACCGCTCTTGGCAAAGAAAGCATGAAAGTGGAACTTGACAAGTTGGTAGCCAATGGCATCATACAAGAAGTAGAAGCCACGGAATGGCTTTCTCCCATTGTTATGGCCCGCAAGGCTAATGGCGAGGCCAGACTCTGTGTGGACTTGAGGGAGTTAAATAAGGCTGTGGTAGTTGATCACTACCCTCTACCTAATATCAGTGAAATGTTATGCTCGCTAAATGGTGCCAAGCACTTCTCCTCCCTGGATTTGACTTCCGCTTACCACCAGGTCAAATTACATCCTTTATCTCAAGACCTCACGGCTTTTGTAACACCTTTTGGAACTTTCAAATTTTTGAGGATGCCGTTTGGCCTCATTTCTGCTGCCTCTGTATTTCAGAGAGTTATGGAGCGTATTTTGAAGGGTGTAGATGGAGTGAGAATTTACCAAGATGATGTGCTTGTGTTTGGAACTGATATAAAAGAGCATGATAGTAGGATGAGGGCGGTCTTGAGAAGATTGTGTGATGCAGGTCTCACCCTAAGAGCTGACAAGTGTCGTTTTGATGTGGCAGAAATTGAATATCTTGGGCATCTTTTGTCATCCAATGGGATTAAACCTAAACCGGCCCTGATTAATACCATTTCCAATCTGAGAACACCTCAAGACAAGGTTGAACTTGTGAAATTTTTAGGGATGACTGTATTTTATCATAAGTTCATTCCTAACTTTGCAAGTATCACGGAACATTTAAGAAATCTTTTAAGAAAGGGGTGTGAGTTTGTCTGGTGCAAGGCATGTGATGGAGAGTTTCAGAATTTGAAACATTTATTGAACAAAGCTCTAGATTTAAGTAGCTTCGATCCCAAGAAAGCATCTTACTTGATGACTGATGCTAGTTCAAAGGGTCTTGGAGCTGTACTACTGCAAAAAGTGGAAGGTGAAGACAAAACCATTTTGTTTTTGTCTAGGCCTTTGAGAGATGCTGAGTTCAATTATTCGGTCATTGAGAGGGAGGCACTGGCTATATTTTGGGCGATACGTAAGTTTAACTTTATGGTTACCTATCTTCCAGGAGCCAGCAACACGTTAGCGGATTGTTTATCTAGATTAGGCAATGTGAGTGATGAAGAAGTTACAGTTCAGGGTGAAGGTGAATGGTTTGGCGGTGAGGAACTTAATGAAGAGGTGGATGTCTGTCTCATCAGTGAGGGTATGATTTCTGAGAAAGATTGGAAGGAGTCCTTAACCAAAGATGATGTGTTGCAGAAAGTCATTTCCATGGTCTTGAGTCGTTGGTGTGATAAAAAAGACTGCTGTGAAGAACTTAAAGGCTTCTGGCAAGTCAAGGAGGAGTTGTCTGTGGTAGATGGTATTCTTTTGAGAGGTAGTAAATTAGTTCCTCCTCGAGAGCTTTGGGATCGTTTGCTGGAAAGTGCTCATTCTAGCCACATGGGGATTGTTAAGACTAAAGAGAGAATAAGAGAAGCTTATTTGTGGCCTGGTTTTGATGCTCATGTGGAAAGGGTTGTTAGAAATTGTCTAGAATGTGCTAGCAGTGACAAGATCTTGAAATGTAGGACGCAGCCAATGGTAAAAAGGGAAAGTCTGAGGGACCATGGTGTGATATCTCTATTGACATTTTGGGCTCTGTGAGAAGGAATACTTGTGATCGATACGTTTTGGTGTGTGTGGATATGCATTCACGTTGGCCTGAAATTAAGATTGTAAACTCTGTGGAGTCAAATGTAGTGATTGAATTCCTAGATGAGTTGTTTGAAAGGGAAGGCTTTCCTTCTTCCTTGTTGTCCGACAATGGTGTTCAATTTACCTCGAAGGTTTTTGAAGATTTTCTTTCTTCTAGAGGCATTAAGCACAAAAGAGCAGCCCTCTATCATCCTGAAAGTAATGGTTTGGTTGAGAGGTTTGTGAAGGTCTTGAAAGAATGTTTACAGCAAGCGATTGTGTCAGGAACTAACTGGGAACTAGCTATGAGAAAGAAAGTAAGAGAATATAGGTTTACACCACATTCTTCCACAGGGGTCACCTTTTCGACTTTTCAAGGGAAGAGTGCCTATCGTTGAAGTTTATCCTTCTTGGGTTTTAGCAAAAAGAACCATTGTTGATGGGAATGTTGGATGTATTGAAGGTTGGAAAGAGAAGGAGAGGCAAGTGCTGGAAAAGCGCAAAGTTTGGTTTGATGATCGCAAAGATGCAAAGGAGACAGTGGTGTCTGTGGGAGATTGGATCAAACTTAAGTCGCCCCGCCTTGGTACAGGAAGTTCCAATTTTAGTAAACCATTTAAAGTGATTAAGGTTTTTAAGAATGCGGTTCAGACCAGTGATCACAGAGTATGGAATCTCAATAGAGTATCTAAATGTCTTCCCATGGAGGTGTCTTCCTCTGTTTCATCCTCTGTTTCAACCTCATCCATGTCACCTGTGGAAGGGAGATTAAGACCTCACAGGGCAGTCAGACGTCCTGCCAGGTCACAAGACTGTGTGTAAACTTCATGCTTCACCCTCCATTTTTTTATTTGTTTTTTTTTTTTTTATTGTTGGGGTATCATATTGTTTATATTAGGGGGGAGATGTTGTAGTGTCTTACATTAAGTTACATAAGCATAAGTTGTTCTGTGACATTGCTTATGTCTTGTGGATTGTTACCTGCCTTGTTATGTTGGCCTAGGCCTGGCTGCCATGCTGCTTTTCTTTGCGCACGTTACACTGAGCCGGGCCCCCCTCGCCCTTTGCTCGTGCCAAGTTCTTTTGCACTGTCTGCATTTTCTGTTGTTCACCTTTTTGGGCTCAGTCTGCACAAACATGTACAAGGTCGCATAACAAGGTATTTTGGTTCTTCCTGATATGGCCAGTCTCGCGCACCCAGACATAACATTAGGTGCAATTGCCATGAAGAATTTGGTATGCTTTTAATACTGTGGTTTACTAGCGCTTAACACACTTGGAGAAATCCTTTTCAGTGAGAAGAGCTATGATGTCCTGCTGATGTAATTCTGCATCTAGAGACTGAGGTATGGGGGTTCGCTAGTCAAAGCCCAGAGGTCTTCTATTATTATAATGAACTATCTTACTGCAAGGGGAGGGTGGTAATGTTATTTATACGTTTATCCACTGAGCTCTGAGATGCTTTCCCCGTTTGTATTCTATGGAATTGTAACCATGCTGCTTATATTAGTCATATGCATTATGCTATTAGTACTGACACGTGTACTGTACATCAGAGCACGTAAGTTGGAATAAACATTTTAACCTATCCAGTGTCTCTTCCTACGCACCTTGTGGACAAGTACGAGTGAGTGACGAAAGAGTGTTCTTGCTTCTGCGAGTCCTGAGATAAAGATACCGTGTTCTGGGTTGTCCAAACATTAGTACTTGGGTGCTAATGGGATGCTAAGCTAGTTGGGTTGGGGTTTTTGGGTGCTACGGTATATGGTGGCAAACCACTGTATTCCGGGGTCCCATTTTCCTGTGCATAGTTCTGTGTATGTGCAGAAACCTTATGACATGGCGCGACCACCGTGGGGCAGCTTATCTGCGAGACGCTTGAGTAGTACTTGTGCTTGTCCACAAACCCCTCGCGTACGCTTCCGGAGGCGTATGTGACGGTGATACCTCCTATATTGAATGTTTTATAGGTTCTTTCAAGCTTGATATTATTAAAAAGGTTAGTTAATAGACCCATTTTTGTGCTCCCTGTTAGGTTGTCGAATATATTTGTTTAGTTATGGCTGGTGTGGCGATTGCTGCACATAGTCGAGGGCACTCCGAGACCACTTACGGGTGTATGGAGTGCCTGATACAGGGATCGATTTGGTCTTTGTGGTTCAAGCCGATCCGGCTTACCACTTTGAGGTGTTTTACACTTGGATCACTTTTGAAGCGGTGGAGGCAGATGATAATCTGTTTCATGAATATAAGCCCACCGCTATTCCTGCTGCCTATCGACCCTATACCACTCTTGAGGTACCTCTCACGGCTTGGCAGCACCGTGTTTGGTTTAATGGCGCCCTACCACAACCAACTACCGCAGTTCGTTTAGGCCCCTTGTCAATTCAGGGGCCACTTGGCCTGTATTGGCCGGGTATACCCCGCATCCAAATTATCTGGCATTACCGCTTGCGGAACTGCGCACTATGCATACCGAATTGGTACGAGTGCATCGAGCCCTAGTGACATACGTTACAGGTAGTCTACACGGAGCTGCTCCTGTAGTCGCAGGCCAACCAGCTATAGCCGCTGGAGTGACTATAAGTCCTGTCATGGTAAATTCTGTGATGGGCAAACGTCCACAAAATAAGGAAGACTATCCTTACTGGCTTGCAGAAAAGTTCGATCAGATAGAAGCAGTGTTTCCCCATACATCCCCAGTAGATAAACACCGCATCCTCACGATAAGTTTGCCAAAAGACATAATCCCCGATTTGACATCATGTGAAAACTGGGGTAAGGTATTCGCAGCAGTTTATTCAAAATGTTTTGGAACTCCTTCCATGACGGTTCTACCCTCTGTAATTAAAAAAGTACAGGATGAACATGGCCCTGAAGCGGCTGTGGAATTAGGGATGAGACTAGTGGGAGTGTTTGATGTAGTAGCTGAGCTGATCCTTGGAAATGTCAAGGGCGATGCTATGAACTTTCAAGTAGCGAATGCTTTGGCTTTGGTCCCAGAGTTGGACAGGCCCCGCGAATTACCGAAAATTATTGCCCGGGCTTATAAAACAATTGGAAGAAATAGCCTGGGCAACAAGCCTTTTGTAAAAATGCAAACTCAATCGCAAACACAAGTTACACAAACAAAAAGTACATCTGAGAAAGATGATAGACCAGTCTTCACTAAAAAGAGTTGGAGACAGAAAAAACAGGGTAAGCATCAAAAGAAGCCGGGGTCGAGAGGCGCTTCCCCAGTTTCGGTTTCTTCTGAACGTACTTATGATTTACGTGATAGGTCAAGGATTAAATCACCAGAAAGGTTTCAGAGCTCTGATACGCGTTCTCCTCGTTCTTCACAGGCCCAGACGTCGTCACAGGCTGGTGGTGGAGGACGGCAAGATAGAGGAAGGGGCCGAGAGGCTCCCCAGGAGCGAGACCAACCTCGACAACAAGTCAGAGGGAAAGCAGAAGACTTTCACCTTCCTCGACCGCAATTTCAGAAGAAAAAAGTTGCCGCTGTCACAGCGAAATATGCCTCAGACCGTGAGAACGAGACTCCAGAATTGGACGTGGGCAGTGACCCTCCTAGACAGCGCCGCGGAAGTTACCATAGTGCGGGAGGCGCTACGTCCTCATATGGAGGCGACAGCAACTGAAACATTCGTTACTGTAGAGACAGCTGACACGAGAGTGGCACCCCCTGACAGACTATATAATATAGTCATACAAATTGAAGGTGACATACCGCGTGAAATAAAAGGGATTTTTTGGGAAAATCTAACCTCTTCATATGACATTTTGTTAGCGGAGGTGGATTGGCCACCCCCATTCGTTTTAGCTGCACATAAAGGAGAGGAGGTAATCCTTCCAAGCTTCTCACGGCATGTGCCAAAAGACAAAGCTGAAGCACTTGCAGCTGAGTGGGCTGTGTACCTGGCACCAGCGTTATACCGCAACCATGTGGGATGGGATGAAGAATCACCTCCTCATGCAATACCTTTGCGGTCACTACCGCAGCCACAACCCCAATATCCCATCAAACGGCAGGCAAAAGGCCCCGTCTCCGAAATTCTGACACAGTTGGAATATCAGGGAGTAATTGAACCATGCGTATCACCTATGAACAATCCCCTTTTCGTGGTTTCTAAACCCGATGGATCGTACCGCTTAGTTTTGGATTACCGGCATTTAAATACTCATTGTCGGAACTTTGCGGTGCAAAATACACACAGTTCTGCGCTTGTAGACAGTCTTGTTCGTAAAAAATACAAAACGACACTTGACCTTTCAAACGGTTTCTACACGCACAACCTAGCCCCGGAGAGTGGTCAATGGACCGCATTCACTTCCGGTGGTAAATTATTCCAGTTCCGGCGTTTACCCATGGGCTACAAAAATAGTCCGGGTATATTCGCCGCCCGTGTTGTTTCTTTGTTAAATGACATTGATCAAGACGCATGTTCGTACGTAGATGACATCTATCTGACGGACGACGAATTATTTCAGCATTTGTCCCGTGTGGACCGCATTATTCTTGAATTCGCGGAGCAGGGTTACAAATTTAACTTTGCTAAGTCACACATTGCTGAATTTACCGTTCTGTTCTTGGGCTATGAGCTCAATAACGAAGGTAAGGGCTTAGCCCCCATTTCTTGGAAAAATGTGCACATTTGTGCCCCCAAATACTCTGAAGAAACTTCAGTCTTTGCTGGGTTTCTTGAATTTCGAGCGTACTTACATTCCCGAATATGCCCAGCGTATCAAGCCTTTGTATGCTTTGATACAACCTACTTATTCAAGGTCTTGCTGGCTGCCTGAGCATACCTCAATTCTGCAGTCTTTGCAGACAGACCTATTGGAGTCTAAATATCTTTTGACTCGTGATAACCACACAAACCTGGTGATTAGAATAATTCCGGGGGCGGTGGGATTCACATACTTAACCTTTAATGAAGGTGATACAGTACCCATCGCATACAAGTCACATCTGTACACTTCCGCTGAATTGCGCTTTACATCTGTCGAAAAAGTTCTAACTGCAGTGCAAATGGCGATTCTAAAAGAACGCGCACTGGCACAGGGAAAGCGGATTCTGGTGGTAACACCCTGTCCTGCCCTAGAGGCAGTAACAAAGGCAAGTGTACCGAACTCAAAAGCAATGCATCCCCGTTGGATACAATGGGCTACATCCTTGACGTCTTCGGACGTCACTTTTGTTTTTGATTCTTCTCTGCAGACTCAGGAGTTTTTGCAGTATGAATTCGTTCATCCTCCTCCTTTGTTTTTATTACCGCTTGAGGATTACAAATGTGTGATCTACACCGATGGTTCGGCGCAACCGGCCACTGGGTCCAAGCACGCTTATTCAGCTGCATGTGCTATTGTTGCGGGTTCCTTTGTAGATGGAAAGTTCAAATCCTCTGCAGTGCATACTCGCACACTTGGAGATAGTACCGCACAATTGGCCGAGCTGCATGCATTGCTACTTGCGCTTGAGTTCGCTTCTCAGGATGAGACCACTCTTATTGTATGTGATTCTTTTTACTGTGTACAATCTTACAATGACAATCTGTTTTTCTGGTCGAAAACGACTACAAGGACGCAAAAGGGAGCACAATTAAGCATAAAATGCTTTGGGTTCGAGTGGCAGAATTGCAACAACGTCTGCCCCTCACACAGGTGGTTCACACCTTAGGCCATCAGCGGGTGGGCGCACACGCTATAGGTAACGATCTGGCAGATGAAGCTGCCCGTTCAGCAGTAGTCACGTGTTCAGTAGCAGCGGTTACCAGGTCCATGTCTAAAATAGACCCTGTTATATTAGCAGCTATTGCTGCAACCAAGGAAGGTAATAATTACCCTACAGGTTTCCCTTCCAAGTATTCTTACACATTAAGTCCCGATCAGGTTCCTTATGTAACTATACCTGACGTTGGAGATCGGCTGATCCCCAACGCGGACCGCAGGAGTGCCTTGATATCAGCTGCACACGAAGGCATGGCTTCGGCTCATGCAGGTGTGTCAGCTACAGTTTCCATCTTGCAGCAGCGTTATTGGTGGCGTGGATTGTATAAAGACACCCGTGCTTTTGTGCTTTCTTGCGATGTTTGTCAACAGATTAAGCCTTCAACGGTAACACGTCCACCACAAACCCCGCTCTGCATTGCTAACAGACCCTTTGGGTGTGTTTACTTGGATCACTGCGGTCCATTCTCATCAGACACTGCCTATAAATACATCTTAGTGGCAGTGGACTCGTGCACACGGTTTCTCTGGGTCTGGCCACAACGGAGTGCTGACGCCCGAAATGTAATCAGGGATTTGCGTGTCTTTGTGGGAATTTTCGCATGCGGCACCTTCCATTCGGACCAAGGTCCAGCGTTTGCCTCTAGGGCTTACAAGGATGCAATGGCTTCGCTTGGGGTGCGGGTGAAATTTTCGTCTCCGTATAGGCCTGAGGGCAACTCTATCGTTGAACGAATGAACCGTGACTTAAAGCAATCCTTAACAGCTAGGGTTATAGGTACTGGCAGGAACTGGCTGGCCCATTTGTATACCGTTCAGCGTGCACTTAATAATCTCCCTAGAAGACCTCTGGGTGGGCGGACCCCATACGAAATGCTCTTTGGCATAAGAATGTTTGTGCCTGACCTTGAGGGTCCAGACATCGCGGCGCAATCCGCCAAGTTTGATGTAGATAACCATTCTGCTATGTTACAGGACTTACAAGAAGCCCGAGACAAACTTGCAACTACACATTTGCCTTCAGCCACAGATCCTGCGTTGCAGATTCCGGTAGCCGGCTGGCTTCCAAAGGTTGGAGAACTGGTTCGAGAAAAGGTTGAAAACAAAAAGAATTCGGCCCCTCTTTTCGTGCACCGGTTCCAGTTCTGGGCTTGAAGGGAACACGTACAGTCATTTTACCACCGCTTCCTGGTCGCAAGGAGAACAGATACATCTCAGTGGAAAATGTCAAGCTACAGCGCCTGGCCGATCCTGAATAGTGTCACACCAGCGGTCTCTTGTCCTGCCATTTATCGGACATATGTTCATAGTCCATCTGCACGAACGATCGCTGATGCTGTAATTGAGATGGTTGATTTGCCTGAATCTTCTACTTTGCCTGAAACTACGATTGATCCCCAACTCTCCACCAATATCGACGAGGACGAGTATACTTATCCTGCATCAGAATCGGTGGCACATCAACCAACAACGCCACTTGGCCCGACTCGTTATTCCTTTGATTCGGATTCCACATCTTCAAAAGTTCCATCCAAGTTCAGTATTTTTATATCCTGGTTTAGAGACAATTTTTTGATTCCACCCTGGACATACATCTGGTTGGTACTTTTCTTGATATTTTTGTTCATGTCCATTGGCTTTGTCACAGTGTTTTTCTACTAATTAATGGTCACTATTTACCTGAACGCTCTGCTGTAGACTATGTTTCTGGAACTTTGGCTCCTCATTCCTCGTCTCACATCATGAAGCGTGACCACACATTTGTGAACATTTCAGCTTTCCCAGTTGCTGATGGCATCGTATGGGATGCAGTGAATTATCAAATCCATGGTCCGACGGAAATTATTAATGTACCTAATGTCCTTCGTGTTTCAATGGGTGATGTAGTACAAAATAATATTCATTCTGATGATTGGGATGTGCATGCCGTTGAAGCATTGTTTGCCGATTTAAAATATTATGCATCTTTTAATGCTGAAGATTTATATATGAATTCTGCTAATTATGCCGATTTGTATTGTTACCAACATTGGGGTAATCATTTTCTCCATAAGCCCAGTGCCCTGCGTAGTTCTGTTAACTATACCCAATGGGAACATTGTCCAAACCCCTTGCCAGGTAGCTCTCAAACTCTTCGAAATAAGTTTAATTATTTTACTGATTTTAATCGGTCGAACCCTGCATCCTATTATTTTAGACTTAATAACACATTAACTCAGAAAATTATGTTAACACACACCAAATTGCTTTATTCAGGTTCCTTTCTAAGTTCCCTAGCTGTGGGTGGTTATGAGTACTGGGATAATACAGTGGATTTAAAATCTATTTGGGGCTCCAAGCCATGGCAGGTACAGGGAACCGAGGCATTACATCGTGCTTGCCTCATCCCCGCCCAAATTATGTTCCTCAATGTCTCCATCTATCAGACTACATGTTGGGGCTTAGCAACCACTAAACAATTGAATACGCCATCAATACCATCCCTGTCGAGTTTTCCTAATGAAAGCTCACGATTCAATCTGTCCCTCGTGTCCCTGCAGGCAATGTTACAAAATAATTCGTTTAATGTTTCTGAGCTGGTTCAGTCACCCTGGTTAGTATGGCCTATATCATCTAATGCATGTCAAATGCGTTTTCACGATTCTGGTGCTAGCTACACACAGAATAGGCCTGATCCGAGGTTTACTGATGCCCGTACTGTCACTACATACTCTGTTGGTAAATTATGCAAACAATGGCTGCAACATTCGTCCCTTGATTCTGTTAAACAACATTTGTCCCTCCTTTCAGGCAATATTGATCTGTCCGACTTTGTTTTGGGACCTCGTGGTCCCCGACCTAAAAGATTCATTTATGAGACATATAATGAACTCTGGAAGCTATCACAAATGGAAGCTGCTTCCCGTCTTCGGGAAATAGATCAAGCAAATTTGGAAAAGGTGCTTGCTGTTGTTGACAATAGTATTAATACCCTGTCTTCTCGCATTTATACTTTAGAGAATATTGTGTCCTCTGTTGTTGATATTGTACAAGATGATGTTTCTGTGTTATATCATGGTCAGAATCAATTGCGTTCAGTTATGCAGTTTGCATGGACTTTACAAACACTCAAGTTAGGTAAAGTTCCTTGGCATTTTTGAACACCTCTGCCTTGTTTCTGCCTTTTAACTTAACTGACAAACAGCAATTTATGTCCATGAAAGATGCAACTTACACTCTATTACATATCGAAAAGATGGATCCTTTGCCGTTCTCTGTTGCAGAACTTGATTCTGCTGTGTGGCTAGTTCATGGGGTTATCGCTTTACCTTTTTCCTTATTTGAATTTAACTCGTGCATGAAACATTATCCTGTGGGCCGTTACCGGCCCTTGGGCAGTGCTTTCCTGCATGAACTCTGGTCCTTGCCTTTCATGTATAAATGCCTTCGGGACGGCAAGGAAGTCTTTCTCACGGGGGAGTACTGCGACTCGACTATGGGTCATTCGCTTATTTGTAAACACATTAAATTGCATGGCTCATGTAGCGTTTCCGCTCCTAATCTTGCTTGTGTGCTGAAAGGTATTCCTGCTCCTGTTATTTCACCTACTTTCACTCTCCTTTCCAATGGTAGTTATTTACTTTTAAATAACGAAAACTGTTGTGGCCTGCAAGCTGGCATTCCTTACATTGTAACAGTTTCGCACAGGGTTGTCTGCTGCAAAAATGTGCTTTTTCCTCCCCCTCATGGCAAGGTTGATATCTCTATTTGGCCTTCCATCCCTACCATGGAAGCAGATTTCAATAGACTGAGCAGAATAAAGGCACTATTATTAAACGAGGAAGTTATGCTCACGTCCGCCCGGGAGACATTCATTCTCCAGGTGGCGAGTACCCACAGTGAAATACAGGCCCTTTTAAACACTAATCTCCCCCAACATTTTGGGGAGTTGATACATCGTATTTTTAACGCATCTAACACTGAAGGCCTAGTACACTTTTTTAAGGTCGTTGGGTCGGGCTTGGTGTCCTCCTTCCAAACTATTTTTGGTGCCATCCCGGCTTTCATACATTCTATTTTTTCCAGTGTTTTTGGCGGTTTCCCATTGATCCTCGCTTTTGCGGTTGGTGTCTTGCCATTGGCGACACTGAGTGTGTCATATACTCTTTCATTTCGCTTTGCGTATTTCACTTGCGTGCAACCTGTGATGACTTGTGTCCGCTGTCCTTTCACCTGGACTCTGGATTATTGCCTCTCCAATTCGTCATTGTCTGTTCCGGATTTTGTTCAGTTGATGGGTCCCTTAGAGGCCCATGAGCAGGACTGTTCCGTTGCTGGCTGTATGGCGCGTGCGGCTGCACTGGGGATTTTGGCGCAATGGGATATCTGGGCGGCTGCCCAGGATCTCCTACAACGAAGCTGTTTCAATTATCACGCAAGCTGTCCCGCATTGCTTCTGGATGCTCCCTTTGTTGAGGAGCATTCCTGCTCTTTTGATCTCGTGGATTGGATGGCATCTATGTTTTTTGACAATTCCAATGATGAACTCCTGGAGGGTATGGCTTTTCTCTGCACTTACACTTTCATGGATTGACCTGCACTTCGCCGTTTGGGCGCTCCCTGTGCTCCAACGGCTCTGTTTTTCCTCTGTCCTGGCCGCTGGACTGACCAGGGGAGGGTGTCTTGTGGATTGTTACCTGCCTTGTTATGTTGGCCTAGGCCTGGCTGCCATGCTGCTTTTCTTTGCGCACGTTACACTGAGCCGGGCCCCCCTCGCCCTTTGCTCGTGCCAAGTTCTTTTGCACTGTCTGCATTTTCTGTTGTTCACCTTTTTGGGCTCAGTCTGCACAAACATGTACAAGGTCGCATAACAAGGTATTTTGGTTCTTCCTGATATGGCCAGTCTCGCGCACCCAGACATAACATTAGGTGCAATTGCCATGAAGAATTTGGTATGCTTTTAATACTGTGGTTTACTAGCGCTTAACACACTTGGAGAAATCCTTTTCAGTGAGAAGAGCTATGATGTCCTGCTGATGTAATTCTGCATCTAGAGACTGAGGTATGGGGGTTCGCTAGTCAAAGCCCAGAGGTCTTCTATTATTATAATGAACTATCTTACTGCAAGGGGAGGGTGGTAATGTTATTTATACGTTTATCCACTGAGCTCTGAGATGCTTTCCCCGTTTGTATTCTATGGAATTGTAACCATGCTGCTTATATTAGTCATATGCATTATGCTATTAGTACTGACACGTGTACTGTACATCAGAGCACGTAAGTTGGAATAAACATTTTAACCTATCCAGTGTCTCTTCCTACGCACCTTGTGGACAAGTACGAGTGAGTGACGAAAGAGTGTTCTTGCTTCTGCGAGTCCTGAGATAAAGATACCGTGTTCTGGGTTGTCCAAACATTAGTACTTGGGTGCTAATGGGATGCTAAGCTAGTTGGGTTGGGGTTTTTGGGTGCTACGGTATATGGTGGCAAACCACTGTATTCCGGGGTCCCATTTTCCTGTGCATAGTTCTGTGTATGTGCAGAAACCTTATGACACTTAGAATGTGGAATTCCTAGGTTGCTATGGAAGGCTGTGCTTCTGGTCAGATGACAGTTGCCAGTGCTCAGTATTGGATGAGGTCTCTGATGTCCTGAACCTAATAAAGACATTTAAACCTTCACCTCTGCCTCCTGTGCTCCTGTGAAGAGGGATCTTACAGGAAATCTAGCAAACCTATACATTTTTGAAAACTAGACACCCAGGGAAATCCAGGATGGGGTGACTTATCAGGCTCTCACTAGGTTATGTTACCCAGAATCCCTTGCAAACCTCAAACTTTGTAAAAAGAAAAACACATTTTCCTCACATTTCTGTGGTGGAAAGTTCTGGAATCTGCGTAGATCCACAAAATTCCACCCACCCCGCATTCCCCAAAGTCTTCTGAGAAAAATGGTACCTCACTTGTGTGGGTAGGCCTAGTGCCCGCGACAGGAAATTGCCCAAAACGCAACATGGACATACTACATTTTCACAGTGAAAACTGACCCTTTTTTTGCAAAGTGCCTAGCTGTAGATTTTGAACCCTAGCTCTGCCGGCACCTAGGGAAACCTAGCAAACCTATACATTTTTGAAAACTAGACACCCAGGGGAATCCAGGATGGGGTGACTTGTCTGGCTCTCACCAGGTTCTGTTACCCAGAATCCCTTGCAAACCTCAAACTTTGTCAAAAGAAACAAATTGTCCTCACATTTCTGTGATGGAAAGTTCTGGAATCTGCGTGGAACCACAAAATTCCACCCACCCCGCATTCCACAAAGTCTTCCGAGAAAAATGGTACCTCACTTGTGTGGGTAGGCCTAGTGCCCGCTACAGGAAATGGCCCAAAACGCAACATGGACACACCACATTTTCACAGTGAAAACGGACTCTTTTTTTGCAAAGTGCCTAGCTGTAGATTCTGAACCCAAGCTCTGCCAGCACCTAGGGAAACCTAGCAAACCTATACATTTTTAAAAACTAGACACCCAGGGGAATACAGGATGGGGTGACTTGTCTGGCTCTCACCAGGTTCTGTTACCCAGAATCGCTTGCAAACCTCAAACTTTGTAAAAAAAAAAAAAACATTTTCCTCACATTTCTGTGGTGAAAAGTTCTGGAATCTGCGTGGCTCCACAAAATTCCACCCACCCCGCATTCCCCTAAGTCTTCCAATAAAAATAGTACCTGACTTGTGTGGGTAGGCCTAGTGCCCACAACAGGAAACGGCCCAAAACACAACGTGGACACACCACATTTTCACAGTGAAAACTGACCCTTTTTTTGCAAAGTGCCTAGCTGTAGATTTTGAACCCTAGCTCTGCCAGCACCTAGGGAAACCTAGCAAACCTATACATTTTTGAAAACTAGACACCCAGGGGAATAAAGGATGAGGTGACTTGTCTGGCTCTCACCAGGTTCTGTTACCCAGAATCCCTCACAAGTGAGGTATCATTTTACTCGGGAGAATGGGGGGAACGCTGTGGGGTAGGACATTTGTGCCGGCAAGGTGATTCCACTCAAAAATATGTGGAAAATGTGGGGGTTTTTCAGCTAAACTTGAGGTTTGCAGGGGATTCTGGGTAGGAAAACGTTGGGGGATCCAAGCAAGCCATACCTCGCTGGACTCCCCCGGGTGTCTAGTTTTCAGAAATGTGTAGGTTTGGTAGTTTCCCAAGATGGCCGCTGAGCCCGGGGCCAAAAACCCAGGTGACCCCCCTTGCAAAACCAGGTTGTTTTGTGATAGGTAATTTTGATGTCTCCTCAATACGTTTTGGGCCCTTGCCTGTCGCGGGTACTTGACCCACTCACGGGAGTGTGGTACCATTTTCATCGGGAGACCTGGGGGAACGGTGGGTGGTAGGAAATTTGTGGATCCATGCAGATTCTAGAACTTTCCCACACAGACATTTGAGAAAAATTTGATTTTTTCGGCTAACTTTGAGGTTTGCAGGGGTTTCTGGGTAGGAAAATGTTGGGGGGTCCACGCAAGCCATACCTCGCTGGACTCCCCCGGGTGTCTAGTTTTAAAAAATGTGTGGGTTTGGTAGGTTTCCCAAGATGGTCGCCGAGCCCGGGGCCAAAAACCCAGGTGACCCCCCTTGCAAAACCAGGTTGTTTTGTTATAGGTAATTTTGATGTCTCCTCAATACGTTTTGGGCATTTGCCTGTCGCGGGTACTTGACCTACCCATGCGACCTACCCATGCGAGTGAGGTACCATTTTTATCGGGAGACCTGGGGGAACGCTGGATGGTAGGAAATTTATGGATCTATGCAGATTCAAGAACTTTCCCACACAGAAATTTGAGAAAAATGTCATTTTTTCAGCTAAATTTGAGGCTTGCAGGTGATTCTGGGTAGAAAAACGTTGGGGGATCCACCGAAACCATACCTCGCTGGACTCCCCCGGGTGTCTAGTTTTCAGAAATGTGTGGGTTTGGTAGGTTTCCAAAGACGGCCGTCGAACCCGGGGCCAAAAACCCAGGTGACCCCCCCTTGCAAAACCAGGTTGTTTTGTGATAGGTAATTTTGATGTCTCCTCAATACATTTTGGGCCCATGCCTGTCGCGGGTTCTTGACCCTCCTAAGCTAGTGAGGTACCATTTTTATCGGGAGACCTGGGGGAACGCTGGGTGGTAGGAAATTTGTGGATCAATGCAGATTCCAGAAGTTTCCGAAACAGAAATTTGAGCAAAAATGTGATTTTTTTCAGCTACATTTGAGGTTTGCAGGGGATTCTGGGTAGGAAAACCTTGGGGAGTCCACGCAAGCCATACCTAGCTGGACTCCCCCGGGTGTCTAAGTTTCAGAAATGTGTGGGTTTGGTAGGTTTCCCTAGATGGCTGCCGACCCCGGGACCAAAAACCCAGATGCCCCCTATGTATCCAAAAACAACCTGGTTTTGCAAGGGGGGGTCACATGGGTTTTGGTTCCGGGCTTGGCGGCCATCTAGGGAAACCTACCAAACCCACACATTTCTGAAAACTAGAGTCCCGGGGGAGTCCAGGGAGGTATGGCTTGCATGGATCCCCCAACGTTTCCCTACCCAGAATCCCCTGCAAACCTCAAATTTTGATAAAAAATCAAATTTTTCTCAAATTTCTGTGTGGGAAAGTTGTAGGATCACCGGGCTGACACAAATTTCCTACCACCCAGCGTTCCCCCAGGTCTCCTGATAGAAATTGGTACCTCACTCGTGTGGGTGGGTCAAGTACCCGCGACAGGCAAGGGCCCAAAACGTATTGTGGAGACATCAAAATTACCTGTCCCAAAAAGATCTGGTTTTGCAAGGGGGATCACATGAGTTTTAGGTCCCGGGTTTGGCGGCCATCTAGGGAAACCTACCAAACCCACACATTTCTGAAAACTAGAGACCCGGGGGAGTCCAGGGAGGTATGGCCTGCGTGGATACCCCAACATTTCTCTACCCAGAATCCCCTGCAAACCTCACATTTTGCTGAAAAAATCTAATTTTTCTCAAATTTCTGTGTGGTAAGGATGTGGGATTACCGGGCTGACCCAAATTTACTACCACCCAGCGTACCCCCAGGTCTCCCGATAAAAATGGTACCTCACTCGTGTGGGTGGGTCAAGTTCCCGAGACAGGAAAGGGCACAAAATGTATTGTGGAGACTTGAAAATGACCTTTCATAAAACGATCTGCTTTTGCAAGGGGGTCACATGAGTTTTAGGTCCCGGGTTTGGCGGCCATCTAGGGAAACCTACCAAACCCACACATTTCTGAAAACTAGAGACCCGGGGGAGTCCAGGGAGGTATGGCTTGCGTGGATCCCCCAACGTTTCCCTACCCAGAATCCCCTGCAAACCTCACATTTTGCTGAAAAAATCTAATTTTTCTCAAATTTCTGTGTGGGAAAGTTGTGGGATTACTGGGCTGACACAAATTTCCTACCACCCAGCGTCCCCCCAGGTCTCCCGATAAAAATGGTACCTCACTCGTGTGGGTGGGCCAAGTACGCGCGACAGGCAAGGGCCCAAAACGTATTGTGGAGACTTGAAAATTACCTATCAGAAAACGATCTGCTTTTGCAAGGAGGGTTACATGAGTTTTTGGTCCCGGGCTTGGCGGCCATCTAGGGAAACCTATCAAACCCACACATTTCTGAAAACTAGAGACCCGGGGTAGTCCAGGGAGGTATGGCTTACGTGGATCCCCCAAACGGTTCCCTACACAGAATCCTCTGCAAACCTCAAATTTTGCTGAAAAAAATCAAATTTTTCTCAAATGGCTGTGTAGGAAAGTTGTGGGATTACCGGGTTGACACAAATTTCCTACCACCCAGCGTTCCCCCAGGTCTTCCGATAAAAATGGTACCTCACTCGTGTGGGTGGGTCAAGTACCCGCGACAGGCAAGGGCCCAAAACGTATTGTGGAGACTTGAAAATTACCTATCATAAAATGACCTGGTTTTGCGGGGGGCCTGGGTTTTTGGCCCCGGGCTCGCGGCCCTCTAGGGAAACCTACCAAACCCACACATTTCTGAAACCCAGACACCCTGGGGAGTCCAGTGAAGTATGGCTTGCATGGATCCCCCAACGTTTCCCTACCCAGAATCCCCTGCAAATCTCAAATTTAGCTGAAAAAAATCACTTTTTCCTTACATTTTTGTGTGGGATCACCGTGCCGGCACAAATGTCCTACCACCCAGCGTTCACCTTGTTCTCCCGAGTAAATTGATACCTCACTTGTGTGGGTGGGCCAAAGGCCTGTGACTAGGGAGAGCCAAAAACTTAGGGATTAAAGGTATAGCACCGTGAATTCTACGCGCCACATTTTTTTTTAAAAATACGTTTTTAGCGGATTCTGCATTGGACAGCCACTTTCCACTTTCCAATGATACCTCTCCCAAGTGTTTCGGTGCTCGGGGGCTGAGATAGCCCCACGAGCACCGAAACAATGAAACTGAAACTAAGTTTCAGTTTCATTTCCATTGCAATTACGTCAGCGCGCCATGCGTGCGATCGGTATTGCAATAAAAATGCAAATTGGCCTCAGGAGGTTGGGGAAGCTCTTCCACAACCTCCCGAAGCCAATAAAAAAAAGGAAATCCCTCTGCTGTCTGTAGCAGAGGGATTTAGTGCCCCTGTTCTCATGACGGAATGGTTCCGTCATGAGCACAGGAGCACTGGTGCTCATGACGGAACCATTCCATCATGAGCATCGAAAGGGTTAATATTTTTCTGTTTCGCATCAAAATGATCACTACTATATTTTGCCAGCTTTAAGATCTCATCTATGCATTTCGTCTGCCCTCACAATTCACTCTGGTGTATATGGTTACTAAGCTCTGACCTTAAATCCATCACAAAAACAGAAATAAAACCACTGAAAACGTCTTTTTTGGGATAATCAACTTCACTGTGTTTCTTAAAAATCTGTCTAAGTCTCTCGTAAAACGCAGGCATTCTTTCGGCTCCTGTGAAGTTCTTACATTTTTCACCCAATTCATATCATTTTCAGGCACTCTCTTCTTTAAGTGCTCAATTACCTGTTTGTACTTATTAGCTACTTTTCTCAGAAGGAGCATTATTAGGAGCAACTTTAGCTGGTTCCTCAGTCGGCCTTGAAAACACTGCTTTACACACAGCCCACAAAACACTAGGAACTAAAATCTCAAATAATGAATTCAAATCAGTCCACAACACCTGTGAAATGTTTGTAAACCTGTGCACTTCCTTTTTTTTAAGGATCCTCTCGCAATTTTGGAATATTTGTAGCAAAAGCATAAAGAACAGCTCTTGTCCATGACACATGCACCATATTCCCTCCATGTACTTCACTTAATGGAAATTCTAAAAACGTTCCTGTTCTGGCTACTGAATCACTCACTGTACCTTTAGCCTGGCCTTCAGTTCCCTTTACTTTCTTTTACATGTTGTCTTTTTCTTACACCTTTCCCACTCGTTTTTCAAGTCACGCCAGTCCTTTGTTTTTTCGATCAAATCCTTAACATGGGTTCTCAAAGTAATTAAACCAATTTCTTTAATTTCGTCATGTGTCAAATCTATTTTATGATTTAGTTTTACATTGTTCATCTTACAGAAGTCAACCTGGCACTCATCAGCTAATTCCTCTAATTTATCATGTGTTTCATGAGCGCATCTGGCTGCTTCTTTGAACAAATATCTCATTTCATTAACGTTGTATATTAACAACCCATTTAAATCAAGCTTTCCTGTAATATTTCCCCAAATTCAATTTTTAAAATGCCAATGTTAATTGCTCTAGGAAGCTCTTCAACCACCACTGTCCCTGCAGGTAAGTAAATTTGAACCTGAGTAACACAGTCTTTAGATATCTATACTAGTAACAGGCAATGTAGACATTACTGTCTCTGCTGGTGCACTCTGTACAACTCCTTGTACTGTAGTAGTACTATTCCCTCTTTGCACCCAAGTCAGGACCAGGGCCAGAATCATTTGCTCCCGTTGCTCTAACAGTATATAAAGTAGGTCTCAAATTCAAAAGATCATTTAGGAAATTATCCTCCTCATCAGGATCACTGATCTGCGTCCCTCCCTTGTTTGCTTTAGTTTTCTCATCTGTTTAATAAATAATGGCAGGATAGGCTCTTACACCTTCTATCATATACTCCCTCCACCATTTGTCTTGTCGATCCCTTTTATTTTCCACCCACTGTCCGACTGATCCCGTTACCAGCTGTGACATTTTCTTTTGCTCTTTCTCTGTCGCCATTCTGTCACATTATTTTGGTGCCTCAAACTGTGTAAGTCTGGGCGTCGGATTAATATCATTCACAGTTTGCCTTAGGAAATCCAGCTTTCTAATATTAAAGGTACCGTCTAACGGAAGCTCAATTTTTGTCAAATGAGGTATATTCATGCCATTCAGAAATCTAAGTACATGTGTAAAACCCAAAGTCCGCCTCATTTTATATGCAGGCGTCCCCTCAGTAGGAATTTCCTGACCCTTAACAGCAGGCACAACAGGAACTTTAGGCTTTTTAAATACATTCTCCATTATTTCTGATCAAAATGGTCTTAAAATCACAACAAACGAACTAGCGAACAACAACCAATCCCAGTGCGCTCTGTCAAAGTTCAATCTATCAATGTGCGGCTCTGTCAGCAATTAATCAATGACAGGGTGGCTTTGTGGTGCTGTCTCACCAATCCTAGGGTGACTCACTGGATGACTAACCAATCACAGCGTAATTTCTTTTTTAACAGGAAAAGAAATTGTAGTTTCTGAATTGGTTTTAAACTAAATAAACTCCTTCACTGTTCAACATAAAAAATTCAGTAAGTCAAGGTAAAACAAAACTCTCAACCAATAGAAATCAGAGGAACAAATACAACACTATTGACAGTACTGTTTAAAGTCTCAAGTCACACTAGGAGGATCCCCATCCAGTGGCAATCTGCCCTGTTTAATGTACTCACTGCAAGGCACTAAGGAGCAGGGTATAAACAACCCAAATTAAACACACAATCCTGAAAAAGAAACTTCTTAGTTCAGAAACCCCTCTCCGTGTGTATGTGGAGCCTCGCACTAAACACTACCTTAGGCAGACAAGTTATACAATATCTTTAGATCTTGGATTTCGATAAATCTGATAACTAATACAACCAATAAACAAATAGGTTCACACATATGAATAATACATCAACAAAACAATGATCAACCCACCAATTGAACCCACAATCAGCATCGCATAACCAAACATCTCACATAAAGCCTAGCAATCCATACCTCAAACACATACCTCTGCACACTCCGAAAATACATACAACACCTACAAATCAATGCACCCTTTTTAACCGTACACATCAAATAATTCAAGGACGCAATGCAAATCACCTCTCGAGAAACTCCGGCACCAGAGTTCCAGAACAATTCACTATTCTCTCTGGCTGGGCATTAGGGACTAGGAAAACCTTTTGGGAACCCCATAAAAGAAGAGGTGCTCCTAAAAGCCAACCATCCTCTGCTTCAAATTTTGGAAGCAGAACCCCCATACCCCAATATTTAGGACACCCTTAGCTTCAGATCACCCCAAAATATACCTTAGGCAGTTCTGCTCCAGGTTGGCTTGCGCAAAAGGCACCCTCCCTAACATCAATTTAGCAGAGTAGCAAAATAAATCATTGGGACCACTCAATAATTGAGTTCTAGATCAGAGGTAAGTTAAAGGGTTTTATTACAAAATTCTCAAAATCAAGTGGTACAGAATAAATGCAATGGCTCATATGCAGATTTATACAGAATAGTCACAATCAGATATCATTCTAAGTCCCAAGTGAGCATCAAAAATCAAGAAAGAAATGAGCAACATCCCTAATAGAAAAGGAAAGTTGTCTCAAATCTGTCTGTCAGAATTACAAGGAAACTGGACAGCATCTTTAGTAGTCAGGAAAAGTAAAAAATAATCTCATAAAATCAAGCTAATCCCATAATTAAGAGGTTTTAATAGACAATTGTTGCATATCAAATTACTAAAACAGCAAACCCATTGTGGCATGATTGCAAGTAACAGCTCTCTAGGCAAATCAGAATAGTGTACATCCCTTCTTAAGTTCATAGGCAGTATACCACTTTTGAATAAGCATCCAGCATCTTCCGTGTTATTGCTATCTGGAGATCTTCAAACTAATATGAAACACTCAGACAATGAACCTTTGCACTGATAAATAAACCAGGCTCAGCAACAGAACTACAATGGAAGGGCCTTGGAAAAATGTTACAGTTAGGAACACTGGAAAGTTAATTCAGAGTACAGCAGGAAAAATACATCAACTTGTCTTCATTCTGCAGAACCGTGGGGAGGAAAAAGGAGCAGGGGGATCAGATTGGGGGAGGGGGGGCATACAGGAATGAAAACAGCATCAGAACAGCATCCATTTTATCCAAGAAGGAGTTTCAGATAAAAATGTGACACAACTAAATCATGGCAATAAACACTCTTCTACACGTCATATTAAAACTAGTTTCAACTTCAACCATATTTATGCAGCATTTGCCTATTGGATCTCACATAAAATTATTATTCACCATTATTATTTGCCACAAACATATAAACCCAGAAAAACACTACTACTATGCTACCTACAGTGTCTCAATAGAAAGCATAGAAAGGTCACACTCTGATGGCCTCAAGAGAACCAGAAAGCCTAATGATTCATGCAAACAAGGGACAAATCATCAGGATATCAGAACTGGGGGGAGATAATAATGAGTGGGCCATTTACAAAATCCTCCTTGACTATAGAAATCTTGTATAATTCAGTAAAGAACACCCCTTCTGTGATGCAGTTCAGATGGCAGCCGTCGAGATTTTACCCAATCACACCTCCTGGACCCCAGCCTTAAAGTCACGAGTCGACCCAAGAGAATAGAAGGTAGGCAGTGAGAAAAGAAACGGAGAAGAGTGAAACAAGACCTTACAGTATGTAACTATGTGCTGTTAAAGACCCACCTGCCAAGCAGAAAGTTCAAATTACTATTTTAACCATACCCTGAGCGGTGACCCAACTCCAAGGGACTATGGTACCACAAAAGCGGGGAAGAACTTACGTCACTTGGGACCTGGCCAGCAGGTCATAACAGGTGATGCCACTACACCAACGATAGCCAAGAACCCTCAGTAGAGGTAACTGTCCAAAAGACCATGACAGACTACTGACCTTCAAAAGTGTGGTGCTGATTCTACTGCAACAGCTTCACCGGTTAAAGAACTGGTAAATGCATGTTTGAAAAACAACCTACATTCTCTGAAACCTAATTCTGTGCCAGGTCAGGAGGCAAGCATTACGTTTTATTCCTTCTTCGCTTTTATTCAAACAGCAGCCACAAGAAACATTGACATGTCAAGAAAAACTACGTTTCCTATGAACACCAGGGAAAGTAGAAAGAAAACAACACCAATTAGAACATCCAATCAATAGGGACCCCATGCCATATATACGTTTGTCTATGTTTGTTCTTCCTCTTTCTTCGTGCTTAGCAGCCATCAGGTTAGGTCTTCAGGTCTCAGACCGACTCAGCCTTAATTTGTATTTATTTTATATATTTCTGTATGTGTTGCTAATCAACTGGTATTTCTTATTTGCAGCTATACTCGCTGGAACGCTCTACCGCTCCTCACGTGAGTACCTCCGATTTCGGCTTTGCGGGCCACGGCCTGCGGTGCCTCCTGCTGACTGCTAGAGGGCACATAGCAGTCTCATTGAGACAGCTGTTCCTGGCTCCGCGATCAGCACGTGCGCTTCCGCTTCATTTTAGCGAGGTGTCGTTGGCCAATCGCGGAGCCCTGTGATGATATGCCCCTGGGCCTGGAGTGGGACGCCCTATTTCCCCAGGGTCTGTACAGCGTGAGGGTACTGTTATGTTATGTTAATTAAACTTAATAGAGCGCACAAATCACCCGGGGGTATCTGGGCGCTGTCGCAGAAACAAGATCGAGCGGGAGGATGTTCAGAATAGATAAGCTTTGAGTTGTTTCCTGAATTTACAGTAGTTTGGACAGGAGCAAATGTGAAGAGGAAGCTTATTCCAGTAAATGGGGGCAAGATAGCAAAAAGCCTTTCCACCGCTGCACGTTTGACGAATGCCGGGAACACACAGTAAGGCTTTATCGCGGGATCTTAGTTTACGGCAGGGTGTGTATACTTTTATTTTTTTCCGAAGATATAGCGAGCCTTTGCCTTTTAAGGTGTTATATGTAAGGCAGCAAATCTTAAAATAAGAATGTTTCTTCACTGGCAGCCAGTGTAGTTTTTTCAGCAGAGGGGCCGAGGAAGTGCCAGAAGGGCGATTAAGCCTGGCTGCAGTATTTTGAACGACCTGAAGTTTGGAAACTAACATTTCACTAACATCTGCCAAAAGGGCATTGCCATTGTCTAGTCTGCTTATTACTATGGCCTGGACCAGAGTTCTACGGGCAGAGGTAGGGAGGTGGGGGAAAATTCTGCGCAAAAGGCGTAGGTTGTAGTAGCATGTACCAATGGTAGCCAAAATGTGCTCTTTCATCGTTAAGGCTTAGTCCAGTTTTATCCCCAAATTCTTTACTGCTTGTTTAGGCACAGGAGTGGCACCCAGTTGGTGAGGCCACCAGTCGTCCGTCCAGATAGAGCAGGATTTGCCAAAGAGCATGATCTCCGTCTTATCTGCATTCAACTGGAGTTTAGTTCTCATTCATCCAGTCGGAAATAGCTAACAAGCCTGAGGCAAAATGCTTTTTTGTCGCTATCAGGTCATGGCCAAGTGAAAACATCAGCTGGGTGTCATCCGCGTATGAGATTATATCAAAGCCAAAACGCTCTGCAATCCCAGCCAAGGGAGCCATGTAGATATTAAACAAAGTGGGGCTCAGGCATGAGGCCTGCGGAACACCCTTGTCTAAGATTATCTTGCGTGAAGAGTAAGGGCCCAGGATGACAGTTTGATGTCTGTCTATAAACAAGCATTTGCAATGCAACAGGTCTCGCATTTTTTGAGTTACAGCTATTGGTGCTGTAATGGAAATGTTTTTTTTACTTATGTGACACAGAGTGCGTGAGTGCGAAAGTGATAGAAAGTGAGAGATGGTATCTAGAGAAACAGTTATTTTAGTACATAAGTGAGAGGTAGAGTGAAGAAAGAAAGAATGAGAGAGAGTGAAAGAGAGTTAGAGAAAGGTAGAGTTATAGAGAGAGAGTGTTTAGAGGTAGGTTGTTAAAGTTGGAGAGAGAATTGTGCGGTACAGTGAAGCGAGAGAAATAGATCGTGTGGTTGTGGGCAAATCACTTAATCTCCCTGTGTATGCCTTAAATGAATGTGACCTTGTGTAATGTAACTGGTCCTTATTTTTTCTATGACTGCACGGCAGCTGGAGGGGATGATTCTCAGCCTGTTCTGTAGCGCTTGTGCAGCATGCATGCAAACACCGACTCCCCAATGACTATCACCCATAATGTTTATTATGTATACCTTGAAATAGCCTGTTGTAAAGTAGCTTTACACCACGTCTGTGTGAGAGGAACGGAAGAGGTTCTGCTGCTTCAGCTGAGTGTTAAAAGTTGACATTCTTATCGCAGCTGACCATAACAAGCATTTGCAATGCAATAGGTCTCACATTTACACCAGTTTGAGCTATTGACATTGTAAATGACAATGCCTTTTATTTTTGTTTTCGTTTTTAAAGCATAAATAAAAGGCATTGTTATTTACAATGCCAATAGCTTAAACTCTCGTATACCGAACACGTAGGTATTCTATATATATGCAGTGATAGTGATCTCACACCTATATCTGCAGTGATGGTGATCTCACACCTATATCTGCAGTGATAGTGATCTCACACCTATATCTGCAGTGATAGTAATCTCACACCTATATCTGAAGTAATGGTGATCTCACACCTATATATCTGCAGTGATAGTGATCTCACACCTATATCTGCAGTGATAGTGATCTCACACCTATATCTGAAGTGATGGTGATCTCACATCTATATCTGCAGTGATAGTGATCTCACACCTATATCTGCAGTAATAGTGATCTCACACCTACATCTGCAGTGATAGTGATCTCACACCAATATCTACAGTGATGGAGATCTCACACCTATATCTGCAGTGATAGTGATCTCACACCTACATCTGCAGTGATAGTGATCTCACACCAATATCTGCAGTGATGGTGATCTCACACCTATATCTGCAGTGATAGTGATCTCACACCTATATCTGCAGTAATAGTGATCTCACACATATATATCTGCAGTGATAGTGATCTCACACCTATATCTGCAGTGATGGTGATCTCACCTATATCTGCAGTGATAGTGATCTCACACCAATGTCTGCAGTGATGGTGATCTCACACCTATATCTGCAGTGATAGTGATCTCACACCTATATCTGCAGTGATAGTGATCTCACACCTATATCTGCAGTAATAGTGATCTCACACCTATATCTGCAGTGATAGTGATCTCACACCTATATCTGCAGTAATAGTGATCTCACACCTATATCTGCAGTGATAGTGATCTCACACCTATATCTGCAGTAATAGTGATCTCACACCTATATCTGCAGTGATAGTGATCTCACACCTATATCTGCAGTGATGGTGATCTCACCTATATCTGCAGTGATAGTGATCTCACACCAATGTCTGCAGTGATGGTGATCTCACACCTATATCTGCAGTGATAGTGATCTCACACCTATATCTGCAGTGATGGTGATCTCACACCTATATCTGCAGTGATAGTGATCTCACACCTATATCTGCAGTAATAGTGATCTCACACCTATATCTGCAGTGATAGTGATCTCACACCTATATCTGCAGTGATGGTGATCTCACCTATATCTGCAGTGATAGTGATCTCACACCAATGTCTGCAGTGATGGTGATCTCACACCTATATCTGCAGTGATAGTGATCTCACACCTATATGTGCAGTGATAGTGATCTCTCACCAATATCTGCAGTGATAGTGATCTCACACCTATATCTGCAGTGATGGTGATCTCACACCTATATCTGCAGTGATAGTGATCTCACACCTATATCTGAAGTAATGGTGATCTCACACCTATATCTGCAGTGATAGTGATCTCACACCTATATCTGCAGTGATAGTGATCTCACATCAATATCTGCAGTGATGGTGATCTCACACCAATATCTAGTGATAGAAATCTCACACCTATATCTGCAGTGATAGTGATCTCACACCTATATCTGCAGTGATAGTGATCTCACACCAATATCTGCAGTGATGGTGATCTCACACCTATATCTGCAGTGATAGTGATCTCACACCTATATTTGCAGTAATAGTGATCTCACACCTATATCTGCAGTGATAGTGATCTCACACCTATATCTGCAGTGATGGTGATCTCACACCTATATCTGCAGTGATGGTGATCTCACACCTATATCTGCAGTGATAGTGATCTCACACCTATATCTGAAGTAATATCTGCAGTGATAGTGATCTCACACCTATATCTGTAGTGATAGTGATCTCACACTAATATCTACAGTGATAGAGATCTCACACCTATATCTGCAGTGATAGTGATTTCACACCTATATCTGCAGTGATAGTGGTCTCACACCAATATCTGCAGTGATGGTGATCTCACACCTATATCTGCAGTGATAGTGATCTCACACCTATATCTGCAGTAACAGTGATCTCACACCTATATCTGCAGTGATAGTGATCTCACACCCATATCTGCAGTGATCGTGATCTCACCTATATCTGCAGTGATAGTGATCTCACACCTATATCTGAAGTAATATTTGCAGTGATAGTGATCTCACACCTATATCTGCAGTGATAGTGATCTCACACCAATATCTGCAGTGATGGTGATCTCACACCTATATCTGCAGTGATAGTGATCTCACACCTATATCTGAAGTAATGGTGATCTCACACCTATATCTGCAGTGATGGTGATCTCACACCTATATCTGCAGTGATGGTGATCTCACACCTATATATGCAGTGATAGTGATCTCACACCAATATCTGCAGTGATGGTGATCTCACACCTATATCTGCAGTGATGGTGATCTCACACCTATATCTGCAGTGATGGTGATCTCACACCTATATCTGCAGTGATAGTGATCTCACACCTATATCTGAAGTAATGGTGATCTCACACCTATATCTGCAGTGATAGTGATCTCACACCTATATCTGCAGTGATAATGATCTCACACCAATATCTGCAGTGATGGTGATCTCACACCAATATCTACAGTGATAGAGATCTCACACCTATATCTGCAGTGATAGTGATCTCACACCTATATCTGCAGTGATAGTGATCTCACACTAATATCTGCAGTGATGGTGATCTCACACCTATATCTGCAGTGATAGTGATCTCACACCTATATCTGCAGTAATAGTGATCTCACACCTATATCTGCAGTGATAGTGATCTCACACCTATATCTGCAGTGATGGTGATCTCACCTATATCTGCAGTGATAGTGATCTCACACCTATATCTGAAGTAATATCTGCAGTGATAGTGATCTCACACCTATATCTGCAGTGATAGTGATCTCACACCAATATCTACAGTGATAGAGATCTCACACCTATATCTGCAGTGATAGTGATCTCACACCTATATCTGCAGTGATAGTGATCTCACACCAATATCTGCAGTGATGGTGATCTCACACCTATATCTGCAGTGATAGTGATCTCACACCTATATCTGCAGTGATAGTGATCTCACACCTATATCTGCAGTGATAGCAATCTCACACCTATAACTGCAGTGATGGTGATCTCACACCTATATCTGAAATAATATCTGCAGTGATGTGATCTCACACCTATATCTGCAGTGATAGTGATCTCACACCAATATCTGCAGTGATGGTGATCCACACCGATATCTACAGTGATAGAGATCTCACATCTATATCTGCAGTGATAGTGATCTCACACCTATATCTGCAGTAACAGTGATCTCACACCTATATCTGCAGTGATAGTGATCTCACACCTATATCTGCAGTGATGGTGATCTCACACCTACAATTAATAGAAATAAACCCATCATGAGGGATGGGAGGTATCTTCAACTAGGTATGAGGAAGGTGTGTTTGCACGCTTTTAGTAGTTTAAATTTTTTTTTTTATTATTCAATGTAAAAAAGTGGATGAATGAAAAGAGGCAGAATGAATGAAAGGGAGGTTTTTTCTTTCTTGTTTTTCTTTTCTTTCTTTTGTTTGTTTTTCTTTCTTTCACTCCTTTTTTCTTCCCTTTCTATTTTCCTGATAAAGGATTACTTTTTAATTGAATTCTCTCTTCAAATGAAGAAAGTGTCACTACAAACAGCAAAAATAATGGTTGAACCTTGACAATGTATGTAATGTTTTTGGATATAAGTGAGGTTATGATTTATTATATTTTCTGTGTTGTGTTTTAATTTTATCTACAGATCGTTATGTTTTTAATACTGTCCTGAGAAAGGTGGTGCATAAAAGCAAGATCCACCGAAACGCGTCGACACATTTCTGGCTTTTGTATTGTATGTTTTTAAATAGATACTGTTTTTATTGTTCTATATTGATCACAATCGTGATTTTGTAATCAGGCAATTAAATGATTTAAAGGTATTGTGATTCAGGAAATTTGTGTATTTGAATAATTCAATGTACACTGTAAATACATGATTTTAACACTACAATTGCAGATTGATACATGGTTTTAATAAATTGGAGTTAAAATATGAACTACATTGTCAAGGTCAATTATTGATTATTATTTAAAAAAAATGTGATTAAAATGTGTTTGTAATTGTTATTATATTGTGCTCCTTGTGGTTCTACTCTCTGACCTTGTGGTGTGCATTAAGAGAGAAAACTACTTCTTTTTCATGAGACTAAGATATAGAGTTGGGTGAATCAGAGTGAATATGTGGTAAACAATATAGGATAAGAATTACTTCACAAAGGGAATAACTCTCTTTTATTGTTGTCATTAGCCTAATTCCCTTTGTTGTAAGGGCTACTCTCCACTATTGTATTCCGATCTCACACCCATATCTGCAGTGATAGTGATCTCACACCTATATCTGCAGTGATAGTGATCTCACACCAATATCTGCAGTGATGGTGATCTCACACCTATATCTGCAGTGATGGTGATCTCACACCTATATCTGCAGTGATAGTGATCTCACACCTATATCTGAAGTAATGGTGATCTCACACCTATATCTGCAGTGATAGTGATCTCACACCTATATCTGCAGTGATAGTGATCTCACACCAATATCTGCAGTGACGGTGGTCTCACACCTATATCTGCAGTGATATTGATCTCACACCTATATCGGCAGTGATAGTGATCTCACACCTATATCTGAAGTAATGGTGATCTCACACCTATATCTGAAGTAATGGTGATCTCACACCTAAATCTGCAGTGATGGTGATCTCACACCAATATCTGCAGTGATAGTGATCTCACACCTATATCTGCAGTGATGGTGATCTCACACCTTTTTACTGTTAGCACATCACTACAGCAAGGCCAAGCGAAAGGAGCCCATCGGGCGTGAAGGGGCGTCTTGAGACCTCAATAAACAACAAAGGAAGGCTGGACTCTGGTGTTGAGCAGTGACTAGTTGAAGAGTTGAAGGGAGCCTCGGCGGCTGGAAGAGGGGGGAGATGGTGCACACGTGTGCTCTGGAGGCAGAGGGGGGAGATGGTGTATGTATATCAGCACAGAAATCTGTTTAAACTAAACATTAGATTTAGGGTGAGGAAAAATACAGTAGCGTGAACGTTTTATTTCGGTGTAGACTGTGCGCAGTGGTGTTTTGTAATGTCGTCACTGGCAGACAGAATCACATTTAGGAAAAAAAAACAGACTTCGGAAACATGATCCGTCACTACACGCCTCATTTAGATAAGAAATACCCTCACAACAGCCGTTAAGCAAACGATCCAGTCCGGATGGGCCGTCCCAAAAGGAGACAGGGCCGTAACAAAGAAGCCTCATTTTCAATCGGAGGCCACCGTTTAGCATAAACGATGATGCCAGCCAATGAAAATGATGGGCGGGGCTTCAAGTCCCCTTCTGAAATCTCCTCTACCACAATATGCTCGCAGAGCGCGCAGCGCATGCGCGCTGCAACGCTAGGCGAGACCTAAAAAGGGACACATTTAATTGTTTTGGTTTGGCTTTAGGCTGCATCTGTAAGGTCACTTTTGTGGCAGAATTACTTGTGTGAGCACACTGAGGCTAAACTTACAGCCTCCCCCCAAATCCAGACCTCTCCCCTGCCCCTCCCCCTTCCGCCCCGGCACGGTAATTAATGGCTGCAGGGACAGCCTTGTAAAAGAATTTAAGCACAGACTGGGGCAGCTGCGCACAGGCAGCAGAGAGGGAAAAGGAAAAAAGTACAGATACAATGGAGACTAATACTTCCAAGCTTCTGGAGCCAAAACTCTTGGACCAAGGAAATTTCTGTTTCTTAAATAAAGCAGCCTGGGTCACTTTTTTCCCCCAACATCTTATCGCAAGTCACCCTCCCATCTCACAAACACCAAAAAGCGGCGTCACATTGGCTTGAGAAGAACACATAGACAGACGGTTTACTCCTTGTCCATAACAAGATGAATAGTAACAGCATAATAGTAACAGTGAGCCATACAAGTGGAGACCAACAAAAACAACACCCCTCGTCCCCGTATTCCACACAGTATGTTAAGCGCCCCCAAAAAACACGCTGGACCCTGCAGTGCAGATCTACTTATCACAGTAGGCAATGTGACCATCAAGTTAATAGTCGATGGGCCCTTCTTCCAGGCTCGTTAATTGCTCCGAGACCCCTTCGCACTTCGAAGATTTTTACATATTTCATTCTTTGCTCTTTTTCTACTCAGCCGATCCCTCGTAATCGCAGAGCATCTCATCCTCCAATACCGCAGCCCTTTATACTCCCAATATCACCTTGGCTTTCTCGAAACTGGGCTCCAGTCTGCTCCTTGTGTCTTCTAACCCGCCTCGTCTTTCCCTCCGCTCTACCATCCTGCCAGAAGAGCCTGCCCGTATCACAGGTTTCTCCGATTTCCCTCTGCTATTCTTCGTGGGCCATCTACAAAGACATATCACGGGAGCCTGCAATCCCCTTGTAGAAGAATTTAAGCACAGACTGGGGCAGCTGCGCACCGGCAGCAGAGAGGGAAAAGTCAAAAAGGAAAAAAAAAACAACAAAGGCGAACTGAGGAAAGATGGAGCCTGCCCCCGACTGACGGCCAGTCATTCTGAGCACCGCAGGGATGCACAGCCAATGCAGTGACCACCAGAGAGAGGCGAGCTCGCCACTGAGCCTCTTTCCAAACTTACTTCCCGAAGAGCAGCGCAGGAATTCCTGCAACGTGAAAAGACAAACATTTGCATTTCCGAACTTCGTGGGTGTCCGTAGGCATGGAGCTGGTCGCTTGGATGGCGTTACTTGTAACAACATTAAGAAGACAGACAAAGTAAGGCGCGCACATGCACACGCTTTTATGGAGCAAAACGCCAGGGTGCAGAGGGAGCCACGAGCAAAGTGCAGGTTTTAACACGAGCCTTTCCTGAAGCTGAAAAAGAGGGATTGGCATTGTAAATATAAAAGCGGGCGCTGCGCTAAATGTTTTAGCACGGCCCTCGCTTTTATATTTACAATGCCAATGTGCTGTAATTATGAAAGTGGTCGCCGAGCTAAACTTAAAGCGCGTCGCGCATGTTGTAATTATGAATGCGGGCGCTGTGCTATACATAATGCGCAGCGCCCGTGTATGTCAAAGCTATGAAGCATCTGCTGTGGCTAAACCGTTACCATGAAATAAAATAAGTAGTCCTCAAAGGAACTAATAAACAAGTACAGAGTAAGTAAACTGTACTTAGTCTGTGCTGCCTCGACAGAAAACGGAAATGACGTATCGGATCGCCAGCCAACAATAAGACAGATAAGAAGAGCAATGCCAGAATTAACCAATGGCAAGCGGCAGGAGAAATTACCCTCCATATTCTGTTTACTACAGGTCTTGCGACAGCGCATGCGCTGTCTAGGCTCGACCTAAAAAATGGTGGAGTCATTTGAGTGCCAGGCCCTGTATGCCGATTGCTTGTAGCCTTTCCATCAACCTCGTATGAGAGATGGTATCAAAGGCTGAAGAAAGGTCTAATGATACAAGTATCACTGGGTTGCCTGCATCCACCCCCAGGCGCAGAAAGTCAGTCACAGCCAGGAGCGCCGTCTCTGTTGTACTGCGCTTTTGAGATACCCGCCTCGGATCAGTAATTGGCACTAGAGCTTGAAGCGCCTGATGTGGGACACTCACCCAGGCCCTGCCCAAGCACTTGAAGGGCGCACCAGGTGTCCTAGGGTCAGGCGCGCAACGCCCATTGGGCTGAAAGGGCTTCAACCCCACCAGTCGTGTGGGTCAGACCGTGCTAAGACAGCTTACCGGGCACACACACAGCCGCACCCGAGTACTTCACAGGTCTTTAAAAGACCATTTGCTTGTTAATGAGGCTTTGTTGTTTTTTCACCCCTTCTTAGAGCCCCTGCATCTCCACTCTGACTATCGCTGGAAGAATTAGCACCCCCCGAAATTTTTAGTAGCCCCCCCTCCCCGAAATGTGGCTCTAGTTGCGCCTCTGCCTAGGGTAACCACCTTTTCCCTTAGGAACTGCTGCACTGATTTGCACCTGGTAACCCCAGCGCCCAAAAATTCCTGCCATGCAGGGTGATGAGGCCTACCTCATCGAGGAAGAGCAGGTCCAGTATTTCCCACTGGATGACGACTTCTGTGACGCGGTGGTCGCATCCATCCAAAAATAAGTGTCCTATGCCCTGGCGCCCTATGAGGGGACACTAGAATGGCTGGCTGTAACCTGCCCTATACCCCTCTTTGAGAGGGAAGGCTTTGGTGTCACTTTGGGCACACAACCGCGTCGGCTGCCAACCTCTCAGTCAGGCAGGGCCACAGAGAAACACAAGCAAGACCCACTACTAGATACAGATGCTTTTGACAGGCTTAAGCAGGCCTTCCTGGCTAGGGATGCCCCGCCTCCCAGTAACCACCCACTGCTAATCCCTTCGGGGAGCCATGCCATTCATGCACCCCCCTCCAGCCCACAGACCTTGACCCCGGCGACTCCCAGGCGAAGTCGGATGTGGATGGTGAGCAGCCCAGACCTGTGTGCCCCTCCTTCGGAGGTTCCCCTCCAACTTCCACTGCCCTAATGTGCCGTAGGCAAAATACTGGACCCAGAAAATGTAATCCAGACTCAACCCTCTGAGTGTGTCCCGGCCCCCAAGGTGGCTTCCTATTGGAAGTTCGGAACCGCTTTACTGCGGAATGTCCTCGCCGTTCCTTGAAAGGCAAGGCTGCTCTGACCCTGGAGCTTGACACCAAAAGGGCAACGTTACTCGACAAATATATGAGGGATCCCAAAAAGGGAATTGACTGATCCTGGCGGCCTGTCAAGATAAACTCCTAGATGTGAGAGGGCCCCTCACTAAGATGCTGGATATGGTGGAGGAGGCAAAGGCATCAGGATCCCTTATTCTTCCGGATGTTCTCTTGGGCTGGGCCCAGCGGCCTATCATTCTATTGGCCAACACCAACTGTGCTGTCTACAGTGTGACCCCGCACTTTCTTTATCAAGGTAGACCATAAGCTGGGAGAACTAGCGTCCTTGGAAGCAGGGACAGTGGCATAAGGGGGCCTCTTTGGGGATCCCTTCACTAAAGAGTTGGGAACCTTTGAGGCCACCTTCAATTCCCTGGATAAGGCGCAAGATTCCATTAAACGAATCCTCAACCCTAGGGTTTTCATTGGGGCCGGTCGTGGTAGGGGGTGCACAAAAGGCCTACCCGCAAATCACCCTCTTCCTTCTGAGGCCAAGGCAACAGAAAAGTACAGTGGCATGATACAACCCACTTTGGCTGCTTTTTCCCATCAAGCGGTGGACCTCGCCTCCACGATTCCAGGGTGCAAGCAGAGGGCATCTGCCCAGGGACATATTAACAGTAAGTCCTACCCTTTCTTCCCACGTAGCAGTTGATGGCAGGCTCACCAAGTTCCCACACAACTGGCAGAGGATTACCTCCGATGCCTGGGTGCTTCAGAAAATTGAAGGTTTCCAAATAGAGTTTTATTGTTCCCCCTCTCAGCCTCGCTATCCAGGTCCCGTTTTTTCCCAACAAGACATCTCCCTTATAGACTCGGAAGTTGCACATTTTCTAAAGAAACAGTCGATTTCTTCCACCTGCCTTCATCCCAGAGGTTTTTTGATCAACCTTTTTCCGGTAGAAAAGAGCGATGCCGATCAACGACCAGTCAACAACCTCAAGAAATTCAACAGGTGGTTGGTCTTTCCCCACTTCAAGATGGAGGAGATCCATATCCTGCGGGTCCTCTTGCGCCCATACAATTGGAAGGTACACCTCAATCTCAGGGATGTATACTTCTTGATCCTCATCTTTCCACCTCACCGCAGGTTCCTCCAGTTCTATTGGCGGAGACAAGTGTTTGAGTTCACAACCCTCCCCTTTGGCTGTCTTTGGCCACTTGGTGTTTCACCAAGGTACTAAAAACAGTGATAGAGCAATTGATGGCCTGAGTCGTACGTCTGATAGTCTACCTGGACAACATCCTCTTGATGGGCCAGTGCCCTCTGCATATTTCCCAGCAGTTACAAAAGGCAGTGTCTTTTCTCGAGTCCCTAGCCTTCGTCATCAATGCGGAGAAGTTCCAGCTCATTCCGACAAAGAGTGTTAAGTTGCTGGGGTTTGTCATAGACTCAGTTGCATCCTCTCTCAGCCTTCCCTCCAGGAAGTATGAAGATGAGGCAGGCCCTCTGCAACACTTTAGCAAAATCCAAAACGTTGCTGCGCCAGGAAGCAAGGATCGTGGGACTTCTCTCCTCTTCTATGTTCTTCTCTCTGGGCGATATTATCCGGGGGCCCTGCACTATCAAGCCTTACAACCATTGAAGGCCTTTCATCTCAGATGCTGTCTGTCCTATGTGGAATCTGTGCCACTCTCTCCGGAGGCCAAGGAGGAGATGCAATGGTGGCTATCCCACATGGATTCATGGAACAGGAGGGACATGTTCGGTTCCAGCCCGGATCTTACCATCGAGCCAGACGCCAGCATGACAGGATGGGGCACCCACTGTGGGGAATTATCCACATGAGGAAGTTGGTCTTCTCAAGAAAGAAACCCCCACATCAACTGTATGGAGCTACTGGCGGGCTCCTATGCGGTACGTTGCTGGACCAAAGACAAGATTCAATATTGTATTCTCCTGAAGATGGACAATGTGTTAATGGTCCGCTAGATCAACCGCCTAGGGGGAACAAAATCCAAAGCGCTATCAGACCTAGCCAGGGAGTTATGGGAGCATTGTCTTCACCACAAGGTCTCGATGACAGTGGAGCATCTTCCAGGCTCCTCCAATACAGTAGCGGACTGGAATTCCAGATACTTACAAGATGCGGGCATGTGGAAGCTCAACCCCAGGATCTTGCAGTTCCTGGCCCGGAGATAGGGCCCATTCATGGTGGTACTCTTTGCATCACATCTGGACCATCGGTTGGACAGGTTCTGCAGCTGGAGGCCGGACCCGCTGGTGGTAGTGACGGATGCATTCCTACAAGACTGGAGTCTGGAGAAGGGATACGTGTTTCCCCCATTCTCTATGATCACTCACATATCGGCGCAGGTCTGGAGACAGCAGGTAGACCTGGTTCTAGTGACACACTTTTGGAAATCTCAAGCCTGGTATCCAGTTCTAATGGAACTTTCTTGGGACTCCCCAGTCCTTATACCCCTGTATATCGATCTCCTGAGTGATCCGTTGGGGAACCCTTCATTGTGTGGTGGATTACCACAGACGATGGCAAGTCCCAGGCCTTTCAGAACAGGGTCAGGCTTTCCTCACAAAAGCACAGGCTTCCTCCATGGTACACAGTCAAGATGGGTTGGTTGGTGTATGCAGCGGGATCTGAATCCCGTGGGCTCCGACGTTGTCCAGGCATTTAATTTTTTGTCTGACATGGCAGCGAAAGGCATGGCTTACAGGTCAGTAAACACCTTTCGGTCTGCAATTTTGGATGGCCACAATACCATTGAGTGCCTAATGGTATGGGAACACCCTTTGGTGTGAAAATTGTTGAGAGGTGTTAGATTATTGGTCCCTCCAGAACCCAGGTATTTGTCCCTATGGGATGTTGCTAGAGTGCTTAACATCTTTCTATACTAGCAAAGTAACAAGTGCCTGTCAGGCAGAGAGATCTCTGGTAAGCTGGCCATGCTGCTATGCTTAATCTCCTGTTGCAGAGTTTCTGATGTTCGGGCTCTGGATATTACAGGTGGCGTTTTTACCCAGATGGGGTCACTTTTCACATTTTTAAAAGGTCAATGACAGACACCAGAGTAATTTCTTATCCTTCATTTAATGTCAATCCTAGGTTTTGTGTTGTCAGATGCATGAATGCATATGAAGCAATAACAGACGAGCTGATACCCCCAGGGGAGAGACAACTCCTTATTTCTACCAATAAGCCTTTCAAGGCAGTATTCTACCCAACCATAGCTCGCTGGGTCACATGGTAATGCAGGAAGCAGGCACTGATACCCGCCTCTTTGGAAGACATTCCGTGAGTGGTGCCATGGCTTCCAGAGCATTCAGGCTGGGTGTCTGTTTGGAAGATATTAATAATGCAGCAGGCTGGTCTTCCAATTCTACTTTTAAGAGTTTCTATTTTAAGCCGATAATTGACATGGCTTCATTGGTGGTAAGTAAGCTTTGAACAAGTGTAATCCTCGCCTACAGTCCTGACATAGATGAAAACATTTCCTAGCTAACGTGAAGGCTTTGGGCACATTTTAGTGTACTGTACAAGGCAAAAACAACAAAAAATCAATTCTATTATGGACACGGCGGCAAGGATTATTCCCACCCACTGATCGAAGACCAGTAGTCCCACCTAATGGTTTTACAGAGGCTTTGATAGGTTATGGTTTCATTACGGGTAAGTAATGACTTTCTGATTACCTTGTTATGAGATGCTGATGATTGTTAATTAGGTTTATGGCTTGTTTCTGTACTGCCTTGCTGTTGTCATTATTTGGAATTACATGGTAATGGGTGGTTTTTCTATTTATACATTCTCTGTCTTGACAGATACCGATACCTCTAAACAAGAGGAGGCCAGAATAAAATGATGATCGTCGCATGGACAAAGGATTATATGGCAAAAGGTCCCTACTGAGAGGATGTTTTGATCTATGTTGTTTTCTTTCTACTTTCCCTGGTGTTCATGGGAAATGTAGTTTTTCTTGACATGTTAATGTTTCTTGTGGCTGCTGTTTGGATAAAAGTGAAGAAGGAAAAGATTAATCCTTGCCACTGTGTCCTTAATATAATTGAAACTTTCATTCACGTTAGCTAGGAAATTATGTATCCTCCATCACAGAAATGCAAAGACTATCACAAAGGAACTTGAAAATTAAAACTTGCTTCAGTTATTGTTTGTAAGGTTTGAGTTAAGTTTCATTTACACATTTTTAGAAGAATTATATGTCCATAACCTGTAAATGTGAGGAGTTTCATCATGCTACATTGTATGCCCACCCCTGCATTGTTATCACTTGGACAACCCCCAAGTGATATAATATGTAATATAAACTGTGCACACCTGCCAAGACAGTGCGATGCACCTGTTCCTGAGGCAAAGCATGCCAGCACAATGGATCCAGTCACAAAACCCACATCCATATCCATCTAGAGGATACATGTGACATTGTTTAACTTGGAGATCTGGGCTCACATCCCAGCTTCCTAACTTAAACAAAGTGCATAATCCCCGGCAAATATTTGTATAAATTCATTTTATTCTTAGTTTAAAGTTTCTAAGTTTATGTTTAAAGAGGAATATTGTCAATAAACTTCAAAGCCCTTATATAATCCATGAAACAGACAAAATGTTTACTAACTTTTTGATATATTTTTTACATGATATTTGGTTTAATATCTTACATCAAAAAAATGTCAAGTAAACGTACCTGAATAACTGTGTGCACAGCTGTGTGTATTTAACATACAAGTTTTTGAAAACATTTTTTGATACTAAACAAAATTTACACAACTTTATCAAAAATCTATTTGTATTGCGTTCAAAAAATTTTCATCTCAAACATTATTGTGAATTATCTTCACAATATGGCTCATAGCAAATCATCTCGGTATTTACATAGAACAAACATCAATACAAATCATATTAATGATTGTGATTCTTCTTAACATGACTCCGTCCTAATTTTGTGAATGACCTATCCATTTAGGGACAAGTGGTCCCTTCCGCAGGGGCTTCTAGAAAAAATAAATCAATCTTGCAACATAAATTAAAATTCCCTAATCTACAAAACTTTCAACATCATTGTGAGCCAAATGTGAAGAGTCTACACTCACCTCCATGCGTTTACACATTGCAAAAATGGAATAAAAACCTGGTGCAACCTTCCATCAATCCCTCTATAAATATGTGCCATCTTAAACGATCTTTCTAGTCACCAGTGACTACTGTATCACTTAAAGGATCACCAGTGCGACCCACACCGACATTGTGTAGCTGACGTCTCTTAAGTTGTGACTTATGCCGTACAATAATAACGTAGCTAACTGTACTCACTATAGAGCAGAGTCTTAAACACTGTCTTAGGAGGAGCGAACTCCCTCCTGTGATTCTGTAAGAATATAAGTAGTCAGTATCCCTTAGTGCCAACAATCCCAATCACATACTGTGTCCGTACACAAATAAAAATCAAAGTTAAAATTGTATTTGATTCAGACCTCGGATGAGGTCAACAAATACAAATACATAATATGAAATAGTTATATTTAAACTTTTAGGGCTGCTTTAAAACTCATTATAGACATAGTAGATTAAAATTGACGAAAAAAATACATAAGTTTATGATTGTTAGATATATGCATTTTTAAAACAATTTTAAAAAACTCTTAAAAAACGTAAACAAGTTATGGCAAACAAATTCATTTGGGAGGGGGGACTTGCACAGTGTAATTAAATCTTGAGTTAAAATAGTGTTGTATCTAAAGCGGATGGGTTTCATAAAACTTTGTCGAGCCTCTACCAAAGTCAGATTTGGACAAATAAAAAGTACGTGGAATAGGTCTTGTACTCCACCGTTACACAAGTCACAGATACCTGAAGAATGTTCAAGGGAATTCCAACTAGAGGAGTAAACTTTTAACGGGAGGATTCCTAATCGCAGAAGAATACCAGCGCCTTACTTTATGTTCTAGCTGAAACTGTAAATAATGCTTGTGAGTTTTATATACTATATTTTCCGCAAATTTTTTGTAATACTTTAATTGAGTACAGTGCTCCTTATCTAAGGCAAAGCTTATTCTTGGTGTCATATCTTTTAAAAAGAGCTTCAAATGCCCTGGAGATCAAGCCTGCAAAAGTGCTACAGTGCATTGTGTGCCTCGAGGTCTATTTTAAGGTTCCTATTAAAAGTGTGCAGTGCTGATCCTTCTCTAAAAGTCTCTATTTTTAATAAATGTCTTAAGGAGCCAGGAGCTGCATGTAAAAGATTAAAAGCCCACTGTATTATATTGGAAATGGTTCGAGCATATGTGCTCGTTAAAGAAAGCTCGAGGCTTAAGGCTTGTACGGGGACTGATTGGGTGACTTTCTGCAGTTTCCATAGGATAATCCCTTCTTTCACTTTTATTGGTCGCCAAGTTTTAATCTGTATATATTCCAAGGCATAAAATGAAATGGGTGGAATTTTTATACTATAGACCTCCAGCAGGGATTTAAAATGTCTATTCCCAGTTGAGGAGTAGAATCTCTGTAATGCCCCAACATGGGAGTCTGCCTTTCGCCCAAGGTGCTGAAAATGGGAAGCAGTTTGCATCAATTACTTACCGATAATTGCATTACTCTGAGTCCTACTCCCTCGCTTTCATTCCTTACTTATTGAGGCATCCCTGCCTCACCAGACACCCATACCACGTGACTCCAACGTGTGGAGTATATATAGCCCCCACCCCCTCCGACCTCCTGTTTTTTTCTGTGTCTCACCTGTGAGACGCGCATACCACGCGCTGGCCGTATGCGGTGCTGCGGTCTTTTTATTTTCATTTATGGAGTTCTGTCACTTGTCAGATGTTCTTCAATGAAGGATCTCTTCTGTGGTTCTTTATGCCTGCGGGGCTTGGCGGTGCCGGCCTGGGCAGCGCGGTGCCTTTCCTCACCGTGTCTGGAGCCGCGGTGCGCTCTTGGCGGCAGAGCGGGTGGGGTCCGGCGGACGGAGTCACCGGCCCTGCATGGCTGGGGCTGTCTTTCCGGGTTGGAGGCCGGAAAGGGAAGCGGCGGCGTTGGAGACTGCAGGGTTCCTCGGCTGGCTGTTTCTGGTTCCTGTATGCAGTAAGGGCCTGGAAAAAGGCCGTTTTCTATCGTTTTCTGTCCATTGCTGATTGGATTGCGATTTTTTCACTATGTTGGCTCATTGTTGATTGGGAATCTTTTTCCCCCCAGTTTTTGTGCCTGGTTTTGGTTGGTCCTTGGTTCCCTGGGTTGCACCTATTTAGGGGTGGCTTCCAGCTGTACTTCTGTATGTGGTCATTATGGTGAGAAAGCGTGCTACCAAGCGCAAGCATGTACTGTCCTCCTCCTCCTCTGATGATGAGCCGATTCCAGCTCGCCGGAGCAGGTCCAACGGTCCGGGGGATTCTTCTGCCCTGCTGTCGGCCTCTGAGGTGCAGGATATGATTGAGGCGGCTGTGGCTCGTGCTCTGGACGCCAGGGCTCCGGCTAAACGCAGGGCTTCTCGTGCTGCGGTGGGTCCGGTGGACTCACCCTCTGAGGACCCTTCGGCTTCAGAGACTAGCCGGCCTTCTACAGCTTCAGGGAAGTTTGTTTGTAGGGAAGAGGTCCCTGTGATTCTTCAGCACATTAGGGAGAACTTGGGATTTTCTCCTTTCTCTTTCCCCGAGGGGTCGGAGGACATCTTTCCTCAATATGTTAAGCCTCCAGTATTTGCTATGCCCTTTCATGGTCGCATCAAAGACTCGATTTCTGGGGAATGGCGCGATCTGGAGCGCTCCTCGGTTCCACGCTTTTTGCAGAAACTGTACTCGCTGGAGGAGGGTGAGGACTCTCTTCCGCACTCTGTAAAAATGGATGCCATGTTGGCCACTCTGATTGGTCGTACGGCGATCAATACGGAGGATTGTTCCCCTACGGATAAGAAAGTGGATGGGGCTCTGAAGAAGGCCTTCTCTGCTGGTAATTTGACATTGCAGGCTGGCATATACCGTGCTTATGCGGCACAGTCATTGGTGTCTGACTTTGAGAAGCTTTCCATGGCTATTCAGGAGGAGACGGACTGCTCGGACTTGCTTGTCCACATGGAACAGCAGGCCAAGTTGTTGGCTGATGTCTCTTCGGATGTTCTTAAATCTTCTTCCATGGCTTCGGGTTCCTTGGTGTTGGCTCGTAGGAACCTGTGGATGCAGGACTGGAAGGCGGATTTCTCGGAGAAGTCTTCTCTCCTTAAAATTCCCTTTGATGGCAAGATGCTGTTTGGTGAGCATCTGGACAGCATGATCACAAAGGCCTTCAAAGATCGCAAGCATGCTCTGCCTTACAAGGGAAAAGCTTCGTCTTCCCAATCTCGTCGCTTCTGGAATCCTCCTTCTTCCGCTTCTTGGTTCCATTCTTCCCGTCAGTCCTCCAGGCCCTTTTCGGACCGTCGGCACAAGTTCCAGCCCAAGAAGGCATCTTCCCTGCCAAGGGTCAATCGGATTCCTTCAAGCGGAAGTCCTGACAATGATGGCGAGGCAGCTTTGAGGCCTGTGGGCGGGAGGCTGTTGTATTTTCTGGAGGCTTGGAGTCTGGACGTGCGTTGTCAGGAGCGGTTATGTTATCGACTTTGTCGCTCTGCCACCCGGCTGGGGCACCATCCGTACTCCTGTCCCCAGGGATCCGGTGACTTCTACTCTGCAGGCGACTAGGCGCTCTTCTACCAAAAAATCTTACCTGAGGCACTGCCGTTCTTTCGGTAGATGGTGTTGTGGGAAGGGTTTGGGCCCTGCTTCCTCTTCTTTGTTTGAGGTGATGTTGTTTCTCCAGGAGGGGGCTGCGTTGGGTTTGAAGGTTTCCTCCCTTCGTCTGCAGTGGGCTGCGATTAAGGCTTTCCGGAGCTCTTGGGATAATCTCTCGGATCCTGATATGTTGATTGGGCGCCTTTTCAAGGGGTTGCGTAATGTTCTCCCTGCCCCTCGGCAGCACTTTCCTTCCTGGGATCTGTCTCTGGTTTTGGAGGCCTTGATGTCGCCTCCCTTTGAGCCTCTGGTGTCTGTGGACCTGCGACTTTTGTCCTTTAAGACCTTCTTTTTGGTGGCTATTTCCTCTGCTCGCCGCCTGAGTGAACTGAGTGCTCTGTCTTCCAAACATCCTTTTTGTAGGGTCTTTGAGGACTGGATCATTTTGAGGCCGGTTCTTTCCTTTCGTCCTAAGGTGGATTCTCAGTTCCATCGTGATCAGGAATTGATTCTTCCTTCCTTTTTTTTCCCCCCTTCCTCAGATTCGGAGGTGCGGCTGCACTCGTTGGATGTCAGGCGGGCTCTCCTGATCTATTTGGAGCGGGTCGCTCCTTTTCGTCTTTCTGATTCCCTTTTTGTGAATTTTGGGGCTGTGAATCGGGGGTTTGCGTCCTTCCACTCCTTCTTTGAGTCATTGGGTTCGGTCTCGGTCGTTCCACTCGGTCCATGGCGGCGTCTTGTGCGGAGATCCAGGGGGCTTCCATTTCCGAGATTTGCCGTGCTGCCACCTGGGCTTCACCGTTGACCTTTGCCTCTCATTACAGGATTGGCCAGGAAGTTGACCGTGCTGAGGTTTTTGGGTCCAAGGTTCTTTCCACTATGGTTCCTGAATAGTGGTGCTTCCTTGTTGTCTGTGTTTGTTAATAAACCTGTTTTTGTGCATACCCGATTTGGTTGTCCTGTTTGGCTTTGTACATCTCAATAAGTAAGGAAGGGAAGCGAGGGAGGGACGATGAGGTAATGCATCAATTACTTACCGGTAATTGCATTACTCTGAGTCCTACTCCCTCGCTTCCATTACTTACGTCCCTCCCTCCCTCCCTGGTAGTCCAGGCCAACCTTTTTGGTATGGTTTCGGTCTCTGTGGTATTACAGGAGGTTGGAAGGGGCTGGGGGCTACATATACTCCACGCGTTGGAGTCACGTGGTATGGGTGTCTGGTGAGGCAGGGATGCCTCAATAAGTTAGGAAGGGAAGCGAGGGAGGGACAATAAGGTAATGAAGGTTACACGAAAAGATTTGGTCCAAATAAACATATTCTTTCACTATCTCAATCGATTTAGCTCCCAGTGACCAGGTGAAAGGCAGAAATTTCTTTCTTCCTCTAAAAGGTAAAATTTTAGTTTTAGAGATTTAGGGACCAGAAAGTTTTTGTTTGCGTATCTATTTAATTTGATTACATTTCTTTGTAGACCAATTGTGGTAAGATCGAATATAACAATGTCATCTGCATAGATTAGGCTATGGATATCACTTTGTGCTAGTTTACCATCAACATACCTTATGAGATCACTGTCTCTCGAGCATTCCAATCAATAATATGAACCTAAATTGAAAACAAACCAATACGCTAAAGACCTGCAGTACCAAGTAAACGTGCCTCACACCTGTGTGGTGTGATGAGATGAGTGACCCGTTATCTAATATCTTTATGCCCCATAATTTGTTTAGTTTCAATAAGAATTGTAGGAACTCACATGGTGTTGTTGCTTGTACGGCAGATGTGTGCTAGCTTGACCGGATTAACATGACGGTTGCACACTTTAGAAGTAGGAACATGTTTGCCAGTCATTTTATAAAGGTATCTCCCCATGTTTATTTATTATTCTGTTTTAAAAAGACGTACCACTAGTAAATGATATGCTCCTATCAGGTGTGTCAGAAGAAACAACCCTTTATGGACCGTTTGTACTGCCAATTACATGGCAATGGTGCTTGGCATGCACCTTTTATAATAATGTGTAAACCTTTAAGAACTGGCATTCTCTGACACAGTTTGGAATGCCGGAATTTAATCTTGATATGCGGATGGCACTGTTATTTGTTTTTTATTGCGTATGTGGCGATTTTGTGTGCAAAGGGGTGATTTGTAAGTCTCCACATGTTGTTCATGCATGTTTTCAAATATGGGTTAAACCGCCATTCTGAATGGGAGATCTTAGTGGTCCATGAAAACCGTGGATTGTGTCATTAGGGCACGCTGCTACATTGGAAATTTGGTAGCGCATGGTGCTAGATGGTAAGATAAGGCATTGTGCATTTCTGGTGAAACATGAGCCATAAAAAACTGGCAATTTTGTATAAATAAAGTCACATTTTGACATAAACCTGTTTTTATGTTGTTTACCAGACTTACTGAGAAGGCTTTACACATATGGTTGATAAGGAATTATGAACTGTTTGTGAAACATGAGCCATAAGAAACTGGTACTTTTGTAAAATGCTTTACGTTGTTTACCAGATGTATTGAGACTGCTTCACACATATCCCAAAACTGGAGAACTATTAGGCTGTGTAAAACTGTACTATTGGCTCAGGACGTCCTGGTTCCAAGGAATACGAATTGGGATGTCTATTTGTAGACGGTCTCTGTGATAAGGTACATTGTTCTCTTTCCCCTTTTCAAATTGGCCACAAAATTATCTTTGAGCACCTTTTTGTCACTGGGCTTTCCCACTTTAAATTTGGCATACCAGTTTCACATTTATTGCAGGAGCTGAAGAAATTGTGTACCACCTAAGAGCCATCTCATTCTTTAGGTTACAGCAGCACATGCCTACTTTGTCACCTAGAGGAGACACTTTATGAAGGTACAACTAAATGTATAGTAATCTATGAATTTATGATTCATCAACATTGTCAAAGGATAAAATAGTACACTAATGCCACACAAACCAACAATGTCATAATGTTGAAAGGGATTGTTTCAAAATTTGTTGAAAATATTATAGATAATAGCATCATGATGAACGTGAAACAGCTTGTATCGCATGAAATACAAAATAAAATAGAAACAAGTAAACTTTTGTCATGCACAGTGAAATGATTTTCAAGATGATATATATACCTGTCATCTGACCATTCTTCTGTATGGTTATATAGTTATTCTACCTTACAGGTTGAATATTGAATGATTAATTCAAGGTGTAACCTTGTATGAGGTATTCGCCTTTTCATTGTTTTCCTAAATGTTGTCTGTCTAATTTGTATTGTGAATAAAAGTTTTTTTGTATTGTTTTAAAAATTGTATTTTGTATGTGTTTTGTAGCCTTGGACAAAATGTGCTGGCTACATACAAATTAAAGAAGATGGTTTGTTAAAAGAAAAGAAGAATACAAATGAAGAAGTCTCATTTTAAGGACAAATTAGAGTCTGTGCATTATGTTAAATAATGTTATGTTAAGAAAATGAAATACGGCTGCAACATTTAATTTTGTAGTTGTTTATGAGTTTCTCATGCGTGGAAACCTTATTCTACTGCATTGTAACTATCACCCACAAAAGCGTTAGGTGCGATTCTTTGCTGCCTCAGCCACTTTGCTTAGACTACACGTTCTATTAATTCATACAGGCCAACATTTTAGACCAGGAAAGTGGGAGATTTCGAAACAAAAATGGATATTCTCAAAGTGACTTCTGTTGAAGCATAGGTAATATCAGCGGTGGAGCAGTTAAAGCCATTTTTGGCTTAAAATGCGGGAGCCTATCGCCTGAAGCAGGTCTGTGGACAGGTATAATTCATTTGTTGGTATGCCCACCCTTAGTGCAAGTAGGAAGAAATTAAATAAATACACCCCAAAAAGACACTTCGTATTTACAACACGACAGGGGCGCGTTATTAAACGTTCTAAGCAAGAGCGCGGCTTGTTAGTTACACACAAATCCGATTACTTCGAAGGGTGTCTTGACTTGAGTCCTTGTTATCTGTCAAATTTTGCTCTTGAAGTAAGTGCCCGCCTGTACTTTGCACGTGTATTACTGGGGCAAGCCTCTAGTACCCCGGGGACACTGACCTTTCTTTTGGTGCCCCTGGGGTATTAGTGTGAGCTTAACTATTCTTGTGCCACAGCTCCACATAGATATCTCACGCTTCATCATTGGATGTTTTCATGGCTTCCGGATAAGACGACTTCGGTCATTAGTCGAACTTGTTTCACGTTTCATTGCCTCACAGTGGGAGTCACAGGTAAAAAAGACGCATAAAAGTATAGAGCTAATTAAGAAGAAATAAAAAATGACGGTGTATTTTCCATACCCGAAACGGCTATTAAATTTAAATTTGCAAAAAAAGATCTAATCTCAACCAATCAGCGCCCTGCAACCGTCAGTTGCTAGGTAGATTATGCTAATGTCTGCAATGCGACTGTCTCTGCAGCTACCATTCTGAGGTAAGAACAACTTGAGAATTTTCATTTAATTCTGCTGATTTAAAGCCGAAAAAGATCCTGAGGCCGGACAGGCCCCTATAGCGTGACGGCTTGTAAGTAACCCCCAAACGGCTGCCGAGTCAGCGGCCTCTGTGACGCTGCTGGATTATTCGATGTTATTCCCCTCGCCCATTTCTCCTTTTGCTTTGACGGGTTGTTGTTTCCTAGTCCCACCCAAAATGGTGCTGGTCCGGGGAGGATTTTTTGTAACCTTAGACAATTCATCTTTATGTACCTCAGATTAAAAGACGCGATCAACCGAGATGAGGTATGAGTCTGAAAGGTCGCGGTGAAAAGGAGTGTTGGATGTTCGTGACCTCCGCTGCCATCACTGGGGCCCAAGTCTCCCCCACGATGAAAAGCCCGTTGGTTTACACCCGCCCTGGTGGTTTTTGGTTTGGTCCGTTTTTTTTTTTTTGCTGCGTAGGTTTGGGTCTCTTGTTGTGTTGACAGATTTTGGGCGCTCACGACACCGTGTCGTTTCCTCCAGTAACGGGTAGTGGTTCACATTTTGGTGCACGCTACTGACTGACCCTTTCAGTGGCTATCTTGAGTTGACCGTTTGGCGTCCAGTTCGGTTCCTCATCCCCTTCTCAATCTATGCACCAAAATAATGGTCGTTCAGTGCACCAAGGGCGCCCATGTGTCCTCATCGGGGTGAAAGTATTAGTTCTGATCGCGCATGTGGAGAATTGTTGTTAACTGTCAAAATAAAAAAAACTGAAGGGCAGACAGATACAAGAGTTGTGCAGTTTTGAAACGCAGATCCAAGCTCCACAATTCCGCTGGTTTTCTTTGAACTCGGGATACACCATGAATCTCCTATGGCCTTTTTTTTTTTTTTTACTGAAAGTGAGGGCCTAAGTGGAGCTGTACATTTGCTCTCACATGTAATTTACATTCTGTGACCTCAGTTATTAATTTTGGATATGATTATTGTGCATTGCAACTGCCCATATGAAAAACGAAGGTGCCTGAATTACGTACCGGTAATCATGACACCGCGTATCGCACTCCTGCGTCATAGCTATAACGACTGTGGGGCTTATTTACAAGTCCCTTGCGCCACTTTTGCGTCATTTTTAACATGGGAAAAGTGGCGCAAGGAGCTTGTAAATCTGCCCGTGTTTTTAGCGTTACCTGTGTAGGTAATGCATCTATCAAAAATGTGAAACCGCTCGCACAAACATGACCCCATCCTCATCAATTACATAAAGCTAAGCATAATCACTCCTACTCGTATCCATAGAAAGACAAACTACCTATAGGAGGAAGGGTTTGTTTTTGCATTTTTATATAGCTTAAACTCGACCCAAAGGTTTTGGAGCGCTTTTACATGAGCACTAGGGTGGGGGCAGGACTGACGAGGAAACATAAAATGTAGTGTAATTATAGTTAGAAGAGGAGGCACGTCAAGATGCCAAAACACTATACACCAAATCTCAAACAGTAGCTAAAGAAATGTCCTAATGATAATGTGAAATTAAAGTGTTAGGTTTAATCCTTCAGGCAGCCCTACAGACGTCAGAGAAACATGTTTACTTTCTGCCAAGGAGGCAGTTGTTGAACACCCCTGAACAGAAAAGGATAGATAAACTGGAGCAGCAGAAAAAGTCAGGGCAACACTGGAACGTGTCACCCCCTCCCCCAACTACAGTTGCCACATGCAGTTTATCCACTGTATGGTCTTTTTTTATTTTTTATTTAGAGCAAGTGAGATACCCTCTCATCACTCTACACAAAAATTAAGATCAGGGGACTTGCCCAGCTGGCCAAGAACCAAGAGGAGAGAAAGTCAGAATGATCATATCCTGAGCCAAGTTGAATTGGGCAAAGCTTTATGTCTACAGGATGGAGAAAGTCTCAACACCAAACTTTTGGTCTGAAGAATGTTTCAGCACCAGTCCCTCTGGTATGAACATAAAGTAGTCTCTCAACAAAGAAGAGCTCCAATCTTTCCCCAAGTCCCTTTAAGAGGTGATTGCTACCAAAAGCCACTGCAAGAGTAAGAGACACCTCCTTTAAAGCTCAAAGATAGCACCCGTATAAACCACACAGAGAACTTAAAAGGTCCCAGAGCGAGACCACCATCCTAACTCTAGGATGAGCATGTCAGAACCCCCAAAAAGATCACAAGGTTATTCCTCTAGAGATGAAAGACCACTCCGAGGACCTCTTAAGTACCCGAATTACAGCCAACAGTAGGATGAAAGTGACTGACGTTGAATAAGGGTATGGTACATCTTAATTTCCAACAAAAAGCTATAGGGTCCACACTCAAACAGGGCCATAACTTAGATTTTATATTTACTAATTGCCACACACATGCTACTGAAAAACCATACTCACTCATATGGTCAGACCAGTTCCTAGTACCATTTACCTTGTTAATACCAGAAACATCTTTGATAACTTCCACCTCAGTTATCTCGATGCGGCCCTGGCACAAATGTGTGAAGTCAAATTTAGCGAGTCCTTAGACCTAACGGAATACAGTGGAAGGAAGCATGGAGGTAGCTGTTAGCTTCATTAATGCTTCCCTTTTGCAGGCAATAGATAAACTGGCACCTTTTAAAAGAGGCCCTGCTAAAAATAAGCTGCCTTCTACTGCCTGAAAAATGTAGGAAAAGTGCTGTGTAAGAAAATGTTTTCCTAAAAATGACACAAACAGGTTTGCTGTGCAAAGATCTTATTTTTCTTAGCTTTCAGTAACAAACAGTAAAAAAAATAAAAAGCCAATTTTTTACCACAATGTTTGCATTTTTCTAAATGGTCATCCATTTTTTTTCAATTTTTGTGGTTTTATCCAATTGGAGTGTGTGGTGGAAACATATGTAAAAGCTATGGGTGATCCCTGAAAGATATATATTCCTGAAAACTAGACAAACATTGTTGTGTTGATTGCTCATGGTTTTCCCAAATAAACACATTTTTTAAATAAAAAATACTGAAAATAAATAGGAAAAAATGGCAATTGACAACAATATTTTCATCTGAAATATTTTGCCCTGATGACTGATTTACAAAAATAGCATTATGTTAGGCCCGTCAGACGCATCTGGTCGCAGGAATATATGTTGTTTTGTTGGTTGTCCACAAACTCGCAATACCCAGCGCAAAGATCCAAGCTGCAGACTATGATGATTTTTCATTGTGTAGCAACAGCGATTTATATGGTAAAATCTAATGAATGAAAAATGGGTCTGATGGAAACCTATGTATTTCTGAAATGTGCAACAGATACTGATTAAGGAAGAGTGGTTATTTGTACACTGAGCTTTGGGTTGCCCCTACGATAGTGATTCAGGGGACATCTGGCAAATGGTGCTCTTTCTTGCCCACTTGCCTTATGTGGAAGTCAAAAATGGATGGAAATATAATTGGTAATAACAAATGTTTTACTACTCTCTGTTCCCACACATTTCCTGATAAAAGCGGTACCGCACTTGTGTGGCTGAGCCTAGTGCACATGACACAAAAGGCCCCAAAATACAAACTTGAAACATCAACATTTCTGAAAGAAAAATGTAGATTTTCCCCAGCTTTGAAGAACAGAAAATCTGGATTTTATTAAAGACACGGAGGCTAACATTGCAATCTACTTCTATTGCGCCACTCACAGCAGCCCCTTTAAAGAATATAGAACTATAACAAAATTCCAAGATCAACAAAAGGCCAGAATCCCCAGCCATCATCCTTCTTTTTAGCAAACTGGAAACATAACCAAGAAAAAACATGTCATAACTCTACTAGTCCATTAATCACAGAGAAAACTAACACCTCCGAAATTCCATATTGATCCTTTCTCCTGAATTTCCTTCCCTCTTCTTTTACTGTTGACCACAACCTATAAGTGAAACACACAACAATTACCAAACAAGGGTTGGGCAAGGGGGGATAATAGCCTCTGTATCTTCAATAAAATCCAGATTTTCTGTCCATCAAAGCTGGGGAAAATATACATTTTATGTCCAGACCGGAGGCTAACATTATTGCAAGTTTAAAGCTTCTCCAGTAAACAAGAAGCAGCATTCGCAACAGGTTTAAAATAAAACTTACGAAATAAACCATCATTCAACCAATCTGCTCACCTTAAAATATCTTGCAAAGCTCCCCCAAGCATAAAAGCTTTTGAAGCCGAAGCACCCCTCACAGAATGTCCACCAAACAAACTTACATCCACTCCTGCATTCATCATAATTTCTTTCACCCATCTAGCTAGAGTTGGACTTGAAACTGCCTCATGAGGTTGTCTAAAAGAAAGTAACAACTGTTTTTCATTAGGGGAACGAAGTCTAGAGGACCTCCTCTCATACTGTTTTTCAAACATCGTACCACGCATACATTTTCATGCTCATCGAAATATGGATAGAAAATAGTTTCTGAGTTCGACTTCGTTCTTTTACTCAGATAAAAACAAACCCCTTCTGGTTTAAAAATTCTTCCACAAACATCCAAAGCTCTCACATCCGAAACTCTCCTATAAGAGAGCAAACATAACAGAATAGTCATTTTCTGAGTCAGACACTTCAATTCCATTCCACAATTGGTGCCCAAACCTACCAAATAGTTAAGCACTGTAGATACATCCCATGTAGAGTTATATCTAGAAACCGGAGGTTTTGAAACCCTCACACTTCTCATTAACCTTCTCACCAGAGCATCCTGTCCCACAGTCACATCATTAACCATTTCATGTCCTGCAGCTGAGATACTGTCCATCCTCAATAGAACAGAACACTGTGCCCTGTCTCTCGTAAAGCTCTTTATTGCAAAATAACCTGCTAGTAGTTTTAGACAATTTATATGGAGTCCTCTCTCTTCAAATTCCTCCTGTTGATATCGCACCACAACGGGCTCCCCAACCAGCCAAACTCGCATCTGACTCTATTACCAAATCCAGATTTTCCCCGAAAATGGCTCTCCCATTCCAAGCATCCATATTTCTTAACCACCAACGAAGTTCCAGCTTTGCTTCCTCTGTAAGCACAATCTCCTCTGAATATTTCATGCCATGTCTTAAATGTGTGCCCTTCAACCTCTGAAGCACCCGATAATTCAAAGGTCCAGGAAAAATAGACTGAATCTTAGAAGATAACTGGCTGACCACTCTCGCCAGCATTCTCAGAGAAATCTTTTCCATTAACAACACCTTCCGAATCTCTTTTCTTATGCTCTTCAACTTGTCCATAGGCAGTCTCAATTGTCCCTGTACCGTATTGACTAGGAACCCCAAAAACTGAGTTTCTTTATTGGGGACCAAACAGGACTTCTCCCTGTTTACCACAAAACCCAAACTTTCCAGCCGTAACACTGCACTCTTTGTATGTTCCTCTACTCTCAACCTGTCCTGATCCATTAACAATATATCGTCTAAATAAATAATCAGACAAATATGCTGCTAATGGACGGAGCACTTTCATAAAGCACAAAGGGGCAGAAGATAACCCGAAGGGGAGACAGACAAACTTCCACATCTGTCCTGCCCACCTGAACCTAAGAAACCTTTGCTGTTCTTCCCAAATGGGAATTGTCGAGTAGGCATCTTTTAAATCTAACCTGGTCATCCAGTCTCCTGACTGCGACACATCCCTCAGCATATGCATCCCTTCCATCTTGAAATAGTGATACTCTACCCAATTGTTCAAATGTCTTAAGTTTATAACAGGTCTCATTCCTTTTCCTTTCCACCAGGAAAATATTGCTCACAAAACCTGGTACCCCATTGAATTCCTCTACAATTGATCCTTTCCTTATCAATTCTTTTACTTTGGTATTTACCAGTTCCAAATACACTGTGTTGAATCTTATAATTTCTGGGAGCTCATACTGAATCGGCTCCCTTATGAAATCTATGTGGTACTCCAAGACGGTCTGCAGGACCCACAGATCTTTTGTTATTAAGCACCAGTTGTGATAAAGTTGGGCAAGTCTGCCGCACCCAACTTTACTTGGATAACAAAAGGATCTTGACCTACCTGATCCCTGGGTCTGACGGCTTCCTCTAACCCCGGCTCTTTGTCTCTGCGGGTAGAAGTTTCCTGGTTGATATGAGGTCTGGTATTGATAAGACCTGAACCCTCTTGAAAAAGAAGACCTAGTGACGAATAGCACTCGTTACTTAGCATGCGTTTAGTACGCATGCCATTCCAACGCGGTTGTTAGAACGACCGCGTTGTTAGTTCGCATACCTTTACTACGCAATTTGGAACAACGAATTGCAGTAGGGGGCGCTGGATGTTGGAATAGTATAATTTACTATTCCAACTCCAGTCTGTGCGGACACTAGGGAAGGTGTTGGATTTCAAATCCAACACCTTCTCCCCCCTAACGCAAGTCGTTGTTCCGACTTGTGCAGTAAAGGTATGTGAACTAACAACGCGGTCACTGTAACGACAGCGTTGTAATGGCATGCGAAGTATCGCATGCGAAGTAAACGCTGTTTACCCCTAGTGACGCCTTGTCCACGGCCAGGGAATCAACCTCGTATTCGCACGGCCCCACCAAAAATTTGACGGTCAAAAACCTTTTTAAATTCTCTTTTTGATTTCTGTAAGGAACTGAACGCCCCAACGTATTTAGACATCTTTTATAAAGGTGTCCCCAAAAAGCAACCCATTAGCCTCTAAACCTGCCTCATTATTAGCCAATTCAGCTAGTTTTGGGTCAATCTTTACAAGAATACTCTTCCTTCTTTCCACTGATATAGCCGTGTTCGCATTCCCCAGCAAACAGACTGCTCTCTGAACCCACTCCCTTAGCTCTTCCACATCTAATTCTTTCTTTTCTACATATGCCTCTTCGGCCATGTCAAAAACCTTAGTGAGTGGTCCAGTTAGGTCTAATAGCCTGTCCTGGCACATTCTGAGACCTTTATTTAGGCCCTTCCTGAGGTCACGGCCCCCTTTACCAATGAAGGGCAGAATTTTTGCATCCAAATCGGGTGTCTCACTATCTTATTGGCCAGGCTTGGACGTGGGCACTCTGAGCGCGGACGTATCCTAACATCCTTGGGGGTTTGTTTGCGCAACCACGTCTCAACATACTCTGCCACATGCGGTGCAGGGCTCCATTCAGGAGAGAGGAGGCTTCAGAAGCACCGGATCAAACATAGATTCCCCAAGAGGGTCAGTTAGAGATCCACGGCTAGTAGCCTTATCTCCATCCAGCTGTCCTGAGGACTTAACCTTTCTAACATCCTCTTGCTCCAAATCAAAATCTGAGGAACAGCCTAATTCAATTTCTACACTTCCTGAAGAATCTTCACACAGGTTGGAAGTATGTTTCCGACCACTCTTAGGTCTCATAATAGGTCTCATATTAGCCCTCAATGGACCCTTACACTGGTCCCCTTGTGTGTCCTCGACACTTCTTGTTTTGTACGAATACAACCATCTGCCGATGCAGTTTTACTCTTTTTGCTCTTAAACCCATCATTTTCCAAGTTCTTACGTTTCCTATTTACCCCCTTTCTTAACCGCTGGTCCCTCCCCAGCTGACCAGAAGTGTTCCTCTTGTGATGAGAAGCCCTTTCGTTGTAAAAGGTCATCCAACCTTTTTTCCATTTTCCTGTCTAGATCCATTATTATTTTTTTTTTTAAATATCTTTATTTGCATTTTGTCAAATACACAGGTAACAATAAACATATATGAGGTAGGGATCAGGTAACCAGTGCAAATGCGATAAATATTGCTATGCATACTGTTGAAACATTGTAAACTGTGACCAATATTAGTTCTGTACAACAGGTAAATGACAGAAGAGTGTATTTGTCATGCATGACAACTGATTTAGTTATCAGAAGAATCGCACTTTTATGTCCATTTGGGTGACAAAGTATTCGCCCTGTCTCGCCTTGATGCCATCGTTTTGTCCATGCACCCAAATGGCATTCCTCATGGATGTCTGTACCTAATTGTCCAATTGGGAAGGAAAAGTTGAGGCAAAACATGATACAGTTAATAATCCAACAATCAAACAATAAAACGAAAAAGAAAACCAATGTCAAATCGTCACGCCTGGGTCGGAGTATGTAGGGGAAATGTGCTGCCATCTCATCTAAGCTGTACTAGGCACACCGGCTTGTCCCTGTAGTGCCTAAGGGGATAAGCAGCTGGCGCCCCCCCCCCCCCCCGGCGCACACGTGTCCTGGGAATAACTTACTGCTCGGTTTATCCTGAGCCTAGGGTGTCATGCGTCCGGCGATCGGTGTCCGTGTCCCGCCCGCCAGCCACTTGCGAGGAACTGCTCCCAGCCTCCCCGTCTGCATGTGTCAAATCCGCAAGTATAGTATCCCAGAATTGCGCAATAGGGTATTTACGTAGCCCAGCTATTTCCTCCCTGTGCAGCGACGTGCTTTCTGCCCGTGCCCACACAAGGAGCGAATTTCTCCAGCTGGCAACGGTGGGGGGGGGAAGGGGGGGTCAGCATGCTTCCATCTTTTAGTGATCAGCCTCTTTGCTACTATGAGGCCTAGGTCAATAAACCTGGATGTGACCTTGTGCTTCTTCAGTCTGGGGTAAAAACCTAGTATGCATGCCTCCCACGTTTGTGGTAGTGATCTGCCAGTGCATGTCCCGAGTGCCACAATGACTTCTTGCCAATATGTATGCAAGGAGGCACAGGACCACAACATGTGGAGGAGGTCCGCGTTTGTCTGTTTGCTGTCTAGATCCATAGCGAATTTATTTAACATATTACCAATTTTCTCTTCAATTGGGACGTCTGACTCTCTAACCAAGTTATCATCAGGCATCCTTACTCCTCTAATTCCACTAAATTTTAATCAGACAGAAAATCCCTTTAATGATTTCCACTAGAATTCCCTAACCCCAGGGTGACACACCTACAGCACCGTAAGCAGCAAAACAACAGTTGGCACCTTAACCAGCTAATCGCCACGAACGAAACCAACACAATCCTGTAGTTTCTGAATGCTGTAAAAAATACTGACACCGCCTAGTGACGTGCGCACGTAAAGCTGACACGACTCAGCCATGTCCATAGAAGAGAATTGTTGCAATGGGTTAGTCAGCGGTCTAGACTTCACCCAAGTTGTCCGCTGGGCGCGTACTACATCATGAATATTGTGACGTGTACTTCGCTCCCCGAGAGCCTTGTGAGCGCCATCCTCCTCGTTAAACAGTAATCTTATTGTTAAAAATTTTTCATAAATAGATACCCATTTTCTCCTTAATCCTCGATCGATCAATCAAGGATAATACCACAAAAATCTCCTCAGTTTAGAAGCGACACTCCCTCATGGAAAACGGTTAAAACTCTGTTCATCACCCGTCGAAACGAATCACTCTCTATGTCTTGCGCGGCTGCTGTAATTAATATAAACCTTATTCCCACGTAAACCTTCCCCTTACAATGATATAACGATCCCATCAAATTAATAGTTGACATAAACTCCTGTATACCCGTACTGTAGGATGGGTGGTTCTAATAAGGAAGCTTAATAAATATTCATTCAAATGTACTGAAACCATCATGTACTGTTCCACGCACAAACAAAGAGTAACAAACAAGTAAAAATCACATTCAAATCGGCAACAGGCACGAGCATCAAGACACATAGACTTATCTCTGTGAGCAGCAGCAAAAAAGAAGGATGATGGCTGGGGATTCTGGCCTTTTGTTGATCTTGGAATTTTGTTATAGTTCTGTATTCTTTAAAGGGGCTGCTGTGAGTGGCGCAATAAAAGGAGATTGCAATAATGTTAGCCTCCGGTCTTGACATAAAATTACTTGTTTTGGTGATGTGGGTAGCTGTGGAATTTGGGCTCGGCAGCTACCCAGGGAAACATACTAAACTCACACACATCTGAAAAGTAGACAGCCAGAGAGTCGAGGGTGGTGTGAATTTCTTGGATCCCCCTATTTCTTCTTACCCATAATTCCTTGCAAACCCTAACTTTGGCTAAAACACTATTTTTCCTCACATTTCTGTGAGAGACAGTTCTGACAGCCGTTGGGGATCCACAAAATTTCTGCAACCCAGTGTACCCAAACTTATCCCCATAAAAAAGTACCTCACTTATGCGGCTGGGCGCATGAGCCCCAAATAACAACATGGAGACATCAACATTTCTGAGAGAAAAATTACCTGGTTTGGTGATGTGGGTAGCTACAGAATTCTGGATTAAGTTCGGCATCCACCCAGGAAAATCTACTAAACCCAGACATTTCTGAAAACTAGACCCCCAGGGAAGTTCAAGGTAGTGTAACTGGAGTGGATCCCACTAACTTATCTTACCTATAATTACCTGGAAACCACAAGCTTTGGCTAAAAACACAAATTTTTCTCACATTTCTATAAGAGAAAGTCCAGGAAGTTGCAGAGATCCTTAAAAACACTACCACCCAACATTCCCACACTTCTGATTAAAAACGGTACCCCACTTGTGTGGCTAGGCACTAATGCCTGTAAAAGGAACAAATCAAACTAAGGCATATGCATCAATCATTCCGTAAGTGTTTCGTGAATTGGTTGTCAAGATTTTTTAAATAGTCATCCGATAATCTGAGCAGAACATGCTAATGAGGTGCTTTGTGATGGGGGTTATTATCGTTTTAATTGTTTCAACTCTGCCCCACCATCATATTTCCTTGTGAGACGGTGGTTTGGTAGGGTAGTAATTTTGTTTAGGTACTACTTTTTAGGTCGAGCCTAGGCAGCGCACATGCGATGTCTTCAAGGCATGTTGTATTCACTCTCTGGGCTTTGGTCATGCCCTCGCTGCCAATTGATTAAAGTGTGTGTCATTCTGAAAGGCTTTCTTCTCTACGGTTTCTTGTGGTTATATGTTCCACCTTCTTGTATGTTGCTCCTCCACTGGAGTATTGGCCTGTTACATGTCCCCTTACTCTTTTGTTTATTACTGGTTTGTTGGTGCACTCTTTTTTTCATTGTTGACCCGATCCTGTACGTGTTCATGAAGGGCTGGCCGCCGGCATTTTCCCATAGGACTTTACTGCGGCGCTCACAGCTGCACGGCAATGAAAACAGCACATTCTGTCAGAACGGCATCGGAAGCCGCAGCTGAGTTGTTCACCATTGCTATTTGTCGCACTGAGGGCTTTCTATGAAAGATGGACTGCACTAGCTGCACGACGATAAACTGCACATTCTGTCAGAGCAGCGTCCGACGCTGCATTTATAATGTCCACACAAGTTTTTTTTTAAAAGTCTGTGCTTGTTTGGTGTACTTTTGGCCAATTACTCACCAAGAGAGCATTTCTTAAATTTGCTGACTATATGATGGTATTGATGAATCACACCCCTAAATATGTTAGATAAGCTGCTTGCCATCTTAGACTGGCTTCACACATGGTAGAAGGGTTGCAGGCAGCATTTAGAGGATGAATCTCCTTGTTATTTTTATTTAAAGTGTATCTTGATAGATCATAGGAAGCAATGCCTTCAAGTATTGCAGGAACTGCCATATTCTCTTCCGCAGAAAAATCATAGGTGTTTTTTTTTTTTTTTAGTTTTATATATCGCAAACTCAACCCAAAGGTATCAGAGCGCTTTACATGAGCACCAGTTGCATTGCCGACATTTACATTTTACATACATTTTTAGGCACAGGGAGATTAAGCGATTTGCCCAGAACCACAGGATGTTGAGCCTCCTGCCGAGACTAGCTTCAAAGTCGACCGCTCTAGCTGTTAAACCACAGGTGCATGCCGCCGCTTTGTGTGAAACAGTGCACAGCGCAAACTCCAGCTACCCTCATGTCGTTACTAAACGTAATGAGTAGTAACTTCATTGCCAGTTAAAATAGAAGATGTGTAAGGGAGTAGCCCTTTCTGGTTGCCTGATATAGTTGGAAGGGTTCTGAAAGCATACCATTCAGTTGCAGAGAGCCTTTCACAAAGTTTCATAGTTATGTGGTTAAATTGGGCCCTAAATCTAAATCAGCGTATAGGTGCACGCAGTTATGGCTACAAGACATTATCGAAAGCTTTCTCAGCATCCTGTGCCACAGCTGCCACTGTTTTTTTTTTAAACCAGATTTTATTGGCATTTAAATTCGTCACAGTACATACAGACCAACCTGTGTGGCACTTATATATATCGTAGTGTAATTCTGGTACATTATACTCAAACTTCCAACTAGTGTCCCGTTCCGTCCCCCCGCCCTCCTTCCCTCTTGAGTTTCTTCCGTGTGTTACCCTCCCTTATTGAATAATTGACGATTAGTACCTTCCTGCAGTAGGATCTGTGGATCGTGAGTTTCACATGTCTTTATGTAAATGGGGGGGGGCCCTTCCTGGGGAGGCCTTGTCTCCTCTCTATCTGCCCTGCTCTTCCTCTGCTGTCTGGTTTCGGGGTGGGGAGCCGTCGGGTGATGGCTGTTCCTGTCCCTGTTCGGGTGCCGTCAGTTTGTCTACTAATTGTCCCCATGCTCTGGCTCTATCAATGGGGCCTATGCCTCGTTCTGCCTCTGCCAGCAGTAGCCTCCCCTCCGCACTTGCCCACTAGCCCTTGGTCCCCCTGCTGATTTCCAATTCCTAGTGATCTCCCGTTTGGCTAGTGCCAGGGCCAGGTCCTGGAATTTCGCTGTCATTTTAGTCTTGGCTGTATGTGGGAACCAGCCCAGTATACAGTGTCCCGGGGTGCGCGGGATTTCTTTATCTACTATTGCTCCTAATATATGAAGGACCTCATCCCAGAATGGGGCCAACGTGGGGCAGTCCCAGAACATGTGTAGTATGTGTGCCTCTCTAAACCCACACCTAGGGCAGGCCGCCTCCTCGACATGGAAATGCTTCCTGATGCGTGCCGGAGTGAGGTAGGCCCTTTGTAGGACATAGTAGTTAATTAGTTTAAATCTTGCATTTCTGGTTGCTTTTAATGTACTTTCGACGATACTCTCCCAGGCCTCCTCTGGAAGCGGGATCCCTAGATCTTCCTCCCACTGCGCTCGCAATCGCTCCATTGGTTTCTGAATGTCTTGGCTCATGGCTCTGTATAGGCAAGAGACTGTTTTTATCCTCCCCGCCGACGTGGCTATATACCGGCAACCGTCCAGCACCTGAGGCTCCACAGTACCTGTCCCCCAGTGCTTTCTCATGCTCATTGCCCTATGTAATAGAAAGTGACCCTGGGGAAGATCATATTCAGCCCGAAAGTCCTTGAAGGGGAGCATTTCGGTGTCGGGATACTGGTCTCCCGTTCTCTGCACTCCAGCCTCCCCCCTGTGCGGGAGACCGCTAAGTAGCACCAGTGGTAGCTCGGGCAAGTACCGGATTCTATGATTCGCGCGTTGGAGGTACCTGGACCAGCACTTATTGATCACCTTGGTTTCCATAGTGTCTTGTGCTGTCTGCCTTCGTACTCGCAGTACCAGTTTTGCCTGTTCCGATTCTGTCGGCGCGAATGGGTATTGTGTCCTTTCTGGGTTCCGCCCCGCTGCCAGCCACTGTATCAGCCAGTTAAGCTGCGCCGCCAGGTAATACAGCTCTAAATATGGTACTGCCATTCTGTGGGAGGATGGAAAAAAGATCTCGACTGGTGCCAACGTGCGGAGCGGGTGGTGTATCAGAGCAGAGGTTGCCCGCGCAAATGGGAAAAGATTTGGGGGGCTTGGATGGTGTATAGGGGGGATTTATGGTCAGATTGAAGGGAATATATACTAGTTTAGGGTGGGATCCGGGGCTGGATGGGGGTTACAGGGAGGTCTAAGGGAATGTACATTTTGATTTACCTCTTGTACTCGGAACTGCTGATCCACTGCTGAATAATTGATAATTGGGATGGAAAGCATTTATGTTGTTGTTCACAATAAAAAGATGTTTTAAAAAAAATATGGTACTGCCAGACCACCTGTCGCCGAAGATCGCTTCAGCGTGGTTAGGGCCACGCGCCTGCGTTCCGTTCCCCATAGGAACGATGTGATCATGGAATACAGGTCCTTAAACATTGCCCTTGGTATCCATATTGGGAGAGTGCCAAAAAAGTACAGCAGCCGGGGCAGGGCCACCATCTTCAGTAGGGCAACTCTGCCAGCCATGGACAATGGCAGGGTTCCCCAAAAGCCCATAGATGCCCTCAGAGAGCTGACTGCGCTGCCTACGTTTCCCTCTAGCAGGTCCGCTGTTTTATGATAGATTCTTACTCCCAGGTATGACAGGCATCAGGGCTCCCATTGGAGGTTATCCAATACCATGGGCGGAGGTGCATCTGGCACCATGGGGAAGAGCTTCGACTTCTGCCAGTTGACCTTGAGTCCCGACAAATTGCCAAACTCCTCCAGCATGGTCTGCGCACCCTGCAGGTCCCCCCCCAAGGTCTCAGAGGAAGATCAGTAGATCTTCCGCATCTACTGCTATAAAATGCTGCACACCTCTCACCAGGAGGCCTCTGTAGGCCTGTCCCTGTTGCGCTCGGGAGGCCAAGGGCTCCATAGCTAGGGCGAACAGCAGTGGGAAGAGGGGGCATCCCTGGCGCATTCCCCGCTGCACCGCTTGCTTTTCCGATATCATTTTACCTGTGTGCACCCTCTCCGCAGGGTTAGTGTACAATAATCTTACCCATGCCGCAAAACCACCTCCCAGACCCATGGCGTCCAGCACCACATAGTGAAAGGACCACTCAAGGCTGTCAAAGGCCTTCTCGTATGTCATGATCCCATGATCCCATAATGGCTAGAAGCCGCCGTATGTTGATCGCTGTGTTTCGCCCCGGAATAAACCCGGCCTGATCCGGGTGTACTAACTTAGTCATATGAGGCAATAGTCGGGTTGCTAGGATTTTACTTAGTACTTTGTAGTCCATGTTTAACATGAACAGGGGCCGATATGCTGTGCGGTCGTGTGCCGGCTTCCCTGGCTTTAATATTGGTACAATGAGTGCTTCTCTGGAGCTCTCTGGCAGCACTCCAGCCTCTCGGGCTGCATTGTACAGTGCAGTTAGTCTAGGAGCCAATTATTCAGTATACGTCCCATAAAACTCCGCCGGTAACCCATCGGTGCCGGGGGTTTTGTTACGTGCCATGTGTTTTATGGCTCCCCGTACCTCCTGCTCTGTACTGTCCTCTCCTAGTTCATCCATCTCTTCTGGTTCTAGTCTAGGCAATTGCGCCCACTCTAGATGTTCCCGCGCTATGGGTCCGTCTCGCCCTGCATGGCTGCGGTATAGTTCTGCATAGTATTGCGCAAAGATGGTGTTGATTGCCTCTTGGGTAAAGCATCTAGCGCCTGCTTGGTCCTCTAATTCCACTCTTGGGGAGTTTCTGTTATTAGGGTTAGCCAGCCATGCTAGCAGAGATCCTGACTTGTCTTTCTCCGCGTGCGCTCTGCTCAGGTATTGTTTATAATCGAAACTCCTCAGGCGCTCTGTTTGCCTCGCTACTTGCTCCCTAGCGTCCTGCATTACTGTTTGTATCTCTGGTTTCCCTGGGCGCTCCTTCTCTAGTTCTCTGAGGGCCCGCTCCGCCTCTTCAATCTTCAAGAGGAGCGTTCGTCGAATCCCCTTGCATTCCGCTATGCAGTGACCTCGCAGAACTGCCTTAAAGGCGTCCCACTCCGTCATTGGGGAGGAAGCTGTCCCTGCGTTGTCCTCAAAATATTGTATGATTTTCTCCCGGATCCCTTCCCTGAAAACCTGGTCATCTAGCGCCTCCGAGCGGAGCTTCCATGTTGGGATCACAGGTGGGGTCTGCGCCCATTAGAGTCCTAGCAAAACTGGGTTGTGATCCGATATCGTCCGGGCCAGATATTCGGTCGAGGACACCGCACTCTGCACATCGGCCGTGCACAGGAAAGTATCGAGACGAACGTGGAGTTTGTGCATGGGTGAGAAATAAGAATAGTCCCTATCGCATGGGTGGAGTCTCCTCCAAGAGTCCCCACTGTTTCGGCCAGGCCGCGAATCTTCGCGCAGTGCGTGTTGTCGCTGAGTCGTGCTGCGGGGGATGGGACCTGTCCAGCCTTACGTCGGCCACGCTATTAAAGTCCCCTCCTATGAGTGTAGGGCCAGTCATGTACAGGGCTAACCTACGGGACAACCGCTCTAAGAACGCTGGTTGATCCGTGTTTGGGGCGTATACACTTATGTTTAGGTCCCGTCCTTCTAGTCGCCCTCTTACCACCAAAAATCGTCCCTCAGGGTCCACTAAGAAGTCCACCACCTGGAAAGGGACCCCGGCCTGTACCCAGATCAATGTCCCCTGAGCGTAAGCTGAATACGTGATGTAGTATATCTGACCTCTCCATCGTCTCTGCAGCGCCCTCCCCTCCTTCTGCGTGAGATGTGTTTCTTGTAGGAGTGCTATTTGCACTCCCCTTCTTCTGAGATAAGATTGCACTTTATATCGTTTTGCCATCAACTGCATTCCCCGGATATTCCATGACATGCATTTATATGTATGTGTCCCAGCCATCCTTCCTATTCTTAAGAGAAGCACCCCAATTTTCCCCCAGGTCCCCACCCTTCTGCACGTAGGAGTTTCCCAGTCGTCTTGTCTTAGCTCTAGTAAGCTGTGCAACTCAAGACCCCGGAACTATGTAACTCTAAACAACCTCTCCAACTCCCACTCCCCAGGACAAGTAGGTGTGTGCCTCCCATCCAAACCATCTAATGTCAACTATCAGCAGCTCCTTCGCTGCTCGGTCCGTTAAGGGTGTGGCTCATGGTGCGTCCAGCTGGAATCCGCCCTCCAGTTCTGATGAAGTAGAGGTTATCCCCCCTGCTTACCCCCTCAGGTGTCCCCACTACCTCCCTCCTGACCTGTATTTGCATCCTGCCTTCTAACATGCCCTTCTCGATACGTTCTCAGATTATATCATCTGCCGATTGTGGAGTAATGTGCAGGAGTTCAACACTTGGGACTTCTGATACTGTGGATGAGCTTTCAGAGTCCGATTCTTGCAGCTGTGCTCCACTCCTCTGGGGCGGCTGTTCCCCTCCCCTGCCACTGATCAACGCCACCTCCTTCACCACATTCTGGCGCTCAATTTGTACTTCTTCCCGCGTGGGCATGGGCAGGTCTCCCTTGTTCCGTCTGCCCCTGGATCTGCTGCTGCGTGTCCCTTGCTCTCTCGGATCTGGAGGGGGAATTTCTCCTTCGATGCGTTCTAACCAGTCCCAGGCCTCTCGTGGGGTCTGAAAGAATTCCACGTCGTTCTCTGCAATCACTCGCAGCTTGGCCGGATAGAGTATTGAGTATTTGTACTCCAATTGGCGGAGCTTTTGTTTCACTCCGTGGTACGCTCCTCTTTGCTTCTGGACCTCTCTAGAGAAATCTGGAAAAATTCGCACCACTACATTGTTCACCTGGAGATCCCCGTTGCGTCTGGCTCTTGTCAGGATGTGGTCTCTGTCGCGATAGTGAAGGAGCCTTGCAACCACAGCCCTTGGTGAGGCGCCAGGTGGGGGCGGCCTCGCTGGCACTCGATGTGCTCTTTCAAAGGCGTAGAACGCAGATGGTCCCTCTGGAGCCACCTCCTTACTTATCCGTTGTTCGAGGTAGCCCACCATGTTGGCTCCTTCCACTTTTTCAGGGAGGCCCACTATCCTTATATTATTCCTCTGTGATCTGTTTTCTTGGTCTTCGGCCCTTAGTTCTAGCGTGCGCACTTTGATTTCCAGTGCAGCCATCTTCTTTTCCAAGGCTGTGATGCCCGGGGATACTTCTGACAGCTGTCGCTCGTTCGCTGTCACTCGCTCAGTTAGGCTTTTGTGGTCATCTCTTAAAATGCCCAGGTCCACTCCTATCGAGTCTATTTTTGTCTCTAGGCACTCACTGGAGCTTGTTATTGCTTGGAGGATGTCTTGTAGAGTTGGGGCCTGTGGGCAGTCCGTCTGGGTTTGGGGGGGTCTCGCCTCCCTCCATCGCTATCTCCAGCAGGGTTCCTTCAGCGCCTTTCTTCTTCGTAATCTTCCCCATTTCTCACTCACCGTCCGCGTCAGGCCTGTGATTGCGTCTTTCTTAGGGCCTATGCTGTTGCAGCCCGTTCCCCAAGGGGGGGTTTCTCCCCAGGCCGTGCTGGGGATCTTCTAGTGTCTGGGATCTCGTGACCCTACGTCTCGTGGGATTGCTGTTCTCCTTCAATGGAGGGGTCACACTCTTCAGCGCGATACCACGAGTACTGGGCTTCTACTCCGGGTTTGGTGAGCCTTCAGGGGCAGTTCAGCTCTCCTCATGCGTGTTGCTCGTGTGGAGCGTTCCTCTCGGTGTCTGCGTCGTTTGTGGTGCTCCGTGCCTTGCTGTGTCCTCCGTCTGCTTTTCTGCGGGCCTTTACAGTGCAGGGGTATGGTCTTCCCGCCTATTTGGCACCTCTGGGGGTTGTTCTCTCCTGGGCGCTACCGCTCTCTGCTGTGTATCCCTTTTCAGGGAGGGATGAGTTCTCTCTTTGTGGTCGGGACCCTCATCTCCTTGCGCCGTGATCCATGAGTCCTCTATTTGCGGTGGGGGCCCTCCCCGCGTTGCACTGCGATCTTGACCCCCGTTCCCTGTCTTGGGGGGCGCTCTGCAATGCGTGCTGGCTATCTTTGGGCCCCAGGGGCTACTCGGTACTTTTCTGGGTCCTCCGCCGGCCAGGCCAGGCCTTGGTCCGTATTCCCGCCTCTGGCTACCTTTGCTGCTGCTTGTCTGTGCTCTTTGGGGGGGGGGGGGGCACAAGTGTCCTTCGCTGCTGCTCCCTAGCTCCGATCTTCTTTGCCCCGGGGGGGGGCGCGTCGGTTCCCCCCGCACTCACCCTTAGCCCTGGGCGTTTTTGGGCTTGCTTGCTGTTGTGAAAAGGGGAGGGGGCGCAGGTGCACCTTAATGGTGTGCCCCCCGGTCTTCCGCCGTCAATCTATCTATTCCACCCCTCTCCTCAGCTCCAGGCGCCGCTCTGCCGTCTACAGCGTTTTGCTGGAGGGCTGCCATCTTGGGTGAGGCAGCCGCCGCCTCCTTTTTCCTGGCGCCACCGGTAGTCTCTCTCCTGGGCTCCTCTGCAGCTGCTGCTTACCGCACCGCGGAGGGGGATCTCACTCGCTGTTCTCTCCTCTTCCTCCTAGTCCGCAGGGCACCTTCCTCCGCCGCCGTCTAGGTCGTGATCCGCCTGCCAACTGCTTGTCACTGCACTCCGGGGTCCTGCTCAGCCTGCCGCCGTGGTTTGTGGTGAGCTCCGTGCCGTCTCGGTGCCGCCCGCTTCCAGGGACAGTCCCAGGTACCGGGAATTCTCCTCCTTAATTGCTGTTGGGCGCCGCCATTTTGAAGAGGCCGCACTGTCTCTCCCGGCCGCGCTCTCTCCCGCGTTCTTTTCACTGGTTCTCTGCGGTTTTCCCCCGCCACAGTGTGCCCCCTCCCTTAAGGGGGGGTCTGGTATGCATGTTGGGTCCGGTTCGGCCCTCAGTTGTGGTCAGGATGGACCGTGATGGCGGTCGGCTGGACGGACTTACGGAGTTTCGCTGTTTACTCCATCTCCGCCAGGCCACTCCCCCCACAGCTGCCACTGTTGAGGGCAATAATCTAGTTTTCTCAAGCGCATGGCAGTAAAAACATACTTTGTCCCTTAACTATCTGCCTTTCGTAAAGCCTAATTGTGCAAGGCAGTTCGTTTCGGGCCATGTTTTCTAATCACTCTGCCAATATTTTTGCATAGAGTTTAGCATCTATGGTAGTAGAGAAGTCAGTTTGTAAGGTTTATTATACATAGTGCCTTTAACTTCTTAAGAGTTCACAGCGAATATTGCTTCTGTGCCTGTACCTTGAACTTTATTTGATGGTGTAAAGTGTAAAAAGAGCTCTGTCAGGAGGGGTGATTACTCTTCAGGGCATATTTTATAGAATTGGACTGGGAATCTATCTGAAATTTTTGTTTTGCCTGATTATAGTGACTGAATGGACTTTAGTGTTCTTGTTACCTAATAGGATTACCCAAGTTAGCTCTATCATCTGTTGAAATATGTGGTCAGATATTATTTCCTAAATATTGGTTACATGCATTTGTATTCAAAATATTCTTTATTCAGTTAATATAGAAAATAAGCATGAAAGATTCACGAAAGCAGTCAAAAGCCATAGCAACAAATACAGTCAGTGATAAAAAAAATAATCTCCACCAAAAATGCAGCTGGCATTTACAAAAAAGTGTAACAGAGGTCGAACAAATACATAGACCGCCCCATCCCCCTTCATAAAGGTCTTCTAATATTGATGGAGTTTTGAAAAAATTTATTTCCACCACACAGATAGAAATTGAAGGCAGCAGTTGCAAATCAAACAAAGCAGGTCTGCACTGTTAGTTATTGTGGATATCAGAATTGGCAAAAAAAAGTGCTTTCTAGGAATAGTAAAAAAAAAATTGCAAATTGCAAACCAGCATCAAGTGCATAGTGGACTGGGGTGAACAAGAGTCGCAGGGGGACTGAGGACGCATGTTTGATTGTTAACACTTTAAGGATGAAGAACCAAGAGATGAATTATGTCAAGCCTAAAGCTTGTCAATAATTATCTATGCTGTGCGTTGGTGACCAGAGTGAGGTTGCATGGCTGTAGTTTTTATTAAGAGTAGATATGCCCTTATAACTCTATTTCACACAGAAAAAAACAGACCCTTACCAGAGCTTTACTAGAGGTAGAAATACCTTCAGGGTTGCTGCTGTATAGCTGTGGCATTCCCAAGCTAATGTAATGTAATGTAAATATTTATTGTACAAGTTAATAAAAACCTTTACAAAAGGAAATTACTCAGATAAAAAGTTCATAAAGAGAAGCACTACAATTTCATCATTTATGCAAACAGTAAAAAAAGGAAAGGGAACTATGGGAGAATTTGGCATAGCCCTATTTTTCCTTTTCAGTTGGGTTATGCCTTCCTCCGACAGAGTGTCTATTTCATCAAATGAACTTTGGTCAGTCCTTAATCCGAAATATATGATTTAAAAACATAATAAAGAGCTTAAATTACATTTATATTTAAAAGTCACAGAATTAATAGTTACATTTATCAGGATTGTATCAATTTTTGTAATATAAATACTACTGATCCTTGGCCTTTCCAAAGCCCAATAGTTTTCAAGGCAGTGCAGGAAAGCTTTTTTGTATCAGGGGTTTCCCCGGTGTAAAAACAGGCCAATCTCGAGTCCGGGAATGGGAAGCCCTCAATTAGAGCTATTTTATGGTGCACCAGATCTCTTCATTTTCTCCTCTACTGCCCCCATGAATTGTACAAACCGGCATGCCAGCTGAATGTCACCTCCGCCAAAGCAAGCCTTCACTGCTTGCCTGCAAGTTCTTATCCTCTTGGTGTTAAAGATAGATTTCAAAAACAGGCGTCGTTCTAGGTCCAGACCATGGCATATGCATAATAGATGCATAATGCACTCTTCTGCTTTCCGGCAAAGGCGGCACTGAGTTGTTTCTGCGGTTCGCTTCCATGGTGGAAGATGCGGGAGGACCGGGAGAATCCCCAGTCGAAACCGGAGGTATTTCTCTTTTATCCTCCTGCTGAAGCCAGCGTGCAGGTAGTTTTGCGGGCCAGGTGTTGTATAGCTCTGCAACACGCACCAACCGTGAGACCTTCTCCTGAGCGCTTCTTTGTCTTCAAGCACTGAAAACTTTTTACTGTCTTATTTACCAAAGACTTAAAGCTGTTCTGCGTTCCCATGGCTGCCCAGAGCTCCTTTAAGCCTAGGCGGTTTATGGATGCGGTCAGGTAATCTCTTGGGGTGCAGGCTCTACTTGAGTTTATCTCTTTCCATAGGTGGAAATTCAGAGAGCACTTGTCGGAGTTTTTGATCCTAAACCATCATTTCACATAAGCAGCGTTTCGAGCTATTTTTTGTGACTGAAGGCCAAGCTCCAGCCTGATTTGCGCGGGAGAGACATAATTTGGTAGGCTAAAGATTATTCTTGCTGATCTTAGCACAGTTTGTTCCAAAGTCTCTTCATCTTTTCCCCTGAGACACTCACTCCCGTATGTAATAGCTGGAATTAACTTTGCTTGTAGTACTTGTAGTAAGGGGTAAAAACTTGGCCCGGCAGTTTTAAGCTTCAGAGATTTTAGAGCTACCGCTATGGAATTTCCTCTCCGCTTTATGGCTTCTTTTTGTGGCTTAAAAGTACCTTTCTCATCTAGTATCACCCCTAGGTACTTATATTCTGACACGACTTCCATGGGTGCACCTGCCAAGTTCCAGTGAAACCCGGTTGTGTTCTTTTTCGGATTAAATCGCATGATCTTTGACTTTTCTAGGTTGATGGTTAAACCGTTAGTTGCTGCATGATTGGCAGTTTATTTAGCAAGTGCTTAAGCCCGATTGGGGTTCGGCTAATTAGAACAACATCATCCGCATACAGTAAATTAGAGAGTGTCAGCCCACCCAGCCCCGGTGCATGAGAGGTGCTGTTGTTTAATTCTGTCGCAAGGTCTGCCATAAACAGATTAAAAAGCGTGGGGGCCAGCACGCACCCCTGCTTTAATCCACTTGTTGTTGGAATTCTCCTCGACAAATATTCACCGGTTCCTAGTTTTACTTGAACCCAAGTGTTAGTGTGTAGGAGGATTATCTGCTTTAATAGTGCTGCTGCGATTTCCATCTTCGCTAGTTTAGCCCACAGTTTGTGCCTATTTATACTGTCGAAAGCAGCTGAATAATCGATAAAGCAGAAAAATAGGGGAGATTTGCTGCTTTAGCGCCGTCCATCAGTAGCGTCAGGGCAAATAGATTTGAGATGGTCCCTGTGCCTACGGTGAAGCCTGTCTGATTGATGGGAATGAGGGATTTTTCTTTTGCCCATGCTGTTAATTCATCCAGAAGGAGACCGGCATAGTATTTTGCCTCGACATCAATTAGGGCTACGAGTCTGTAGCTGGTAGGTTTATTCTTATCGCCCTTCTTGTAGATTGGCGATATTATGGAGCCTTTCCAGGAGTCTGGGATACCAGCCCCTTCTTCTATGGAATTGAACACTGGTAGTAATGCAGCCGCCCAGTAGTTCGGATCAGTTCTAAACAATATTGGGGGGATACCATTGGGGCCAGGTGCACCCTCTAGCCTACCTTTGGCTACTCGGTTTTTAATCTGCAGAATCGTGAAATGCAGTTCTCTTGTTGACCTCCTGCTGATGTTTCCATGGGGCCCCAGCTTGTCGAGTTGTCCTGACCCTAATTGTGCTGTAACGGGACTTTCCCCTTTTGGGTTAAAGTGTTCCTGGAGATGGCCTGCCCAAATTTCCTCTGTTAGATGGGAATTGATATTCTGCACGTGGGTATTACCTAAGTTATTTATTGTTCGCCAGAATTTTGCACTTTGATTTGTCTTTGCGTCAAACAGGAGCTTAGCCCACAAAGTATCTTCTGCTGCCCTTTTTGCTTGCCAGATCGTTTTCTTCTTTGTTGCTTTTAGTTGCGCAAGGGTATTTTGTAGAATAGTTTCGTTACCCCCTTGTCTTAGCTTTCGTAAAGTTTTATTTATATCTTTAGGGCCCTCAGATTTGGTATACACGAAATTGGTAAATGGTTGAGTTGATTTCCAGATTGAGATCTTACAATCTGTGTATTGGGCAATCGTCTGTCTTGTACCGGGCGCCCTGATCTTTTGGCAAATTGTTCCCCTAGTTGTTTTGTCAATGTTTCCCATCGGGCTATCTCATTACTATATGTCTCTGCTTGATTTTCCCAGATTGACTTGGCTATGGTTTGCAGTTTATCCGGTTGGCTGGTTTTACAGTTGAGCCTTCTGAGATTCACAGTATAACTAGTTGCCGGATCCTCCACTGGGAAGATCAAGGGCCTCTCCTTTATACACAGCGAAATTTCCTGGGGCTGGTGATCGCTATGCTCTTTTGTTCCAATCCTAAAACTAGAGATCCTGCTAAACAATTGTAGAGTAACCAGCGTATAATCTATTGTAGAGCTTGCCATGGCTTTGTGAAAAGTTGCCGCTGGCGGTTGGTCTCCCCTGAAGCGACCATTTAGTACCACAAGGCTTAAGTGCTCCATGTCCTGTATGAAGTTCCTAGACAGGGATGTCAGCTTAGTCTTTTTGCCCTGTACCTGGATGGGGATCTTCCCTGCCATAAGTTGTTCCTCCAGCTCGGTATCCCTCGATTGTGATCCTATTAAATGCATATTGAAATCCCCAGCCAGTACAAGGTTGGTTGTGGACTCTTCCGAGAGCAACTTTGTTATTTCCGTACCCACCATTTTTACTCCTCTAGCTTTATCTCGTGGGTGAATGTAAACGTTTAGTACAATAATTTGTTGTTTAGCGTTGCTCTCCTCTATGTCCAATGCAAGAGTTTGAAGCCCATTTGTTGGAGATTGAATGGAGTCAACTTCTCTTGTCCCCCTTATGGTGCTAATTGAGGAGTAGATAGAAAGGCCACCCCTTAGGTGGCCGAATTTGGCTCCCTTAGTTGCTGGGAGATGATGGGTTTTGTAGCCAAGTAAGTGCTGAGGTTCTTCCAGCCACGTCTCCTGCATCAGAATAAGTCAAAGCCTTGGATATAGGAGAGAAATTCTATATCCAATGCCTTATTTCCCAGGCCATTTACATTCCATGAACATATGCGAAGGTTCGGGCCTCCCTCGAGGGCTTTGATGGTACTAAGTCAGGTGCCCTCTCCTTGTGAGTTTATTGTTCTAGCTAGCCAAGTCCAGTCGTCCTGTGGGGGTTCGTCATCCTGTCTTTTCCCTCCCGATGGATGCGCATCCGTGCTCCGTGTCCCTTTGAGGACTGATTGACCGATCCTGGAATGTGGATAGTCTGAGTCAGCTGGTCTGTTAAAGATAAGAGGATCAGGATAGCCCGGCTGTTGGTATAAAAGTGTTTTAATTCCCCAGGCTTTTAATTGGACACCCGCCGCGAGGATCCTCCTTGCCGTTTCCTCTGAAGCCCAAGTAGCCTTGGTCATCTCTCTTCTTGACAGCTCTTCATTGGTTTTAAACTCAATCCCTTCAAGATCAGCTGAGTTGATGTCTGCCAAGCTCCTGATTGATTGAATCAGACGCAAGATGTTCCCTCTATTAAGGGTGTCCCCCAGGCCTCTTGATTTGAATTCAGGGATGAATAATATTGCTCGGCTCTTCTGGTTCGTGGTGTTAATAGAGAGATGCTTGGTCTGGTTTAACTGGCCTGTTGGTGGGGGGCGATCGGTACCACTGGCTGTCCCCCCCACGGCATGCTTTTGTCCGGCAGGCGGGTGTACTGGTGTATTGTTAGTTATGCCGATCAGGTTGCCATTACTGTCAGTCGGCGTACATTCTCTACCCGCGGAGCGATTTTGCGTGGACTGTTCTACTCCAAGAGCTGACACCTCTAGTTCTGGGGCTTCCTGCGATACCTCGGAGGTCTGCTTGTGACCGACATGCATATGTGCAATACTGTTAGTTGTACAGGCCGGGTTACTTTTTCTGCCTATTGATGTACTTTTGCATCCCGTGAAGCAGTTTTGCTTGGGTCGTTCTACTGCGGGAGCTTTCACCTCTAGTTCGAGCGTCACCCTTGGTAGCTCGGGGGACGTCGCCTGGAAGGTCTTCGTGATTGAACGGCCTGCTTTACTTTCTGTCTTTAGCGAGCAGGGTTCAGTAGTAACCGTGGTGACCAAACTTGCTATTCCCAACTCTGGTCTGTTAAGAGGGAAGTAGTCTGTTATGTTCTGTTATGTTATGTTCTTCTTCCTGTTTCTCCCTTTCCTCTTTTTCTTGCGATTTTGAGTCCTCTTCTCCTTGCCTTGCCCATTTTCCACGCCTTGGATGTTAAGGGCTTGTGCTATTAGTGGTTCCCCTCCTTGCTCCTGCAGGCGTTCGCTTTCCTCTATGTTGTTACTCGCTTCCGCTACTTTGTTCCCCTCCTTGGTTAACCTTTCCGCCCAAGTTAGCTCTATTTGCTGACCCTCTGCGGCGTCTGATGTAATAAGCCAGTGAGGGCTTGAGCGGATATTAGAACTATCCTCCTTTATGTGGGCCTTTGAGGGGGGTATATCCCTACCCTTTTCCTCAGGGGCTAATGCTCTACTGTCAGTTGCCTCCATGTCGTATTTTTTATTGATTTCTTGGGGGTTTGTCCTTGCGGTATTCATTAGGTTCTTGATGTCGCTCACCAGATCCCCCATTGCTGCCGGCAGTGTGGACAGGTTGTTCACTATGGTGTAGCAGGTACAGTGTGCTTGCATTAAATGTGTTCCATCCTGCACCCTGTGTATCATTTCAGCCATGTTTGTAAGTCTTTGGTCAATATTCGCAACATGATTAGCAACCGAATTAAGAATAGTTAGTTGTATATCCATTTTGTCTGCATGAAATTGCATTGCCTTGATGGACAGCTGCATAGTATCCAATAGGGACGACCACAGCCTGCCTGTGTCTAGGCCGTCCGATTCCTTGGGTCGGATTTGGTGCCCACTTTGAGACTCTAAGTGCCTTGTGCAAGAGGTAATTGGTGAATCATACTGCTTCTGTTCTGGCCACATATCGGGCCCGCTGCTATCGGGCTCAGAGTGTGGCACATCTGATTCCCCCCAGGCACGGGTCAAGATGGTTCCTGTTCGATTTTCGGGCGATTTGTTACACGCAATGCCTAAGGATGCCATTGTAGTATTGCTATTAGCTTCTGGCCCGCAGTGCTGTGTTCCATTTTTGCCTCATCTTGTCCCTCCCCCAATCCGGGGATACTTGAAAACCACAGGGCAACCAAATCAGGCTCCAGTGTAGGGGAGGTTTGGTCTGCGGTTCCCTGTACCCCTTGTGAGGTAGGATGCTCGTCGACTATAGATAATTGTTCCTCTCGTATCACAGTGCGCTGTATTGTGGTCTCTTGTGCAGCATTATTGACCTCCGTAGTTGAAATTGAAGAGAAAACGACCGTGGGAATATTAGTTTGCTCCTCCTTCAGATTTTGTGAATACTTGAAGTTTAAATCCTCTCTTCCTATCACTACTGTGACTAAGGGTTCAAGTGGTTGGCCTGTTCTTAATTCAGATGGCGCGCCATAGACTCTAGGCGCAGCTTGGTTTAAACAGACGAATGTTCCTCTTTCGATGGTTTTTAAGGGAGTCCGGAGGGCTTTGTTGGGTGAGGGTGCCCTTAATGGATTTAAATCAGGCACTTCTTCTTGGGTGCCCTCCAGGCCCGAGGCAGCCCTATGTCCTTTCTTACCCTCACCCTTGCCCTCTTCATCTTCTCTTTTTACTATGTACTGTTGTTTTGAATTGGGTGCTGACTCTGGGCAGAGGGGAGAAGGAAGATCACTCAAGCTTTCATTTTTAGGTCTCGGCCTGCACCAGCGCTTGCGCTGGTCTGGCCGAGAGTTTTAGTAAGCGGGTTTTGGAAGTGCAAACACTGGCTTTCGGCTGGCGACCAGCTTGAGTTCACGATGGCGTGCACGCGCAGCTGGCATCTGGGTTTCCTATCTCTTCCTCATTTCCTCGTCATGGCTCACTAACTCTCTGGACTCTGATGTTTCAATCGCAGCAGCAGCTCACATTACCAACTGAGGGCCCTGGACTACAGTCACATGAAAAACAACAGCGATTAGCAATGAAATGCAAGCTTTTTTTTGTCTAGTTAGAAATATTGCTTCGGTGGGTTGATTTCACCTTATATCGCTATTTGTTTTATATTGGGAGTCACAGCCTAATTACCAGTATTTTTGTCTCTCATTGTTTTTTTGAAAAATATTTATTCGCACAAAGCTATATTTAAGGTTACTTTTTCCGCGTCACTTCTTCACTCTATTTAAACTCCACACCCCCCACTCTTATTGTCTCTCTCCTTCTCTCTCTCTCCCCTCTCTAATTCTCTCTCTACTTAATTAACTCTCCCCTCTCTATCTTTTTTAGCCTTTCATTCTCTCTCACCCCTTTATCTGTTTCTCTTTCCCCTTCTTTCTCTCTCTCTCTCTATCCCGCTCCACTCTTTATTCTATGTACACCCTTTCTCTCTTTCTCTCTCACCACCCTCTCTAATTGGGCATTATATCTTCACTCTATCTCTCACTCGGCAACACCACAGCATCACTCAGCGCAACCACAGCATCAATCCGAGCCAGCACAGCATCAATCCGAGCCAGCACAGCATCACTCAGCACCAACACAACATCTCTCAACGCCATCACAGCATCACTCAACGCCATCACAGCATCACTCAACGCCATCACAGCATCACTCAGTGCAACCACAGCATCACTCAGTGCAACCACAGCATCACTCAGCAAAACCACAGCATTACTCAACACAACCACAGCATCACTTGGCGCCACAACAGCATCACTCAGCGCCACCACAACATCACTCCGCGCCACCACAGCATCACTCAGCACCACCATAGCTTTACTCAGCGACACCACATCATCACTCAGCGCCACCACAACATCACTCCGCGCCACCACAGCATCACTCAGCACCACCATAGCTTTACTCAGCGACACCACATCATCACTCAGGGCCAACACTGCATCACTCAGCACAACCACAGCATTACTCAGCACAACCACAGCATCACTTAGCGCCACAACAGCATCACTCAGCGCCACCACAGCATCACTCAGCGCCACCACAGCATCACTCAGCGCCACCACAGCATCACTCAGCGCCACCACAGCATCACTCAGCGCCACCACAGCATCACTCAGCGCCACCACAGCATCACTCAGCGCCACCACAGCATCACTCCGCGCCACCACAGCATCACTCCGCGCCACCACATCATCACTCAGCGACACCACATCATCACTCAGGGCCAACACATCATCACTCAGGGCCAACACATCATCACTCAGGGCCAACACATCATCACTCAGGGCCAACACTGCATCACTCAGCACCACCACAGGATGACTCAGCACCACCACAGGATGACTCAGCACCACCACAGGATGACTCAGCACCACAACAGCATCGCTCAGCACCACCACAGCATCGCTCCGCGCCACCACAGCATCACTCAGCGCCACCACAGCATCACTCAGCGCCACCACAGCATCGCTCAGCGCTACCACAGCATCGCTCAGCGCCACCACAGCATCGCTCAGCGCCACCACAGCATCGCTCAGCGCCGCCACAGCATCGCTCAGCACCGCCACAGCATCGCTCAGCACCGCAACAGCATCGCTCAGCACCGCCACAGCATCGCTCAGCACCGCCACAGCATCGCTCAGCGCCGCCACAGCATCGCTCAGCGCCGCCACAGCATCGCTCAGCGCCGCCACAGCATCGCTCAGCGCCGCCACAGCATCTCTCAGCGCCGCCACAGCATCGCTCAGCTCCGCCACAGCATCGCTCAGGGCCGCCACAGCATCGCTCAGGGCCGCCACAGCATCGCTCAGCGCCGCCACAACATCACTCAGCGCTGCCACAGCATCACTCAGCGCCGCCACAGCATCACTCAGCGCCGCCACAGCATCACTCAGCGCCGCCACAGCATCACTCAGCGCCAAGACAATATCACTCAGCACTACCACAGCATCACTCAGCACCACAGCAGTATCACTCAGCAACACCTGAGTATCATTCAGCATCACCTCAGCATCGTCTCCGCAACAGTCACCACCACCACCACTACCACCTCAGCATCACTCAGCACCACCTCAGCCTGCTCTCGGAATCTGGCATCTGTTGATTCTCCCCTAGCGTCTGGCCGCTGCTAGTGTTATAATACAGGTACTAGTTCCCAACCTTCACCCTCCGATTGTTTATGCCCCCTCAAAAAAAAAAGCTTTAACAAACAACCATTGCAATAGGCAGAAACAAGTTGCCAGCATTGCAAGAACAAAAGAAAACTGAGGAAATTTTTTATTGTAAATACTTTTTTTAATATGGTCGTTCAGTTTTACATAATGCCTTCTTGGTCATATATAAAGTAACAAAAATGCTTCTGACACTTTTTTATTATAACTTTTCAGCATGCCGCACAGCAGCCACACTTCTCTACAGCACAGCTTGAAGACATTGGCAAAGTCAATAGCTCTGGCTAAACACTTATAAGGCCCCAAAGGCGAGACCTATTGGCTATGCCAATGCTTGTTGAGAGATAGCACTGCCCCTGCGTCCTTTAGAAATGAAAATTTTGAGTAGATTTTGGGCTGAAAGCCGCCACTACACATTGCACGATTCTGCGTTTGATTGCCGTCCAGTGCCACCAGGCTGCAATGTGATGCCATCTCTTCCATAGCCTGCTTCTCGTTGCTCGAGATCTCGCTAAGGCCTTTACTCTTCCTTTTCCTCTTGCTGAGTATAGATGTAACTGACCGCCTCTCCTTCCCTGATCTCATTTCTCTTGTACTCCTTAAGTCTCTTAGGTCTCCTGAGATCTCCTTGTTTTTTTTTGGTTTTAAAATCCTTGAGTTGGCCTTATATGCTTAGTATTACTGGCGCCCAGACCTCCTGAGGGCTGTTAGCTGGAATGGTTTTAGTGGCAGCGAAGGCCTGCTCTGCTGATGTATTTTATGATCACAGAGAAAGGAAAAAGGGGGGGGGGTGAGTATAGCGAGCAGGGCTCACAGTCAGACCCCACAAGCTTTGCTCAACCTAGTTAGGCTGCTTCTATGGGACCGACGGGCACGCACTCTGCCGCCACCTGCTAATGGTGGTAGCGCTCGCTCCTTGCCCCCTTGCCTTTCTACTTCTTTGTATCCTTGTATCCTTGTGTCCCCGTACTTGCTGTAGGGGCTGCCACTCAGAGAATCCGTGGGTCGGAGCTCTGTCCAGCTGTCTCTGCTGTCTTTACTTTTTAACTGTTGCTGTTTTAATGCTTTCTTTGTTAGTGCCACCGTTGCTGCCACCGCCGTAGCAGGCCTAATGTCCCAAGCAAGGCAGTAGAATGGAGGCGCTAATAGCGCTATAGAAACGCCCCAAGCCCCAAGGTGGAAATGCCTAATGCTAGTGCTGGTACTGGTGCTGGTGCTACTCCAGGCTCCGCTAACCAGTCAGCGCGACCGGTGCCTGTGGTCTGGTCTGGTTGGGCTGATGACCGGGGGTGCACTTTAATCCCCCTCAGACCAAAAGGAAGCAGATGCTCGGTGATGGGAGTGAAAGAGAGTGGAAAATAAAGTGGATAAAATGGAAGGTAAAGCGGCAATGCTTTGATGGCCAGGGGAGGTGAGACCATTGAAACGAGGGAGAAGGGGAGAGGGGGTCGGGGTAGAGGAGAGCGGGGAGCAGTAAAGAGCAGTGAGGAGCAGGAGATTGGCACGGCTGCCAGCTGCCGATCCAGCCTGCTCCACCCGCCTTCACCCCCAGCCCGCGTACTGGTGCCGCTGGTGCTGCTCCAACCCCAGCTTCAACCCCTATATCCCTGTGTCTCCGGCCCCCTGTACCTCCAGCTGCCGGTGTCTATTGCTGATCTCGCCGGTCCCAACCTCCGCTTGATCTCTGCCGCTCTACTCCCGCAACTACTCACACTCACTCCAGTGAGCTCCCCCGCTGCACTCCCCTGCCGCCGACCACAAGGACTGCGGGACCCACAGGAGGCCGCAGGAAGGTCCGACAAAGTCCAAGCGGCGCCGGCCGGCTCCCAGCTTCCAGCGGGGTAGGCTTTGGGCGAAGCAGGGGTAGAGATACAGCGGGGTGCAGCGTCCTCCCAGCGCTCAAACTCACTCTCGCACACTCTGCTCCTGGTGATCCGCAAAACCTGATCTGGATCGCTCCAAAGCTAATGCAAACAGGCCTCAAGAAATCTACTCACCCACTTGCAATGGTGAGCCAGATCTTATCAGGGTGAACTATTTTTATGGCCTACTAGCCCGGTCTGACCAGAAAACTCGAACTGACAAGAACATGTTTTTTGTTCTTTAGAAAGTGAATGAGCAATAAAGATGCCTTTAAATCTTGTAATCACAGCACATTTTCTATGCATTCAAAGACATAAGTGAAATGTCAGGTTATGTCTTCTAATAAATTGGTGCTTATTTTATTCTGTTTACTTTTCTTTTTCTGACTGCAAAGTTAGAGGATTTTGTAGTAAAGTGAACTGTCTGACAATCGTGCTGGGCACACAACATTTAAAAAGCTTGCAGATGAACTGTACAAATATTTCAAAATATATTTCAGTAGTTAGGAAAGCTCTTTTTTGTAATTCTGAAGCGAGATGAAAACTAACATTTTAATAGGATCAAAACAAATCTTTATTTGGTGATACTTTACTTGGCAATGTGCAAATGATAAATATTTGCTGAAACCCGGTTTCTACACTTTATTGTTTGTATGCTATATAGTTTTATCAGTAAAACTGCATGTCAGTGGGAAAGTTTGTGGCCATTTCAATGGAAAATATCTGTCTGTAAATGATAGTGCACTACCACATTATGTTTTAGTAATACATTTATTAAAAATAAGTTTTTAAATATGACCTGAGAAATATCACTTCCCCCGCCCTGATAACAATGCTATTAGTGAACTAAGAGGCATGTCAGGTGCTATGTGTACTGTATATGTGGGCTAGATTTTTTTAATATACATGGAGCAAAAGCTTAGTCTAGTAAATAAAACAAGGGTTTTATGTACAGCAGATATGCTGAACACACATATTTGAAGGTGCTCTTGTATTTGATAATGAAAAAACAGACAACTCTGTGTAATAAAATATTTGCCTAGGATCACACCGTTTGAGACAAGTTTATGGGTCAAGCGGATTAACGCCAGGTCGAGTAGATTATTCAAGTCATTAGACCTGCAGGTCTGGTAAAAAGCTTTCTGGTTTTTCAAGGCTAGCCATAGAATCTTAGTATTATGTAGTTTTAGGCTGTGAGTACCAGTCCATTCAGGCTGGTTTCCAACTTGAGCCATAATGAGAGCCTAAGCATACGAGGACTTAGTTTGATGAAATCTGTGATGTAGTCTATCCCGAATTGGAACTGCCTGTAGCCTCCTCACGCATGCTTTTCAGTTTTTTGTATTCCGGGTTGATCCTTATATCCCCAAAGACCCGTACCATACATAGGTAGCAATTGGGGCACATTTGCTCTTATAAATATTTTATGTAGAAGTACTGGTGTCACGTATGTGCGGTGCAGAAAACTATGTGGGTACGTTTAAACTTAGCATTACAGGAGATAGACTGAACCAACGCACGATCCTATTCCATTGCGCATCCTCGAGTTGGATCCATAATTCACATTCCCAGGCTGCCCGTACAAGGGACAAAACATGCACACAATCGTCCGTTATGGCTCTGTAGAGATGGGAGACCAAGTGGCGGCCCCATCCAGTTCCAACAGACCCCGGAAAGTGAGCAGTGTGGTTGGAGCTGCAGGGAATATGGGCCATATATCTCTGACTATGGCTACTATATCCGCATGTATTAAAAAGTGCCCAGGCCCTACTCCATACGTATTTTGCGCTGCCTCAGAGGTAAGAAACTCCTCATTGGTGTATAAGTCTCCCAGGGTCTCGCAACCGCCCTCTCCCCAGGCAGTTCATCCACTGACTCAGCAAGGACTCGGAATGCTGGTAGGTCTCAGAAGTTAAATAACCTGGCAAAGTGAGCCCTCCCCAAGACCACCTTGATAGGCCTTTCCCCCAGGTCTGATAAGGTATGGCACCAGGGATCTATCCCGTCCCCTCACTATCAGGAGCTGCGGGAGGGACGGACGAAACGCGCCTGTCATCTCCTAAGAGCGATTTCAAACAGTCACTCCCCTCAGCAAGCTAGTGAGCAGCGTGCTGAATCTGTGAGGCCAAGTAGTACGTGGGGACTGCCAACCCTCCCTCCACCAGTGGCAGAAATAGGAAGTCCCTCGCCACTCTGCTTCTGCCCTCCAGCCTATATCAAAGTAGTAAGAAGGGAGTGCAATCTACAAAAGACCGCGTGGGAAAGAGTGTCAAATGAGTGTTGCATAGTATACAGGTAACGTGGTAAGAACACCATGTTGGCCACCCGACCCATAAGGGAGAAGTGGAGGGTAGTCCAAAAGTGGACCGATGATCACAGGCTCTCTGTAATCCTCCCAATGTTACACTAAATGTGTTTTTGTGGTGTGTGTGCCACCATAACCCACAGGTAGCAGAACTGGCCAGTCTCCCAGCGTAGGGGCAAATCTGACAGAGCGGTTGGCGCAGGGGCAGCCAGGGTGCCCAGGGGGAACACCAATGATTTTCTATGATTAATTTTAAGATCTGAAAGCTCCCCAAAGGCATCCCAGTAGTACATTAGGAGAGGGAGGGACCCTTGGAGGGCTGGGAGATAGAAAGGGGGTCATCTGCGTAGAGGGTTACCTGGTGGTTAACGACTTGGGTATATTCTTAATCAAGAGGTAAAGGTTAAGACATTTTTTGATGGTGTCCAGCCCTGCATGAAATCCAAACTGAAGATAAGAGAGGATATGATTTCCTGGTCCCAATCCTCTAGTCGATCCAGAGATATTCTTCCAGTATTTATTGTTTTAATAACTAATTTTATTAGTTTTTAAAGTCATACAAATATCAATTCAGCAGCATTGACAGATCTTACAGTTAGCACAATGAGCATTCTCAAAGGTATTATGGGTTTATCTTCAGTGTGAAGTCTAGGCATTCATGATCAGCTCCAATTCGTTCCTCAATGCCCCACCTCTCCAGTTACAGCAATAATCCCAACCATTTCCCCCACACGCGGCCATTCTTGACAGGACAGCCTCTCGCTTCATAGATGGGCTTTTCCTGTGCAGTGCACCAATCTACCCCTCTACGCCATTTAGTGATACTAGGGGGGACAGGGTCTATGTCGCTTTTGGCCACCATAACGGCCGTGCCGAGAAAAGTTTTGCCCACCCGGGTCCTATCTAGGCCATCCATGACTCCCAGGAGTAGGGCTAGTGGGCTAAGCAGGACCTCCCAACACAGGATATTGCTTGTTCGGACACTGTTGTCTCCCAGTATACGGTGAGGGGGCCACAGACGCACACCATGTAGTAGAAATCAGCTGGCTCTATCTGGCATCGTGGGCATGCAGGGGCGGCTAGAAATCCCACTCGTATAAACGGGCAGGGGTCAGGTAGGCACAGTGGAGGTAATAGAGCTGGACCAGCTGAAGCCTGGCGGAAATAGTGGTTGTGCGGGGGGCCATCAGGGCGTCTCTCCAATCCTCCTTCTCCAAGGGGCCCAGCCAGGTCTCCCAATAACGTCTGAGGGGGTCTAGGGAAGTCGGGGAGTTGTTGACTAATGAGTGATGGATGTTGGATACCCCTCCTTTCCCAAGGTCACCCATCAGGATTTGGGCTTCTGGGGGACTAAATTCTGGGAATGTGGTGTCCGTGGGTGTTTAGGGGGTAAGGGCATGTCGGAGTTGCAGGTATTTATAGAACTTGGTGGGGTGCAGTGCATATGAGTTTTGTAGGTCTTGGAAGGAGCACAGGTGGTTTCCTCTACATACGTCCCCAAGCTGTGAGATTCCAATCAAATCGCATTTGCGAAACCCCTCTAATGAGCCTACTTCACCAAGCCAAGTGCCATTCCACAAGGGTTTTTGCAGTGTAAGTTTATTGTCGCACTTTGTGTATCGCAACGCTGAGCGCCAGGCGATCAAGACCACTCTAGTGACTGAGGGGAGTGTGCGAGAATTGGGGCTCTGTAGAGCATGGACTGAATCAGAGAGAACCCGAGGCCCTCTGGTTCAATCCGGTACGCCGGGTCAGACCAGCCGCCGGTGAAACAATCGTGTATCACCAGGAGGCGAGTGGCCAGATAATATAAAAAGAGGTTGGTCATGCCCATTCCCCCCATCATACGGGGCCTTTTGACAGGAGGTGAGGGCCATACATGGTCTCGAGGTACACCATAGGAACGCCGCAGCCATGGTGTCCGGAACCATCTGCGAGAGAGGTGGAGTGGAAGATTCTGGATATTGTATAGGAATCGGGGGAGTATCATCATCTTAAATAAGGCAACTCTACCCATCGGATTAAGAGGAAGAGATTGCCACTTGCGGACGTCAGATTTCATTCTCCAGGCTAAGGGACTAACATTGAGTGACCAGGTGAGTTCCAGGAGCAGCACAACCCAAATGCCCAGATACTTAAAGGAGAGGCGCTTTATGGGGATAGTCGTCTGCCAGTCTATGCATTCCCTGGAAATATGTAAAGACACCACTGTTGATTTGGCTGGATTTAGGCGCAGGTCTGAGGCCAACTCAAAGGAGCAGAGAAGCTGGAGGCATCTGGGGCCCGAGTGGGCCGTGTCCGCAAGGAAAACCAGAACGTAATCTGCGTAAAGAGCGATGCGTTCCTCATACGCACCCTGCCAGTGCCAACCCTGGAAGTGCGCATCCGCACGGATATGGCAGGCTAGTGGCTCAATGGCAAGGGCGAAGAGGAGGGGCGACAGGGGGCACACCCGTCTCGTCCCTCGCCAAATCGGGAAGATGTCTGAGAGAGCCCCATTTATAAGCACCCGTGCTGAGGGGTTAGAGTTCAGTACTCGCACTAGACTGCGGAAGTAGTGTCCCGTGCGCACCGCCTCCAACACCTCCTCCAAATATCGACAGTATCAAAAGCTTTTTCAAAGTCGAGCAACAGAAGAGCATGGTAAGGAGTGAGAAGTTGGCGGTGGGCCAATGCCAAGTGAAGGCACCGTATGCAGTGCATCATGCTGCGGCTTGGCATGAATCAGCATTGGTCTGGGTGAATGAGTCTGTTGAGGACTGATTCAAGGCGCGTGGCCTGGATCGTCGCATAGATTTTAACTTCGGTGTTGATTAACGAGATCGGGTGGTACTCTGAGCATGAGGCAGATGGGGGCTGCGTTTTGGGTATGACCACACTTGTTGCTGTATCCGTCTCCGGCGGAAAGGCTCCTGTCCCTGTCACTTCTCCATAGAGCACATGTAGGTGAGGTACTAGGGTGTCACGGTATGCTGTATAGTATTCCGTTGGAAACCCATCAGGCCTAGGCGTCTTCCCAGTCGCGGCCAGAGAAATAGCCACTGCTATGAAATAGACACTGCTATTTCTTCCGTTGTGATAGGTTGGTCTAATAAGGTATTTTCTGACTCTGTTAGACGCGTAAGGAGAGTCAGGTCCATTGTCTCGGAGTCGGGGCTATAGGACCGATCTGCTACGTAGAGCTGGGAGTAGTAATCGGCAAAAGCTTGGGCAATGGAGGTAGGCGTGTGATGGATTTGACCTTGGTGGTTGAGAATCTCTGGGGCTATTCGGCTTGCCAAGGGTTGGGAGGCCAGCCAGTGGAGCAGTTTACCATTTTTATCCCCCAATCCATAGACGCTATATACAGAGGAACTCCACAGAAGCTTTGCCGATTCAAGCGATAAGTGTTTAATTTCCTCCCTTAGGAGTTCGAGTTGTCGGGTTCTTTCCCTCTCTGTCTCGGCAGTGGTCTGCTCCAAGGAGGTCGCCTGGGCCTCCAGGAGAAAGAGCCGGCTCTCTCTTGCCAATCGCTTGGCTTTGAGATGCCTTTTGGCAAATCCTCGAATCGTGGCTTTGCCAGCCTCCCACAGCGTGCCTTGTGAGGGGACAGAGTTTTGATTATCCTGAAAATATTGTTTGATATCTTCCTTTAGTGTGCGGCGAAATTTATCATCATGGAGGAACCAGGCATTGAGTCGCCAGAGAGGACGCAGGGCACCGCCAAGGCCCCCCACTTTGAGGAGGAGGGGAGAGTAGTCCGATATGCCTCGAGGGAGAATACGGACATCCGTTCCCACGCGACAGTCGGGGGCCTGCATAAATAGCAGGCTAATGCGTGCATTGGTATGATGTGCTGCCAAGGTGTGAGTGTATTGCCGCGTTCTTGGGTTCTATGTCCTCCAGACACCGCATAGCCCCAGTTGTGCTGTCCAGTCTGTCATTCATTTAACCCAGTGCTTCCCAAACCTTTTCCACCCGCGGCTCCCTTGACCCATTGGCCATTGCCCATGGCTCCCCACTGTTATTTATTTTTGGAGGGTGGGCTGGTGTAAGCCCGGCCTCTGGAGTACTTGCATTTTTCTCCCTGAAAATGATTGGGATGAAGCTGATGAAGGTATTATAATCATATACGCAGGGTGTTTCGTATTACTAAGGTGGCGCCTCTAATAAAATATTCCTAGTTACACTTCTTTGCCCATGCCTTTTTTAGAGTACCCTCCCAAACTTTTTTATCCCACTTACAGTGCTAGATAGCACCCCTATGCATGTAGGCCCCATTGCCAGTGTTTCTGTGCTTGAAGAATATTTGCATACACTTCTATTTCTACCCATGTCATACGTGCCAACACACCTGTCTCAGCAGGGTGACTCACGATTTTGTAAACCACATACAGCTTTATTTTTGCTGTCTCCTCCCTAAAATTGCCTCCAAATCAATGCAAGTAAAATAAATTCCTCTTTTTTTTTTTAAATGTCCCTCCTTCTTGCTTTCAAATGTTGGCATTATGCCATATATGGTGTTGTACTTCCCTGTGCTCCAGGAGAGACCAGGCCTGTCTAGAAATGTGTGTGTACTGAAAGGAATGTGTACTGGAAGTATCTATGATTCAAGTACAAATGTCAATACTTAATAATACTTAGTGTGTTTAATTGACAGGAAAACTGTACTTTCCTGATAACTTGCATTGGTGTAAAATGCATTTGGAAAAAAACAAAACTATTAACGAGTCTAACAAAATAAATCGGGCATCTTCCGCTTACTTTGGGAGTGTTGGAACGTGGCTGTCCAGTGAAATATGGAGGTCATCTCCCTCGACATGCCATCAATTAAGCACTACGTTTACAGCTTAAGGCATGTCACTTACAAATCATCGACATCATGCGTTTGTCTAATTAGTTTAACTAAAGCCAACAGACCCTTCAACAGTAAATGCATTAAAGTGCTTGGTGCACGGCTCCCCTGGCTAGGTTTGGCGGCTCCCCAGGGAGCCACGGCACACAATTTGGGAACCACTGATTTAACCTATAGGGCCCTATGTGGGGATGGTGAGCCAGTGGCATCTTGGGTGGCAGCCGACCTTTGTTAACCCCGGGGGGGAGGGAGGAGATAGTATCGACCGCAGCGCTCAGGGTGGGCGTGAGGGTTGCTGGAGGCACATAGAGCGAGACCAGGTTAATGGTTGCTTCTCCTAGGGTCCCAGTAAGGGTCACGAAGCGGCCCTGCGGCTCTCTGGATACACTGGTGGGAGTGAAAGGAAGAGTAAGGCGCAAGAGAATCGCAGTTGCAAGGGATGCCCGTTCAAACCTGGAGTGCCAGACCCTGCCAAATCCGTGGCGGGCAAGGAAGGGACATTGGTTTCCCATGAAATGCGTCTCCTGTAGCAGAAGGACATCGGGGGCTAGCCTTTGGGAGTACTTCAGTACTGCAGTGCGTTTCACTTTGTCAAGGAGCCCATTGACATTCCAGGAGAGCATTTGCAGGGGTTCTCCCTGATACTGGGTTACGGACATAGCGCGCGCGCAGGGTTAGGGGATAGCAGTAGCATATTTGGCAGGCCAGGGCGCCTGAGTGCCGGAACAGTCTGGAGGCCTAGTCAGTTCACACTGGTGGTGATGTGCGCATGCGTCTAATGCAGTAACGTGAGTGCTGTGTCGAAAAAGCGAAACTGAGCTTAACTTTGGGACAACGGTCCCGATCCTTTCCCCAATCAACCCCACCCTATACTTCTTAAAAGGAAGTATCTGTCGCCCTAACTACAACAAGGTGCAACAAGACTAAACTGTAGGCTTAGTGTGTAAGTTACGTGGTGGACCCCTCCATGTGGCAGGATGCATTCGAGTCTTGGGCAAATCACATTAGTTACACCAGAGCCATTAACGTCAAAGACAGCATTTAACGGGTGCTGTCTATAGCTGGCTACAGGGACTGGTTCATGTTAAGTGGCTCTTAGATCGTCGGGGTCTGTGAGAGATCGATGTCCTCAGATCCGACAATCAGCGGTGAGTGGGGCCCCCTTTCGAATCTTATCTCCTCCGATTCTTGGTCCTGTGGCAGGTTTGTGGTTCTCGGGAGCTTGAGCAGTTCTTTGGAGGCTTGAGCAGCAGCTGTGGGCGAGGCAGATAGCTCTCTGCTGCTGTTGCGTCCTCTACGAGAGCGGGTGTGTTGTCTCTGGGGCCTAGAGCCCTTGGGCGCCACGGTTCCGGAGTGCAGCGCAGGGGGAAAAGAGGTTGCGTGGGGCCGGAGGAGACACCCCTCAGTTGCCCAGGTCCATGCTTCCTCTGGAGTGTCAAAGAAGAGGGTTTTGTTTTGAAAGACGAGCCGGAAACAACAATCTGTACTGGAGATTCAGGGCTCTCAATTTTTGTTTCGCCTCCACGTATGATCGGCGCCGTGCCTGGTCCTCTCTATTATATTGTCGGGAAAAAACATGACTTTGTGGCCTGGGAAGGACAGGGTTGTCATGGAGAGGGCAGCTTGTAGGATAGCGTACCTGTCTTTGAAGTTGAGGATTCTGGCAATAATCAGCCAGTGTGGGGCACCCAGTGGTGGTCTGGGCACCAGAGCTCGGTGGGCTTGCTCCACGACAAACCATGTTGACAGTCTGTCCGCAGGCATCCATGACTTGATTCAGGTCTCCACAAAGGCTGCCACTTGGCCAGGTTCTGCTCCCTCGGGAATGCCTACCAGATGGAGATTGTTACTCCGTGACCGTTTTCCTGCATCTTCTGCGCGTCTGTGTAGATCTCTCGTGTGGGTTTGGAGTTGCAGGACTTGTTCTTTTAAACCGTGTACATTGTCCTCCACTGTGGACAAGTGGGATTCTGCGTCCGTTATGTGGGCCGTGCTATTTAGGAGTTCTGGTCTTATAAGGGCCATGTTGACTCGCACTTTTCCGATTTTGTTTTCTACGGAGTCCTATGAGGACTGTATGGCTTGTAGGATTGTGGCGAGATCTCCTTCGGGGAGGGGGGGCTCTGACATGGAAGGCCTCGCTGGCACCATTCCCGCTTGTGGTGTACTGCTCCATTCGGGTTTGCGTTGAGGAGGGCTTTGTCCCTTTATCTTTCCCCATGGCTGATGGGGCCATTAGGTGGGGGGCCAACGCAATCCTTCAACAAACTCACGAGGCGATCGATGAGTGGTCCACTTCCACCCGGATGGCGGATTGGGGGGTGGATTTCGTCAGTTTAGATGATACTGCGTCCTGCGGGCCTTTCTCTTTTCCTCCTTCACTGGCTGCACCGCTAATCTCCCAGGGCGACCGAGCCTCTTCTGGGCTTCCCAATTCCTCCCCCCCGTCAGCCCTGCGCCTTCAGTATGGAGACCGGGGTCGCCTGTATATCATGCTTGCGTCAACCGTTGTGTCAGGGACCCAATTTCAGGGCGCAGGCCTCTGAGTTCCAACGCTTTGTTTGCGGGTCGTGAGACCTCGATGTCTGGAGTCTCGGTGGTGCCTCGCCGTTCATCTCCATAGCACATGCTCGTCACACCGAGCTGACACAGCATTGGGGGCCAGTCCCGCCGTTTTCAGACCCCTTTGGGGTCCTAGGGTCGTGCGCATCACCTCTTGTGCCGAGGGATGGCGGTAGGCCGTCAGGAGGGGGTCTCCAGGTCGCAGGGCACCAGGTAAGTGGTGGGAGCTGTGCGCCTGATCTCTCAGGCTGGTTCAAGTCTTGGTGGGGGGGAGGGAAGGAAGGAATCCCCTAGCCCCGCTGCTTACTCCCCCCTATCCCGGCCCTCCCGGGCGATTAGGGTTACAGGGTCACGGCAGGCAGGGGCCCGCCGCCCGCAGGACTCCGGGCATCGCCACAGCCGGGAACCTAGCCTGCGAACCAGGGCCTGCCTCTACTTTGTGCAGCGGCTGCTTCCTAGGCCCCAGGGCTCGCACCTCTGGCAGGGGGGCCGCCGGCAATCCACCTTCTCAGTCTCGCCGGCTCCGGTCCCTACCACGCAGAGGAGGCAGTCAGGTGCCGATCTTCCCAGGGGAGCCCGTGTAGACAGGAGCTGACGTTTTCAGGGCTCCAGACACGACCGCAGCCAGGCCTCTAGCCCGCGAGCCAAGATTCCATCTCCACCACGTACAGCGGCCGCTCCTCCCAGTCCCGGGGGTCCGCACCACCGTCAGAGGGGCCCGCCGACGATCAAAGGCAATGGAGATTGGGGCGCCGATATGATGACAGCACGACGCCGGGAGGCGCAGTCGGCCGATGCTTCTCGCCCAGCACCTCAGCAATCTCCGAGTCCAGGCCGCCAGGCTCTCCACCTCTCACCTGGCGGCCGCCATCTTATCCTAGTGTAGGGGTCAGGTTGCAGGGCGCTCCTCTGCCAGCAAGCAATCTGAGCATGCCGGCTCACGATCGGAGAGTCGCGCTTCTTTGAAGGGTCGAAGCCGTCCTGGTCCAGTCTCTGCCTTAGCCCACAATCTACCGCATACAGGTTGCAGAGCTTAGATACGCCGCCGCCATCTTGTCTGCGGGCGCGTAACTGATCGGGTCGGCGCCACAGCAATAGACGCTGCAGGACGGTGATTTTTGGCCCCTGGACTGCTGCGGGTACAGTCAGCGTACCAAGCGGGCCGGTTCTGGTTTCCTTTTGGTAGCGACAGGAGCCTCAGGATACGAGCGGATGACAGAGGGGTCCAGAGCACTCTTAGAGTGCGACTGCCATCTTGACGCTCCTCTGCCAGCATTTTTAACTGTAGAATCTCTAAGTGAAATTTGACTTATGTTTGTCAATTACCACGCTTCCTCTCTAATTGATTTTTTTCCTATATCTCAGGGCCTTTTTATAGGCCATCCTCCAAGCAGGCATATTGTCAATGTTTCTAGGTATTTTCTTTAAAGCAGACATAAGGTCACAATGAACGAAGTAGCAGTTTGGAACAAACCATTTCCCCTTTTCTCATTTCGCATGGGGACAGTCATAAATTGCCTAATCATTCCACATAAAACGCCATAAAAGTTGACAATGTCTTCAGCTTCCATGTCTGCATCCTAACATTGCATTAGATCAGCCAGTTTCTCAACACTAAAACAATTAACTGGCCCTGCTAACCTGCGTGTTCCCATTTCATGAAGACAGTTAATAAAACTGATTTAGCGTAAGTTTGTGCATTGGGATATCCATGATGAAACAAAATTGACAACAAATTACGATAGCTGAATACATTGTCGACTAGAGTGAAATCAGAGATATAATTGTTATCAGATATATAAACTATAAAATCTATGATGCGAAAGCGGCCTCTGCCAGTAAAAGATGGTCATTGAGAATAAGGATTAGAGGTTTTGTCATACACAAACTGCAAATGATGCTTAACAAGAAACAGGTTCAAGCCTTCACCACAAGCAGTGTGGGAAGGGGGTTCTGCGCCACTCTTGAGTGGTCATAAAGTCTACAAGATATGTTTGAGGATGACTGGCAGAGTCAAATATTAAAATCCCCAACTCACACTATTGGGAGATAAGTATTTTGACTGTTGACAAAGGTCTTGATTGCATGCATTAGGGATTTGATAACATCAGTGTTCTGAAAATCTAAATTATTATTGTAAAAATGGATCAGTAGAATGGTTTTGGTTTACACTCAACCCAAAAGAGATGAGTTGAGATGAAACTGAAGCGTTTTCCCTGGTAAGGAAACCAACAGCAGTTTAAGCAGTCCCTCCTTGGTTCTTCCCAAGTTTGTTGCAATAGCGGGGGTGGTATGAAGTGAATCTATCAATATAGGAGGGGCGGAGGACCCCGGTTTCCTGAAGGCAGATTAAATCTATTCCTTTTATGACTTACACCCTATCAGGATTATTTACGTTGGTGCCGAACCAAGCTATGTTCCAAGAGGAAACTTAAAGTCCGCAGTTGGTAGTACCTCCTCTGGGGCTTCCATTGAAACTGTTGCCAGGCAGGATACACCTATGTCAATATCAGCCCTGGTGAACTCAAAGGCCGGTGACAGCTATTGAAATTGGGCCATATCAAGAATCAAATTGCCTATATTGCACTCACAAGAGATTCAGCTCCTTTGTGGTACCTTGCCAATAAGTCAGTCGATTGAATCTAACGGTGCCAGGGGAGGATATTTATAAGCAACTGGTACTCTATAGAAATGTGAGTTGACAAACTTAACAATTACAAGTGCTTTGCAAAATTGACAATCACTTGGTTTGTATAAGTACACCGAGGGAAACGCCAATATTCCAGTGCATCTTAAGAAAGGGGAATTAAGCCTCCTCAAAAATGTAACTACAACATGTGCCCTACTAAAATTGATTGCCAAACAGTGATTAGCATCAGACATGAAACCTTTTCCAATTCAGGGAACCCTTCTGACCATGATTATTTCATCGTTGCAATTGGCTCGAGACGCCAAGTCTCAAATTAAGCCAATAAATGACTTTTATCAGTTAATAGCATTCTTTGCTCTAAGTTGCTCATAACGGTGATACCGCTTTAAGAACAATAACAAACGGAGTTCCTTCCAGAACCCAAAGGGAGCAAGTCCAGTTTTTCCTTTGTAAGTGAGGACACATTGTCCATGTTGCCATTAGTATAAAAAGAGATCAAGGATGTCAAGAACAGGGATCTTTAAATATTAGACTTCTAAGGTAGGTACTATCTGTTAAGCCACAAGTGTCAGAGGGGAAGCCAGAGAGTTGCCTATCACACATATTAGAAGTGGAGGCATCTTTAGTATGTTCTATCTTTTGCTGATGAACAGTTTTGGGTGCATCCAAAATGATTTTCTCAGTAGTTTTAAATCTCCGAATAACGTAGACAAATAGCTTGACGACCAGATCTTCCAGGCTTCTCAACTGAGTGCTGAGCAGTCTGGATTCAGTCACACCCCTTGTTCCTCCATCATCCACATTATAAGCAGTGAGATTGGTATTGGATATTGCTTTGACTTTCCGCTGCACGGGATGAACTGAATACTTTTTTTTTTTGACTGGCAGCGAACCGATGTGTCAGTCATCGATTTTTGCAGTGTTAGAATCCACTACATAAATTGTGACAATTGCATCAGAGACACTAGGGTTAACCCTCTACTCAATGCATCTTACTCCTGATTAATCAGATAGTGTAACAGTGCCAGCGTTAAGACCAGGATTGCCCAAAATCAGATCATTAGTCAACATCCCAGATACCCTTTTTTTTTCGCAGCGCCCAGCCTTTCCTCAACAGTCAGTCTCATGGTTTGTGCCCCTCATAGTGCTAGAAAGAAAATTTGCAATAGAGCAAGGTAAAGGACATTCTCTACCGTCTGTGGCCACTGATTTTCACTTGCCCATGTCCTCTATTTAAGGAAGTAGATTGAGTTACAGGAGTTTGGGGCTGGCTTAGCCCGGCTTCTTTTGGGCTCTGACAGGCGCAGATGGGACCGCTCTTGGTCCAGGCAGCACCTGGACATGCCCTGCGCACGTCCCATGGAGCAGGGGAGAATAGTACTCTTTGCAGTGCCGATGATGACAAGCCCCGCCTCCTCCAGCACAACCGGGCCCTTAGAGCAGTGTGTGCCATGTGGTCTCCTTTAGCCCTCTTTGTGTTCCAACAGTCTTTTTTCAGCATAACATGCAGTGGGGTAGAGTAGCGTAGCGCTGACGATGTCAAGCCCTGCCTCTTCCAGCAAGACATGGACCAAGGAGCAGTGTGTGCTATGTGGTCTCCTTTATCCCTCTTTGTGTTCCAACAGTCGTTTTGCAGTGTCCCAATTCGTATTAATATTTTGGTTAGGGGGCTATAATTTTAAGGAGTAGGTCCAAAAGGTATCAAATTTTTCTTTACTTTTAGTGTGTATTGCCCTAGTTTCATCCTTGATATCAGGTATAATCTATATTTATTAACTGTAACTAGTTTGTTAGATCCATACTAGCCTTGTTTGGTTGCATGGTTGTTTGCTTTCTGATTATTACTCCAAACAACCACTCTCTTACATAAAGTCAGTTTATGTTAATTTTTGAGTTTCATTCATTTTGTCAAATTTGCGTTATTATTTGAATGGATGTGGAGCTTTCTGAGAGTTTTTCACTCGTTTAAAACACTGGCCAATCCTAGGCCATATTCTGGTATTTTTCACCACAGAACCAATCATGATATTTCTTAGTGTGGTTTTCAATGAGTTGCAAAGTATCAGTGAAGTTGAGCACAAGTTCCAATTCTCTGCCAGAAATTGAGTAATGGATTTTTGTATCATTTATATGGTTTCTGTTTCCCAGTTCTATATTTAACCTCCAGCTCCTTGAAGTGGAGTCAGAGTGCCCCAGTTTAAATGTCATAATTATACAAGCATTGTCAGAAATAAGTATTGATTCAGTTGTCAGTCTCTCAGTGAGAGATAAATGTGCTCTGTCAGAAAGGATATAGTTGATTCTTGAGTGCCTCTGGTGTGATCTCTGAGTTGCTTTATGAATTTGTGTGATTTTGTGGACCTAAATTTGCATTGTCAGACTCTATCCGAGATGGAGGTTAAAGTCTCCTCCTAGAATGACATTGTTTTGAAAAGGTATGGCATCTATTTTCTTGCTGAGTTTCTGAAGGCACTCTTAGTTACCCAGGGTATAAACTGATAAAAGGTCCTCAGAGAAGAAAAAGCTCAACCCTGCCTAATAAGAGCTGGATGTAGGGCAGTACTAGTGTTGAGAGCGGAGGTGTTTAACATATCTAAGCATCTTCATAGCGCCAACCTAGCTATAAGTACAGCAGTGAGCTCTTTACACGAAAAAGGGGGTAATCACAGAACGATGATTAAACCAGATGCAAGGCTGGGATAGGGCCAAATGGGTGAAATATAACACAAATGTGCGAAGTAGCAGTTTGAGCAGCAATAAAAGTTAGTGGCATGAACAGGTGCCAGGATGCCTTTTATCCTCTTCGATGTGGAGGACGTGCTGGATCCCTCCTCAGCAACAGTACTCGGGTGCTGAGGACGGCTGCAGCACATCCTGGCACCCGAGGTAGGAAATCCCTCTGGTGCTCTGAAATGATGACTGACGCGCGTGGCACGATGATCTAATTTCAGAGAAAGTGAAATCCACAGATCGGCTCATTTCACTTTCACTGCTTTGGTGCTCAGGGGCATATCCCAGCCCCTAAGCACTGAAGCAGACGGTAGCTGTATCGTTGGAAAGGGGATTCCCCCTCTAAAATGGTACCTTTCCCAGGTGGATCTCCGCTTGGGAATCGCCGCAGGAGGGCGATCCCCAAGCAGATATACACTGCACTAGACACCAGGTAATATTTTGTTGAGGGGGGAGCTGCCCTCTCGCAATGGGTTAGTGTACCTGCCTCCCCGGGGTCAAAAAGTCCCCCCCTCCCCCCCCCCCCGGGGGGCAGCTGGAGGTTCTTACCTCCAATCTTCCCCCCCCCCCCCGGGAGGGACAGTAAGCCCACTAAACACCAGGGATCATCATTTAAAGGGCAGAATCATCGGGCCTACCTCCCCCCATCAAGGCAAATACACCCCAGTAGTTTTTCTGTCCCCGTTGGTGGCAGATAATAGGTGTTTTCCTCCAATCTGCCCCAGCGGGTGGCAGAAAGCCCACTAGACTACTAGGGATTATATTTGGAGGGGGAGCGGCCCCCCTGGCAATAGGCTAATGCTCCCCCCTACCCTCAGGCCCAAATGTCTTTCTGCCCCCCGGGGACATATTGGACGTTTTGTCCTCCAATCTGCCCCAGGGTGGCAGAAAGCCCACTAGACACCACGGATTACTTTTTTTGTGGAGAAATGGGTGGGGGGCGCCCCCCTAGGCATTGGGCCTAACCTCACCCCTCAAATGACCAGCAACAGTCTTTCTGCCACCACTCCCCCAGGGGGGCAGATAAGAGGTCTTTAACTCCAGTCTGCAGCAGTGGGAGGGGTAGAAATTCCACTAGACACCAGGGAGTTTTTTTCTTTTGCTTCAAGGTGTGGGGATGGGGTATGACCCAACAGTCTTTCTGCCACCTTGGGGAGTAAAGCATCCCCATTTTTTTGGCAAGAAGGGAAATTTTGATTTTAGATGTTTTTTTTAATACATATGGGTAGCAGAGTTGGACTAGGTCTCAATATCGTCCTACTTGTATGCTGAATTGCTACACTTTTCAGGCTCGGGTCAGCTGCCACCTAGGGAAACCTACCAAATCCAGACAGTTCTGAAAACTAGACATCATACAGGGTGGTATGCCTTGCTTATAGTTTTCTTACCCACAATGCCCACAAATCTCAAACTTTGCCTAAAATTGCACATTTACCTTGCCTTTCTGTGACGTAAACTTCCAGAATCAGCAGGAATCTACAAAGTTCATACCACCTAGTGTTCCCCAACATGTCCCGATAACCATGCTACCCCACTTGTGCGGCCTGGCCTAGTTCCTCCAAAAGGCACAAATCAAACCAGGGCCAGTGAGAGTCGCTACACGAGACTCCAATTGACCTTGGTTTGAAGCTTGTCTGTTGCGTGCACTAGGCCCAGCCACACAAGTAAGGTAGTGTTTTTATCGGGACAAGTGGGAGAACGCTGGGTGGTAGGAATTTTGTGGATTCCTGCTGATTCTGGACGTTTACGTCACCGAAATGCAAGGAAAATGTGCAATTTTAGGCAAAGTTTGAGGTTTGCAGGGCATTGTGTGTAAGCAAAATTTGTGGGATTCATGTGAGGCATACTACCCTGGACTCCCCTGGGTGTCTAGTTTTCTGAAATGTCTGAGATTGGTAGGTTTTCCTGGGTGGCCATCGATCCCCAGCCAAAATAACGCCGCTACCCTCATTGCCATAGCAGGTAATTTGTGTGACAGGAAATGTTGATGTCTCCGCATTGTATTTTGGGGCCTTTCCTGTTGTGAACACTAACCCTACCCACACAAGTGAGGTATCATTTTTGGGAGAATTGGGGGGGGGGGGGGGGGAATGGTTGGTGGTAGGAAATTTGTGGCTACCTGTAGATTCAAGAACTTTCCATCATTTGTTTAGTCAAAGTTTGGGGTTTGTTAGGGCTTCTGGGTAAGAAACCTTTTGAGAGTCATGCAAGTCACCCCACCCTGGATTCCCCCGGGTGTCTAGATTTCAAACATGTACAGGTTTGCTAGGTTTTCTTAGTTGCCGGCTGAGCTAGGGCCCAAAATCCACAGCTAGCAGCATTGCAAAAAAAGTGTCCATTTTCAGTTGAAAAATGTGATGTGTCCATGTTGTGTTTTGAGGCCTTTTCTTTTGCATACCGGGCACTATCCCTACCCACTCAAGTGAGGTACAGTTTTTATCTGGAGACTTAGTGGAATGATAGGTGGTAGGAACTTTGTGGCTCCATGCAGACTCCGGAAATTTCTGCCACAGAAAGGGGAGGAAAATAATATTTTAGTCAAAGTTTTAAGCTTACATGGGATTCTGGGTCAGAAAACATTTTGAGAGCCACGCAAGTCACTCCACCCTAGATTAACCCGGGTGTCTAGTTTTAAAAAAATGTACAGGTTTGCTAGGTTTCCTTAGGTGCCAACTAATCTAGGGCCCAAAGTCCACAGCTAGCCGTATTGCGAAAAAAGGCTCAGTTTTCAGTAAGAAAATATGTGTCCATGTTGTGTTTTGAGGCCATTCCTGTTGCGGTAACTAGCCCTACCCACATAACTGAGGTACCATTTTTATCGGGAGACCTGGGGGAATGGTAAGTGGTAGAAAATGGTGGATCCCTGCAGATTCCAGAAACTTTCCAGCACAGAAATGTGTTTGTCAGTCAGAGTTTGTGGTTTGCAAGGGCTTCTGGGTAAGAAAACCTTTTGAGAGCCATAAAAGTCATGCCACCCTGGATTCCCTGGGTGTTTAGTGTAAACATTTTTTACAGGTTCGCTAAGTTTCCCTAGGTGCTGACTGAGCCAGGGCCCAAATCCACAGCTAGCCACATTGCAAAAAAGGGTCAGTTTTCAGTGGAAAAATGTGATGTGTCCATGTTGCGTTTTGGGGCCTTTCCTGTCCGGGCACTAGTCCTAGTAAGTGTGGTGCCATTTTTATCAGGAGACTTGGGGTCATGCTGGGTGGCTCCCTACAGATTCCAGGCGTTTTCCTCACAGAAATATGAGGAAAAGTTGTGTTTTTTAGTCAAAGGTTGAGGTTTGCAAAGGTTCTCAGTAAGAAAACCTGGTGGGAACCACACAAGTCACCCCACCCTAGATTGCCTTATGCGTCTAGTTTTAAAAAATGTACAGGTTTGCTAGGTTTCCCTAGGTACCTGCTGAGCTAGGGCCCCAAATTCACAGCTACCCACATTGAAAAAAGGGCCAGTTTTCAGTGGAAAAAAATGTGATGTATCCACATTATGTTGAGGGCTGTATCCTGTTGCGTGCACTAGTCCTACCCACACAAGTGAAATACCATTTTTATCGAGAGACATGTGGGGATGCAGAATAGTAGAGCATTTGTTATTCCTAATTATATTTCCGTGCATTTGTGCCTTCCAAATATAAGGCAGCGTGTAAGAAAGAACACATTTTGATAAATGCCTTCTAAATGATATGGTAGTATGGGTACCCACAAATTCAGAGATGTACAAATAACCATTGCTCATGAACTCTGTATCTGTTGTCTATTTCAGAAGGACATGGTTCAAGTTCAAAAGCAGTTTATTTCGGTCAAAGACCATAGAAGCAACATAAACATATTGCAGTATTCATTCATTCAAATCCAATAAACAAAGTTCAAACCCGAAACGACATATAGAAAAATAAATTTGTGAAGATTTTCCTTAAAGACTCGCATGTAATACAGATGTGCTAACATGCTCTGGTAGATTAACATTTAAAAAAAAATAATAAGACAATTAATTGCTTTTTAAAATGTGAAAACTGGTAAAGCTATCTCCATAAAAATCAATAGTTTAATCCCCTCATGTCCAGAATAATTAAGTTCTATATATGCACTAAAAGAACATAGGAGAGTGGCCAATTTTCATTTCAATAAGGTTGTCGTTACTCCTGAAGTTATTTACACATATCTTCAAATGGCTGCCTAGCTCCCCAGAATCCATTGGCCTAAATGTGCTTCAAGCACGGTTACAGGGAAGGGACCGACTGATACAAGATCTTAGACCGAATAGGCCATATGGGTTTGAGGTATTTTGCAATAGAAAAGACAATGTAGAGAATGGTACCCGACCTGCAGAGTCTCAAGGCCACTTTGTATTGTCGGATACCCAAGGAGCAGCAAGAAGGCGCGATCCAACGCCTACGTTGCCTAATGTACATTGGGCCGAAGAACAGTAAATGTTCGTCAGTCTCTTCTGTTTCCCTACACGCTGGGCAAAGTTTGCAACCCTCAGCTAAGCCCCTCCATTTGCTCGGGACAGTTTCAAGTGGCAAGGTTCCTAGGCTAAATCCTATCATTTCTTGAATAGGGGATCAATCTCACCAAGAAACAACTCAAATTTGGGAATTCATTTTATTTCTAAAAACCTGTTAGTCAATGTACCGGAGTTCAGTGATTGGGTAGTTTTCCTCCATTCACTATCACAAAAGGTTGTCTTCACCAGTTTGATAAAAGAGGGGGTAATGGATGTTAGATGATTCCAGAGATCGGTCAGACCCAGGTTATGTAATGTCTGTTTTATGTATCTTAACCAGGGTAATGTCACAACTTCTCTTAATATCAAAATATCTCTGAGGCCTACCCTGTATGGTTCCAACTCATCGGTCGTCGAAATTCTCAGCCAGTACAGAATTGGTTTGAGCCTGACTTTGGCTGTGCTAGATTGAATATCTAAGTCCATTGTGAAAATTAATGGGGTGCTTTGGGTAAGTTTTTGTGCCGCCCTCAGAAATGTATTCTCTGCAACCCCTAATGGGTTGATGCTGCTGTGGCCCCAGAGTTCTGAACCGTAAACTACGGCAGCCACTGCTTGTGCTTTCCAAATTTCTAAGAGAGGTGAAAGTGGGTGAAAAATGTTTTTTGCAAAACTCAAGGTGACCGCTGCCTTATGATTGAGAAGGAGCGTACTCTTAGTAATCTAGCTAGCCCAGGAGTTGCCACTAGATAGGAAAATGCCCAGGTAGTCAAAATCTAGTGCCCTCTCCAGATTTGCTCCCTCCAGGCTCACAACCCTTCTAAAATGTCTATGCGGATGGATTGCCATAAACTTAGCTTTTTGGTATTAACAGCTAAGCCGTGATTGGTGCAAAGGAGCTTAAACCTGACAAGAAGAGTCTCCATTCCTTTGGCGGTTTGGGCACTAGTAGAGTGTCATTAGCGAATAATAGGGCAGGAGTCTTTATGCCCCCCCAGAACAAGAGAATCATTTTCACAATCCTAAAGAAAATCAACACAACCATTTATGAATAATAATAATAGGGTGGGGGCAAGTACACATCCTTGTCCGACCTCTTTAACAACCTTTAGACGGGCTGTTGTTTCCCTGTTTTCTCCCCATCTAATTTGTAAGTACTAGTCATTGTGAAGGCGCACTATAAAATCTAGTAGAGGAGGTGGTAACCCAGCTTCTCTTAGAATACACCAGAGTCTATCTTTGGGGACATATCAAAAACAGCATTGAGGTCGATGAACGCTACATAAAGGCTACCTCTGTTTATCTCCTCCACTTTCTATTTTAGAAGCTGGAATGTGCAGACTTGATCTACCGTGCTCGTTTCAGAGCGAATCCCTGCTTGAATCAGGAAAGGATCTTAGTGTCTTCAGGAAAGGATCTTAGTACCTTTCATACATGACAACAAGCGTTTCAAAATTTGTTTTCAGAATATTTTTGGGGCTATTTCGATCAAACTTATTGGTCGATAATTTGCTGGATCAGATTTTGAGCCCCTTTTGAAATAGGAACTATCGCTGCTCCTCCCCAGGTAGCAGGTATTTTATTCACCAGCCATGATAGAATAGGCAGTTCGATTTAAATAGGGTGCCTAAATATTGGGCTCTAATTTGAATAGATCCACAGGGATCTTATCCGGCCCTGGGGCCTTGTCTTCTTTCTGCACACAATAGCACAACTTGTTTCGGCCAGAGAAAACAATTCTGTGTCGTCGACTAACTTCCTCAACATTGTGGTACTTACATCAGATGGATTGTTATGTCATTCTATAGATGGCTTTTCTAGATCCGGGGGCATCTTAAACATCAGAACCGGTGGTATCCTCACTATAGAGAGCTTGAAAATGACTGACGCAGATCTGAGGTAAAATGTTGTTCTCTGGTCTCGTTATATTAGTTTTGCCACCATGACTGATAATGTCCCAGAAAGCTGCTTGGTTCCCAGACCAGACAGCATCCAGAATGTTGCCCCAGACAGTTGTGTCCCAGGCTGCTTTAGCCTGTTTTTGAGTATTTGTACCAGCTCTGGTGGCCCAGATGTCAGATGGAGGACCACTTTTAATGGTTGTAATTAAGTGGGACTCTATTCTGCAGGCCTTATTATACCATGTTGGATTGGCAGTCTGTGAAGCTCGCTGCCTGGTAAGGGGTTTAGTAAAGAATGAGTCCTTCAAATCCTCTAAACGTTTATTACGGAGGTTCAAAAGAGTATGCAGAGAGAGGCCAGGATCACTAAGTGCAGACAAGGTTAAACTTAAGCTGTGGTATAATTGGGCATAAGTGGCCTTGTTATTGACTACAGTGTCCCTCCTGACATTCCTCCGGTTTTTGGTGATGGTTAAGTCCCCGCAGGGCAACTCTGATCGAGAACCAGTGGGATCAGGGGTGTCACGGAGATTGTGAAGCAAAGGAAAGTGATCGCTTTCATATCGCAGTTGAAGTCTTCCATATCAATGAGGTTTGACCAAGAATATAGGTCTAAAAATATATAGTCAATGTTACTCAGGTATGTGTTCCTTTAAAAGTGGGCCTCCTTATTAGATCTGAGGCTGTTCGGCCATTGCAGGCTTTCAGATGGCAACATAGGGAGAAATCTATAATCTGCAAAGCAACCTTAACCTTAGTCGGTGTGCAGGAGGAACCTAGTAATTGCGGAATGCCCCATAGTTGGTCTTCATTACACGCTATGTCCCTTAAATGGGATGAAGGCTCAAAACATACATTAAAACAGAGGTCTTCAAACTTTTCGATGCCGAGACCCCCCTGTCAAATTTTTTTAGGCGTAAGGACCCCCTGCTGCCAAAAATTTATAGAACTTGGTCCTCCTCATCATTGCCAACTATCCAGCGGCGGCCGGCTCAGGTAAGTGCAGCGGGGCAGGGCAAGGCAGGGGGAGGCAATGTTTAGCAAACTAAAGGTAAGTGAGCGTGGTCAAAGGTGTGGCTAAAAACAACATGTCTCATTTAGGAGGCATTAGTGTAGGGCAACGCCACAAGTCTTCTTGCTGCGTTGCCCTACACCAATGTGAAAAGGCAGGAATGCACCTTATTTAAGAAATATGGTGCATTCCTGTCCTTTCCCTCTGCGTTGGTGCACAAATTGCTGCCTAGCGCCAACATAGGCAGGATTGTTTTTGTGCAGGAAGGGGCACCTTCCTGCACAAAAACAATCCTGAGTGGGGGTTTCCTCTTTCTATGTGTGCTGCAGAATGCAGCACACATGGAAAGAGGAAAAAACGAGGAGAAATTAAGACATTTCTCCTCGTTACATCTGCTGTGGGGAGGCATAAGGTTTTGGCGCTGCCCCACGTTTACATGGTTTTCAAATCTGGGGCAGCGTCAAAATCCATGGGTGTTGCATGGGAACACCCACCACAATGCCAATGGAATGCCAACTTGACATAGAGTAAGGCAACGCAGCGACTTGCGCTGCGTTGTCTTACTCCATATCTATGAGGCCATGCAAAGCCACGCAGGGTAACTTTGCCTCTCCTCATAGATATGATTTAGACGCTTGTGCCATCGAAGCTTCAAAAAATGTGACGCTCCGGCGGCGCAAGCTTCTCATAAATCAGCCCCAAAATATTTTGTTCATTTTTTAGGTCTTTCACCATCAGGTAGCTATATATAAAATAATGGGTAGCTTAAATTAAAAATAAATTTAAAAAGTTGTTACTCAGTGGGAAATGCACTATATAGTACATTATGAAACCTCTTTTATTTAATGCACTGCTGAAGTCTGTGTGTAACCAGAGAGCCACAGAATTAAATTTGGTTGGTGCAGTGGAGAATAGTGACATATGTATTTTTAGGTCTCGCCTGGCGTTAGGCTCTCGCCATGCGAGGGCTTCTTGGAATCAATACGGTTCCAGAAGTCGTGTCTGTGCTCCACCTGCAATTTTCATTCGTGCGCGTCGTTTGGCGTCATGGATTATGCAAAACACAGTGTAATGATTGCACCGGAGGCATTTTAATCCCTCCTGGTTGCCACCCTGTCAGCTTTTGGCCCCGCCCACCGGGATTGGATCTTTTACTTGCGGCGGGAAACTGTGTCTCTTAATTAGCCGCTAAGCACTTTTTTTGCTATTACCGCGTTTATCTTCGACATTGGCTGACGCGCCTTTCATTTCTCTGGCACAGCTTGTTTTTCTTTGGCATTCAGCTCCAAGCACGAGTGAAATGCTTTCACTTTCGCGCTTACTGAAGATTCAACACATGCACACATAGGCATGTGGTTAAGTAGCGTATGCGAAGTTTGGTAATTTTTATGGATTTGTTAACAGACGGGAGTTCGGAAAGCCTTCGGAGCATTTCACAAACCCGCTCGTAGTCACTACTTGAAGAAAACATGATACGCTCCGTTCATTCGGCGTCCGGTTCACGCTGAGCTGAGTACTTCCATTATGATTCGGAAGCTGAATGGAAACATTGTTGCAACCGCGTATGTTTCTAGAAGCGTGGTTGTGGGTGATGTACTTTTGCCCGCACTGTATGTGCCTTATTAAAGGAAACAATTAATTCAAAGCTAAGTCACACGTACTTACATTTTTCGTATGCGCGCAGGGGCCATGTGGTTGTAATTAGTTCATCTAGGCTCTCACCAGCTTAGTGCCAGGATAGCCTCCCGGGTGATAAAGCGCTATACAAATCTGCTAAACATTAAACAAATGTGTTATTTCAAGTCGGAAATCATTTTTTAATTTAAACTTTCCAAAAATGTAGTCACTACTTGAAGAAAACATGATACGCGCCGTTCATTCGGCGTCCGGTTCACGCTGAGCTTAGTACTTCCATTATGATTCGGAAGCTGAATGGAAACATTGTTGCAACCTCGTATGTTTCTAGAAGCGTGGTTGTTGGTGATGCACTTTTGCTCACACTGTATGTGCCTAATTAAAGGAAACAATTAATTCAAAGCTAAGTCACACGTACTTAGTATGCGCGCAGGGGCCATCTGGTTGTAATTAGTTCATCTAGGCTCTCACCAGCTTAGTGCCAGGATAGCCTCCCGGGTGATAAAGCGCTATACAAATCTGCTAAACATTAAACAAATGTGTTACTTAAAGTCGGAAATCATTTTTTAATTTAAACTTCGAAAAATAATTAATTTAATTTCATATATTTAAATTAAAGATTTAATTTAAAATTCAAGTGTGCTGTTGCTTTTTCTCTCTAAAGCCAATATATACAGTTTATGTACATTACTTAAAACATTTTTATTTTTTTTACTAAGTATAAAGTTGAATAAACCTTTTAAATCTCCCCATACTTTACCATAAGGAGATCTCGATCCAGACTATGGAGTCTTCCTATGCTAAAGTATAGGTATACATAACAAGCATTGAAAATGCAATAGGTCTCGCCTTTCATTAAGTTAAAGCCATTTGCTTTGCTATACAATACAATTAGCAAAGCAAATGGCTTTAACTTAAAGGCGAGACCTATTGCATTTTCAATGCTGTTAGTGCTATGAGGTCACAGCCTGTGACAGAAACCACTGTGAATGTATAAGTCATTATTTTATACTTGCATTACACACGTTATAAGATAGACTGCTACAAACTGTGCAAATAGTTTTAGGATAAAATGGAGCTTCAAAAATGTAGATTTGAGTAATATCAGACCAAAACTCCTCCTCAGGGGTACTAAGCGTTGTGTAAATACAGTTATGATTAAAAGCACACCCTTCACATCCCAGTTGTTAACCACCAAGCACAAAAAAACAAAAACACATCTTTGCCATCACAATGCTTGGAGTGATTCGAGCAATTACAGCCAGAACCCCTCCCAAGCATCCTTTACCTTTGCAGATTAACTCCTAGCACACATTTGCATTTCATTCAGGCAAGCAGGCACCCTGGAAAGAAGGCTTGTTTGAAGGATTGTTTTACCTGTCTGCTGGGCCTCTTTTTTTACAGCACATGAGACTCAATTTACTTCAGCTGAAGTATTTTAACGATCGCGGTTGTCTTTGTCCAAAAGGAAGAGCACATGTTTTGTATACCAGGCAGAACTTGGGTCTGGAAATGCGCGACCCCCTTCCCAGGACTCCACGGCCCCCCCGGGGGTCGGGCCCCACAGATTGAAGACCACTGCATTAAAATCACCCTCAACAATGACAGCAGTGGTCTTGCATGCCCTTGCTATGCACTCTCTCAATAATAGTATGATCTGTCACACTGTCGACTTTGATGTGCTTCTGTTATACATATTTTATAGAGTTTTTTTCCATTCCAAGATGAAAATTCTAAACGTAGTAGGTCAAGGGAATTAATAGTTAGTTGTTTTTCACCGCACCCCAGGGAGCTGTTGACCTATGTAATAAGGACCCCAGAGAGCCTACCAGCCTTGGATCATATGGCTTGTATATAAAAGGTTTTAAAGCCTTGCTTGTTGGATGGAACTAGTTCCCAGGTTTCCTGGAGCATGATGACGTCGCCTTCATCAAAAAAAGCCCCCCAATCTTCTTGTGGCATTTTTCTCCTTAGTCTCTCTATGTTCCATGGCACTATAGATAAAGCTTCAAGAGTATCATCGGTCTGGTCTCCCTGAGGGGATATTATTGTTGCCATAAGGATGGAATGGGTATCTCTCCCAACACGGGGGTAGTCAGTTTGAACCAGCTCGGGGAAAGCCAATGGCAGATTTATATACGGGCTGTCATTATCTGGAGGATTCCCCAGACTAGATTTTAGCATTACCCTTGCTGATCTACTAGGGGAGATGCTCCGGGGTGGCTCCACGCAGTCAATAAGGGACGTATGGGAAGGAACTCGAGGTCTCTCTTATTTTTTCTAGTGCGGGTAAGTGGATTTTAAATTTTATCTTAGAGTTAGGTGGCGGGAATATACGAGCTTCAAGTGATAATGGACCACTTGCAATAAAGGAATGCTTAAATGTCAACTTGATGAAATCTTAAGTTGTCACCTACAGAGAAGATAGACGCGAGGCCCCAAGGACATTCAAATTAATTATGCTATGGCAGTTAGGGACATCTCTAATCAATGGGTAACCTTGTTGGTTAGAGAGGCGCCCGTCAGAGCCCGGGTGAGGCTGGGCTGGACCACCCCCTCTTTGCTCCGTTTAAACCCCAAGTTTCATTTGCTGAGTTATTTTACTACTTGCTGTATTTGCACAAATCACTTCTGGGAGGACCTTGCTTGAGCACCCCCGGCCCTGAAGAGTATTTGTGCTTGCATGTAAAGTGCTTTTTAGTTGCCACGAGGGTGCATACGCCAACCGTCTCCTTCCCCTATTTACAGTATTAAGAAACTGGCTGTGGTTAACTTATTAAGTGTAAAGGCCCTGTAGGCCGATCACTTAAACTATCGTAAATTTGCTGATTGTTGTTGCTGCATTGAAATACAACAAAGGAGAGACAAGGGAGATTTAAAGACCAGCAGGTGTTGGGCTCCAAAAGTTTACCTCTATACCACGCAAAGAAACACCTGGGTCTAAGTAAGAAAGAGAAGCAGATACAAGAAACAAGGATAACCTAACTGGGATGGGATATTTCCTTTTAAGGATGATTTCCCTCACACACCATAGGTGGCATGCTTCATCATCGGGAACCTCCTCACACTGTGATACCTAGTCACGGTGCGAGCTACATCTCTTTCACTGAGAGGAGCTCAACAGATGTTTTCAGAGGTATGGTATGTACCCTACAATGAATTAAAGGGTAGTGAGGTAACCAGAGTGTGCATAAAGTGATGTGGTGGTTAAAACTGGCTACAAGGTACGCGTTTACCTTTATTAGTGCACCCCTGGTTCAGAATTAAAGCGAAGGACAATGCAGGAGTAAATTAAATTTGCTGAGGTGTCACCGGCGGAGGTCAACATGTTTCTGCCATTATACCCTCAGATGAGGTGTTACGGCATTCGTCAGAAGCTGCTTAGGGGAAGACACCAACAGCAAAACTTCTTTCTAGTAGGACAGTCTATATGACAGGTGTTCCCATGCTCGAACCATACCTCAGATTGAAATGCACATGTTTCTGTGATACCCATTTGGCCCTCTTTTATATTTTACCCTATGAATTGCTCTATACCCGGTACAAAAGGAAATACCATTATAAGGTGCAGTTCAGTTGTTGGCTCTGGGTAACTCAGGTTCTTGGAGAACCGACAAACCTATCTATCCCCACAAACAAAAGGGTTTACCGGATGTAATGGTAAAATGCTTTTGTAAATTGTCCATCATTACAAATGAAAATGTTGTCACACAAGGCCGTTTTTTCGTACTCTTTTTCAAAAGTTTTTTATTTCAAAAGTTCATTTTATGGGAAAACCTTGAGGGATCTCCACAAATGACCCCTTGCTGATTTTAGAATTTTGTCTACTTTCTAGACATTTATAGCATTCCCGGATCACCCATGGGTTTCACCCTGGTTTCCATCACAAACTGGAAGTAGGTTAAAAGCACAAAAATTAGGAAAAACGGACTACCTCTTTGAAAAATGCCAACACTGGTAAAGAACATTTTTTTTTTTGATTCATCTCTGCATGTTCCTGAAAGTCGGGAAAATGGTGACTTTTGCACAGCAAACCTTTTGTTGATGCCATTTTTAGGGGAAAAAACAGAAGCTTTTTTGTGAAGTACTTTTTTCCTATTTTCCTAAATCACCCAAAAGTTTGCTCTACTATGGCTATTTTCATAGTCCCCTCTAAGGGAATAAAAAAACTCTAGCCACCTTTGGAATCCCCAGGATGCTGGATAAAAAGTTGGCAATGGGCATGGATATCTTATGTGAAAAAAAAATGTTGAGTCCTAAGCGCAAACTACCCCAAATAGGCAAAAAAAAGCTCCACATTCTAGGGGGGAAAAGCCTAGCAGCGTAAGGGTTAAAGGTTGGTAGAGTTCCTGTTGTACAAATCACACATTTAGATCGAGTTAAGGAGTCGAAGAGCAATCATAGTTGGTAACAGGAGCAGAAACTTCACAACCTTTAAAGGTCCAGATTTCACCTGCTGCCCTAAGTAAAAAGAGTCAGATATTGAGAAGGGTCCGTGCCCAAAGACTCTCTCATGTTCCTAAAGGTGGCCACACCCCATTCAAGTCATGCTTCAAACTCTTGCCAGACTGGCACTGTGCATCTGTGAGAACGAAACACGACGCATTTAGTAGCATGTTGTCTCAATGAACAAGACTAAATTTGGCCTGGCAGTGTTACCCTCTACTCCTCATCCCTCTACACGAGTCCTGTGCATCCCAGAGACTTTGCATTTTCTAGTTTACACAAGGAGATATCCTCCAGTCCTAAAATTCTTCCCACTTTCATCTGTAGTAGAGAATGGCAATTTAGGTAACAAGAAACAATGTGGTGAAAGGACATTTGCTGTGCTTCCATTGGTTTGGCAATCAACAACATGGCATACATTTGCAAGGGTTCATTTTTGCACTCTTAGTTCAAGTCTTCTCATCTGTGAGTCCCGTAAAATCAATTTTATATACATCTTTAGAAGAGCACTATCATTGTACCTCCCATTACAGCCCTTCTCACTCTCGCCAGCTAACTCTCCGCTCATGTCTAGCAAATGGTCTATGATCCAAACAGTAGTATCCAAAATCTACTCCTGCCTTAAGAAGTCTTTTTCCTGTTTTTCAGTAATTCTGAATCGGCATGAGAATCCTGGCTTCAGCTAGTAAAGTGTGTTAATTACGTGTGCTGGGCACTGTTGGTTTGAGGCTGCTTGGAGTATACATTTAGAAAAAACAAAAAGAGTGGACTTAAACTGTACAGTCGAAGGTCTTATTTTTTCTGTTTCTCACTGAAGTCCTTCGTCCATTTCCTGTGCTTAGAAAAGGACTTCTCCAAATCCATCAACTCTTTTTTGCCTTCTTTTTTGCTCTCTAAATTGAAAATAAAAAGACGGGAGAATTCCGTTAGACGTATTTTAACAATTGACTTTCTTTTTTTATTTTCTGGAAGTAATTTTCTGCCTGACTTCATGGCCTGGAAGTAGATAGATTTTCCAAAAAGTTGATTGACATAGAAATGGATGACTATCCCGCCCGAAAAGTAATCTTGCACCGTGGGTGTCTGTAATGTGTAATATTAAGAGATGCAGCAAACATAATCTATAAGACTTCAGCTGGGAACTGGGCGACGGGAATAGCTAAAAACACTACAGGTTAGGTAATTCTATTTCAACTATTGTTAAATATGGTAAGTAGTGTTTATCAACACTACCCATTTTGAAACTTCGGGTTTACCTCCAGATTTTAACATTTATAGCCATTTTTTCCTGACAGAGCTAATTCTTGCAGTGTATCAGCTCATAGCATCTTGCCTGCCCTATTTTTTAGGAGTTTAGTAAAGCAGAATTAGATTCACATTCCCAGAATGTTGATACAGTTTCATGCTTTGATTTATCTACAAATGCAAGTACAGTATTGGATTTCTTTTTTAAAATGTATTTTTAGGTAGTATATATCTACAAATACAAGTGGTATATATCTACAAATACGCCTAACATAACATATAGCTCAACTTGCACCTTGACGTTTTTAAGCATGCTTTGCAGCTAACAGTAAAGTAGGACTTACCCTAAGCTATGGTACTACGTGGAAAGCATGTGTTAATTTAAATTACAAAGAATGCTTTCTGTGACTGTAGAATAAAATGTGACGGAACCAGGGCATATTTGACATTTACATAGTTTCTTAATAGGTATAATTTCAAGTTCTGGCAAAATTATACTAAGTTTGGCTGTGTTTTCTGACGTAGCAGAAGAATGTTCAATATTTGCTCCACATCTTCAAAGAAAGATTCACACAATGATTGGATAATCTTAATTGTATTTTTATGTGCTCGAAGTGGATCACCCTAACACATCTCTCTTCTGTGACTCACGTAATCTAAGGTGACACATAGGCTAAGATGACGGGGTTTTGGAATCTAGGGCTTGCTTGATATTTTGACTACATTACAATCCAGTTATTTGTGAAGGGGAGGGGTTGCAACACATTTATCTTCAGAAATATTAAACCAAGCTTTCAAAAAATAAATAGTGACAAGCTCAGCAAACCTGACATTGAGTTGAAATGCCCTGGCCATTATAAACTATGGTTCAATTATAAACTATGGTTCTATTTGTCTTCTTTATACTGAATCCTACCCTTCCTACTCACTGTCTTTACCACTTGAACGAACCAACTCTAAAAGGTGGGCACTCCAATAATGAAATGTATCTGTCTATGCTATCTCCTACGCCGACGACACCCAGCTGATCCTCTCCCTCACCAAAGACCCTCACACCGCCAAAGCCCACCTCCACGAAGGAATGAAGGCCGTCGCCGAATGGATGAGTACCAGCCGCCTGAAGCTGAACTCGGACAAGACGGAGGTCCTCATCCTTGGTTCCAACCCTTCAGCATGGGACGACTCCTGGTGGCCAACATCACTGGGAACAGCCCCGACACCCACCGACCACGCACGCAACCTAGGGGTCATCCTCGACCCCACCCTCTCCATGACTAAGCAGGTCAACGCCGTTTCCTCATCCTGCTTCAACACCCTCCGAATGCTCCGCAGGATCTTCAAGTGGATCCCCACCGAAACAAGAAAAACAGTCACCCAGGCCCTCGTCACCAGCAGGCTGGACTACGGAAACGCCCTCTACGCAGGAACGACGGCTAAGCTCCTGAGACGGCTGCAACGCATCCAGAACGCCTCTGCACGTCTTATCCTCGACATCCCCCGACGCAGCCACATCACACCCCACCTGAGAGACCTGCACTGGCTCCCTGTCAACAAGAGGATAACCTTCAAGCTCCTCACCCACGCACACAAAGCACTCCACAACTCCGGACCAGCCTACCTCAACAGACGACTCAGCTTCTACACCCCCACCCGCCAGCTCCGCTCCACCAGCCTCGCCACAGTCCCCCGCATCCGGAAAACGACCGCCGGCGGCAGATCCTTCTCCCACCTCGCCGCCAAGACCTGGAACACCCTCCCCACCAACCTTCGGCAGACCCAAGACCTACTGGCCTTCAGAAGACTCCTCAAGACCTGGCTCTTCGATCAGTAGCAGCACCACCCCCCTCTTCCCCCAGCGCCTTGAGACCCTCGCGGGTATGTAGTGCGCTTTATAAGTGACATGATTGATTGATTGATTGATTGCTTTATTGTATTGATAAGATCTACAAGCTCTTTTTTAACCCCTCCCCTTAGAAAGGTTGATCTAAAGAGGAATTTCCCTTACTCAAGTCTTTTTGTCACTATGTCAAGCAGATTTCCCACACAAAGGATTATATCCCACCACCAGGAGGATGATCGGGAAAAACGTCTGACCAAGAAGAATAGGATTCTGTGTAAATAGTCTGATCATTACCACTTCATCTTTCTTTCTTCTCTGAGTCCTTGTCATGTGTGGGCATGACGAGGTAAATAATCCCTGTTACAAAAGCAGTTAACGCTAAAGTCGTTTTCAGACGTGGGAGATTTAATGCGTTTACCAAACTAAAGTAAACATTGAAAGCCAACAATACATCCAGCACAATAAATAGCGGGCAGAAAGGCACCCATTGTGATGATTCTCGGAAATGTGGTTGAAGGGACCAGGGGGATTCCTTGCAAATGTCAGACAAGGGGACTCCCATGCATTCTTCCTAGGAAGCGGTCATGCTCCTTGTTGATCTTCCCTGAACCAATCGAGGAAGGACAATCTGGGGGAGATTTTTAGGCCAATGGAGATAGGTTGTCTTCCATGGACTAACCATTGCTGTGGATAGTTTTTTACTGTGAAGTTCCAGTCTAAGACATCACAAAAAGATTCAGAGACTTCAATGGAGCAGTTGGGAACCTTAAATCAGGCTATTGGAGCAAGGTAAACCTTAGTAGTCTGACCTGTGTCCAGTGCACCGGTGAATGCAGCAGCCCCTGTAAAGTTTAGAAAGACAATAAAGAATATTGCACTGAAGAGGTGGAAATTGAATATAACCTAAGGATGAAATAAATGTGATGGCTGAAGGGCAGACACTCTTGAAGAAACCAAAGGTAGGGCACACAGCACAGAATCCACCTCATTTCCTCAAGGCTGTGGGCAGAAGCAGTAGGCACCAGGAAAGGAGTTTTAATCTTAAGGTGCTCCAAGGGAATCTCCACCATAGGGTCGGGAAAGATTTACATGTCAGCAGGAGGGAAGCACAAGTATCGATCCCACCCTAATGTTTACCCCGGTGTCTCTTGAAGCAATGAGCAGCCAAATGTACCACAGATTAGAAAGAGGCAAGTTAAGGAGAAGCTGTACTAAGGCCTAAGGAAGCATCAGGAGACTTGTACAACAAAAAAGCAAGATCCTTTCTGACGTGATTTACCGCTTGAAACTCAGTGATGAGCATACCGTTTATTTTTACCTGCTTCTGGAACTATTGCAGTGTAGTCACGGCCTGCATGGACAACTCTCATCTTGGTGGCAAGTGTCCACTCCCTCTCAGAGGAAGGGAAGAGGTTATAATCTTCATACATTTTCTAGATATCCCCTTTTGAGTTATATATGTTCTTTTATTTAGAAGTAGGTTTTAAATGCAAGTGCGCAAATGCCAATATCGTAAAAGGATGTGTTTTATTGTAACATGATAATTCAGCTTGCTTGAATATATTCATACTTTAGTTTGTATTTCAGTATGGTTTGAATTGCATTTCTAATTATTATTTCACAATGAACAAGGTTTCATAGAACTTGATATCTTGATTTCTTAGTCATTGTTTTTAAGCAAAGGCAATATTTGACAGCACATGAATAAGTAGAATGTACAGGGGCTTCATTATTAATTGTTTGTTCTGAAGATGTTTAACAACATGCTGACAGAATATATAAACTGGACTGAAGCAGTTGTTAGCTAGAGAGGAACTTCGATCCAGTAATTCGAGGCTGAGGGTCGGGGAGCTGTAAACACCCTTCTTGCTCAAGACTACGAAAAGGCACAGCAAGTTCTCTGTGCATTCTGTCTTATCTGCCACTTGAGGGCATAGCTGCTGAAACGTGCACACCGGACCAGCAAATGCTGTTTCTTTAATGAACACTGTATCAATTGTTCAAAAGAAATGGAGGTGTGAACAAGCTATGAAACTCAAAAAATCCCCTTTTAGTGCAAAATTTAGCTAAAGGGAAGCGGGGGTTGGGGAATGCAAAAGAGCCTTACAAAATCGTCATGTTACAATATTTTCTTTTGTTCCTGCCTGCTCCTAAATATCCTTGTCGCTATTATGTTTATTTTAATAACCACTACTGTTTATATTGTGTGCGCGAAGACATGATTTTAATTAAATCTTGAAAATGTATTCTTAGCTACCTAGTGTTCTTGGGTGTGTGTACCCATAATGAAAGAGGGTTAGAATTCCACAAATTATTTCTGTGAAGTTTAATAGGACTGATATTTACCAAATACACACCTCACTCATCTAATGCTCTGTGGGTTGTAGGGTTTGCAGATGCAGACCATTGAGGTCTTTGTCTCATTTTGGCACCTTGACTAAGTCCTTGATACCAAAGGGTCCAAAGAACCCTTTTCCCAGGCCGTGTTCTGGAAAATATACCTAAAAAGAAAGTGTCCTCAGATGCAGAACTCGCACACTGTGGATTTTGACAAGGAACTGTTTTTTTTAAGTAAATACAAAGAGGAGAAGCCAAAACCAAGCAAAAAAAGCACATCCAACTCATCCAGCCCCCATGCAGCCATTTCCAATCATAAACTATTAAAGGGACTTAAAGCACGTGAAAAACATCTTTTAAGTAAAAGTTCCCTCTAAAGAGCTAAACTGTCGCCAGGGAATTCTTGACCCAGAGATTGAAAGACGCGTTTATGCAGTATAGATGAATTTCTACCCAAAGGAACAGAGATTAAGCAATCTCTAGCTTGGTCTTGATCCGGCCCTGGCTGTTCTAGTATGCCATAGCAACCATATCGTCCATGATAATAAAAGCTGTCCTCCCATAAGCACAAAATTAAAGGTCAAAGTCACCTTCCACAAACAGAAAGTTTCTTCCAGTTGGAGGTAAGAGCTACCTCCAGAATCGAGCACAGACCCTCTGTAAGGAGTCAACAAATTTCACTCTTCAGCACACTTGACTTGCATGCTTTTTGACCACCAATGACTCTTCCTGAAGGAGATCCCATGTGTCCAAGTTGTGTGGGACCAACAGCAAATGGAGACCTGTCCTTAGTGCAACATCTGTGATATTAGGGTTACCGGTGGTCACTGGAACTCTGTTAATCAGTACCATAAGACATGGCACACCAGGGGTTTCAAATGTATCTAATATAAGCATCAATAACACTTATTCTCCCTGAGGATGAAGCCACTGACAAGCTGGAACTGCCTTGAATGCAAGCAGAGACTGGTCTTGAACTCCACTTGACCGTCTTTGGAAGCAATTCCTGCCTCTGAATTCAGTAAATTAAATACTATGAATTCCTGCTTCTGAGCCAGGGCTAGGGAGGATTTTACCAAATTCAGTTACCAACCCAATCCTGAAGAAGAGAATTAACTTACCAAGTGTATCTTGCACTTGGACCAACTAGTCTTACGAACTTCGTGTGATGAAAGACTAAGGGAGCCAAAACAGAAATTATGTCAGTCTGAAGGATGGTGACTAGTGAATGGTGAGGGCGTTGGCAGTAAAGGCACAGAGAGCTTGATATACTCCGTTGTCTTTTTTACCATCTCCAAGCAAGGACTGAATAATTTTGTCCCAGGAAAAGAAGCATCTAGAGCAAGTTATTATCGGCAGCACCACCATTCTAAAACAGCTTCAAATACTGCCATCTTTTTACCACAGCCAAGGCAGCCCTCATAATGGAGTTTTTTCAAAGTAGCGTCCCAGCCCAGGCTCCCAGAAACAAAGCAGGATAGCCAGAACTCTGGAGCCAAGCACAGGAGAGACTCGCCTTTGACTTTTTGGTGGAAGAGTTCTGGCAGCTGTGTCAGTTAGGGGCAGAGCCAAGGCACTTAGGGAAGCTCTTTTCATTGACAACTTGAAGTTGCCATATTGGATTGCCCTAGAATGCTGTGCAGGGTTGAGGTGAAGCGGTGATGTGGCACCCTAGGATTGGATAAGGGTGCCTAGCTTCTATAACGTTCTATCCCCACTTAAATACCCCTCCACAAGGGGAGGACACTGTACCTGCGAGCGACAGTGGTGAAAGAATGCCCAGCTTAAAGAAGAGGCCACCTGCAAAAATGCACTTTGGGACTTTGACTCCAGGTGACCTCTAGGACTAGGATGGGTCTTTCCAGGGCTAGTGGCACTGGCCCCCTTATGGCCCCTGAAGAACAGTTGTGGGAATGGACCTGTTTGAGGATTCTCTATGGTCCCCCTAGGACTTATGTGCACTGGCCCGCGACTCTGCTGACACCTGGGCACCCTGGAAATAGTCAGGAGGCTGTGGGACTTGATGAGTGCAGCAGGGTGGATGTTCTGCTGGATGGCTGCAGAGGGGCTGTGAAAGACACCCCACCAAGCGGGAGAGAGGACTAGGAGCCCAGGCAGAGATCAGATCTGGTGCAGGGAGCCAGAAAACCAAGCTCCTAATAAAACTACAACCCTTTAGAGGCCAACAGACCTGATTATTGATAATGACACCCCCTTATATTGTGGTGTTACAACTAGTATAGGTGGGAAGTATTGTGACTATAGGGGTCAGGACCCACTGGGGCCTCACATGATAAACGGCTGTCAGCAAAGGTATATCCAACTACCTGATTGCACATATTTGCAAAGTAATGTATTTTGTTTGGTAGTGTGTGTAATAAAAGTACTTTTCCTTTTTAAAAGAAAAAGCACTGACTAAACAATGGTTTATTTAGTGTTTTTGTTACATACCAGTGAGCTGAGGTTACTAGTCCACACCACGTACCTTGAGAAGGCCTTGGACTGCTCTGCTTTTCTACCTTGCAAGAGTTAAGTGCTATAATGGGGTAGTTGGTTCCCAGTAAAGACACAACTGCAGACTTGTGAACAACTCCTATCCTTTGCAACCAATAACCCACTTTCTAACAGGAGGCATTTCAGATAGTATCAGAAGACAATTGCAGCTGGCATACCCCCTTTGACAGATGAATTCACAGTAAATACCTCCTCTGCCTTAGCAACTCTTTCGAGCACTAGTCTGACCAGTGGCATTTGGATACAACAATGCTTTTATTTCTGTGGGAACAAAAAAATTCTAGTTGGCATTTTACTGACTATAAAAGCTGGATGCCACTTTGATGATGTGGCTACAGAAGGGAGACGGTGTCTTTTCATTGACTTTATTTCACATTCAGTAAGTATGTGAGTAATGCATCACTTTGTTAGTAAAAATTTGCATACGGAAAAAATATATTTACTAGGCTATAACATTTGTTAGTGCTATATTTCAAGCATTCTATCCTGCGGTTACAAAGAGCCTTCATGTAGCATGTGACACCTAAGAAAACTCCAATACGAATAGTGGCAAAGCCTTGCTCAAATTCGAAGGTTATTGAATTGGATGAATAAATTAGGTATTTTTTACCTCTTCATGGTAATTGTCAGCAATTAATTGATTTGTGCATGCACAGTAATCATGAACTGGTGGAAAGAAATTTAACAGTAAAATCCATTTACTGATGTATTTTTTCCACGTTTACTGGCACGATCTGCACCTATTTAGATTGCACCAGCTAAGTTGGCAACCAGAGAATAACAACGTCGCTGCTTAGGTCAGATACAATATTTTGTGGAGAAACTAGTCTTTATTCTCTGTTTGCTCTCAGTTTACCTCTTAGGGCAAAATGGACATAACATTTTAAATATCAGAAAGTGTTTTTGGTACTGCATCTACGGTGATTTCACCTTCAGGGAAAAAAGAGTCCCCTTTGATTCTATTTGTCTTTTTTTGTGTAAGTTTATGGAAGGCCTGGTGTGGCGGAGGTTCTAGAGCAACTCATGGCCCATCCTTGGTCTTTCAGCTGAATCCTGAAGATCTTAGATGGGGAGCCACTCCCTGGCCCTGTGCGCATGTTCTTTAGTCTGCAGGGCGGACTAAGGCTAAAGTGCATTGGCCAGGACGAGGACTGAGGAGTTTGTGGGGACCCTAGCTCTCCAGAATCATTGCTCTGGAGGGCCATCTTGGGGGAGCTGGACCAGCTACCTGCATGTGAAATTGACTATATGCTCTGAAAAGCAGCCCGCCCTTATCTGAGCCGTGTATTGGGCCTGCAGGTTGGTGACTGCAGCTAGGGTACAGAGACCCAACTGGGAGCAGCTGTGCTTCCACCAGCAGGAGCAGGAGAATCCAACTGCTTCCCTTGTTTGAGCTGAACCTGACTACGGAGGTTTAGGTGCCCGGGCTGTGTGGGGTGTTGGACTCAACCCTGCTATTTTGCTTTTGTCGACCAATGAATTTGGTTGACGGCAGAAGCAGCTCTAACTGCCGAATTACCCCAAATTCACATCTAGTTTGGTGAATGGTGAATTCTGATGGGTTATATGCATTTGGGGTGTGTATATGAATACAGACGCCTCTGCCCTGGCTAGCTCTCTAGAGAGCAGCGGGCGGGTCCCCTGCCTATACCACATATCACAGGCACGGCGCATGGTATAAATCCACTACCTGGGGCTTGCTCCAGCCCCCTTGCTCAGAAGGGGAACTACTCTATGATGCCCAACTTGTTATTCTGCAGATGTAGGTATTCATCGAGCCCTGCGTTGCACTATATTTGGACAGTGACCCTCCCAGTGTCGTGTAGTTCCTAGGACCCCCCAGGACCTGCGCATTTTGGATGATCTAAACTGAGGGCTTGATGTGCAGACAGACTCTGGACACCCCCACAGGATGAGTCAGCCATTAGACCTGCTAGCTCTTCAGTGCCACTATCATCCCCCTGTACTCTACAGTGCGGTAGGTAGTTTCTGGCAACCACTGAACATGACAACCCTGATTCCTCAGGTATCGTGGAAACAATACGGTATTTTTCGCTCAGTCACTCGTGCTTACTTTTCTCAGAATACATAGAATGACGATTGGAACAATTTCAATAATTATTTATTGGTCAAGCGTCAGTCTAGTATGAAACTTGTTAGCTGCGACAATCAAAAGACAGGAGCTGACGAATGTAATCGCTAGTATCAATATTGTAAAAAGTAGATACATTTCTACCATAGTGCTAATAAGATGAATAAAAGCATATTACATAAAACAATAGCATTGGTGTACTCCTACGATGCGTATCCTACCTAACCGAGTCTAGCCTAGAGGTGTAGGTGAAGCATGTATGTATAAGTGCCTAATGGAGCTGAGAATTCCCCGGGGAAGTTCTATCCCCTCACCTGATGGTTCTGAATGAAGGAACCCGTCTCTGCGTCGAGGATGGCACCCCGCAAGGGATGTCGGATCTCTGCTTGTCGAAGGATCAGCTGGCAGAGCCTCGTCTCAGCTTGGAAGGAAATTCTCCTCTGCCCGTCTAAGGGGGAGTAAGAGTCTTTTATACTAAAGTGGTCACTCCGGGGTTTTTCTAGAATCAATATGTTTTGAAAACATTCCCTAATTCCCTGCTAATCCTTTTCTAAACAAATATGATCATGCACAGCTGGCTGTTGGCCATGGATGAGAAAAATGGTGACACTTGTACAGAATAAATCTACCATGCCTGGGGACATGTTTATGTACGTCAGGTATAGGGATTAAGATATGGTACCAGGAGCCTGATGTCGGAGAGACAGAAGTAAGCTACTAGGTAAAAGGTCACCTGTGTAACACCGTTATGTCGTGTGGATGGTACACAATTTATGTAATCGGTATGTACATGATGGGACTAACCTAAAGGACATGACACCAGTCCCTGAGTCACACCCTGTGGCTATGCCCAGACTGCATGCTGCCAGAGTCACCGTTTGCCTCCTACTTGACAATGGGCAAGTCCAATGTGGCTAAGAACCAAACTTCTGCGCCGATAATGGCAACATCCTACTCCAAGATTCTGAACTAGAGACTGATGGTCGAGTGCTTTAGCCATCTCAGTTAACTGCACAGGCCGACAATAAATTTGATCAAATACTGCAAGCTATTCCGGATACCAGGGTGGCAGTAAAAAACAAAATGCATGCTTCAGTTATGGATGTAAACTTGTTGAGAACGGATCTGCACAGATGAGAGGCAGGGCTAAGGAAACTGAAATGTCTATTGCAACAACTGAGCACATCAGATATTTTGAGTGTAGTGTGGAAGACACCACAAACCACTCCATGTACCGCAGATTTAGAAAAGTGGGTCTGCCCAGGAGAGCAGAGGGTCCAAAAACTAGCTCTCCTTGGAAGACTGGATTTTTAAAACTGTATCCGCAAAGGGCTTATTGCCCTTCTTTTCTGTCGAATGTGCTCAGAGTCCCTCCATTTCCTCCAACAAGAACTTAATGTGTGCTTTACAGTGAAGTGCCGTCTGGCAGAATTAAACTTCAAGTACTTGCTGGTACTCCTTGCCACACTGAAGATCATGGTCAGTGAGACTCACATCTTCATTGACACTGCTGCTGCATGGGAATGGATGCAAACCAGAGACAGGCCCCAAAAGAAGGAGCATTCACAGTGTCTGTGCCAGTGTTCTAGGTTGAGAAATGCCTGATAGAGAAGTCAGCTTGAAAGACCAAATCCAATGCAAGCAGCTGAAGCTACGGCTGCCTTGGTGGCGGAGTGATAAACCATTGAGATCACTGGCCAGTGGAACTACTGACCCTGATGCAGAGCCACCTGGACTGTACTCTCCTTTGGAGGACTCTGCTGTGGACTTTCTCCTCTACCATCTGTCATCCTGATGATGGTGGAACCATGATGTGCTTTTATGACCATCTGTAGCAGTCTGGGAGTCGATCCCACACACCGCAACACATAGTAGTTTCACCCCCTCCGCCTCCCCTGTCCTGAACCACTGTATTTGTGGGGGGTACACCCAGTTACATCTCCTTAGCCCTAATGGTATAATGTGTGTTGCACTTTCTTTGGAGAAAAGAAGAACAGACATGTATCTCTTACTCTTCTGTATAAGGTGGGCTCATGCAGATTTAGAGTGTTATGAGTTAGGCAACCCTGCCTGAGAAACTCTTATTAGAAGGGGTTATGCATATATGAATGAAACCCCTCCACCTGACCCCTGTAAACATTTCACACACGTAACAGGTTATTTATTAGGCACAATCAGCAAATAAACGTTATGTATCAGAAAGATGGAAATTATTATAGTGATCTCAGGAGTCATTATATGGAATTGGATACACCTTAGAAAAAAACGCACTCATGTTAATTTACTCATCCCTGTTATCTGTAATAAATTAGTCTAACCTCTACCTAACACCTATATATTATTGGATTGGTTGAACAATTCATATTTTGCATAGCAATTGTATGCCAAGCCATGTAACCTTTCAAACCTCAGAAAGCTGTTGGCCCTGCATCCGGATAATGACCCTCCGGCATCTCCACTTAAGCAAACAGTGTTCACATCTGCCCTCTCAATCTTGGACCTCTTTATACCCTTCTCTCAATGATTCTCTATGGAGATGGGAGAGGCAGTTGCTGTGCATTCTTTTGCATCTGCACTGTAAAGAACGAACAGTGTGTCAATCAGTGACTCGTTCGAAAGGCAAGCAATTGTAACCAGTTCAGCTTCCTTCTTCCTTCCGACTTTGTTCCATGCGAGGCCGATTGGCCTTGCAGTGCTAATCACTACACGTTGCTCGCCATTCAGCACTATAGAAGATTCCTCTGCACTGTTTCTGATATTTTTGTTAGCGCGACTATTGTCAGCCAGCTACCAAAATAATATGGTGATCTTACACACTGTTAACTATCACCGCCATTCAAAGTGAAAGTTTTCTAGGCAAAAGCTGTGCACTTGTGCACCCTACAGTGTTAGTGCCTTCAATGTTTGTCGTACGTTTAGGCTTGATTTGTATGTAACATGTATACATTATCAGGAGAGCCTTGCCACCACGCCACCCCCCTATTTTTGTTTTACTAAATACCATTTCTTACTGTTCTTTTGCATTAATTAGCCTTGTACAGCTTGGTTTGGTGTACATGGCTATTTCTTACCAGACGTTTACTGGAAAGTTTGAGGAAGCTCGCTGTAGAATTCCCCTGGGTGAGTATAGTGTGCCACTCTTTGGTTCTTATGACGTTGTATGCCTTCAAATATTTTGTGACCCTGAAGATGTATTGAATGTATCACATTTTGGCTGGTGACCTTGTAGCTTGTTCCTGGTTGGCCAGGACCACATATTGAACATTTGTTATGATGTGTACAAACCCAACATGACTAGGCACACAATGGAGGTTCCTTTACTTGGAACATGAGGGGTATGGCAGAGCCTTCCATACGCCATAAGATATAAGCCTACCTAAGATTTAAAGGGCATATTTTACATTCTTGCAGACACCCACTTAAGAATGTGGGAATCACAGAAATACTAGCAGAGGTGGAGGGGCCAAGTACATAGCACTAAATTCTCATCCTATTCAACAGTGACACTAACATGGGTTAGGGCCGGGGTCCCATTTTTCACTCACTAAAACAATCACAGATTGAGATGGTGAATATGTCATACTACAGGGCAAACTATATGGGGAACTTACACTCATCCTGATCTGCATTTACATACTAAACATTACTCTGGTATCTATGCTGTCCACTCTCATGACCACATTGTACCTGTACCCACTAAGCCCTTTGATATCTGAAGGATTTTAACTATATGATTGACATCAGACTAGTCCTTCCCTCCACATCCAGGTTAGCCTGTAGTCAGAATGGCTGTTCCAAAGAAATGGGAGAAGCTCTCAGTAAGCATTAACACAACATTCACGTTTTTAAGCACAAGATCAGGTTATCGCTCATAATTGGGACAGACGTATTAGTCAAATCTTCAAATAGACAAATGTTCACAAAGGATCAAAATTGTTTTCTTTATTCTCATCTTGACACATACGAATAGGACATCGACACAGCCAATACGTTTTGTCCCAAGGACAGTGGGACTTCTTCAGGGCACATGAATTTAATCCAAAAGTTTATGTCTATATTTCACCAATTTTCATCGTCACATTTAGCAACTGCAAGAGTCCCCTTATATGATCGTCTTCGCTGTCCTTGGGACGAAATGCGGTGGCTATGTCTATGTCTTATTGGTATTCCCTGTTGTTCAATTCTTAATGCCTGTTCAATAACATACTGAGCACTCTAGCTATAAAGACTCTGAGTCCCCTATGCACCAGATACTGCAATTGATCCTTTCATTAGGTGGAGGAAGTCTATACCTCAGCTGCACACGCTCTCCGGAGTAAAGATCACTCCTTACTTGATGATGATAACTTGAATTGGAAGACCGAGATAGGGCTCGAGCTCATAGACCCTGAGTGGGACAGCCATAGAGAGCATGTGATCTGTGGTTCCTGCAACCTGTGCTTCAAACTCTTGTAGTTTAATCACCTCCATCAAACCTACCTGACACGCAAGCAGAGTAGTAAAATATATGAGGCCTTGTTCCAAATGTCCAAATTTGAAGGCTACAATGCAAACTTCTATCACGTGGTGTGAATTGTCAGGATGTTGCCCCTTTCTGGAATGGTGCAGTGACCCATTGGACGATAGTAATGGTCACAGAAGTCCTATATTCTTCTAAAACATGTCTTGTTGGTATCCTGGTGTGCACTACATTTTTAGGGTTGAAAGTAATTTTATTGACTTGGGCATACTACTGACCAGTTGTAAAATCACAATGATCTGGAAATCCTGTAAAGTGTGGTAAGCTGAAGGAATGGCGTCACCAAGCATCAGAACCTGAAGGGAACATTATTAGGGCCCTATGTGCTTGAACGTGGAACAGAGAACTAGGAACTGGCACAAGCTTAACACCCACTAGTAACTGAATGGGTTGTTGTTAAAACAGACCCTCATAGATGGTTTCTTTCCCTCGGGGAAGGAACATATACATGACAACACCCTTTCCTGCTATGCAGAAATGTCCCTGCAAGAAAAGGCAACAGCCTGAATCATAACGGAAACATAGTTTGTATCTGAATAAACATCACCTATCTTTTATTTATACAGTTAGCATGACCTGACCTTGCTCAGCTCACATATGTGACAGATCTGTATGCTAGGATTAAGACCACCACACACTGCAACTGATTTTTTTAATTGTCATAAGTTATATATTTGTTTCTATCTAACTGATTTGTTGAACTGTAACTTGTGCTGTCATGCTATAATGATTGTTCATATGCTTATTGCCTTTGTAAATGGTTTTCTGAATATGCCAAACATCAACAAAAATATATAGATTTTTAAAAACTTTTTAAGTTTGTTTTTCACACATCCTATATATGAACATTTTCAATGCACAGTAGTTAGTCATGTTTTTAATGTGAGGTTACATGAAAGAAAAGGGTTGCATATCTAAATTTCTTAGGTAATCACATATACCATGTTCAGCATCAACTCTCTATCTCTTAATTCAGTCTTCTTTTAATTCATCAAGAATTTTATTGGGATTTATAAAGAAAGAAACGGAAAGAAAGCAGTGCAAATCAGCAATACATTAAAAAGCTAGAGAGTGTGCCTCTGAGACTTCCACAGATAAGACATAGTTAGGTACCGTGTCACTATGCATGAAGACAGTTAGATTGCATATACCTGTGAGCTTAGGGTACTGTGGGTGATGTATTTTAGTCAGCTGTCGTCAAGGAATACATAGCACACTGCCCAAGTGAAGGTCAATATCCGGGAGTATTGCAATAAGGTGGTATCCAGTGCACAAAGTAAAAGAAAAACATAAAACTAAGCAAGGGAAAGAGTGAGAGGGGAGGGAGGAGAAACAGGAAGTAATGGACTGTAATATAGCAATGCAGTCCGCCACTTCAGTATACCCTAGAATGACATACAAGGCACTTATATCATATCTGGAATCTTTGCCTTTCTGTCAATCATCCACATACCCCAGGGAATCCATCATAAAACATGATTGTTGAGAATGTGTAAGGTGTAATGTAGTTACTCCATGTACTGTCTGGGCACAAAGATCAAAGAGGCTTACTTTTTTGTCAGTACTCCATAAGCTGTCCCAGACTTGTCTGTACACTGTGAAATGTTATTCACACTTCTGGTAAAGCAGAGTAGTTTCCACCACTTCTTAAGTGGCACCATGAAGGTTGATTTCCATTTCATCAGTATCACCTTGACCCCCAAGGCCAATAACAAGTCAAGGAAAAGTGAATCAGGAGTAGGTAGGGTAAACAAGATTGGGTGTGCTCAAATGCCTATCGCGATTGCTGGGAACTCAACAGTAAAGGGTATCTCGAGCCATTTCGAATAAAGCTCTGTATCTTGTCCCAGAAGGGTTTAACATATTTACATGAGTGGAACATGTATCTATGGTACACTGATCTTCACATTTCCAGCAGAGCCCATATTGAATCAGTCCCAACTTTTGGAGTTGGGCTGGTGTCCAATGTTTATAAATGGCCCAGAATTGTGATTGCGCCAGAGCAGGAGTAATTTTTGCTAGAAAGGAGAATTGACAGATCTTTTGCCAAGTTGAGTCCGTAAAAGAATAAGCACATGTTGGGAAAATATATGTGTCCCTCCTATTTTTTAGACATTTTACAAGATAGTTCTTTGGAGGTTCGAGAAGTTTGTACATGTGTGAAGCAGAGTGGCTGGTCTTTCTAACTTTACCTAATACAACTGTAAGGCTTGGGGGGTGCGGATGAGCTAGCTTCCTTAGCCCGCCTTTGGGTCTGAGGAAATTGTAAAATTCCATGTCACTTAGGGAACATCTCACATGAAGAGAAGAGAATGGTAGGGGACTCTCTCGTGAGCTTAAATCGTCAACATAGTTGACGCCGTTTTTCACTAAGTGCTCCCTGTAGACAGTCTACTGTAGTATTTTAATTATTTTGTTAAGTCAAAGTGATGCCAAGATAGAGCTACACATCTAATGGTCTAATTTTATATCTAACTGCTTCAGAGCATGTACTGTGTCAAGAATGTCGATTCTCAAAGATTTAATGCATAGAGAACCGTGATTTAATTAAAGACAAGGAGGCTAGCATTATGCATTACATTTTTATTCACCAACTTCTGAGCAGCACTTTAAAAGCTACTAACATCACAGAATGAAGTCATAAAACAATAGAACATTCAACCATAACATAACCCTTCAACATTCTAGGCTCTTCCTCTTTTGTTTCTCTTCTACTTTCTCATAAGTTCAATCCTCCATCTTTCCCCCATTCCTTCAATGACTCTTCTACTGAATATCTAGAATAGAAAAATAACTTAAGACATAAATCTTCAAATAAACTTCCTTAAAGTAAAAGACCAATAGAAAACAACACAGCCTTTTCCTAAAAAAAATAATATATATTTTCTTTTAAAACCAAAACACAAATTTCCCTCACCCACCAATGGGTAGGGAGGGAGGGATAATGCTAGCCTCCTTGTCTTTAATGAAATCACGATTCTCTATGCATTAAATCTTTGAGAATCGACATTTAATGACAAGACAGGAGGCTAGCATTATGCATGTTTAAAGTCTTTAAGAACTTTCTCACATACATGCTCTACTGGTCTAAAATAAAAATCCCTAAAAACCTTGTCATTAGACCAATCCGCAGCCTTCAGAATTTCACTCAAACTTCCTCCAGATGTGTATACCTTAGAAGCCATAGCACCACGAATCGAATGCACTTTGAACCTATCCAAATCCACACCAGACTCACGCATAGTATCCTTGACCCATCTAGCACTAGTAGCAGATGAGACCGCTTTATGTGGTTTTGCAAAAGAAATCAACAACTGATCTACACCTGCACCTCTAAACTCACTTACTCTGCACTCATATTCCTGTAAACATCTTTCCACACATAACTTAGGATGCTCATCGAATCTTGGATAAAAAGTTCTCTCTGACATAGTCTTAGTTCTTTTAATTTCAAAGAACACTCCCTCTGGATGAAAAAATCTCCCTGAAAGATCTAAGGCTTTCACGTCTGAAACCCTTCTAAAAGAAACCATACATAATAACGTAGCTAACTTCCAACTCAAATGTTTCATACTCAAAAACCTATTACTCTGCCAACCTTCAAAAAGTTTCCAAATCAAACATACATCCCAAAGAAAACTATACCTAGAACCTGGAGGTTTCTTTAAAGGAATCCCTTTCATAATCCTACAAACCAATTGACCTTTACCAACAGAAATTCCATCAACCAAACAATGACAGTTCACAGTTCACCTTTCCTGAAAAGAATTGCCCAAAAATTTGCTATCGTAACTTCATCCGCTTCCACGGGATCCAAACCCCTTTCCATGCATCAGCAAACCCACACTTTCCATGCTCCAGTGTACCTCTTCCTAGTTCCTGGTGCCCAAGATTCATATAACAACTCTGAAGCCTCCTCTGATAATTATGCGAATCTATCTGATTTCCTGAAATGCTCCAAACTAGAAGGTTGAGCACCTCTGACTCCACTAACGGATGTTCCCTTCCGTCTACATCCATCAAAAGTCCCTTCTCTGCTAGAATTAAAAAAGGATCTTCCACCGCTAATTCCATTACTGAAGGATACCATGCTTGAGTTATCCAGAAAGGTGTTACTAAAACCAGACTGCAAGCCTGTTTTCTCACTTGTGCCAGGACTCTCGGAATCCTCGAAAAAGGTGGAAACGCAAAGCCCATCAAACCCTTCCAATCTAGACTGAATGCGTCCACACAAACTGCTCCTGGATCTGGTCTCCAACTCACATAATTCTCCAACTGATTTGTTATCCTTGAAGCAAATAAATCTATCTCTAAAGGACCCAACATTATCTGTATCCTCTTGAAAAACAACGGATTAAGTTTCCAGTCGCTGTAATCCCTCAAAAAACGTGAGTTCTAGTCCGCTACCAAATTCTCTTTCCCTGGCATATATTGAGCTGTTACACATATTTTGTGTTCCATGCAAAACCTCCAAAAGTCCTTCGCCAGATCCGCTAACTTCTTTGACCTGCTTCCGCCTAACTTGTTTATGTAAGTCACAGCCGAAATGTTGTCCATCTTCAACAAGACTGTCCTCTTCTGAATTCTCTTCCTGAAACTGCGAATTACATAAAGACCTGCGTTCAGTTCCAAACAATTTATATGATTGTCCCTTTCTTCAATATTCCAATGTCCTCCTGTTTCCTGACTTTCTAGTCTCGCTCCCCATCCTAAGCTGCTCGCATCTATCTCTATCACATAATCTGGTGTTGTTCCAAAAATTGCCCTGCCATTCCATGCTTCTAAATTTTCTAACCACCAAATCAATTCTTCCTTTGCTTCCACATTCAATTTCACCTTGTCTCCATACCATAATCCTTTGTTCAAACTTGCACCTTTCACTCTCTGCAAAGCTCTGTAATGTAATGGTCCTGTAAATATCGCCTGAATCATTGAAGACAAAAGTCCCAAAACTCTCGCTAACTGTCTTAGGCTTACTTCTTGTTTCTTTAACAATAATTTCACTTCTCTTTTTATTAAAATTATCTTTTTCTCTGGTAACACCAACTGTTTTTTTATCGTGTCCACCACAAAACCTAAAAACTCCATTTTCTGTGCTGGCACTAAAATAGATTTCTCCAAATTTAAGACAAAACCTAAATCCTTCAACAGATTCTGCACTAAGAGGCTGTGCTCCAATAAACTTATTTTCTCTCCATTCATTTTCAGTATGTCGTCCAAATAAATCAACATCCGGACCCCTCTTTCCCTCAGGAAACCCACAACCGGTCTCATAACTTTTGAAAAACACCAAGGGGCCGAAGATAGTCAGAAGGGTAGGCATACAAACTGGTAAAGCTGACCCTTCCACCTGAACTGAAGGTATTTCTGACTTTCCTCTGCCATAGCTATTGAAAAATACGTATCCTTTAAGTCTATTTTCACCATCTAATCGTCGTCCTTCAAAATATCTCTTAACAGATGGACTCCTTCCATCTTGAAATGATTGTAAACTACATATTGATTTAATTCCCTCAGATTTATGACAGGCCTCCAACCTTTGTCCTTTTTTTCTACTACAAAAAGGGTACTTACAAACCCTTTCCTCTCCTCTGAAACTCTTATTATTGCCTGTTTTTTTTTTTTAAATTTTCTCACTTCTTCCTCTATAATAATCTTAACTTACCTTTGGAATTTCCTTTGGTTCTCTCTCCTGCTTGGGAACTGTAACAAAATCTATCGCATAACCTTTTATTGTTTCTAAAACCCAGGAGTCTCCCGTTATTTCTTTCCATTTCTCTAGAAACATTCTAAGTCTTCCTCCTGAATTTTTCTGGGTAAAACTAAAAATATTTTTCATACTCACCTTGACCTGTTTGTCCTCCAGATTGATAACCTGATCTTCCCCGAGCAGCTCTGTTCCTTCCTCCACTACCTCTTTGTGGATAGAACATATTCTGATATGAGTTTCCTCTGAAACTACCTCTTCCTTGTGAACTTCCTCCTCCTTGATAAAAGGGCCTCTTGAAAATGGACGGCCGAAAGACTGACCCCTCCTTCCGGCCCTGCCATATAAGTTTCCACTTCCGAAGACTCTTCTCATTGACGCATGTGCCTTATCTAGTGAAGTAAATGTTTGCACATGTTTCCCTAGAGATTTTACCAGCCCATCTCCGAAAAGGAGTCCTTTGGACTCGTCACTGCTTTCCTTTCTGGCAAAATACCCTAATTTAGGGCTTATTCTGAATAAGACTGCCTTTCGTCTCTCAGCTATCAAGCTTGCGTTTGCATTTCCAATGAAACACACCGCTCTTTGACTCCAACCTCTTAGGAGCTCTAAATCAATATCAGTACCATTTAGGTATGACTCTTCCACCATGTCAAAAATTCTGGCCACTGGACCTAGTATATCTAAAAGCTTATCTTCGCATTGCTTAAGCGATCTTTCTAACCCTTTTCTTGGGTCACGACCTAACTTAAATAGATAAGTTATTAGGTCCGGGTTCAGGTTAGGTGTCATGGTCTCTTTAACATCAATTACAGGCCGGGAGCACTCTGCTTTCATGAGATTTCTCTCATTTCTCTCTAAAGGTCTCTGAATCCAAAATTGAATATAGTCCGAAACATGCTCCATTGGCCACCATTCCGAACTTCTTGGATGTCTAATCAAAGCTGGGTTAAATAATGTTTGCCCAAATGGATCTTTCATCTCTTTCTTAGATTGAGCATTAGTGCCAGTACACTCTGAAAATTCATCTTTGTCCTCATCATAATCAAGGTCCAAAACGTACTCATCTAAGTCATCATCATCTTTATTATCTTGCCATGTGGGTTGACCACCTCTTTCATTTGCAGGGTCAACCTGCCTTTCATTCGTGCCGTCCTGGACACCTCTCAAAGCCACTCCTTTCTTTTTATTATTTACCTTCTTTAACTCTTCACTTGAGATATTCTCTACATTGTTGCTATGTTTTTGTTTTTTGAAACATTTCCCACCTGGACCTCTATTTTGAGTATCCTCCTCCTCAGATAATGTCCAGAATTCTTCCTCATCTACATTATCTGCCTTCCTTTTCCCTTCCTTTACTATTCTTTCTACTGTTGCCTGTACCTTATTTCCTATTCCTTGCTCTATTAGTCTCCTAATAATCTCCTCCTGTACCTCCTTGCTACTAACCTCTGCTCCCTCACTCATGTTAATAAAGTTTGTTGAAACAAATAATTTCTCTCTCGAATCACTCAAAAAAACATTTTTATTTTTAAAAACTTCTAAAACATATCCTAAATCAAGGACTCCTCTCAAAATCCTTCTTAACGTTTTTTTTTTTTTTTTTACTTCTTTTGCTCCTAAACATCAAATTCTTATTCACCGATCGGCAAACTGACAAAAGTCAACTGACTTCTGTTTGCCGATCGGTTCCCCGTTGCTAAGCTACCATAGCGTAGTTCCCCTCGAGCGTCATGCGTCTTTGAAACAAGCTCGCTTTCCTTAGAAACGGACGCGTCTGAACTCACGTAGTTCAAACGCGTCCAATCTCCCAAAGAAACAAGCCACAATGCTTCAAGACTGCGCGATCTACACTAAATAAAAATCAGCGCAATCGCGTGAACGCAGTCTTGTGTCTCCTCACACATCGCTTTCAAACATTCGAGTCTGCACGCGCCGGCATTTTAAACATAAACGGTAAAATATAAACCTCTCTTTACACTATTTAAACTTATTTTCTAATCGCTAAGCTCATAAATACATATTAAACAATTATTTTCGATTTTACAAAACTCCTAAATCCTATATATTTTAAAACTAACCTATCATTAAAAACACCCGACAATTGGGTTATTTTAACAAAAAACCTAATCAACTAAAACACTTCATAACATAAGCACTCATCCTTAAAATTATATTTATGCCCAAAAATATATCAATTAATAATAAATCAAGCACCATTAAAGTATACTTATCTGCTCAGAAGCAGCAAACAAAAGAGGAAGAGCCTAGAATGTTGAAGGGCTATGTTATGGTTGAATGTTCTATTGTCTTATGACTTCATTCTGTGATGTTAGTAGCTTTTAAAGTGCTGCTCAGAAGTTGGTGAATAAAAGGTAATGCATAATGCTAGCCTCCTGTCTTGTCATTAAATTATAGATTGTGAGTGCTCCATTTAAGACCTGATGTATCGTTAGGGAATGCAGTAGTAGAGCTTCTATCTGTAATGACAATGACTCCTGTCGGTCTTGCTGAGGGAACCACTAAGCACCTTGAGCATCCAGAAAGGTAAATTGGTATCTCGGAAAGTCAGGGAGGTTGAGACCCCCTTTGTTTTTATTCATGTTAAGTGTGTCTGTAGATCTTCTAATCTTTTTGTCCTTCTACAGGAAATCAGAGATGTATTTGTCTACTGTTTTGAAAAAGATGGTCGAGTGGGAGATAGTTAACATACTCCTCAAGTAGTTGACAAGTGACCCACCATCATTTTGATGGTTTCTGCCCCCTCCCACCAAGTAATGAGAGGGTGAGACCATGTGGTCAGCAAGTCTATGATCTTGGTCAACATTGTACTTTTATTAATGGCCACTATTTAGAGCATTAATGAAACAAATACCCAAATATTTGAGGGAGGAGTTTTGCCATTTGCAACCCAAGTCAACAGTGATGTTTGACAGTCAGTGTACGTTCAAGGAAAACCTTCTGTTTTCTCTCTTTTGAGATATTTTCCTGACACCCTGAATCATTTCTCTATCTCCTGCACAGTGACCGGGATGGCTTGGCCAGCCTCTTCAGTAACAATGAATACATGCTTAGCAAATGCTGCTACTATTTGTCTGCCAGTTGGAAACAAAATCTTCTCATTATCTCTTGATGTTAAGAGCAGTGTGGTTCTATCACCAGTAGAAACAAGCGTGGGGAAAAGGGGCAACCCTGACGTGTACCCTGAGTGAGCCTAAATGGTTGAAATAAGGTCCATTAATTCTCGCTGTCGCCTCTGGGTTGAGTAAAGGATCATAATCATTTGAATAAATTCCTTGTTTAATTTGTATTTATGGAGTGCAGTCTACAGGAAAGTCCATGAGATCTTGTCAAAGGCCTTCTCTACATCAAGGGCCAGAGCGTTTTTTGTAGAGTTTAGAGTTTCGGCTTCATCAACCTCATGACAGAATATCCTGGTATTAACTGCAGCTAGCCTACCCTTGAGGAAAAAGCATCGTAAATGAGCTTATGTGTGACCTCCTCTAATCTAAATGCTAGGATTTTGGCATAACTCTCACAATCACTGTTTATTAGAGAAATGGGCCTGAAGTTCTTAACATCTAAATGGTTCTTCCCTTCTTTTGACATAACTACAGTGGTGCCAAAAGAAGGGACGGCCTTAGTTGCCGACCTGAAGATGGACCCAGACTCTGCAAACTGATGGAATACTGATTCTAGTAGTTCCACAAGCTTGTTGGTAAATGACTTATAAAACGTTCCGTAATCCCCATTGGGACCCAGGGCCTTCCTCACCTTAAGATTATATATGGTCTTCACTATTTCAGCCCTCTCAGTTGGTATGTTTAGGGGCGCCTGTTTTTCATTGCCAGTGCTCAGAAAGTTGATAGTGCCTAGGTACTTCGCACAATCTGCAGGAATACAAGCTCTCAAGAGGTGTAAAGATTAGAGTACAAGTCCTGAAAAGATTAAAAATGCCATTTTTCGAGGTCAGAGTGTCCCCTGCCCCTTTCTTGACCACATGTATCAGAGACTTGCCCTTGATAAATTTTAAGTAGTTCGCCAACTTTTTCCCAGCTCTATTTCTGCTGCATGTCTTTTCTGCTTTATTTATGTCCACCCCTTTTTCTATTTGGAAGATTTCTAAAGCGCAACAGCTGCCCCAGCCAAGAGGCGACCCGGCGCTAAACAGCAAATAGGAGACCACAACGCAGAGGGGGGCCAGAAAGGCCTACACCGTGGGAAAAAGGAAAGTTTTAATAGCTTTCCTGAATTCAAGAAAATTACTAAGGCCTCGAATATGGAGGGGCAGTGCGTTCCAGGGCGTCGCCGCTCTATACCGAAAAGAGCGCCCTCCGGCCCGGATCCTCCTGACTCGAGGGACCACTAGCAAATGTTGGCCCATAGAGCGAAGCTGACGGGAGGGTACATAAGGAGAGAGCAAGCCGGTCAAAATGTTAGGGGAGGCGAACTTCAAGATTTTAAAGGCTATGCAAAGAGCCTTGAACTCGATCCGTCTAGCCACAGGCAACCAATGAAGACGACGGATAGTGTTGGTCACTGAACAAACTCTACGTAGACCAAGGAGAGATCTAGCTGCGGCATTCTGTACTCTCTGTAGTCTATGTACTTCCGCCTTGTTGGCCCCCAGGTACAGAGAGCTCGCATAATCAAGCCTAGATGTAATCAGAGCCTGAATGATGATCTGTCTGGTCGGAGCGTCAAAAAACCCAAGATCGGTTTGAGTCCACGCAGCAAGCCAAAACAGGTACCCGCCACCTTTTTCGTTTGAATCTGAAAATTGAGAGAGGCGTCCATCCAAACCCCCAAGTTCTTTACAACCTGTTTGGGGGGGGGGGGGGGGCGTGCCTAGAGTCGTAGGCCACCAATGCTCATTCCATAGCCCATGATCCTTACCCACCAGCAACACCTCCGACTTGCTGGCGTTCAGTTGGAGGCAGTTAGTTGTCATCCACCCAGCAACTACAGCAAGATCGTCTTGAAACTTAAAGGCGTCCTGCTTAGAGTTGCTTGAGAGGGCTACCACCAGCTGAGTGTCGTCGGCGTAGGAGACCACAGTCAGTCCTCTACTCTTGGCTACTGCAGCCAGAGGTTGTACATACAAATTAAAGAGCAGAGGGCTCAAAGAAGAGCCCTGTGGCACCCCTTGCTGGATGGAGAAAGTGGGCGAGGAAAAAGGGGGAGCAATTACCTGAAACGACCTATCAGACAGAAATGACGCAAGCCACTTCAGAGCAGAGCCACCAATGCCAGCCTCTTCTAGGCGGCGCAACTGGATTGCATGGGACACAGTGTCAAATGCGGCACTGAGATCCAGAAGGATCAGTGCCGATGTCTGCCCTGCGTCCAATGCTGTCCAGAGATGTTCTGTCACCGCCAGAAGCGCCGACTCTGTGCTATGGCCGGGGCGAAAACCATTTTGTAAGGGATCTAGACTATTATTGGTGGTCAGATGGTCTGAAAGGAGTGAGTTGATATATGCCTCTGTGATCTTAGCAGGCCATGGTAGCAACGAAATCGGCCTGAAGTTTTCAGGTTTTTTAGGGTCCAGTGAGGGTTTTTTAAGCAATGGTATCACCCTAGCCTGTTTCCATGCTGAAGGCACGACTGCTAAACTAAGCGTCATGTTAATCACTTGTCCAAGGAGAGGAGAAATAGTGGGTAAAATTTTCCTGAAATGATCAGGTTTCAATGGGTTGGCCGGGGAGCCAAACTTAATTTTGGCGCAAAGAGCGAGTAAGCGATCCGGCTGAATAGGAGGAAAAACCTCTAGAGTAGCATTGGTAACATTATTAGATATCTCAAGGCAGCCGGTTTGGGCCACAGGAAAACATTTGTAGATGTCTTCAACCTTATTAAGAAAAAAAGAGGCAAGCTCCTCGCATTGCCTGTCCGAGGTGATCAGCGGGCCAGCAGCCCCCTTCTGATTTTTCAGACCTGAAACTATCGAAAAGATAGTCTTTGCGGAATTGGTGCTATTGCCAATTTCTTGGGCGTAGAATGCAGCACGCTCAACATGGATAGCCTTATGATAGACTTTTACAGCATACCGATAGAGATCTTTAGATATCGGGTCAAAATCCCTTCTCCAGATTCTTTCGCGTTTTTTGCAGGTTTTCCGCAGGGCAGCTAATTTGTTGTTGTACCACGGGTTGGATTTGGAGGTGCGATTCATAGACAATTTAGCTGGAATCAACTTATCCAGCGGCTGATTGATCCAATCAGTAAAAGCCGAGTTGCCCTTGTCCGGGTCCATCAGCAAAGCCGGAATAGTAGCGGAAAGATGAGCCTGGAGTTGATCCCAATTTAATTTGTACCACGGGCGTTTAAGGGAGAAAGGATTATCTGCTTTGCGAGCAGGTACAGTGCCCTCTTGCACAAGATCTTGTTATATTCATATTGGAGGTACCGCAGCTTAATCTTTTGGTCTCCTGTGTAGATTTTTTTATTTCAGTCTCTAACATGGCGAGTTGCATTTTCAGAATTTTGTTTTTGATTGCCGGCATGTTTATCGTGCTCCCTTAACAGTAGCTTTCAGTGTATCCCACCCGACCACAGGTGCGGTTTCTAAGGGAAAGTTGTTTTCTATGTATTGAATGATTTCCTCAAGTATCTTGTACCTAGAGTGTGTCATCAAGAAGGTGATCATCATTAAGCCTCTATTTTTTCGGTGATGTAGAGACACCCAACTCTAGTTCCATTGAGATGCACGCGTGATCGGACAAAACAATTGGCTCGATCTTAGGATTTGTGGCCGGGGAGAGCAGAGGTTTACCCACCATTAGCTAATCTGAAGAAAGAGTGATGCAGGTTGAAGTAAAACATAAAATCACTTCCTGTGGAATTGTACAACCTATAGTTATCAATCAGATTAATACTTTAGCAGAATTTTTTGATTTAAGTGTGGGATTTGCTACTTATATAACTAGTGTTCGATAGTCTGTTGAGATAGCTATCTATGGGCAAATCAAACAAAGTCGCCCCCGAGAATCACCTCCAAACTATCAGGCAGATAAGACACTTTGTTGTCCAGTTACAGCCAGGATGCTTCTGAGCTGTCGGTAGGGGCATAGATATTTTATCATGTACAGTTGTAATTTTTCTTGGCCTTCGCTATGAGCTATCTACCCTGGTTGTCATGTGAGTGTGACACTATAGTAATTTAATGATTTTTGAAGATGATGATGAGGACATCATTTTTATTATGTCAAGCCGGAGAGCAGAATGGTCTCTTCAATCCATGAGCTATAGAACCTAGCATTTTCTTTCGAACCAAGTCTTGTTTCCTCTAGCAGAACAGCATCCCCATAATCTATTGCTGTATTCTACAATTTTTGTTTTGTTTGGTGGGATGATTTAGGCCTATGGTATTAAGTGAGAGAATCTTAAAAGTTTGGGTTGTCATCTTGGTGAGGAATAAGTTTAGTTAGCTGAATTATCAGGAAGACTAGGCCAAGGTGATATTCCAGCTGTCCCACGATGGTTCCCCATCGCGTGTGAGCAATAAGGTTAAGGGGATGTTGTCCTGCTCAGGTATCATGGGAATATCACATCCTTAAGGACATTTTCGCGAATGAGTGTAGTAAACAAAAATGTAGATCGGGACTCAGTGGATCTAAGGCATGTAGCGAACCCTCTACAAGAGTGATAGGAAAGGGTAGAATGGAAAGGACAGATAGGGAGGCAGTGAAGCTGTCAGGGATCTGACCTTATGGCTCAACGTCTGGCTGTCAGAGCCTTGTGGGTTCTAAAACCCAAGACCCTGACAAGGCCGGCATATCCCCCAAAGTGACCACATCCTCACCCCCCTTGGTAAATAGACATTTCTACTACAACCAGCAAACCCATTCCCACAACACTCAGCACAGTAATCACCCAAGACTGGTCGAGTCAAGTCTCACCGCACCTTTGAAGGTCAGCAGGCCAGCCTCATACAAACATAAAAGTAGTCCATTTCGAAGCAGGCATGTGCCCACCTGTTAATGTGCAACAGAAACCACCCTTCCAATCGCCTCAACCATACACGGATCCCGAACAAACCAGGCACACAGATTATATGCAACAGGAGAATCCCCTCCCTATATTTCACCAGCCCGAGAAGGGGGTTCTACTAGTTCCACTACCATCACAGGCAGGCAATCCTGATACGGCCCTGTTAAGTCTAGAATGTATCCCATGCTATAAAACGAGAGGACTTCATGGAATCTTAAATTGAAGCAAAGCGATACCAAAGGGGATGATGGACGGAGCGTTAGAGCAAATCAAATCAGTTGACTGGGGGTGAGTGTTTGATTTGCTCTAACGCTCCGTCCATCATCCCCTTTGGTATCGCTTTGTTCGCCCTAAGTTGGCAGGGTATGCCCAGACGTGGGTCCCTTGCTCACTTTGCCACTGGATTCAAGATAGCCTGGCTGATGAGGGTTTTGAACCCGAAACCGGTCCCAGGATGCTTGTTTCCGGTCCAGGGAAGACATGGCTTGGCAGTTTGGGCTGGACTGTTCCCATGAGGCACAGGGTCAGACTGATTTGCATATGGCCATGTCTGAACTGGGGTGGTGGAGTGAGCTAAAGAATGATGATGGATTAAACCCAGATCAGTTGACTGGGGGTGAGTGTTTGATTTGCTCTAACGCTCCGTCCATCATCCCCTTTGGTATCGCTTTGTTCGCCCTAAGTTGGCAGGGTATGCCCAGACGTGGGTCCCTTGCTCACTTTGCCACTGGATTCAAGATAGCCTGGCTGATGAGGGTTTTGAACCCGAAACCGGTCCCAGGATGCTTGTTTCCGGTCCAGGGAAGACATGGCTTGGCAGTTTGGGCTGGACTGTTCCCATGAGGCACAGGGTCAGACTGATTTGCATATGGCCATGTCTGAACTGGGGTGGTGGAGTGAGCTAAAGAATGATGATGGATTAAACCCAGATCAGTTGACTGGGGGTGAGTGTTTGATTTGCTCTAACGCTCCGTCCATCATCCCCTTTGGTATCGCTTTTTATCTTAAATTGAAGCGCCATCCCAAAGCTGACCTGCACTCTGCAAAGGCAAAACCATTTACAATCCAAGCACATAGAAGCAGTTGATTTCAAGCCCAATACATCAATCCCAGGCAATTAAATCACGGTAGTCACCTGGGTTAATCCAACAATAGCAACTCAGGTTTGGCAGAACAAAGAAAAATTCTCAAGATGGGGCATTGAAATAAGAAGGATGGAGCCAGAGCTCTACCCAAGCCCCCTACTTTAATCATAGGTCCACAGCTTAAGGTGGCACTCCCAACCAAAGGAGTGTTAAGGGGGGCAGTTGGTGCAGCAGATCCAATGGATCGGAGAGCTTGCCTACAAATATCAAGCAACCATCAACACAACAGACTAGGAGTCCCATCAAACACAAGGCTGGTCACCCTACAGTCACTGAAGGGATTCTCATCAAGGGCCCTGTGGGAGGCATTGTTCAATGGCAAGGACGCCCCAGCACATATTTTTCCAGGAATGTGAATGGTCTTAGCAGCAAGGTTGGCGAGAATGACTTCACAACTTACTTACAAAATTTCGACATCCTACTATTGCAGGAAACTTGGACGCAAATGCCAATATCATTAGTCAGCTTCAAAGAATATTATAACAAAGCAATGAAACCGAACCAGACTGGAAGAGCTACAGGAGGGCTTTCCACCTACATCGCCACCAATCTTCAGTGGGACCAAAAATCTTTAAACCTGGGCTGTACCTGGGAACAATGTGCCAAACTCTTAGTCTCGTCCCTTTCACATGTTTGCCCTCCTAGTTCTAAATTTATATATCCAACCAGGTAATAAGAGCAAAACTTACAAAATAAAGGCTTTGATTACCCTGCTCAAAACTTTTCAATCCACCTATTCTCAATCTCACCTGGTGCTGTCAAGGGACTTCAATAAGCACCTATTGCAAAGTAGTGGTGAGAAGTTCCAAAACCACCACGCACAGACCCAACAAGCCTTGCCATCAGTCATCTCAAATTACACCAGAACTGACCAGCATGGAAAGCCTTTCATCTTGGCCTTAGAAAGTATCAGCCTTCACACACTAAATGGGCCCCTCCCCTGGGATCAACCAGTAGCATTCACCAGGCTGTCACATAAAACAAATGCAATTTTGGACTACACACTGGCAGACGCTGATCTAGTCCAGATGATAAATTACTATGGCCTGGGCCTCTAGAGTGGAGAGTGATCACTTTCTCCAGCACTTCAAGCTAAAGATCTGTCCACTAAGGGGCCAAGTGGCAAATGATATAGATACAACTCCTAGGGCCTTTAATCTAAAACGCCTCATATGGTCAGATCTGGCTGCAGAGAAGATTATGGATTTCACCACTGTCCACCTGGCAAGCTCTCCTCCAAAAAGGCAAGTGTACAGAAAAGCAATATGGTCGGCTAAAATCACCTACCAGAAAAAAGTATGGACAAATCTCCATGTGAGCAAACTGAAAAACAGCAAACTGTTTTGGGCTGAGTTCAACGAACTCGCAAACGGGAGCCACCGCCACCACAATGCTGGCATCACTGAAGGTGACTGGGTCGTACATGTTGCAGCTGTTTACACTTCAGACAACTTGGTTCATTCTTTGAAACCTGCACTGGGGCACTCTGGGCCCCACGTTTAATCTACTTCAATGGAGGATTTAGCAACCATTCAATCAGACTGCCCACTGTCGGACCATCTGTATGTTCAACGAATCCTTAAGCGACTTAAATCCGAGAGTGCCCCAGGACAGAATAGACTTCCAAATGCTTTATTTAAAAAAGTTTGAACATTTTGGGCCACTCATTTAACCCCACTGTTCAACTACGCTTCTTCACTAACTCCATATTGGTATCTTGGTGAGGCAGCATACTTCATCCCATCTATAAATCAGGCTTGCAATCCAATCCTGCAAACTATAGATTGATCGCCCTTATCGACGTTGAAGCAAAGATCTACGCCTCTAACCTTTTAAATAGACCTAGAAGCTTGGGTTCTCACCGCAAACATCACCCAAAAACACAGACAGGATTCAGAGCAGGCATGAACACAACACCCAATCTTCTGGCAGTCAGCCTCGTCGTAGAAAAAGCAAATGCCAATAGAACCAAACTTTATGCATGCTTTGTGGATCGAAAAGCAGCTTTCGATAGGGTACCAAGGGTTAGTTTTTGTGCACAAATGGCCGGTTGGGGAGTGCTACTAAAACTATTGGAAGCTGTTATCCACTTATAATCAGACACTTGGGTCCAAATCAAGGTCGGCGATGGCTACAGAACTACTCGTAAGATCAGCACAAACATAGGCCTAAAGCAGGGGTGCGCTCTAACCCCCTGTCTATTCAACATCTACATAGCTGACCTTGACAGCCAACTGACCCAAGTGGTGTGTGACTCCCCCAAACTAGCCAACGAACCACTGTAATGCCTTCAAACATGCTGATGACATCATTCTACTAAGCGAAACCCCGGTCGGCCTTCAGCGCCTCATCTTCCAACTGGCAAAATACATCCTATCAAACGCTGGGGCTGCAACTCAATCACAATAAAACAAAAGTAGTATGTTTCTCAACTTCATGTCTGTGAACTAACCCCCTTCACCTTGAAAGCCTCAGATCAATCCTTAGAATTGGTCAAATCTTATAAATATTTAGGAGTGTATGTGGACACCCAACTAACCTTTAGAGAGCACCTTTCTTTTAGAAGAGCCTCCGCAAACAAACTCCAGTTCGCTTTCAAATAACTACAAAAAAAGTTATGCAACACATCTTATCACCAACTGATTCAGGTCATCAGTTTAAAGCTTTTACCATCACTTACCTATGGCTCTGAACTACTTATGGGGAGTGATGTAACTACACTAAATTTGCTGCATTCCACACTCTTCAAGAGACTATTCACCCTTCCACAACACACTTCACAATCCCAGGTCAGACTGGAATTCGGTTTGTTTCATCAAGGCCTAGTGAGGAGTGGAGCGTTTATCAAGTTCTGCTGGATGCTTATATCGGCTCTATTAGGTTCACTAGCCGGCATGTGCTGTTAAGAAATGGGAAGGCAGTATCACTATAAAAACTCATGGCCAACTGTCCTCCAGCAGACCAGTCGCATCCTAAAATTAGAAACTGCCTGGAATTCAAACATGGATTTGCCGCCTTCAAACGAGCAACCAATAAGCCCACAAAACTGCAATCTTGGAGAATTGACAAGGCAGAGCTGGCCTACAAACGGCATGTGTAGGCAGTCTTGCAATCCTACACCTCTTGGGGCCCACAGCCATATCTAATAAAGCCACATCCATATCAAATAAAGATGGCCGCAGAGCTGGAGCTCTACAGGGAAGCTCACAGGCTTGGGATCACTATTCTGTGAAAATCCCTGATTTTGCCCTGACATCCGCCCTTCTACCATAATTCCTTGCAACGGAGAATATACCAGAACCCATTGAAAGGAATCTGGTTTCTACTCATGTGAATCGTTTTGAAGATATTCCCCTCTACATCTGATAAGACCCAGGGGACCAGAGCTGCGTCCATTCCTGACAGACAGATGCGGTCTGCCCCACTTGCCACCGGCATGTTGGGCTCCCAAGGATTAGGCCGGCTGTTTACAGGTGTTTGCTGAGGCTTTGGTGAGTGCTGCTTATTTGGTTTGCAATACCCTGGCTGTTGACCCACCTCAACATCCCTTGGCCTGCCCTCGTGGTGGTGGTTTGGGACTGGTTGACGGCCTTCGACTGCCCTCGGTGTGACTGTTCGCCTTGCCGGAGGTTAAATCTGCCACTCCAGCTACTGCCGCGGCGGCCTCACCTCGACGTCCCTCGGGTGCCCTCGGTGGGGCTGTTCTCCTTTCCGGAGTTAATCTGACACTGCTGCCGCTGACCCAGCTGGTCAAAGGAGGGCCTGGCTTGTGATTGCTGCACTCCAGCGAGGGTCACTCCGTAGCAGCCTCAAATATTCCGCATGCCTGAATCCCGCTGCGGCCTCGCTGTGGTTGCATATGTGGTGGATTTTCGGCATCTTCTGACAGGCTCGCTCTCGCCTTAGGGCCCGCTTGGTCAAGACGTGACTCATCCTGCACCTCATGGCGATCGCTTTGGGGGCTATCCACTGCTTGGTGGGATCCTCTGGCGTGTGACTGGATGCTTGACCCCATCCTCCCTGTGTAATTTGTTTGTGCCTGACTTAATTGTGCTCTTGGTTTCTTCAGTTTTTGAGCGGATGTTTCACCTGGCTGGCTAGCCCTCCATTTTGGGGATCCCTTGCTCAGCTTGCTTACATAGGGTTACCATCCTTAAGATGGCTGCCCCTTTCACTCAGTGAAATGAACTTAGGGCTAAAAACACTCCGAGACATGGCAGCGAAACTGACATAGGACTAAAAACAATCTTAGTCACTGAAAGGAAAGCAGGACTTCGTTTTCTCTCGAACTTTTTTTTTTTGTAACTTGTTTTTATTAAACACTGCATCAAAGGATATCAGTAATATTGGTCATGCTCATACATTTACATCTCGACAGCTGTTTTTGTTTCAATGGGTAAATTACATGACTTCAATTTGCTTGTCCCACACTGCACGTGAGACGAATTACTTTATGAAACAGTGCATTTTGGGTTGGAATAGTAATCACAATCATAAAAACAATAAAACAAAACCAACAATCGAAAAAGAGTAAATACCCCCCTCTCTACAGTTTTCTCTCTAACTTAACAGGAACTTTGAGCCTCAAAGGGGCGGCCATCTTTAAATGGTACTGGGCCTGGACACCTAATCTAATTGAAGGACCTTGATAGCCCTAATAAGGCAGCCTTTTCACTGCCACTCTTAATCTTGACTTATCAGAAGAGGTTTAGGATGTGAGCCATATTTGATCTCTTAGAGTTTTCCATATATGAAGAGTTTCAGGGTCTGGTCCCCCCATCAAGTAGGCATAGAAGGGCGCTGTGTGCAGTAGGGTCACACCAGAGGAGAGTGACAAATGGAGCAGTGGAAACTACCTGCTCTACTCTAAAGAAAGAGGGTGGCTCTCTCCCAATAAAGGATTTAAGAGGCAACATGATGGAGCATCTTCTGGCCATAATTTCAGCATTACTCCCTGCTCTACCAAAATGGCTGATGCCTAAATTAATGGTAATAGAATAAGGACTTCAGTGTCCTTCTCTGACTAGAGCTCTTTGCCTGCCCCTGCAACAAAGGAAAGAGGACTAAACTCTCTCTTCCAGTCAAGACAATGCCTCTAACTGAGGCAGCCTTATTGAAATAGGCATATACAGGCAAACACCCTGCCTACTTCAATGAAGATAGTCTATTGAGGAGCAATTTCAACCCCTACCCACACTTGAATCAGCTCCCCAAATCTTTTGCTATCCCTCAAAAGCTCATAACACTATGGCCATCTGCATGCCGGATCACAATAATTCAGTTCCTCCCACTCTATCCCCTTCAGGATCTAACTCACTCAGAACCATCATATCTGACTCCTATTTTTGCTTCTCAAAAGGAGCCATTAAGACTGATCTAATCTTCCACAAAAGACGAACAGTTAAATGGCGGAATGCTTTCTACTCCCTCAAGAAAGTCAAAGCCTCACACTACATGCCCTATGGCCTCAAACTTTTAATATCACCCTCCCCCTACTCAAAGCGAAAGCTACCATCTCAATCTATAAAAATGGCACCATCCTCATCCAAGCAGCAGACAACGACCTTCAAGTGTTTGACTCCCTTTTTAGTGACCTGAAAAAGTAAGTAGCAACCCTAGCAAAACCCTCTAGTCACCCGTCTCTCACCCGACTCCTAACCATTACCTTAAGCCTACCAACACCGCCCAAATATCTACGCCCAATGGCAATCGTAGTCCTGCTATCTTCTCAGCTTCACAGAAACATCAATTAGACCCTTTGACAAACAGCACTCTTAGCCCGAGGAGCAGTACTCAACTACAGGAAGTGGGTCAGTGCCCAAAAAAACATCCCCCCTGGCGAAGAGCAGGTGATAGGAACCCCACTAGGATTTACTCAGCCCAATATATTGCCTGACCGGGTCAATAATGCAGCTAAGAGGGAATCCAAGATCTCTATCCCATCCTCACCTACAAAGAATGAAGAACCACTCTCCTACACTGAGCAACCAAAAAATACAACCAGGACACCCACAACAATAAGGCATTCATGTAGCAACTAGACAACTCCAGCCACCAGGCATGTTGAGCTTAATTTGACCAACAACCTATGAGCCAGGTTCTTAACTCGTCATAGGGGTTTCTCACAGCACAACCTCTAGCACAGCCAGGGTGATCCTTTACAACTCAGCCCCCACCAAATTTGACACTGAGCAATAAACTCAGAGCACTACTCCCAATTTAGCGGCGAACACCCTCCCACACTTTAAATGAATCTACCCTGCTTAGCTCAGTCTGGAATACCACCACTAACCCCATCTTACAAACCATCAACTCCTCCGGCCAACACCCCCCATACAAACCACACCTCCTTTCCCCCGTCCCCGACCTCCCAGACCCACCCAGACATTGACAGAGATCTCCTTGCTCCCAACTCCTACTCCCTACCCTCTGCACCCACCATTTCACTGACAACTCTATTTCACCCACCAGTCTGTCATGAACAACAAAGAACTAACCTCTGTTCACTCCCCCGCAGAATTACCGAATCTCACTCCCACCAATACACATTCTATGACAGCCTTACCCTTCTCAACCGGAAGCGATACACCCGCAATCCCTCCCCTACAAATCTAATGCCCGTGTCCGATCTAGATGTGTGACTAACTCACATGGAAAACCAACTAGCGAAAGAATTACAGGATCTCAATAATATCACTACGAATGTGAACAAATGTTCGAACCCTGCCCATCACCCCCACCCCCACATGCAACAGCAAACAACTTTCAAGACGAGCTAAGACAGCCACACAGCTGGACCACAATGCCTCTCAACAACAAAGCTCAGAGGCCTTAAAGAACGGGTTCCACGTTGTCTCCGAGCGCGGAAACAGAGCTGGCAGATTCTTACAACCTGGGACCTGATAGAATCGACTCCTCCTCCAAGATCCAGGTTATCACAGGTCTACGGGGAAGCTCCATTCCAACCAGAACGACCCGGCCATCAGCACACCTCACTAATATCCCTTGATTTCACCCCCTCAAGATCCAAAAAACTGCAGAGAGACCACAATGTATGCTCATAAACTGCAGATCTTCAACCAAAGATGCAACAGAACTAGCGGAAACCATCCTGAACAATGACATCGATATTGCATTCGTCACGGAAACATGGCTAAATGATTCCTCATACCCGATCATGGACACGCTAGTCCCACCAGGATTGTCAATCATCAAGAAAGACAAGAAGGCCCACCACGGTGGAGGCATCGCCATTATCCACCAGAACAACATCAACGTGGGGGAAGCAAACACATTCTCCTACAACACATTTGAATACCTCAGCAACACCATAAGGATGAAGGACAATAAAAGAATGAACTGTCACCTACTCTACCACCAACCAACTAACATACTCTTGGTAAGAACCCTGCAGATCTGATAACACACTGCTCACTCTCACATGCCAACATCATCATCATAGGTGACTTCAATCTTCACTGGATCGACAAAAGCAATAATCTAATACAATCCTTAAATGACCTCCTACTCAGTAAAAACCTCTCCCAGCATTGCAAAGGTCAAACCCACACAACAACCAGCATTGCAAAGGTCAAACCCACAACAAAGGCTCAACCCTGGAAGCTATCGTAGCTCATGAAGAAACACTAACCATTGACAACATTTTCCCTGTTGACTGGTTGGGCCACCACATCATTCTATTTCACTGTAACAAAGTGTTTCCCCACCCAACTCACACGCAAAAAACCTTCCAATGGACGAGAAACATAAGGCAAGTCCCTCTAATGGACCTAGAAGAAAAATGCTGTCACTTCTGCCTCCACAACTGAACTTACCACTCACTACAACTCAACGATGTCTTCCATCCTGGATCAAGTATCCCCACTGAAACTGAAAAAGGTGATAAACACACCCTCGAACAAAGACCTTAACACTAAAAGAAAATACCTCAGAGTGGCTGAAAGACTCTGGCGAACAAATCCATCCACAGCCCACCTCGATCAGCTACGAAGGGAACGCAGGAAATATAAAAAAAAACCATCATGAATGAAAAAGCCTCCTTCTTCTGCAGCGCTTTAGATAAGGCTAAAAACCACCCAAAGACCTCTTTAACATCAAACAACAGACCTCTAAGACTGCCTTAAAAAACCCTCAGATCTCAAAAGAGCGGTATGATAAATTCACCAATTTCTTGAATGACAAAATAACGAAGATCGAGCTCTCCCTTGATGAACATAACAAGTCATCCAATGGGAACTCCCCTCCCAGAAATGAAGATAACAACCCCCCCATCTCTCCCCATGAGCACCCCAGCAATGATCACTCCACAGGACAACAACGGGTTCAACCAAATCCAAGGTACTCGCATAACTCCTAGAAGCTGGAAGGAATTCAACCCACTCTCGGAGATGGACAAATCAGCTCTGCTGGCAATGTCTAAACCCTCCACCCACCTTCCGGAACCCCTACAGGCCTCTCTGGCAAAAAAAACTCAATCACACCCTAACCCCCATCTGGACTCAGATTATAAGCAGCTCCCTGATGACATGGAGTGATGCCAGACTGTCTCAAACTCAGCCAAGTCACACCAATGCTTAAAAACCAGGAGCAGACCCAAACAACTTCAGTAGCTTCATTCCTGTTTCCAACCTCCCCTTCCTATCAAAAACTCTTGAGAGATGTGTCCTCTCACAACTTAACCAGCACATTGAAAACAACAATCTCCTGGACCTGTACCAAATGGTTTTCAGAATAGGATGCGGCACGGAAAAAACTATCTTGAACATAGTAGGTGACCTACACAAATCTTTGGATACAGATAGATGCTGCCTGTTCATACTCCTAGACCTATCTGCGGCCTTTGACACAGGCGACCGCAAGCTTCCCCTGGATTCCCACCAAAAAAGGATAGTTGTGGATGGGGTGGTTCTATGTTAGTTCACATCCTTTCTCCAAAACGGCTCTCGACAAATAAAAATATGAAATCAAACTTCTGTTACAATGGTAATAACCCTGGGTGTCCCTCAAGGCTCTGTCCTCTCACCCACACTGTTCAATATCTACATGGAACCCCTCACCACCATCCTCAACCAAGCAAACATCCCCTTCCTCCTATACACAGATGACACACAGCATACAGCTGTAAAATACCACCCTCAAAGAAGTCCAACACTAGCTATCTCATAACCACCTAAAACTCAACCAAGACAAGACAGATATTCTCCTTATATCAAAGTCAGAACAATCCCCCACATGCAAGAATGGATAAACTCCATAGATGCTCTCAACTGCAGTCGAACCCTAGCTGACTCCGTCAAATCTCTGGGAATCACACTGGACCCCAAATTGATCATGAAAGATCATATAAAGAATAGTGCGAAGAACGCCTTCTACAACCTGAAACTTCTAAACAAGTTTCAAACCATACTTACCAGTGAATTATCTTAAATCTGCCACTCAAGCTATGGTGGTGTCTAGGTTGGACTGTGGGAACGCCATCTTCACAGTCATGACTAAATCACACCTTGCACCCCTTAGAACCACTCTCAATTCAGCAGCTAGAATGGTCACAGGAATGAAAACAAATATGACCTCATAACCCAAGCCCTGAAAGAACTGAAGTGGCTCCTGACTTAAGCTCGCTGCAGCTTCAGAACTGCTCGGCTTACTCACAAAGCCCTTCATACTGGAAAACCAGCTTACTTCACCTTAAAACTAAAAAAGGCAGGTCAGACGAGAAACCTAAGAAGCTCAAACACCCTACTCCTCATTCCGCCAAAAGCCCACAAACAAAAAACACTGGCATTCTCTTTCACGAGCAATGCTCCTAAAATCTGGTACCCCATACCAGTACATATTAGAAAAAACCTTCCTTCTTCAAGAGACCACTAAAGGACTTACTCCTAAACAGGCATCTCAACTAGTGAGTCCTCTATTATCCAACTGGACAGACTCTCTACCCCAAGTACTTCCTATACTAATTCCTTGTTATCTTTCCTCTCTCGTGCTCAACAACTAATTTGATCTGATGGTACTCAGCTGCTCTGTATAGACTTGTTATCTTTGATGTGAACATTTACTTTTGTAAAGCGCTCTGATACATTCTGGTCTAGCTAGCGCTATATAAAACTTTTAAATAAATAATTATAAATAAATCTGGCCACACATCTGTCAGCGGCCATAAAACACTCTTTACTGCTCTTCCGACTTGGGGAATTTCCATCAAAGGACCTTGTACCCACCTGGAAGCAGGCCTGGCCAGACAGCCATTGCCGTTTATGTGGTCACAGCCAAGAAAGCATGCTATATCTAATCTGCGTGTGCCCTGACCATCTATCCCTCAGGCGGAAATTGTCATGCCCAGCACTGGGGTTCTTCAAATCCTGTCCTGTCGCCCCGCAGTAATGACTCTTCTGAATAGTCATTCCATCCAGCTATCATGCAAGACAACTAGGTTTCTGCTCCAGACTGCAAGGCGGCTCCCACGGCAAACACTGCATGGTCCTAACCAAAACCGAGTGTCGACGAAAGGACAAATGATGGGAACAGCCCGAGCCTAACAATGAGAAAACTGTAATAAACTGCAGGAAGTGTGAAACCATGTAGAGAGGATTTGACTGTGTGATACATGCCCAAAGGGAATTGTTATTTGACATATAAACTGCAGGAAGCCCAGCACTTTAGAACTTCAGAGACTGTCCGATTAAGTGACCGCAATGATAACTGCACGAAAGCCAGCACTATAGAACTTAAGAGAATGTCCAATTAAGTGATCGCATTGTGTGTTAGTATTCCATTCATCAGATTCTCTTTATCCGAAAATAGTCATAGTTACCATTCATTAGATGCACTTTATCTGCTAATAAGCACTGGTCGCTTTATATTTGCAGGCACTTTAAGTGGTGGCTTTGGAATGCCCAATTTCACTTCCCCCTATTTCTTACTGTGAAAGTCTGTGCCATCATATGTGTACTCAGTGCTCCCTTGTTCTAATGTGATTATTTGTTTTAGTTTGATCTCTTGTGGATCTTACCAATTCACTTGGCACAAATATTCAGATGCAATGATTTTAATCAATTGGCAATAAAGATTATTACTTACTCAGGGAAGGGCAGTGAAGCAGAGTAAAAAACATGAAAAATCAAAAGTAAAATGTGATAACATCCCATAACCAAAACCCGCCCCAAAAACCACCCAGAAGAGGCAGCAATCCGGCACGTCCTCACCGAACATTATCCTGGAACGCAAGATGCCACGAGCAGGCACACCAGACAAATGCATCTATGCCCTTTGCCCTTTGCCCCTGAACAATTCAAAAGATAGCCTGCCTCAATAAACATAACAGAACATTGTGACCGTGAATTACCAAAGCTGGAGTAGGGAGATCCAAAGGTCAAGTGTTAACCCCTCCCATGACATGTGGTGGGGCCATGCACAATACACGAGGCATATGCTGTAACTGTCATCTCTGTGGAGATCATGAAGTGTGTGGGACACACTATACGGGACAAGGAATCGCATCCTTATTTAGGGTATATTGCAAAGAAGGAACGGAAGATGTGAGACCCACTGCACCAAAGAGTATTGCCAGTGTGGACCATATTTGTCAGGTAGGCGGTGTGTCTTGCATGAAGATAACGAGATAGTGTGTGGGAGCACCACAATGCCGTCTATGAAAGTGTGACCACTAATAAGGTTTGTGAAGACAAATCAGTGGTTCCCAAACTTTTTCAACCCGCGGCTCCCTTGACCCATTGGCCATTGCCCATGGCTCCCCACTGTTATTTATTTTTGGAGGGTGGGTTGGTGTAAGCCCGGCCTCTGGAGTACTTGCATTTTTCTCCCTGAAAATGATTGGGATGAAGCTGATGAAGGTATTATAATCATATACGCAGGATGTTTCGTATTACTAAGGCGGTGCCTCTAATAAAATATTCCTAGTTACACTTCTTTGCCCATGCCTTTTTTATAGTAACCTCTCAAACTTTTTTATCCCACTTACAGTGCTAGATAGCACCCCTATGCATGTAGGCCCCATTGCCAAAGTGTTTCTGCGCTTGAAGAATATTTGCATACACTTCTATTTCTACCCATGTCATACGTGCCAACACACCTGTCTCAGCAGGGTGACTCACGATTTTGTAAACCACATACAGCTTTATTTTTGCTGTCTCCTCCCTAAAATTGCCTCCAAATCAATGCAAGTAAAATAAATTCCTCTTTTTTTTTTTTAAATGTCCCTCCTTCTTGCTTTCAAATGTTGGCATTATGCCATATATGGTGTTGTACTTCCCTGTGCTCCAGGAGAGACCAGGCCTGTCTAGAAATGTGTGTGTACTGAAAGAAATGTGTACTGGAAGTATCTATGATTCAAGTACACATGTCAATACTTAATAATACTTAGTGTGTTTAATTGACAGGAAAACTGTACTTTCCTGATAACTTGCATTGGTGTAAAATGCATTTGGAAAAAAACAAAACTATTAATGAGTCTAACAAAATAAATCAGGCATCTTCCGCTTACTTTGGGAGTGTTGGAACGTGGCTGTCAAGTGAAATATGGAGGTCATCTCCCTCGACATGCCATCAATTAAGCACTAAGTTTACAGCTTTCGGCATGTCACTTACAAATCATCGACATCATGCGTTTAAGTCTAATTAGTTTAACTAAAGCCAACAGACCCTTCAACAGTAAATGCATTAAAGTGCTTGGTGCACGGCTCCCCTAGCTAGGTTTGGCGGCTCACCAGGGAGCCACAGCACACAGTTTGGGAACCACTCAGCTAGGAGTTTTGGAGGATAATTGGAGAGAATGTAGTAAGGTGTAGCAGCACAGAAGACAGTGAGAGTATAATTGTGTCATCGCTCACCTCCCATCCCATCATACAGACCTGTAGACATACTACCTCAAAAGTAGAATGGTAACATATGCAATCAATGACAGAGCATATCTCTTTAATGAGTACTAGCAGTTACATGATCACCACCTCTCAATGGTAGGCAGAGTTGTAGAGGATATCATGACTCAAAAGGTGGGAAGGGGAACCACAGTCTCTCTGCAGGTTAGCAACTCCGATTGGGTTGAAGTAGAGATATAGGTCTGTAAATCAGCTGGTTCAGAAAAGATCATCCGTTTCCCTTTGTGAATTTCTCTAAAATTAGGTTGGCCAATAAAAGAGAAGGGAATAGATAAGTCTTTCAAAGTGTGCTGTAATTCCAGGATTACCGTTTCTTCAGAGTAGTCTTGCACAATATTGATCCGGCGCTGTTCCATTGTAGGTGTTGCACCTACTTCATGTGTGACAATATGGTCTCAGCATGTCAAAACCTTAAAGGTCTAAAGATCATTGTCTTTGGGAATTTCTGTGGATTGGACTCCACATTCGGATGTCTTCTTGAGGGGTTTCTATGCACCCTTTTGATTTCACATTCCTTCTTGCAAGTAATGCCCAGGGTTTTGGGGATCCAAGTTCTCAAAAATTCTGCGCAAGAATTGGTGTTGTATTCTGTTTTCTCCTGAAGGCCAAAGAGTCTGAGATTCCCCCTATGATTTTGGTCCTCTAATTCCGCTACTTTCCTGGACAGCCCTGTAATGTTTAGTGTAACTGTGCTGGATTGTTTCTTTGAAGGCATAGTGACATCCTCCGGCATGCTGATTCTATTTCTGTCTTCCGTAATTCTACCTTTAAAATAATTTCTAAGTGCCTGAATGTCATGCTGCATTATGTTGGTATTGGCTTTAGTGTCTCAAGCCAAATCATGAAACTCCCCCAGCCGTTGCAGAATAAGGTCCATGTTTGCAGCAGATTCAAATTTGGATTTAACCGGAGAGTAAGGGGCTTGCTTGCTGTTCCGCCTTTGATCGTTGCAAGCCAGTTGTGGTATCTTTGATGTCTCTCAGGTGCTTGCCTTCTTTGGTCCTTGATTCGGCCATTATCACTCACTGGGTATAACAGAGAAATTGATGTGTCACCAGCGGCATTTAAGAGAAGTATTACACCCTGCAAGGCACTCCGTGTCACTTGTGTGAATGCACTTGTAACGTCAACTGTATTTGTGTGCGTATGAGCCTCATCTAGCAATTGGTCTGCACTATGACAATGGGGCATCACACAGTTGTACTAACCCAGAAATCGATTTATGTTAAAATGTACTGACAGTCAACCCGGCACAGTGCAAGAGGTTATGAATAGCAGGCATTGAGCGAAAAAGTGTCCTCAATGGCATGGAATCTAGTAGGGTATACAACTTTGTCCGGCTCGCTCCACAGAGTAAGTCGTATGGGAAAAGCGACTTGTTACGCGGATCCACATCGCGGGTATGCCACTGACCTCCCGTACCCCGCAACATTGATTAAATCCATTTGGCACTGCTGCGCGCCAACACCATTTCTCCTGACTAGTTCCCGGGTTCTCACTTATTGCCTTTCAGAGTCCAAGGCAGGCGTCGTCGAGTGGCCATCTTGGCTCGCTAGGTTTATGAGGAGACAAAGGGATGCCTTTGGCAAGACGCTCCTCACTGCCGGCAGCAGTCATCGGAGGGCCTAGAATATTGTTGTTAGAACCCTGACATTGTCAGATGACCACTGGACGAGATAATGCGCAGTTTTGGGCATACTGGGAGTGGAACTGCAGTCTCAGGCAGACATCATGCTCAGGCATAAGTCACCCCCCCCCTCTCAATCTCGTTCTGTATTCTTCTGTGATTGACCACTTAAGTATATCCTTCATCCACAATGTATATTGTGGGCCCCCTGTTTGTTTCCAGTATATTGCTATACATTTATGAGCTACTATCAATCTGTGTGTGACAAACCTGCACTGCATTTGCTTTCTCTTTGGGTTCTGGTGTATGCCAATATGCAATGTTTAAGATCTAATGCTATCATATTCCTTAATGCATTTTTAGCTACTCTATGATGTGTGTCCAGAAGTTGCCAACTACCAGACACTTCCAAATCATATGTATAAAAGTAGCATTTTCAGCAGTGCATTTGGGGCATCTAGAGTCCATTTCCTGATATATTTGGCTGGGGTTCAATGGAGTTCAGTATACTCTCTTTAGGTATTTCAGGTGTATTGGTTTAAATTGAGAATTGCTAACTGCTTTTCAAGTGTCTTCTGGGTTATTTTTAGGTCTCGTCTGATATATCCCATGCGCTATCACTTGCTAGATCTACCGATCTTAAAAAACAACAAGCATTGGCATAGCCAATAGGTCTCGCTTTTGTGACCTTATAAGTATTTAGTTATGCAGCACAATATCCTTGGTGCAATAACATCAACTGTTGCATGGCTAAAAACTTATAAGGCCCCAAAGGCGAGACCTATTGGCTATGCCAATGCTTGTTTTTAGAAGCCTGGCATGCAGTTTTAAATGTAGGCTGGTAAGAAAGGTGCCGACCCGAGGGGCAAGGTCTAGAGAGAAATAAGATAGGAAGAGAGGCGAGTTATAATGAGAAAGCACGAATAGAAAGGTGAAGCACAGAATGACAGGTCAGGTAAACAAAGTAGCGAGGCAGAGAGGCAGGTAGAGCCGGTGGGATGAAAAATAGAAAGATATGAGAAGTAGAGAGAAAAGAGGTGCAGATGAGGTAGAGAGATGAGGCTAATACAGAGGAAGGGCGAGGGAGAAGTAGAGAATGGTGAAATAGGGAGAGAGAGACAGAGGTAAGACAGATGTATTAAACGAGCGAGACATTGGAAGCAGAGAGAGTGAACGGAAACAGTGATGGAGATAGAAAGAGAGATGAAAGCAAAGGGAGTGATAGATGGAGTGGAAGAGGTAGAGAGAGCATTGTAGAGGAAAAGAAATAAAATAATGGGAAAGGTGAGGGAAAGAGGACATCAATAAAAAGAGAGACATAGAAGGCCAATAGGTGAGGTAAATTGAGAGGCTAGATAGTGTATGAGAAGTGGGGAAGAGAGAGATGAGGCAGTGAGTTGTGAGGCAGAGAGAGAAATGAAAGAGAGAATGGTGAGGTAGAAAGAGGCATGCGAGAGGTAGAGAAAGGTAAGGTAAAGATGGCAAAAATGATAAAGGGTAAGATAAACAGAGATAAAATTAAGAGGGAGAAGGAGCGAGAGCGCGAGAAGGAACGCGAGCTGGAGAGGAGCACGGTATAGTACACTCAGCCCTGTACAGTTCCAACCTCTCTCTATAAATCACCAACAATGTAGAGTAACTCAAACTGTGAACAGGGGCTGGCTTAGAGATGAACTAGGTCATGAAACTTGCTTCACTAAGATAGTGATTTAAACTAACTGGAAGTTAAGTGTCTTCATTTTGAGGATTAAAGCTCTTGACTGGTGTCATTGTCTATCATTTTAAGTCGTTTCTTGGATGTGTCTCTCATGCAGACTAACTAGCATGTAAGAGCCAGATTAGTGTAGTGTGAAAGTAGAGGAAGTGTGAAGAGCATGTTCCTCGAATTGGCCAGTAGGCATTATTCTGTTCCAGTATATTGTTCTCTTCTCAGTGGAACTTCCTTGCCTGTATTGCAAGAAACCGATCTGAGTCTTGCATCCATTGGATTCCTATTTATTCATTAATCGAATCGCAGGACCGAAAGCATTCTCTATTCAGAAAAGAGGAAAATGTCTGGGCTTCAAGCCGGTTATGTCTTGTCGCCTGCATTTGCAAAGTACATTACTGCTATTTGAACGTGCCTGTGGAGCTTTGGAAGTCTGGGCACCATTTACTGTTCTGCAGTTCTTTACCAGAGCCAAGTTGGACTGTTGTTACTTTATTTGATTATGTCTGCTGATGTTTAGAAATTATTCATATGGCATAGTGGCTGGCAAGGTTTTGATAGGCTCATGTGCTGCTTAGTAACAGACTGTGCTTAGAAGTGGCTTGCTAGATCCCGTTATAATTTGCTCTGCTGCGAAGTGGCAAATACTAAGTCAACTGTATGAATTGGAGCCATGTTGTGTTCTTGGTTGCACCAGGGGTAGCGTCTAATGTGTAGTGTTAAAATAGGGTCACATGTATTTTCCATGAGTTCTGGTCGCGCCGCGAAAGTGAAAGTGCATTGCGATCCACTTAATGACCCGTGACAGGAGGAAAGACAGATGGCGGCTGCGCGCGTGCACGCTTGCGTGCACGCAAGCTTGAGGCCACCAAAATGCCTGTGGTAGCACTTTGAAAACCCGCTTTCTAAATGTTTCGCAGAGCAGCGCATGCGCTGGCTCAGGCGAGACCTAAAAAGGGCTTAGAGCCCACCTATTAATTACCATTAGTTGGCTTAATCGTCACTCTCATTTCTCAGCAGTAGCTGCTTTCATTTTGCTGGTCGCTCTTTTCGGCTTTGGGAGGATTTTGGATTCATCTTTAGATTTGATACACATACCAAAGCACTGCAATGAATCAGCTCCATGTGCTTTAGAAAGTTAGTGCACACTGCCCAAAGAAACAAGATACTTACCAGTCAGAGAAACAGTGCAAACATTTGCACTGCATTGTGTTTTAAAGACGACCGCTTACAGATATTTCACTTCTACTGTTTGTTTTTTGGCTCAACCGTTTCCTTTTTGTCACATTTTGGTGTTTCCTTTTCGGCATTTTGGATTTGCGGCTGCAATGTTCTTATGTAATTAGGGACTTTATATAAAAGAACACAGCCTAGCAGCATAGGCGGTATTTTCAGGCATTCCAGCGGCACACGTTTGGTTCCGTTTCACACCAATTCTTTGAATAGAATTGATGCAGTCCACGAGCGATCATTTTCAATTATTACCTCCTCGTCCGTCTTCCCCAATCCAGCCCTCTCTTGTGAGATGATATCTCCGTCTTGCAGAGCCTGTTTCCTAGATGACCACAAAATTGTTCCCCCCAACATAGCCGCCACTACCCAAAAACCACTAGAAAAGGAAGAAACTACATCACTTCCTGTTATTTATTTTCTGCAACATGACTTCCTAACTGACGCAGGTGAGCTATTTTTGTTCATGCATTGTATTCTGTGTCTTTCTTTAATAAATTGTTTTGTTTATGAAGACTTGCTGTAGTCTTCTGCTTATTAAAGTCCTAACGCCTTGCTCTAGCAGGCAGGACTTGCTCCAGGAGTCCTCAAGGGCATGTCAGCATTTATTTTGCTCTGTTGTATATGATTCATTTTAGTTAGCGTCTCCTCCTTTTAAGGATAAACGATGTTCTTTACTTTTAGCGTTCAGCGCTAATAAGGGTACTTAGATTCAAGTTCAGTGCCCAATCCAAGATGGTGCGTTGCGACCCTTCCTCTTGTGGGAGCAGCAGCGAGAGTTGGGTTGCCTAGAGACCAACTGAAACAGGAAGATTTCAGTCACTTTGTGCTCTCGGCTGCTGGTGCCTGCGGGGGTTGGTGTTATTGGCATCTCGAGTTTTCTTTCAAGACCCTTCATATTGAATCCTACCAGCATAGCACGGAGGAGGCAGTAGAGGAGCCACCTGGGCCCCCCAATGGTGCACCTTCCATGGCTTCAATCCAACAAATAATTGAAATGGCGATGGAGGTGGCCTTCAGAGCCAGGGAAGGTCCTTTGCCACCCAAACGTTCTCTGTATTTAGGAACCTGACAATCCTGGAGCAGGCATCGAGGAAGGGAAGAAGGGTCGCTTCATATAAGGGACTGATCTTTCTGACAGCATTTGCGAAACAGTCTAAGCCTGCCTGCTCCAGAGCCTTCTGCGGAGAAAGAGGGCTTTTTGTTGCAGTACCTGAGTCTATTTCTTCATATGGAGGTATTAGACTGGTCCTTGCACATGATTGGAAGGAGGTAGACAAAACAAATTTTCCTAGATTTCTGTCCAGATGGTACCTATTAGATACATTCTCAAAAGAAGAATTTCCAGCAGTGGTTAAGGCTGATAACCTTATGCCAGGCCTCTCATCTCAGCGTAGTGTGATTTCTGAAGGTGCATTGCAACCAGATCATGTCGACAAGAAGGTGGAGAGTGCAGTGATGCGATCCTACGCTGCTTCCAATTTTGCTGTGAGAGCAAACATGTATACAATGTACACAGTTCAATCTCTCCTGAAGGATTTTTAGACTTTGGCTGATCTCATGAATGAGGGTTGAACTGTTCATCCCTTCTTAGCCTCCTGGAACAACAGGTCTGCTTTTTATCTGATTTATCCTTCGATAACCAGTGTGCCTGAGCAGCAGCTTCAGGAATGGCCATTTCTGCTTGTCGCTATCTCTGGATACGGTCTTGGAAGGGTGATTCAGTGCAGAAGTCGATATTGATGAAATTGCCTTTCGATGGTTCCAAGCTGTTTGGTCAGCAGTTGGAAGACATGATGAAGAAAACAGTTGAGAACAAGAAACATTTGACTCAGTAAAGTCCTCTCCCAGAGGTAGACAAACTACTTGTCAAAGCGCCTATTGTTCTAGTTCCTCCCCACGAGGAAGACCAGGATACTGTTCGATTCACTTGGTGCAAAAACCATCGGGAGACTATCGCCAAGTTCTAGATGTCAAAGGGCTCAACTGTTATCTTGAACAATGAACTTTAAAAATTATAACTTTGCAGAGCATATTCCTATTGTTGAAGTGAGGGGATCATCTAGCGTACCTGGATATGCTAAATGTTATATGTAGTTTAAATCACCCATGAGGGTATCCTGGCACTGATAGATGCATATCTTTATTTATCAGGAGAGATGCACATCTTCGTATACCAGTCTTTCCAGCACACCAGAGGTTTCTAAGATTTTCGGTGGGAAGTCATGATTACCAGTTCCGAGTCCTTTCTTTTGGTTTGAATCCTGCCCTATGAGTTTTTAGAAAGGTGTTAGCTCCACTGGTGGGTATTCTGCATAATCAAGGTATTCATTTATACCCTTATCTAGATGACTGGTTAATCTCTACTTCTTCTTTTTTCATGGTGAAGAAAGATGTCAGGGAAGTGTGCTGTCTACTTCAGGAGTATGAAGTCCTCTTGAATCTCGAAAAATCCCACCTTCCTCCAGCTCAAACGCTACAGTTTATCAGGGCTCTTTGGCTTAGGAACCAGGGAGAAATGGCTTCTGCTCTGGCTATTGATCCCTGGAGCTGTCTCCACCTATGTCCATTAGTTCATCATGTTGTGAGTCATTGGAATTATCGGTCATGGTATTACCAGGCTTTGATTCAGATAAGCCTGCAAATAAAGTTGGATCTGCAGTGGTGGATTTCTCTAGCCACTGTACGGAAGGGGTACCAATTGAATCAGCCCTGGGGCTCTGCTTTCTGTTTCTTCTTTTATTCGTTTGCTTCCTGATAAAGTGGTCCTTCATCCTAGTACTTCTTTTTGCCCCAAGTATCATCATCCTTCCGTTGATCGCAAGACATTGTTCTCCCAGTGTTCCATCCTCCTCCCACCTCCGATGAAGAGGAAGAGCTTTATAATTTGGATGTCCACAGGACTCTCTCTATTTACTTGAAGTGAACATCATCTTTCCTAAAGGTAGACTGCTTATGTGTGATCTTTAGGGTCCCTAATAGGGGTTTGCGGCCTTCTACAGCCACTATATTGAAGTTGATTAAGTCTACTGTAATCAAGAGTTATGAACCAACAAATATATCTGTTCCTCTACAGGTGCAGGATAGATCAACAAGAGGGATATCAGCCTCCTGGGCTTCCTTTAAGGGGGCCTCGCTGAGAGATATTTGCTGTGGTGTTACGTGAAGGTCTCCACATACTTTCCCTTTCACATTCTCGAGTACACCTGTGTGAAAGATTTTTTACTTCTTTTGGGGCACGTGCTGTCTTCTGTTTCACGAACATAATCATTTTGCTTGTTCAATTTTGTACCGTTGGCTAATAGGAGAAATTATCCTTGATTAAAATTTATGTTGCATGAATCTTATGGTGATTGTTTGACTACTGATGATGCTACAATTTGGGATATAATCAAACAGTTATGCATGGTTATTATATCGCATGTGAGAACTGGATCGAGGAAGATGAATGATGAGGTAATGCCCCGGTTACTTACCGGTAATCTTCATTACTCTGAGCCTAAGTTTTCCCCAACACAGCCTGTATCCAACCCTCCTTCCTGGTGTTTGGGATTGATTATATTTATTCTTGCCTCTTGGCATCTAATAGACAGCTCACCCAGTGCTCGCCACTCCCTGTCCACAGCATCACCTGATGTTCACATTCTGTGGCATATGATGGACAGCTCCACCATTGCACTCCTTTCCCTGCCCGCTGCATCTCCCATTTTGCTAGTACTCACAACTTAAACACAGTTCTAAAACTATGCACAAGAAACCATATTGTACCATACCATACTGTACAATAACATACCATACTACACAATGACAGGCCATACCATCCTATACAGAGACAGGCTATACTATACCATTTGATACAATGGCAGGCCACACCACAACATACAATGACAGGACATACCATACAATGACATGCAATACCGTCCTATACAGAGACAGGCTATACCATACTATTCAATACAATGGCAGGTCACTACATACGATAACATACAATGACACATTATCCCATACCATACCATAGAGTGACAGGCCATACCATACCATACCATATTATACGACAGGCCATACCATAATATACAATGACAGACTATACAATACTATACCAAACAATGATAGGCTATACCTTACTATACTATTCTATACAGTGACAGCCAGACCATAACATACTACATAAAAAAAGCCATACCATACTATAACATACTATACAATGGCAGTCCATACCATGCCATACTATATAGTGGCAGGCTAGGCCATACCATACTGTACCATACAGTGGCACGCTAGGCCATGCCATCCCATGACAGGCCAGGCCATACCATACTATACCATAACAGGCCATACCATACTATATAATGACACTGTAAAAGAATAATTAATTTGCTAGACAAAAAACCATAGACACGTTCAAGGTACAGTCGTGGAGTATTTAGAGCAGAGAGATAAATGGAACAGTCATTTGCAATACATTGAAAGATATGCTTCATTTCGAAACCAGCGCGAACACAAGGAGATGATGGACGGAGCGCTGAAACTTTTCAGACACTCACCCCCAGTCACAGATCTGGGTTGAATCCATCATCATTCTTTAGCTCACTTCGCCACCTCAGTTCAGACCCAGCTATATGCAAATCAGTCTTGACCACGTGCCTCATGGGAACAGTCCAGCCCGAACTGCCAAACCAGACATCGCATGCAATGCGCAAGACTGTTTGCAGGAAATAGGACGAGGTGCAATCACCATCTGGTGCAGGCTGTCAGCAAGACATTTGTATTTTCCTTAAAACACAATACTAGCTCAGTTTCCGATAAGACAACGAGTTATTCAGAGAGTGGAACATTTTCCCGGACCCATGCAAAAATATGAGAAACATACAAAATGGTCTCGAGCATTATCAAGTCTAGCAGGACGAACAGATGGAAGAGACTAACACCTGAGTATGAGTCTTTTCTGAAGAACTTAGCAGTATGCAAAAGAAATTCTCAGAAACCCATGTCCTTTGCACGCAACAGCATAGAACAAAGTACGAGCTGGTGTAAGCATTTAGACAAAATGAATGACATAGAAATACAAAATGGAGGCTAAATAGTCTAAAACGAAACAAGATAAAAGTAGACTTTCTCAATTCTCCTTTTTGAACTAATGTTCAACATTTGTTCAATCTTTTCCCATGTTCGTCTTAATATCAATATCATTTCATATCTCTATTTGTATCATCTTTCTTTCTTCCAGTACAAGTTCCCAACTTTGGTCCTTCAGGTCCCTTGGTACTGATAGCGATACCATTACTCTTTCTCTGGGTTTACAAAAAGATAGACATGCAGGTTGCAAATTTATGAGGATGCGAAAAGTTAAAATCAGCACACCTATCATTCCTATGCCCTTGATAAGCCTTCTCCGGTTACCCCATTTAATATTCCAATTTCCTTCCTCCAGGCCCTTGTAATTATTGGTTATTTCTTGTATTGCTGCTCTGATATTTCTTTCTCCATTCCTTACCCCCATGACGCACTTATCTGCAATTAGGGCAAGTGTTCCCCCTTTCTGAGCCAGAATAAAATCTTGTGCATATCTATTTTGTTCTGTGAATATAAGCATACTTTCCAGCTTTAATGTAATTTTCTTCAAAGCATCAATGGACACATTAGACAGTATCTGAAGTTTACACCCAAAATGTTCTTATGATTTTTCTCCCCTGGCAGCTCCTACTCCCCCTAGTGTTATTATGGAAGCCAGGATGTGTCTGACTGTTCTCCCATTTAAGTAGTTGTTTGCTTCCAGATCTGCCACCCCATTGTAAAATTCTCTGGTCATTGTTCTAGCCGAACATGTTCTTGATTTAATAGCTGCACATACATGTAAACCCCACTGGTAGGACTGTGTCCAATGCAACATCCTCTGTTCCATTATAAAAATTCGAATAGGTCCCATTCATGAGAAAAAAAGAACCCTGGGTGTGCATATAGCCAAGCTTTAGATCACACAAAACCATATCTTATATCATTATGTAGTAGCTTCCTCCCAACTAGTTCCCCAGAGCAGTTTAATTTATAGGTGGTACCATTTATTTCATTTATAGCACAATAAGTTGGATAGTATACCCCCATTTTTGTTACCACTGTGTCACTATGTGCTTATCGGAAAATCCTGTCAGGGTGACATTCTTTTAGTCAACATATATCATCGTACAGAACACATGAGTCTTACACCTGTGTACCCTTTTCCTGTTTGAGGAAGGTTATAAAGACACAGCCTCTGATATGCCTGCCCAAACCGTCCTGTTATTTAGTGGAAATTGGGAGGTTTTTTACAGGTATAATTTACAATAGAAGTGGGATTAGCAGTCCATTACGCCTCAGTAGACTGGATAGGATAACAAAGCTTCTGAACAGTTTGTCATGTATTCTCACAAATACATTACTGTGCACAGTAGTAAATAAAAGAAGTACAGTGAGGAAGAATCGTAGTTGAGAACAGTCACTCTTCTAGGTTCTCATCTTTGGTGTCAGTAGGCCCCCCAGAGGTCACCAGTCCTTGTGGGGCTCTAAACCCAGTACTTTAGTACCGTTGGTTGGGTTTATGAGTCACTCTTGGTCGCAAATTATATCTAGGCTTATCAGTATGCACTGCTTGCGGCAAACTGCTTGCTAGCGAGGCTGTTCCGGACTCTTTGCTGGAGGTTCCCTTTTCACATGGGAAGCGTGTATCCAGATCTTGTAACAGGTGCACTTTACTCCTGTGTTGGTGAGCAACCAGACTTGGACAGGGCCCTTCCACCTGGCCGTAGACAATTACTCCGCTGAAAGTTCTTTACCATTACCCACTCATCTGGGGTAATGGTATGACTGGCTTCAGTGAAAGGTGTGGGCAACGCGTTCTTCACTTGTTGGTGCAAGGGTTTCACAGTTTGTTAGCTTTACACAATGGTCTCTCATTAGGCCATCAAAAAAATGCAATATGGTAGTGTACTTTGGCGCCCCTCATACTGACAACAATCTTCCACTGACAATCTCGTGGGGGCTTAGCAGATGAGCAGAGTTTGGGGTACTGCGCATACGTATGAGAGCAAAAGGTAGAGCACCCACCCAAGTCAATGTACTTTCTGTGCCTAGCTTTGCAATCTTTGCTTTCAAAATACCATTCCGTTTTTCAACAGCACACACTGCCTTTGGGTTGTAGATGCAATGGAATTTTTGCTTTATGGCCAATGCCCTGGTCACCAGTTCCATAACTTTGTTAAAAAAGTGTGTGTCATTGTCCGAAGGAATTAAACTGAGCAGGGTGAGGCACGGAAACAGTTCTTTCAGTAGACACTTGGCTATTGTTGGGACATCATTTTTCTTGGTTGCGTAGACTTCTATCCAGCCTGAGAACATACAGACTACAACAAGTGTTCAAAAGTGACTCATGTGGTGCAAAGTGTCCTGGGGAAGTCGGTGTTCCTTTCCTTGCATTATGTTGGCTGCAAATCTCACATGTTTTACAAATCATTTATGCTGCTTTCCTAAATTTCCAATTGCTCCACCATTTTGAAAATACTGCGCACATGGCATCACTTCCTAAATGTGCTGGCCCATGTATATTGTAGGCCATGGGCTGAACTGCAGAATAAGATAGCATTATCCTCCCTTCAAGATCATCACAGATCCCCTCTACTAGCTTCCCTTTCCTGTCCTCTCTATCCTTTTCTACAACGGTAGCTTCACTTTGCAATCGGTTTATATCATAAATTATAATATGTATTGTCATCTCCCTTGGTATCATTCAAAGTATATAAGATATACATTATTGAGGCGGGCTGTTGGGCTGTGTTCTTTGCAGTAGCATCTGCAAAATTATTTCCTTTACCAACATCATCTATAATTTTCTTATGTGCACTACATTTTGTTATTGACATGTTTCTTGATAACGACAGAGCATTCAAGAGTTTGACAATCAAAGTACTGTGTTGTCTTTTCTGTTCCTGGGATGTTTGAAATCCTCTTTCTTTCTGCAATCGACCAAAATTGTGGACAACTCTAAAGGTTTACTGGCTATCTGTATAGATATTTACATTTAATTTTGCACTTAATTCACGTGCCCTAGTTAAGGCTATTATTTTGGCCACTTGTGCAGATTTTTCTGGTATTTTACATGTTTCAAAAACAGTTGTCAAGATGGTAATAGCATATGTGGCAATTTAAAACATGATCCATCCACCAATAAATCACCATCTCTGTCTACCATAGAAGTGACTAGAAGATACATGCTACCCTTTGTGGTTTCTTCAGTAACTAATATACAATCATGGAGGTACCTCTGTGTCCTGGCATGGAGTGTGAAGGCGCGTGGCTGGATTCAAGACATTACAGTGGTGGAAAAGACAAAAGAGGGCCCCTGAAAAACAAATGTAGAAGGCAAAATCAGGGCGAAAATAGCTTTAAGCAACTGAGAAACAGAAATAGCCAACTCCACACTACTTTATATGGGTATCACTCCACAATTTTATTTAAAGAATATGAGTACATGAGTCAGACATTCTCAAGATTCAGTTATTATGATAATATATGAACAGTATCCACTTGAAAAAAAGGAGATGACGATGCAGTGGGGGAGCTTGTAAAATCTTTATTTGCCATTCTACATCGAACGCGTTTCGGCTGTAACCAGCTTTGTTCACTTATACCGAGGCATTTTTTTCATTCGTCTTTAAAACATAAACCATGTGCCATATGTAAAAAGTGAAAGCAGACTGTGTGCTCCTCGCTAGTTTTTATAGTCTGGTAACCAACCATTTCATGTAGTTAATTAAAGCATTCAAAACTTATCAACATAAGTTTGAAATCTATGGCTATTCCTCAAAATTAATCATGTTATTTAGAATGATAAAATCATTTGGAGTAGCCATGCCAATTTCACATTGTCTCTTTTGAGACACTAAATTACTAAAATTTGTTAAATTCTTCAAAACTCTCATTAAAAATAAAGTGCAAGTGCTTGGAAACAGATACCAGTTACAGTGTACACAATTATGCAGAGAATATTCTTTTTGCTCTGAGTGTGGCGGTGTTTATTCTCCAAATCACACTCTTTTCTTTCGCATAAATTCTACACATGGTTAAAAAATGAAACATAATTAATTAAAATTGCTATATGGCATTACTATATACCTGGCATAAATTGACCAATTTTTTTTGACTGTTTAGAATTTAATAACACAGTACTGCTTCATCTCTAGAAATTTCAACCAAGTCAAGGTTGACAATAATAATAGTGCAGCTTAATAATAATATTAATAAAGCCCAAGTGGGCATTGAATCTCTTTAAAATAACTCTTCGACTTAACAATTGTTTTGGCCTAGCGAGGACTGTGCAAAATACATCATAAAGTGCTCTAGGTAAAGTGCAGTGTGTCTGTATTAAGATATAAATTGAAAAATTGAACGGAGGGGAGAGGTAACTCTCTACATCTTCATAAATACGTATGCAAATCTTCTTCACTATTCAGGCCCCCTGACTGTTTGGTGTTCAACAGTATGATATATCTAGACTCCAAATGTCTAAGCTGCTTTTCTCTATCTCCTCCTTGTAGATTGGAGGGGACCGCATCCAGGACAAAGTATATTAAACCAATTGCGTCACTTTTGTGTACTGATTCGACTACCGGATAACTTCTATCACAGTTTTTAATTGCCCGCAGATGTTGCAGAATTCGTTTATGTACTGCCAGGGTAGTACTTCCTATATAGGATAAACCGCAAGGACATTGCAATATATATATACAGCAAAATCTGTCTTGCAACTGCAATTTCCTCTAATACTTCTCAATTGAGAAGTTAGCGGTGGCTCATATGCCCTCGTAATTTTGCCATGTTGGCAAGCCTTGCATCTACTGCATTTGCTGAAGCCTGTTGTATTCCTTTTTGTTAGCCATGTGGTTCTAATTGGTTTACTACTTACAATGTTGTTTTTTACCAGTTCTTGTCTAATTGCTTTGGCTCTTCGGAAAATTATTCCTGGTTTAAGTGGTACACTCTTCCCTATTACTGGGTTATTGCGAACTAAATGGCAATATTTGTGAAGTATGGCACAAATTAATCCCTTTTGCTTACTAAAAGAAGTGATGAGTTTAAAATTCTGTTTTTGTCTGGCCTGCGGATTCGATTTGGATTTTTGGAACAATATTTGTTCCCTTGTTCTCTGCTTGGTCTTCCCAATAGCTGTGTCAATAAAAGTTGATGGAGACCCTCGCCTTAGGAATCTGGATTTCATTTGGTCTATAGCAATTTCCTCTTCTTTAGGCTCACTACAATTGCGCCTTGCCCTTAAGGTCTCTCCATAGGGAATACTGTATACTAGTTACGTGGATGGAAACTAATAGCATGTAAAATTGTGGTTCCAGCCGTGGGTTTGCTGTACAGTTTGGTTTGCAGTATATATATGATGAGTTATAAAATTGTCTAGTTGTATCTTAAGGGCTTGGGGATATATAGAAGGGGACTCAGTAAATCATTGTGGAATTCTTTGAAAACAATAGGAAACCCTTGGAATGTAAATGAAAATAAATCCTGGTAATCCTTGTGAAGGGTAATAGAGAAAAAGGCTTTTTTCAAGTCCAAAGCCGAACCATAGTTTGCTGGGGGGGGGGGGGATTTCGAGTACAGCTGAATTACTGTTATGTTGGGGACCACAGGAAAACGAAGTTCAACAGTTTTATCAATTTTCCTAAGGTCAACCACTAGTCTCCAAGTGTCAGGCTTATTAGGGGCACTGCTCTTCTTTAAAATTGGTAGAATTGGACTATTGCAAGGGCTCCTTTCTAGTTCTTTGATTTTGATAACCTCATCCCTCAACAAGTCTGATATTACTTTTTGTAATCCCAACTCTCCCTCTCGACATTTTGTAGTGAGAGATGCGTGGTAGGGTCACATTTTGTTTGATCGTAATTTGAGCCTGGGTGATAGACATTCGACCCACATAATCTTTTCCTATGGCACATATTGCACTGTTAACTCTTTCTTGCAGGATTTAGGGCAGGGTAGATAGAATGTATCTGGCTGTATAAAGACTAGTTATTTCAGATATGGAGATCAAAGGACAGTCCTTCCCACATTTGAGATATACACCATCAGGAGAACATTTAATAGTTGCATGTAACTTGGTCAATAATCCCATGCCTAACACATTTAGGGCAATCTGTCAGTTATCACAAATGAATGGGCATCGGTGATGGGGCCCAAGGTGTACCTTAGTGGTTTGCTGATTTGGCTGGAGAAAGGAATGTTTGAAAATCCCATTGAAGTGTTTGTGCGTCCAGAGAGCATTACAGGTGGGATAGCATTTTTTGAGATAGAAAAACTAGTGACCGCTGTGTCTGAAAGAAATTTCACTTTCTTTCCTTTCATTTCAGCTTTCACAAAGGGTACCCTTGAATCTACAGTGAAAGTCACTCCCTCTCCTCCCTCTCTCAGGCACCCCATTGTCACATAATCATAGGCATAGTTGATGTATTCCTTAGTCATGGTAACCATTTGATGACCTACATTCCAATTCTGATTATCAAAATGGTTAGCCTGACGATGGACTAACCTAGAGGTTTCTGTCTGTGCAGTGTCCAGTGGGGGGCCACGCTCCCGTCCCCTTGGAACCAATCGTCCCCAACTATTCTGTAATGTGGGGCAATTTCGGATCCAATGATTTGGATCCCCACAATTGTATACCCGTATCTTTATAGGGTCCAAGTGGGGCAGAGTTCCCCCTTCCTATTCCTCCACCCCTCCTATGGCCTCTTCTGTTCTTTCCCCAACTGTGCTGCAGTTGTTGCATTAACACTTGTCCCTTTGTTTTGTGCTTTTTGTCTCTCGTTTCTTCCTCTTGGTCTAGTTTTTCTGCATAGTATTGGGCTATTACTAACATCTTGGTTAAATGTTTTACTGCTAAAGGTTTTACTGTCCAACATGGTGTAGATTGCTTTATGGCAGCCTTAGTAGGGTCCTATATTCCTTGTACAAAACAATTTGCACTGCCTCTGATTTATTTTGTTTGTCACTTAGTACCTTAGCCCATCCTATCGTTTTTCGAGTCGCTAATGTTTGTAAGAATTTTAAGATGTTCCCTGGTAGAGCAAGAATTTGCTCAGTAAGGCTGCCTGTGTCTTTATTGCATTCACATTTGTCAGTTGCTTCTGCCCATTTTACAGTTCAAGGTCTGCTAAAAAAAAAATCCATACATCGTTGGGAAGAAGTATGGAAAACATCCGATCCAGATTGGCAGGGGTCAATTTACCAATCATTAATACCTTTTGTACCTTAGTATACCATTCTTCTGGATGTTCCTGAATGTCAGGAAATTCATTCATCCCAAAGTGGACCCACATCACCCCCCACCTCAAGAAGCTCCACTGGCTTTCCATTCAGAAGATATGTCAATTCAACATGTTGATCAACACCTTCAAAGCCCTACACAACCAAGGACCAACATACATCAACCACCACCTGAACTTCCTCCTTCCCTCCAGACACTTGCGCTACGCCTCCCTCTGCCTCATAACCCTCCCCGCGTATTTGCCGCAGCAACAGTGGAGGAATCTCCTTCTCCTACCTCGCCGCAAAGTCCTGCAACGACCTCCCACTTCACCTCCGGACATCTTCCTCTCTGCTGGAATTCAGGAAAAGACTCAAAACCTGACTGTTCAACTGAACCCTCCCCTACAGCAGTGCTCTCAGCGCCTGGATACCCACACGGATGATTAGCCATGCTCTACAAATCCTGATTGATTATCAAAAGATACTAATTCAGGCCAGAGTGCGTAAGCAAAACAAGTAGGATGATTTTTATTATACCTGGCACTTCTCTCCTGGGATAGGCTCATTCCCTTTGGAGGTCACTACAACAATCTATCCATCCCACTGCAAGTTTTAAGGCATCCTTTTTCTTGGTGGCCTTCGTTTTCTATTCTTTCACCAATTCATCAATGTAAAAATAGTCCATGGGTAATTTAAACTTGAGACTTATTTCCTTTCCATCACAATATGCATAATAGTCGTTATCTGTTTCAAGGAGGACATGCCTGCCAGGGCATAATTAACCATAATTGCGTCAAAGTTCATGGAGAATTGTGCTTTGCCTTAAGGGAAATTCTTAGATCCCATGTCCTGTACTTAGTTGGTCCAATTGGTTACTAACACTTCTTTAACTTGTTCTAATCTGGTGTGAATTTGGGAGTTTCCATTAACTTCTTCCTGGTCACCCCCCATTCTCTTCTCTAGTTACACTATTCTTCTTTTTCCTTCGTTGGCTGTGCCAGCTCCATGTAGGGAGGTGGGCGTAATGCAGGGCTTTAAGTGGGTGAAAAAACGGAGGGGCCCGTGAAAGGGGCGGGGCCTATATAATTAAGAGTGTGGTTAAAACATATAAACTAAAATTTGCGTAGAATGCCACCCTACCCCCACATTTGCATAGAAACATAATTGCAACTGGCATACGTGAACATTGCTCTGTGCGCTTTGCAGAGAGACGAAGGATTGGATGACCACGTCTGTATTCTTAACACCTTTTTGTCCCTGACAGGCACTGAGAGAAACTCGCACTACCTCCAGCCACAACTCAATTGCGTCCCATTTTAAACACCTGGATGTGACTAAAATCCAATTACACACTATACCAGAGTAATATGCTCCCTGAGAAAAAAGTAAAACAGCATCATGTAAAAAGCAAACGCTGAATGCAAGATGAAGTAAATCATGTGAAAGAAATATAAGCAGGAGCGACATGGATTACCTTAACGTTTTTAGGTCTCGCCTAGCACAGCACGCATGCGCTGCTCTAGGAGAGGGCCTCTTGGAATCACTCCAGCTTCCAAGAGACTTCTCTGTGTGGGTCGGCCTCCTCCCACACATTCCATTGGCCTTTGCGTGTGGCTTTCAAAAATTGAAAGCCCGCAATTAGCCAAAGGCGGGTGCATGTCCCGCCTTCTCTCTAAACATTGACTCCCATGGCCTAGGGGTCTCGGGAGCGAGCAGCAGCGCGGCCGGGTGCCAGCTGCATACCTTACATTCCTTGCAGCGCGCGTGCGCGCGCACCACTCGCGGGCTTGTTTAACATCAACGGTGCTTTCAGACTCCTCCCGCTTTCCAACAAAGCATGCCGAAGCGCCTTCATTTAACATCACCGGCGCTTTCAGACCCCTCCCACCTCCCAACACAGCATGGTGAAGTGCCTTTATTTACATCGCTGGCGCTTTCAGATCCCTCCCGCCTCCCAACACACCACGACAAAGCGCCTTTATTTATTTAATATCACCGGTGCTTTCAGGCCCCTCCCACCTCCCAACACAGCCTGGGAAAGCGCCTTTATTTATCATCACAGGCGCTTTCAGACCCCTCCCGCCTCCCAACACAGCATGGCGAAGCGCCTTTATTTATTTAATATCACCGTCACTTTCAGACCCCTCAGCCGGTCTCCTAAATCACACACTCAGCCGCCATGGGTGTGGGAGGAACCGCTCTGGCTTTGCTCCTTCTGGCGGGCTTTGTCTTAGGTAAGCGCAGCTCGACCTCCTTATTTTATCACCAGTTTGACTGTTACCAGCACACGCTGCCTGCCTGCCCCGGCCGTCTCGTGCACCCTCGCAGCAGGCATCCGCAGACCCTGAGCCCTCCCCCCCTCTCTCATTCACCAGCCCCCCTCAAAGGGCTACATTTATAAGAAAATGAAAGGCGCTGTGTTTTTCTACTGTTCTGTTGTGGTAATAAGTACTCCGCATAACAAATGTTTCATTATGTTGCAAATCGATGTCCACAGCAGTCTTGTAAAGCATACACAACATTGAAATGCCACAGAACAGCTTAATCTTAATGATTCCTTCCTTTTAGAAACAAAACCTAATTAGTCAATGCTTTTTAACACACGCGATTGTCCTTTTTCCTTTTTCCAGAAGGAGAGGACGGAAACTTCTTGACAGGGTGAAGATTTTTTTGAATATGTCCGCATTATGAGCACCTATCGGAACAAGGCCGGATATTTGAGACCATGTGTGCCAGCACTTTGTTCCTTTTTAACTTGGAGTACCCCTCCCACCTCCCAACACAGCATGGTGAAGTGCCTTTATTTACATCGCTGGCGCTTTCAGATCCCTCCCGCCTTCCAACACACCATGACAAAGCGCCTTTATTTATTTAATATCACCAGTGCTTTCAGGCCCCTCCTGCCTCCCAACACAGCCTGGGAAAGCGCCTTTATTTATTTATCATCACAGGCTCTTTCAGACCCCTCCCGCCTCCCAACACAGCATGGCGAAGCGCCTTTATTTATTTAATATCACCGTCGCTTTCACTTTGGGCTCGTCTGCTGAGAGAGGCTAGATGTTAAGTCTGAGTCTAAGGTAAATTTCAGAAATATGGTGGGGCAAATACACGTGTTTGGTGTGGGTTATGTAATGGCAGGCTATTATGTTCAATATTTCAAACCTGCTGCAAACAGATCCGTTCAGTTTCACCTGCACCTACAACCCAGTGGTTTCTTATTTAATGTACAATCTCACTACATAAAAACCACTGGTTCCCCTATTATCACTCGCGTTTCCAATATGCCCACTGTCATGATGAGGGCGGCCAGGCCATGTATTTTTTTTCTGGGACTGTTTTTTTTTACTTTTCATGCTATTAGTGTGGCCTGCAAGTCCCAGCATGTGCTCTTGGCATAGCTCTTCAATCCCTGGGGCACAGCACCCAGGATAATGTGCTGCATGGCTAAACACTTATAAGGTCCCAAAGGTGAGACCTATTGGCTATGCCAATGCTTGTTTACAGTTATTGTTTAGAAACTGGTCAGTGTTTTTGATTGAAAAGTTAACCCCTTCGCTGCTAGGCCTTCCCCCCCCCCCCTGTGCTAAGCCTTTTTTGGGCTATTTGGGGTAGTTCGCGCTTAGGCCCCTGTAACTTTTTGACCACATAAGGTATCCACGCCAAATTTGCGTCCTTTTTTTCCAACATCATGGGGATTCTAAAGGTACCCAGGGTTTGTGGATTCCCCTGGAGGGGACCCAGAAATTAGCCAAAATACAGCTAAATATTTTATTTTTTGGGGGAAAAATTGGAAAAAGGGGTCCAGATGAAAGCGTCTGGTTTTTTCCCTGCAAATGGTATCAAAAAAGGGGTTGTGGTGCTGAAATCACCATCTTCCCAGCTTTCCGGGACAAGCAGACTTTTGTCGGAAAACGAAAAAAATTTACACAGTTTTAGCATTTTTCTGGGACATAGCCTATTTTTGCTATTTTTTGTGCTTTCAACCTCCTTCCAGTTAATGGTAGAAATGGGTATGAAAGCAATAATTCTGAATTCAGCAAGGGGTCATTTGTGTAGATCCTTCAAGGTTTCTTCATAGAAACTAACAGTTAAATATAGGGAAAATTGAAAATTAGTTGAAAAAAACAGCCATTTGTGTCAATGTTTTCACCTGTAACTTCTTCTAATTATGACAGCTGTTTGAAAGCAATATACTGTTACATTCGCTGGACCTTTCTGGTTGTGGGGATATATAGGACTTGTAGGTTCACCAAGAACCCGACGAACCCAGAGCCAATAACTGAGCATCTTCTTGCAATGGTTTTTTATTATGTACCGGGTATATAGCAATTATTTTGGGAAAATGTATACATAGAAAAATCGGTATGAAAGACACCTATGTATTTCTGAATTGGGAACAAAATATAGAGTTTAGAAACAGTAGATATGTGCACATTTCCGAAATTGGGAGTACCCATACTAGCATGAGAATTACACATTGTCTTTCATTTGGAAGGCAGAAATGCATCGAAAGTCAATAGGTAATAACAGTTGCTCTACAATTCTGTTACCCTAAGTCTCCCGATAAAAATGGTACCTCACTTGTGTGGGTAGGCCTAGTGCCCGCGACAAGAAACGGCCCAAAATGCAAGGTGGACACACCACATTTTCACAGTGAAAAATGACCCTTTTTTTGCAAAGTGCCTAGCTGTAGTTTTTGAACCCTAGCTCTGCCGGCACCTAGGGAAACCTAGCAAACCTATACATTTTTGAAAACTAGACACCCCTGGGAATCCAGGATGGGGTGACTTGACTGGCTCTCACCAGGTTCTGTTACCCAGAATCCCTTGCAAACCTAAAAAATTGTAAAAAAACCACATTTTCCTCACATTTCTGTGGTGGAAAGTTCTGGAATCTGCGTGGATCCACAAAATTCCACCCACCCCGCGTTCCCCAAAGTCTTCCGAGAAAAATGGTACCTCACTTGTGTGGGCAGGCCTAGTGCCCGCGACAGGAAACGGCCCAAAACGCAAGGTGGACACACCACATTTTCACAGTGAAAAATGACCCTTTTTTTGCAAAGTGCCTAGCTGTAGTTTTTGAACCCTAGCTCTGCCGGCACCCAGGGAAACCTAGCAAACCTATACATTTTTGAAAACTAGACACCCCTGTGAATCCACGATGGGGTGACTTGACTGGCTCTCACCAGGTTCTGTTACCCAGAATCCCTTGCAAACCTAAAAAATTGTTTAAAAAAACACATTTTCCTCACATTTCTGTGGTGGAAAGTTCTGGAATCTGCGTGGATCCACAAAAATCCACCCACCCCGCATTCCCCAAAGTCTTCCAAGAAAAATGGTACCTCACTTGTGTGGGTAGGCCTAGTGCCCGCGACAGGAAACGGCCCAAAACGCAAGGGGGCCACACCACATTTTCACAGTGAAAAATGACCCTTTTTTTGCAAAGTGCCTAGCTGTAGTTTTTGAACCCTAGCTCTGCCGGCACCTAGGGAAACCTAGCAAACCTATATATTTTTGAAAACTAGACACCCGGGGGATGCTAGGGAGGTATGGCTTGCGTGGATCCCCCAGCATTTTCTTACCCAGAATCCCCTGCAAACCTCAAATTTAGCTGAAAAAAATCACTTTTTTCACACATTTTTGTGTGGGAAAGTTGTGGCATCACCGAGCTGACAGAAATTTCCTACCACCCAGCGTTCCCCCAGGTCTCCCGATTAAAAATGGTGCCTCACTCGTGTGGGAGGCCCAAGTACCCGCGACAGACTGATCTACTCTATCAACACCACCCATGTGCTTATTGTAGTCTTCAATGCACACAGGTTTGCGCACTTCAGCAACCTGACCCCAAACAGCCACAGGTGAAGTACTCTCATCATGGATGGTAGTCCGCATGTACACATCCCTCCTGTCCACAAATTTCACAGCTAGTAGTTCAATACGCAAGGAACTGCACTGTCCCCTCTGAAGCTTTTTGCAAACAAGCTCTTTTGGATAACCTTTACGGTTAGAGCGGATTGTGCCACAAGCAAAAGTGTCCACTTTGAACAATTCCTTAAGCAATTGCACAGCAGTGTAGAAGTTATCAAGGTACAAATGGTGGCCTCTGTTAAACAGTCCTCTAGCAAGATCCCACACAATTTTCTCTGAAACTCCAAAAGTGGACGGACAACCAGGGGGGTCAATAGTGGAATCCCTACCAGTGTACACCCGGAAATTATAGACCTATCCTGTCCTACTCTCAGACAACATATACAGCTTAATTCCATAACGTGCCCTCTTGCTAGGAATGCACTGTCTAAAAACCAAACGACCCTTGTACAGGACCAAAGACTCATCAATAGCTATTTCTTTCCCTGGAGTATAGATCTCTGAAAATCGATCTACAAAGTGATCAAGAACAGGTCGAATTTTAAAAAGACGGTCACACTCAGGGTGATCTCGTGGCAACACCGAAGCATTATCAACAAAATGCAGCATCCGAAGCACAAGTAAATCACGACTCATAATTGCAGGAAATATGGCCGTTGCCATCACTGGACTAGTAGACCAATATGAAGCAATGGACGGCTTCCTTATCAAACCCATCAAAAAAGTCAAACCCAAAAACTTCTTCATCTCATCCAGATATGTGGGAGTCCACCGAGTAACTCTAGAGTAGGGCCTAAGTCTTTCACTGTTGTCCCTCAAATACTGTTCTGCATACAAATTAGTCTGCTCAACAATCTCAGCCAAAAATACATCATCCATAAACAACTGAAAAAACTGTATAGGCAAAAAAAATTCACAATTCACTCTACACCCTGCATCACCAGTAAAGGCAGGCAACACCGGCTACACCATGTTTGGATCAACCCAGATTCCAGCACTTCCAATGGGAAGCCTTGCAGCTCCAGGCTGCAATCCAGATGCCTCTTGCACCGTCGGCACATCAGTGTCCTCCTCTAAAACAGGCACTTCATCCGCACTGAGAGTAGCTTCATCCGCACTGAGAGTAGATTCATCATCCGATGATTCCATGTGGAGAGACAACTCACTGCCTGAATCTTCCCCTCCCTCCTCTCCCTCAGATGCATTGTCAGTCTCATAATCCTGCTCGGAGGAAGATTCCAAAAGCATACCAACCACCTGCTGAGCACAATCTACCAGCCAAGATGGCGGGTAGGTGGGCCTAAAAGCAAAAGGCCGACCCCAAGGGGTCAGAAACAGCTGAAATATTCAACCCCATAAAGGGGAGCGACCCTTGTCCATGGGGCCGCTCCCCACAATCATCTATATAAAAAAATAAATCCCTGGTGGCCTAGTAGGCCATCTGAAATCATTTTGGGCCAACCCTCCCCCCCCCTCAGTGGGGCAGAAACGGCCAGACTAAATTTCCCCGAAAGGGGATTGACCCTTGACCAAGGGGCCGCTCCCCGCACGCATTAGTAATAAAAAAAAAAATTGTTTAAAAAAAAAAAGTAGCTGGTGGTCCATCTAAAATTCATTTGGGCCGATCTGCCCCCCCCGCCCCCCCTGGGGCAGAAACGGACAAATAATATGTCCTCCCAAAGGGGAGCGACCCTTGCCCAAGGGGCCGCTCCCCGCATGCATTACAAAAAAATAAACTAAAACAAAAAAATCCATGGTAGCCCAGTGGGCCATCTACAAAAATGAGTTGGGCCGATCTGCCCCCCCATGGGGGCAGAAACGGCCAAACAATATGTCCCCCAAAGGGGAGCGACCCTTGCCCAAGGGGCCGCTCCCCGCATGCATTACATAGAGAAAAAAACAAACTAAAACAAAAAAAATCCCTGGTGGGCAATCTAAAAAATTATTTGGGCTAATCTGCCCCCGCCACGGGGCAGAAACGGCCAAAGAATATGTCCCCCCAAGGGGAGCAACCCTTGCCCAACGGGCCGCTCCCTGAATACATTGCATAATTTGAAAAAAATAAACTAAAATAAAAAAATCCCTGGTGCTAGTGGGCATTCCTGCTGCACGATCGAGCGATCGTGCAGCAGGAATGCTCAAAGAGACATCGGAGGAAAGGAAAACCCTTTCCTTTCCCCCGATGCCTCTTTGTTTGAAAAAAAAAAACCCTCCCCGAGGAGAAACTCACCTTCTCCTCCTGGACGCGCTGGAAGCAAATGGCTTCCACCGCGTCCAGTTTCATCTAATGATGTCGGCGCGCGATGCGCGCTGACGTCATTAGATGACGTGGAGGAGGGGGCGGGGGGGGCAGCGGAAGGGCTTCCGCTGTCCTCCCCGGTGGGGGCAGCAAGATCGGCGGTCCACGGGGGGAGCGCCAGCGGTTCCCCCTTGGGTGGGTGCCAGGACGGCCGGGAGCCGTCGTGAGCACACGCCCACCGTGTCTCAGGACGGCTCCCGGCCGTCCTGAGCACCGAAGGGGTTAAGGGCATGGATACAGGGCCCAAAAGGAACTTGTTTCTATATCCGTTTTAAATTACTACTGGGTCTGTGACCCAAAGGTACCAGGCCCAGAGGTACCAGGCCCTTCCATATGTCTTCCATAACCTGCTCCGCTGCCTCCATAGGCAGTATAACAGCCCAGTATAACAGCCCTCTTCCTGTAAGGCATTTCCCCGTGCTCGTTCTAAAGCTTCTATTTTTCTCTGTTTGCACACCAATTCCTTCATACATTTGTTAGTCCGTTTGGACACTGTTTCTTTCACCATTTCTTCTCCAGCATACTCTTCCCACTTGTTCAGAATCTCAGATTGTACCAATCTCACTTTCTTTTGATCTTTTTCTGAAAGTATTTCTCTAAGATAGCATAATTTATTGAATTCAAAAGTACCCTCTACAGGAACTTGTAATGAAGGATTCTTTCTGGTGAATCTGGTCTATTTATTTAAATATAATCCTGTTTCAAAACCCCTTTTTGTCATAATTTCCCGAATCTTTACAAGGTGCCAGGTGGGCTTGATCACTTTTTGAGTGTTTAGTACATGAGTTACCTATCTTGTCTTAAACGTAAAGTCTTCAATCGGTACAACTAGAGAAAACACCTTTTATCATATATCATCATCCCCACATATAGGCCTTTAACATCATCATCATTTGTCAAACTCGTTCTCGAAGACTGTATATTGGTATTGTTTTAGTGTTTCAGTCACACCAGGCTTGTCTCTCGAGGTCTCATGGTAGGTACCTCAACCGGTTTTGACTCTTGAGGTGTACACTTGAGAACCTTGGTGGGACCCTTCTGGCCCCTTGACTGCAGCTTTCCACTGTCCGGCTGGATTAGGCGTGATGAAATCCTAGTGGTGCCTCCACAATTGTAAAAGAATAATTAATTTGCTAGAGAAAAAAAACATAACTAGTTCATGATACAGTTGTGGGGTATTTATTAGCTTGGGCTGAGAGCGATATGGAACGAGGAGTTCCCAAGTGCACTCTGCCCGCTCATGATTCACAGAAGCTTATATACAAAAGCCATGTCATTGCAATACTTTGAAGGATGTGTCTCATTTTGAAACCAGACAGCGCGTGCAAAGCGCAAGAAAGTTTATAGGAAATTGGGCCAAGTGTAACCACCATCTGCACAGGCTGTTGGCAAGTCATTTGTATTTTCCTAAGAGCGCAATGCTAGTTCAGTTTCCTATAAGACAAGTTATTTAGAGTGGAACGTTAGCCTGGACCTATGCAAAAATGTACAAAGCATACAAATTTAAACAGATGGTCACGAGCAGTATCTAGACTGGCAGAACAAACAAATGGACTAGTCTGACACTTGTGTATGAGTCATATCTGAAGAACTTAGCAGTATGCAAGAACAATTTCTCCGAAACCCATCTCCTTTGCACGCAACATCATAGCACAAAGTTCGAGCCGGTCTAAGCATTTAGCCAAAATGGAGGGCATAGAAATACCAAATGGAGGCTAAATTGTCTAAAAGGAAACAAGATAAGACGTCTTTCTCAACAGGCTGTATCATTACATATTATACCATACTATACAATGATAGGCTGTACCATACTATGCAGTGACAGACCATACCATACACTGACAGACCATACCATACCATACTGAGCAGAGACAGGCCACTCCGTACCATGCCATGCCATTCCATTCTATACAATGATAAGCCATAGCATACCATACTATACCATACCATACCGTGCCGTGCCATATGACATAACTAAAAAAACATTTCTGAAGCCAATAGATCTCGCATAGTTGAGACCTATTGGCTTTACCAATGCTTGTTCCATTCTATCTGTCAGGGTAGTTTCACAGTCTCTGTCCCACTGTCCTCTTACTCTTAGTTCTTGATTCAATTGCCCTTTATTGATTGCCTTGTATAGTGTTGTTAGAGGGTCGCCCCATAATATCAATGGTACAAATGCCTGGAATGTGTACGAGTCAGGATATCTACCGGGTAATCCATCCCATGTATTACATCCCACCTTGGCCATTGTAGCTTATATATATATATACTGATCTATGTGTAACATAATATTCTCGACCTTTTCAAACATATGCAAGTTTTCTCCGTTATATATGTCTCCCATCGCTAGGATTCACTTATCTATCCATTTTGCACACTTTGCAGCCCCAGCCTCTGGAAGTATTTGTTTCAACTCTTTAGGTTGCCATAATAGGGCCTGTTCTGCATACAAGTTTTTTTTCAAAGTATCACTAAAGTAATAAGGCAGGGAACATTTTCAGTTTGTAGTTTGTTTTCCAAAGCCCGCGTTTTTCAGGTTCCACCATGGCAACTTCTTAGTAAATCTTGTTCTTTGTTGTTTGATTCAGATCATCAGGATGGTAATAAAGTGTTGTAGTTCTGATGCCAAGTAGTATGCTTTCATATGTGGAACTGCCATTCCTCCTTTATCGTATGGTTATTGCTTGGTTTTGAGTTTTATCCTGGGTCTCTTGCCTCCCCAAATCAGCTATATAATTATGCTGTTTAATTCTTTGAGCACTCTTTAGGTAGGAGGGTAAACACTCCCTGGAATATGTAATAACATTATGTGACAGTTATCATTTTTGTTCAAATCAAACCCATGATGGAGTGGCAGTTTTGTCCAGATTTGTACCTGTTGTGGGTTTGTGAGTATTCTGTCTTTATTTAGAATTAAGCTCCGGTCACCGTAGTTTGTAGGTATGCGATTTCTGTTTACTGACACTATAGTCATAGGTTTGGATACTTACTGGAGGTTTCATATTCCCATTCCCTAGTGGTACTGGACTAGATTTGTCCCAGTTGATGTACAGATGTGAGATTTCACTGAATTCTTCGATTATCTGCAACACTCTTGGTACCAATGCCATTGGATTTCTTAAATATGCCAAGGTGTTGTGCTGCTTGCAGCACAATAGGGGAATAATGAGTTTGCCCTGGCCGTGGTTGACATTGGACAAGCATTTGACACCGTCACTTGGGAATATATGTGGAAGGTGCTAGCATGAATGAGTCTGGAGCATAGCTTTGTTAGATGGGTTAAGCTGTTCTACACTAGCCCCCTGGCTAGGATGCGCACGGGTTGAGTAGTTTCAGTATGATTTGTGTTGGAGTGTGGCAGGCAACAGGGGTTTATATTCTCTCCATTGCTGTTTGCCCTCCTTATGGAACCACTGGCTTGCCAGCTTAGAAATGTGTTACATCTATGGAGGATACATCTGCGGGAAACTATCCATGTTTTCATCTTGTATGCAGACGAGGCATTAATTTATATGCGACAACCGACCTATTCATTCCAAATTCTATTACACACCTTGGAGGAGTTGGGGGAGATATTGGGACTGCACCTTAACCATCGAAAGTCTAGATTATTCCAGCTGGGCCAGCCTACAGGTCTTGAGGTACAGCAATATTTGAGGATGGGTTTGGGTAGGTTACTATGCATTGTTGCTACCTGGGCAAAAGTATCTTGCATGCTGACTTGGAGAACTACAACCTGAAATTTGGGAAGGGTGGTAATGGGGTTATGTGCCTCTAGAAAATTTTGAAACACACTGCCACTATGTTATGGGGCTAGCACTAGCAAAAATTATCTTCCTTACATGGGGCCTCTATGTTTTCAGGGCACAATGACTGAGTTGTCACACAAGGGGTTTATCGAACTAGACTCGCTCCTCGTTGAACTGATTGGGGCAGGAAAACGAAGTAGAATCAAGCTGGATACTATGAAGGAAGAGCGGTTCAAGGTAAGGATGCTTTGGAGGTGCCTGACATGGAGCTTTATTATATGGGCGCTTGGCTCCAGCATGCAGTTTATTGGTTGGCAAAAGATGACAAAAACAGCTATTGAAGGGAACCCATGGAGCTCATGCATTAGACAGTTTATTAATGCGAGGCAGGGGCGGGCCCTCACATCTCTCATTTGATATTAGGCAGGTCTGTATGGTATGGGATAAAGTGCTTTTCTTTTGCACCACACATGCGGACATGGACTACACACTCTTTTGCACAAAATTACCTGCTACATGTCAGTAGAATGTTGGAAGCAGTGAGGCTATCAGACTCTTACAGACCTGTCCCTTAACAATAGATTTTCGAGCTTTACGGATTCACAAGAGGTGTTTAATGTTGGGGCAGGCCAGTTTCCGCTATATGCTAAAATAGCACGTATGGCAAGAGAGATATTGCCCACTTGCCAGGATGCCTTTACACCAACTAGAGTGATGGTTGATTTTTTTGCTTTATCAAACTGTAGAAAGTTGATCACATTTTTTTGTACAGAACTCATCGTGCTTGTAGACCATTGCAGAAACTGAGGCTATGGCACAAATGGCAGGAGAGCCTTCCTGATCCACTCTCGAAAAATGCCTGTTTCAAACCTCTGCATTACAATTATGTACATATGATTTACTTGACCCCTCTCATGCTTAATAGAATCTACCCAGAGCGCTCTTCCAGGTATCCAAGTCGTCGAGGGGAAGGGGCGTACTTTATGCACCTTACTTGGAACTGTCGGTGGGTTATGAATTTCTGGATGGAGGTCTTAGCTCTGCTTAAAAATAGCACATGCCAAGAGGTACAACCCTTGGTGAGTCACTGTCTTTTGGGTTTAATACCCAGGGGAAAGAAGGGAACAATTGATAGAAAATTTCAGTGTTTGGAAGTGGTATTTGCAAAGAGGAGAATCGCTATGCTTTGGGTTAGTGCTCGCCTCTCAAAAGCTGAAGCCTGGACAAGAGATATGTTAGAATGAGCTACAGCTAAGGAACTTCTGATGAAACATACTCGACGAAAATCTGGAAGACGATCTCATGACATTGGTTAGGATGATTAGGCTATTGTATGTGCACCACGGATGGCGGGCCACTATGAGCAGGTGCACTGGATGGTTGTGGTGGGTAGACACCAGCTGAACTCTGATGAGCAACTGTATGGCTTTACTGGTCTATAGGAAGGGGTATATGCTGTGTTGAACCGGTTGCTGGCAACCAACCCAAGCAATATCAATCGGGTACAAATCAATAAGGACACTCCGTAAGGAGCAACACACACGTTGCTGATACAATATGTTTTTAATGAAACATTAGCACAAGCACATATATTGGCAATTATGGCTAAACAGTAGCAGAACAGTTACATGTATAGGTATAGTGCATTGTTAGCACAACAATAGAATAAGAAAGAAACAGTCTTGAATCACCTGCAATGCAGTAAGTCAAAAGCACAATGATAATTCTGTAAATCAAGATAGAGCAGGAGAATCTGGTCTTTTACCCCGGATAACTTACCTTTTTCAGCCAGCACCGGGAAGCCCACTCCGACCTCTCGCTCTGTCCTCTCTGGAAATGGTTCAACAGCGGCAGCGGCAAATCTGCACGACTCTTTCTGTGATCTTCCCCGAATCTGCACCCCTCCTTTTTATGCACTAAAAGATGGCTTACACAACATCATGTTCCTTTCCCACACCAGTGGTTCCTGTGATGTTGTGAGTGTTTTCGCTAACACAGTATCCTCCAGACTCTGACCTGCCTCTTGCTCTAACTAGTACCAGTCAGTCATCATCCCAGAGCCTTGTAACTACTTACAGGCTCATTGGAGGTCAGTACAACCTCAACGGTATGTCTATCCTGATCCACATGTTTCGGCCTGGTACAGTAAACACTGCACCTTGGCAGCACATATAATTGTGAGTATTAGAAATAAAAAAAAACAAGCAACACAATATCATCTGCTATGTCAGCGTGGTACATGGGTTTCCTGCATGCATTTTCACTCCTCAACAATGCCTAAACTACTTAACCCTTTGCATTACAATGACTTCTGCACACTATTCCCTATATACTGTATATATGCATACACATTAGAAAAGATAGGATATACAGTGTATAGCAATTGAAGGCGGGAGCTCCTAGGAGGTTTCTACTCTGACAGATGAGTTGGCAGCAGCTGTCAGTGTATACTGTGGGGTGCAAAGGTGTTCTTTTTTTTTTTAATAAATATTTTTGTTGTCATTTTCAAATACAACAGTTCATAACATATAAGTAAAAGAAGAAAGAGAAAAATGCAAAAAATAGAAATCGAGAAAGGGCAAGTGCGTGCAGGCAGAGTAATCTAGGTCAACATAGAAGCCTAAAGACAGTCAATATAAATGAAACGCTGAAGAAAGCGATATAGGAAACACAGGAATGGGGCATTTTGGTGAGTACCAATAAGGCAGCTCTTGGTGCTATCCTAGCCCGGAAGTGTGATAACGACCCCTGCCTCCAAGAAGAGCCACAGTGGTGCTTCTCCATGCTCATCCCACAAGCACTCCGGTACTAGGCTACCATCCGTCACTCAGCAGGAGGTTCATCTGCCCCTATGTCAGCAGGAGCAGTAGGGGAATGTAATATCTGCGCTGAGTCTGCCGAGAGTGCCAAAGAGTGTTCCTCCCCAGACAAAAACCTCCCTTGGGCGTCCAGTTTCGGGCAAGCCACTAGTATCGCATCCCAGGCGGGTAAAATTGGGACCCTCCGTACTCCTCTGGCCTCCTCCTGTCGTAGCGCCTCCCTCTCACAGTCTACCCATCTAGTCAGTTCTCTGCTCCATTTCCCCAGGTCAGGTCCAGTGGCAGGCTTCCAGCTCATAGTCCGTTTCCACCTGGCAAGGATTAGTGCCAAGCCCGTGAACCTGTCCTTCGCCTTTTGAGCCGCACTACACATGTGCAAACCCAACAAGCCCAGCTTCGGGGAGCAATCAAATTGTCTATCGGTAGCCCAGATAGCCACCCGAAACTCGTTAGGTCCAACATGGTGCCTTCCAAGTCAGAAGGCTCCTCGCGCATATAAAGTAGCATATCGTCTGCATATAGTGAGATATACGCATGGTCCCCTGACACTAGTAGACCCCGATAATGCCCACCCTGCCATTTCGTCGATGCAAGTGACACTAATGTCCGCGCAAACAACAGGGGTGATAAGGGGAAGTCCTTCCGAATACCTCGTTCCACAGCACACTCCTCTGAGATCACTGACCCTGTCCGAATTCTTGCCATTGCCTGAGTGTACAAAAGCTTAGTCCATTTTACAGATGAGACTCTAAATCCCATCCCAAGTAGGGTGGTATATAAAAGTTCCCACCGCAGGGAGTCGAACGCTTTCCGTATAGCCACGAACAAGGCAAGGGCCTATGGCGGAAGCATCTCCTGTTTGTCAAGGATGTGCATCAACTGGCGGATATTAGGCAGCGTGCTACGGGTAGGAATAAAGCCTGTCTGATCGGGGTGTATCCATTTGCCCATATGTGGCAAGATGCTATCTGCCAGTATCTTACTCAGGATTTTGTCATCCGTGTTGAGCATGGACAAGGGATGGTAGGAATCCACCAGCAGTATGTCCTTGCCTTTCTTGGGGAGAGATACTGTCGAGGCCTCATGTAGGGTGGGTGGGAGCCAGCCCTGTCGCTTTGCTTCATTGAATACTTCCATCAACCGAGGGTAGAATTTTATGAGCAACCCGTCTGACCTAGGGACCATGCCCCTGGCCATCTCCTTGATAGCACCCGGAACTTCCTGCACGGTGTTCTTGGCTCCTAGCTGCTCAGCTATTTTCGGGTCCAGGGCCGGTGGGGACGAATCCGCTACATAATGCAGTACATCTGACTCATTAACCGCCGCTCCCGCCGCATACAGCGTGCGATTGTAGTGCAGGAACACCTCGTTGATGCCCTTCTGCACAAACACAAATTGGTCTGCAGAGTCTTTAACCTGGAGGATAGTGTGTCCCCCAGTCTCTTCCTGGAGGAACCAGGCCATCATGTTCCCCGATTTCCCTCTTTTTACTTGTGACCTTGCAATGTATGTCCTACAGCAGGGGACTTCAAACGGTGGGATGGGCCCCCCTAGGGGGGCCTCAAGTGATCCCAGGGGGGGTGCCAGGCTCTGGCCAAAAGAAGCATTATGCTGATAACAGTCCTTTGTTTTCAGCAGAAACAAATCAGTGACAGTAAGCTGCTCTGTAATGGGCCATCACTAACAATATTTGTCATTTATATTCTGGCTAGGAGAAGGTGTCAAAAGGAAATGGACTCCAAATATTCTTCAAAACCCCCACCCCCATTTCTAAGAATCACAATGTGGATACTTTTATACGTTACAAGGCCTGCCTGACCAGAATGGTATGTTAGGCAATCATGTATTTGATTGCATTTGTAAAACAGTGACAGTACTGCAATATTTAAATCACTCTATACATATTTAAACATTGCCAGTTTAATAAAATAATTGTTAAAAATTGAGGGGGGGCCCTGGAGATCCCCCTCCCCACTGGGGAGCGCAGCATTAAAAAGTTTGAAGACCACTGCCCTATAGTCATATTGACCCAGGCCTTCCACCAGTGTGAACAACTACCTCCTGGAGCCAGTCTTCCAGAAAATCGAATATGACACTGCCCTCCACACCCTCCAGCAGTCCAACGACCCTGATATTGTTGCGACGGGTCCTCCCTTCCTGATCGTCTAGCCAGGCGGCTAGTCCCCTTTTGTATGCCTCCAATTCAGTGAGGCGGCGCTCCGTGACCTGATCCTCGGGGACCAGAGTCTGAACTTACACTTCTAAGGCGTCACCTCCCAGCCACATTCCTGCAGTCCTTACGAATAAGGCCAAGCTCAACAGCAATAGAGTTAATCTTACCATCCAGGCCTTCACCAGTAGCATTGATCGCAGCCAGCAATTTATTCAATTTGGAGTCCATGTTGGAGGTGGGTTTCCCCCAGCGCCCTCCTTGATCCCCTCGTTGGGTGGTTTGTGGAGTATCATCTCTGGTCCATAGTGTACGGCCCATGTCTGGTACAGTGAAAAGTGGGCAAGGCTCCCCCAAGTCGGTAAGTGCAGCCAAAACCAGTGTCACCAGGAATCCCAGTACCGCAATCCTCACCGCTCTCCAGAATCCTTAGCGTCAGGGGGTTTATGCAGGTGTGGGAATCTTCCTAAGGGAACAACCAAGTATCGGGGGCACCCACGAGTCGGGGAGAGCCACTGTGGTCTCCTGTTGTGCTCCCTGTCAGGCAGGTCCAAGGAGGGCACCCCCAACACAGTCTAGTGTCAAGTTATCTCGGGCCCCCTGGATCAGGAGTCACTCAGGCCATTCAAGCCCCAAGTGGTGGCAGGAAGGGCGGTAGTGCCTGGGGTCGTGTTGCCTATGGGAGAATGGGAAAGCCGCCAGGCCACCACCAGGCTCGTCATTATGTTGACTTCAGGGCGGTTGGGGGGAGGCCTCCAAGCCGCCTCCTCCCTCTTTATGGATATCGTGCAGAGGCTATTTTGAGGAGGTTGGGGGGAGGCACCGAGATCAGTTAGGTCCCCCCGCTAAGACCGATGGAGTGAAAAGTAGGGAGAGGGACCCCACGCCGCTATCTTCTTCACCAAAGGCGCGGTGGCCAAGCTCGCCACCCGACCTGCACCTGTTTTGTGATGTCACTCGGCGAGCTCCACAGTCTTCTCTTTACTACGAGCTGCCATCTTGGGAGCACGTCGGACGCGACTGTCGTTTTTTCTCCACCAGGACGTTTGAAGACAGTGCTACTCTTTCCTGGTCCCTTTGTCCTCACCGCAGCTTCAGTGGTCTGATGGCACCCGAGACACTGTTCGGTGCCGGGCGTGGTAGCCTGGAAGGGCTGGGTCTCGTGGACCAGCGAGGAGCTCTGGCAGCTGAGCAGCTGCCTCCGCCCCCCTGGGTGCAGAGGTGTTCTTAATGAAAAAACCAAATCACATGTTTGACATAAGAGATAATTTTGAGATTATTGCTGATGTTTAAAGGTGCAGGGGTAATCGAGGAGGGTGACTAAATTAAATGTGCAAGTTATATACATTGTACTGGTCTTTATAGACCATCATGATGTCGTTACCATTAGATATAATATGAACAGTTATTATGATGGTACAGAAGTGGAAAATGTATAGTGTATTTGTTATGAAAACAATACAAAAAAAGAGTAAAGCCCATCATCAATTACCTACAGAATTACTACTACTTGTTCCTGTAAAGTAAGGCAATTGAACACTATGCCAATGGAATCGTTAATCCATTTATCCTTGTCATGAACCCACAGTAACATGGGCGATAATGGATCAAGTAAATGAAATATTTTATTTCATGTCTTGCCTACAACAATTCAGTTGTCTAAAGTGTCTGTCAATAGCATTCATTCTTCATATAATTTCAGGCATACCCAGATCACAATCCACAGTTTTAGTCTATATTTTCTAGAGCTTTTCATGTTCCTCACAATGTGGATCTTAATGTTCACATCAGTTTTCCTCAGTAGGAATGCCAGACAGAACCCTCAAACCAGGCAAGTGAGCAATATTTACAGTGTCATCATTCTTTGCTCGAAAGCTACTGGAAAATGTCAGTGGTTCTGTAAACAAATGCCTGCATTTTGCCAGAATTCTTTTGTTTTGGTAGGCTCCTTACATATTTTCACCTATTTAGACCTTTCTGACAAACCTTAGTTTCAACTACCTCAACGCAATGAAGACCTGAAACAATTAGTTGTGCAGACGTCCATTGCCAAAGTTTTTTCCACTTAACCTAGTTTGATATGTGTTGTCTCCAAGGTTTAAGCGATGTGTTAATGGTCTTTAGTATAAAATATAAGTTGATGCAGTAGCAGTAAATCGTTTGGTACTACAACATTTTAAGACTGAACCAGTTTTTCATTTTTTGCGGTTGTAAAAAGTTAATCCTTCTTGAAAATATAATCATCCTATGTCCAACCAGATTCCAGCTTAAATGCAAATTTTTGAGATGGTTAAAGAATGTGAAATCATCTGAAATGGCACAGGAAGGATTATAGTTTTGTTTAGTTGATTGATTTTAGAATGGGAGGTAAAATCGTACACGGAAACCTAGCATTATTTTTCTTGCTCTACAGGTGATAAGAGCCTTTTTTAAATTTACAGTACCACGAAAAGCCTTAATCTAGGAGAAGACTTGAGTGGTAGTGGCAAAGAAGCCTTATTGTCAGGACCCTTCTAGGTAAACTATTCCTGCTGGAAATTTAAGTGCAAGTCACAAAACACCATTTTCAGATAACGAGTTTAGTAGGGTCATTACCATATGGACAAACCAGACAAAAAGGTAGGTCGTTGCATAAAGGGAGCACCTCCCATCAGATGTTTTGACTGTGGCAGGTGTCGGCCTTTGCCTAGAAAGATTGGGGTTACCACTGCAGTCAATGTTCATTAATGAATAATTATTTATTCAAGTATTCATCCCCACCAAGTATTCAGTACCATTCCAATACGACACTTGCCTCCGGAGAAAACCCGCGGCTTGACCGTCACTAATCTAAGCTGGTGGATTAAACAGCTTCCAGGTCAAAGGTCAGCAGAAGTAATAACAGTTCTCTTAAAAAAAAAAAAAGGATCAAACAAGGAAGAACTGTCTGCAAGTTTATTCATAGTTCGCTAGACCGTGGCAGCATTGCTTCCTCTTGGCTTGGTGCTTGTTTGATTCTTCGTATTCAATGTTGTTTTGTTGAATGTTCGAGCATGTATCTCGGTTTTGAGTTATTTGGGTTAGTTATACGGAGAGCTAGTTTGCTGTAGAGTCTCTTAGTGTGCCTTTCTAAAATTAGAGGGTGTTACATTTGAACTTGATAGGTGTAGGAAAGTAGGATCTGCTTCTTATGGTTACCACCACTTTTTGCTTGATGTGATGCTGTTTTTGACTAGTCTGACTGGGATCCTGCTAATCAGGACCCCAGTCTATCTGCTTTCTCCTTAAACTGTTGTGTTATGTACTTAGGTACATCGGATATTGGATACTGGGGTACCCTTGTCAGTCCCTAGTATATGGTACCCATGTACCCAGGGCATAGGTACCCCAGAGGTCTCTCATGGGCTGCAGCATGTATTATGCCACCTATGAGAGACCATTCAAAATGGAACTAAAGGCCTGCCATTGCAGCCTGTGTAAGTTGGTGCATGCACCACTTACGAAAGATATAGGTTTACTATATCTAAGGGTCACTGCACTTAAAACCTACAAGTCACCCCTATAGCAGGCCTTTACAATCCTGAGGGCAGGGTGCTTGGTTCTAAGTGAGAGGGTGTACCTGCATGAGCAGGACACCCCTGCAGCCTACGGAGTCCATTCTCCCGGGTTGTCAGTGAAGCAGCCATATACTGTATAGAGGGGCAAGGCGTATTCGCGCAATGATCATATCGAAAACGACTGCAACGAAGCCTATCATGTTTGATATGAAACATGTTGGAATCATACCCCCACACTGTAGATGGTGTGGGAGGTATGATTCCAAGCACTGGAAGAGCCCTCCGTTAGGCTCTGTGTTCCCGGTACCAGCCTTCTAGTCCCGGACAGCACAAAATGGTTTCTGCCGGCCAGAGACACATTTCTGCCCTCCTGCTGCTGAGCCAAGCTCGAGCAGAGCAAGGTGGAGCAATAGACATCCTGTCACAGGGAGGTGTGACCACCTCCCAGACAGGATTTAGTGTATTAGGGCTGGGTGGGTGTGCTTGCCAGCGCTTGAAAGTCTGCATGAGGGGCACATTTGGTGTCCCTGTGTATAGTCCAGTTCAAACCAGTCCGTGGAGCCGTTGGCTCCCGCTCTGGCGCGAAGCTGGACAAAGGACATGGGAGTACCCTCCCCCCTGTCCAGACCCTCCCCTGGGAAGGTCCCCTGAATCTTCCCAACCCTTTCCCTAGGGTACTTAAGGGCTTACCTGGGTGTAGGTCTTTAGATTCGTCGTGGTATAAGATTCAGAACTGAAACCACTGCACTTATACCGTCTGGGCACTCTGAACTTCGCTGGACTTCGTTTGGGCCAGACTTCGTCTCCCTTTCAGTCTGCTGCATCGTCTGTGCCTCATACAGGACCCTTCCAAGGCCTGTGAAGCATCAAGGACTACCGACGTAATCTCCCTTGGAGTGAAGGAGTCACTCCCCTGCATTCTCAGGCACCGTAACTAAGTTGACCGGTCTGCAGATCCCGAGCTCCTCCGGACTCCGTGGGCTCTGCAACACATGTGGTGGTTTTACTCAGCTCCCGAGGCCTGCTCTACCCTCTTAACAAGTTTGAGGCCAGTAGTCCTTGTGGGGATTGCAATAACCGAATCCCTTGGTACCGCGTCCCCTTTGCAGTTGCAAAGGCTTGTTGACATCTTTGCATGAAGATCTTTGGGCTCCAAGTAACCCCAACCTCGAGCACCTTCAGTGACCAGAATCTTCGGCCACACCGCATCGAGTGCATCGTGGCCTGCCTCTTTTGGTGAACTGCTTGAGGTCCTCTCGCGACTCCTGTGCCTGTGGGTCCATTTGAGGGTCACCTTTGTTTTCCTTGGGCTCCCCTGATTGCTTGGGGCCTGCCCTTACTCCCCTGCTTGTGGTGAGTCTCCTGGACCTTGCTGGTCCCAACCGTGCACCTTCTTGACTTCCTGTGTGGGTTGCATTTGCCAAGGCTTGTTGGTGCTCCCGCCGGACACCGACCCCTCAGCACTCGACATCCTTCGTGGGACAGCTCATATTCGGGTCCTGGTCGTCCTCAGCGTCGCCTGGTCCTCGCAGCTGCAGAGTCAAGGTCACCGTAATCCTTCCTGAAGCACCTGACATCGGAGGGCATCCATCTTCCAAGTCTCCTGGTCACCCCTGAGTGACACAGACACTGTCCCCTCTGCTTTCAGGTACTCCTCTTCAAGAAAGCACGTTTGGATTCCTCCGGACACTTTCTCCTCTTCCAGCAACGGCACTTTCCTGAAATCCTCCATTGGGTTCTACAGCGGTTTCCGACGCCACTTCACACCAATGCACCCAGCTTCCCTGGGATAGGTAACTTGGGTACCATGGTATCCACGGGTGGGGTGGCTCTCCAACCTTCTGTCTTCCACTGGGTTTCTTAAGGGTCCACTGGGAAGGGTCCCTAATCTTTAAAATTCCAACTGCGACTCACACACTGCACTCGCTCTCTCCGTGGGGTCCCTATCTACTTACCTTGGGAGGTTTTGTGGGTCCCCAGCAATTCTACATCCTCTCGACATCGTCGTGACTCGAGTCGTGGTTCTTATACCACTTTCTTAGTATATGGTTTGGTCCCCCCTGGGGCCCACTGTGTATTAGTGCTATTTACTGTGATTTCTTTGCTTTGGTATTGTGTGCTTTGTGTCTATGTCCGTGTGGGAGATACTGTAACATACTAAATAGTGTTATATAATAAATATATATTTTTATCAATATTATGTGTGGTTCTCTTTTCATTTAATCTATACTATAAGATTTCATTCTGGTAAAACAAGCTGCTTTACACTCCTTCAAGACTAAGCCTGAAGGCTGCTCTCCACAGATTCCACTTGGATAGCTTTCTAAGGTTGTCTGAGACCTCTTAAATCACCATAAGGGTTGTCTGGACTGGTGCAAGGTGCCCATTTACATTAGTGGACATCATATACGAGGCCAGCTTCTCACAATAGGAAACTGCCCACTTCTTTTATTGGCATTGTTTTTGGGTTTCCTCTTTGTTGACACCCTCACCTGTGGTGGATGTGTCTCACTTGAAGGAATTATCCCAAGAAAGTACATATGTATTGTTGAAGAAGGAGGACTAAAGACCCTAATCCATTTCATGTCTCTGTCTCCATTATATGCTGCCTGCCAGGTGGCCACATTAAGGCTGTAAGTGAGAGATGCCAGGTTTGTTAAGAAGGAACACCTGCAATCATTTTTGTTCAACAATTAGTGTGAGTTAAAACATAGCTGATGTTCACAACACCACAGGCATGCAATTATGAAAGACAAAATAGTCCTTCCAAGGACTCCTCGTGTGAAGCCACTGAGCTTGTGAGTTAGGATTCACATTCGATATCTGTACAGCAATTTGCACAGTCTCTGTGCTGTCAGTTTTGGCCTAGTTTGCCCTCTACGGAAAACAAAGCTGTAGTTGTTGGCTCACTACTCCATTATCCATTTGCCCCCACAGGTATAGAAATAAGATCTGTTGATTTCAGGTACCTCTCCCTACCCAGATCCTCCATGTTAAATGGAGGGCAGTAGCAAGAAGAGGCCTTAAAGGACCAATGCATGTCAATGCTGGTAATTAAGTTTTCATCCAAGTTAGAAGTGGGAATGTTAATCAGACTGCTGCACCGCAAGGGAAGGAACATCAAATGCAGATTGTGATGCAACCCTCTATGAATGAGGGGTGCGCTGAAATCTGTGCATGCCGCACTTTCTTGCAGTCCAGTAAGTGTAAAATGTGCACATCACTAATATGCGTGTGTATGAGCCACCTGGAGCAAATGCATCCATCCCATTTTGCCTGTGTTCATATTGGTCTGCGAATTAACCTGTGTGCTGAATTTAAAAAGAAATTCCCTCCTGATCCGTGGTAACGCAGAATGCAAAAAAAATAAAAAATCTTTGTGAGTCAAGTCCACGGCTTGTTGTTGCAGTGTCCATGGTTAAAGTTATTAGGATTCGTGAAAAGTTGTGGATAAGCATTACAGAGTCATGAAAGTGTGTTTGCTGACAAGTGGCTCTGGTAAATGAAGATAAGCATATATATATGGAATGTGCCAGAATTTCTGAGAATATTGCTCTTGATTAGTAGTCTTAAAGGAATAATTAATTATTTTAAGTAATTACCTGTGTGTCAAATAGATCTTTTTACTAACAAATAAAATATTTCAAAGCAAAAAAAAAGTATATCAAGGTGTCATCCACGTATTGTGAGGTTACACATGTAATACCTCCTATATGAATACCACAGTCTTGTAGTGTGTTTCTACAGCTTTGTACTAGTGGCTCCACCACTAGAGCAAACAATAATGGTGTCAAGGGACATCCCCGTCGGATGCCGCAACCTACTCGACTGAGCCTGCACTGCTCCTGTCAACTGAAACTATTCGCAGACAGGTAGATGAGGGCCAGACGGTTGCGCTGGTCCTCTTGGACCTCAGTGCCGCATTCAACACTGTAGCCCACCAACTACTCCTACAGCACCTCAGGAAAGGCGGGCTGGATAAACTGGCCCTTGAGTGGCTGAGGTCCTTTTTGCAGGATCGTAGCTTTCAGGTGGCTCAGCGACCTCATTATTCCAAAAGCATGGCGCTTGCTCAAGGGGTCCCCCAGGGCTCTATATTAAGCCCCACTCTTTTTAATCTCTATATCGCCCCACTGGCGGAGATTATTACGAAATATGGAATCAGTGTCGTGTCATACTCGGATGACACGCAACTGGTGGTCTCACTGTCACAATCCCATGTAGAGGCAGCCACCAATTTTTCTTCCTGCCTACAGGAGCTGGCATCCTGGATGACGAATAACTGTTTTAAATTAAATGGCAGCAAAACTGAGGTTCTAGTGGTGGGAAATGCTCCCTCGATCTGGTCCTCATCTTGGTGGCCGCAGACTCTGGGCCCGACCCCCTCCCCCAGCAGTCAGGTCAAGAACTTGGGGATGTGACTGGACTCCAAGCTCTCCTTTGAGAATCACACCAGAATTGTGGCCGGGAAGTGTTTTGGAGTAATGAAAGGATTCTGGAAACTTTAGACATGCTTCCCGTGGCAGCGAGGAAAACCCTAGTCCATGCTCTGGTAACTTCCCATCTGGACTACGGAAATACTCTATACCTGGGAGCAAGTAGTAAGTGTCTAATGAGACTTCAATGCATTCAGAACGCGGCGGCCCGCCTTGTTCTAATGCTGCCCAGGAGAATTTCCTCCAAGAATGCCCTTGCCACCCTTCACTGGCTCCCAGTGAGGGAGAGAATACTTTTTAAGGCCCTGTGTGTTAGTCACCGTATTCTGCAGGGGAAAGGGCCAAGTTATCTACACAGCCTACTGTCCCCCTATACTCCATCCCGACATCTAAGATCTGCAGGGACTGGACAGGTCAAAACCCCGGTTATCAAAAGAGCAAGAATGGGTGGCCGATCCTTCCGCTGTCTTGCCGCGAAACACTGGAATGACCTCCCGCTCGCTCTCAGGAAGGAACCTTCTGAAATTATTTTTCGGAAAAAACTGAAGACATGGCTCTTCCGCCCATAGGTTCTCCTTTAGCTATGTCACATTATTGCTCCTGACGAGGTCTAACCGCAGCGCGGGGACACACTAGTGAGTGTAACCATGCGCTTTATAAGCTTGCTTATTATTATTTAACATCCAACTGTGTGATATGCATTTACCTATTTTTACACGAACTGTGGGTCCATTATAAAAAAGTTTTATCCATTGCATGAGCTGTGGGCCAAAGATCTATTTTACCAGTAGTATGAGGAGAAGCTCCCAACCTATTGTGTGGAATGCCGTGTCTATGTCTAGGTGTTAACAAGGGGTGAATCATACAATGGATAGTGGGTTAAAGGATCCAAGTAAAATACCATTTGCATATTCCCTCACCAACAATAAATGTGAATTTAAATTTTGAGTATACAACATGGGTCTGTAGTCCACATTTCTCTGTGTTTTCATTACTTTAGATCTTGAAATTTCCTCTCATGCCAGCATGGAGGTGAAGCCTTAAAATGCTTGCATATATTCACATCAATTCTTAATCTTCTTAGGTGAACAAACATACAAAATACATATAAATTGATATTAACATGGTTAGACACATGAAGAGATTCTTAAACATTCAAATGCTCAAAAAACATTATTTGCTGAACCCTAACAAAACGTCCCAACAACTTAGTCCAGAACTGCTATTGCATATTCAGGTACTATGTGTGCTAGTCTACATAGATTGTTTATAGTGTTATGTTTTGGGGTGAATACTGTCTGTTTGGCATGTACCAAATCTGTGGGTTCTGAAAGTATACATTTGTATAACATGCACATGAGTATCCTGTTGTCATATACAGGGGCCTATGTGATTGGCAGTTTTGAGGATCTTTTTCTGAATTCAGGACTACTGATATTGATGCTTCTCGCATTGTGTCTTGAACGGCTCCCCTCTCAAATGCTTCTTTACAGACCTCCAGGAATCGATTCAGTAATATGGTGTATTCCTGATAGCACTGTATTGGGAAGCCATCCAGGAGTTTTCCCTTTTTCATTTATTTTAGTATGGTTGCTAATTCCTCTTTGATTAGCGGGCCTTCTAGTTAGTGGTATCTTTTTTTCTAATATCAGTTGTGATAAATTTACTTTAGTCAAATAAATCTCAACGTTTTGTGAGTCTATCACATGGTTCTGAATTATAGTTTAAGTATTCATGTAATGTTTTGTTTAGTCTCTATTGATAGTAATATAACATCCCGGTTTTATCTCATAATGTCAGGATATGTTGTCTTTTTTGTTCCCTCTTTAGTAGCCATGGTATTATCCTGCTTGACCTATCTCCTTTTCTATATCATTTCTGCCTGTTTGAGATGTAGCATTATTTGTTGAGTCTGTCTTATTGTTCTTTGCGTTCCTGTTTTTTTTGCACTCTAATTGCCCTTAAATCTTGACCGTTAACGAACTCTTGTTGCAAGACAGCCACCTCCTTTTAAGGCTTATCGATGTCTGCCTGTATCCGTTTGCATACCATGCATAACTTCCCTATGTACGCACCGCTCACTGCTTTCATTGCATCCCACTCTAGTGATCTGCTAGAGGCAGTTTTCCAGTTTTTGTTGAAGTACTAAGACAGGATTTCTTGTTTATCTTCGTGGAAGGTTGCATCTGATAATGCTTACGTTCTCAGTCTCCATATGCGGATCTTGGGTTTTATATATTGCCATGTGTAGAGCAGACATTAAAGTGAGTGATCCAACAGTAGGCTGACCAAATAGAAGGCATCTTAGCAGCCCTCAGCTACCTCCTAGCCCTCTGGGCCTGAATATATAGTAGTTTCTACTGTAGGAATTGTATGGGGGCTAATAGAATGAGAATATCTTGCCTTGAGGATGTTGTTCCCTCCATATGTCTACTAAGTCCAGTGTTTCTATTAATTGTAAGAGTTGTTCTGTTCTTTTAAGGGCCTCATTTATCCTGGGTGGTTGTCTATGTTATTCTCCAGATATTGCATTGTTGAACTTGCATGTATGTCCGTATTCAGCTTTTCTAGTATGTTGGGGAAAAAATGTGAGTCTAGGATGTTTGGGAGATATTTGACCAAATAAGAATTATTCTTGTCCTTCTGGAGTCGGAGGTGCTATCATATGCATGCCTACTTTGTCTGTCAAAGTATGCAATGCAAAAAAGGGTAGCCGTGTTAGCACCAATGTTCCCTCTAATTCATTTTGTTTTGTGTGGCAATGCTGTGAGCACCTTTTCGGCACTCTGTGCGCAACTGAGGCATAACAAGAGTGAGCATGCTAACTTGTATAAGGGTGTTTGATAGGCAACACCTCTTTTATCTTTAAATAAAATGTACTTCAAGGTTAATTTTAAATAATATTATTCTGACTATGTTGGCTAAATGGGCAGTAGGGTTTGGAGTAATTTCTGAGGGGTTGGGGTTTAGGTAATGATCCAGTACTTAAGATCTACCACCACACAAAAAAGTAATAATGCACTGAGTGAGAAAATTGCTTTTATGAGCTCTTTCAGTCTTTTTCAGCACCCACCATTGGCATCTCCCCTGGAAGAATGAAGATGGGAAACCATCCTGCCTTCTGTAGGGTAAAAGTAAAGAATTCAGAAGCCTTCCATAAAAACCCTGTTAAGAAATTCTCTTTCCACAGGCTTGGCCGCTTCGGGTATGCATTCACAATGGCAAGAAGTGTATCAGTCTTAGAGGAAAGCCCTTCAATCTATGTCTATGCTTTATTGGTGCTTGGTGTAGTGGATTCCTGGGTGAGTGGTTGTGATAAGAAATGAATTAATGACCAGCAGTGCACAGGGAAACATATTGAAATTTACAGGCCCATTCCAAAGACCAGTTTCCTGCATAAGGAATTGCCCTGGCCTTTATGCCCTTTTACATAATTTTGGGATGGTGCTGGTCTGAAAGACTGAACTTGTTCTCACCTAGGCTTGGTTGGTTGCTGAGAATCCAGGAAGTGCTGGGTGTGCAGTGCTCTTAGTTGGTTGTGCAAACCCTTTTTTATCCCAAAGGGGGCCCACAGAACCAGATGCTATGTTGTACCCAGTAAGTATGCTGCTGAAACTGAGTCCCCGAAACTTGCTGCTGACCCTTAACGATGCATGAGTGCTGATGTGGGTGCTCAGTATGAAGTTGTTGGAGTTGAGGTTGATGTCGCTATATCCCCTATGAAGCTTTAGTAAACTTTGTTGCCGTTTACCTCACCTTCTTTGTTGTGTTGGTGCTTTGCTCTAGCATTTTTCCACAGTAATATAATATAGCGTTAAAGTCCAGTATTGATGTCTATTATAGGTGTTAAAGGCCCTCTTATAACGAAGAACAAGGCCTTTAACAACTGGCCACTGAGTGTACCATGTTCTAAATTAAAAAAGAGAAAAACAAAACTACTAACATATTGAGTGTTACTACTGACAGTCTATACAAGACATTGTCCTGAGGCACTTCAATATCTTCTAAAGAGCTCTCAACATTCTAGTGTTCTAAATATATTCTGAATATATTCGCTCTCTGCCTCTCTTTCTCTCTATACACACACAAACACTTTATTGATTTTTTAATAACTTTTGGCTGCATTTTTTATTTGCACAATACATAAAAGTAGAAAAGAACAACACATCCCGCAGCACATTGTCATTAAAAACAAATCTGTGTAAACCGGTAAAGCTCACAGAAAGTTGTATATGCACCCCATGCACAAACTCCATCTGTGTGAAGCTAACAGGAAAGTCCTGGATGGGGTTCAGACAGTCTTTGTAGCTGTCAAGGGTGTGCCCGAGTAGTAGGAATCAGAAGAATTGTGATCTATGTAATCAAATTACATACTAAGGTTCTCTTAGGATCTCATATGAGTTGACCCCTAGACGCCCTCAGCTTGAAACTACCAAAATGATCCCAGTCCCGGAACACTTTCAGACACGTAAAAGCAGATTCAAGCATCCACTGATAACTGTGTTTCCTTTGTTAGTGCCCTGCTCCGATTAATCTGTTTTAAAGGGTTGTGCCTGCATTCTACAAAAACATTAGTATTTGGGGAGGAGGGTGGGTAGGGATTCTGCATTCTCCTATTGTACAACTGTGCCAGTAGACCCCGCTCCTCTAGGTTACTCAGTTTCAGGTGGATAACAGGATCAGACCTGGCCCCAAATAATCAGTCATTGATAGGGATCTTTTGGGCTGCCCAGTAATAAAGTTTTAGATCCGGAACGCAAATTCCACCGTCATAAGGTGTTTGGATTCATTTGTTGTATGCTGCCCGTAGGGGAGCACCCCCCAAAGATACCATGTCAGAATGGATTGCAATGTTTTGAAGAAGGTTGGAGAAAGACTAGAGGGACAGTTCTGCAGTTAGTATAGTAATTGCAGCAGGGATATAATTTTAAATAGGGATCCCCGGCCCAGTGTGGAGATTGGATGTCTACCCCGGGTTTCAAATTGCCCTTTCAATTCTGTATCTTAAGGGCTATGTTATTTCCCTGTCCTTGTTAAGTGACACAAATAAGCCAAGATACCTAAATGGGCCCCATGATATGCGAAGCCTAGTGTGGTGGTGAGTGGGCGGTCCCAGTTCCCCTATCAGTGGGAACAGGGTAGATTTCTGACAGTTAACTTGGACACGGAGGCATGTCCATAGATCTTAAGAATCTTTATAAATCCAAGAATAGAGAGATGGGGGGAGTTCTCTATATATACAATAAAAAGTTGTCTGCATAATGCCTGATACGGGCCTCCATCGTCCCGCACCAATTAATGCCCCACATCTGGGCAGCATCCCTGATCCAGTTTGCAAGGGGGTTCCATGATCAGAACAAATAAGAGAGGGAACAAGAGGCAGCTCTGCTGCATTCCTCTTTCTATGGGGAAGGGCTTTGAAAAATTCCGTTAACCCGAACTCTATCCCAGGAAGGAGAGTAGAGTAGTTCTATATAAACCTAAATCAGGTTCGAAAGTTCATTTTCTCTAGGACCCACTGGAGAAATGGGCAAGAAATTGAATCAAACATAATTTAGGGCCAAAGCAGTGGGCTCTTTGACTTTCCCAAGATTGGCAAAGATTGCTTGTAGCCACCGCATGCAATGCCTTGCCCTCTTTGTGGCTTAAACTTTATTTATTTATTTGCTTGCTTACAACACTAGTCCTTTCAGACCCTTAATTGCAGGGCACCCATTATATTACCAGCCAGTGGTGAGCCAGGAATGGGAGAATGAGATGCCACCCTGTGGATTACTGTCGCTGCCCTCAAATAGTAATTGCTGGTTGCCCATGTGGGAACCCGAAATAATGTTGTCTGGCGTCTTTTGCTGCACAACAAAAATAAAGATGACAATATGTTAACTTCATATGTCCCAAAAAGGAGCCCCGTCAGGTCCCTCAGCAAGATGCACAGCCAATAATGTATACAAGATCTTAACCATTTTATTGTATTTTTATTTCACTAGTATTCCATATTTAATCCAATGTGTTTTCATGGTTCATCTTTCCATTTTCAATCATCTATTTTACCAGTATTTTCACAAGTGCCTCGTGCATATATACACAGCGTGCACGGACGGAGCGCAAACCAAGATAGCACGCCTTCTATACCGTTGAGCATGATGAACATTGGAACATAACTGCTGAGTGCACTCTACCATTCTTTGTGTGCAATATGTTAACTTCAACCATACTCATCAACCTTCACGACACACAAGTCTCAACAGTGATTTTAGTGGCACCGTCATTACCCACCCAAACATGAATCTTGCCTTCCTTTGTAAGCGTCTGCTGTGTTCTCCCTGCTAATTATATAACTGAAACCAGAATAGTTACCAGATAGATTTGGACTCAAGTTGAGTAGGGCCTGATGAGAAAACACTAGGCACAAAATACTGGTCGCAAATTGTGACCAGTATTTTTGCAACCAGTGCTCAATTTTGTGAACCGAATTATGTAATAAAAGTTTGGTTGCCAAAATTCCAATTCGGTAGGTCGCAGTCTGACCTACCTCATGACTAAAAATGAAGTAGGTCACAAATTGCAACTTAGTCCTATTGGATGCCATCACATGGATTGTAGCCTGCTGGGGTCAGCAGACCACCATGTAATTGATCACATTTAAATCAGCGTTTTTATTTTTTTTAACGCAGCCTGTTTTTCTTAAAGGAAATAGGGTTGCATAAAAAAACATCCTTTTTTAAATAGTTTGACAGTTAACAGTGGTCTCCTGGACCCCCAATAAAAGTTTTTTTATATTTCACAAAGAGGACGGGGCATCATGAGTAGTCTGTAATTTTTCAATGCTCCGAGACCGGATTACAGTCGCAAAAGATTAATACATCACATACTGATTCATAATCCCATTTTATTGACTCCTAAAATGGGTTTAGTGCATAGAAAAAAACTATTTTGCAGTTTCAAGAGCACCTGTTTTGCGAATCGCAATGTTTGCGACCACAAAATAGTTTTGTACATCAGGCACATATTGTTATTTCATAGTGCCAAAAGAACAGTACGTTTACCATATCCAGTTTGAATGGTGATCTTGTTAATCTTGGATAGAAGAGAGCCTGCACAGGCAGGAAGTAGATCCTACTTCGTATCAGCGAAGGCCAGTATTTCTTTGTTGTATACGTTGAAACAGCAGGTGCAAGAATAAATATTGGAGAGTGGTCTAAATGATAGTTAAGGAAAACAAGGCAGAACCGACCTTAAATGTTTTTTTTTTTAATAACAAGGGTTACAAAATGTACTCTTATTCTTGAGCCTGCAGTCAGTCAGTGTGTTCAGTGAAATTCACTCCCAACATGCCTAACTGGTATAAACAACAGTGCAGAGGACCCTACCATGAGAGCCGAGCACCTGTTTTTTTGCTTGTGAGGTGTCTGAAGTTAATACATATAAATCAGAAGTTCTCTGAGTAAATGCATGCACTTTGGTTAGTTCCTGTTAGAAACAGAGAGAGGCTGTCTCTGTTGACTGTTTCCAAATTATGTTGTCTACATTTCATTCATTAACTCTGAGAATTTCCAATTTATATGTATGCACGTTCGACGCCTCGCATGCAAAAAAGAGGTGCTCGGCTGTGCGTGGAGCTTGCCTGGAGCTAGCAATGGCCTTCTGGATACTTTCCCTGGCTTTTCCGAAGATACATTTGGAACTTTGTGTTAAACAGCGTTTTGACCCTTTTAAATTATAGAATAAGAAAGAAAGTTATAACTGTATCAGGAAAGTCTATCTAAACTGTAATCTAGACTTTAATTAACAATGCTTGCATAAAAAGCCTGGGCTCCGGAAGAGGGAAAAAGAAACATTTCCACCAAGGACTAAGAAAAGACTCCCAGGGTGTCAATGTCATTAGGCATGTGTTATGCAGAAATAAACTCCCACTTTGGAAGTTTGTTTTTGTAATTCAAAAACGTTTGCTGAGAGGCTGCAGAAAACATGGCGGCTGCTCAGCATGCAAGCATTCCATGGCTTCAGAGCAGAGAAGCCGCTGTGGTCGCAGTTCCTTGGCAGGCATAGAGAAATCTGATATAAAGGCTGAACTCTCCAAGTACGGCGGGCACTTGTGGTTATTACCTCTGTTCTCCTGGTGGCACACCAAACTTTACATCGAGCCCTAAGTCTGAAACACTTGCTTGCATTTGGTTAGAAATGCAAGACTCACAGGTTACTGTTAATAAATAATAACTGCTGCATGAAACAAAATGCACAACAACTTTTGGCTAAACAAAATCGTTTGGTATGTGTGCCTCAAGCAATACACTTGAAAAGATTATCAACATCAACTAATTGTTGTGAAAAACAGAGCACTCAGTAAAGTAAACATCTCACAGGGGTGTAATAACAAAAGTGTGTTGCAGGTTAAACAAGCATTGGCATAGCCAATAGGTCTCGCTTTTGGGACCTTATAAGTATTTAGTTATGCAGCACAATATCCTTGGTGCAACAATATCAACCGTTGCATGGCTAAACACTTATAAGGTCCCAAACGCGAGACCTATTGGCTATGCCATGTGACCCATCAAACAAAACCATAATTTGCCATGGTCAACGTTAGACTGTTTTGTCAATGCCCAAACCGACATTAAAATCAGAAGTTACCTGATGAATGTAAATATTAAATGAGGATGGTAAGTAGGTAATCCTTAGGAAAATCTATAAATATTCATGATGGAAGGAAAGACAAGAGAAACAGCGCCATTTGTAGATATGGCCCTGTCATGCACTCCGACTGACGCAATGCAGCGCAGAAAGTTTGTTTGGTGCATTTTGTGACATATTCGTGAATCTCCCTAAAGTCTCTTGCCAACGTCCTTCAGACAACAAGGCCCCTCAACTTCTACCCGAATTACTAGCTTGACCTATAGAGGAACACATAGAACAAACGCATATGGCGTATTCTCACTTCAGCCGGCCACCACGAAGCCTGTTCACTCCACACTCCTGGCAAACTGAGCTGAAAGCGCCGCTTTTCCTGCTCCACTATATAAAATAATAATACAGAAAAACATAAAACGAGTTCTCAAGGGAGGTGCCTAGCAAAATGACAGCTTTGTTGAGGAGGCCGTGAACGCACGTTAAGCTGGGGTCATGGCACTGGAAATGACCAAGGGGAATTCACGGCTGAACGAATTAAAGAAAAGAAAACAATCCGCGCCGAACAAGGACGTGCAGTGTGTGATTTATGTAACCATAGTTCCGCTCGCAGGCCTTCCCTACCTTTCCCTCGACGGAGGGCTAGCTTGACGTGTTACCGCAACACATGTTCTTTGCTGTGCCTGGGGGGGGTGCGCGAGGGACTGCACAAGGGCGGGCTTTCCTCGCCACGAATGTCCTGCAGCAGCCCTGGCCCACCTTCCGTCCTCGGGCACAGGAGCAGTGGCGCAGCACGGGAACCACGCGCTCCGATGTAACCAATCACAACCCTCTGCTGAGTACCAAAAGACAACCGCAATTGAGATGCGGTTTCCTCCCAGGACCTGGGTGCCTCTGTACCTGTTGTATTTTTGATCGCGAAGCCTTTGCAATAACGGCAGTTGTGCTCGCTCGCTCTGTGATTTCAAGGGCGTTTCATGTTTATGTATGACACCATTTTTGCCTCATTAAAGTTGTGCACAGTCGTGTCATTTTTGCCAGTAATTAAATTAACTCCCAGGAAAATTACGTGAATGAGGTACTTTGGGTAGTTCGAGTAAAACTGAATGCGACGGCAAACCTCATGTTAAACAAGCACGGAGGAGCGGGGGCGAGCGAGCGCGGCAGCCTGCAAAGCAGTCCCAAGAAACGCTCGTGTTTCGTGGCTGGCCTTTGGATGAGTACGCGCGGCAGACATGTGTTTCCACTTATCGCGTCCGCGTCTGGGCACGATAATTGGAAACACATGTTTGCTGCGCGTACCCATCTCAAAAAGGCCAGCCACGACGCACGAGCGTTTCTTGGACTGCTTTGAAAACTCGCTTACATTAAGTCTTCGCCTCTAAGCAGCGCTTGCGCGCTACTCGAGGCTCGACCTAAAAATGACTCCATGTCTCAAGGATGACGTTTTTGCACATCTTTGTCCATTTGTGTTAGTTCAAATAGGTCAACTGACATTAACCAGGATACAGCTCCCAGAATGCAAAGAGAAAGCTTATCAGTGTAACCTACAGTAGCTGAAACCGATAGACATTGGGGCCAGGGGTGGTTAACAAGAAAAGCAACACCTTTGGTACATATATTTTCTGTGTGATTTTAGTGCCCTCGTTTCTTTCTTGTGAAAACGAAAAATCAGATTAAGAAAATAAAATATTAACCCGAATTATTTACATCACAGTATGCTATCAGGCCTTCCATTAGCAGGCTGCACATTAGTGTCCACATTTAGACTTGCTTAATATTTTTATTGTCTTTAAACAGGCATTGAAAAAGGTTCATGTGTTGGGCTAAAAAGAAAGTGATTTGTGTAAGTCCCGAGAAAGGTAAAAACATATTATTTTATGATCAAAAAGAAAAGCGGTCTATGTTTGTAATATATGTGTTTGTACTTAAAAATGATTTTTTTAATTTAGTTTTACAGTATACTGCTTGACCAATTGTCGTATCTGTCGTACACGTGGATATTAGTAAGACATTCACATGTTAACAAATACGCCAAGGGTTAAAGCACACATTTTTATGTGAGGAGAACCAGTTACTCTATCTGCCATTTAGATTTATGTGCCTGTTGTTTCGACTTTTGCCGGATTATTTTTTATTGACGGTTCCTCTTCTTGACTCACGTGTATTCCCATCGTGTATGCATTTTTTGTGTATTATATCAATGTTTTGTATTCCTAACTTGCCTCCTTGATCTCAGAAAACTGACGTTTGTCCAGTGTTCTTAGTGTAGTAGTTCCGGTTCCATAAATTTGAATGTACCTTCCTAGTCTGTACCGTGTCACTCAAAACGTTTCCAAACTTGAAACAGCATAATTAACTGTTAATAAATCAAATATTATACACGTGTCTCAGTCGGAGACCAGGACCCACCCTTCAATAACCCTCTTCAAAAAAGAAGCAAAACTGTTATTATTGAATAGTTTCCTTCCCCACTGATGCAATACCTCTTAACCTTACCACCGTGAATCCAGTTGCTCCTTGTAACTTTTCCCTTTTTTGCTTCAAAAGTATGACATTCTATTGATTATCTTTATGGCCTTACCAATTGTTATCTTCGCCGATCTCCTCTCTTTACCACATATATGTATACTGCATTATAATGCCCAGTTACCCAAAATGCTCTTGTTCATGATATCACCCCTGAGATTCATTTGTCTTTCTGTATATTCTCTAGGTTTTTTCCCATTGTACAGCGCTCTGATACCAGAAATGGTCTTGTTCACGCTATAGAAAACTTCATAAATAGAAATAAAAAATATGTAAGACAGACCTTGCAAATGTATACCTAAGTTTAAGGGCCCCCTGAGTGTATTCTTGCTTATCATACCAAAAGGTTGAAGTGTGTTATGAAAGCTAACTTAAAATTTTGACTTTATAAAGGGATTTTTATGATGTATGTCCCTGCAGCAATCTGGACAATCAATACAATCTTATTAATATTAAATTATCTTTTGGTTGCATCCCAACGTTTACCGGATTTGGTCTCCTCAACTATTTTGGTCCACTTTGTCTAACAGAGCAAATTCTTCGAAAGCGCTCCTTCAATTGCTACCATTTTTGAAGGTGTATATCGTCTAAAATGTCAATCCCACATAGGAGAATAGATGGTGCTTTGGCCTTGTTGTAATACAGTCCATTGATTCCGAATCATTTTATCCAGTGGTTATTCTACATTAGATCTAATACACCTAGGAGAACCAGAATATTTGACCTCCTATGCTGTAACCAACCCAGGAGGTCTAATGACTGGACCCCTACAAAAGACCAGCCCTGAGGAAGTCATAGGGATAACTCCCAGAAATGACGAAACACGTGTTGGTTAAGGCTAAAAGAAGAGGAGGAAATAAAATACAACACCTGAAGACAAGACAACAGACCATCCGCTTATTTTCAATTCTGATTGTTTTTGTACAAAACTGTAACTGATTTGAATGGCGCGTGCTTCAAATCTATAATCATTGTTCACCAATCTTAGGATGATACTAGGGGAGTAGAGTGTATCTTCCCATCATTGAATGCACCGCGGTCGTTAAACCTTGTTTCACAACACACATATGTAATTGCTATATGAGCGCCTAACACCTCACCAACACCCAGTTCTCAAATCAGTAATTCTACTCAGCTATTGGTTTAACAATCAGGCTTGACAGCTTCAAAGAACGCTCAAAAGAAGACCTATATTCCTTATTTTTCCATATTTAAAAATCAATCAAACAGGACTTATAGAGCGCGGCTAATCACCTGTGAGGGTATCTAGGCAGCGGGAACCCAGCTGCTTTGGGAGTGATTATTCAAACATCCAGGTCTTGAGTCCTTTCATGAATTCAAGCAAGGAGGAGCATGTCCGGAGGGGGAGGTCGTTCCAAGATTTGGTGGCGAGGTATGGGAAGGAGCGACCCCGGCTGACACTTTGGTGGAAGTTGGGGGTGTGTGCGAGGGAGAGGGAGGTGGAGCGCTGGTGTCTGGAGGGTTGGTGGAAGTTCAGACGGTGGTTGATGTATGCTGGTCCTTGATTGTGAAGGGCCTTGTAGGTGTGGTTCAGCATCTTGAATTGACATCTCTTCTGAATGGGGAGCCAGTGGAGCTTCTTGAGGTGAGGGGTGATATGAGTTTTTTGGGGAGGTCTAGGATAAGTTTGGCTGCTTAGTTCTGTATGTCCTGAAGCCTCTTCAGGAGGTGCATGGGGATTCCTACGTAGAGTGTGTTGCCGTAGTCCAGGTGGTTGATGACTAGGACTTGAGTGACGTTACTCCTAGGGTCAACGGGAGCCATTTGAAGATCTTACGGAGCATGCGAAGAGTGAGGAAACAGGCGGTGGAGACTGCGTTTATCTGGCTTTTCATGATGAGCTTGCTGTCTAGGATGATGCCAAGGTTGTGGGCATGGTCTGTCGGTGTGGGTCCTAGCTCGGAAGGCCACCAGGAGTTGTTCCACAGGGAGGTGTTGTTTCCTGAGATCAGCACTTCAGTTTTGTCTGTTGAGCTGTAGGCACTTGTCTTTCATCCAGTCGGTGATGTTCGTCATGCACATGCTGAAGTTGGCCATCGTGGTGGAGGGGTCTTTTGATAGTGAGCGGATGAGCTGGGTGTCGTCGGCGTAGGATATGATGTTTAGTCCCTGGGTCCTGACGATGTTGACCAGAGGGGTCATGTAAGTATTGAATAGTGTAGGACTGAGGGACGAGGCCACCAGGAGTTGTTCCACTTGGAGGTGTTGTTTCCTGAGTTCAGCACTTCTGTTTTGTCTGTGTTGAGCTGTAGGCACTTGTCTTTCATCCAGTCGGCGATGTTCGTCATGCACGTGCTGAAGTTGGCATTCGTGGTGGAGGGGTCTTTTGATAGTGAGGGGATGAGCTGGGTGTTGTCGGCGTAGGATATGATGTTTAGCCCCTGGGTCCTGAAGATGTTGGCCAGAGGGGTCATGGAAATGTTGAATAGTGTAGGACTGAGGAACGAGCCTTGAGAGACGTTGCAGATGATGTTCTTGGGTACCAAGGTGAAGGTAGGTAGGCGGACCCTCTGGAGGCGATCCATCGGAGGGCGTCTTCGTGAATTTCGATGTGGTGAAGCCTCTTGATGAGGGTTTGATGGTATAACATGTAAAGTGCTGGTGAGAGGTCGAGGAGGATCGGGCCGCTGTTTCTCCCCGGTCGAGGAGGGTTCTGATGTCGGTGGCAGCGATCAGGGCGGTTTCTGTACTGTGGTTGGTGCGGAATCCGGATTGGGAGGTGTCCAGGAGATTGAGAAGGTGTTTGACTTCTGCGTGTATCCAGTCATCGGGGAAAGTCGCTTTGGCGATAAATGAGTTGAAAATGGTGGTGAGCAAATTGCTTGTCATCTTGCTCCCAAGGTTGAAGATGTGGTGGGGACGGGGATCCGTGGGTGCTTCGGAGTTCATGATGGCCAAGGTGTCTTGTGTGGTAAGCTGGTTCCAGGCAGTAAGCAGGTGGTCGTGGTTTGGGTATGTCGGCTGCGGTGGGCTGAGGGCTGACGTTTTGTTAGATGGTGGTGATCTTGTCATGGAAGAAGTCCGCCAGGGAGTCGCAGAGTTGCTATGAAGGGGTGACGATGTTTTCGGTGGCACATAGAAATAGATGATTTTGTGTCTGTCTTTATGAGTAAAAATCTGTAAAAATGGGAAACTGTGAGCCTTGCTTATAATCATTAAAAGAAAAAATATACCTGTTGAACCTTTAAGAATACATTTTATTTTGGCTATTTAATATTAACAGAAATGTTATGTTGTTAAGTTAGTTTATGTTGATAAAGCGCACATTCACCGAAAGGTTTCTTTGCTCTGTATAGTTGAAAGAAGTTCAGGTAACCAGGGAAGTAATGTCTGCAGTACCCTTCTCTGAACAGCCAGGTTTTTTTGTATTTTTTGAAGATCAGAAAATCTGGTTCTGTAAATACATGGCCGACATAAAACACGATGAAATTTAACTTCTTATAGGCATCTTTTCTTTGTTTTAGTAATATGGTTTAGACGTACTCCTGTGTTCAGTGTACGTAAACTTGAAACTCCAAAAGGACCATGATGGAAACACCAGCTCATTAGAAGGGTGCAGAACTGATTGTTTTGGATCCATTATATTTTACAGGACCCTGGGATCAAGTGCATCATAATAATCAGTCACTCTAGTCAGCATGTTTAGTGCTCTGACTTTTTGACCAGTCGTTAACAAAGCAGTCTGGGCAACTCACAACAAATAGGTGCTGTTGTGCCAAAAGTATTTTCTTAAAGTGCTAAATGCTGTCTGTCCTTTGCAGCACGCTCATTGTTCACTTCCACAGCTCCATACTTAATTTCTGTGGAACTATATGATGTTTATCTGTTTCTTCCTGATACATGCCTATGCTGCTCAACATCACCTTTCCAGATATATCTGTTGGCACACAATCTTCTATACGGGGGAACGCTCTTGCGGCATATTCTGCATTCTATATTCTGCTGTTCCATTTTGCTGACATTGTACAGGCAATTTTATCCTCTTTAGTGAGACAGTACAAACTGATCTCTTGGGCTACTGCCTCCCTGATGTGGATCAGTAAGGCCAGGACGCAGTTTGTGGTTATAGTGTTTAAAGTTTTATTAGGTTAGGAGTTGCCACCTTGGTGTTGACTTTCTTGTGGTACATTTGCAAAGCGGGTTTCAGTGTTAGTGGCCGCCCCAGGAGTAGATGGGTGTTCACACATTGAAAGAATGGAACTAATATATGTTAGGGTAGATGCAAGGGGTTGAGATCATCACCACTGTCTTATTGCCAGTGAAAGAGTATTTTACTGCTGTGCTTTGCTCATGATAGAGTGCAATTGTTTGATCCCGTTTCTCCTCTCAGGATGTGTTGCTCTTAAGATTCTAATCAATTTCTGGTTAGGCTTAACACCCAGCGCCACCAATTACCAACTACTTTCTTAAGCCATGGCCGGCCTTCTCAAGGACCATAGCTGGCGGGGACTTGCCACCTCTCTGTTTATTCCACTAGGTCTATCGCTTTTAGTATACTGGTGGACCAGAGTTGCGTTCTCCTTCTGCCTATTCCCTCCTCCTCTGCTTCCTCCTCTGGTCTCCTTGCCTTTGCACTGCTCCTCTGCTCTGTTCTCTTCTCTGGTCATATAGCCTATGCTCTGCTCCGAACCAGTGTTCTTGCCTCCACAATGGTATTCTCATACATCATTAGCATAATTACTGAGACAATATCAGACTCCTTCTTTGGTTCCTTAAGTGTATTCTGATAATTAGACCATTTGTTTACCGCAGGAGCTTGTTCCATTTAAGCCTCTAGCTGCTAACTAATGTCTCTTCCCACTAGACATATGTAATATGCTCCCTTTGTCATTCTTCAAATGTACCTTCCGATCAGTCTTTGACAAAACGTTAGGGCCAGTGCAGTCAACCTTCACATCTCTATATTTGTTTTTTGACTGGGGAGCACTCCCTATTAATATATATATTGAGGTCAAATAGTCTCTTCATACGTATCCTCTCAAGTTCTTTTTTAAACCTTTTCATTAGGTATGTATCCAACCAAGTATTATGTAGTTTCTATGCACAGTTCAGAAGTGGATCAACGTAAAGTGCGCCTTTGGTGACACATTTTGGGTAAGTCTACCACACTGTTCTAGTCGATATTCTTTTATATTGAAGAACTATCAGTGGTAGATCATCATTAATGCTTCATATAAACTGTTTATTTTTCTCCTGTAACCATGAAGTTCTCCCTGGGCCCGATGTACTAAAACATTTTACAGTCACAAACCCTGTGTTTCCGAAAATCATAGGGTTTGCAACCACAAATTATTTTTTTGCTAAACGCCTTTTGCAAATCTAGAAAACTCTTTCAGAATTGTAAAAGGTGTTTTACAACTTCTTCTAAATCACAATTAGGAAGAGGCATGAAAGAAGTGTTACCTCATTGTGATTTGGTATGAAATGTATCAGTGATTTGTAATGTCACTCTCAAATCAATAAAATGGTACCAGCTCCTTAAAGGAGCAGGAATAGATTTGCAAAGAGCAAGCTGTCCTTGTTGGATAGCTTCCCCTTTGGGGATTGTGTTGAGTGGCAACCTGCGCAGCATGCAGTAGTTCAGAACACTACTGCCTGCTTCCCCTAAGGCTTCCCAAATGAGAATCTTTTTTGATTTATTTTAAAGTGGCAGTGGACCCTTTAAGGAATATGGCCTGCTTTCAAATAAAAAAAAAACCACGCAGTTTCTAATTTGAGAATGGAAGCATAGGGATGGTGGGCTTCTGTACCTTGCAGGCCCGATCCCTAGGTTTGTCGCCAATCATAGAAGGGTTGGAAATAGCAACCTGCCAAATTAATATTCATTAGGCATGGTGATTTTGTGAAGGGATCGTTTAGTTCATATGCTGCATCACAAAATCAAAGACTGGTCGCAAAATGTTCGTGAACAAATTGCGACCACTTTTTGCAATCAGTCTTTTCGTACATTGGGACTTTACCCCCTAAGCAGAGTAGAGGCTTGTGATTCTGCGTCTATTTCTGGTCATCGTTCTTTAGTGGTCACCCGTAGATTCATTTGCGCTAAAATTGGCTGGTCTTGATTCCAATTCTTTTTCAAGATTTTCAAAATTCATCTGTCACTAATCTTTGAACATTTTGCTCCAGACAGAACCACTACAGTGCTAAAGTTTCATTGTGATAATCATGGAGGATAAGTAATTATGCATTTTGTGCTCTGAGAATATCCCAACCTCTAGCTAATGGGAAGGTAAACATGGTAAACTTACCCTACGCTGCACATTTTTCCAGATACTGTCATTATTATGTTTGGTAGTTTAGCTCATCTGTCCCGTAAGCGGCATATATGACAAGAGATACCACAACATATCTAAATCAAAACCGCCTGTATTCCCCTTGTTCCTCTCAACTGTATGCTGAATTTGGGCTATGCGATAATGCCTAGATCGCAGTCCAAATGTGCAGAAAATTATATGAACAACCACAGGAATATTTGTAAGTACTTTTTGGAAGAGAAGGTAAAATAATGGAAACAGTGAAAAATCAATTATTGTTTCATAGACCAGTACAAAAAAAAAAAAAAGATAGAAAAGTATGTAAACAGACCTCAAACTATATCATCTGGTGGGTCTGTTGCAATACACCGCACTGTGGTGCGAGAAAGGCCCCAACTGGAAAAAATAACCTCCTATCGGGCTTCGTCGAGTTGGCTGATCTCCTTAGGTTGCTTATGTGTGGTCGTGCTCTTCCGGCAGGTATCCCATTTTAAGTGACACATGGCATCGGCATGCGAGAGGGCCGTCAAACAGGTGATACATCAGGCGACCTATGTCAAGATCCTTCCAATTTGGTGGCAATGCCCGTTTGTGCACATACAGGACTCCGCCGATGTCTCAAAGTGGCTGGCCGGAGGCTGCCGAAGAACGTGAGACCTCTTCTTAAACGGAGTCTTCATGTCCCGGGAAGAAATGGGTACACATTTTGAAATAGGTGAGGGGCAGTTCTTACAGTACACCAGTATCTCGCACACGACCCGATACATCTGGACGACATTCCCGGAGGAGCCGGGAGAATCCCAGGTGTTGCAAGTGATATTGGACCCTGGGTCCACAAGAGGTATTATATCTCGACTGAACGCAGCCCTGAAGTCTGACGACAGGTTAATATAGCTCTTAAGCGCTGCTTGGGATGAAGGTTTAGAATCCCCGCTTACAGACATTGAATGGAGGAGGACCCTGGCACAGGTACGTGAGGTGGCTAGTAATGCCAGGTTTAAGTTCATGCAATTCTATTACATATATAAGGCTTACTTGACACCGCAAAGCCTACTCAAGGATGTATACGCTGTAATGTAGTCCCGGCTGATTTCGGACATGTCACATGGAACTGTTTAATACTTTGCGCTTTTAAGTATGCTGTGCTGTGTGAAATGCACAGAGTAATGCATGTGAATGCAGAACTTATGATCCGTCATTGCCTATTGGCGCTATTGCCTCTTCCTAAGAAGGAAAAGAAATGCAGTTCAAATTTGCCCAGCTGGGGTTAGTATTACCTCGGAGGTTCATAACTATACATTGGGCGAGCCTGATGCCTCAGACATGGACCAAATGGCTATCTGATCTCCTGGAGTGGACAGTGGCTGAGGAATGTAGACTCCGGATAGTCCGTACAGACAACAATGCAGAGCGGGACCTTGAGATCTGGGGTAGTATGATTACTAAACTAGACGACCATGACATTGAAGGGGAGGATGCTACTGATGACAGTTTGTTGGAGGGAGGATCCACCGATCTGCCCATGCTGCTGCTGCCAACAAGCCCCTAACTGGTTTACGGGACTCACTGACACACCTGCACCCCGAGGTCACCCGCGATCGGATGAACCGCGTGGGAGACGCCAGAGTCCATGGCCCATGAGCAGAGACACCTATGAAAAGTTTGTATGTTCAACATCTGAGTGGTTTGGTGTGACTTCCGCCCTCCTTTCCGCGGTCACGCCTTTCTCTTCGTTCTCCTCCCTCCCCTCAGCCTCCTACTCCACATATAGGAAATGTAATGGCATTTTATTGTTGCAGTTCTTTCACCTGCACCTGCTGCGGGCGCACGGTGCTGCTGGAGTTATATTGTTTCTTCTTCTATGTTTCTATTATTCATTTGATTTACGGTCATGGACTGATTGTGGCAGGTTGACCCCTCATAGAGTTCCTGCTCATGTATATTACATCCTTGTATGCCAGTAAACTATATGACCTATGTTACTTTGAATAACTCAATAAACAAATGTTTAAAAAAATGTAAAAAAAAAAAAAAGTTTGTCAGCTGCACACTTGTATTCATTTATATAAATTTCACAGTTCATGGATGTTTATAAAATATGCTGTTGAATTATGTTGGGTCTTTGTCCCCTTTGCAGCACGTCCCTCCTCAACTGCATTTGGGAGTCCTAATGTAAAGATTCTAGTTACCCTATTCATCTTCCTTCCACACATCTCTCAGCAGCCTTGCTGTGTCCTGACACTTAGCACTAGGTGACTGAGTAATTTGGGCTGGGTAGCTTCCCTGCATACATTTACTAATTAAGTGCTGACAGCTCAACCCTGCCTGCAATCGAGATCAGTCAATGGTAATAATAGTGAGTATCTTACCCAGTGCCTTGAATGTTGCTTGTCTGTGTTGATAGCTGCAACTGTGGCAACTCCTTCTTGGCCCTAGTCATTCCGGCTTCTCTGTGATGTTTCTGAAATTTCAGAAACCTGTCTAAAATTTGAAAAATGTCCAACATTTTGAGGGGAACTAAGGAATCTGGGTACTTAAGAAGTCTGTGCTTTACAGAAAGAAATCAGCACAGCAGATTTAGACTGTGCAGGCAATAGTTCTCCTTGAGCAATGTACTGGTTCCTTCCTTAGCATTACAATATTGTCTACATATAAGTAGCTCCCATGGGTATTACCTGCTAGACTAATCTATTCTATGCCTGAGTGTCGGCAATGGTCTAGAATCTGTAGAATCAACACCAAATCCTTAATCCATGGTAATTACTCTCGTTTGAGGTATGCAGTTTGAGAGCTTTTTTTAATCTGTAACTTAAAAAAAGCAAGATCTTCCATCAAAATAAGGATTTATTAACTCGCTCTTCTATGTGTTGTGTTAAATCACTGGTCCATGTATACGTGCTGGTCTTTAGACTAGAGGAATATCCTCTAAATGGAGCTACTAATTACCAGCTTATGCTATACACAGTTAGTTTTTGTAAAGCAAAGGCTGGTGGAGTGTTTATCGATGGTGCTTCCATGGTCTCCAGTCTTCTCTGGGTTTCAACTGGCTTCTGAACTTGATTCAAGCATGCCCTTTTGTTAGCTTAATCTTAGTATACTCGAATCCACCAGGTGTTAGACAGATATCCCTTACAAGCTGTAGAGCTGTTGTGCGGAAACAGAGGTTTCAACACTGGGTGAGTTGGTTTCCTCTAGTGTGGCCCACAGAATCTGTTTGCCACGGATGCTCAGAAATTCCATAAGCACTGCAATGTTTACTTTTTTGCCTAAAATGTTATTCGAGCTATTGCAGGTGAGAAAGTACCATATTTGAATTTGGTTAACCATTGCTGCTCCTTTGTCTTGTTGACAGCCATGTCTTCGAAAAACTCATTGTCCTGTGAGAGGAGACACAAAAGGGTGGTGAATCCTAAATCCTGTGGCTTTGTCCAATAACCCACACTGCCAGTTGCAATCACCCGGTCTAAGGGGAGTATGGATGCTAAGGATGAAGATCCACAAGTGTGGTCCACTGCTGAAGAACATGAACGGGAAACTGCACAGGTGACTAAAACCTCTTTATCACATCCCTTAGAAATTCTCCTCGTTGACTTTATCCTCTCCCCAGATCTCTGGTTTCTACCTCCTATTTGTCTGTTGCTTAGCTTTATCTCGGTCTTTTTTGTCTTCCTAAGGTTGTTTACTGTTGCTTCTTTTTAGATCTGCTGTTATTCAAGACGTTTTGTTTTTACTGTAATTATATTTATTATATATTTACTTATAAGGGCTTTCAGCCAGCACTCTTCATGCACTTGTCTGTTATTGTTTCAATCAAATTTTACTTCTGCCCACTACAGCTTGGGAAAATAGGTCTCTTCAGCCATTGGCTAACTTCTATGTGAGTAATGGTGTTCTCCTCTTTCACAAGAAAAATATGCACACACAAGGTAGTCCTCTTCAGTGCTAGGAACTGCTGTGCCAATGTGTGCTTTTTATTGCGAAAAAAATATTTTAGACTTTAGCCAATGTTTTTTTATTGACAAGGGCCTGGTTAGCTTCCTCAACAGCAACTTTTTGCAAAAACCAATGACAAAAGAAAAACATTGACAAAGCAATAAGGCTATCAGCCAACACCAGATCTGTTGGCTTTGCCAATGCTTGTTATTTGTTTGCTAGCCAGAAATGTTTATCCTACAAACATTGCATGCAGGAGAGATGTGGCGAATATTGTTATTTTTTTATTTATTTATTATTTCATCAATGATTATGATTTTAAGAGCCCTAACGATCCATCATTGGATACAAATGTCGACGAGGAGGCTTGGGTATCTCATTTTGAGAATATTTTCTCTTCAAATCCTGGTATAACACCCCATCATGTAGTAACGCAGGAGATACGTCATGCACCTTTATCATTTTCACTTATCGAAGTCAAAGTGGGGCTGGACTCATGTAGCTTGGGAAAGGCCCCAGGACCTGATGGAGTCCCAATAGATTTCTTCCAAGAAAATCCAGACCTATGGATCCCACTACTAACCAATGTCCTGAATAGTATAGCATTGGTAGCCCCCCCCCACCCACCCCCTCTCATGGTCTTCAGGGGTTATAGTACCTATCTATAAGAAAGGGGATAGAGCAAACCCAAAAAATTACAGACCAATCTCCCTGCTGGACACAACATCAAAGCTTATGGGCCGCCTTCTCCTCTCAAGATTAGAGGGTTGGGCTAGAGAAATAAGATTCTGATCCAGGCCCAGTATGGCTTCCAGCAGGGAAGGGGTACTGTGGATCAGTGCTTGAACTTAGCACTGATCATAGAAAAATATACAAAAATGAAGGAGGGGAAATTATACATGGCTTTCATGGACCTAAGCGCAGCGTTTGACTGCGTGGTCCATGATAAGCTATGGTCTATAATGGAGATGATGGGGGTTGAACCTGTTATTCTAAATTTCGTTAGGCAGTCGTACGCAAACGCGACGGCATCAGTACGTTACACCAAAACTGGAGACTGTACACGTTCTTTTAAAATCTCCAGAGGAGTAAGGCAGGGTTGCGTATTGGCCCCTTTCCTTTTCTCTTTGTACACAAACGGAGTAGAAAAGGCACTCACAGTGGCTACTAGGGACGTCCCCTTTTTTGAAAATCAAATGCTACCACTATTGGCTTATGCAGACGACGCGGTTTTAATCGCCAGACCAGGGAATGGGCTACAAAGGCTGATAACCGCGTATGTCTCCTTTATGGATTCACTTCAGTTGAAAGTGAACCAAACTAAGTCTTTTGTATTAATAGCAGGGGCCACAAAAAAAGAAAAGGTACCGCACTTTTGCGTGGAAATGGAAAAAATTGAGGTAGTGGACTCTTTCCCCTACTTGGGCATTCTTTTTGATAAAGATTTGTCGTGGGCGAAACTGATGGAGGGAAGAAAGATGGTGATGGAGAGGGGTATTGTTGCCATAAAATCCTTTGCTAGAAAATTGGATGCTAAACCCTTATTACCGATAAAAAACATTTACCAGGCTAGAGTTAAAGCAGCAGAGACGTATGGAGCTGGGGTGTGGGGTATGGTTGCATCGACACCACTACAAACTATTGAGAATATATTTTTCAAATCCGTAGTGGGATTACCTCTCTCTTTCACAAACGGTATTTTACACTCGGAATTGGACCTGCCTTACATCTTAGACTACACACAGCTAGCCCCACTTCTCCTCTGGCATTCAATCTGGAGGAGAGATACAGTCCCATTGAATCAATCAATACTAAGGAGCTGCCTAGCAATGGAGAAGTGGAAGAGGTCTAGGTGGCTTAGCTACGTAGAGTCAGCCCTAAGGGAGATTGGTCTCCAAGAACTTTTTAAAGACCCCTAGCTTGTAGGAAGGTCTCTAAACAGAGGGTTAGCGATATGTTCATGCTGATGGCCGAGTACAAGCGCAAGGAACACTGTAAAGAGAAATTTGCAGTCCGGGCATATGGCCTCAACCCACCAATAACTGAAGGAGGTTTCTCTTATCTAGTAAATGTAAATAGGATGCAACACAGATTTATATTATTGAGATTTCGCACTAACCTGATTCCCCTCATGTTAGGTTACCCTGAAAAAACATATAATCACGCCGATCTAAGTGCGTGCCCATGTGATAACCTATCACCTCAAACAGAATTGCATATACTTTTATTCTGCAGCCTATATGAGAAGGAAAGGAATGTCCATCTTAAACCAATTTTAAAGAAAATGAATTTTAAGCAGTGTCGGGTAGCATTATACTTTCTAAAAACACTCCCTGACCCTTTGGTTTGTTATTCAGTTGCGTCATTCCTATGGGCTTGCATGAGGAAGAGGAAAGGGACACCGCGTAGATTGCTGAGTTTGTAAAACAATAATACAAGTATCTAGAGTTAGTATATGAAATGATTCTCTCTTTTTTTAACATTTTTATGTATCTTCATCTTTATCCTAGAATTGTGATGAAATATTTGTTATCTTAATGATAGAGTATTGAAATAATTTTAATGTGAATTATTTATATGTGCTTTTATGATCTTTTTTAACATGATCGAATAAAGATGAATTGATTGATTGATCAATGATTATGATAATCTGCTGTTTCAAATTGCTTTTATACTGGCTGAGTTGGAGTTCCTTTGGGGTGGTGGGGCCTGAGTAAGCAAAACAAAAGCAAGTACATTTGGGCATCCAAGCAAGAGCTTGTTGACTTATTGAGCGCAGTCCAAAGTATAGAAATTCTCCATGTTCTGTAATCTACATGTCCAGAACCTGATAGTGAGGGAAGTGTACTGTTCATAAGATGGAAGGAGAGAGAGGTTGAATATTTAAGCTGATTTTTTCTGAGGGCATCTGGGACTTAAGCATCCCTTTAATGAATCCAGCACGTTCTTAATATATCCTAACAATACATATAAGAGAAGCAGTATTTGCAAACCCCAAATCAAACAATAGCCAAAGATGGCTGTCTGAATGAATAGTATTAAAAGGCCTGTGGTGTAAATTGCCATTTTTTATCGAATTGTCTGTCACAATATACTTGTTGCTTAACTTGTTCCATTTTGTTTGACTGATCATTGAGAATAATAAATGATAACCAAATCAAAATTAAAATCAGAGAGTTATCATTACCCATAGGCAAGCTCCTTTTGTATAGTAAACCCTAATATGGTAAGCAGACATTACTAAATATTGTTCACAAACAAACATTTTAAAGATTTACAGGTTTGTCCCAATGTTTTGCCAATATGTGTTGCTTTAAGATCTTTTTCCATGATATTTCCTCAATTCAGAGCCCAGGACAAAAGGAATGTTTAATTTCTTTGCCCGCGTCGAATTATAACCTGGAAATAGACACAGAGGGGCCGATTCCGATTCGGGCCGGAAAACGGACCGACCGACTCGGTGCGGGATTTTAGTCCGACCGACTCGGACCGGCGCCGTACGACCCGGGTAGTACGATGAAATGCATGTGAAACCCAACCGACTCGGACGGAATACAAAACGAATGACCGAGCCGGACGGAAACAAGCCATCCGGCCGGAAAATCTGCCGAAACGAACCGACCGACACGCTCCCGGATTGAACCCGAACGAAACATACCCGCGAACTCCGACCCGCGTAGTACGATGCTGTGCGTGCAAAACACGACCGACTCGCACGGAGCTCAAGCCGTACGACCGACACGCATACAAAACCCAGCCGAAACAACCCAATACTCCGCGCCCGACTCGTACGCCGCATATGAAATATAGCTGACACACAGCGGGAACGAGTCGGACAACATCGCACCAGACAACAGCAGCGTCCGACTCGGACACAAGAACGACACCTACATGCACCAATAGCACCAAGGAAAAAAAGTTAAAAAAAAGGGCCAAACAAGCAACCACTAAGCCAATAAATACTTGGGGGGGGGGGTGGTGGGGGGGGGAAATGGAACAAGGACACACCTCCAACTCCACCTACATAAAGGCCACAAATCCCTACCATGATCCTTTGCAAATTCCACTGACCTGCCAGCAAACAACACCATCACACAGCAACCACAGACACACTCACAGCTCATACATCACACAAGCCACACACCATTACCACACCTACAAATCGCACCCTCACACACACCCAGCTAAACCTACACTCACACACCCCCACTTGCACACACACACACATCAATCACCACCACCACCACCATGCCCCTAAAGAAGAATCCAAAGTTCCTAGATAGTGAATTGGAAGTCATGGTAGATGAGATTCTCAGGGTAGAGCCACAGTTGTTTGGTACATTGGTACAACAGACCTCCATGTCGCAGAAAACCAAGATGTGGGCGAGGATTGTCGACAGGGTGAACGCACAATCACCATGTTTGCGCACAAAGGAAGACATCCAGAACAGGTGGTATGATGTGCGCAGGAGGGTCCGGGAACTACTTAAAAAGGATTACCTCCTCAGCCAGCACACCGGCAGTGGCCCTCCTGCAAAACCAGTATACCTCAGGCCCTGGGAGGAGAAGGTGCGGGCCATCCTACCACCAGTGAGCGTATACGGACTAACAGACATCCCAGAGCCTGGTGAGTACACAACTAATATACACAATATGGTGTGACAACACACACACATCACAGTCAAGGGGATAGGCAAACCATGCACCCTTAGCAAATACACAGCAACCAAAACATATTCATCCCAAGATGTGAATGCTAGTCAGACAAACACAATACCTGACATCTCATACTGATATCTAACTGTGTCATGGACATGTACAAACCTAACAACAAATACAGCAAGGCAGTGGCACAAATAGAACCAACAAACACTCTCAGATATTTTGACACCACTAGAACACCACCTCACAGGGAAGATCACTGAAAGGAATGAATTCTGTGTATGCTGGTCAAGTCAGTGTAGCCAATAGCATGATGGGAGTTGGAGTCATAGATATTGCTCAGCCTCACAAGTGGTCCATCAACACCACCCTGAACCATGCACACATCACAGGGAGTGGAAAAGGACTCACAAGATGGCTGACACTGGGAACTGCTGTGGGGAGCACAAGGCCCTGCTGGGAACTGTGCAACAACCAACAGCAGGACTCCACTGACTGACATCCTGAAAGACAACTTGCACTCCCTGCAATGGAATCACGTTCCATGGTGGGATATCTGGCTGGGTGGGAAGGAGGACTCACAGCTCTGACCATAGTTACCAGCACCTCCCCTCACACACCCCCTCAACACTAACTCCACATAACCCACCTGGGAGAATGCAATGCCTCACATTCTAACTGAAGATCCCACAAAGAACCACCACCCTGGGTCATGCTGTGTGAAGCACAGGGACACTCTTTGGACTTGTAGCCAAACAACCGCAAGGACAACACTCACAGCCATCCTGTCAGCACAGGCACCCCACCCCACAGGGAAGCAGAGTCAAAAGGAAGGAAGGATGGGCATGCTGGGAAAGGGGGTGGAGGCAATAGCATGATGGGAGTGGTAGTCACAGCTCAACATCCCCCACCCACATGGCCCAGCAAGCTACCACTGAAGCATGCACACCTCACAGGGAGTGAAAAGCTACTTCAAAGATGTCTGACACTGGCCTCAGCTGTGGGGAGCACAAGGCCCTGCTGGGAACTGGGCACCAACAAACAACACGACCACATTGTCAGCCATCTTGCCATTGCTGTCACACTCACACACACTGAAGTCCACTCAAAAGGAAGGAAGGATGGGCATGCTGGGAAGGGGGTGGAGGCAATAGCATGATGGGAGTGGTAGTCACAGATATTGCTCACCCTCACAATTGGCCCATCAACACCACCCTGAACCATGCACACATCACAGGGAGTGGAAAAGGACTCACAAGATGGCTGACACTGGGTACTGCTGGGGGAAGCACAAGGCCCTGCTGGGAACTGTGCAACAACCAACAGCAGGACACCACTGACTGACATTCTGAAAGACAACTTGCACTCCCTGCAATGGAAGCACGTTCCATGGTGGGATATCTGGCTGGGTGGGAAGGAGGACTCACAGCACTGACCATAGTTACAAGCACCTCCCCTCACGCACCCCCTCAACACTAACTCCACATAACCCAGCTGGAAGAATGCAATGCCTCACATTCTAACTGAAGATCCCACAAAGAACCACCACCCTGGGTCATGCTGTGTGAAGCACAGGGACACTCTTGGGACTTGTAGCCAAACAACCGCAAGGACAACACTCACAGCCATCCTGTCAGCACAGTCACCCCACCCCACAGGGAAGCAAAGTCAAAAGGAAGGAAGGATGGGCATGCTGGGAAGGGGGGTGGAGGCAATAGCATGATGGGAGTGGTAGTCACAGCTCACCATTCCCCACCCACATGGCCCAGCAAGCTACCACTGAAGCATGCACAACTCACAGGGAGTGAAAAGCCACTTCAAAGATGTCTGACACTGGCCTCAGCTGTGGGGAGCACAAGGCCCTGCTGGGAACTGTGCAACAACCAACAGCAGGACACCACTGACTGACATCCTGAAAGACAACTTGCACTCCCTGCAATGGAAGCACGGTCCATGGTGGGATATCTGGGCTGGGGGGAGAAGGAGGCCCGGATGGCAACCAAATAGCACCAATGCTGGTCAGGCACACACCTCAACATTCACATTGACATGCCACAGGTTGGCAGGACAATGTGCTACACCAATATCACTCTCTGACTGTCACAATTTAGGAGAATGCTATGTCCAGGCCCGCATCCAGAGGTACAGTCACAACTGTCAGGTGTTTGAACAATTGACGCCTGTAGAAACATACCATACAATCGGTGTCTCTTCCCAAAACAGGTGATGATGGGGACTCAGCAGCAGACCAGGAGGAATCCCTGTCCCAGGCTCCGGGGGACACTGAGCTCACTGGTGTGGATCAGCCTCTGCACTCCTCGGATGGCGAAGAACTAGCTGGACCCTCCGGTGTCAGTCATCATGCAGCACCTGCAGGACCAACATCTGCACCCCCTGCACCCACCCCTCCAACTACTGCCAACACACAGGCCACCCCTGCCAACACGGACACACCAAGGACCACAGGTGACAACAGCGCAGGGACCCAGGCCCAAACTGGAGCTGCTGACAACGAGCCCACGAACAACACCCAAGTGGGCACACGGGCACCTGTGCGTGCCACCGCAGGTCCCTCACGTGTCGCCAGGGGTGGTGGGAGGGGTGGTAGACACAGGTCGCTCTTTGCAGAGGGGTCGGGACTGCATGATGACCCACAACTGGCACGCATCGCGGATGCGTACCAAACTAGCACCGGAGAGGTCAGCCAGGTAGTGGGGATCCTCAAGGACATACAACAGCAGCAGGCTGCCCATCATGCCCGCTTGGACTCCCACATGTCCCGTGTCGAGACACACATGTCACGTGTCGAGACACACATGTCACATGTCGATACACACATGTCTGGCATAGAGTCCAAGTGGGACACATTGGAACAACTAACAGCGGTGCATAGGGACATACTAACATGCCTCCGCCAGATTAGCACCAACATGGACTCACCTCCCTGTGTGCCCACAACATCTGCTGCTGAAACAACTGCAAATGCCACAGGGAGGGCGGAGGACTCTGGCGGAGAGTCCCTGCACCGCCGCAGCCTGCACCTGAGGGTCCCCCCCCCAAGAAGAGGGGCCGTCCGAGGAGGCCAAACTGAGAGGCCGATGGCCAGCTACATCCCCCAGGAAGCCAACACCTGTTCTGGAACTTTTCCTCTGTGTGCAAACTGCACGCCCTGTCGAAGGCAACCCAACTCGCCCACATGACATGGGGAGCTCTAGTTGTCCAAATTCATCAGATGACTGTGGACTTTACTCTGGACATTTCAGCTACCAAGACTTCAAAATCACATGGGAACTTTGGATTCCAATTTCTATGTACAGCACCCACCATCCTGTGCACCATCCCCACACCTTTTGTAAATAAACTCACCAATACACCATATCTGCCTCTGTTGTGATTCCAACGTGGTGTCTGTCATGGAGATGGTGATCAGAAAGATTACACTGTGCATGCTAACTGCTACAGCAACTCCAACACCGTCATGTCAGTCATGGCGAAGTGACACATATGAGGTAGACACACCACTAGGGCCACACAACACATACACACCAGGGCCATCAGACTCATCCCCTACACTGATGTTGCCAGGAAATACAGTGCAATGCACAGACACCACACCTATTCACAGTCTGTGTCAACTAGACTACAGGTGCAGTAAGCAAATGTCACTCAGATGTCAATCAATCAAGCATTTGTATAGCGCGCTACTCACCCGGAGGGTCTCAAGGCGCTAGGGGGAGGGGGGTCCGCTACTGTTCGAACAGCCAGGTCTTGAGTTGCTTCCTGAAGGAGAGGTGGTCTTGGGTCAGGCGGAGGTGGATGGGTAGGGAGTTCCACGTCTTGGCAGCCAGGTAGGAGAAGGATCTTCCTCCCGTTGTGGCTCTTCGGATGCGGGGGACGGCGGCGAGGGCGTGGTTGGTCGATCGTAGCTGGCGGGTGGGAGTGTAGAAGGTCAGACGGTCGTTGAGGTATCTGGGGCCTTGGTTGTGGAGAGCTTTGTGTGCGTGGGTGAGGAGTCGGAACGTGATTCTCTTGCTGACGGGGAGCCAGTGCCAGTGTGACTACAGACAACGCACATCCCAAAGTGAAGCACAGGTTTATTACACATTTGCAACATGTTGTTTCCACTACAAATGCAAGCTAATCCCCCCTTGCAGTGGCCACAAAGTCAAACAATGCAGAAGATAGAAAGTCCAGGGGTGTGTGGCACATCACCTGTAGGTAAACAACTGCTGCCACCTTGGAAGTTGAATCATGGATTCGGGGGATCCAAGTTGATCAAACAACTCCGGCAGCACCCTGTGAAGGACAGACATGACACACAGTCAGAACCACTGAAGAACAGCACAGAACGGCAATACTCATGTCTAATACCTGTCGCAAGATAACTACACAAAAGCAAGTTAGCAGGTCAACACTGTTGGGCAGTACAGACCACCTGCAAGGACACATTCCTGCACGCATCCAGTCAAGTTGCACATGGCCACACTCAAACAGCACCAGAGCACCACACACACATATCATGCAAATCTAAAGCATTGACATCACAACCCTCTGGATACTCACATTCAGCTGAAGAAGTTGGTGATAAGCTGTGTGCGGACATCACCATCATCATCATCATCATCATCACTGGCATCGTGGCCCAGGCCAGGATCCTCCACAGGTGGCGGATGTTGGTCATCGTCATCCAGGATGAGAGGCAACTCCTTCCGCACTGCCAGGTTGTGTAGCATGCAGCAGACAATGACAATCTTGCACACCTTTGCTGGGGCATATGGGAGGGCCCCTCCTGTCTTGTCCAGGCAGCCAAAGCGGCTCTTCAGGAGACCAAAGGTCCGCTCAATCACCCTCCTCGTCCGACCATGTGCCTCATTGTAGCGCATCTGGGCTGGTGTCACAGGGTTCCTGAGGGGTGTCAGCAACCACGGCATGTTGGGGTATCCCGAGTCACCTACAGACAGACAATTGCACATTAGCCAATTTGGAAAAGTGTGCGGAAAGCAACATAGCAGAACACACACAATGGTACAAAGTCAGTACACACCGACAAGCCAGGCACGCTGGTTCTGCATCTGTGACATCATCCTCGGGATGCGACTACTCCTCATTACGTAGGCATCGTGTGCCGAACCGGGGAAACGGGCACACACATGTGTGATGGTCATATCTGCAAGACATACCACCAGAGCATTTATAGAATGGTAATGTTTACGGTTCCTGTATGCCTGCTCATGTGCCTGTGGTGGTACCAAAGCCACATGTGTCCAATCAATGGAGCCAATGACATGTGGCATCCTCCCCAGGGCATAGAAGTCACTCTTGACGTCACTGAGTCGTTGACGTGGTGGGAAATAGATGTACTGGTTAAGGCATCTCAACATTGCCACCAAAACATCGCGTAGCACACGGCTGAACATAGTCTGTGACATACCACCAGTAGATGCCACAGTGTGTTGAAAGGTACCGGTGGCAAAGAAGTGTAGGGCTGCCATCACCTTCACCTTGGGGTCAGCGCTGTAGGATACGGCCGGCCAGGCTGCAAATGTGGGTCCAACCGCACTGCCAAATCCTCAATCAGCTGCCTGGTGAAGCGGTACCGTCGGATGCTGTCACGTTCCACCATCGTTGCCAGATCTGGGAATGGTCTATGGACAGCAGGAGCCCTGCAGTGCAGAGGTGAAGAAAGCAAGATTGCCAGTCACCCCACATATGTTCCATTCACCATACTCAATTTCACATGATACATCATTACCAAACACAAGTACTTGATGTGTGTCTCGTTCTGTTTGGACATATATGGCACCTACATGGACATCATCTAACATCTCTGTTCAACAAGTGTGGACAACAGGTCCCAGGGTGTGCAATGTGAAACCATTTGGATGTGTCACAGTACCCATTTACTGCTCTCACATTCCACACACATCCCACAGTGACATGTCTGGACAGATGCGCCACAGGCATCACGACTCATTGACAGGTAGATTCCCAGGGACCCTGTCTTGCCACATGGACACTGGCATGACATGGCGTATCATGTATCCATCCCGGTGTCGGCGGCAGGGTAGGTCTTAACGCAAGGAGCGTTAATTCGCCGGACCCAATTGGTGTCCTCTTGTACCGCTGATTAACCGTTGCAAGTACACTTGACTTACAGACCAGGTCAACTACCTGTGTCTTGGGTATGTAGAAATTCACTTACCTTTGAAGTGTAGATAGCGTTTTATTCGATCCTGAGGAAGTGCCTTGATCTATAGGACTACAATGGCACGAAACATGTCGATCACCTGAGAGCAGGGCATTCATCACTAGATACACCAGTACTAGTCCTGTACCCCTCTCATTCTTTTATACTAGGCAGTTTACCTTCCCAATAAAGGTTTCTAGGATTAACTGACCTATTTTACTTTCACCACACATCACATCTACACACTAGGGCCCTTACCCCCACTGCACCTACCGGCAGGAACAAAAGATCCCCGACAAAGAGCCCCGATACGGGTGCCCGTCAGGTATTGCAGCGCCGACCTGACGAGGGGCAGGCTCATATGATGAAGCATGACACCTAGCTTGCTGGGTGTGTGAGAGCCCTAGTTCCTAAAAGGATCCTTCCCCCCTTTTTTTTTCTCTTTTCCATACACTTAGTGGTCCTCCTTGTTTCTCCACACTAGTCCCCTACCCGTTGTTCTAATTATCTAGAGGAACCTCGTACTCTTCTTTGCTCATTAGTATCATGTACACGTCAGAAAAACAAACATGACACCCACAGGTGGTGGACCCTGTAGCCTCTGCAGGACAGACATGGACGTCTGTGACACACACACACAACATCTAAGTCCATGCTCAAACAACGTGGATGTGGATACTGTCTCCCATTGTGCACATGGAGTCAGACATGTGAAACTCAACATGCACACAGACTGTGGAGGGACATGACTATTGTGGCAGTGGTCCACCCTGTGACGTACATGCCTTCCCACGTGAGCCTGGGGGTATGTGACATGTCATACACATACACAACCTGGAAATGTGGCCATGCCACATGCTCCAAAATGAACATTTGCACATCACAGTGGTCATGTGCACAACACACAAAGGACCCTGTCCCCATGAACACGTGCACAGCCTGGGTGGGTCTGCCCCCAAGTGCCACCCCAAAAACAACATGTACACCCCCATACACAGATAAGGTCATGCTGCCACACATGCCTTAGATACAGTGTGGACTGGGTGTGGTGTAGTAGGTGTGCCCCATAGTCCCTGGAAAGTATATGTGGCTGGCATAGGTTCACCAGTGACCAGCATGGTGACATATGCGTGTGGCCTGTCCAGGGACGCGTTGTACAGCAATGGTCCGATCGGTGTGCCCGCACGGACCATTGCATTGAATGTGAGCGGGTACGCGTTGTATCGCGGGTACGCGTTGTACAGCAATGGTCCGATCGGTGTGCCCGCACGGACCATTGCATTGAATGTGAGCGGGTACGCGTTGTACAGCAATGGTCCGATCGCTGTGCCCGCACGGACCATTGCATTGAATGTGAGCGGGTACGCGTTGTACAGCAATGGTCCGATCGGTGTGCCCGCACGGACCATTGCATTGAATGTGAGCGGGTACGCGTTGTACAGCAATGGTCCGATCGGTGTGCCCGCACGGACCATTGCATTGAATGTGAGCGGGTACGCGTTGTATCCCGAGTACGCGTTGTACAGCAATGGTCCGATCGGTGTGCCCGCACGGACCATTGCATTGAATGTGAGCGGGTACTCGTTGTATCGCGGGTACGCGTTGTACAGCAATGGTCCGATCGGTGTGCCCGCACGGACCATTGCATTGAATGTGAGCGGGTACGCGTTATACAGCAATGGTCCGATCGGTGTGCCCGCACGGACCATTGCATTGATTGTGAGCGGGTACGCGTTGTACAGCAATGGTCCGATCGGTGTGCCCACACGGACCATTGCATTGAATGTGAGCGAGTGCAGCGTTGTACAGCAATGGTCCGATCGGTGTGCCCGCACGGACCATTGCATTGAATGTGAGCGGGTACGCGTTGTATCGCGGGTACGCGTTGTACAGCAATGGTCCGATCGGTGTGCACGCACGGACCATTGCATTGAATGTGAGCGGGTACGCATTGTATCGTGGGTACGCGTTGTACAGCAATGGTCCCATCGGTGCGCATGCATTGGCTGGGGCCTGGCATGGCAACGGACGCGTTTTTGAAGCTTCAACGAGTCTGATGCAGTGAATTCAGTTGGCCAGCCACAACAATGTTGCAAATTCATGGGTGTCATGAAGTAGAAATTTTTGAAGGATGCTGTGGGCGTGTCTTGGTGCTGCAATTCCATGGATTGGTCAGATTCATAAGATGCATACGACTTGGACCTATCACTTTGGACACATGGCACAGTATCTGCCTCTGCAGCACACATATAATGCTGGCTGTTCCCCTGAGGGCTCACTTGCCTGCACTACATGCTCCAGGACGACATCTGCCACTACACTGCTGCTGTCTCTGCATCCTCTGGCTACTGCAATGGCACGTACTGTGGAGAGAGCCCCAGCCTTCACCCATGAGGAGAACCAGGCCCTGCTGGACAACCTCCTTCCACAGTACAGCAAGCTGTATGGGACACCAGGGGAGCAGGTGAGTGTGCTGTCCACTGCCTTACTAATTGTGCATGTTGTCTGACTAGCAGGATTTACAGTGTGCACACCACTGGCTAGCATGCTCACTGAGTAGTACTCGCCCCCCAAAGTGTGTAGTCACATGCACTGAACAGGTACAGTGGAGTAACAGTGCATTCAAACAAGGTTCACTTCCCATGCAATGATACCATGTAGTAACTGCTGGCAAACTGTCCATAGCCCTCGTTGCACTGCCTGTGTACATCATATGCCCCTGTGATTGAGACATGTATTTCCAACTGTGTGATGCACGGATTTGTTGCATGTGTAGTAATGGCCTTTTCACTTTGTCATCCTCACAGGTTGATGCTCATCAGAAGCAGGATATCTGGCTGGCCATCGTCCGGGCAGTCAGATCCGTGGGGGTCTACAAGCGCCGGATCCGCAAATGCCAGAAGAGGTGGCAGGACCTTCGGGGCTGGACCCGGAGGATTGCAAGGGTCCAGCTGAAGCTGTCGCCTCCTCGCAGGAGGGGCGGACACCGGACCCTGACCCCCCACATGCTCCAGATCCTGCCGGTGGTCTTCCCGGAGCTGGATGGGCAGCTGAAGGCCAGACAGCAGCAAGGAGGGGGTGAGTCAAAGACTGCACTGTGAACTCTGTCTGACATTCTATGTGCCCTCCTGTGGCGTGGTTAAACTTCCCCAGTACATCAGTCTTGTTGTCCAGTACCCATGTCCCTCTATTGTGACATGGCCACTACCCATCTGATAGGCCGGTGTGCTCCTTACGCTCAGGATAATTGTGTCACTCGGGTACAGGGTCCTTGCATTTTGCTTTGCTCAAGGTGGGTGACAGCTTTTGTTCCCGTGATATTGTGTTAGCCTTCATGGGTGGGTCAATTGCTCACACAATGCCTGAGTCTTGCAATGTAGTCTGGGTGTAACTTTGATATGTGATCCACTTGCAGATCAGAATCACCACATGTCCCTGGGGTATTTGCCACACCCCCATGCTGCGGGTGGGTAAAATGTTTGGGCCTCAGGAGTATGTATGTCAAGTGTGTCACACATGCTTAGCCACCTGCCTACTGACCAGGGCTCATCCATCTTGCAGGTGGAGCCGGACAGTCATGCCTACTCCAGGGCATACAATACACTCTGTACTCCCACTCCCGTGTATCAGCTGACATGCTGTGCTCAGTGAAATGTTTCCTCAGGTGTCTGCCTCTGTGTCGTTGTGCTGTGACTACGTTGTCGGGACTCCTGTGATGTTTATCGGTTAGGGGTCAGCATGCCATCTGCTATTGGACCATGTGAGACAAGACTTCTGTGACTTATAGGTGTTTGATCACATGACTGTGCAGACAGGTGTATGCCACTGTGACTTTCAGGCAGCTGTTTTTCATTCTCAGCACACTGTGAGGTGCTCATGTTCAGAGAGTTGTGTTTCATGTCCCCCATATGTCCAATTGGTTTGACGTGGACAAATAGTAGTTCAGATGATGTGGTTTTTGGGGGATGGATATGTGCACTTGTCAGTTACATTACTTGCCTTCCCCATGTCCTAGGATTGTGACACAGTGCAGACAGTTGTTGGCTGGCTGCCATGGCCATGTGACTGGAGACAGTGATGTATGACTTTGCAGGCATGCCTGTGTCATGGCATTAAACTTCCTAAGAGTGATCGTGCAGGGGAGTGACATGTGCAACATGCACCCCATTGTGGCATTGACTATCCGGACATGGGTGCTTCATGGGGTCTGGTGCTGGTATGCATCACATGCATTTCTATTTAGACTCTGGCCGTCCATTTATCCAGACACCTGCACTGACTCAGTGGCAAGAGATGTGACGTGGGCATGTTCACATACTTCACCGTGTTCTCAGCAGTGTCCAACTACTGTGTAGGTGGTGCATGTGTCCACACTGGGGTCTTACCATCAGACAGGCACCAGACAGATGGTTGCAAGGGCAGGAGGTGTGTCTGTTCCATGGTTGACCATCAGACTGACAATTGGCTTCTCCTAATCTGTGTGATGACTTTTGGCAATGTTCTACTAGAGATGCCAGGGCTTGCTCTGTGATGTGCTGTACTGACTGTGGTGTGTGCGGTCAGTGCAGGTGACTGATGTTTGTCTGTTTCCCTAATTGTTTGCAGATACATCCACAGCCACAGGAGGGGACAGCTTCACGGACCAGGAGGAGCAGCGGAGCCAGACTGGGTCAGCGTCCGACGAGTGGTCAGAGGGACCCAGTGGCACGGAGGTCGAGGGGAGCCACACCGAGGAGTCCTCAGCACCATCCACCTCAGCTGGGGACCACAGCAGCTCGGAGGATGACTCCCTTGTGGATGCGGGTGTCAGCAGCCACCACACCCCAGCTAGTCTGTCTGACCCCGCCACCACCACCACCACCACCACCGCCCTCCCTCCCATTGGCTCCCATTCCTGAGGTCCGTGGAGGCTCCCGTGCTCGGGAGCGTGTCTCCTTCAAGCCAGGCACCGCACCCCCTGCCCCTGTGTCCCCTGCTGCCCTGAGTGAGGAGTCTGTGTACCTCCTTCGGCAGCTCCATGTAGGGCAGACAGCAATGCTGACTGTCCTCCATGCACACACCACTCTGTTGACACAGCTGGTGTCGTTCATGGAGGGCATCTCAACGGGTATGTCTGCCCTACAGAGGAGCAATAGGTCCATGGACTCCTCCCTGACGGCAGCAGTGTCCCTCCTCCAACAGTCCCTCACCCCTCCCACCTCTGCCCCATCCACACTTCCTACCACCCTACCTGTCCAAAGCACATGCACACCTGCACAATCACCCAAACACACACACCCAAAACCAAGGCAAGACGTGCACACAAGCATCCTCAGGGGACTGATTCCACACACACAGGGGATGGGGAACTGACACACACACAGGCAACCACAGTCACTCCGCAATCCTCAAGATCCTCTCCCTCCAAGACCCCTTCCCTTGCCTCACCTGCAACCCCACCTACACAGCAGCTCTTTCTCTCTGACCTCGGCCTCTTCCCCTCCAATCCCGCTGATCCAGCATACCGGGGGAAGAGGAAGTCCACACACAGAGAGGGAGTGCCCTTGCCCCCGGACACCCTCCCCCAGGCGCAGGCAGAGTGAGCCCCCCACCCGCAAGTCCCCCGGACCCGGAAGAGCAAGACCCCGCCACCGCCCTGCAAGTCACCCACCCAGTCTCTCACCTCCATCCCCCAGGCCACCACTCCACAGGTTCCACCGCCACACCCTGCCCCAGGTTCCCCCACACACCGATACCGCATCCCCAAACTGCTCAGGCCCTCCCCCTGCCACTTGCTCTTCCACCCCCAAACCAGACGCTCTGCCTGTATGTGCCACTGGTGTGGAGACCGTGTCCCCCCTCTGTCCTGCCCAGCTCTTCTGCCCCCCTTCCACTCCCTTGGAGTCATGCACTGCGGTGGAGTCCACAACAACCCCGTCTGACTCGGGCACTGCATTGGGGACCCAGTCCACTCCATCTGCCCAGCCCACTGCAGTGGTTGCAGCACCAACACCATCGGACTTGAGCCCTGCGGTGGTGCCGGCCCCCCCTGAGTCAGACACCTCCACTGCAGTTGCCAGTGACACTCCTGCACCCACCTCACCTTCCCTGCCTCTTCTGGCATCCCCTGATCCTGTCCCTGCGGTGCCTGGCCTGCCCCTCGTATGCCCCTCCAAGGGGGATGTCCCCTGTCGGTACCTGTGCAGGCAAGCAATTGGTGACAAGTTGTCACACATCACCCTGTTGGGACTGTGTATTTGGACTGGACATTGGCCGTAGTTTATTTTGGACTTTTGATTTCAGTTGCACACTTGCTGAATAAAGCCTCTTTTTGTTTACTTGTGGTTAATCTTTGGAGGTACATGATGTAGATGTGTAGAATCATGCATTTGCTGTTGTAATTGTGTTCAGATCAGGTAAATGAAGTTTTGCTGTGATGGGCTCCATGTGGTCCATGGGATATGTGTCCTAATCTAGTCTGGATCTATAGCATCCCTTGCTGCAGTCTGAGGGTGTAATGTTCAGCATTTGACACAGGGATGTACGTTTAGCATTTGTAGATTACCATCTTTGTCCTACACTGTTGCACATCTGTTGGGCTTACCACTGTCCAATGTTCCTAGTACCCTGACTGTGTGCCCGTCTCCACTGGACATGCAGTTTTGCACATCAATTTTGGAGGACTCATCTGTGTATACAGTACAACTGGATTGCCACGTGTTTTGGGTGTATGCAGATGACTGACGTGACACTCCCGTACCCAGGCTGATGTGAGCAGAGGCTTCTGTGTGTTGTAGTTGTTGACTCACTGACGGACTGTCCTGCTGATATGTTTGAGTCGTGCACAGACAAGGTTTGGCACAGCGGACCTTCCACAGGAGTGGAGTGCCCTCATGGCTGTGTGTAATCTGGTGACATTGCGTGTGCCTGTGTTGTGTGAGCATGTCTGTGCATGTTCCCTTCCCTTTTCATACACAGGCTGTGTCCCTAGGGATGTTCCTGTTTGTGATGCTTGCAGAGTTGGTATGTGTTCATCCAGCATCTTGGACCTGGTTTCTCCGTGATGTGGGTGCATGGCAAACTGATGTTCATGAGGTTGTCATCCCAGGTTGTCTTTGTTGTCAGGGCTGGGGATGTGGGCAAACGCTGATGGGACACATTCAGGATTCCCCTTGGCACTTGTTGTTTACACAAGTAATGTGATTTTGAGTTTGTGGTAGCTTTCAGTGATTGTGACGCTGTGTGTGTGACTGCTGCCACTCCTCAGGGTCAGAGCTGCAATGTTGGAAGTTGTGTACGTGTGTTCTTTGTGTCTCACCTTGGCTTCTTCGTTGGTGTGTGACTATGGCCAGGATCCCATTGTTTGTGGTGGATTTCACATCATGCGCATGTACGGCGTACTGTGCTGTGTGTCATACATAGACGAGTAATGTTGAGTGGGCATGTGTGATGGGTTTCTGCACCTTAGTTCCCCCCACCACCCCTGGGATTGTCATGGGTGCATGTGCAATGTCACCAGTCCATGTGAGCTTCACTGCTGCACATTGGTGGAGATCAGGGTGTGTGGTGTTGAGTGTGCAAATGTGAGTTGTTGCACGGCTAGACCACTACCTCCATATTGGCCTTGGCTGGCAGGCCCTGCTGATTGATTGGAGCTTGTGTAGGTGTGATGGTAGTTTGTAGCTGAGGACACATGGCTGTGGTTCACAGTGTGATCAACATCTACCTTTGTCATCACAGTGGAATTGTCATGCAGGCTAGTGTCTGCACAATGTGGGGTCCCTGGGGGTAGTGCTGTGGTGGGTGTGTCTCTTGCTGTGTTAGTTGCTGTTCCTACAAGCTTGTGTGACGTGTAATTTGGGCTCCCTCTCATCCCTCTCATCTAACAATGCCAGATTGCCCACATAGGGGAATCCAATCCATGAGTTACTTGTGTGTGGCACTGTATACACATCTGTGTAATTGGGATTCAGGCCTCCTCATGTGTTGTGTGGTTGCCTGGGGACACTGGCACACACCCCCATCACCTGTTGTGTTTGATATGCAGTGTGAGTCTGCCTGTTTGTGTTAGTGCATTTGCATCACTGCATTGGCATTTCTGTAGTGTGCCATTGGCTGTATGTAGTTTGGTGATTTTCCCCTGCTCTCCCTGGGACTCCTGGGTCATCAGTCAGCACAATGATCATGGTTTGTATGTCCCATTGCTGCCATGGTATGGTATTTGTTCACCTGACATCGACAGTCTCCACAGGTTATATACATTTGTGTGTCCATAGGTGCAGATATGTGGGTCAGCATCATGATGGTCACTTCTGTCATTGTGTAATTGGCTGATTGTTGACAATGTGGTCCCCCATGTGTGATGTTTGTATGCACATGGCCAAAACGATGTTTATGTGACACTGCACTGTTAGCCTCGCCCAATCTATGTTGCAATGGGACACAAGCACTACTATGCCACAGATGTTTTAGTTGTTGTGTGACCAGGATTCATCCATACAGTTTGTCTTTGGCAGCTTTTACCATGCCTACACTTACCTTATGATCACCGTGGTGATGGTGCTTTGGGCCCCATTGCCACACTGATCAAAAGGTGCATCAGCCTTGGACCCCACACTTACCTTTTGGTGACTGTGGTGATGGGGCTTTGGGCCCCATTGCCACACTGATCAAAAGGTGCATCAGCCTTGGACCCCACACTTACCTTTTGGTGACTGTGGTGATGGTGCTTTAGGCCCCATTGCCACACTGATCAAAAGGTGCATCAGCCTTGGACCCCACACTTACCTTTTGGTGACTGTGGTGATGGGGCTTTGGGCCCCATTGCCACACTGATCAAAAGGTGCATCAGCCTTGGACCCCACACTTACCTTTTGGTGACTGTGGTGATGGTGCTTTAGGCCCCATTGCCACACTGATCAAAAGGTGCATCAGCCATGGACCCCACACTTACCTTTTGGTGACTGTGGTGATGGGCCTTTGGGCCCCATTGATCAAAAGGTGCATCAGCCTTGGACACCACACATACCTTTTGGTGACTGTGGTGATGGGGCTTTGGGCCCCATTGCCACAGTGGCCATGGTCGGCTTGTATTGTGGAGGCCACACACTTTTATGTGTCACACATGTGATAGTGGGTCACATTGTATGTTCATTGTCATGTTTAGTGTTGTAGGCATTTAACATGGACTACACACGCTTGTCATGTTGTTTGGGTGGATGTAATTTTCTATGATTCCTTATGTGGGAGTATGCTGGTTATGTCATGCATTACCCGTCCTATGAGTAGGGGTGGTGGTAGTGGCAGGACTACACACGCTTGTCATGTTGTTTGGGTGGATGTAATTTTCTATGATTCCTTATGTGGGAGTATGCTGGTTATGTCATGCATTACCCGTCCTATGAGTAGGGGTGGTGGTAGTGGCAGGCATCCTGCCCCCCATGAGTGGAGATGGTAGTAGTGATAGGCATCCTGCCCCCCATGAGTGGGGATGGTAGTGGTGGCAGGCATCCTGCCCCCCATGAGTGGGGATGGTAGTAGTGATGGGCATCCAGGCCCCCATGAGTAGGGGTAGTGGTGGTGGCAGGCATCCATCACACCAAGGGTGGGGATGGTAGTTGTGGCAGGCATCCAGCACCCCATGAGTGGGGATGGTAGTAGTGGCAGGCATCCAGCCCCCCATGAGTGGGGATGGTAGTAGTGATAGGCATCCAGCCCCCCATGAGTGGGGATAATAGTAGTGATAGGAATCCAGCACCCCATGAGTGGGGATGGTAGTAGTGATAGGCATCCTGCCCCCCATGAGTGGGGATGGTAGTAGTGATAGGCATCCAGCCCCCCATGAGTGGGGATGGTAGTAGTGATAGGCATCCAGGCCCCCATGAGTGGGGATGGTAGTAGTGATAGGCATCCAGCCCCCCATGAGTGGGGATGGTAGTAGTGATAGGCATCCAACACCCCATGAGTGGGGATGGTAGTAGTGATAGGCATCCTGCACCCCATGAGTGGGGATGGTAGTGGTGGCAGGCATCCTGCCCCCATGAGTGGGGATGGTAGTGGTGGTAGGCATCCAGCCCCCATGAGTGGGGATGGTAGTAGTGACAGGCATCCAGGCCCCCCTGAGTAGGGGTGGTGGTGGTGGCAGGCATCCAGGCACCTATGGGTGTGTATGGCATTGGTGATGCCCATCCCACCCCTATGATTGTGCTGTTGCTAGTGTACGTCATTTGTGCATCCCTATGTGTGTGTGACATATTTCGGGTACGTGTCGTTTGTTTGTGTTGTGGGTGTTTGACTTACCGTCTGCGCCGTACGCGTCCGAACCGGTCCCGGTAATAGATGTAGAGTATAGGTAGGACCTGCGCGATGGGATTCATGGTTGGGTCGTCTCGTTCGGGTTTTGCGTGTCTTCGACTCGTACTCGTCGCTGGCTTGTTCGTCTCGTAGCCGTGGATCTTCTTGTGGCGCGAATCGGAGCTTATGTGCGGCTCTCCCGGATGCTGAAACGTGCCAGACGTAGCGACGGGTTCGGCGCGTACGGAAGACGCATCGTACTAGTCCGGCCGGAAGGTGCTGTGTATTTGGGTCCGTGCGGCTCGAATCGGCGTTTGCGGATCCGGCTCGGGCGGGGAACAGGAGCTGGATTGGGTAAGTACGGCTCGCTCGGAATCTGGGCTGTTATGCGCATCGTAGTTGTTCGTTCGGTGGGGTATTCGAATCGGTCGGAAAACACGCGTTCGGCTTGGTTTTTTTCCGGACGAATAGTGTTAGGTGTGCTTCCGGCCGACATCGGAATCGGCCCCAGAATGTGAGGAGGGACTAATGCATATACAGTTGATAATTTTATTAGGGGAAGTTGCAAACGAGAAAAGCCATGTACCTCAGTCTTAACTGTTTGGAAAAATTAATGACTTCCTTAAACCGAGTGCAGTTAGCCATACTTTGTGGGTTCAAATAATGTTAATTTCATATTATTATCTATGTCTAAAACTGAGAAAGCAGGTTACAGATTCTTTAGGTGAAAGAAACAATCAAGTATGTAATTTTGAGAATTGTTACAATATTGCTTTTTAAAATTAATTTAAAAGTTTCGTGGTATGTTGTATCACCAGAAAATAATGGTTTCCGCAGTTCTGTTTATTTATTTTAGGTTACATTGGGTGGTTATTTTTATTATTTTGTTAGCTGGTCACAATAACAGCATTGTTTAGTGAAAAAGAATAATACTGTTATTATAGGAGAAAGAAATCATTCCCCATGCTGAAAATGGCTCCGGTCTTTTACAAAACAATGAAATGATACCAGTGGTATTAAGTCAAGCATTTCCATCCATTGCCTTTTTGTTGTGTATTGAAAACGTGTGCATTAAAATATGAAAGCTCATGTTTCTTATTTAATACTGCATTAGAACAGATAACATACTCTTCACCGCTGCAGTTGGAGTGAATTTGGATACTTTTTGCAACATTTATTGGCTTTTTCAGTTTAGCATTTTTATTTAAATTGCAGCTGCAACACGAAGTTATGGAAAGGGTTCGGTTCTTACACTATTTAAGTTTCATTCAAAGAGCAATAAAAGAGTCATGTTACAAGTAGGCCTTGAAAACATAACTCAATAATACACTTTCCAGTTTTGGGTAAAATAAGATCACTGTCCTAAAGTGGAGTGAAGTTTCAGAGTTATTTTTCAGTACTCAAGGGGCTGAGGAAATAATACATCATCACTGTCACGCCACAAATAATCCACTGGCTCCTGATACCCGCCTGCACCTCTTCAAGGTCGGCAGTGGCTTCCAAAACACAGTTGTACCCAGCAGACAAAATCTGCATCTCAGGTGAACAGACCAATTCTGGATCTCTGTTGACAGACAGACAGAACATGTACTTTCCGAAGAAGAATTTTGGTCATTTTCAGAGGAGGAGAATGGAGCACAATGAAAATGGATGGGTTGGAAAGCTCTAGGAAGGCATTCATTCTTAATTACATGGAGGGGAACTGTGTTACAGAGTGGTTTTGGAGGGTGGCACCACAAAAGGGAACAGTGTTCTTCACAGCAGCCAACTAGCACAAAGATGCCTCAGCATATAGTAATAGGGGATGAATGTTTTACCTCGGGTATGGATGGCAATGATGATGAGGCAAATCATGATAAGGTAATTCTGTATTTAGCTGAGGAGGATGTAGGACAGAATGATTTGCTAAATGTAGGAGTTTCAGGGAATAATAAAGCAGTTTTAAAAAATCTAGTTTGGCAAGGAGATTTTATTCCTGAGAGCTTGTAAGACCTTGCAGCATAGATTGGCAACCTATGAGCCATGTGAGTGATTACATCAAGGAATGGATTTGTAAGCTTCTGGATATAAAAACTTGAGCCATCATGATAGACAAGTGCTCAAGACTAATTATTGAGGATAAGGTGTGATTTACATGAAATGTGGATCCTGAGTTGATCAGTTTTCCATTTTGCTTAGGAATGGATTTATGGAAATGTTTAGAAAGCTCTCTTGAGCAGGGTTCACTGATAGAACATCGACCCTCAAAATATTCCCATTCACAAATATCGAGTTATAAATATCGATGTCAAAAATATCGACATCCTATATTTATAATGGTAAGTATAACAATATCGAAAAATAAATATCGATGTAAAAAATATAGTTGTACAAAATATCGATTTTAATATATGTATAAAAAATAATATTAAATAATAAAATTAACTTAAAAAATAGATTCAATAAACATTTTAACAAATATAACAAATTTAATTTAAAAAATGTCAACATACGTATATAAAATGTAATATATATATATATTTACTTTAAAACAATTAATAAACTATTCATTTTAATTTATTTTAGAACTGTATATATGAAAATTTACAAATAAAAAAAAAATATATATATATATATATATATATATATATATATACACACCAATAACATAAAATCTAATAAAAAACATATTATAAATTCAAACATTAAACTCTTTAAAAGTCTTTAAACTTAAATTTTTCACTGCAGTGAGTGCAACAGTAGGGAAAGTGTTGGATAGCGGAGGGGTAAAAAATGCTATTCCCACTCCAGTGAGTGTAACAGTAGGGAAAGTGTTGGATAGCGGAGGGGTAAAAATTACTATTCCCACTCCATTAAGTGCAACAGTAAAGAAAGTGCTGGATAGCGGAGGGGTAAAAATGACTATTCCCACTCCAGTGACTGCAACAGTAGAGAAAGTGTTGGATAGCGGAGGGGTAAAAGTTACTATTCCCACTCCAGTTAGTGCAACAGTAGGGAAAGTGTTGGATAGCGGAGGAATAAAAATGGCTATTCCCACTCCACTGAGTGCAACAGTAGGGAAAGTGTTGGATAGTGGAGGGGTAAAAATTACTATTCCCACTCCAGTCGGTGCAACAGTAGGGAAAGTGTTGGATAGCGGAGGGGTAAAAAATTATATTCCCACTCCAGTGAGTGCAACAGTAGGGAAAGTGTTGGATAGCAGAGGGGTAAAAATTACTATTCCCACTGCAGTGAGTGCAACAGTGGGGAAAGTGTTGGATAGCGGAGGGGTAAAAATGACTATTCCCACTCCAGTGAGTGCAACAGTAGGGAAAGTGTTGGATAGCGGAGGAATAAAAATGACTATTCCCACTCCAGTGAGTGCAACAGTAGGTAAAGTGTTGGATAGCGGAGGGGTAGAAAATACTATTCCCACTCCAGTTAGTGCAACACTAGGGAAAGTGTTGGATAGCGGAGGGGTAAAAAATAGTATTCCCACTCCAGTTAGTGCAACAATAGGGAAAGTGTTGGATAGCGGTGGGGTAAAAATTAATATTCCCACTCCAGTCAGTTCAAAATTAAAAACAAACAAAATATCACCAACACAAAATATGAAAAAATAAATTAAAAATATTTAAAAATTCTAAAATAGAAACATATTATAATGTTAAATAGATATGACAAATACCTAGAAATATTATATTAAATACATTTAAAAATAATTTACAAATAACTATTTTTAATTAGTAATTACTTATAAACAAAAATATTAATTATTACATAAATGTAATCTTTTTTATTTCCTACCCTATAACACTGCACAATTCACAACACACATCTACATTTTTAAAAATGTACCTCCATAATTAACATAATTAACTATCAATTAAATACATATTATTAATTAAAAAACAAATTAAAACAGATAAAAATTAATTTACTCCCCAAACGTTACCCCTATAAAACCAAAACTCACACACAAATAAACAATTACCCTAATTAATTATCAATTGATGAATTAATATTAATGATCAACTAATTATTAATTAATTAAACATAAATTACTTTCCACCCTCTACCCCTATAAACCCCACAACCCACACCTAAAAATCATTAAACAATTTCCATAATTAATTTTAAAATAATAAATTAATATCAATTAACTACTTAATAATTAATTAAAAATAAATTACTTCCCACCCTTTACCACTATAAACCCCACAACCCACATCTAAAATTAATTACACAATTGCCATATTTACATTTTAATTAACTAATTAGCATTAATTAACAAATAATTATTAATTAATTAAAAATAAATTACTTCCCACCCTTTACCCCTATAAACCCCACAACCCGCTCCTAAAAAAAATGACACAATTAACATAATTGATTACCAATACTTAATAATTGACAACCAATTAATAATCACTTAATAATAAATTACTTCCTACAATTAGCACTATAAAATCTAAATTAAATAAATATTAATACATTTTAAAAAATCATTAATTTATGATAAATAAATCACTTCCCACCCTTTACCCCTATAAACCCCACAACCCGCTCCTAAAAAAAATAACACGAGTAACATAATTAATTACCAATTAATTAATTAATATTAATTAACCAATTAATAATTAATTTATATAAAATTACTTCCCAAAATTAACACTATAGAATCTAAATTAAATAAATATTACTAAATAAAAAATAATCATTAATTTATTATAATTAAATTTCCAACACGATATTTGTGAAAGTCGACATTTCCACCTCGATATTCTGTCTGCATACCCTTGAGCAGTGCCAAGAGAGATTTTTAAATGTCCTTATTTCATTTATCCACATTTTTTAATCTGGCAGAAGAAGCTGAGGTGAATGTTGTAATAGTACTTATATACCTTTTAAGAGTTTTGAACCACGAGGATATTACTTTCTTGGGGAACTATAAAGCATCTTTGGTTTCGGAATAGCGCAATATTGTGCTTCCGAAAATAACTCTAAAGTTCAGTGACGTTGGACTTCAGTCCACTCAAAAGGAATTTTTGTGGCAGAGGTTTAGTAAAACATGTAAGGAAATATGTTTGTGGCATGTGTAGCTGTAGCTATACTTGCTCTGCATACTCCTGCCATCTAGTGTTGGCCTCAGACGTGTACAACAAGTTTTTGTTTGAAGAAGTCTTTCAAGTCACTTAGTGACTCCTCCTATCACTGGTAATGCGCAAGGGCATCAGCTCAACTGTTAGATTGTTTTTTTTCCACCATTGGGTTCGGACGTATTATAAAACAAGCTCCGTGTCGACTCCTTGTGCCGTTTGTCATCAGGGTTATTTTGTATATCCTCTCCCGTCGGTATGAAGAGGCTTTCTTTGTTTGTGTTTTCTGGACTCGACACTCATCCAGCTTCGGCAACCAATCCCCGTCCGATGCCTCTCCTCAGGGCCCTGCCCTTCGTGGGACCCTCAACCTCGCCTTCATTTCTTCTGGTCGGTGATGAACACACAATGATGGAAAGGACTCCCTTCTACTACTGCCCTGAGTGTCACTCTTTTCAACCAGTGTCTGTCTCCCGAACACAATGTGGCCATCGGTCGTACCTGTCTCGCCTTATGTTCGAAAAAGATGCAGAAGTATCAACGTGATCGTCGATTTGCAAGCCGGAAAATGCAGCGCTAAGAAGGTGATGACACCCCAACATTTTCAGGGACCAGGACATCAAGGAACTCTCTGAGGCTGAAGCACCTGCAGACAATCCTTTGCAGTTCAGCCCTGAACCCAATTACCAATCCAAGTCCAAGACAGAGGAACAGTAGCGTCCGGAGGTGCGGGTGTTATTGAATATTCAGACCGATAGTGGTACCTCCCAATCTCATGGTACACACTGACACCATGCACTGGCTGAGTACCACTCATGAGGGGTTGGGCGTCAGGCTCTCTGGCCTCTCCACATGTCTGTGGTCCACCACTGCTTCAGGGTCATGGTCGGCACCAACAAAAGGCCTCGGAGCCAATAATGCTTCCTTCACCAGTGCCGAAAACGTTGCACAAACCTCGACCGGCCTCTGTTCTGACAGCCGTTGCAAGCTTCCTCTGCTCTGAAACCGAAACCGGCCATAAAAGTTCAAGTTGACACCGAAAAACCTGCAGAGTCCTTTGACGTTCAGGAATTTGGCCCCAAAACCACCGCTGATGAAGGGCTCTGACAACTCTGAGCAGTCAATATTTCAGCGTCTTCAAGAAGAGCTTGCCGCATGTCTAAAAAGGCTATTCATCCACCCATAGATTGGGAAGATCTCTATCAAGTTTTCACCTAAGGTGCAGGACACCCTTCCTAGGAGCCTACACCTCCTTCTAAGCACAGCAAACTCCAGAACAGAGGCACTAGCCCACTGCCAACTTGTCCTCCTCTTCCTCCTCCCCCTCCATCTCCACCTCCACCTCCAGTGCCACCATACCTCCGCCACCTCCACTACCTTCTCTAGAGGGGTCACCACATTCCTCTGATGGGAGGGGGAATCCCCTTGTACCCTTTAGACTGCAACGAGGCTCATTTTGAGACGGAGCCTAAGGATGACCCGTGGGATGCCTACAGTGCCGATCCCCCAGGATGCACCGATCCGGACCTATATCCGGCCAAGCCTGGCCCACCAGACGACACTGCTTCCTACCATGAAGTGATACATAGGGCCACCACATTTCACAAAGTAGATCTTCATACCATCCAGAAAGACAAGGACTTCCTGGTCGAGACACTGTCCACCACACAGCAGTACCTGCAGTTTCTGCATGTGCTCAAAGGCATGCTTAAAACCGCACTAGAAACCTTTAAGAAGCCTGTGAAAGCCATGGTAGGGATCCCAAGGTTGGAAAAAAACGACCCTCCCTACATCTGCGGACAGCTTCTGCCAGACTCCCCGGTGATGCATATGGCATGCTTAAGCGCCAGGGACAGGTGACACACCACCCCTCAACAAAGGGGAGTACAAAGATTGACGTAGCAGGAAAGAGGGTCACTGCGCAATCCGCCACGCATTGAATTATTGCATATTTGATTTGTTTGCTCTTTCAGTATGATAGAGCCCACTTGGACTAGATGGAGGAACTACTCCAGCACCTCCAAGACCAGTAGCGACAGCGAGGTCAAGAACTAGTCTCAGAGGGCAAAATTATATCCAACACCACTATCTGCTGCACCTTTGACACAGATGACACTGCAAACAAGGTCTTTAACTCCAGTGTCCTCATTCAGCGCCATGCTTGGCTTCATGTCTCTGGCTTCAAGGCAGAGGTCCAGCAGCATTTGTTAAACCTGCCTTTCGATGGCAAACATCTCATCAGGCTGCAGGTAGATTAGATGTAACAGCCTCCCCACGAGGCTCCTTTCGCATACCCCAGTATAAAGGGCACCTAAACCACTTTTCCTGACCCGCACTCCACTTACCAACACCAGCAGTAGCAGCAGTCAATGCGGGGTTACTCTAGGGGAGATTACAGGGGCAACAATACCAGGGGCAGAGGCAAAGGAGGTGTGGACAAAGGATCCACCCCTGCAAAGTAATGACCCTCTCGTCCTTCACGCTGATCACCTGTTGGCAGAAGATTACAGAGTTTTCTTCTCCAGTGGGAGGAAATCATCTCCGACCCATTAGTCCTCCCCATTATATAGCAAGGATACTTTCTAGAGCTCACTGTATCCCCATCAAACATCCTACCCCGCAGTATTCCCTATACTTCCTCCTACCCAATGACTGAACACTCAGGCTTTTACTCAACCTCAGGCCTCTCAATGAGTATATCCTGTCGGAGCACTTTCGTATGGTCACCTTACAAGATGTCATCCCCTTGCTGCAAGAACACGACTCCGTGACTGCTTTCAATCATCTGAAGGACACTTACTTCCACATACCTGTCCACCCTACTCACCACCTCTACCTGCGGTTCATGGTAAGTGGTCACCGTTATCAGTTCAAGGTGCTGCCCTTCGATATACTACAGCCCCTAGGGTATTTACAAAAGGTCTTCCTATGATAGCCGCTCATCTCAGGAGAGATATCCATGTGTTCCCTTATCTGGACAACTGGCTGATCAAGAGTACACACAGTGTCTCTAACACAGTCAAACTAGCATAGACTTTCTGGATAATTTAGGCTTCACCATCACTGTAGTCCAGTCCCCCCCTCCAACCCCTCCAAATCTAGCCTTTCTTGGATGTAGTTCTCAACAGAGTCACAGGGATAGCTTACCCAGCCAAGCGCGAGGTTCCTTACGTTCCAACCTGTACTGCCCCTTTTTCAGCCAGATCGCCACTGATTTCTTGTATTGCGATTGTATTGCAGGATGATGCATGCGTCCTCGACAAGAGTGCCTGGTGGCACAATGGTTCCAGGGCAAGGGTCAATGGAACGATCTTGTGTTAATTTGGACCGACACCCATCGCTCTCTGCAGTGGTGGAACAGCAACACCTCTTGCAGGGTCGCCCCTTTCTAGACCCAGTTCCGCAAGTGACCATCACTACGGACGCTTCACTTACGGGAAGTGAGGTGCATCTGCTGCATACCACCATCCAGGGCACGTGGACGTCCCACAAATGGGGTCTACATATCAGATTATTTGGAACTTTTAGCTATCCAGCTGGCATTCAAGGCCTTCTTGCATCAGATCCAGCAAAAAGTGGTCCTCATCAAGACAGACACCATGACAGCCATGTATTCTTTTCAGAAACAGTAAGGTACACACTCCTTGCAGCCGTTAGCGCTGTTGCAGAAAATCTGGCATTGGGCCCTCCACCACATAATACATCTGCTAGCGGAGTACCTGCTGGGAGTAGACAACAACTTTGCAGATCTGCTCAGCAGGATGCAGCAACAAGACCATGAGGTGGAAATTCACCCTCAAGTCCTTCTCCTGTACTTCCAACATTGGTGGTTCGCAGACATAGATCTCTTCGCAGCCACCCAAAACACAAAATGTCAAAGTTTCGCCTCCAGGTTCCCACACCCACAATCCCTGGGAAATGCACTATAGATGAATTGGTCACAGATATTTGCCTATGCGTTTCCACCTCTCTCACTCCTTTTTTTAATATCTGTTTATTAGAGATAATGGGCAGTACAGAGTGGAGAATGCAGTAATACAGTATCACCATAGCAAGGAAATGAGCTCCGTACATTTCTTATACAGAATCTTCCCATACAGGAACACAATTTCATCATATCGTACATTTACAAAGCAAGTCTTTTAATTCCATAACTCTATAACTGGAAGATTAGAGGGACATGGAAAAAGCAGGGCAGAGGAAGAGAGAGGGGTAGAGGTAGATTCACCTCCTCACCTTACCGCTCGTTCATAGAACGACATCAATACCAATCATCACTTTCTGTGACAACCGGTCGTTACTCATGAGGGGGCGCGGGGGGGGCATTGCATCTCGTCTTGCACCCGCAACATCAGGTAGGTCTGAAAAGAGCCCCAAATATCGCTGGGTCGCTCCTGGATGGGCATTAGGTCCCAGTTGGCTGCCAACTGACCCTGGCAAAAAGCTGCATCCCGGAGCCAATCCTCCATTCAAGGGATCGGGCGGCAGCCCCAGCACATCTCAATTCGTCTTTTACCAAGCAGCAGGAGCAGCAAGATTAATTTCCTTTTATCTAAGGGGACATTTCCCACATACCCCAGTAGTGCAATCAAGGGGTCAAGCTCCAATCGCAAATCAACCATTTCTTCTATCGCATCGTAGACAGCACTCCAGTAGCGGCTAATGTTGGGGCATTCCCACGACAGGTGCAGAAAATTCGCACAGGTAGCCATGCATCTGACGCAGCGTGCATCCTCAGTCAGACCCTCCTTCAACAGCTATTCCAGCGTTCGGCACAGTCTATGCAGAAATTTGAAATGTATAAGACGCAGCCTGTAGTTAGGGGATAGTTATCTGGCCTGGGACCAGCAAAAGGTCCACTGTTCTACTGATATTGGTATGCCCAACTGGACCTCCCACTCACATCTCACCTTAGGGACTCGCACCGAAGCCGTAAGTTGCATTTCTGTGCAGAGCCGCGTTATCAGTTTACGTGGGGAGGGGTTCTTCAAAAATCTTTCCAGTACCTGCAGCGTGGGCGGCACTATTGGAAATGAGGCAAAGCTAGCACGTAGGGCGGCCCGGAGCTGATAAGTGAATCTGTCCAACATAGTGAGCTCTGCTCCATCCAGGGCCTGCTGCGGCATAATAAATAGACCCTCCGAAAACGCATCTCCCATCATGGTAATCCGAAGTCTCCTCAGTCTGTCGCAGGCACCCACGTCTCGGGAAAAGGGCAGTGTAGGATGTTTAATTAATGGTATAGAAGGAGCAAACAGCACCTTCAACCGCGCCCTCAGGCGCAGCTCGTGCCATGCCCATACAGTGTAGCCAACTGTGTCCACTGTGGGCCGCGGTCCAGTTTGCGCCCTATAGAGGACCATAAGCAACAGGTGTGGCTCCGCCTGGTTGTGCTTCGGCGCAGTGTGTGCCATGAAATGCGTAGGGTATACCCAATGAAACCCGAATTGTGCCTGTGCTCAGTTATAATAAAGGTCCATTTCCGGTGCACACAGCCCACCCTGCTCAAAAGGAAGCATCAGAGTTTTCCAGGAGGCCCTGGGCTGTTTCCTAGCTTATGCCAAAGATATCATGTTCTAACGTAGCCGACGCCGGAAGCTGTTAGTAAGCGGAAGGAGGAGATTGATGAACAAGTTAAGAAATTTGGGTAAGATAACCGTTTTAGCAATGGCTAGGTGTCCCACCAAAGACAGTGGCAATTGTGCCCACCGTTTCAAATGGCTCTTCATCCTGTCCATCAGATGACTGTAATTCAATCTCCAAAGAACGTCAGTGTCTCGACTTAGCCATATGCCCAGATACCTCACCGAGCCCTCTGCCCAGCTGAGGGGGAACTCCGATCGAAACTGCTCAGTGACCCCCGTAAGTGGGGAAATCAACGACTTTGCCCAATTAATTAATATATCTGATAAACCACCAAATTTGATAAATTCTCTAATTAATGGGTTTAGACTCATGGCTGGGCGTTTTACATATAAAGTAACTTCATCCTCATACAAAGAGACAAGTATCACCCGAGGAGTGAAGGCCAGGCCAGGCCATGGTGTTGCCTAAGGCGAGCCGCCAAGGGCTCCATGGCTTTGGCGAAGAGGATTGGGGATGTCTGGCATCCCTGCCTCGTCCCCTGGGAGACCTGAAGTGGAGGGGAGATCACCCCATTAATCTGGAGCCTCGGGGTAGATTTTGAGTAGAGGAGGTTGATCAGTTGGATGAATTTAGGCCTTATCTCTAGGTGGGCCAACAGCGTGAATAGGTACGGCCATTCAAGAAAATCAAACACCTTAGTGGCGTCTAGGAAAATAGCGGCCGCCACCAGCTCAGGGTCTATCTCCTGAAGGGTGGCAAAAAAGGTGCGCAGGTTATGCATTGTGGCTGTACCTGGGACATAACTGGACTGGTCTGGCCGCATTACAAGAGACAGCAGGGGAAGGAGTCTCGAAGCAATTAATTTGGCTAGGGTTTTATTGTCCATGTTAATCATTGACAGCGGCCTGTATGATTCACAGCTCTGCGGATCTGCCTCTCTCACTCCTTCCGTGCGTAGTTCGAAAACTCTCACATCCTCATCCTGGTGGCTCCCACATGGGCCAGACAGCCCTGGTTCACAACTTTTCTAGACTTGTCAGTGGTCCCTCACGAGAAGCTGCCAAGCTTCCAGATCTCCTCATGCAGAACCAAGACACTATCAAGCATCACAACTCCAGGCAGCACAACCTTGCGATGTGGCTCCTGAGATCCTAGAGTTTGGTTACCTGAATATCCCTGCAGAATGCATCTCTATCCTCAAAGAGTCACGTAGCCTCACCGCTCCAGCCTGTTAGGCGGCTAAGTGGAAACACGTTCTCCACTGTTAGCTTCCTAAATGCATAGATCCACTCAAACCAACAGTACAAGATATAGTATGTTACCTCCTTCACCTTGAACGAGCAAGGGGTTGGCTTACCCTTCCAAATGCCTCTTTTTAGCAGCAGTTGTAATATACGTGCAACACAGGGAGCACTCTTCCCTTTTCAAGGACCCTATCATCAAAGCCTTCATGGAAGGACTCAAACGAGTCATTCCACCCAGGGTTCCTCCTGCCCCAGTCTGGAACCTCAATATTGTACTTACTCAACCAATGGGACTCCCTTTTGAGCCCTCCATTTATTCCCGCTACAATTACTCTCATGAAAGGCTGCTTTTCTAGTTGCTATCATGTCTTTAAGATGTGTTAGTATTCTGCAAGAACCTTTCTTCCAACTGCATAATGACAGGGTCGTTCTTAAGACGAACCCAAGTTTCCCCCCAAAGTGGTTTCTCTGTACCTCCTCAATCAAACCATTAAATTGCTGGTCTTTGCCACCTTCACCAAACCACTCAAAGGTCATGCTCCATCCAAAGGGGGGAATAGCCAGATGGATTCACAAGTGTATCCGAACTTGCTACACTAAGGCACAGAAATAATTCCCTGTCCCACTCAGACCGCACTCTACTGGCAATAAGGGGTCCTCTATGACCTTCCTTAGCAACATCCCAGTAGCTGGCATATGCAAAGCAGCTACCTGGTCCACTCCACACACTTTTCCCAAACACAACTGTCTGGACGTCTTAACAAGAGAGCACGATAAGGTATACAAAGTAAAGTATACAAAAAAGTGTTGAATGGAATGCTTGAATTAATCTCAACCACTGGAAAACTCGAGCCACATCCCAGTCCATCGTTATTTTGCACACCGTGCCACCTCAGTTTGGGCTCAGTCATATTCAAATCATTCATGACCCTGCTCCAATGGGAAAAGTGCAGCCAGAGCTTCCGGGCCAGGTCCTGACTTAAATGGAGCACAAGCAACTCAGGACAGTTTTTGCCCTACTTAGGGCTCATCAGCCAGATATAGCTTGGTCACAGTGACACAGTGTGGGATGGGTATGCCCAGACGTTGGTCCCATGCACACTGTCACTGGGGCAAAATTATACCTGGCTGATGACCTGGCAGTTTGTCCTGGACTTTACCCATTGGCGCATGGTAAAGACTGATTTGCATATGGGTGAGTTGAAACTGAGGTGGCATAGTGTGCAAAATCACGATGGACTGGGAGCGGCCCAAAGTAATTACCAGTGTATACCATGTATACTTTAGGGTGTCACCTCAAATGGGATGGGTATTCCCAGACGTGGGTCCTGTGCACACTGTGTCACTGGAACCAAGGTATACATGGTTAATGAACCCTAACGGGTGAAGCCACAAGGTGCTTGTGTTCCGGTACATGGAGAACCTGGCCTGTCATTTCAAGCTGGACTGTTCCCATTGGAGCAGGGTAAAGACTGATTTGTTCAAATTCTGGCTCAGAAGCAGCCAGTCATTACCTGGGCAACCCCTCTGCTCGTGGAGCAGGTGTGGGCGGAGAAGACAGCATTTGCAAAGTGGGGCATCGAGATCTCCCACCATGAGGCTGAAGCCTATCCCCAATTTTTAACGTCTCACAGCCCTGGTAAAGGCCTTTCCCTATTAGCCCATCCAGGAAATTGGGGTAAGCAAGACCCAACTGTGGGGCTACATGCCTATGAGTAAATCCAGCCAGCGTCAGTTCTTAGAGGAGCTGGGAGTCACACGGTATCATCTTCAAGCTGGCAACCCGCCTACACAAATGACTACGATGAGGCCAAACGGCCACAAAGTCAATCTCACCATGCAACAACTGATTGGGCTTGGCCTCCGGGTGCTCTGTTACCAGGTGCAAATAGGCGAAGGAAATTTTACAAAGTGTCACATAGTCGACTGGAACCCAAAGGAAAGCTTCTCAATTTGTGCATGGAACATAGAGGTGAAACTCAAGTGAAATTGAGGATGGGCACTTTTTTGCCCTACATTAAGTCTTTGCACTTGGCGATATTCCAAGAAACCTTGACCCTACAGGCTTTGGAACTTTCAGCATTCTTGGGATTCAGCAAACCGGCTAGCAAAACTGAAATGATAGGCCGATCTCCTGGGGGTCTCGCCATCTACATAGCGGCTGAAATTAATGCTAAAATAGAAGAGATCAACATCAGTCATCCTAACCTGCAAGATATAAAAACTCTTGGAATGCTCGCCATCCAGTGCTCTCCCCTTGTTAATCATAAATGTCTGCATTCATCCCTCGCTTGCTAAGAAGCAAGAAACAATCAACACTCTACTGGCTTTCATTACTGCCCAAACAACTTCAAACCCGGCTCCGCTCATTGTTATGACGGGCGACTTTAACATGAACGTACTGCAGGATGCAACACAAGATCAAATCGTGGAAATACAAGATCAGATTTGGCACATTCCTTCATTTCAGCCATTGACACAGAGAAGGGACACCAGGGGTTGGTTATTCGCCAATGACGTAGAGCCTCTGGGCTTGAGATCCCTGAATGGTCACATTAACCCATACATTCCAGCTCAGCCTTCATATTACTTCTGGAACTTCCAACTCAATTATCAATTACACCTTTGTGGCCCTCGCTCTATTTCACATGATCACTCACTATGAATTGGGAAGCCCACTGGAAGGTGACCACCAACCTCAAAGGATCCTACTTTACGCTTACACTGTTAAGTTTATGGCCATGCCCAGCCGTACATAGGTACAGTCTTCACTATTAACTACAGAAGGCTTTACTGGTCAACCGGATCCATTGTGCCGGTGGAATGTAAAGCCTGGCATAAATGGGACCTGGTATGCAAATCAACCTCTGATCCATTGGAAAACTGTGCCCAGTTCCCTGCACTCCTCCTGGATGATCAAGACCAATCCAGTGGTGCATTAAATGCTCCAACTCCAGCACCGGACCAGCCCAGGATGACTTTGGCTCAACTTATTGCAGCTAAAAGAAAACTGAACCGTGCATTGCAGTTACTCCGAAATAGTACAAATCTGACTTTACGGATCCTCCCCTAAGCTGAGATCACTGTACTAAAAAGTCACATGGGAGCCTGCTAAGTCAGAAGCAGACTGGTACTGGTGCAAACTTTTCACAGCCTCCAGAAGAAATGATGCTAGAGAGTTCTGGAGATAGGTGAACCATGCCTCAGGCACTCTGTAGCCCCCCATACCCTCGAACATCTCGGAAGCCGCATGGACCACCTGTCTCCGGGAAATGGGCCACAGTCACCACAGGGGCACCATGAAACAGGGCCTTCAATCCCAGAGGTGGCATGTCCTAGTGCCCCAATTCCTCCGAGTGATGTGGAGAAAATAATTGTCATCGGACGTCACAACGGCGCCCAGGCCCCAATGGCCTAGCGATCTTCAAACAGAACTGTCATTATTGGGCTAAACATCTGTCCACTTTGTTCAACCACGTCCTTACCAATTAGGTTATCCCGGATAGCTGGTAGGGTTCTATCATAGCCCCGATGTACAAAGCAGAAAAGAAAGCACTGCCCTCAAGGCTGAGTGCCCTATTGGACGGGTGGGCAAAATATTTTGCCAAACGTCTGCTTGCCTAAGCAGAAGAAGGCTTACTGGTCCCGGTGAACCAAACTGGGTTCATTAAAAAAACAGGCTCAACCACTAGCATCTTAATGCTTACTCTTTTAATCGATCAAGCTAGTTGTCACTCCTAGGGTTAATCGATCTACACCTCAACTCAGGTAGGACTCTTCTGGGTTTATATTTTGCTTTTTAGCACAAAACAAATTTGGCGACTTGACCGCCATAAGGTATTTAGGGATCCTTGGCCCTGAAGAATGCCCTAGACCCTGTAAGGCTGCATAGTAAGGCAATAACATATAGGCCTAAAGAGAGATGGTTTGAGACGACGTCCTCCACATACCATCTCGTTAGATATATCTGTAGTCCCCATTTAATAAAGGTGTTTCACCAGGGAACTGCAAGACATTTTTAATTCACTGATCTGGATCCCGCCTTTGTCCAGTAGCTTTTTATCTAAGAACTCCCTCTTGGCCAGAGTCCAACAGGAGGTCGAGTCCGCCCTGGTGGCACTGTCCTACCAGGGTGGGAAGAGGTTGCTGATGATGAAGAATGATACAAATATGCGTATGAGGCTTCCTCTTCCATAAGAATGGTCTTCCCTTCCCTTTGGCACTTGGACAGTAATTCTATGACATACAAATAGGACTTTAGCCTATTTTCCTAAATAGGAATACAGTCAATCATATTCTGTTTACAGCGACCATACCTTGTTGTGGTTGATGTTTGTCTCAGGAGGAAATGCAGTAGTTTGACCTCCCCCTCTCTACTTGTTAAGAGTGGAAATAAATTGTGTCTGTTTATGTTAAGCAACATTGCATACAGGTGTGAAAGTGAGCTCTTGGAAACACCTTCTGCTGTGGCTGCTACACCCGGATAGCTCCCTGACGCTAAATGGTGAATGCAGCAAAGTATCTGGATATGTGCATGGAAAGGCACACACGTGTGTGTTCCCAGTCAACATTGGGTCTAATTCAGGAGTAAGATCCAAAGTAACATTGCTGCTCAGCCTATACCTATCATAAATCTCCTTCTCAGTCTGCTGGAATTCTCCTTTTTGCCAGAGCATACGGAGCAGCCACCCTTTTATAATTTGCATTTGATTACCACCTGTTCCAACTTGATGCTGATTTGCGAATGCAAAAACCCATTTTTGTGGCCATTTACTAATTCCCAAACGGTTAATATATACTATTTAGGAAACACAATTAGGGAATTGATAATAGGTAACCGCTATTTCCAGTTCCAAAAATAGCAAATCTGTAAAATTTGGTTTGCATCGCTATTTTTGCGACTGGAACCGAAAAGCCATTTTGATACATTTCATACTTATCGTTCACATTTGCAAACCATTTTGCGACCGATTTAGGAGTTACAAAAGCTTTATATATTTGGCCCTTACATGCAATTTTTGGCTCAAGGCCGGATTATAACTTGGAGTTGGATGCAAGTTGCCTCATTTGCGATGCTTAATGGGATCAGCAGGAAACTGGAGGAAGATGGTGCACAGAGAAGAGACTGCTGCATATAACTTGTCTTGAAATGAAGGCTGGTCTTTTTGCATTGAAGAGACTCCTTGGAGTAGTGGCGAATTACACACTTTTATTACGTCCAGACAATGTTTTGGCAGTAAGTGGTAAGTAGGTCAAGAAACTTCACTGTGATGGCAAAGGAAATCTGGATTTTCTGGCTGGAGCAGAAAATAGATCTCAGGGCAGAGTATTTACCAAGTCAGAAGAACATTGTGCAGATTGGAATTTGGGACACTTAATGAATTACAGCGCTGGGTTTTTGAGACAAAGTATTTCAGGAAAATCCAGTATTACTGGGGACCATTAGAGGTAGATCTGTTTGTATCGAGACTTTTTAATATGTTGGAGTATTATTGCAATAGAACACCGGATCCAGGAGGTCGGGGTGCTTGGGGTTCAGCAGGTTTGAACAATGAAAAAGAGATATACATTTCCTATTTCATTATGATAAAGAAGATGTTGATGAAGGTGAAAAGGCGGAGATGTCATTTAGTCATGATTACTCCATTTTAAGCAGCCCTGCTTCGGTTCCTGGTAGTCATGCTGTTAGCTGTGGAGGAGTCCTTTGTGAGCTAGGTAATGAAAGGTCTGTGGATAGCAGCAGGGATGGGAACATCCTTTGGTGGTGAATAGGGGCCTGAACCATCTTCTGTGGAGAATTTTAGGAGCTGTAAACTGTTTGGGTGCCTGTCAGCAGAGGAAAACAAATTACTTTGGGAGGGCTGGACTCAAGGAATGTGAAAGAGATATCGAAGAGTATGAAAGACATGGGTATGTTGGACACTTCTAAGGTGATGCTTGTCAGTTTGATGTCCGAATAATTTTCAAGAGGCCTGCGCTATAGGAGAGTTAATTGCCATAGATCTTCTGTGTCTGCAGGCATTTCTTTTGAAAACATAGGTTGGTTGGCAAGAGTGTTTTGGTTTGCAGGGTTATGAAATGTATGAGACTTAAAAGACCATTAAGAGCAAAGTGAGTACTACTTGGGATGTTGGAGCAGTGTTCAGATTGTTTCAGGAGTGGCTGGGTTTAGGAAATCGGGTTACTGGTTGAGGGGGTTAAACCCTATTCAAGCACCAACCGCAATTCTTGTCGGGGTGAAACACAAGCAAACCCAAAATTAACCAGTGCCCAACGCTGTTGTAGCTTGGCACAAAGGCAGTCAGGCTTAACTTTGAGACAATGTGTAAGTATTTATGCAGCACTTCAAACATGGCACAAGAAAAATCACACACCAATTTCGAAAAATAGAGTAAAATGTAATTTATTTGAGACCAGGAGGACAAAAATCGAATCAGTAGAACCGGCGATATGAAATTTCAAATATTGAGATAATGATAGGGCTTAAATGCACAAAGCGCCAACTGTGGTTATCTGGTTGCTCTGGACTGGGACAAAGTCACAAGTTCTGGGCCAACCGCGATGGAGCACGGGCTGGATACGGGCGACCAAGTTAGGCCACCGGAAAAAAGGACTTTAAATCCTGGTTGCGGAGCATTGCAAGATCCTGCGTCGAGGATGCGTTGCGCAGCGGCAGTTCGGAGAAGCCGCTGGCTGCGATGCAAGGTCCTGCGTCAGAGGTGCATTTCGCAGCGGCAGTTCCCATGAAGCCGTCGACTAGGCTTGCAATGCGAGGTCCTCCATTGTTGTCAAGGATGCAGTTGACGTAGGCTTGCGATGCGAAGTTCCTGCGTCGGGGATGCATTGCACAGCAGCGGTTCTTAGGAGCTGTGGACTGCGATACAAGGTCCTGCATCAGAGCTGCATAGCCCAGCGGTGGTTATAATGTGGAGCTGCGAGGGGATACGTCACGCTTCGTCTGTTCTGCCCAAGAGACCACAGCTAGACTGGCAGTGCACCTTCAGGCCCGCTTTCAAAGACCCAGGACTAAGGTGGCACGACTTGGGGGGCAAGACTCTCAGCAGAATCCAGGTGCTGGGTTCAAGATGGTTGGAGCCTTTTCTGTCCTGGAGGCTCTGATCAGGAGGCCAGCCAACTAGCCCTTGTAGTCACTCTGGTGGTCCTGGTTTCAAGATGCAGGTCCAGTCCTTTTCACTCAGACAGCAGAGTAGCAGTTTTTCTTGCAGCAGAGCAGCACAGCAGTTTTTCTGAGTCTACCAGAGGTCCAATGGTGTACTGAAGAGTTGAGTCTGAGGGTCCAATATTTATACCTGGTGCCAGCTTTGAAGGAAGGGAAGGATCTGGAAGTTTCCACCCCCAGAGGTGTTTGGGATTTTCGTGTTTGGAATTTCCTGCCTCCCTACCGTGGCCCAAGCTTGTCTGAGGGCAGAAAAGTCTAGTTTAAAACCCTTTGTGAGTGTGCTGAGGCAGAGTCTTTGTGATGTGCAAGTGTGGTAGTTCCGCCCCCTATCAAGTCAGAGATGGCCCGTCCTATCAGCACCTGTTCCCCTCTTGTCTCACTGTCTAGGAGCAATACACAAAGACCAATTGCCAGCTACACCTACTTGTGACCCAGGATACAGGCTGCAGGCACCAAATGGTTAGGACAAGAAAATGCCAACTTTCTAAAAGTAGTATCATGCAGCAGTGCCTCAATGGGAGTAAATAGAAGGGCACAATTTAAAGAGTAAATTAATTACAAAATTAACAAAAACACGTAGTCCCAACAAATGCAGTTATATTATCAACAGAGGCACAGAATTATGCTTCAAGGGTTATAATACAGCATCAACCATGCTTTTAGAATGTGTACTAAATGCAGCATCAACCATGCTTTTAGAATGTGTACTAATTGCAAGATGAGCACATTTTTATCGTGAAGAAATATTTAAAAGGCTCAAGAAAAACACTTGAAAGAAAAAGTATAACGGCGTATTGGGAATATTTTGGATAATTATTATGCATGGGTTATTTCAATACAATAAAAATAATGCAAAATCGTTTCCTAATTTGAGATCCTAATTTCCCTGTTACAAGTCAATGGCTTTTCGACCTTCATAACTTGAGGTCATCATAAGGACAAGGGTGACAGAAGGAGGATGATTGCTGCCTGAAAGAAATCCAAGGTACGTGGAGGGATTCCCACCGGTGCGTGTATAAGCCTGAGTCTGGGTCAGGCCTGCTGGTCACCAGAGAGGGAAGAGAGGATCCACTACGGTCCATCTAGGAAATGCAAGTCAGCTTCAACATAGGGTGTATCGAGCCAGAGAAGTGCCAAATTCATAGCTGTCAAGGAAAAGCAGAAAGCTCCCTGGTCAGTGCTTAATACGAAATGCAGTCAGGAATGGACAGATAAAGGACTCACCCACATGGTGAGTATAAACTCGAAGTAGGAGGGATGCTGGGTTTAGAGGCTGGAGCGAGGTATGCTAATTATCCTTGCAGGAGCTGTCGGTGCAAATATTGCATAGATCAAGAAAGTTATGTGGGGTGCACCGGGAAGCGGAGGGGTGTGAGACCCACCTCCTTCAAGACACCGGTAAATTACATGAGGAGTGCATCAAAAAGCAGCAAGGCATATGCATTAGCCTCAGCTAGTATGCCGGCGTGACACACGAGTCAATCTGGAATCATGGCGGCAACGAATCAGGTGCTGATTCGTTCAGGATGCACTGTGATTAGAAGCTCTTTGCTGCTGTGATTCCAGATTGACTTGTGGGTCATGTCGGCATACTAACTGATGCCATACCTTTGGAAGGCCACCAACACTGCCTTTGCTCCAGTGTAGTGAACATGAAATCTCTGAGCATCTTCCCTTACTAGTGTACTGTTGTCGGATTCAGGAATGCAAGCGACCATCCACTTGTCATTAGTGGTTCTAGCTACTTTGCTGCCTGGGTTAAGGGCCACTATGAGTAATGAACAGAAGCTGAATAAGCCGGAAGGTCCTTAGAAGGTAAATATTGAAAGACCTAGATTGTGCAATATCTTTTAAGCGGAATAAGCATGGAGTCAAAGCTCAAAGACCAGAAGGACAATCTCTTGAGTCAAATACATTCAGTTAATGCTTTAGGGACCCTCTGCAGGAAACCTTCTTTTTGAGGAATATACAGTAGGACCTTTTTGATATATACCCACAACAGCATCCGTAGTTACCAATAACTTTGTTCTGTAGCGAAGATGGAGTTAATGACTTCCTGATACACTGTGGACTCCTATAAATCCATACCTAGATCTTCCTATACCTGATATTACTAGATTCTTTTAAGTCCATCGTTTCTGCTATGGACCTCCTTCTCATTCCTTTTCACCACTGCTGACCATTGACCTGTGTATCACAAGCGTCCACTTTTAGTTACAATTTGTATTCCAATCTACTCTCTCCAAGATGGCGACACATTTTTATGAGGATTCCATGACAGTATCACACTGGGGACTCCTACATATCCATAACTAGTTCTTCATATACATGATATTATCCAAATTTTAAATCCGTCCTTTCTTATATGGACCCACTTCACTTTTACCACTGTTGACCATTGACCCATATATCACAAGTGTTTACCCTTTACTTACAATCTATATTCCAATCTACTCATTCCAAGATGGCTACACATTTTGACAGGAATTCATGTCATCTTCACTCGCTTCATGATAGTTGCAACATTAGAGTGTTCCGATGCTACTTTGAATTTATAACTCTTGGGCCCCCCTGAAAATAAGATTATTTGCTTACACCTTTATACTGCCCATATTTGCTTAGGCATATCAAACATATTACTTATGTATTTAGCGATATATCTGTCTCGTAGAATTTGACTCTACTAGTTTCTCGTGATCCTCCTTCCAAGATGGCCACCCCTCTTGCCGTGGAAGTACTTCCAGGCTAGAACCCACTAGAAAACATCTGGGAATTCACTTAATATATACGAGGCAGCCGTAGAGGTGCACAGTCTGGTGAATCTAAATACAATTTTCCAACAGGTTTGGTGCACACGATAGGGGACATACCTTCTCTCCACAGATCACATAGATTTATTAAGGTGCAGTAACAGACTTATGGGTATCTACTGCCACATGTTTCAACATAAATTTCCACACTTACTCACTGCCTGCATGATGACATAGAGTACCGAACTCAGTTGTATGGTATGATTGAGGAAATTGTAGTTTCTTTTCCGCTTCACTGCTATCTCTCTCAAATCTGTGCTGTCAACTTATATTAATTGCGGATGATACGATGCTCATGAATCTCCTTTGGATTTTTGACAATTCTGAACTGTATGTACAAATCCTACTATAATTAACATTATTTTTATTTTATGCGTGTACACTCATGGATGCCTTTTAATTCCATAACTACTTTGTCCTATTTAATGAATGATCCTGTCAATCCCTGTGGATAATATGAACGGCTCACCCTTTATGTTTCAACATGTGTTGTCTTGGGATTCTTGACACAATATTATTGCAACAACTATATATGCTTCCTGATGAATATGATTTCCTAATGTTGACGAATTGTACTAATGGTTGATTGCATTAATTTAAATTAACTAAAAATGTGCGTTTGACCAATGAATTCTGGGACCTCATATGAAATTCTTATTGATTTATGTATTGGTAATGACAACCTGTGTTACTGAAGCTTTGCTCCCTTTAAGTTGGGATTCTTTGATTCCATCACGCAATTGGCTTTTTTCTTTTTTTTCTTCTATAGTGTTCCCGGTTTTTCTATCCCTTGTTTCTTTGTCCTTTGACATAACCATTTATGGGTTCTTTTTGTATCTAATGTCATAAATTCATTTTATACAAACAGCTTTGAGAAAGCCCCAGGGCTGCGCGCTGAGATGGGGCGAAACACGTGTTGGCTGCCTTTCCTGTTTTGCTCTGGTAGAATTCTTTTGAATTACAAAAAAATAATCAAAACAAAATAAACAGCCCTTGGTTACTTTTGATATTCTTATCCGTTTCGGAAATACAACAAACAAGATGATCTAACTATCGAGCTCTGTCCTTCTCACAATTTATGTACCTTGCCTTAATGGGTTAGGGGTCTCCCATTCTTTCTAAAATTACCCATTAAACTAGGATGGATCACTCCCAGGACATCTCACCCCTTTCTGCCTTCTAAGCAAAAATAGAACTGGAAAACATCATGGAGGAAACCTGACCCATCAAAACAGAGATGGCAGACTCCTTCCGGCCAATGCCCAAGACGACCCCAGCTCAGGATAAGAGCAACTCCAGTAGTCCAAACACATGGATACAGTGGAGAACAAACCCACCTCACTTGCAACTGTTCTGCTCAGGGCAAAACGTGCTCCATATGTGATGTCCAAACTGATGGAAGAGCCATTCATTCTGACAAGGTTACAATGGCACTTCAGACGAAGCCACAAGCCTTCAAGAGCATTGCCCAGAAGAAGAGATTGAAGAGGATGAAAACTCTTTCCCTCCTCCGCCATCGATCAAGGATCTAGAGGCATAAGCCCCCACTTCCAACCCCCCCTCACCCCAATGTGAAATCATGGTCAACGGGACAAAGATTCTTGTGCTCATAGTTATAGACCTGTTTTGCAAAAGACAAATAACCAGGGCCACTGGAATTATGTGGCGTTGGAGTGCCAAATTATGCAGCAGGGTTGAGTAAATTATGCGGCAAGAAAAGGCAAATGATGCAGCATTATGCGGCACATTTTGTGATAGTATTACATCATTATTTTGACTATTTTAAACTTGTTAACTCTGTGCAGCAGTTGCATCTCTTTAGCGCCAGCTTAATCCTCAAATATTGCACTAAGCGGCAGAAAGGTGACCAGTCAACCTTTGCAAATCGCATTACAGTGCGCTGCAACACGTGATGCTGTGTTTTTAGTAACTTATGAACCGTTTGAGTTTGAGCTAGAAACAACATTTTTTTTTTTTGTTAGAATCTACAGATTTTGCAGCAGATGACGGATTGTGTGGCAAATCTATAATTAGGCAAAAATTGCTGCGGCCGCACAATGGCATAATTCCAGTGGCCCTGCGAATATCCTACATCTTTGCATACGGTTGTCATGGCCTGCCAGCAGTTGTAGATGCTTTCACCAACTCTGTACAACACACAATTCAGACATTACAGGCAAAGCTTTTTGTTGTCAATGATGGCACCAGCACCCTCATCAGCTGCACCTCCCTAAATAGAGACTCTAGGCCTGATCTCATTTGTGTGCTGTATCAATTCCAGAGAAGTCAACTTGATCCTTAGCAAGTTCAGGGATCTCTTCGTGGGGCTAGGATCCCTGAAAGCAACACCTGTTAAACTCCACGTTGATTACATTGTGAAGCTTGCAGCTTTCTGTCACAGAAGGGTCCTGTTTCATCTTTTAAAGAATATTGAGCTCAAGCTAAAATTACTTTAAGACTTGGCAGTTATCAGAAGAGTGATCGGACCGACACCATGGGTCTTTCCCATGATGCTAACTACAAAGCACAACCAATCGAAGGCCATCAGAGTCTGTATTGACATGAAACTACCTAAAGCTGCAATCGAAGGGAAAGACACATAACTCCGACTCTCAACAAGATACTTGCAGACTTGAAAGGAGCAAAAAATGTTTCTAGTTAGACTTGAGTGTCGGATGCCACCAGCTGATGTTGGACCAGGACAGTTGTTATATCACTACTTTCCCCATATTTTGGCTACATATTTTCAGACAAAAGACTCCGCATTGACCGCCAAAAGTTGAGGATATAAAAAAGGTGCCAGCGCCCAGGGCCTTAGAGGTGAGAAGCTTCATGGTCATGATAAATTATTGTGGGCGTTTCATTCTCAAGCTGGCCACATGTCATGTCACAACCCCTTTGTAACCTCACAAAATCAATGACAGCATGGTTATGGCACCACAAACATGAATGATACCACTGGAGCCTCGTCAGGTTTTGTTGATATGAACCACATACATGAAACAACATTTAATGACATCTAATCCGCTATTCTACAGGGCACTTCAATGCGCTACTTTGACACCTAAGCCGAGAGAGAACTGATTACAGATGCCAATCCCTTTGGCTGGAAGAAGTTCTTTTTCAGTAACATCAATAAGACCACTGGAACTTAATCGCATTTGCCAGTAGAGCACTGACAAACACTAATAAAAGGTATTCTCAAATAGAAAGTTAAGCCCTAGTGATCCGATGGGCGTTTAATCACTTCCACTTATACCTTCCCAGGAGGAACATTATCATTCTGAAGGACCATAATCTTTTGGTACCTCTTTTCAAACGAACATCACAATTCAACCCAGCTGTACAACTTTGAAGTCAAATATAGGCCAGGATTGGACAACGCAACTGATTATCTCTCTCTACAGCTGGTCAAATTCCTAGAGGTTTTAGTACAGCTCCTGTCACAGGGAGCGTGCACAAGAGCCCTTTCCCTGGAAGAAATAGACTGCTTCACAAGGGATGAAGACGTGCAACAAGCACCGGCTGAAAAATGGAGAGTCAGGCATGAACTAAGTCTAACAGGGAAATCTACCCTTTTGAGAGGTGACAGAATTATTATCCTGAAAAGCCTTCAAAGCCACACAATCATTCTAGCCCATCAGGGACACCAAGAGATTGCCATGATAAAAGCCCACCTACAGAAAAAGGTATGGTTCCCGCAGATGGAGTAGCTTAAGATAGTGATCACATCCTGCCTTCTCTGCTAAATCATAGACACACAAAACACTCCAGCCCCTATCATCATGGAAGGCTCCTGCACCGAACCCTAGATGAAAGTCAACGTAGATCTCTGCAGCTTTCCAGATGGACAGCAATACCTTATCCTCATAGACACATTTCAAGTGTCCTGTGGTTGAGATTGTGGAGCCATCGACATTAGAGAGAACCAAGCCCATGGTGGAGAAAATCTTTGTTTCTTACGGCCTTCTGGTCTGCTTTAAGACAGACAATGGTCCACTCTTTAATGGTCAGGACTCTAAGAATACAAGAAGTGCACATCCAGCAACATCAGATAATATCTTGGTGGCCTCGAGCACAGGTAGAGTGTCTTATGCGCACGTTGAACAAAACATTGCGCATTGCTGTGGAGAAAGGTAGTAATATTGAGGGGGCACTCAACCGCTTTCTGGCTCAAGACTCTTTGGGACCAAGGCTAACTCAGCTCTCCAACGATTTAAGGATAGCAGAGCTACTGCTAGATCCTTAGGCTTGCAATCCCAGCCTAGGGGTTTTGGTTACCGGAGATTTCGGGGCTTTGGGAAGGCTGCTCCATTTCGAGGGCCGACAGCAACATCAACAACAGAACCCACTGTGTAGATCATACAGAGGGAAGGAAAGAAGTCGTCTGCGAGGGGCTGCTCGCCAACAGGTCTCCTCCTCCTCCCCTGTCCCCACCACTGGCTCCGCAGGGAAGCAGCTCTAGATCCCCCATCTTGCAGCATGTTGGACCCGTGGGAGGTCGGGTGTCCCAATTTTGACAAGATTGGAAATCTTACGTCCGATCTTTGGGTTTTGAATCTTGTAGAAAATGGGAACGCCCTTCCCTTCCGGGAGTTTCCCCCTCCTTATCCTCCATGCCAGGGTTGGTGTTCGGAGGACCATCTGTAGCTTCTGCAACAGGAGGGCCTGTCCTTGTTACAGAAAGGCGCGATAGAGGTTGTTCCGGAGCAGGAAAGGGGTCAGGGATGCTACTCCCGGTATTTCCTGATCCCAAAAAGGATGGACGGTTGAGGCCGATCCTAGACCTCATGGTCTTGAATTTGTATCTCAAACAGAAGTTCAAGATGTTGACCCTAGCTCAGTTCTTCTGGCGCTGCAGCAGGAAGACTGGATGGTGTTGATCGATTTACAGGATGCGTATTTTTACATTCCCATCCTGAAGTCGCATTGGAGGTATCTCAGTTTTACGGTGGGGTCTCCGCATTATCAGTTAGCGGTCCTTCCATTCGGTCTTATATCTGCACCACGGGTCTTCACGAAGGTGATGGCAGTGGTGGCAGTGCATCTCAGAAGGTCGGGGATTCCTGTTTTCCCCTATCTGGACGACTGGCTGCTCAAAGCAAGGTCGCCAGAGATGGTGCTTCATCATCTGCAAGTAATAACTCGCTGTTGTGCAACTTGGGTTTTTGGATAATTTTACCCAAATCTCACCTGGTGCCCTCTCAGCGCAACCTGTTCATAGGGGCAGTACTGGATACTACTGTGAGTCGTGCCTTCCCCCCCTCCTCAGAGGATTCTGGACATATAGGCTATGCTTCCACTGTTTCAAAATGGAGCGGTTGTTCCAGTCCTGAAGGTGCTACGTTTGCTCGGTCTGTTCGCTTCCTGCATACTGTTGGTCAACCATGCACGCTGGCACATGAGGGCACTCCAGTGGTGCCTCCGCAGACAGTGGTATCAACACAACGGAGATCTCAGGGAGGTGGTCAGAATCTCCAGAGACGCTGCAGCTGAGCTGTCTTGCTGGAGTGTTCCAGGCAACCTGTTTCAAGAGAAGCCTTTTCAACCTCTTTCTCCGGTAGCCACAGTGATAACGGATGCCTCCACGCTAGGGTGGGAGCTCATCTGGGGGATCTGGAGATCAAGGGCCTTTGGTCTCCAGAGGAAAGATTGCTTCACATCAATCTTCTGGAGCTGCGGGCTATACGTTTGGCTCTCAAGGCTTTTCTTCCCTCCCTTCGTGGTCAGTCAGTTCAGGTCCTGGCGGACAACACTACTGCGATGTGGTACATCAACAAACAGGTAGGTGAAGGGTCGTATCGTCTCTGCATAGAGGCTCTGAGACTCTGGTCCTGGGCTCAGGCCACCAGATTTGCGTAATTGCAAATCATCTGGCTGGGGTGCTGAATGTGCGTGCGGACAGTCTCAGTCGGCAATACTCGGCCGATCACGAGTAGCGTCTATATCCTGAGGTGGTCCACTGCATTTTCAGGATGTGTGGGTTTCCTCGGTTGGACCTGTTTGCCACTCACAAGAACGCTCACTGCCCGTCGTTCTGCAGTCTCCAGTATCTGATGCAGGGAGCATTGGGGTACGCGTTCCAACTAGATTGGCGCTTTCAGCTTCTTTACGTGTTTCCTCCCATGCCCTTGATTCCTCGGGTTCTGAGGAAGATTCGCCAAGACCGGGCCCAAGTCATTTTGATCGCCCTGGATTGACCAAGAAGGGTGTGGTACACAGACCTTCTTCACCTCTCATCGCACCCTCCACTCCGTCTCCCTCTCAGGGCAGACCTTCTCTCGCAATCGCAGGGACAGGTTCTGCACCCCACCTCCAAAGCCTGCACCTTCATGCCTGGAGATTGAACGGGGCAACCTGAGTTCTTTCTCTCTCCCACTGGATGTGGTGAATGTTATATTATCGGCCAGAAGACAGTCCACCAAATCAGTCTATTCCAGTAGATGGGCCAGATTTATTAAATGGTGTGGCGAGAATTCAATTGATCCTTTGAAGGTCCATTTATCTGATGTTCTTAGTTTTTCTCTTTCTTTGGTTCAGCAGGATTGTGCTGTGTCGACTGTTGAGGGCTAATTGTCGGCCTTGTCAGCCTTTCTTTGTTTGCCAGACCAGCCATCGTTGTTTAAGTCTCCCATAGTCATGAGATTCATTAAGGGTATCACTAATAGATTTCCTCCCACTCCTTTTATTATGCTTCAGTGGGATTTAAATTTAGTTATTACTTTTCTAATGGGGTCTCCTTTCGAGCCTCTACATAGTTGTCCGTCGAGGCTTGTAGGAAAGTAGGATCTGCTTTTATGGTTACCCCAACTTTTTCCCTGGTGTTATGCTGTTTCTGACTAGTCTGACTGGGATCCTGCTAATCAGGACCCCAGTCTCTGTGCTTTCTCCCCTAAATTGGTATGGTAAGTACTTAGGTACATCCCATATTGGACACTGGTGTACCCTTCTCAGTCCCTAGTATATGATGCTGAGGTACCCAGGGCATAGGTACACCAGGGGTCCCCCATGGGATGAAGCATGTATTATGCCACCCGTAAGGGACCACTCAAACTGTAATTACAAGCCTACCATTGCAGCCTGTGTAAGCTGGTGCTAGCACCACTTACGAAAGATATAGGTTTACCTATATCTAGGGTCACTGCACTTAAAACCTATGTCACCCCTAAAGCAGGCATTTCAATTCTGAAGGCAGGGTGCTCGGTTCTAAGTGTGAGGATGCACCTGTATGAGCATGAAATCTACGGAGTCCAATCTCCCAGGCTGTAAGTGTATCAGCAATTAAGATACATAGTGGCCATGTATCATTACGGGATGACCATCTCTAAACTGGCTGTAACGAACCCTAACATGTTGGAATCATACCCCCACACCGTAAATGGTGTGGGAGGTATGATTCCATGCACTGTAAAGCTCTTCCGGGTGGCCCTCAGTGCTCCCGGTACCAGTCTTCTAGACCCGGACAGCACAACATGGCTGCAGCCGACCAGAGACACGATTCTGCCCTCCTGCTGCTGAGCCAAGCTCGAGCAGGGGAAGGCAGAACAATAGGCATCCTGTCACAGGGAGGTGTGACCACCTCCCAGACAGGGTTAGTGTATTGGGGCCGGGTGGGAGCACTTGCCAGCGCCCCTCAGTCTGCTTGAAGGGCACACTTGGTGCCCTCCTTGCATAGTCCAGTTCAAGCCAGCTCAGGGAGCCGTTGGCTCCCGCTCTGGCACAAAACTGGACAAAGGACATGGGAGTATCCTCCCCACTGTCCGACCTCTCCCCTGGGAGGGAACCCTGAATCGTCCCAACCCTTTCCTTAGGGTACTTAAGGGCTTTCCTGAGGGTGGGTCCCTAGATTCGTCGTGGGACAAGATTAATTTCAAGACACCACTTTTCTTCAACCGTCTGGGCACTCTGGACTTCGCTCTGGGCATTAAGGCTGCAACCGGGTAGACTCCTGCTGCTCCTGATCTCATCGCCCTGCTCGTCTGCTGCAACGTCCATGCCTGTGCACCATACAAGAACCTTCCAAGGCCTGTGGGCATCCAAGACAACTGAAGGAATCTTCCTTGAAGTGAAGGAGTCACTTCCCTGCGTTGTGCAGGCACCGCAACTAAGCTGACCGGTCTGCTGATCCTGGGCTCCCACGGACTCCGAAAGGCTCAGCAACACAGGAGGTGGTTCTCCACATTCCGCGAGGCCTTCCCTGTCCTCTCACCAAGTTTGAGGCCAGTATCCCTCATCCGGGCTGCAGGAACCGAACCCCTGTGCACCGCGTCGGCTTGCAGTTGCAAAGTCTTGTTGGCTTCCTTCCACCAAGATCTTCTGGCTCCAAGTAGCCCCAACCTCAAGCATCTCCAGTGACCAAGATCTTCGTCCTCACCGCATCACTTGCACCGGGGGCCTGCATCTTTGGTGAACTGCTCGAGGTCCTCTTGTGACTCCAGTGCCTCCGGCCTGTGGGTACTCTGGAGGGTCATCTTTGAATTCTGTGGGCTCCCATGATTGCGCGGGGCCTGCCCTGACTCCCCTGCTTGTAATGAGTCACCTGGACCTTGCTGGTCCCGACACTGCACCTTCTTCGCTTTCCACGTTGTTTGCAGTTGCCAAGGCTTGTTGGTGCTCCAGACGGACAGTGACCCCACAACGCTCGACATCCGACGTGGGACAGCTTGTGAACGGCTCACAGCGTTGCCTTGTCTTCACAGCTGCAGCACAAAGGTCACCGTCATCTCTCCTGCAACACCCAACTTCGGTGGGCATTCGTCTTCCAGGTCACCTGGTCATTCCAAGTGGCATAGACTCTGTCCCCTCTGCTTGCAGGTACATCTCAACTTGAATCCACCTTTGGGTTCCACCGGACACTTTCACCTTCACCAGCAGCGGCATCTTCCTGAAGTCCTCCATTGGGTTCCACTGCGGTTTCCGATGCCACTTCACACCTATGCACCCGGCTTCCCTGGTATAGGTATCCTGGTTCCTAGGGTATCCACGGGTGGGGTGGCTCTTCAACCTTCTGTCTCCCACTGGGTAACTTGTTCTTTGGGTCGGTCCTCCTCATCCATTGGTCGGTTCAATTGTCATACACATTTTGCTTCCATCAGCTACATCATTTATCTAGCCGCAATGGGTCAGCCACTTTAGCTGCTGGCACTCTTGCAATGTGATGGTATTTTTCTTGATCACATATGCGCAGCTCATTCAACTAAAAATAGTTCACTTCAATGCCAAAGCAGATCGGCCAGTGCTTTTTTCTTTCCATTCTTTATTCTTTTGTATGTTTTTTGCCTTCCTTGTGTGTTTTAACCATGTCCTCAAGTCACAGTAATGCAAACCCAATAGAACCGTTTCTGTGCATCAGTGAATTCTATATTTTGCTGTGGTGTACAATAAAAATAACAAACATTGGCAAAGCCAATAGGTATCTCCTATGCAAGAGCTATTGGCTTTGGCAATGTGTTTTAGCCATGATGTACACCACAGCTGCTGTCCAGCATGGCTAAAAGTTAGTGGAGTGGGGTAGATTGGAGTAGAGTGGAATGGGGTAAATTGGAGTAGAGTGGAGTGGCGTAAATTGGCGTGGAGTGGAGTCGGGTAGAATGGAGGGGGGTGGATTGGAGTGGGGGAATTGGGTAGATTAGCATGGTAGATTGGAGTGGGATAGATTGAATTGGGGCAGAGTGGAGTACATTGGGGTAGATTAGAGTGGGGTAGATAGGAGTAGGGTAGATTGAGGTAAAGAGGAGTGGGATATATTGCGGTAGTGGAGTGGGGTAGATTGGGGAAGAGTGGAGTGGGTTGGAGGGAGTAGGGTTGGGTAGATTGGAGTGGGGTATATTTGGTGGATTGTAGTAGGGTAGCATGGAGTGTGGGTAGATTGGTGCAGTTTGGAGTGAGGTAGAGTGGAGAGGATTGTGGGACTGGGGTAAATTGGAGTGGTGTGGATAGATTGGGAAGGGAGGGTAGATTGGAGTGGGGTGGTGTGGGGTAGATGGGGTAGAGTGGAGTGGGGTAGATTGAATTGGGGTAGATTGGGGTGAAATGGGATAGATTGGAGTGTAGTACAGTAGATTGGAGTGAGGTAGTGGAGTAGATTGGAGTGGGGCAGATCGGGGTAGAGTGGAGTGGAATATATTGGGGTAGATTTTGGGGAAAGGTGGAGTGCAGTGGATTGAGGTAGATTGGAGTGGAGTGGGGTAGGTTGGAGTGGGTAGATTAAAGTGCAGTGGGGTAGATAAGTGTGGAGAGGTGTAGATAGGTGTGGAGTGGGGGTAATTAGGATAGAGCGGAGGGGGTTAGATTGGAGTGGGGTACATTGGATGGATTGAAGGGTAGATTGGAGTGGAGTGGGGTAGATTGAAGTGAGATTGGAGTGGGGTAGTTTGGAGTGGAGTAGATTGGAGAGGAGTCTGATAGAGTGGTGTGGGGTAGATTGGGATGGAGTAGGGTAGTTTGGGTTAGGGTGGGGTAGAATGGAGTGGAGTAGGTTGTAGTGGGGCTGGATGGATGGGGTAGATTGGAATAGGGTAGTTTAGGGTGGAGTAGGGTAGGGTAGATTGGAATGGGATGGAGTGGGGTTGGGTGAGTTAGATTGCACTGGAGTAGGGTAGATTTGGGTGGCATATGGTAGACTGAAATGAAGTAGAGTGGGGTAGATTGGGTAGAGTTGAATGGAGTGGGATAGATTAGGTGGATTAGAGTGGGTAGATTGGGGTAGAGTGGAGTGAGGTAGATTAGGATGGAGTGGAGTGGGGTAGATTGAATTGGAGTGGGGGTAGATTGGATTGGAGTGGGGTAGATTGCATTGGAGTGGGGTAGATTGGATTGGAGTGGGGCAGATTGAAGAGGGATGATTGGAGAGGGGTAGATTGGAGTGGACTGGGGTAGATTGGAGTGGAGTAGGGTAGATTGGAGTGGAGTGGGGTATATTGGGTGGAGTGGAGTATATTGGAGTCAAATAGATTGTAGAGAGGTGGGGTGGGGTCGATTGGGGTTCATTGGAGTGGAGTAGATTGTAGAAAAGTGGGGTGGTGTGGGGTAGATTGGGGTTCACTGGAGTGGAGTGGGATAGATTGGAGTGGGGTAGAGTGGAATGGAGTAAGTGGTGTGGAGTGGCGTAGAATGGAGTGTTGTGTTGTGTCATGGAGTGAGTGGCGTAGATTGGAGTGGCATGGAGATAAGTGACGTGGTGTGTCGCAGAGTGGGGTGTCGTAGAATGGAGTGGCGTGGCACAGAGCAAAGGGTGGAGTAGAGTGGCGTAGTGTAGAGTATGAGTGGTGTGGGAGCGCACTTCCATTACAGACAACACATTTTCAATTGAAATTACCATTACATTTGCAACGAAATACGGTTTTACTTCACACAAACGATAATGTGTGCAAATGTCATCACCTAGTGTATTGATGTGTTTTGATCGTATTCAAATATTTGTTTCACTCACAATTCAGAATTAGAAAACAAATTTGCTTCATTTGTACTAATTCTGATATATTCTGAAACATCAGCACAGTAAATTGTTTTGTTGTGTGCTAGAAAAAAAACAACCTACAACCTCTACATGGATACTCAGCAGGATTGTCACATACATTGTCTCACTTTGAAGTCCGAGAAAGAAATGTAAACGCCAAGCTACCTCGGAAGAGAGAGCTTGACATTTGACCTCTGTCTTTGAATGCACAGCAAATGTGACAAGATAAGAACAAGATTTAGAGGCCTGTTTACAGAAAGCAAGTTTGTGGAATAATACAGTAAACAAGGGTTGGGCAAAGGGAGGAACGTATTCAAGTAGGACAGCCTAAAGCACAAAAAAAACAGTAAATAGATAGCCAGAAAATGTGAGTTACAAACCCAAAGCCAATGGTAAGAATGAATGAATTCCTAGGTCAGTTTTCTGAATGTCCCCAAGATGTCTTTAGCAAACCAGACAGTAGCCTTCAACTTAAAAATGGGTTCCATAGCTGTTTTAAGTGCGTTCAGCTGTTAGGAACACTCACTTTCGTATTAAAATGATATACATTGCTTATTTTTTTTTAATTTAACTTTTTTATTGCAACCATAGCACCTACATTAGGGTACAGCATTTTTTCTGTATTTTTGTCACTTATATTAGCAATAAAAAATAAAATTAACTCTAGCACCCGCTTGATAAGGTTAGACCTTTTGGTTTTGCCAATGCTTGCTGGCTTTGTGTATGGTGCTTGTTCCATTTATAGGCCCTGGAAAGGGACTAGGGACAGTAACGTCGCCTCTTCTCTTCTAGAACACCAGGTAAGCACTACTCATCGCTGCAGAGGTTAGCTGTTTCTGTCCTCTGGGAGACTATCACTGCTGATTACTGCAGAGTGAAGATTGGTGCGACTAGGCTGTAGGACATTAGTACTCTTAGTTAGCATGTGACTCGCCCCAGGAGGCGCCATCAGAGAATTGGAGGGGGGGGGGGCGGCGCAGGACACCCTCGCGCTCCAAAGCGCGGCTCCCATTCCCGCAGTGTGGGATGCTGTGTTTACTGCAGGGACTCCTAGTCCCAGGGATCCTCATGCCAGGAGGCGCCATCAGAGAAGCAGGGGGGCAGGACACCTTTGTGCTACAAAGCGCGGCCCCCATTCCTGCACCGCGGGACGTGCCCGGGCATGGTCATGGTGAAGATCAGGCCAAGAGCGGCCTGTCTGTGGCCGTATGAGGCTGGGCCTGGCCCCCTCTCTTGCCCTGACTCTGTTATCTCGTCTGGGCACAGTGCTTCAGACAAGGTAGGAAGTTTATACACAACCTCAGTTTCTTTCTTTCTACCTAACCTAAGTAAGACCTAAGCATACAACCATGGTAAAAAGAAAGTTAGTGGAAAGCGGTGAGGGAAATACTTAAGGGGGAAACCATCAAACACAATTACAAACTACCTAAAGGGCGCTGTGGGCTTAATAGAAAATGAAATCATTAATGTGGAGGAGCAATTAGCGGCAGCTAAATAAGTAGCAGATGCTGCCCTGGGCTGTGTTACCATGTATGCACACAAAGACTCAAATATCCCAGCTGGCAACGCAAGGGCAAACCACACAAAGTCAGTTAAAAACCCATGCCTCCTATACAATCCCCTTGAAATTGAAGAGATTATTGACACCTCTGAACCGACCTCTCCACCTCTTAAAAGGACCAAACCCAGTGATAAGACACCTAGCCCTGAAAATTCAAATAAAAAATTGCCTATAACAACCAGACCTCGCTCGTCCGAAAAGAGGGAAAATTACAAAGTCTCAAAAAAAGCCGCAAGATCTTGAGATTCAAAGACTCCTTGATTCACTGGCGGACAAATTATTTTCAAAATTATACTCTATGGAACTTAAGGTACTTCAAGAATTAAAGGAGATAAAAGAAAGGGTTGCTGTCTTAGAAAAGCATTTTAAAGACAGTCCTACCGTTCCCAGCAAAAATCCCAGAGCAGCAAATGAGAGACTACTTTCTAATACAAATAAGCCAGCAACACTAATTCCTACTGTCCCTACTCCATCTGATAACCCAAGCCATTCATCATGCCAACGACGGCCTGATTTAAGGGGTAGAGCAAACACAGAGACTATTACCAAAGCATCCATACTGGATCATATGGAGGAGGGGGCACTTCAGCAGTATCTCGTTCATGGTGAACAAGTCATCCTGCACCTTCCACCCAACGCTGCACCCTATGTCATCGTCCTAAAGGGTGTAACTAAGCTAGAGTGGGGGACAAAAGAAAGTTGGGTTACCCTAAAAAACAAGGTGGTGCACTGGCTGTCAAATATTCAATTTAATGTAACCCTCTTACATACAGAGATCATTATGGTAAGGAGGATCAATTGGGTGAGTTTTAGAACAAAACGAGAAAATGGCGATTGCGTACAGTACATTTTTGCAATCCTGCCCCGGTCCAGACACTTCTTTTTAATTTACAACAACGCCAGAAGTGCCAGTAGGGCCAAGATGAAAGGACAGTGGCCGTTTGTTCCCCTTGCATATTTTTATAAGCCCCTGGAGTCCTTGCGGAGTGGCCAGGTGCGGAGATCCGCAGTTACCCAAATCACCCCAAGAGAAACAGACATGGTGTTATCTACCAATCGTTTTGCCCATCTATTGACCCTTAATGATCAGAATTGTGACCCTTGATGATCAGGATTGACGATGTAAGGAGCTCAATCTGAGTGATACTGAAGGACACTCCAGTAATGCTGATGAAAATAAGGGAACGATGAACTCATCAGTAGTCATTGTCACAAAGTCTCTTATTCTCAGATCTTGGAACATTGCGGGCGTGAAAAGCAAGTTGACCAACACTGAATGGTGCAATTATAGCCACACGGCAGACATTCTCTGTTTCCAAGAAACCTGGCATACTGGAAGTTACTCCATAAATGGGTACACAGCCATAATTTGCCTTGCAACACCATCAGTACACATGCGAGCCAAGGGTGGTTTGCCTGTCCTGGTTTCAACTATGGCTCTGGTGACTGTTATAAAGATTTTAATTGCCTCACCTTTCTTCCAGTTGGTTTTACTTAGGGGAGATATGAAATTATTCATTGTTTTGATCCATTTTTATACTAATGTGTTTAGCAACAAATGTTGGGAAGTTGTAGGGTCCCTTGAGAAAGAATTGGATGTTTTTACAAAGGGTATTGCTGGAGATTGGGTCCTTATCTGGGTAGGAGATTTTAATATTGATCTTTTTGTTCATTCATGTACTGATATTTGTGGGCAGGAAGATATCTAAGGTAACAATCTGAAGCATTTCCCCCATTAATATATATGGGGATTGTTTAAATCTGCTGTTATATAAGCATATCTTAGAAATCTTGACTCGCAGCAGAGGTATCTCTTTGCCGACCTTTTGTGGAAATAGCAGCACCTCATGTATTGACCACATCCTAATGTCAGCAAATAGAGATAATTTACCTAGATCATTAGCCATTGATGCCTCCTGCCTTAGTGATCACCTTCCACTCATTCTAACATTAGTATTGCCAATTCAGTCTCAAGAAGTGTCTCATATATCCACTGCAGTTGACAGAGCCAAGAAAAATGGGTTTAGCTTGAAATGGTCTGGAGTAAATGCATCAGTGTTCTTAGAACTGTTGGTAAGATGTAACCTAGCAGATTTCTTTGCCTGTACAGAAATCGAACCTACACCTGACGTAGTTGTTTTAGCCTTTAGCAGGATCACATCTACTATAGCACACAATTTAAAGAAGGAAAACTCCCATAAACAGGAATGATCCACTGGGTGGTTCGATTGTTATGGTACACAGGCCAACCACGAATTAAGAAGGGCCCTTCATAAATCCCAGAGTGATAGAGAAGAAATCCAACTCCTTAGACCTAACTATTAGCAGACCTTAGTACGACGTAAGACTGAGTTGCGGGTCCAGGCCTGGGCAGGCCTAGAACAGGCAGCTCATACAAAGGATAGTGGCCTCTTTTGGAAAATGATAAACTCTCCTTTTTTTGGCAGACAGCGCAGACCCCAAAATAGAAGTTGTAGTTGCACCATCTAGTTTGGTTGGACACTTCGAAGGCCTTTTTAACTGCTGCGTGAACAATTCACCAGCACTCCAGTGTGACACGTGCGGTTTGATTCCAACGCCCTTACAATTTATCACAGTGGAGGTGGTGGTTACAGCCATAGGAAAGTCTACTGCTTCCAAGGCTTCTGGTCCCTACGGGGTCCCAGTGGATATTTTTAAGGCTTTCACTGATATATGGGCTTCAGTCCTTGCAAACGTCTTCAACGCAGCTGCACAAGGGTTTATCTCTCAAACCTGGACAGATTCCATCATTGTCCCCATATTTAAAAAAGTAGACGGGGGATCCCAGGTAATATCTCCCGATATCCCTCCTGGACTCCTCGGCTAAAATTCTGGGGAGGATTGTCTTAGACTGTCTGGACGGTGGACAATCACATGCTTACAGATGTGCAATACAGTTTTAGGAAGGACATAGGGACTATGGAGCAATGCATAAATCTCCATCTTATAGTTAGCAAGTACACTATAGTGAAGCAGGGCTTTATTTATCTTTGTTTTGCCGATCATACTAGTGCTTTTGATTTAGTTCACCATTCAACCCTCTGGAAACCACTGATTGATATTGGCGCCCCTATGGCTATTGTTACAATTCTCTCTCAGATGTATTCCTCACTGACCGTAAGATACGGGTTGGAGGGTAAATGCACACCTATATTTAATGTTAGAAGAGGAATTAGACAAGGGTGTGTTATAGCCCCCAATCTCTTCTCCCTCTATGTGAATGGGGTTGATAAAGAGCTTCAGAATGTAGAAGCTGATGCACCAAATATCGGACCCCGATTCACACTGGTGCTCCTTTATGCCGACGATGCGGTCCTGATGTCTAGAACCGCTAATGATCTACAAAAACTGATCAATGGTTTCGTAGGATATATAGAGCACAAAGACCTTTAACTAAATTTGGCTAAAACTGTTGTCATGGTGTGCGGAAGAGTAGACCCAAAAATAGTTAATTCCATGTCAGGGAACACAAATTAATAGAAGTAAATCATTTTTCCTATTTGGGTATATGTAGTGAAAGTCACACGAGGTAAGTTTGTCAAAAGAAGTTTATTTCAATCCATCAACCAGACAACGCAGCAGCCGGTCTGTCAGGAACAGATGCAACTGTCAACTGTCAGACCAACGCTACGCACACAGAAAAGGTTTAAACACAAACCTTTTATTACGTAGCTAGTATTCTAACCTTCCCTCGTGGAGTCCCTCGCGAGAGCCTCCACGAGGGAAAAAGAAAAGGAAGAAACACTACACATCTCCTCCTTTACAAACAAACAAAAAACAAAATATAGAAACAAACACAAAAGTTAGTCACAAATAAAATCTTTTAAAGCCTTAGGACGTTTGATGATGCTTTTCCCCAGGGTGTTGGTATTCTCCTTCTGAGAAACATCTTGCGAAATGATGACTTTGCTTTGCTTGGCGAGAGAATCCTGCAGGTTATCAGAGAAGTCATCATGAACAAAAGATTTGTTCCCAACAGAATCAGATGCACCAGGAGAATCAGGACATGAACTGAATGTAGAAGCTCCCTTGATACGATTCTTATCAAACTTCTTACATAAAGCAACTCTTTTGAGATTCCAACACTTGCCATTATCCAAAATAACTGCATTTTTCCTCAATTCAGCAATGCGTTGTGGCTCAAAAAACTTGCTTTCATTCTTGGGAACAAAACCTGGTTTCTTGATTCTGACCCACTGGCCAACAAAAAGCTTAGTCTGTTGGGTGTTGTGCTTGCGGTCATAAAACTCCTTGTACTTGTCATGTTTGAGAAACAAATTGTTCTTAACTTCAGAAGAAGACTGTCATGATTCCTCGTTCACTGAATGCCTGGCGTGTGGTGTGTTGCACGCGCCCGCCTCCTCACTGCCGAAGTGTGTCAGGCAGGTTGGCGGTCTAGCCTCCCTCTGCCGGAAGCTGCCGCTCGACCAGCTGACTGTCTCTTCCGGGGAGAACCGCATAACTGACTGCGATTCCGGCCCAGACGTCGCTTCGAATTAACGTTGTGGGCGTCGTAGTAGCGCAGGAGCGCTAGTGAATACTCACCTTGTGCGACTCGTGCTAGTGCACGGAGCCGCTTCCCCTGTTTACTCGGACCCGCGCAGGAGCGCTTGCTGACAACTTCCTTTCGCGACTCGTGCTGGTGCACGGAGCCGCTTCCTCCTTTCCTTGGTAAGCGCAGGAACGCTTACAGACTTGCTTTCTTCACGGCTAGCGCTACGCGTATAGCCTTTCCCCGAATCCAAAGAGACCTGCGCAGGAGCGCTTGGTCTCTTCATTACCTTGTGGTACCATGCGCAGGAGCGCTTGTTTCATACTTTTTCCCTTGTTGGACGTCCGCGCAGGGGCGCTTGTTTTCATTTCCACTTACTGACATTCCGCGCAGGAGCGCTTGTTTTCATTTCCAGCCCTAGTACAGACAACTCCTTCCATCCTTAGAGGCGCTGCGTCCCAGGTGACTACACTATTCTTTGAGCCCTGTTGTCTGTTGTGCGTGAATCCATATCAGTGGTGTGAGTGTTACCCATCTGCTTTCTCTCACAGGTGGTGTTTCCCAGAAAGGTACCAAGAACACCCGAGGGCGTATCAGTCAGGTCTTCCTACAGGCTGTCCTCACACACCTTTCTGACGTCCTCCCCCGGTCCCCTCTTCATCCTGGTCAGTACTTAAACCTTTCTAGGGTAAGGGAGCAGACGGTGGTGGTTGTTCATGTCTTCCCTGCGGGATCGCTTCACAAGCGGAAGATAAGTCTTGTGGGGTCCTGACAGAATTCGAAGCCCAAGTTGTATATCCCGCTCGGGCGACATGAGCAACCCCGACGTCCCCTTACAGGACATAGCAGCCATGCTTGCCAGTATGCAAGCAGAAAACCTTAGTTTACGACAAGATATAACGGCCTTACAAGGCCAGGTGGGTGCAGGTCTGACAGGGCCTTGGGGGCCGTCTCCCTCAGCTAGGGTGAGACAGGAAGGGTTGTTGAGGCCTCCTTTGTTCAATCCCGGGGGTTCCTCTTCATCTCCTTCTCACGCCTCTCCACCCATACAAGTGATAGCCCCACATTCTATGCTGTTGGCCGCTCCGTAGCGCTTTTCTGGTGACAGCTCCAAGTATAGCATCTTTCTTAACCAATGCCACCTGCATTTCATGGCTCGAGTATCTTCCTTTCCTGACGATGCCTCCAAGGTATCCTTCGTTCTTTCCTATCTGGGAGGTGATGCTGCCCAGTGGTCCATACCCTTGGTGGAAAATGATGATCCCCTTCTGTACAATTTTCCGGTGTTTAAAGAGACCATGCAGCGAATGTTCGCCCGCCACACGTTCGTACAAGCCGCGGACAATGAGCTTCTCAACCTGAAGCAGGGCAACACGGACTTATTGAACTACATCACCACCTTCAACAGGTTAGTGATAGAAGCACGATGGCCTGAGTCTAAACAGGTGTCTGTCTTCTACAGAGGCTTACGCGATGAGCTGAAGGATCTCATCTCCCAGATGACGGAACCTCCAGAAGAGATCGGCCCGTTCATCGATCTGGTAGTCAAGCAGAACTACCGGTTACAGGAACGGCGAACCGAAAAAACCAAGGGCAGCGATACCCGGTTCCCGGCATACAGAGAAAAACCAAGAGATGAGCCAGCAAAACCCCATGATGCCCCAGAACCCTTGCAGATAGGCAGCATCCGTGGTCCGCTAACCAAAGAAGAAAAAGAAAAAAGACGAAGACAGAACCAGTGCTTGTACTGCGGCAAGAGTGGCCACTTCGTCAGGGAATGCCCGGTAAAACCCGGCAAACCAAGAGGGAAGACACAATTCGCCCTCCCGATATCCCGAGGAGACGGGTCGGGAAACGATGTAACCCAGTAGAAAACGGGGTCCGTCTACTGGGTTTGTCGTCCGTCAAGACACCGACCCCTGCCTTCTACGACAATCATCAACATATGGGTGTATCTGTGTCCTTGCAATCTCCTACAGGGCAGTCATGGCGTGTCACTGCCCTGATCGATTCGGGAGCCACCAGGAACTTTATAGACACCCAGTACATGGTGGGCCTGGGTATGGCTACGGTAACCAAGGAAAAACCGGAAACAGTAAAGGCAGTGGATGGCACCGACCTGACATCAGGACTGATCCGTTACCAAACCGAGGTCATGGAAATGACGTTTGAGAACAAACACACGGAGTCCATCGCCTTTGATGTTATCGATGCCCCTCAATTCAGATTGATTTTAGGTCTCCCATGGCTGGTACAACACAACCCACACATAGATTGGGTAACCAGGATTTTGTTGCTAGGTTCGGCCCATTGTGTTAACTCCTGTTACTCGTCAACGGAGAACTCTAGCAGAAGAGCAATACAAGCCTGTGCGCTGCCCCTGACCGGAATAGGTACGGTCACATAGGGGGGGTCATACCCGAAGAATTCCTGGATCTGGCTATGGTGTTCGATAAGAAAGGCGCCAGCACTCTACCCCCTCATCGTTGCTTCGATTGCAGAATCGACATAATCCCGGGATCAACACTTCCCTGTTGCCGTGTCTACTCCCTTACAGAAAAAGAAAACGACCATCTCCGCACCTACCTAGACGAGTACCTGCGAAATGGGTTCATACGCCATTCCAGATCTCCCGTTCCCTCCGCTCTCTTTTTCGTGGCAAAAAAGGAGGGGGACCTTCGAACGTGTTATTGACTTCAGAGCAATGAACGCCATAACGGTCAAAAACCGATACCCTTTACCCTTGATATCCAACTTATTGGATCAAGTGAAAGACGTGGCTATATACACCAAGCTGGATCTACGCAGTGCCTACCACCTCGTCAGGGTCCGAGAGGGAGACGAATGGAAAACCGCCTTCCGAACAAAATATGGTCTGTATGAATACCGTGTCATGCCTTTCGGGCTCTGCAACGCCCCTGCCGCCTTCCAGTATTTTATCGACGAAGTACTGAGAGAATTCATCGATCAATTTTGCATCGTCTACACCGATGATATACTGATCTACTCTGCGGGTGTATCGGAACACATACTACATGTACGTACCATTCTCCAACGACTACAACAACATGGCCTATACGTCAAGTTGTAGAAAATCCAACCCCTGCAGGAATTGAGATGGATACCAGAAAGGTAGAAACCATATTGCAATGGCCGTCCCCTTGTTCCGTGAAACAAGTCCAGAGATTACTGGGATTCGCCAACTACTATTGTCGCTTCATCGCAGGGTTCTCGAAGACAGTCATCCCCATCACTTACTTACTACGTAAAGGCGTAAACTTCTTGTGGGACCACAAGGCAGAAAACGCCTTTCGGGAGCTAAAGACAAGGTTCACCACTGCTCCGGTGTTGAGACACCCCGATCCCGACCAGCCATTTATAGTAGAGGCCGACGCCTCACAGAACGCTCTGGGGGGGGTATTGTCACAAAGGGACACCAAGACGGGTCTGTTACACCCCGTGGCCTACTATTCCAGGAAGTTACAGCCAGCAGAACGTAACTACACTATATCAGACCGGGAACTCTTGGCCATCAAGGCGGCGTTTGAGGAATGGCGCCACTATCTAAAAGACGCCAGACACCCGGTGACCATCTACACAGACCATAGAAACCTGCAATTCCTTCGCTCAGCCAGGGCCCTCACATCCAGGCAATTGCGATGGACCCTGTTCTTTAACGAATACAGCTTCCAGATAACATACCGGCCCGGAAGAGAGAACTCGAAAGCGGACGCCTTATCCAGGCTAGATGATATTGGGGAAGAAACCCCCCCCCGTAGAACCGGTATCCATATTTCCGGAACACTGTTTCCAGGGGGTTGTCGTCACCTCTTCCTTCCTGTCTCGGCTACGCAGTGACCTCGAACAGAAGGATCCGATAGACTGGACGGGAGACCTCCAAGGGCTTGCACCACTAGATGGGTTCCTGTTCAAAGGGGGATGTTATTTCCTTCCATTGATAGACCACCAACAACAGGCGCTGTACATGTGTCATGACCATCCCTTATCCAGCCATCCCGGATACCAGAAAACCATGGACTTGATACAGAGGCATTTCTGGTGGCCATCCATGGACACCGACGTACACGCCTATATAGCTCGCTGTGCCATCTGTGCTCAGGGGAAAGTCTCGTCCCAACCCATAGTAGGGCTACTACACCCGATTCCAGTGCTTCCATACCCTTGGCACACCGTCTCAATGGATTTCGTTGTGGAACTCCCCAAGACCAAAACGGGGTACACCACCGTTCTCACCGTTGTGGACCACCTAACCAAAATGGCACACTTTGTGCCGTTGAAGAAGCTACCATCAGCGGCTGAATTGGCGTCGATCTTCATGCACAATGTGGTACGGTTAGATGGCATCCCTTCAGTGCTGATCACAGACTGGGGTTCCCATTTCGTATCCAGGTTCTGGAACGAGGTGTGCAACGCCATGGACATGGAAGTGCGTCTGTACTCCGCATATCACCCCCAAACAGATGGGCAGGCGGAGAGAACAAATCAAACCATGGAGCAATACCTCCGTTGCTTACTACTATCCGTAGAAAAAGAATGGTCGGAAGTGCTGTGGATAGTGGAATACGCTTACAACAACAACAAGCACACTGCCACGGGTATGTTGCCTTTCTACTGCCTCCAGGGTCAACATCCTAGGAAAACACCCTGGGAAGAGACCCAGACCAATCACTTGCCCACGGTACAAGCATATCACTCCTTACTCCACACTATCTGGCAACAAGCCCGTTTCGAGTTGGCCAAGGCCAAGGAAAACTACAAACTATATACCGACAGGCACAGACAGGCAGAACCCAACTACAAAGTGGGGGACAAGGTATGGGTGTCCATTAAAAACCCCAATGTACATGGTCCCAAGAAACTGTTGCCACGTTACGTAGGTCCCTACACCATAGCACGGGTAATCAATAGTGTGTCCATGAAGCTTTCTCTGCCCCCCCAGATGAGGTTGCATCCTGTCTTCCATGTCACTCTCTTACGGCCTACTCACCCTGACTGCCTGGCCGCTTCCCCCCCACCTCCTGTTCTCGTGGACGATCACGAGGAATATGAGGTCCGAGCTATTCTTGATTCCCGTAGGACTCGGGGTAGGCTCTTCTACCTTGTGGACTGGAGGGGGTATGGTCCGGAGGAGCGGTCCTGGGAGCCTTTGTCCCATGTTCGCCATGCCCCCCAACTGGTTTGTGCCTTCCATGCCCGGCATCCCTTGAAGCCCCGTCCTGCCACCCCTGTTTAGCCGGCGGGGTGGGTCTGTTTTGAGGGGGGGTGCAGTCATGATTCCTCGTTCACTGAATGCCTGGCGTGTGGTGTGTTGCGCGCGCCCGCCTCCTCACTGCCGAAGTGTGTCAGGCAGGTTGGCGGTCTAGCCTCCCTCTGCCGGAAGCCGCCGCTCGACCAGCTGACTGTCGCTTCCGGGGAGAACCGCATAACTGATTGCGGTTCCGGCCCAGACGGCGCTTCGAATTAACGTTGTGGGCTAGCGAATACTCACCTTGTGCGACTCGTGCTGGGGCACGGAGCCGCTTCCCCTGTTTCCTCGGACCCGCGCAGGAGCGCTTGCTGACATCTTCCTTTCGCGACTCGTGCTGGTGCACGGAGCCGCTTCCTCCTTTCCTTGGTAAGCGCAGGAACGCTTACAGACTTGCTTTCTTCACGGCTAGCGCTATGCGTATAGCCTTTCCACGAATCCAAAGAGACCCGCGCAGGAGCGCTTGGTCTCTTCATTTCCTTGTGGTAACATGCGCAGGAGCGCTTGTTTCATACTTTTTCCCTTGTTGGACGTCCGCGCAGGAACGCTTGTTTTCATTTCCACTTATTGACAGTCAGCGCAGGAGCGCTTGTTTTCATTTCCAGCCCTAGTACAGACAACTCCTTCCATCCTTAGAGGCTCTGCGTCCCAGGTGACTACACTATTCTTTGAGCCCTGTTGTCTGTTGTGCATGAATCCATATCAGTGGTGTGTTACCCATCTGCTTTCTCTCACAGGTGGTGTTTCCCAGAAAGGTACCAAGAACACCCGAGGGCGTATCAGTCAGATCTTCCTCCCATGCTGTCCTCACACACCTTTCCGACTTCCTCCCCCAGTCCCCTCTTCATCCTGGTCAGTACTTAAACCTTTCTAGGGTAAGGGAGCAGACGGTGGTGGTTGTTCATGTCTTCCCTGCGGGATCGCTTCACAAGCGGAAGGTAAGTCTTGTGGGGTCCTGACAAAGACCAATTCACATCCCCACAACTTTTAATCCAACCTGGGTAACACTTGGTTCTGGGCTTCCTTCCTCTCATAAGCTCAAAGGGGGAAAATTTTGTGGAATCAACTTCAGAAACCCTGTAAGACCAGAGCGTTTTGAACAACTGTGTCTCCCACGGAATGCTATTCTTAAAAGCCAACTGAATGGCACCCTTCAAAACTCTATTGTACCTCTCCACAAGACCATTGCCGCTAGGGTTGTACAAAGAAGTAGTCTTGTGTTGTATACCACATTTCGACAAACACTGAGTCATAACATCCGAAGTAAATTGTACACCATTATCACTGATGATGAGGGCAGGGTTGCCTTCACTGAGGAAAGCTTCATCAAAGAAGTTGATAACAGTGTCCGTATTCAATTTCTTGATAACTTTGACCACCGGCCATTTCGAAAACATATCCATCATTGAGATAACATACTTCCCAGAACTGCCAACAGGACCCATGATGTCCACAGCAACATGCTCCCATGGTGACTCTGGAAACATAAAAGCGCCCATGGGGGGTCTCAAAGTTTTGAGAGTTTTGTTAGCCAACAAACATACACCACACTCTCTAACTGCTCTCTCAACTTCAATGTCCAAACCAGGCCACCAGAATCTACTTTTAACAATGCACTTGGTTTTCAAGATGCCCAAATGTTCTTCGTGACATAAAGAAATTAATTTACTTCTGAGACTTACCAACTTATCACCTCTAACAACGTTACCATCCAAAATCGATAACTCATCTCTGACCTCCCAAAAAGCTTTAAATTCTTTCACATCCATTTTGTGAGGCCAACCTTTTCTCAAAAATTCCATAACTTTCTTTAAACACTCATCTTTGATCAAAGCTTCATTCCACTCCTCTTTAGAGAAAGATTGCAAACCATGGTCCCACAACCAAGCAACCTGAACACTATCCATGAGGTCGTCCTGGTTCTCAACCATTTGGACAGGTAAGCGAGAAAGAAAATCAGCAACTGCATTTTTCTTACCCGGTAAGTATTCAACCTTGTAGAGAAAATCTAATAATCTCATGGAGATACGTGCTAATCTAGCAGAAATGTTAATCATACCAACATTGGATAAAACTTTGACCAAAGGTTTATGATCACATTTGATGGTAACTTCCCTGCCCCAGACAAAAGTGCGAAAATGCTCTAGGGCCCAAGCACAAGCAAGAGCCTCCCGTTCAATAACAGCGTATTTACATTCTGCAGGTGCAGGAGATAAGGACCTAGAAGCATAAGCAACAATGGATTCACAACCATCCTCACAGATTTGAGAAAGAACGGCACCAATACCAGTACCACTAGCATCAGTGGTGATTATATTCTTACCAGAAGGGTCAAAACCCTGGAGGGCAGGAGCTGAAGAAATGGCATTTTTTATATCTAAAAATTCTTTTTGACACATGGAAGACCAAACAAAATTCGATCTGAGTTTAAGTAATTCCCTAATATGGAAAGTTCTGCTAGAAAAGTTTTGCACAAACTTAGAAAAAAACTCAACAAGGCCCAAAAGGATTTAACTTCGTCCTTATTTTTGGGACTGGGGGCATCAGAAATAGCAGAAACAAGTTTAGATTTGGGATGAATGCATACAGCACTTATTTCATGACCTAGATAAGTCACACTATTAGCAGCAAACTTACACTTAGAAAATTCCACTGTTAATCCAAATTTGCTCAAAAAGGATAATACGTGGAGGAGTTTGGTTCTATGATCAAGTTTGTCATCTTGGAAGATCAGAACATAATCCAAATGACCAAAAGTGTGGTGCATTAAACGCTGGAAAACAGCGACTGCCGAGGCGAAACCGAATGGCATCCTGGTGAATTGGAAGCACCCAATGTGAGAAATGAAAGCAGTGAGGTTTTTACACTTATCAGTAAGGGGAATTTGGTGGTAGGCTTGAGACAAATCAATAGTGGAAAAAACCTCCATGCCCCTGGTTTTGGTAAGCATCTCACTAAATTTTGGAACGGGAAACTGTCTATCAAAATGTTCCCATTAAGATGGCGTAAGTCAATGCATAACCTGATTTTTCTGTTGGCCTTCCTAGCAACGACCAACGGAGAAATCCATTCGGCAGACTCGATAGGCTCGATGACACCATCTTTGACCAACCTGTCTAATTCCTTCTCCACTTCATCTCTAACGGAAAAAGGAATATTACGAAGTTTGTGGACCTTGGGAGAAGCATTGGGTTTGAGCTGGATATGGTGTTCAAAACCATCCAATCTGCCCAAAGTACTCGAAAAAACACCAGGAAAATCATTTCAGACAGTCTTGCCTAAGCATTCACCTTCATCTAAAACTAGAACTTGTTCAAAACCATTAGGATCCAGAATGATATTTAGTTTTCTTTGATCCTTCCATCCAAGAACAGAACGACCCTTCTTGGATACATAAAGCTTACAAAAAGCACTCCTGTTCTTAAACCTGAAGATGAGGTTCCTATAACCAAGTAAATCAATGGATTCACCAGTATAGCTTTCCGGAGCAATGTCAGCATAAAATAAATTGGGACCCAGTTTTTACACAAATTTGTTTGTCCAAACCGCTTCATTAACAATAGTGAAAGGAGACCCCGAATCCGCAGCAATGGGCAAATTAACCCCGCCCATTGACATCATACACATGGGCTTGCTGGAATCATCTTTATAAGAAATGTTGAGAACAGCTTTACCATTAGGGCTTAATACTTTACAAACATCATCTTCACTATCCTCATTAGAAGAAGAAATAAGACCCTCCTCAATACATTTGATCTTGTCCCTATTGGGCTTTTTAGTGTTACAAACTCGGCTGAAATGACCAACTTTCTCACAAATAGTATATTTTTGCTTGATAGCGGGACATTTTTTATCATTTGCAAGATGGTACTTACTGTCACACCGAAAACACCCGAGTTCTTTTTTGCTAGAACTTACGTCTTTTTTAACAGAAGATCTACTAGAAGAGATGGCTTTGGTTTTGTTAGACAGAACTTTGGCAACAGTTTCCTGATGCTCAGATACAAGGTTCTCTTTCTTAAGAGCTTTGGCGCATCTACTAGACATCTCAGCCTTCCTGGCAACAGCAAGAACATCTTTTAAAGGGTTGTCGCCATTAACCCATAACCTTTCTTGGATAGATGAATCAAAAGCACGCATAACAACTTGATCTCTAACTAACTCTTCTTGGATAACACCAAATCTACAATCTAAAGCAAGTTTTTTAAGTGCTGTAACATATTCATCAATAGACTCATTCTTATCCTGTGTCCTTTGAAAGAATTTAAAACGGGTAATACCTATACAAACTTTAGGAGAAAAGTAGCTATCTAAATGCCTAATGGCTTCATTAAAAACATTTTCATCACTGGCAACAGCTTCCTTGTTCAACTGGTTGTAGATTCTTAAACCCTCAGGACCTAAACTGTGCATTAATAAACCTTTTTTCCTATCAGCAGATAGCTTATTAGCATGGTCAATAGTTATTAAATAATTAATAAAGTATTCCTTCCACTGCAACCAAGGAACAGGTGGATCACCTGGAATGCACAACAACTCTTTAGGTGGATTGACAGTTATGTTGGGCGTAGAAGTAGCCATAAGGTAAAAAGTTCCAGGAGTCAGAAGAGAATAAGAGGTGTAGGGATTAATTATGATGATTCTCCCAAAACAACGAAAAGCTGTGTGAATCAGCGAAGAATTAGGCGAAGAAAAACAAAAGAAACACGTACAAAGCTGTGCGAATCAGCGTAAAAAGACTCGCAGGAAATACTCCAAGTACAGAAGCGAGGCTGCAATGACAGAAGAAAAAACGGAAAACACCAAAAAAATAAAGCTGTGCGAATCAGCGCAGAATGACTCGCAGCAGAAAAACACTCCAATCACAGGATAAACTGAAAAGTCTGAGGAACGAAAACACGGTGGAGTAGAAAACAACAAACTCCAATAGCCAGTACGTAGGAAAAGCTCACCAGAAGAAACAGTTTCCGCACAGATCAGTAAGGCAAACTTTGATTTCCGAGGGCAACAGCATGTAAATGAAGAGCTCAACTTAATTGAGAGGCGCGGTAGTTGCGTCAACAGCAGAGCAAAAGAACAGCCACAATATAGTCTTACTGCTGCAGCTAGAGTAAATCGCCGGGAGACCTGAAGAACTCTGAGCAGGATGAATTGTAAATGCTGCTCGCGAAGGAGGAGCAATAAAGCAAAAGGAAGGGAGAGAAAAAGAAACTCTCGTGACACTTTGCTAGTAGCTGGCGAATCCGGAGGAAGCCGAAATGCACTACAGAAACCCCACGTGATCCAAGCAGTGATCCAAACGTCGGGGGGCGGAGTCAAGACTGCGCAGGCAACGGAGTGAGGAAGAGTGTGGAGCAGAAGGTGCCGGCGAAAACGGATCCAGGCGATGAACGAAGAAGAATCCAGATGGAAGAATGAAGATGCGTGGGCTCCGTCTGGTCGAGATCCTCGCCAATAAACTGTAGTGAAACTCACACGAGGTAAGTTTGTCAAAAGAAGTTTATTTCAATCCATCGACCAGACAACGTAGCAGCCGGTCTGTCAGGAACAGATGCAACTGTCAACTGTCAGACCAACGCTACGCACACAGAAAAGGTTTAAACACAAACCTTTTATTACGTAGCTAGTATTCTAACCTTCCATCGTGGAGTCCCTCGCGAGAGCCTCCACGAGGGAAAAAGAAAAGGAAGAAACACTACAGTATAGTTTTCTCAAGCTCCGGTTCTTGGAACCCCCACTTGGAACTAGCATAGTCACGACTTGCTAGATCAACTGAGGCTTTGGTCAGGTCTGCTAGAAAAGTTGGCAACAAACCTATCCGTGAAATGTTGCAACTCTATAGGAGTAAATGCATACCTTCAGCTACCTACGGTGCAATCCTCTGAGGGGCAAGGGGCAAACTATCCTTCAAACCCTGGAAAATCTATTTTTGGGCAGGTTACTTGCTGTACCATATGCTACAACCACTTTTATTACTCACAGAGAATGACGATTCTCCAATTATTATGCAGAGAGAATCTTGATTTCATTAAAGACATACGGAGGCTAATAATATGCATATACTTTTATTTGCTGCCCAAACATGCAGCCCTTTAAAGAACATTAATACATCATAAACAAGTAGAATGTTCATCAACAAGTATAACTATCCAATGCACAGGGCTGTCTTCCTCTTTAAACTGCAAACAAACAAGGATGAAAGGAATCCATCTCTGGTGCCAAAGAAATGAAGACGTTTTGAAAAACCAAGTAGTTGTATATCACAATCCTAGGTGGAATTATCTGAAATAAGAGAAAGATTAAATAATAGGACGAAAAAACAGTGCGTGATAAGCATGTTATAAACTTACACATTAAGCAAGCTTAACAAAACTCAAAGAAAACGTTTTATCCCTTCTCTCCTCGTATTTGGGTGAGGAGGGTGGGATAATGTTAGCCTCTGTATGTCTTTAATGAAATCAAGATTCTCTCTGCTTAATAATTGGAGAATCGTCATTTCATTACAAGACCGGAGGCTACCATTATGCATGTTCAAAGCTGCTAAGAGCTATATTGCTAACATGCTCAATTGGTCTTAAGTAAAATTTGGCAAAGGTGTTTGCGTTAGACCAATCAGCTGTTCTAAGAATCTCTGAAAGAGATCCACCTGACCAGAAAACCTTACTAGACATCGCCCCTCTAGAAAAGTGGTTCCCAAATCTAGATGGGTCTGTACCAGCTTCACTCATTATGGTACGTATCTATCTAGCTAAAGTTGCTGAAGAGACTGGTTTATGGGGTTTAACATAAGATAAAAGCAGTTTATCAACTCCATTATCCCTAAATTGTGCACTTTTGTTATCATAAACCTTCATGCATCTTACCACACACAATTTTTCACACTCGTTGAAAAAGGGGTAGAAAACAGTGTCAGACATTGTCTTGGTTCTCTTCCAAATGTCGAAATGTACGCCTTCATTAGAATAAAATCTGTTAGATAGCTCAAGAACCTTAATATCTGAAACTCGTTTGAAAGAAACTAGGCAAAGTAAAGTTACCTATTTAAACGAAATCTGTTTAAGAGATAAGAATGAGTTATCTTGCCAAGAAACAAAAAGTTTGAAAATTAGATTAACATCCCACAAGGAATCATAACGTGCTTTAGTGGGTCTCTTGAGTCTAACCCCTTTCATTACTCTTTTAATAAGAGAATTACTACCTATTGCTAAATTGTTTACTAAAGCATGCACAGATGAAATAGCGGATCTGTAACAATTAATGGTCCTATAAGAGAGGCCAGAGTTGAAAAGGGATGCTAAGTAGTTTGCTATCTGTTGAACAGGGACCTCCACGGGATCCAAACTCCTCTCCAAACACCAACTGCACCACTTTTTCCATACACCTCTATATCTTTTCCTGGTTCCTGGAGCCAAGGATTCATCCAATAAGTTCTTAGCTTCTGATGAAAGGTCCGAATATCTATTAGGTCCCCTGAAATCCTCCAGACAAGAAGGTTCATCTTCCCCTCTTAAACCAAAGGATGTTCTTCTCCCTCTGGGTCTTGAAGCAGGCCCAGGGATGCTGGAACTAGACGAGGGATGTCTACAGCCAGTTCCATCACTCCGGGAAACCACACTTGGGATTTCCAGAAGGGAGTCACTAGAATGATAGTGCTCAACTCTGCTCTCACCTTCCAGAGAACTCTCTGGATTAAGGAGAAAGGGGGAAATGCATAGGCTAAGTTCTTGCCCCAAGTTTGAAGAAAAGCATCTATTGCTGTAGCCTGGGGGTCCGGCTTCCAGCTGAAATAGGTTCGAACCTGAAAGTTCAATCTGCTCGCAAAGAGATCTATCTGAATTGGGCCCCATAGGTCCTGAATCAGAGCGAAGACTTCCAATCGCTGTAATCCCTCAGAAATCTCGAGTTCCAGTCTGCTCTTACATTTTGAGTCCCTGGAATAAACTCCGCTCTTAGGATAATTTTGTGTTTCCAACAAAAATACCAAATTTGTCGTGCTAAGTTTGAGAGTGTCTTGGATCTCGCACCTCCTAGTCTGTTTATATATGATACTGCTGTGAAGTTGTCTAAGTGGATAATAGTGTTTGAGTTCTTTAGGAGCTCCCTAAAGCTCATAAGAGAGTTTAGGGCCGCCATCATTTGTAAACAATTTATATGAAGAGACTGTTCCTCTAGAGACCATCTTCTCCCTGTCTCTGATTCTCCTAGATGGGCTCCCCAGTCTGTGTTGCTTGCACCTGATATTATAAAGTCTGGTACATTCCCAAAAATGGCCCTGCCGTTCCATGCACCGAGGTTGTTTAGCCACCATGATAGATCCTCTTGTGCATCTGGAGAAAGGGGAATCGAATCTTCATATCATAGACCTTTCCTAAGACCTAAGGTCTACAGTCTCTGTAAACCTCTGTAGTGTAGGGGACCGGGCGATATGGCCTGGATGGAGGATGAAAGGAGTCCCAAAACCCTTGCAAGGTCTCTGATTAGTACCATGTCCTTTGATAGGACTGACTTCACGTCTTTCTTTATCTTTACCACTTTCTTGTGGGGTAAAATCAAGTGGGATAGGATCGAGTCTACCTGAAAACCTAAAAATTCTATCTTCTGAGTGGGAGTCAGAACTGACTTCTCTGTGTTTATAAGAAAACCCAGGCTTTCTAGGAGGTTTATAGTCATGAGTAAATGATTCTGTACCTCTAGCTTGTCTTGCGACATAAGAATGTCGTCTAGGTAAATAATCAACCTCACTCCCCTCTCTCTGAGATGAGTGACCACTGGACGAAGTACTTTCGTGAAACACCAAGGGGCAGAGGAAAGCCCGAAAGGGAGGCAGAGGAATTGGTAGCGTATGCCCCTCCATCTGAAATGGAGATATCTTTGGCTGTCCTTGTCCATGGTAATCGTAAAGTAGGCGTCTTTGAGGTCTAGTTTTACTAGCCAGTCTCCTGCTTGTAGGATGCCCCATAACAGGTGAATACCTTCCATCTTGAAATGCCTGTAGGTTAAAAATCTGTTCAGGTATGTGAGGTTTATGACTGGACGCCAACCCTGGTCTTTTTTCATTACCAGAAATATTGTACTTACGAAACCTTGTGAGGTGTCCTGTTTGTTTACTATTACTAGAGCACCCTTGCTTAACATTTGGGTTACCTCTATGTCTATAAGAGACATCTTCTCTTCCTCTAAATGTAATTCCATTGGTTCCCTGACTTGATGGGGTGTTTTCCAAAAGTTTATTTTGAAGCCTGTAACTGTTTCTAAAACCCAGGGGTCGTGAGATATCAAATTCCAATTCTGGGTAAAGAGTTTTAGTCTGCCCCCCACTTTTAGTGTTGGTGAAGAAGGAGAGGTGCTCACTTTGATAGGGTTGAATGGAGGGTCTTCCTCCGCGGTTCCTAGGGGTCCTGCCCCTTTGAGGGTAGAAATTGGAATTTTGTCTGAAGCCTCTCCCATACGACTGGGGGTTTCTATATTCTTGCTGGTAGAATTGGGACCTGAAGGATCCACGGCTGGCAGGTGGCCCCCTTCTGTCAGCCCTTCCCAAAAAGTGGACGTGAGGCAAAGACTCAACGCATGTTATATTGCGCTTTGCTGAAGGCAGAAAAGGTTGAAACGTATCTGACCAAGGTTTTACTAAAGCTCTCACCAAAAAGGAGACCATTGGTATGATTGATGTCTTCCTTGGAAGCAAGATCTGCTAACTTTGGATTAACTCTTATCAAGACGGCCTTCCGTCTCTCCATTATGAGGTTTGCATTGGCGTTGCCTAACATTCATAAGGCCCTTTGCGCCCAACCTCTTAGTAAATCAGTGTTCACAGGGATATTTTTTACCCTCGCATCTTCAGTCATGTCCAGGATGCGTGTTAGGGGCCCTAATATATCTAGGAGCTTATCCTGAGACTGTTTCAGGCACTTCTCTATGCCTTTTCTCGGGTCTTTACCATATTTAAAAAGGAAACTTCTAATCTCCGGATCCAAATTAGGTGTAACACACACCTTGTCCTCTGTAGAGGGTCTAGGGCACTCACTTCTAAGGAGGTTACGTGTGTCCTTGTCAAGCGGTTTTTTTGACCCACAGACTTAAAAAGTGGGAGACGTGTTCTAGTGGCCACCAATCTGCACTGCGTGGGTGCTTAATAGTTGTGGGATTAAACATCTCTTCCCCAAAGGGGTCCTTAATTCCCTGGGAAGTACAGGGTTGATCAGTATTGTCATCCAGGTCATGTAGGAGATCGAATTTATCTCGTCGGTCAAAGATAAACTCGTCTGCATCAATTTCAGCTGATGACGTAGTATTTTCAACATCTATTGTGCCATTAAGGCCACTCATTCTTACTGTGCCGCCATGGGCTACCTTTCTTTGTGCCCCGTTAAGGTGGCGATTCTCTCTTGTGCTGCAGCGAACACCTGAATCTATTGTAGCGCGAGGGCTACCAGAAATATAAGGTGGTTCATGAGCTTTAGATAGGTGTTTGATTTTATCAACAACTTTTCCCCTTTTTTTAGGCAATGAGGTAGAGGGTAAATCCTCGTCAGATAGAGAAAAATAATTATCCTCAGAGGGGGATCCTCTTTTCCTTTTGGACAAAGCGGCATCTACTGCCTCTTTAAGGGAGGCTTTAAGTTCCTCCTGTAAATATTTTCTGATATTGTCCCCCAAAAAGCCTGATTCTCCCTGGTTCTGGGAGTTATTCACCTCCATCAGGCTAGTGAATGGTTTAATAAAATGAAATAGGGGGTTAATAGGATTGTTAGTCCCTTAAAATATGCCTTCAGGGGTGGACAAACCTTCAAAACGAGATTTCTCAAAAGCTGTTTAATTTTTCTTATTAAATGGTGAAAAACTGTACCGTGAGCGGGTGTAATAACGAAGCGGAGGCGAATGTATGGGTTCTGGAAGTTTTATTCCACAACAGCCCCCTACACATCAGTGCGGTTCAGAGGAAGGAAGACACAAAACAGTTGAAACCGTTGGGGTTGGCAGAGGATAGGGGAACTGGAATATGGAACGTTGTGGACCAATGAGGGGGCAGAGATAACAGAGGGTGCTCTCGCGCAGGAGAGCAATAGAACACTTGTTGTCACGCGCCAGGGTCTGGCGCGTGACCATAACAGTAATTACAACACATCTTCCTCTCTTGAATGTTTAACAACAATGTGGTTACTCACAAACGAAATCATCAAATCGTCTGGGTTTGTTGATGGTTCTACCAAACCTTCCCCTGAGACCGTGATTGTCAGACATGACTTCAGTATCAGAATGTGAATCTCCTTCATCGCTCTGATGGAGCATGGGAGCGTGAGGACTAACTTCATCATTCTGGTCCGGTGTGCGACAATCAGTGGATTCAGCGATGGGTGGAGGACTGCTATCTTGAACATCTTCATTTCTTGAACACATTCTATTATTAAAAGGCATGGAAATGCGAGCCCTTTCAGGTTCATCGTAATCAACCCACAAATCTTTATTAGCACTACTGGTTTGACATTGACTTGACATATCTTTATTATCAATTTAGGGCTGACAATGACTCTGCTCTTTTCCCACTGAATGGCATTTGGCCAACCTGTTCATATGCCATACTTTGCCATCACTGAGTCTGGCAGCATTAGTGTAAAGTTTGCTGATGCGAAGGGGGGAGGTGAATCTGCTTTCACCCTTCCTGACTTTCCTTTCGAGGCGAACTTTGACCAGATCACCAATCCTGAAAGAATGTTCTTTGACACCATGTCTGGTGTCGTACCAGTCTTTATAGCACTTTTGTGCCTTTTCAATGTTGTCTCTGATGGTTTCTGGTGACCACTCAATCTGTTTGGATGCAGGCATCCAACCTAAGTCTCTGCTCAGGGGTTGTCTGCTCCTCATGAGGACAAAAGGTGATTCGTGGGTACTGGCACATGGCGAGATCCTATATGCCCAGATGAGTTTGAATATTTCCTCTTCCCAGTTGCGGTTGGCATTCTTGGACAATTGTATGTTCCCTTTAATGACTCGATTGAAACGTTCGACGAGGCCATTACCTTCAGGATGGTAGAGTGAGGTGGTGTGGTGAGTGATACAGTTTCTCTCCAAGAATGATTTGAATGCATCTGACAGGAATTGGGGGCCATTATCGGTCAGTAAGTATTTGGGTAACCCTTCGCTCAAGAAAAGTTTGTCTAAAAATGAAATGACCAAAGAACTGTCTGCACTGGGAACAATTTTTATCACAGGCCATTTGGAGAAATGATCCACGACCACCAGAATATACTTGATCACACCATCGTGGCCTTCAATGGGTCCGGTTATATCCAAACCTATCCTCTCCCACGGCATTCCCGGAGGGTTGAGGGGAGTAAGAGGAACTCTGGAGGTTCTTAGGCTTTTATCTGAGTCATTGCAATTCACGCAGTCTCTAATCATAACTTCAATTTGCTTGTTGATTCCTGGCCACCAATAGCTGTTTCTGACTCTCTGCTTGGTTTTAGAAACGCCTAGATGACCTATGTGGCATAGACTGAGGATTTTGCTTCTGAGTGTGTTGGGTGAAATTGCCTTACCAATACTGTACAGTACCCCATTTTCCAGACTCAGTTCGTTCCTTATTTCCCAGAAAATTTTGACTTCATCATCAAGGCGTTTCTTTTCAGGCCAGGAGCTGTTGATGTAATTGCATACATTGTGTAGCGCGGAATCTTTCAGCATGTGTTCTTTCCACTCAGTCGCTGTGATCCCGTCCAGGTCTGCATTGAACAGTAATGCCACTTTCTCGGCGTCTTCCTGGTCGTTCAAGACCTCCTCATGGGGTAGGGGTAGTCTGCTTAAGAAGTCAGCCACTTTGTTCCTGACTCCATGCCAGTACTCGACCGTGTAATTGTAGTCCAGCAATTTGACCGACATCTTGCTGAGCCTGGGAGATGCATTCTGCAGGCCCGATGCCGAGAGGATTTTGATGAGCGGTTTGTGGTCAGTGTGTAGATGTATGTTGTAACCCCAGACATACACCCTGAAGTAGTTTAGAGCCCACGAACAAGCGAGCATCTCGCGTTCGATCACTGAGTACTTTTCCTCGGCAGAGGTCAGTGATCTTGACGCGAAAGCTACCATCCACTCATTGTTGTCAGAGTCTATCTGAGTAAGCATTGCACCGAGCCCTTTGTTGCTGGCATCGGTGGTGATGTAGGTCTGGGCTCTGGGGTCAAAACATTTAAGAAAAGGTGCATTGCCTATTTCTTTTTTGATGATGTCAAAGGCATTCTGACATTCCTGGGACCACACGAATTTGATCTTACTTTTCAGTAATTGTCTCAAGTTGTACGTTTTTTCTGAGAAGTTGCGAATGAATTACGAGTAGTATTCGGTTAAACTTAGAAAAGCCCTCACATCATCTTTGTTGGACGGACAAGGAGCTTTAAGAATGGCATCGACTAATCCCTGCTTGGGTTTTATGCTCTCGTGACTGATGGTGTGACCAAGGTAAATAACTTTACTTTGGGAAGATTTGCATTTGTCCAATTTGACTGTCAACCCATGCCTTTTCAGATTTTCAAGCACCTGCTTTAAGCGTGCATCATGTTCCATTTGGCTGCTGCCCATGACCAGGATATCGTCCTGGAAGTATCTCACACCGGTAGCGCCCTCAAAGATGGAAGCCATGACTCGTTGAAAAAGCGCTGCGGCCGAGGCCAATCCAAACGGTACCCTAGTGAAACGATAGCAGCCAAAAGGTGTGATGAAAGTCGTGTACTTTCTGCTTTCCACATGCAACGGTACCTGATGGTACGCAGACTTTAAATGTATGATAGAAAATACATTCATATCTTTCGTAGCATTGAACATTTCACTTATACGCGGCAAGGGGTACTGATCAACAATTATGTTCTTATTTAAGTCTCTGAGATCAATGCAGAGTCTAATTTTCCCATTGGGGCGTTTAACTACTACCAAGGGAGAAACCCACTCTGCGGATTCGACCTTTTCAATTACTCCATTGGTGACCAGTCTGTTTAGTTCCGTTTGGACATCATCTCTGACGGAAACAGGAAGATGTCTGACCTTGTGTACGCACGGGGAGGCATTGTCTTTTAACTCAATTTTGTGTTGGAAGCTGTTGAGTAGGCCCACTTTCCCTGAAAACACTTCGGGGTAATCTCTGAGTAGGGTGTTACTGCATGCATTAACATCCTCTATAGACATAACAGGGTTATCACTGTTTGGATTGAGAATGATCCCTAGGTCAGCCTGATCATTCCATCCCAAGACAGAAGGTCCTTTTTTAGCCACAAAGAGTTTGCAGAACGCCTTCCTGCTTTTGAATTCAAACTCCAGATCACGAGTCCCAATGAATTCAATGTTATCACCAGTGAAGCTCTTAGCAATTACCTTGGATTTTTCCAGGGTGGCGCCTATTTTACTAACAAAATGTTGCTTCCAGACATTCTCGTTAACAATTGTGAATGGGGAACCAGAATTGGCAACTATGTTCATAGGCACACAACCCCATTTTGATTTCACAAATGGGTTTCTTGATCCTTGTGGGAGCAAGCTCCAGAACGTCATATTCAATTGAGAACACGTAGTTGATGTTGTCTGACCCTGAATCATCAGACTCCTCGGACTTGGAGTCGTACTCGCCCTGAATGTGTTTAACTGGCCTGCTGCGTCTGAAGGATTTCCTATGGCATACTTTTGCAAATTGCCCTGTCAGACCACATGACGTACACTTCTGAAATCTGGCCGGGCACTTTTTGAAGTCAGCAAGGTGAGACGAAGACCCACAGCGATAACATTTTCGTTCCGTGTCTTCATTGTATTTCTTGGTGTGTGTTTTCTCATCGTTGTGTTTTTTCTTGTGAGACTCATTTTTCTCGTCACTCTCACTTGAATTTTGGCGAGTGCCTTCCTTGGATCTGATTTTGCTTGCATTGGATGTGTTGACAACTTTCACAATGTTGGGCTCATCTAGGACAGCCTTGGCACACCTGCCTGTAAGTTCTGCTTTTTTAACTAATGCGACCACTTCTTTCAATGGTGACTCACCATTTACCCCTAGTTTGTCCTGGATGTTGGGGTTACTGGCGTGCATTATGATTTGGTCACGTATGAACTCTTCTTGTAATTGTCCAAATCTGCATGTTAAAGCTAAAGTACTTAAAGTGGAAACATATTCGTCGATGCTTTCATTTTTACCTTGTTTTCTCCGTGAAACTTTGTAGTGGTCAACCGCAACGCATACAATGGGTGAAAAATGAGCATCTAAGTCATCCAAAGCATGCTGAAAAACATCATCACCCTCCCTTACTTTCTTCTCAATCTGGTTGTACGTTTTTAACCCACCTGGACCAAGGCAATACAATAAAACTTTCTTTTTCTTTACAGGAGTTAAGTCCTCATCTTCACATGTTTCTATGTAATTGCAGAAATATTCCTTTCACTCCTTCCATGGCATGCATGGTTCACCTTTGATTGGAAGAAAAGGTTGTGGTTGGGAGAGATTCAATGCACTTAGAGCACACATATTGTACAGAGTGGATCTGAAAGCACGATGGAACGTGGATGACTGGTGTTAAAACGTTTGAAGTATTATGCTGGATGCGCTTGAAGTGTGCACATCACTGTGAAATTGCCAACAGAACAAGGTATAAATGTATGTGCACCAACGTTGAAAGGTGTGCACATCACCGTGAGATGTGCTGATAAAACATTGTGGGTGCAGTGGAAACGGTATAAGTGTGCGTATCACTGGAAATTGAAACGCACTTGTCAATTGCTGAAGTTGGTGTGAAAGCGCACGCCCTGATGCAATAAAGCCGCCAAATGGCCGTGAGCCCAATTCAAAAAGGCCGTTGGTGTGCGTTCACTGACGTCACACCACTAGGGAGGTGCGCAATGACCGGCTCTGTGAGGAGAGCGTAGGAGGCGGGAACGTCCTTGAGAGAAGACAAGGTGAGCTGCGCAGGAGTTAGCAGTCAAAAATATCGTTTACGCTGACAGCAGCGCGCTCAGGATTGCGCCGATCTCACCGTGTGTCTTCAAGTGTGGAGACTCCTCATTCAGGACGAGGGGTCCTATCGTCGCAGCAGAAGCAGCACAGGATATCAGGAGGGAGTTCTCCGGAATCACCGTCATTCTAATATGACCCGGTGACAGGTCATAAGGTCAGAAGTTCTTGTGAAGACAGGTTCCCAGTTTCAGTCACAATGATGACAGGTCCCGCAGAAACATCAGGCATACCGCGGTGGGGCCTGTTGATGGAGTCCGCTCGTCGCCACTTGTAATAATGAAGCGGAGGCGAATGTATGGGTTCTGGAAGTTTTATTCCACAACAGCCCCCTACACATCAGTGCGGTTCAGAGGAAGGAAGACACAAAACAGTTGAAACCGTTGGGGGTGGCAGAGGATAGGGGAACTGGAATATGGAACGTTGTGGACCAATGAGGGGGCAGAGATAACAGAGGGTGCTCTCGCGCAGGAGAGAAATAGAACACTTGTTGTCACACGCCAGGGTCTGGCGCGCGACCATAACAGTAATTACAACAGCGGGCACTAGGTGGTGCCAAAGAGCCAGAAACAGCTTTAAATTGCTCAGAAACGGGACCGATCGTCTCCGTGGAAGTCTCTTCTCCTGCGAAGCCGTTACAGATTGCTTGGATCTGTAACCATGACTACGCGGCAGGAGAAGGGCAAGGCCAGAAAGGAAGGACTTCGTGGAATGAAGTCACAGTCAAGGGCTCTGCGTGCGAGTCCGGTCTCCATGGCGTCGTCATGCCGATCGCACAGTGAGTTGTTTTAATTAAAAAGGAGAGCGAGGTGATGCGTATGAATATTGCGTCTCGCCTCGGGGGCAATAATTATAGATAATAATTATTACTAAATGGATATAACAACCGGTAGGCTAACCGGACATAATTAAATAACCTTGTGAAGGCAATAAAACCTTTGCGTTAGTTTCACAAGTATAAAAGGAGGGTAAATAAGCCTACCATATATTGGAAGGCTGAGAAAAATATAAAATAAGCAACAAACCTTTTAATCCAGGCGGTCAACTTAAAACACCATCAAGTGTTAAGACAAGTCAATGTTAAAACAACTCAAAATCTCTAAAATGCGATTAATATGTAAATCAATATTATTGTCAGGAAAAAAATACCGACACATATCACATAGTTATACTTAAGAGCTATATTATTGTTAAATAATATAAATAGCCATTGTAATCAAAAACAGTATGAGAGTAACAGAGAGGTATACTTATCTTGTTGTGAGCAGCTAACAAAAAGAAAGAAGAGGAAGACAGCCCTGTGCATTGGATAGTTATACTTGTTCATGAACATTCTACTTGTTTATGATGTATTAATTTTCTTTAAAGGGCTGCATGTTTGGGCAGCAAATAAAAGTATATGCATAATGGTAGCCTCCGGTCTTGTAATGAAATGAAGCGTTACTTATGTGGAAGATACAATTGATTTGAGTGTGATTACCGGCTGGCACAACATCTGGAGTAAACCAGGTATGAAATTCTTAAGGGAAGTGATCAATGACTGCCTTGCCCTTGAGCACTGTAACAAAACTCCTTGGCTGACTCATGTCAATAGGTTAATAATGGAAATGTATGCAGATTTCCAATTTAAGATTCCAGCAAATATACTACAGTTAAGCAAAAAAAAGAACTAAAAGCTATTCTTACCTATAAGTGAGCAGGTGAGCGGTAATTTAAAGAAAGGCAGAAAACCTCGATAATCAGTTACCTGAAAGGGCCCTTACAACCTGGGTTGCAGGGCTACCTTGTGATTGTCAGAGATGTTTAGAAAAGATTCTACCTCACTATGCTTCGATTAGGCATTGCACATCGCCTTGTAGCCATTCCAAATAGAGACATATGGTCCAGTAGACTCCATAGATGCTCGTGCGATGGAGTGTCAGTACAATCTTCAATGCACTTTATATTTTTCCTGTGGTTTTTACAGTGAAATTAGGAAACTTATTCTGCGCCCTGTCCTTATATCAAAGAATTTTACAATGCACCAGGATGCTTATAAGTTTTTATGTAGACTTGAGGCTGAATATACTTGCTACGCTATCTCCCTTTATATCAGTGGTGTTATAAGAGTAAGGAATACTCTCACTCTTTATGACAATTTGATGTATGAATATGATTAGCTCTGCTGCTACACATTGTGTTTTTCTCCTCTTTTTGCCATTACTTTGCATTTTATATTTGTAAACTTTCTTGGTTTTGTGTGGTTTTGAATAGCAGATCTTATTATCTATAAAAATGAAATTCTGAAAGATGTATTTAACTTTGTATCCTTTTATGATTACCAATCGAATAAAGCTGAATTTGACTTGACTTGAGACTACAGAAAGCAGCTTTGGTAATGTGAGCTTTGGCTCAGAATGTCCAGATCTTAGAATGTGTGATGAGGTCATGAGAGCACTGCATTCTGATTGTAAGCAGTTGCTCCAGAGCCCCTTCATGGTGAGACATATCTCCTTGAATAAACCTGCAACCATCTCTTCAAACGTCTTGGAGTCATCTTTATCAAACTGGCGACGAGAATGGGATTTCCTAAATGTGCCTGCGCAACCTGGATAAAGACTGGACAAAGAAGGGGCCAGAGAGCAAACTGTTGTCTGCTCCACTTTCTTCAAAACAGTTATCGTCAATGTTCACTAGTAAGTGAACCATCAAGGTGAGAGATCTGTCCCTTTCTCCCTATCTGCTCATTTTTTTTTTTTTGTATGTGGTTTCCTCCACATTATTTTATTCAAACGCAGGAAGGAATTATCGGATATGTTGTCTGACATGTGTACACAAGGTATTATTGAAAAAGTAGAGGGCACGTATGGCTTTCTCCAATAGTTTTGGCAAAGAAAAAGACAGGTGAACTAAGAATGTGTGTTGACTTAAGAAGTGTCAATGAGGCCATCTGGGTAGACAATTTTCCCTTGCCCAGGATTGAAGATTTAATCACTAAAATAGGTCAATCCAACTGGTTTACCAAATTAGATCTCAGATCAGCTTATCATCAGGTGGAATTGGACAAAGCTTCTCGTCACCTTACTGCTTTCATTACACCTGATGGTACTTTCCAATTTTGCAGAATGCCGTTCGGCATAGCTTCTGCGGCAGCTGTATTTCAACGTTTGATGTCTGAAATGTTTATTGGTATTTCGCAAGTAGCTGTTTTCCAAGACGACATTTTACTATTCACTAAGAGTGAGTCTGAACATGACCTCTTAATATCAAAAGTCCTAAACATACTTCAATCCAGAGGAGCTACTTTAAGAAAGGACAAGTGTATTTTTAAAACCAAAGAAATTGAGTATTTGGGACATGTATTCTCTGCCCAAGGAGTCAAGCCTAAGCCTTGTCTTGTCAAAAGTATCACAGATGCACCAGCTCCTAAAAATAAAGAAAAGTTACTTTCGTTTCTAGGCATGTGTGAGTTTTACAGTAAATTTCTAAAGAACTTTGCTAACTTAACGGAATGTTTTAGGCCCTTATTAAAGAAAAATGCAGAATTCTTATGGTCAGACACTTGTGAACAATTCTTTAAAGAAATTAAAGAAAGAATTGTGAATGTACCTGCTTTACAGCCTTTTCTTGAAGGCAGAACCACTATTGTAACGGTTGATGCCTGTGATTATGGTCTTGGGGCTGTCCTCACCCAAATGGATAATGGGCGTGAATTTACCATAGGGTTTGCGTCCAGAACTCTCAGACCTGTTGAGCGCAAGTATTCAGTCATCGAAAAGGAGCTTTTAGCTTGCGTTTGGAGTGTAGAAAAGTTCAAAGCCTATGTTTGGGGTAGACCTTTTATAATTAAAACTGATCATTGTCCTTTGGTAAATATTCTATCTGGCAAGAACATCAAGCGCACCACTGCTCGCATTTCAAGGTTGCAAGCTAAACTTTTAGAATTCACCTTTTCTATCCAATACATTCCCGGTGGGAAGAATTCACGTGCTGTCTCTCTAGACTTCCGATTGATGAGCCTGAAAATCAGGAATGGGAAACAGAAATAGAGGAGTGCTTTATTGCATATATAGGAGATGCTACCTTTTGTGAAAAGGATTGGATTTCGGCTATTCAATCAGATCCTATTCTTAATCAAGTTATCACATTTGTAAAATCTGGTTGGCCTAAAGAATCTGTGTTACAACATGATCTTCAAACATTTTGGAAGGTTTCGGATGAATTGTCTCTTGAAGGTGACATCTTAGTCCGTGGAGATAAATTAGTAGCTCCCTTTTGTTTTCGTCAGTGCTTAATCAGTTTAGCACATGGTGGTCATTTGGGTTCCACTTTGACCAAGAGGAAAATTAGAGAGAGATTTTGGTGGCCTCGCATGGACTCTGAGGTCGAAGAATTTGTGTCCAATTGTACCAAGTGCAAACTTAGTGACAAAGTTTTAATAACTGAGCCTCAAGTTCAATCTGTCAATCTCTGCCCCAAAAAACCTTGGCAACGCATTGGGGTAGATTTTCTCGGTCCTTACCAGATTCTTCCCAATTACATGAGATATTTTATTGTGATGGTGGATCATCTTTCTAGATGGGTTGAAGTTGAGGCAATCTCTGAACCCACTACTAAAAAATCAATTGAATGTTTTCAAAGAGTGTTTTCAAGAGAAGGTCTCCCAGGTGAGATCCTCACTGATAATGGGGTTCAGTTCACGTCTTCTGAGATGTCTTCATTTTTAGAAAATTGTGCAATAAAACAATTGAACGCCTCTTTATCACCCCCAAACTAATGGTAAAGTAGAACGCTTTAACAAAGTACTTGTAGAATGCATCCAATCGTCCATCAAAAGCAAATCTTGTGTTTTTAAGTCTATACATGAGTTAGTTTGGTCGCATCGCACCACTCCACATTCCGTGACTGGGAAATCTCCTTTCGAATTGATGAGAGGTAGAGAACCCTCCACTGAGCTTTGCACTTTTTTACCACAAGAATTTCTCAAAAAGATGGAAACGTGGATGACTGGTGGAAATCAGCTGAACGTAATTCTAATTTTGCAAATTTGAAGAGATTTACTAAAAGTATTCCCAGTTCCAAAAGGGTAACCAGATTGAAAATAGGTGACTGGGTACGTGTGAAGAATCCAATTCTTGTTAGCAAAGGCCTGTCCAAATTCAAAAATCCAGTTCAAGTTTGTGAACTAGGGAAGAATTCTGTTAAACTTTCTGATGGAAATTGGTGGGGTATGTCTCGTGTGGCACCTGTTCCCCATGATGGTTTGTCTAGCAACATTGGTAAATACTTATCAGAACGGTCCTCTTTGCCTTTCAAAGAGCTTTCAAGAAATAATGTGACCATCAGGAAGAGTTCTCGCATTCCTGTACGACCTAAAAAATTAAATGACTTTGTTTAACTTTATTCTTCTTTTCTCATTTTTTTTTCTCTTTTCTTTCTTTTCTCTCTTGTTTTTTTTTCTTCTTTTCTTTCTTATCTTTGCTTTCGCTCACTTTTGTTTTTTTTGGAAAGGGGTATGGGTACTATGTTTAAAGTTTTATGTTTAAAATGATTATGCTGTTTTATACTTTGTATAAATTTGTTGTTTCATACTTTGTTTTGTAAAAAGGGAGATGTGTGGTAATGTGAGCTTTGGCTCAGAATGTCCAGATCTTAGAATGTGTGATGAGGTCATGAGAGCACTGCATTCTGATTGTAAGCAGTTGCTCCAGAGCCCCTTCATGGTGAGACATATCTCCTTGAATAAACCTGCAACCATCTCTTCAAACGTCTTGGAGTCATCTTTATCAAAGCAGCCTAGAGGGGAAGTAATATCATTGAAGAACGGACGTGATTAGCAGACAGTGTCTTTGTCCGGTAGCCCTGTGGGTTGAGCTCATGTGACTGAAATCGTCTGTTTTTCATTGCTTGAGGTCATGTGACTGAAATTGTCTGTTTTCATTGCTTAACATGTATTCTCTGAGAGCAGGCGAAAGAGGAAGGAATTTGATCCAAGGGAGCATGATTAGTGAAAGTGTTTTTGATTGTCTAGAGAGAAGCTGAATCGATGTGACTTTCATCACTGTTTTCACATGATTTTTTTTTTTTTTTAAAGGGGTCGCTGTCAGTGCAATGAAGGTATCAGTAGCATTGCTGCTATATTTTACTTGCTGTAACAGTAGAGTTTGTTCTTTCCATGTATAAAAGATGTGTGCGGCAGGGGTTGTATCGACTTTCTTATCTCCAAGCCAAGCCCAGCCCTGAAGAATGAGTAAGGCCTACTCCGGTACAACTGGTGCCCTGCTGATGGATTACGTGGCCAGAAAGCAGGGCCCTTCACCATCTCCTTAATTAATACCCCACCCGAGGAGTCTCAACTGGGAATCACATCAAAGGGTTAAGAGGATAAGGGCATCATCCTTGTTCTGGTGTGTTAGGGCTTGGAAAGGGCTCCAGGGCCAACAATTCTACCTCTCCATCCTCAGAGCACTAGGTAAGTTTCCTGTCTCCCAAAATAGGATGGCCACCCAAGGACACCTTTCCCCTCCCCCGCCTTTCTTTTAGCCTGCTGCTCTGTAAAGACATTCAGAAATCTCATAGCTGCTTAAAACCAAGAAAGGCTACATGACCAAAACCAATCACTTTTTATCACTGACAAACATGAGATGCATCGATTTCAAAGCGGCCTTCTGAGCCAGCCTACCACCAGACTGCTGCAACTAACCACCTTATAGTAACTGGACAGGCAGACTGCAACGTAGGCATGCTATTAACAATGCTGGCCACCGGGGCACTCTAAGTTAACTGGCACTGCAGGGCCCAGTGACTGTATACTCTGACCTTCACTTACCTCCCTACCATGATGATCACATAGGAGGTCTGAATCACATATCCCAGGGCAGATATTTGACACTCTCTTCTCTCCTCCTAATACCTGTTCAGTTTCATAAAACTGCAGCTTGATTGACTTTAATGCAGCAACCAATATCAAAGCGGTCGGTGTGTCCCATATTTTAACTACAAATACCAAAAAAGGACCTGCAGAGTTGACTAATGCTGCCAGCATATCTCAAAACATAAAACTATCTCACACACTCTTTTTACTCACCACACTGTTAAGTGTAGTGTCCAAAACACATTAACCGTACCTCAGTGGTCATCACATCCAACAAGGAAACAATTCCCATATAGGTTCAATACTAAGACAACACACCTATGTGGACAAGGGCTTCAGCAACCTACCTAGGGTAGTAAGTGCTAAATAAATGCTAGAATATAATACAATACAATCTAAATGTAAGTTCCATATCTTTCAATTTAACAGTGTAACATAAATAGGTTACAAACAATAAGAGAAGGTGGTATGTGGCTCTGCTTTTTTGTACACTGAGGGGTCGATTCCGATTCGGGCCGGAAAAAGCACCGACCGACTCGGAGCCGGAAAAATTACCGACCGACACGTACCAGTGGCGCCCGACACGCCAAGTACGATGCAAGCCGCGATAAATCCGACCGACACGTCAGGAAACCAAGCCGACCGACCGAGCCGCTCGGAAAATAGCAATCCGGCCGGAAAAACACGCGAATCCAACCGACCGACACGCACCCGGAACAAATCCGACCGAATCGTACCCGCCAACTCCAACCCGCAAAGTACGATGCAAGGCGCGAAAAACACGACCGAGTCGGACGGAGGACAAGCCGTACGACCGACACGCATACAAAACCGAGCCGAAGCAACACAATACACCGCGACCGACGCGTACGCAGCATACAAAACTGCACAAACACAGCGTGAACGAAACGGAAAACACCGTACGAGACCAATGCAGGGTCCGACTCGGTCACAAGAACGTTTCCAACATACACAAACAGCACAAAGGAAAAATCAACCAAAAAAGCCCAAACAAGCAATTACCAAGCCAATAAATACTGGGGGGTGGGGACAGAGAACAAAGACACACCCACAACTCCACCTATATAAAAGACACAAATCACTACCATGAGCCTTTGCAAATGCCATTCCACTGCCAGCACCCAAGAGAAAGCAACCACACACCCACAGCTCATCCCTCACACAAGCCACACACCAGCAGCACACCAACAAATACCTACCTCACATACACCCAGCACAACACACACCCACACACCCTCACCTGCACACCAACACACACATCACCCACCATCACCACCCATCACCATGCCCCCCAAGAAGAATCCCAAGTTCCTAGATAGTGAATTGGAAGTCATGGTAGACGAGATCCTCAGGGTGGAGCCACAGCTGTTTGGCACATTGGTCCAACAGACCCCCATGTCGCAGAAAACCAAGATGTGGGAGAGGATCATCAACAGGGTGAACGCACAATCACCATGTCTGCGCACAAAGACCGACATCCAGAACAGGTGGTATGACGTGCGCAGGAGGGTCCGGGAGCTGCTCAAGAAAGACTACCTCCTGAGCCAATACACCGGCAGTGGCCCTCCTGCCAAGCCAGTATACCTCAGGCCCTGGGAGGAGAAGGTGCGGGCCATCCTTCCGCCAGTGAGCGTATATGGACTAGAGGACATCCCAGAGCCTGGTGAGTACACAACAAATGTACACAATAAACTGCCACAAAACACACACATCACTGTCAAGGGGAGAGTCAAACCATGCACTCATAGCAATTACACAGCAACTAGAACAGAATCATCCCAAAATGTGTATGTCAGTCAGATAAACACAACACATGCCATCAAAAAAGTCACATCCAACTGTGCCAACACATGTACAAACACAACCACAACTACAGCTAGGCAGTGGCACAAATAGAACTAACACACACATCCACACATGTAGCCACCACAACAACACCAACACACAGTGAAGACCACTCAAAGGAAGGAATTCTGTGTATGCTGGCCAAGTCAGTGTAGCCAATAGCATCATGGGAGTCGCAGTCACACATATTGCCCCCCACAACTGTCCCATCAACACCACCATGAACCATGCGCACATCACAGGGAGTGGAGAAGGACTCACAAGATGGCTGACACTGGCTACTGCTGTGAGGAGCACAAGGCCCTGCTGGCAACTGTGCACCAACAAACAGCAGGACACCACTGACTGACATCCTGAGAGACAACTTACACTCCCTGCAATGCAAGCACGTTCCATGGTGGGATATCTGGCTGGCTGGGTGGGAAGGGGGACTTGCAGCACTGACCATAGTCACCAGCACCTCCCCTCACACCCCCCCAACACAAACTCCACAGTACCCACCTGGTAGAATGCAATGCCCTCCATCCTAACACAAGATCCCACAAAGCACCACCACCCTGGGTTATGTTGTGTGAAGCACAGGGACACTCTTGGGACTCTTAGCCAAACAACTGCCAGGACAACACTCCCAGCCATCCTGTCAGCACAGCCAGCCCACCCCACAGGGAAGCAGAGTCAAAAGGAAGGAAGCATGGGCATGCTGGGAAGGGGGGTGGAGGCAATAGCATGATGGGAGTCGTAGTCACAGACATTGCTCAGCCTCACAACTGGCCCATCAACACCACCCTGAACCATGCTCACATCACAGGGAGTGGAGAAGGACTCACAAGATGGCTGACACTGGCTACTGCTGTGGGGAGCACAAGGCCCTGCTGCCAACTGTGCACCAACAAACAGCAGGACACCACTGACTGACATCCTGAGAGACAACTTACACTCCCTGCAATGCAAGCACGTTCCATGGTGGGATATCTGGCTGGCTGGGTGGGAAGGGGGACTTGCAGCACTGACCATAGTCACCAGCACCTCCCCTCACACCCCCCCAACACAAACTCCACAGTACCCACCTGGTAGAATGCAATGCCCTCCATCCTAACACAAGATCCCACAAAGCACCACCACCCTGGGTTATGTTGTGTGAAGCACAGGGACACTCTTGGGACTCTTAGCCAAACAACTGCCAGGACAACACTCCCAGCCATCCTGTCAGCACAGCCAGCCCACCCCACAGGGAAGCAGAGTCAAAAGGAAGGAAGCATGGGCATGCTGGGAAGGGGGTGGAGGCAATAGCATGATGGGAGTCGTAGTCACAGACATTGCTCAGCCTCACAACTGGCCCATCAACACCACCCTGAACCATGCTCACATCACAGGGAGTGGAGAAGGACTCACAAGATGGCTGACACTGGCTACTGCTGTGGGGAGCACAAGGCCCTGCTGCCAACTGTGCACCAACAAACAGCAGGACACCACTGACTGACATCCTGAGAGACAACTTACACTCCCTGCAATGCAAGCACGTTCCATGGTGGGATATCTGGCTGGCTGGGTGGGAAGGGGGACTTGCAGCACTGACCATAGTCACCAGCACCTCCCCTCACACCCCCCCAACACAAACTCCACAGTACCCACCTGGTAGAATGCAATGCCCTCCATCCTAACACAAGATCCCACAAAGCACCACCACCCTGGGTTATGTTGTGTGAAGCACAGGGACACTCTTGGGACTCTTAGCCAAACAACTGCCAGGACAACACTCCCAGCCATCCTGTCAGCACAGCCAGCCCACCCCACAGGGAAGCAGAGTCAAAAGGAAGGAAGCAAGGGCATGCTGGGAAGGGGGTGGAGGCAATAGCATGATGGGAGTCGTAGTCACAGACATTGCTCAGCCTCACAACTGGCTCCATCAACACCACCCTGAACCATGCTCACATCACAGGGAGTGGAGAAGGACTCACAAGATGGCTGACACTGGCTACTGCTGTGGGGAGCACAAGGCCCTGCTGCCAACTGTGCACCAACAAACAGCAGGACACCACTGACTGACATCCTGAGAGACAACTTACACTCCCTGCAATGCAAGCACGTTCCATGGTGGGATATCTGGCTGGCTGGGTGGGAAGGGGGACTTGCAGCACTGACCATAGTCACCAGCACCTCCCCTCACACCCCCCCAACACAAACTCCACAGTACCCACCTGGTAGAATGCAATGCCCTCCATCCTAACACAAGATCCCACAAAGCACCACCACCCTGGGTTATGTTGTGTGAAGCACAGGGACACTCTTGGGACTCTTAGCCAAACAACTGCCAGGACAACACTCCCAGCCATCCTGTCAGCACAGCCAGCCCACCCCACAGGGAAGCAGAGTCAAAAGGAAGGAAGCATGGGCATGCTGGGAAGGGGGTGGAGGCAATAGCATGATGGGAGTCGTAGTCACAGACATTGCTCAGCCTCACAACTGGCCCATCAACACCACCCTGAACCATGCTCACATCACAGGGAGTGGAGAAGGACTCACAAGATGGCTGACACTGGCTACTGCTGTGGGGAGCACAAGGCCCTGCTGCCAACTGTGCACCAACAAACAGCAGGACACCACTGACTGACATCCTGAGAGACAACTTACACTCCCTGCAATGCAAGCACGTTCCATGGTGGGATATCTGGCTGGCTGGGTGGGAAGGGGGACTTGCAGCACTGACCATAGTCACCAGCACCTCCCCTCACACCCCCCCAACACAAACTCCACAGTACCCACCTGGTAGAATGCAATGCCCTCCATCCTAACACAAGATCCCACAAAGCACCACCACCCTGGGTTATGTTGTGTGAAGCACAGGGACACTCTTGGGACTCTTAGCCAAACAACTGCCAGGACAACACTCCCAGCCATCCTGTCAGCACAGCCAGCCCACCCCACAGGGAAGCAGAGTCAAAAGGAAGGAAGCATGGGCATGCTGGGAAGGGGGTGGAGGCAATAGCATGATGGGAGTCGTAGTCACAGACATTGCTCAGCCTCACAACTGGCCCATCAACACCACCCTGAACCATGCTCACATCACAGGGAGTGGAGAAGGACTCACAAGATGGCTGACACTGGCTACTGCTGTGGGGAGCACAAGGCCCTGCTGCCAACTGTGCACCAACAAACAGCAGGACACCACTGACTGACATCCTGAGAGACAACTTACACTCCCTGCAATGCAAGCACGTTCCATGGTGGGATATCTGGCTGGCTGGGTGGGAAGGGGGACTTGCAGCACTGACCATAGTCACCAGCACCTCCCCTCACACCCCCCCAACACAAACTCCACAGTACCCACCTGGTAGAATGCAATGCCCTCCATCCTAACACAAGATCCCACAAAGCACCACCACCCTGGGTTATGTTGTGTGAAGCACAGGGACACTCTTGGGACTCTTAGCCAAACAACTGCCAGGACAACACTCCCAGCCATCCTGTCAGCACAGCCAGCCCACCCCACAGGGAAGCAGAGTCAAAAGGAAGGAAGCATGGGCATGCTGGGAAGGGGGTGGAGGCAATAGCATGATGGGAGTCGTAGTCACAGACATTGCTCAGCCTCACAACTGGCCCATCAACACCACCCTGAACCATGCTCACATCACAGGGAGTGGAGAAGGACTCACAAGATGGCTGACACTGGCTACTGCTGTGGGAGCACAAGGCCCTGCTGCCAACTGTGCACCAACAAACAGCAGGACACCACTGACTGACATCCTGAGAGACAACTTACACTCCCTGCAATGCAAGCACGTTCCATGGTGGGATATCTGGCTGGCTGGGTGGGAAGGGGGACTTGCAGCACTGACCATAGTCACCAGCACCTCCCCTCACACCCCCCCAACACAAACTCCACAGTACCCACCTGGTAGAATGCAATGCCCTCCATCCTAACACAAGATCCCACAAAGCACCACCACCCTGGGTTATGTTGTGTGAAGCACAGGGACACTCTTGGGACTCTTAGCCAAACAACTGCCAGGACAACACTCCCAGCCATCCTGTCAGCACAGCCAGCCCACCCCACAGGGAAGCAGAGTCAAAAGGAAGGAAGCATGGGCATGCTGGGAAGGGGGTGGAGGCAATAGCATGATGGGAGTCGTAGTCACAGACATTGCTCAGGTTCACAACTGGCCCATCAACACCACCCTGAACCATGCTCACATCACAGGGAGTGGAGAAGGACTCACAAGATGGCTGACACTGGCTACTGCTGTGGGGAGCACAAGGCCCTGCTGCCAACTGTGCACCAACAAACAGCAGGACACCACTGACTGACATCCTGAGAGACAACTTACACTCCCTGCAATGCAAGCACGTTCCATGGTGGGATATCTGGCTGGCTGGGTGGGAAGGGGGACTTGCATCACTGACCATAGTCACCAGCACCTCCCCTCACACCCCCCCAACACAAACTCCACAGTACCCACCTGGTAGAATGCAATGCCCTCCATCCTAACACAAGATCCCACAAAGCACCACCACCCTGGGTTATGTTGTGTGAAGCACAGGGACACTCTTGGGACTCTTAGCCAAACAACTGCCAGGACAACACTCCCAGCCATCCTGTCAGCACAGCCAGCCCACCCCACAGGGAAGCAGAGTCAAAAGGAAGGAAGCATGGGCATGCTGGGAAGGGGGTGGAGGCAATAGCATGATGGGAGTCGTAGTCACAGACATTGCTCAGCCTCACAACTGGCCCATCAACACCACCCTGAACCATGCTCACATCACAGGGAGTGGAGAAGGACTCACAAGATGGCTGACACTGGCTACTGCTGTGGGGAGCACAAGGCCCTGCTGCCAACTGTGCACCAACAAACAGCAGGACACCACTGACTGACATCCTGAGAGACAACTTACACTCCCTGCAATGCAAGCACGTTCCATGGTGGGATAACTGACTGGGTGGGTGAGTGGGTGGGAAGGAGGTCTGGCTGTCAACCAAACACATTCAATGCAGACCATGTTCACACCCCAGAGAATACATAGAAATGCCCAAATAATGCAGGACAATGTGCCACACCAATATCAACCCCTGACTGTGACGACTTAGGACAATACAATGTACAGGCCCGCACCCCGAGGCACAGTCACAACTGTCAGGTGTGTCAACCACTGATGCCTGCAGAAACATGACATACATTGTTTGTGTCTCCCAAAAACAGGTGATGATAGGGACACAGCAGCAGACGCTGAGGAGTCCCAGTCCCAGGCTCAAGAGGATGCCGAGCTCACTGGCGTCGTACAGCCTCTGTCCTCCTCGGACGATGAAGAACAACCTGGCACATCCGGTGCAAGTCAACATGCTGCACCAGCAGGACCACCAGCTGCAGCACCAGCAGATCCACCAGCTGCACCCCCTGCACCCACCCCTCCAACGACTGTCACCACGAATACCATCCCTGCCGACATGGACAGAATAAGGAACAACACCAGCGCAGTGACCCTGGACCAACCTGGGGCCATGGACACCACCACCACCACCAACCCCCAAGGTGGACCAGGGTTATCTGTGCGTGCAACTGCACACACTGCACATGTCAGCAGGGGTGGTGGGAGGGGTGGGAGACAGAGGTCGCTGCTTGCAGACGTTGCTGGTGTGCATGAAGACCCACAACTGGTACGCATAGCTGATGCGTACCAGTCCAGCACCGGAGAGCTCAGCCAGGTAGTGGGGCTCCTCAGAGACATCAAACAGCAGCAGGCTGCCCATCATGCCCGCTTGGACTCCCACATGTCCCACGTGGAGTCACACATGTCACGTGTGGACTCCCACATGTCACGTGTGGACTCCCACATGACCCGCGTGGAGTCCAAGTGGGATGTACTACATGAGATGACGGCGGTGCACAGGGACATTTTACAATGCCTCCGCCAGATGAACAGCAACCAGTCCACACCTCCCTGTGTGCCAACAACATCTGGTACCGAACAAACTGCAACTGCCACAGGGAGGGAGGAGGACTCTGGCGGAGAGTCCCCTGCACCGCAGCAGCCTGCACTTGAGGGCCCCCCCCAAGAAGAGGGGTCGTCCGAGGAGGGGAAAGTGAGAGGCTGATGGCCAAGCGCAACTCCCAGGAAGCCTGAACCTGTTCTGGATTTTCGCCTTTGTGCACAGACTGTTCACCCTGTTGATGGCAACACTACTCCCACACATTGCATGGGGAGTACAAGTTGGAACAATGTGTCAGACAACTGTGGCCCCGATACTGGGGATCCTGTCTACCTGGACTTTCTATTCATCTAGGAACTTGGGATTGCAAGATTCATGTACAGCACAATCCATCCTATGCACTATTATCACAGATGTATCACAATAAACACAATAATACACCATACTTGCCTCTGTCGTGATTCCAACGTGGGTGCTGTTATGGGGATGATGAACAGCAAAATTACACTGTGTATGCGAACTGCAACAGCAAGGACAACACAGGCATGTGAGTACAGGCAACGTGACACATATGAGGGAGACACACCACCAGGGCTACACAACACATACACACCTAGGCCATCTGACTCATTGCCTACACTGATGTTGCCAGGGAAGACGGTGCAATGCACAGACACCACACCCATTCCCAGTTGTAGTCAAGTAGCCCACAGGTGCAGTAAGCAAATGGCAGTCAAATGTGTGACCACAGACAACGCACATCACTAAGTGAAGCACAGGTTTATTACACAGTAGCAACATGCCGTAACCACTACAGATGCAAGGTAACCCCACCTGGTAGCGGGCACACAGTCAACAACTGTAGACAGAAGGAAGTCCATGGGTGTGGCGCACATCACCTGTAGGGACACAACAGCTACCAGCCTGGATGTGCAATCACGTCGTCGGTGGACACAGTTGACCAAACGAATCTGAAAGTACCCTGTGAAGGACAGAAATGACACACAGTCAAAAGCAATGCAGTACAGGACAGAACAGCAAAACTCATGCACAATACATGTTACAAGATACCCACCCAGAACCAAGTTAGCATGTCAACACTGTTGGGGAGTACAGCCCACCTGTCACCACACATCGCAACACACATCCTGTCAAGTAGCCCATGGACACACTCCAACAGCACCAGAGCACCACCCACACATCATGCCAACTCACATCATTCACATGACACCTCAGGATACTCACATTCAGCTAAAGAAGTTGGTGATGAGCTGTGTGCGGACATCACCATCACCATCATCATCATCATCGTCACTGGCATCGTGGTCCAGGCCAGGATCCTCCACAGGTGGCGGATGTTGGTCATCGTCATCCTGGATGAGAGGCAACTCCTTCCGCACTGCCAGGTTGTGGAGCATGCAGCAGACGATGATAATCTTGCACACTTTCGCAGGGGCATATGGGAGGGACCCTCCGGTCTTGTCCAGGCAGCGGAAGCGGCTCTTCAGGAGACCAAAGGTCCGCTCAATCACTCTCCTGGTCCGACCATGTGCCTCATTGTAGCGCATCTGGGCAGGTGTCACAGGGTTCCTGAGGGGTGTCAGCAACCACGGCATGTTGGGGTATCCCGAGTCACCTACGGACAGACAAGTGCACATCAGCTGACTTGGAAAAGTGGGCGGAATACTACAGATCAGATCACACACAATGGCACAAAGTCAGTACACACCGACAAGCCAGGCACGCTGGTTCTGCATCTGTGCCATCAACCTGGGGATGCGACTACTCCTCATCACAAAGGCATCGTGTGCTGAACCAGGGAAACGGGCACACACGTGTGTGATGGTCATGTCTGCAAGACACACCACCAGTGCATTGACCGAGTGGTAGTGCTTGCGGTTCCTGTAGGCCTGCTCCTGGGCCTGTGGTGGTACCAAAGCCACATGTGTCCCATCAATGGAGCCAATGACATGCGGCATCCTCCCCAGGGCATAAATGTCACTCTTCACGTCAGTGAGTCGTCGCAGTCTAGGGAAATAGATGTACCGGTTCAGGAAGAGCAACATTGCCGCCAAGAAATCGCGGAGCACACGGCTGAACATGGTCTGTGACATCCCACCAGCAGACGCCACAGTATGTTGGAAGGTACCGGTGGCAAAGAAGTGTAGGGCTGCCATCACCTTCACCTTGGGGGTCAGCGCTGTAGGATACGGCCGGCCAGGCTGCAAATGTGGGGACAACTGCACTGCAAAATCCTCAATCAGCTGCCTGGTGAAGCGGTACCGTCGGATGCTGTCCCGTTCCACCATCGTTGCCAGGTCTGGGAATGGCCGATGGACAGCAGGAGCCCTGCAGTGCAGAGGAGAAGTAAGCAAGATCGTCAGTCACCCCACATATGCGGCATTGAACACACTCAAGATCCCAACATACATCATCATGAGGCACAACTACATGAAGTGTGCAGTACCGGAACGACATGTATGGTACATACATGGCCAACATCTGTCAACACGGTCCTACAGGTGGCATCAATTTGTCCCAGGTTGGCCCATTGGATATCATGATGCTGTGTCACAGTCACCCCCCAGTGACATGTGAGGACAGATGTGCCCCAGGCACCACAGCTCAACGACAGGCACATTCCCAGGGACCCTGTAATGCCACATGGACACTGGCATCACCTGGAGTATCATGTGTACACCACAACAAAACAAACATGACCCCCACAGGTAGTGGCCACACTTGCCATGGCAGGAGAGCCATGGACGTCTGTGACACACACGCACAACATCAGAGTCCATGCACACACAACGTGGATGTGGAGACTGTCTCCCATTGTGCACATGAAATCAGAGACATTGTAAACACTACATGCACAAAGACTGTGGAGGGCCATCACTATTGTGCCACTGGGACACCCTGGCTCAAACATACCGTCCCACATGGGACTCACGGGGTATGTGACATGACATACACAAACACCACTGTGAAATGTGACCATGGCACATGCACAGATATGAACAGTTGCACATCACAGTGGTCACGTACACGTAACACCCAGGATCCTGTCCCCATTAACACGTGCACAGCCTGGGGGTGGCTGCCCACAGGTGACACCCACAGGACAACATGTACACCAACATACACACAATAGGAAATGCAGCCTTACATGCCTTATGATAAGGTTTGGACAGGCTGTCGTGATGTAGGTGTGCCCCTCACTCCCTGGGAGCTATCTGTGGCTGGCATATGTCCATCTGAGACAGGCATGCTGACATATGCCAGTCACATGTACAGTGATGCGTTGAACAGCAATGGACCGATCGGTGCCTCCGGCCGGCCTATTGCATTCAATGTGTGCGGGTACGCGTTGTACCCCTGTGCGCGTTGTACTGCAATGGACCGATCAGTGCCTCCGGCCGGCCCATTGCATTCAATGTGTGCGGGTACGCGTTGTACCCCTGTGCGCGTTGTACTGCAATGGACCGATCGGTGCCTCCGGCCGGCCCATTGCTTTCAATGTGTGCGGGTACGCGTTGTACCCCTGTGCGCGTTGAACAGCAATGGACCGATCGGTGCCTCCGGCCGGCCCATTGCTTTCAATGTGTGCGGGTACGCGTTGTACCCCTGTGCGCGTTGTACTGCAATGGACCGATCGGTGCCTCCGGCCGGCCCATTGCATTCAATGTGTGCGGGTACGCGTTGTACCCCTGTGCGCGTTGTACTGCAATGGACCGATCGGTGCCTCCGGCCGGCCCATTGCATTCAATGTGTGCGGGTACGCGTTGTACCCCTGTGCGCGTTGAACAGCAATGGACCGATCGGTGCCTCCGGCCGGCCCATTGCTTTCAATGTGTGCGGGTACGCGTTGTACCCCTGTGCGCGTTGAACAGCAATGGACCGATCGGTGCCTCCGGCCGGCCCATTGCTTTCAATGTGTGCGGGTACGCGTTGTACCCCTGTGCGCGTTGAACAGCAATGGACCGATCGGTGCCTCCGGCCGGCCCATTGCTTTCAATGTGTGCGGGTATGCGTTGTACCCCTGTGCGCGTTGTACTGCAATGGACCGATCGGTGCCTCCGGCCGGCCCATTGCATTCAATGTGTGCGGGTACGCGTTGTACCCCTGTGCGCGTTGAACAGCAATGGACCGATCGGTGCCTCCGGCCGGCCCATTGCTTTCAATGTGTGCGGGTACGCGTTGTACCCCTGTGCGCGTTGAACAGCAATGGACCGATCGGTGCCTCCGGCCGGCCCATTGCTTTCAATGTGTGCGGGTACGCGTTGTACCCCTGTGCGCGTTGTACTGCAATGGACCGATCGGTGCCTCCGGCCGGCCCATTGCATTCAATGTGTGCGGGTACGCGTTGTACCCCTGTGCGCGTTGAACAGCAATGGACCGATCGGTGCCTCCGGCCGGCCCATTGCTTTCAATGTGTGCGGGTACGCGTTGTACCCCTGTGCGCGTTGAACAGCAATGGACCGATCGGTGCCTCCGGCCGGCCCATTGCTTTCAATGTGTGCGGGTACGCGTTGTACCCCTGTGCGCGTTGTACCTCAATGGACCGATCGGTGCGCACCCATTGACAATGGGCTTGCCTGGCAACGGACGCGTTTCGAATATTCGAACGAGTCGGTTGCTGGAAAATCAGTTGGTCACCCACAACAATGTTGCAAAATCATGTATGTCATGAAGTTGAAATTTTGAAGGATGCTGTGGGCGTGTTTTGGTGCTGCTATTCCATGGATTGGCCAGATTCAGAAGATGCAAACGACTTGGACCTATCACTTTGGACACAAGGGACAGTATCTGCCTCTCCAGCACATATATATTGCTGCATGTTCCCCTGAGAGCCCACTTGCCTGCACTACATGCTCCAGGACGACATCTGCCACTGCACTGCTGCTGTCTCTGCCCCTCTGGACCCTGCAATGGCACGTACTGTGGAGAGAGCCCCAGCCTTCAGCCTTGAAGAGAACCAGGCCCTGCTGGACAGCCTACTTCCACAGTACAGCAAGCTGTATGGGACACCAGGGGAGCAGGTGAGTGTTCTGTGCACTGCCTTTCTGAATGTGCATTTTGTCTGACTAGCAAGGCTGAGAGTCAGCACACCACTGGCTAGCAGGCTCACTGAGTAGTTGTCACCCCCATAGTGTGTAGTGACTTGCACTGGACAGGTATGGTGCAGTGACAGTGCTTCTGAACAGGGTTTTACTCCCCATGCAATGATACCATGTAGTGACTTCTGGAAAACTGTCCATGGGCAGCCGTGCACTGCCTGGGTACACCATGTGCCCCTGTGATTGCGACATGTATATGCAACTGTGTCATGCACGGATATGTTGCATGTGTAGTAATGGCCTTATCACTTTGTCATCCTGACAGGCTTCTGCCCATCGGAAGCATGAGATCTGGAAGGACATCGTCCGGGCTGTCCGGTCCGTGGGGGTCTACAAGCGCCGGATCCGCAACTGCCAAAAGAGGTGGCAGGACCTTCGGGGCTGGACCCGGAGGATTGCACGGGTCCAGCTGAAGCTGTCGCCTCCTCGCAGGAGGGGCGGAACACGGACCCTGACCCCCACATGCTCAGGATCCTGGCGGTGGTCTTTCCAGACCTGGATGGGCAGCTGAAGGCCAGAGAGCAGCAAGGAGGGGGTGAGTCAAAGACTGCACTGTGTACTCTGTCTAACATGCTATGTGCCCTCCTCGGGCCAGGTTGAACTGCCACAGTACAGCAGTCATGTTGTCCAGGAGCCATGTCCCTCTATTGTGCACTGCCCACTCCTCATCTGATACCCAGGTGTGGCCCTTACATGCAGGGAATTCTGTCACTTAGGACTGTGTCCTTGCAGTTTGCTTGACTCAAGGTGGGAGACAGCATCTGTTTCCCTGACTCTGTGGTGGGCATCATGGGTGGGTCCATTGCTTACACAATGCCTGTATTCTGACATGTATTCAGCGTGTTACTTTGATCTGTGGTCCAATTGCTGAGCTGATCCACCACATGTGGCTGGGGTACCTGGCACACACCCATGCTGCGGGTGGGAACAATGTTTGGGCCCCAGGAGTATGTATATGACGTGTGTCACACATACTTAGCCAGCTGCCTACAGTCCAGGGCTCATCCCTCATTCATGTGGGGCTGGACAGTCATGCCTACTCCAGGCCATACAATACACTCTGTACTCCCACTCCCGTGTATCAGAGGACACATTGTGCACAGTGATTTGACCCCTCAGGTGTCTGCCTCTGTGTCAGTGTGCTGTGGATTAGTCGCCAGGACTGCTGTGGAGTTTCTTGGTAGGGGCTCAGCATGCCACTGGAGATGTGACCATAGGAGACGATACTTGTGTGACACATAGGTGTCTGATCAGCTGCCCATGCAGACTGGGGCATGTAAATGTGAAGTTCAGGCAGCTGTTCCCCATGCACAGCAGAGTGTGAGGGGCTCAGGTTCAGAGGGTAGTGTCACAGGTCTCCCATATGTCCAATAGGTATGACCTGGACAGATGAGGGTTAAGAGGATGTGTTGTGGGGGGATGTACATGTGCACTTGTGCAGCTCCAGGACTTGCATTCCCCATGACCTACTATTGTGACACAGTGCAGAGTGTTGTTGTCTGGCTGCAAAGTCATACATCACTGAGACAGTGATGTATGACTTAGCAGTCATGCCTCCGCCATGGCATGTGTCTACTGATTGGTGATCCTGCAGGGGAGTGACATGTGCTACATGCACACCATAGTGGCGCTGGCTATCAGGACATGGGTGCATCATGGTGTCTGTCGCTGGTATGCATCACATGCATTTCCTATTTGACTCTGGGCATCCCTTACATCCGTAAACCTGTACTGACTCAGTGGCAAGAGCTGTGATGTGTCCACACCGTGTCCTCTGCACTGTCCAACTACTGTGTACTTGGTGCATGTGTCAACACTGGGGTGTTGCAATCCAACAGACACCAGACAGATGGGTGCAAGGCCATGTGGGATGTGAGTGCCATGCTTGGCATCAGACTGACAATTGACTTCTCCTGTTCAATTAGTGCACTTTTAGCAATGTACAACTAATGATGCCAGGGCTTGCTCTGTGATGTGCTGTGCTCACAGTGGTGTGTGCGTTATGTGCAGGTGACTGATGTCTGTCTGTTTCCCCATTGTTTGCAGATACATCCACGGCCACGGAAGGGGACAGCTCCACGGACCAGGAGGAGCCGGAGAGCCAGACTGGGTCAGCAGCCGAGGAGTGGTCGGAGGGACCCAGTGGCACGGAGGGCGAGGGGAGCCACACCGAGGAGTCCTCAGCAGCATCCACCTCAGCTGAGGACCAGAGCAACTCGGAGGATGACTCCCTTGTGGAGGCGGGTGTCAGCAGCCACCACACCCCAGCTAGTGTTGCTGTCCCCGCCACCACCAGCACCACCACCGCCCTCCCATCGGCTCCCATTCCCCAGGTCCGTGGAGGCTCCCATGTCCGGGAGCGTGTCTCCTTTGGGCCAGGCACCGCACCCCCTGCCCCTGTGTCCCCTGCTGCCCTGAGTGAGGAGTCTGTGTACCTCCTTCGCCAGCTCCATGTAGGGCAGACAGCCATGCTGAGTGTCCTCCATGCGCACACCGCGCTGTTGACTCAGCTGGTGTCGTTCATGGAGGGCATCTCATCGGGCATGTCTGACCTACAGAGGGGCAATAGGTCCATGGACTCCTCCCTGACGGCAGCAGTGTCCCTCCTCAAACGGTCCCTCACCCCTCCTGCCTCTGCTCCATCCACACTCCCCAGCACCTTACCCATCCCAGGCACACACACACTGGCACACACCAGCACACACACATCCAGCACACTGACACACACGCCAATGACAAAACGCACACGCAAGCACATTCAGGGGACTGAAGCCAGACTCACAGGGGATGGGGCCCTGGAACACACACACGCATCCACATGCACTGCGCAGTCCTCAGTTCCCTCTCCCTCCAAAGCACCCTCCCTTGCCTCACCTGCAACCCCAAAGTCACAGCAGCTCTTCCTCTGTGACCTCGGCCTCTTCCCCACCGATGAAGCTGCTCCAGCATCCCGGGGGAAGAGGAAGCCCACCCACACGGAGCAGAGTGCCCCTCGCCCCCGGACACCCTCCCCCAGGCGCAGACGGACTGAGGCCCCCACCCGCAAGTCCCCCGGAGTGCTAAGAGCAAGACCCCGCCACCGCCCTGCAGCTCAGGCACAAGGTCTCCGTCCTCCATCCCTCAGGCCCCCACTGCACAGGTGCCCCCACCACACCCTGCCCCAGGTTCCCCCACCCACAGATATACCATCCCCAAGATGCTCCGGCCTTCTCCCCCTGCCACTTGCTCTCCCAGCACCACACCCCCGCTGCGCTTGTCTGTGCCACTGATGTGGTGAGGGTGTCCTCCCCCTCTGTCCAACCCACCTTGCCTGTTCCCCATTCTCCTCCCCTGGAGGTAGGCACTGCAGTGGAGTCCACTACCGCCCTGTCTGACTTGGGCACTGCAGTGGCGGACCTGTCCACCCCATCTGCAGGGTCCACTGCAGTTGTGCCGGCACCCACGACATCTGTGTCATGCCCCCCAGTTGTGCCGGCACACACCATGTCAGACACCTCCACTGCAGTTGTCAGTGGCTCTCCAGCACCCACCACCCCTTCCCTGACTCCCCTGGTGAGCCCTGATCCTGTCCCTGCGGTGCCTGGCCTGCCCCCGGTTGCCCCTCCTAGTGGATTGTCCCTGGTATTGTGCAGGCATGCGTAGGGTGACATCTGCCAGTGTCACCCTGTTTGAACTTTGACAATGGACTGGCCATTGGCCTTTGCTCTAATTTCTTCTGGACGTCGTTATCAGACAACACATATGCTGAATAAAGCAACTTTCTTTTCTCTAGTGCTCATGCTTCAGATGTACATGTTGTTGGTGCAGCTAACCATGCCCTTGCTGCAGTGATGGTGATATCTGGTCTCATGATTATGAAGTGTTACTGTGCAGGAACCCATGTGGTCCAGGGGGAATGTGTCCTATCATGTGGTGTATCCATGTCATCAATAGCAGCATCTGAGGGTGTCATGTGTTCAGTATTTGGCAATGGGTTTCCTACTTACATTGGCAATTTCATATCTGTGGCTTCCACCCCTGCACATCTGTTGTGCCTGCCATCGTTGCATTTGTCTACTTCCCTGACCGTGTTGCCATCTCCAGTGGACATGCAGGTTTGGGCATCAATGGGGAGGGACTCATTCGTGTAGTCAGTGCAACATTGCTATACAAGTGTGTTGGATCTGTGCTGATGATTCAGTTGGCACATCCATGACCAGGCTGATGTGATGGGAGCCCTCATTTGGTGCTAATTGTTGATTGTGTGACCAAGTGCTCAGCTGACATGATGGGGCCCTACTGAGGCAACATATGGCACAGCTTTCCTCACACAGGAGTGGAGTCCCCTCATTGCAGTGTGTACACGTGTGACATTGCCTGCGCCCAAGGTGTGTGTTGTATGTGCATGTCTGTGTGTTCACTTTCATTCATCTGCGCATGCTGTGATCCCTAGTGTTGTACCTGTTTGTGATGCTTGCTGACTTGAGCTATGTTCCCCCAAAGTCTTCTCCCTGTGTTCTCTGTGATGTGGGTGCATGGCACATTACTGGTCATCAGGGTGTCACCCATAGGTGTGTTTGCTGTCAGGGCAGAGTTTGTGTGCTGACGCAGATGGGTCACAGTCAGGTTTCCCTTTGGCACTTGTTGTTTGCCCCTGTCATGTGATTTCCAGTTTGTGTTATCTTTCAGTGATTGTGACACGTTGTGTGTGTGACTGCTGGCACTCCTTAGGGTCCGGGCTGCAATGTTGGTTGTTGTCTATGTGTGTTCTTTGTGGGTGACCTTGGCTTCTTCATTGGTGTGTGACTGTGGCTGGGATCCCATTGGTCGGTGTGGTATTGCCGTCATGTCCATGTACAGCGTAGTGTGCAGTGTGTCAGACATTCAGGAGTCTTGTTGAGTGTCCATGTGTGATGTGTTTCTACACCTTGGTTCCCACCCACCACCCTGGAATAGTCATGGGTGCATGTGCAATGTCACCAGTGCATGTGTACTTCACTGCTGCACATTGTTGGAGGTCGAGGGGTGTGGTCTTGAGTGTGTGCAGATGAGAGTTGTTGCCCGGCTAGTCCCCTGCCTCCATGTTGGCCTTGGCTTACTGGCCATGCTGATTGATTTGTGCTTGTGTAGGTGTGATGGTAGTTAGTTGCTCAGGACACCTGACTGTGGTTCACAGTGTGAACGACATTTAGCTTTGTCATCACAGTGGTATTTTTATTCAGCCCAGGGTCACCACATTGTGGGGGCCCTGGGGGTGGTGCTGTGGTGTGTCTGTGACTTGCTGTGTCAGTTGTTGTTCCTACGTGCCTGTGTGACATGTGTGTTTTGTGCTCCCTCTCACCTGTCAATGCCTGCTTGCCCACATAGGGGATTTGGATCCATGAGTTACCTTAGTGTGGCAGTGTATGCACATCTGTATGATTGGTATTCAGCTCTCCTCATGTGTTGTGTTGTTGCCTGGGGACACTGGCACCCCCACCCCTCACCTGCTGTGTATGATGACAGTGTTGGTCTGCCTGTTTGTGTTTGTGCATCTGCACCACTGCATTGGCATATCTTGTGTGTGCCATTGGCTGTATGTTGTTTGGTGTGTTTCCCCTGCTGTCCCTGGGACTCCTAGGTCATCGGTCAGCACAGTGATCATGGTTTGTGTGTCCCATTGCTGCCATGGTATGGTATCTGTTCACCTCACATCTGCTGTCTCCACAGGGTATCTGCATTTGTGTGCCCATTGGTGCAAATATGTGGTTCTGCATTCTGATGGTCACTTCTGTCATTGTGTCATTGATGACTGTTGACGGTCTCAGCCCCCATGGGTGTTGTTTGTCTGCACATGGCCAAAGGAATGTTTCATTTGCACTGCAGTATTTGGCTCCCCCAATTTATGTTGCAATGGGACACATACACTACTTTGCCACAGATGAGTTTTTGGTTCTGTGACCAGGAATGATCCATGCAGTTTGGCAGTTGCAGCTCTTTCTTTGTCAACAATTACCTTTTGGTCACTGTGATGATGAGGGTGTAGACCCCATTGCCACAATGGTCAAAATGTGCTTCAGCTATGGACCCCACACTTACCTTTTGGTCACTGTGATGATGGGGGTTTAGACCCCATTGCCACAATGGTCAAAATGTGCTTCAGCTATGGACCCCACACTTGCCTTTTGGTCACTGTGATGATGGGGGTTTAGACCCCATTGCCACAATGGTCAAAATGTGCTTCAGCTATGGACCCCACACTTGCCTTTTGGTCACTGTGATGATGGGGGTTTAGACCCCATTGCCACAATGGTCAAAATGTGCTTCAGCTATGGACCCCACACTTGCCTTTTGGTCACTGTGATGATGGGGGTTTAGGCCCCATTGCCACAATGGTCATGGGCTGCTTGCATTGTGGGTGCCACACACATATATGTGTGGCACATGTGCTAGGGGGTCACATTGTATGTTCAAAGTCATGTTCGGTGTTGTAGGCATTTGACACAGCCTGCTCACACGCTTGTCATGGTGGTGGGGGGATGTCTTAATCTTGCATTCCCTAGGTTGTGGAGTGCTTGTTGTGTCATGCATTGTCCATCCTATGAGTGGGGGTGGTAGTAGTGGTAGGCATCCAGCCCCCCTGGCTAAGGGTGGTAGTAGTGGTAGGCTTCCTGCCCCCCTGGCTAAGGGTGGTAGTAGTGGTGGGCATCCTGCCCCCCTGGGTGAGGGTGGTAGTAGTGGTAGGCATCCTGCCCCCTGGCTAAGGGTGGTAGTAGTGGTAGGCATCCAGCCCCCTGGCTAAGGGTGGTAGTAGTGGTGGGCATCCTGCCCCCCTGGGTGAGGGTGGTAGTAGTGGTGGGCATCCTGCCCCCTGGCTAAGGGTGGTAGTAGTGGTGGGCATCCTGCCCCCCCTGGGTGAGGGTGGTAGTAGTGGTAGGCATCCTGCCCCCCTGGGTGAGGGTGGTAGTAGTGGTGGGCATCCTGCCCCCTGGCTAAGGGTGGTAGTAGTGGTGGGCATCCTGCCCCCCTGGGTGAGGGTGGTAGTAGTGGTAGGCATCCTGCCCCCTGGCTAAGGGTGGTAGTAGTGGTAGGCATCCAGCCCCCTGGCTAAGGGTGGTAGTAGTGGTGGGCATCCTGCCCCCCTGGGTGAGGGTGGTAGTAGTGGTGGGCATCCTGCCCCCTGGCTAAGGGTGGTAGTAGTGGTGGGCATCCTGCCCCCCTGGGTGAGGGTGGTAGTAGTGGTAGGCATCCTGCCCCCCTGGGTGAGGGTGGTAGTAGTGGTGGGCATCCTGCCCCCTGGCTAAGGGTGGTAGTAGTGGTGGGCATCCTGCCCCCTGGGTGAGGGTGGTAGTAGTGGTGGGCATCCTGCCCCCCTGGGTGAGGGTGGTAGTAGTGGTAGGCATCCTGCCCCCTGGCTAAGGGTGGTAGTAGTGGTAGGCATCCAGCCCCCTGGCTAAGGGTGGTAGTAGTGGTGGGCATCCTGCCCCCTGGGTGAGGGTGGTAGTAGTGGTGGGCATCCTGCCCCCTGGCTAAGGGTGGTAGTAGTGGTGGGCATCCTGCCCCCCTGGGTGAGGGTGGTAGTAGTGGTAGGCATCCTGCCCCCCTGGGTGAGGGTGGTAGTAGTGGTGGGCATCCTGCCCCCTGGCTAAGGGTGGTAGTAGTGGTGGGCATCCTGCCCCCCTGGGTGAGGGTGGTAGTAGTGGTAGGCATCCTGCCCCCGTGGGTGAGGGTGGTAGTAGTGGTGGGCATCCTGCCCCCCTGGGTGAGGGTGGTAGTAGTGGTGGGCATCCTGCCCCCTGGCTAAGGGTGGTAGTAGTGGTAGGCATCCTGCCCCCCTGGGTGAGGGTGGTAGTAGTGGTGGGCATCCTGCCCCCTGGCTAAGGGTGGTAGTAGTGGTAGGCATCCTGCCCCCCGTGGGTGAGGGTGGTAGTAGTGGTGGGCATACTGCCCCCCTGGGTGAGGGTGGTAGTAGTGGTGGGCATCCTGCCCCCTGGCTAAGGGTGGTAGTAGTGGTAGGCATCCTGCCCCCCTGGGTGAGGGTGGTAGTAGTGGTGGGCATCCTGCCCCCTGGCTAAGGGTGGTAGTAGTGGTAGGCATCCTGCCCCCCGTGGGTGAGGGTGGTAGTAGTGGTAGGCATCCTGCCCCCTGGCTAAGGGTGGTAGTAGTGGTAGGCATCCAGCCCCCTGGGTTGGGGTGGTGGCGCGCATTCAGGCCCCTGTGTGCATATGTGGCATTGGTGATGGGCATCCCGCCCCTATGGTGCTGCTGTTGCTGGTGTAAGTATATTCAGATTCCCAGTGTATGTGTGTGATGTGTCGTGTACGTGTTGTATGTGTTTTGTGGTTGGTGTCTGACTTACCTTCTGCGCCGTACGCGTCCGTGCCTGTTCCGGTAGTAGATGTAGAATATTGGTATGATCGGGACGAAGGGATTCATGGTTGGTTCGTGTCGTTCGTCCTTCTCGTTGCTTCGCGTCGTCCTCGTCGCTTGGCTTCGTCCTCGTCGCTTCGCTTCGTCCTCGTCGCTTCGCGTCGTCCTCGTCTGTGCTGTGTTCGTCTCGTAGCCGTGGATCGTGTTGTGGCGCGATTCGGAGCTTATGTGCGCCTCTCCCGGATGCTTTGACGTGCCGTGCGTAGCGACGGGTTCGGCGCGTACGGAAAGCGCATCGTACTCTGTCCGGCCGGACGGGGCTGCATTTTCCCTTCCGTGCGACTCGATTCGGCGTTTCCGGATTCGCCTCGGTCGGAGAACAGGACCTGGTTTGGGTGAGTACGGCTCGGCCGGAATTTTTGCTGTTGTGCGCATCGTACTTGCTCGTTCGGTGTGCTGTACGGATCGGTCGGGAAACTGGCTTTCGCATGGCTTTTTTCCCGACCGAATAGTATTGGGTGCGCCTCCGACCGAGATCGGAATCGACCCCTGAGTGTTAAGTTTGATAGTATTAGCAGCTTCAAGTCTCAGGGAGTTCCTGACTAGTCTGATCTAATTTCTGCAAAATTGCACTGGAAAAATAATTCTGATTATGAAAGGAAGTGTATTGTAGTTATGAGAGCAGGCATCATAGTAGGTAGGCAGAAGGACAACCGTAAGAAGGATGGCTAGTGCAAAATTACCAGTGCTTTAACCTAAATGTCCAATTCTTCTAGTAAGAGTTAGAAGTAATAGGTTGTCCAACTAACAACCTACAATACAATAATTTGTCATTTGACATGCAAAGTCCTAAGCCGTCCTCTTTTTAATGTTTTTAGTCAAATCTGAGTGCCAGTCCAATACACATATTAGGGTAGAGGAGAAATGTCATCATGTTGACATAGATCAAAACATCATTGGATTTATTTCTCTATGCACATTGCTGGATTGTAAAGATGTATGAATGAGTGAAATGTAGTAATCTGATAGAGACTATTAGTTGTAGATGCCTTACCTGTTGATTTCCCCAAGGCGTCAGTCTGGATCTGGAGATTTTTATTCAGCTGTACCTCTGTGTGTCGTTAGGTGGCGTTGGTCGGCTCCGAGTCTGTCGTCAGCGTTGTGGGCGCTGGGATAACATTGCGGGATCTACATAAGACGCCCCCCATGCTGGCTGATGTCAGTTCTTTCTTTTTCCGCGCCAGCCTAGCACAGATCCGGAGAGAGCTTACCCGTTAGCCGTTTTTTGGCTAGTTTTTTCGACTTTTGTCGAATTTTTTCTTGAGTCTTGGACTCCTGTGCGTGGAAAATGACCCAACGTCAAACCAGCTTCAAGCCCTGCGAATCCTGTCACTGGGCGATGTCCGTGATGGATTCGCACCTCGTGTGCCTTTGGTGTCTGGAGCGCGACCACAACCCGAAGTTGTGCTCCGAGTGCCGGGCCTTTGTGGAAGCTGTCTCGAAAGCTATTGGATGCCTGGAGCTCGGCTCTGCGTCGCTCCTGTTCTTGTTCAAGAGTACAGTCTCGAGGACGGTCGCGGAGCCCACACTCCTTGTCGCACTCAGTCGTTGGAAAAGTCTTTGGGAAAGTCAGGGAAACACAAGAAGAAGTCGAAGAAGCACAGGCATTCTTCGACTTCACCCTGTCCATCGGCCGACGCAAAGCGATTCTCTGAGCGTCGTTGCTCAAAAGCTCCGCCTCTGGAGCAGCCTTCTGAAAAGACTCCGCGCCTCCCTGCTTTTCCAGGAGCCAGAGCATCTCCTGCCCAAATCCAAAAGTTCTTTGAGGCTCATGCCTCATTTTTGGGCAGCCTGTCTCCGCTAGTGCATCGTCGGTCACCACGTAGTTGGTTGGCGGCTCTAGGCCTTTGACGTTGGCGGCTCCGGCCCGGACTCCGGAGGGCTCCCGTGGATCTGGTATCAGATCTGGATCAACGCCGGTCGATCTTAAGCGACCTTCCCCGACGTCGATCCCGACGACGACGCTTCCAGCAGCGACCGTGCCCCCGGTTGGCACCGACCCCATCCTCGTTCCCGAAGTGGACACGGACTGACGTAGCTTGATGTCGATTCCGACGCCGGAAGGAACTTTTGTTCCTGTGTTCATTCCTGGTGTTCAATTTGAGTCAGAGGGTGGTGATGAGGAAAGGGAGGGGCAGCTGGACCCTTTATCTGACCTGCTTGAAAAACCGGACTGGCAAATGGACCTGGGTGATGCCAGTGGTCTAGACACTGGCTTGCTTTCTCCCTCTACCGTGGCTATGGAGGAGAGAACTTCCTATGCTGTGGTGGTGAGAAGGGCAGCTGAGGTCCTTTGCCTTGAGCTCCCTTTGGTAGCTGTCAAGACTAATCTCCTGACAGAGGTGCTTCAGCCTGTGGCTTCCACTTCGAACCCCTCTTGCCAGGCAATGAAGAAGCCCTTACTGATGTCCTTCTGGGCACTAGGTCCAAGCCCAGCACAGCGACTCCTATGGATAGGACAATCGCCCACCGCCCCGCTCTGGGCGTCCCAGCATTCCTGGCGCAACATCCCTCCCCTGAGAGCTTGGTGGTCCAAGCCTCATCTTCAAAGGGCAAATTCCCTTCTGCTCCTCCAGATAGGGAATCCAAGAAGCTGGATCATCTTGGGAAGAGGATGTTTTCTTCCTCCAGCTTGGCATTGCAGTCAGTGAATACCGCTTGCTTCTTGGGCCGATACTCCCAACCATCAGGGATACGGTCGTGCAGGTGCTGCCTTAGCGCCCGGAGGAGGCTCTGGCCGTTCTCTCCCAGGTGGTTGCAGATGGGAGAGACGCAGCCAAATACCACTGACTCACTGGGCTGAACGATTGCCACGTCGGTAGCACTCAGACGCTACGCCTAGTTGAGGACTTCTGACTTCTCGGGATGTCCAATCATCCTTCATGGACATGTCCTTTGATGGCACTCGCCTCTTTGGCGACTAGTCAGACTCTGCGCTTGAGCGCTTTAAGGATTCTCGAGCTACAGCCAGATCCTTTGGCCTCACGGCGTCCACCCATCCACCGCAGTCTGCTTTTTGGCCATTTCGTGGTTACGGAAGGGGCGCCCAGCCACGTCCTGTGCAGCTCAGCCACCGAGTCACGCAAGTTTTCTAGCCTCTGCGTGGACGTAGTCTCCAGCATCCTCGCGGATCAGGTAGCCAGCGGGTGGTCCAGTCCACCCTTTCCCACCCTTCCACTGTGTCCAAACCTTCATAGTCCGACATTCCAGCCCCACCATCAGCCAGTTGGAGGCAGGATCCGCCATCACCTCCCCCACTGGCAGTCCATCACGTCGTACAGGTGGGTTCTGCAAACAGTCCGAAGGGTCTACTCCCTCCCCTGCGAGACTACTCCTCCCTCCATGCCACCTTCTTACGATCGCATGTCAGAGGATCATTTGGCACTTCTCCGCAAGGAAGTATCGGCTCTCTTGGCCAAGGGAGCCATAGAGAGGGTACCTGTGCCAGAAGAATGCCGTGGTTGTTATTCCTGCTACTTTCTGGTAGCCAAGAAGGACAAAGGCCTGCGTCCTACCCTAGACGTCCGGGCCCTCAACTTCTTCCTCCAGAAGGAGAAGTTCAAAATGCTCCCTTTGGCTCAAGTCCGGTCTGCTCTTGACCCAGGAGACTGGATGGTGGCGTTGGACTTGCAGGACGCATATTTCCATATCACTGTCCTGCCATCCCACAGGTTACCTACGGTTCACGGTGGGCCAAGAGCACTTTCAGTTCACTGTGCTCCCTTTTGGCCTTACCAGTGCCCCTCGGGTGTTCACAAAGGTGATGGCGGTGGTCGCAGCTCATCTGCGCAGATCAGGGGTTCCAGTCTTCCCCTATCTCGACGACTGGCTGTTGAATGCAGGCTCGCCCAAGGCTGTCGTCTCCCACCTCCAGACTACAGTGGACCTCCTGCACTCGCTGGGGTTCACTATCATCATCATCAGAAAACTTTATTCAATTCACAGAATCATCAAAGCATAGTTAAAACACTAAAAACATTAGTAAATTAAACACATACGATGCATTGATCCTCATAATATTTACAGTTAGCAGCAGCAAAACCATGTATCGATGTGCTACATTTACATAGTTGGAAATCTTTCATTGTTTTAGTCACAAAGGTTTTGTTTTGTTCCCTATACACAATATTTAGTGTTGGATTCTATAAAGTCTCAAGTGCAGATTTGTTCGACCTTATTAAAAACAACTATAATACATTTTTCATCATATTATTTACATTATATGCTGGCACGATTTTGTGACATGTACTACCTTTACACAATTAAAAGACTTTGGTTAAACTTGTGGTAGAAATTTTGGTCCCAATATACAATTTTGACAGTATGTTTCACAAAGTGCCAAGTGCAAATTTGCGTATGCTACTTATTAATAAGTTCGCTATTAAAAATATTGGCAATGCTTCAATAATACCAAGGAATTCATTATGATTAGGACTCAATAAAATATACCTTCAACAATCCACAATTTAAAAATACACATCCTAATACCAAGATAGTAGTACCTAAGGATACCCCTATTTAAAAATAGCATGTAATATCTTTATAATTTTAGCCCTTCTTTCCTTCTTATAAAGTTTGCAGTCAGTAAAAATCTGCTAACGCCGAAGACAATGAGTTTTCAGGAATCGGTTTTTAGTATACGCAACATATCATTAAATTTTCTAATATTCAAGCTTCTGCCTATGGGTTTTATCCATTTTCTTCTGGGGTTTATGTATTTAGGACAGAAGAATAAAACATGGGCGATATCCTCCCTGGCCCCCAGATGGCACAACGTACACTTAGGATCTTTATCTCCATTCTGTTGTTGTCCCCATTTTGATGTAAAAGTTTTTATCTGCAACATACCGTACCTGAATTACAGGTATAACATTTTTGCCAATTGGGGTTCAATGTCATCCAAAAATGGTTCAAAATAAGGAGTTGTTTTGAACACCAGGAATTGAGTTGTGAGTGTTCCTGATGTACTATTTAAAGTGACTCTATGCCAAATGAAATTCCAATAAATGGTTTTAATTTCCCGCTTTGAATCAGGTCTCAGCAGGCTTCGGCTTTCCCAGAATCTTCTCAGACTTAAGTTAGAGAACCACTTGCGGATGTGTGCCAACCATGGAAAAGTAATATGAGTGTCAAGTGCCAGTAACTCACTCAATGTTTGTCTATATGTTACTAATTCATCGGTAGTCCAGATTCTGATCCAATATGACAGGGTCATCCAAATTGCCTTGTGTTCAAGCCGTTTTATACCCAGGTCGTATATTAGTGGAATCAGAGGAGTGTTTTGGGGAAGTGCCACAAATCTTCTTAAAACCTTATTTTCCCCCACAGTTAGAGCGGAAAGATTTTCCCCACCCCACAGCTCTGAACCATACAGGGCTGCGGTTTGCGCTCTGGACTTGTAAACTTCCAGGGCTGGTGATATTGCCTTTGTCATAGTCGCATACTGTTTCTTTATAATTGGAGCAGAGTTTTGCAATAAAATTGATTTTGATTTCATTATCTGTGGGTTCCATGAAAGTTTTGAATCAATGGTTACCCCTAGATAAATGAAATTAGAGACACGCTCTAAGGCCACTCCGTTCAATGCTATGTTGTTTTTAAAACATTTGTGGGGTTTTATAGCCATATATTTTGTTTTAACGGGGTTAATTTCCAGACCTTTTAATATACAATATTCATTTAGTGAATTTAAAAGGTTTTGCAGGCCCTTTGGGGTTTGGGATAACAGAATTGTGTCATCTGCGAAAGTGAGTGTGCAAATGTGAGTCCCTCCCAGTTTTGGGGAATCATGTTGTGATTTTTGGAGAAACTGGACCATGTCGTTAACATATAAAAGGAACAAGGGTGGCGCCAGGACACATCCTTGACGCACCCCTCTCTTGACTGGTATCTTCTCCGTGAGTTCCCCCCTTTTGCCCCAACGGACTTTTGCAAAATTGCCCTCATGGAGCCTAATCAATTGAGTTAAAATCTCCTTAGGTACTCCCTGCTGTAACAAATTTGACCATAATAGGTCTCTAGGGATTGAATCAAATGCGGCCTTTAGGTCGACAAAGGCGACATATAGGTGGCCAGGTCTCAACTTTGTATATTTCCAGGCTATAGTTACAAGTCTAAACACTTGGTCTATCGTGCTAGTTTTCCTTCTAAAGCCCGCCTGGCAAGATGAAAGAACATCGTTGTCATTCATCCAGTCGTTTAGCTTGTCCAAGATTTGCTTAGCGTAGACTTTTTGTAATATATCTGTCAGACTTATGGGTCTGTAGTTTGCGGGATCGTCTCTGCTGACCTTCTTATAAATCGGAACGATTTCCGCTCCCTTCCAGGACTCTGGAATTGGTTGACCCCTGGCAATTGCGTTACATAGATGGTTTATATATGGCGCCCACACCTCAGGTTCATGTTTAATAAGGTCCCCGGGTATCTTGTCGGGTCCTGGAGCTTTAGATGACTTGATGGCCGCTATCGCTAGTGTGGTATCTTCTATACTAAAGTGTAATGGCGCGACATCATTTAGGGTCAGCAATCCCTCGGCACTTCCTACGGGAACTTTGTCTACCAATTTTGGAGGTGCATACAGATTAGCAAAGTGTCTTTCCCATGTGGAGGGGTCTAAATGGTAGTCATGGGCCGGGTTGTTTGTTTTACTACCATGGGCTATAATCCGCTAAAACATGGCCTGATCACCAGCCTTTGCTGCTACTATCAGGTCCTCCCAGCTGGCATCTTCCCAATTTCTTCGAGCTACTTTCAGGGTTTTATTATATGCATTTCTTTCGTATCTGATCACAGCTATCTCTTTGGATTGGATCGCCTTGATGAGGCGTTGTTTGGACACTACACATTCTTTATTGAACCAAGTATTAGATGGTCTAATTTCAACCTTACGATTAGTTTTCCCTGGTTGTGGTTTGGTTAAATAAGGTTTTATGTTTTCTATCAACTTTTGGTGAATCTGAGTTATAGTTACATTTTCAGTGCTTGAATTTAAAAAAAAGACTAAAAAAGATCACTGAAGGTATTATATATTTTAGTTAGGGGTTCAACTTGGTCAACTAAAGATGGTTCACTATCAATGTGCCAAAGTCACACCTGACTCCCTCTCAGACGCTCCCTTTCATCGGAGCCGTTCTGGACCCTGTGCAGTTTTGGGCCTATGCTCCCCAGCGGTGAGTCTGGGATATTTGGGCTATGAAACCGAGGTTTCAGCCTCTATCCCGGATTTCGGTGAAAATGACTCTGAGGCTGCTGGGCAACATGGCCTTCTGCATCCTACTGGTGGATCATGCCTGATGTCATATGCAGTCTCTGCAGTGGGACCTGAAGTTCCAGTGGGCGCAGCATCAGGGGAATCTTTCTGACTACGTCCAGATCTCGGAGGGAACTGTGCACCAACTGCAGTGGTGGCTAACGAACGAAGATTGGGTCAGAGGTAGAGCCCTCTTCCTTCCTCAACCAGATCTAATGGTAGTGACAGAAGCGTCACTCCTGGGAGGATGCGACCATCTGGGAGAGGCGGAGATCAGAGGCGTCTGCTATCACGGCGGGGTCCAATCTCCATATCAACCTTCTGGAGCTCCAGGCGATTAGACTGGCACTGAAGGCATTCCTTCCCTCTCTCAAGGGGAAAGTGGTGCAGGTGTTCACCGACAACGCCACCGCCATGTGATACTGCAACAAACAGGGAGAGGTTGGGTCATGGACCCTTTGTCAGGAGGCTCTCCACCTCTGGACATAGCTGGAACATCAGTGCATAACCCTGGAGGTTCAACACCTGGCGGGCTCTCTGAACGATAGCGGACGAACTCAGACATCGGTGCCTGGTCAATCATGAATTGCGTCTCAATCTGGAGGTGATGCAAGGTCTCTTTCATCGGTGTGAAGAGCCTTGGTTAGATCTGTTCGCCTCCGAAGAGAACGCACAATGTCAACAGTATTGCGCGTTGGAGTTTCCAAGGATGCGATTGCTTGGCGACGCTATTTGTCGCGAGTGGAGTTTCGGCCTCCTGTACACCTTTCCACCTGTACCACTTCTGTCCAGAGTGCTCAAGAAGATCAAGTACGACCGTGCTCAAGTTATTCTTGTAGCTCCGAGTTGGGCATGAAGAGTCTGGTACTCCGACCTACTGAGCATGGCCATCGATCCTCCGATCAGACTGCCCCTTCGGGAGGATCTTCTGTCGCAGCAGCAGAGGACAGTTCTTCACCCGAACCTGTCCAGCCTCCACCTCTTTGCGTGTAGATTGAGCAGTGGTAGTTGACAGCTTTTGACCTTCCGCCCGAAGTCTGCAACGTTATCTTGGCAGCCAGGTGTCCCTCCACTAAAATGGTATACACCTGTAGATGGAACAAATTTGTGGCATGGTGCACAGCAAAGGCTGTTGATCCCCTTTCTGCTCCTCTTTCAGAGGTCCTCTTGTATATACTTTATTTGGCCCAGCAGGGATCTGCCTTGGCCACTCTTAAAGGCTATTGTGCAGCTATTTCTGCTTTTATACGCCTTCCGTATCAGCCTTCCTTATTTAAGTCTCCCATTGTTTCTAGGTTCTTTAAGGGCCTTACTCATTTGTTTCCTCTGTCTCCCTTCATAATGCCCCAATGGAGTTTAAATTTGGTTTTAACCTTTCTAATGTGTGCTCCCTTTGAGCCCCTTCATAATTGTCCTCTCAGACTGCTGACTCTAAAAACTGCTTTCTTTTGTTGCCATCACCTCTGCTCGTAGGGTTAGCGAGCGTCAGGCTCTGTCTTCCAAGCCCCTCCTTTTCTCTGTCCATCCGGATAAAGTGGTGCTTTGAACGAAAGCTTTGTTCCTTCCTAAAGTGGTCACGCCCTTTCATGTGGGACAGTCCATCACTTTGCCTGCTTATTTCCCACCCCCTCATCACTCCAAGAAGGAGGAGAGACTAGACCGCCTGGACCCAAAACGTGCGTTGTCTTTTTATCTTGATCGCACTAAAGTCTTCTGGGTGGATAACTAATTCTTCTTTGGCTATGTGGGTGCCACCATCTCTCGATGGGTTGTTCTCTGCAATAAAATATGCTATGTTTTGGCGAAGAAGGAACCTCCTGTGGGGTTGCGTGCTCAATCCACTAGAGCAACAGCTGCAGCCACTGCGTTTGCACGTGGAGTTCAACTCCTTGACATCTGTCAGACGGCAACGTGGGCATCGCTGCACACGTTTACCAGACACTACTGCCTGGCCAGCCAAGTCAGGAGGGACGAGTTCTTTGCCCGTTCGGTCCTCCAGGACACCTTCCTGGTGTGATCTTGGTCCGGGGATGGTATTGCTGGGTTATCTATTCAAAAAGTAAGGAATCTACAACTAATAGTCTCTATCACATTAACAAGTTACTTACCTTCGGTAACGATGTATCTGGTAGAGACATATATTAGTTGTAGATTCTTTACCGCCCCACCCATCCTCCCCGCTCTGCGAACTGATTTCTAGGGATAGGGACTTCCCTACATGGCCCTAGTTTTGACTCACCAGTGGTCAGTGTCTTTCATGGCTTTGTGCTTCTGGCGTGGAAAGTCGTGTTAAGAACTGACGTCAGTGCGCATGGGTGGCATCTATGTAGGTCCTGCGACGTCATCCTGGCGCCCATGACGCCGGCGAGGGATGCAGTGCCGACTGACACCACCTAACAACGCGCAGGGGTACTGCTGAAGAAAAATCTCCGGATCCAGACTGACGCCTGGGGGAATTCTAAAGGTAAGGAATCTACAACTAATATATGTCTCTACCAGATACATTGTCACCTAAGGTAAGTAACTTGTTCATCTCTCATTATATAGCCTCGCACCCACCATCACATATGATCACACGTCCTCACAGCCACCACTGTACACCCACACTCCCACCATCAGGCACCAACACATTCATGATCATACACCCATACAGCACCATCACACACTTCTCTTTTGTCCACACACGTCTGCATACGTACCATCACACACCCATCATACAACAGTACAGAAAATCAATAACTATTTAAAAAAATTAAATGCATTAAAAAAATAAAGTGAAAATGAGGTTAAATTGTGCTACGCCACAAAATCTGAAAAGACATGACATTAAAAACGTATAATATTACCTTTACATAATCTTCCATGCCCACTTACTAACTCATCCTCAACTCCCATACCTGACATACTTTGTGAAAGGTGGAAATAAGTTGTGAATTAAAGAGTGAGTGAGTATGTTTGAGTGTGAAAGTTCTATTTTGATTGTGTGATTACTTAGCTGGAATGATATTGCAAACAATTAAAAATTAGAAAATGTGTAAATTCTTGTTGGGACATATTGTGCCTTTTGTTCAAGTGTGTAACATTGATAATATGATTGGATATTTTGTTATGAACATTGCTATTTTGATGATAGGTTATAGCCTTGATTCCAACATCTTCTGTATTTGTAAATTATGATAGTACTGATTGGTTTGCATGTTTCACAGGCTTTTGTGTTTTTGAACTTGGTGTCTATGAGTATGAATTTAATGATAATGTTTTAAATACCACAAATTTATATTTTGAGAGAATGTATTATGTGTACGAAACTAGAATTTATGTTGTTTTTCAGGTGCACTTCGACTCAGAAGATGGGACAGTAGCACAAATTGTGTATAGTGACAGCCAGGATCGGCCTCCTCAACAGGTTGTGTACACATCAGATGGCACCTCCTACACGTCGGTGGACACATCAGAGCATACTTTAGTTTACATACACCCTGTGGAGGGTTCACAGGTATGTTAAGTACAGCAGTCGTATGACTCTGGAAACAATATTACCCAGAGAGATTGTTTTACTGCCTCTGTAGAAGAAGCTGCCTGCCACCCGCATAGCCTTGTGTAGGAATTCCGTTCAGGCTTTACATTAATACTGTGACAGGCTCCCATGGGGCCCAAAAGCCCCATCAGCTTATTCTTATTAAATTGAGCAGTTGGAGGATGCTAATGGACTGTGAACTTTAAAACTGCAGGAATTTTCAGTTCAGGGATTTCACTCTAATTTGATCAAATGTAGTTGTGGAAGACTGGAGATGGTGAGTATGGTAATTCAGTTTTAGCTTCCTGTAAATGAAAAGCAAAGCACAAGAATATGGCCTTTTATTTGCATGTTCAGATCTTGTGCGTAGGCTTCTTCCTCCTTAAGAGACCTAATAGACATATTAATTGATGCACTGCTTAGGTCATTGTTCAGCAGTTCTTATTTCAGATTTAGGTACTGCTTGGTGGCTGCTGAGGATGATCTACATGTTCTGGATGGGAACGATGTGCAGCATCGCAGATATTAAGGCAAGCAGGCAACGTCAAAATAAGCACTGACTCACCATAGTCACTTAGAACCCTGCTTTACTTTCCATCAGTAGCCTTAATTTTATTAACTGTGCATAGCATTGCTATTTCCTAAGAAAATCCAATTGTTTATAGAAGTGCAGATGTCACAGTCCTACTCCAAACTTAATTTGCAGAGATCCATGTGGAGTAGGTTCTTAGGCGCAGATATTGTGCTCAAGGTGAGAGGTTTGCAGAAACCTATAGGTGAAGGCTTCACGATGTAGGTTTTGGGGTACAAGTACTCGGCTCAGGGTGTGGTAGCAGACAATCACGCTAGTCATTGACTACAGCACACAGACAAATGGCCTACATTATGACTTGGGACTGAGTGCAAGGCTAAGGTGATGCATACGCCCTGCCTCTTCTGCCCACAGCCTGCTGCACACAATTGAAGGCCATGTAAACATCTGAGGTAGGTTATGGGGCACAAGGGCTGGGCGCTGTGTGGCAGCTACACATGGCTAAATACTGTGCATAGTGGCATTTGTGAACTCAAGTACTGGGTGCAAGGCATGAGTGACAAACAGTCCCAGCATGCAATGCTGGCTATACGTAGGTGAAGACGATTTGCATTTGGTTTGAGGGTTAAATGTTGTTTTCACATCCTAATGGAAATTGTTTGAAAAATGGGTATCCTATAGAGTTTATTGGGATCCTTGTCTACAGTTTCTAGTCTGAGAGTACACTTTTTTTTGCAGATGGTAGCTTCATCTGTGCATGAATGTTCTTCTTGTACCCCTACTCCTTTAATACTCTACATTCATACTCATTAGATGCCCTTTCCCTTGTAAGATGGAACTTTAAGATCTGCCCAAAATTTATAAAGAAAAATACAAAAAGGTGATGGAAGGAATTCTTGAATTGATGTCAGACACTGTCATTTACTCGTGCTATTTACCAATCTTTTGGGGTTTTTTTTTTGCCCACCATGTCATCTCAGATTAAACCCTGCCATATGCAAATCAAACTTGGTCCTACTCCAGTAGGAACAGTCCAGCCCGAATTACCATGTCAGGTCGTGTCTGAACAGGGCCACAAGCAACCCAAGACCGGTTTTGGCTTAGTTCGGCCTCTTCATTTATGTGCAGCTTGGTTCCAGTGACATAGTGACCACGGGACCCATGTCTGGGCATAGCCGTCACACTTAGGGCGTCACAATGAAAAATACATGAATGGAATGCTTGATTTAATCTCAGTCACTGGCAATGGATGCTCTGTATGCTCAGACTTGAGTCCTGTACCCACTGTGCCAGAAGACTCAAACCTAAATAGATCAAAGCTAGTCTGGGGTTGCTTGGGTTCCCAACTAGAGGGGACCAGGCCTGGCAGCTAATTCTGTTCTGTTCCTATTGGAGCAGGACCAAGGCAGAATTGCATACGCCAGTGAGCGAAAAACGATTGTCTGGAATTTGGCCTTGATGGATTACCAATGGCTGAGATTAGTTCAAGCATTTCTTCTTCGCCTTGTTGTTTTTGCAAGATTTATAGAAGGTAAGGCCTTTTCCCATTTCGGATGTCAGAGGACCTACTTGGAGAGAGCGATACCAAAAGTCTAAAACTAGGATTAGAAAAGGGCTCTGTGCAACATTTTGTACCTATAATTATATGCAGAGGGGACACATTATAATCACTGGAGGGTGACTGTTCCTGAAGGGTAGAGAAAGCGGGCCTATTTGGTCGCTAGAAGGACTAGTGAAAGAGACTCTCTCACAGACACAGTTGGATGGAAGATATTTATAAGGCGGGGAATTCCTCCTTTTAGAAAGAGTGCCCTCACACACCCATGCAGGTGTCATGCTTCATCATCGGGCGTTGCTCCTCGTGGGGGTGGTGCTGCAGTCCCCCACGGGCACCGCGAGAGGGCTCTTTATTGGAGATCTTTTTTGGAGAAACGCTGCAGTGGTGAGTGCGGGTGTGTGGAGGGGAAAAGAGAGTGAGTGAATTAAAAATACTGCACTGGTACTCTAAAAACCTTTATTAGGGGATCCATGTAGTATGGTTAAAGAAGGTTACAAGAGAAGGCCTCTTGATCTAGTTATCAGAGGAGTGAGTATTTTCCTTCTGCTTTGTCTAAGTGGTAGTGATAGTGGAAGGTAGATCAATTAGGACGACATGTTTCACGCCTATAAGAGGTCCCTCGTGGATCCTTTGGCGTTTCATCAGGACCGTGCAAAATGTGCAAAAAGTGAAGAATAGGGGTCTGAGACGACGACACTCAGTACTCACTCCTCTGATAACTAGATCAAGAGGCCTTCTCTTGTAACCTTTTTAACCATACTACACGGACCCCCGAATAAAGTTTTTAGGGTACCAGTGCAGTATTTGTAATTCACTCACTCTCTTCCCCCCCCCCCACACATCCGCACTCACCACTGCGGCGTTTCTCCAAAAAAGATCTCCTATAAAGAGCACTCTGTTGGGGCCCGTGGGGGACTGTAGCACCACCCGCACGAGGAGCAACGCCCGATGATGAAGCATGACATCCGCATGGTTGTGTGAGGGCACTCTTTCTAAAGGGAGGAATTCCCCCGCCTTATAAATATCTTCCATCCAACTGTGTCTGTGAGAGAGTCTCTTTCACTAGTCCTTCTAGCGACCAAATAGGCCCGCTTTCTATACCCTTCAGGGACAGTCACCCCCCAGGGATTATAACGTCAGTCTTGGGAGCTCGGGTACTGGACCTCTTTTTTCCTTTTGCTCCCAGTCCCCCCTCTGTGATTTTTCAGAAGGGACACATACCTATACGGCTGAAGACCATAAACTAAAACCTTACCATTATGGCCAACTTTACTTTGGAATGTAGCACCTTCATGTGTGGACGGTACCACTAGGGCTGAAAAACACATTTTGTTGGGCCCTAATTGAGCTATAAGATTTATCCTGCTAGGAGAGCCTTTAGAAATGTGCAAATCATTGTTACCATTGGGATAATGAGTGAAATGCATACAAAAACTATTCTGACCAAAGAAAGAAAATGCCACTCCTCAGAGATAGATTAACCTTTGTCCCACATATGTGGCATCTGGCAGGTAATTAGTGTAGTACTATGTCACAAATATAGCTGTTGTTAGCAATCGTTACCTGGCTAAAAAAAATATTTTCAATACCTGTGGGGTGAAGGACAACTTGTATGTGTTTCGATACCGATGCTGAGTTTTGCTCACATCCAAATTTTGTTAGGCCTTTAAGAAGGCAATCAACAACTGAAAGAGGTACCTAAGCAGGACTACACCATCAGTATGGCATCTAGTAAAGGAGTCCCAGAACACAGGAAACGTTTTCATTGTAAAGAATGACTTAATGAAAGTAAAAAACAATAAACAAAAGCCTAATTGACTATGAGAGCAATTTAGTCGCCCTGTCCACCAGAAGGTAGACACAGGACATACACTATCATTGCTGACCTACAGTCTTAGCATTGTTGATCTATGGCAAAGCAGATCAACAGACTTGTCTTTTTTATAGAGAGTGCAAACTCTGGCTCAAGAAGTTAGAAGAGAAGAAGAAGGTATAAGAAAAGATCCATTTGGTTTAAACTGCCCAAATAATTAGATGGGTCACAGGTGACATCCAGGCCTTCAAAGACACAGAACCTGCAGAGTAATTCGAAAGATGGTGGGTTAGTTGAGTCCCAATTTCAGTAAGATTGGAGACACTTCATACCACATTCCGCCATGTGTAGCCGCAACCCCACTGACTTTGAGCCATAGAATTGCTTTTGCATCTGCAAATAATCTGGTTGAAAACCACTATTCTATCCTTATAATGGTGTAAAAATGAATTTCCCCACACTGCATCTGTTTTCCTTCCTGTGCAGGACATGCTGAAGATTCCCCGGTGTGCAAGAAAGTCAATTTGCAGTTTTTCCATACGTAACTTCACAAGAGGTGCCTCAATTGAAAGTTTTGGAACATATTCTGTGTTAGGCTGTAGTAGTCTTCTGGCTTTTCTTTCCAACAGTAGAATTCCTGCTAGCTAAAACAAAGCTGTCTATTTCTAAATGAATGACTGACTGAGCTACGGACTGCAGTTACAGAGGCCATTTTTAGGCCTTGCCTAGGCACCGCTTACGCTGTCTCTTCGAGACATGCTATATTCAGAATATGGGCTTTAAGCTCCGCCCATCTTCCAACCCATGTTTTTAATTGACTCCTTTGACTGTCTTTTGGAAATGGTTCTTTTTCTTTAGTTAATTTCTTTAGTAATTCCTCCTTAGTCTCTCCTTTTCTACTGTTGTAACTTCCAGGAGGACTGCCCATGTTACATGTGACCTTACTCTGTATGTTTTATTAACAGTTTCTGAGCACTCTTTTGTTAATGACTTTTTCGTGGTAGCTGGTGTTGCAGGCACGACAGCTTCGCACTTCCCTGACACCGACTCATCAGATGCTTCCGATTGCGCCTGTTCCGTGCACTTCCCCATCATGCATTGACTTTTGAGCTAACAAACACACACAGCATTTGAATCTCATCAGACTCATTCCGAGGGCGCCTGTTCCCTGCACTTCCCCCTTCTGCTTGTTTTCTTTTGCTCCTGCATGGTTTGTTCACTGATCGTGTAATTGTACATATTCAACCATTGTTTAATTATATTTATTATGAGTTTACATTTATTTTTTACAATCAGCATGATTTTTGTAGAGCCCACGCTGAGACTCAAACCGGTTCCCCAGGCCCAAAGTCGGCAGCTCTGTTTGTTACGCCACATCGCTAAGGGTCTCCTGTTTCTATCACGTGCATTAGGCCATGCCCAGCACCCTGGCAAATTCAGCATATGGTGCAGTCAAAGCCCCACCATTCTCAGTGCTTTCTAGTTTTTGTTTGCCTCTGCTCGTGGATTGTAGTGATGTGTTCCTGTTTTGTTTACTTCACGCGCAACGTTTACGCCCCATTTCATCTTTCTTCATGGCCGCCAAGCTCTCTTGTTTACTTTGAGCGCCGTGGTGGTAAGTGTTTGTTTACTTTGATTCACGTTATTTTATTAATTAACAATAAATACAAGGGAGAGCCAATTCAAAGACTCCGCCCACTCCCTCCATTGACAGCATAATAAGGCTCAATGTACAGAGCCTCAGAGCGGATGACCTGAGCGCCGAGCGCAAGAAGCAGGAGCACGCCATACTTTCTTCTTATGGGCAGCAGCGGTATTTCTGAGCTTCCCTCTGAGGTCGGGGAGGCACAGACAGGGATGTGCAGACGGAATTGTGCAGTCTTGCTCTCCTGTTTCCCACAGTATCACATGACCTGATAATGTTAACCAATTTAGCTGATATTGGTTTTCCTTTTACCCGCAGGAGTTGCCGGCGCTGCTCTTTTTCCACTCTCTCTAACTTTCACTTCTGCAGTACTATGCCAGTCACTTGCAGCGCTACGGTTTCCCTTCTTGTCCCTTGAGTCTAGTCTCTGATCCTCGCTGCAGTAGGTTAGTGTCTGTCATTTAGAGCCGCCTGCCCCGCCTGAGCTCACTATTGCGGTGGACGACCCTGCCTCCTGCTGCAGGGCTGTGCTTGCCCACTCCTGCAGCAGTCCCACATGTTTCCTAATTTACCGTCTTTCTGGTCTCCCATCTGCTGCTTTCGATATCCTCCTCTCCTGCATTCCGCCAGCACCCTCTGACCCAATGTTTCCTCCTCCCTCCCTACGGCTGCTCTGTTCGCACCCCTTTGACTCTGCCCACACACATGGGCAGCACACATACGGGGTGTAACATGTGCTGGTTAAAGGCGGGGGGTCCTCGGCTTTCCCCTTTCATTGTTCTGAGGCTTGGGCTGTGAATACCGATGCAAGCAACACGGTTTATCAGTGAGGGGTAAAAAGTCACCGGAGGGTGGGCGGAAAGGCATTCATGAGCGGTGACACTAGGGGTTGGGTCACTACGCCAGAGTCAAGGCGTGGCTAGAGAGCACAATACCCTGGATTTTAGCATTTGGTTGGCCTTTCACAGAGCAGAAACTGCTTATGAAAATATTCAGTGCAAATGCATGTTCAACGCATCAATTATCCTTGAAAATCACATTTGTGTTCAAATAATTCAATGTCTCTTTCCTGTAAGCGATGGGGGCACAACAACCAAGCGCACTGTTGAGCAATTCAAAGTCTTATTTTGCAAATCACGGAGTCCTATATAAATGACGCTTCACTCTCCCGGGTCCCGCCGCCAAAGACCCAGTCCTCAAAAGTGAATTCTACAAATGGAAAGGAGCGTCAATGTATCCGCTATGGTATCCAATCAATTATTGTTTTTCGAGAATCAAATCCATAGGCAAACTTGTTTCATGTGTGTTTTCCATTTATTAATTCAAAGGAAAATCATAGCTCCAAAATATAACAGTATCCAATCGTCAGTCAAATATAACAATATCCAATCGTCAGCCTACGCGTTTCGTCCTCACTTGGACGTCATCAGGGCTCCAATGTATCTCCTAAGCGTTTATCCTGACAGTTCTTCAGCTCTTCATTAGCTCAACCCATACAAGTGGAAAACATTGTCCTCTTGCCAGAGTGTCTTATACTCTGGTCTTCTTTCCACGGCCTGGCCCGATAAATCCCGCCGTTAAAATAATTCAATGTTCAAATAATTCAGTTCAGGGATTCAGTTCAGAATGTGTGCTATGTTTACTTTTTGCATTCTGTAGTGCACCATAAGTCTGCCTAAAACTGCTTGTATCCTCAGCCACCAGGTATCTCACTCAGTGCTTGTGTTTGTTGCCCAGGCGTGAGTGGAGACAAGAAATGCATCTAGACCGGCTATGACAGAGAACTCTCACGTAGAGTTCTGGAAAAATGCAGGAAAGCTAGGGTTAATTGGAGTACCGCTCTAGCATCAAATTCTGCTGACTTAGAATATTGCACTTACTGCAACAAAAATGCAAAAATGTTACTGTTCTCTCCGGTCCTATGGAAAATTAGTAGTTAAAGCCATTTGGGCAAGTTCTACCCAATCCATGTGTAGAATACCCTAATTATTCGGAGCAGGCTGCTGTGCTTTTGTAAATACCATTGCACTGCTGTCGGATGTGCTTCTCTTTTCACTAAAGGGGAAGGATGTCCAGTTCTCACGAAGAACGACGCTGGGGCATATGATTTCATATTTCTTTTAAGTCAACTTTAGCATGGTTAGTCTCATCCCAGGAGCTGGGGTTTGTGCTCCAGTTTTTTTTTTAACACCGCTGAATCTTCTTTGACATTTAACCAGGTACATTGAAGTCTCCTGATCTAGTTCTGTGATTTTTCCATACTATGACATTACTATGCCGTTCTAAATTAATAATTAAAATGCAGCCATACAATAACCTGCTCTTAGTTTATTTGTTCGTGTAAAAGAGACATTGTTTTAGGTAGAAATGTTTTTAATGTTTGTTATTAAAACAAAGGCGCCGGTGGTTTTCTTTAAACATTATCCGAAATCGAGCTCTATTTCACATAACCCTCGATTCTCTTTTCCAGACACTTTTTACAGACCAGTCGCAGGTTGCATATGTGCAGCAGCATGCCACGACCCAGCAGGTGCGTGCACGTTTTTTTTGTCTTCATTTTAGAACAACTCGTTATCAACTGAACAAGCTCTGTCTTTGTAGAGTAGCGTGCCTTCTGATGTGGTTTTAGTTATAGGTTTGGTTTAGCTCATTTAATTGGTTTTGTTTTGTTGCTGCTTGCAAAAGATAATGATATGGAAATGGTAAGTATGTTATGCTTAAGAAGCTAAATGAGGAAGTAAAGATGGCCATCAGAATGCAGAACATGCAAAGCACACTAATACTGCAATCCAGACATGTTAATTTGGATGAATAATGTAGATGAATAATATCCTCTTGGGTCTGTTCGATTCACGCCCATAAGAAGAAAGGCAGTTGCTCTCAATATCTTTTTGTTTTTTGTTGGACTGCCACTTAACGGGGTACGAGTCCAAGTCTGCTGTGGCACATGTCTTTATAGAGAGGAGCGCCCTTATGCAGACGCTCCCGTTGCAGCAGTGAATTGTACTCAGTGGTTTCTGGATTGAGCCACTGTGTCTTTCTTCTGAAGCAGTTCAGTAGCCCTGGTGCTAGGCCCCAAGTCATGATATGAACCAGTTAATAGCTGACAGGGCAGATTCAGCGTATTGAGGAAAGTCGTGGCTGATTGGTGAATGATGTTGCATTTATATGATTTTTGTAGGTTGTTACATTTTCTCATTGCTGCCAAGACCCTCTGTGCACTTATGTGTAAGACTATCTGTCTTTTGTCTTGCATTTACACCTCCCTGAAAGATTTACTTACTACTAGCTGCAAAAGGTTTAGCTTAGCGGTAAATGGGTTTCTTAGCTGGATTTGTCAGATTTTCCTGTTTTTGATGTAGAAGGCTTTGGCATGTTCCGTTAATAGGTGTTTCATCGTCATATAAGGGTAGACAATGTGGAACTCCCTAATAAGAACAGTTGACTGAAGCTAGTAGCTTCTACAGTGTTTCTTCATTGTAGACGGCACAGATTTGTATCTATGCACGATACGCACATTACAGAATCTCTTTACAGGGATGTCATTTTCTTCACTTTAGCTTTGTGTTACCAGTTTACGGTTTTGACCCATGTGAGCGTGAAGTTTCATACTCTGTCAATAATTTTGCATATTGCGTTCTCTGATCGGGTACCTTTCTAGAAGGGATAATGCAGTTGTTTTGACTTAATAGTAATATGCTAACATCTTGCTATGGTATTTATTATGATACTAAGGGCATGTTGTGGTAACACTGATATGTGTGACACCCTACATACGCCAATACAAAAAATGTTTTTCGGTGTTTGTGAATGCTGCATTTCTGCTGAGACTTTACATGCTTCTAAGTTATGGATATAACAGATTGGATCATCTTTGATATCCATAAGCAGTAAAATGTAGAGCATCATCGATAAAGGCAAGCGTTTTATCACGCTGGTACTATGAGAACACTTTGTACTCTGGCCTCTCAACTAGAGGGATCAAAAAGTTATACACCATCCAAAATTGTGTGGCAAGGCTAATCATCAGCTGAAACCGTTGGGACCCATTCAATCAGGCCTTAGATGTTTCCATGGGGCTCAATTACTCCTTGCATTCAGTTCAAGACAGATTAAACTACCCAGAAATCTATAAAAAGACTATGATCTATCTCAGAGAATGCTTTCATACGTACCACTCAACCAGAATCCTCTAATACAACCAGGCGACTCTCCATCTCATCCTCTTAGCAAAGGAATCCAAGACTGCAAGGATATTAAAGACCATACCACTTTTAGTAAGAACGTTATTAGCAACACTTCTCTCTGCAAGAAATATAATGACTTTTCATTCATTTAGAATGTTTCTGTGCCCATCTTCAGTCTTTAATTCTCCGAACCTTGGATCAAGTGTACTCTGAAGCAGCTGCCAAGCTTTTACCCTGGACAGTATACAGTAGCCATCACATACATAATGAAAAGAAAATAACTGGTGTTTGTAAAGTTATACACACCACATATCTGATGTTTCTACGAGCTGTAAATAGCATGTAATTATTTATCAATATAAACGGTAGCAGTGCCTATGTGAGGGATCTGTGATCACATTTTCATAGACTTTGTTCATTCTTGAAAATAGTCTCATGAAAACCTACCTGCAAAGGTCAACGTTTTCTGTATTGTTATATAAACCATGCAACTAGAGCAAACTAAACACAAAAAAACCTCATTTGACTGAGAAGCTTGCTTCAATTTTTCCATCATAAATGACATACAAAGTAGGAGATGGTAAATCGAGGCATTCTTTCTGTAAAGGAGCATTACAACTCAGTGAAGTGTCAGTTGGGGCTGTTAATGTATTTTTTGTTAGACGAAATCAAAATGGAAAGTGGACGGTAATACCCCATTGTGGGGCCGATTCCGATCTCGGTCGGAGGCGCACCCAATACCATTCGGTCGGGAAAAAAGCCATGCGAAAGCCTGTTACCCGACCGAACCGTACGCGGGTCCGGCCGAGCGAGTACGATGCGAGTCGCCGACCGACTCGTCCGGGCGACCCGACCGCTCCGACCGACTCGTACCCGGACCGTACCGCTCCGACCGACTCGGTCGGACCCGGTCCGCACCGCGCAATGGAGACGTTTTCCGGCCGGGTAAGTACGATGCGCACCTCGACCGCTCCGACCGACTCGCGCCGTCCGACTCGAACTCGCTGTCGGAGCCGTACTTTGGGGGTCCGTGTCGGACCCCCTGTACGCGTACCCGTGCGAGGCGCACACAGGGGGGACCCATGGGTCCCCCCTACCTGTGCGTGTGCGCCGCGGCGCTCGCGGCGTACTCGCTGTAGAGGGCGCCCTTGTCCGCCTCGCACCCATTGAGGCAATGGGAGCCCGCGTACGCGTTGTACGACCGGCTCCCATTGAGTTCAATGGGAGTCCGACCGACTCGTGTCCGATAACATACGGACGCATCGGACTCGTTCGGTCGGACTGCACGGGTCCGATTCGGTCGGAAATCTCTCCGGGTCCGGCTCGGTCGGGGAAATTTCCGGCCCGAATCGGAATCGACCCCATAGTGTTCAAATTTAGGTGTTATTACTTTGCAAAGTAAAATGGGACCTCCTCTTGGAATGTTACAATTTGCAAAATGTAATTTTCATCTATGGAAACAGGTTCAAAGATTTCATACGTAGGTCGATATATCTTGATGTTTATGAATTAGAAGCAGATACGAGAGAACTAGAATTACAACTAAGTTTTCAACTCTCAAATGTTCCTTTTTCTTTATGTATTTTTGGATTCAAACATGTTTCGTTTTTTTTTGCTTACTTTATATTTTATTAATAACAAGTAATATGTGTTAGAAATTATAGGCCTAGTTTTTGTTTCTAAATCATGAATTCGAAAAAGCCAGCTTACAAGTCTGTTTTGGTTTCAGGTAACTGTTCTCTTACCCAATTCTCAGAGCCTAAATGCTGCTGATTTGTCCGTGCTGGGCGCTGTACCCGAGACCCCTCAGCAAATAGCACTGGATCAGTCTTCTCAAGAGAACAGAGTAAGTTCCTCCCACCCATAGGGAACACTAGCTGACAATTACGTGAATGAATGAGGTAAGTACTCATGAAAGATGCATGGTTGGATGCACAGGATCTTGTGTCCTCCAAAGCATCCCACTGTCAATCAGTATGAATCAAATTCTTCCAAAAGGTGTGGCGGCTGTTGAATTTCCATGGTCATACATGGAAACAGCAGTGGCAGATAGGTGCTTCTTGCTGTGGTTACGTCTGTATTAATAGCACGGCGGTCTCCTGACGTAATATGTTTGCAAGAAAAAGAGCTTTAAGCAGTACTACAGACAGATAGGCTTAGGCTCCGCCCATACATTTATGTTTTTGTCTACAGACCTTTGGCTGGATAGACGGTGTATGCTTCTATTTAAGAGTGCTTGTTTTACTATGTAAAAAAGTTTATGCTTATCATGAAAAGCTGCAACAATGGCTGTAGGCTTGACTTGTTTAGTGTGAAAACTTACAGCAACATGCCTTTAAGCATGGACTGTTATTGCACAGTACTAAAGCCTGTCAAAAGGTATTTTGTTGCAAGGAATTTCACAGAGCAGTGTTGTAGGCAAGGATTTTGATGTTGGGGATCCATCTGACAAACCATGTGAGAGAAAATTTGCACTATGATAAGCTTTGTAAGGCCGTTTTAGGAAGGGGTGTATATAGTTTTTCAAACTGAAATTCTGTACACTATTGTAATTGTATCACAGTATGCCTGATTAATTCCTTGTGGAAAAGCAGTACAGTAGACCTGAGTTGGTTAAATGAGCAAGTGGTGAAGAGTATAGGCCTGATGGGTTTATTGTGAAAAGTTTTGTTAGAAACCATAGATAAGTGTCACACGCAGCAACCCGCACAGGAGGTCAGAATATTGGTTTGTACGCTTCGTGCCCTTGCTCATGCGTATTAGGGCAGCAATGGTCATCTTGACATGGGAAAGCAAAGGCATGTCCAACATTCTAGGGTGCCATCTTAGAATGCTCACTTTATTAGACCAGAGAAGCTTTAAACAAGTGCTTCCCAACAGCTCAGCATGCTGTTGTCCCTGTGAATTTTCTATTGTACCATTGCTACCCTGTGACTGCTGGTTCATCTTCCATCCATATTATTCTTGACTGTGGATTCCTGATCACTAGCCTGACTCCACCTTTCTCACTATCACTACAGAGTTCCTATTTCTATGTACATTGCCTGACACCCCGTTGGTATTTATTGACTTATATTCTTTTTTCTTGACTTAATGGACTGACCTATCGTGTACCAACCCATTTTCTGCCCCCAGACCTGTCTTGGAATTTTCTCTGGTCTAGACAATTACCACAATTAGGGCCAGATGTAGGTAACTTCAATTTAGCGAGTCCTTAATAGCGATTTTTACCGAATCGCTATTAAGGACTCGCTAAATGGAATGTAGGTAGGAATCGCTAAAATATTAGCGATTCCTTAACATTCCTTAATAACGAATCGGTAATTGAGATTCGTTATTAAGGAATACCTAGCTATTCATTCCTATGGGCTAGGAGGCCCATAGGAATGAATGGGAAGATATTCACTATTAGCGATTCGGTATTACCGAATCGCTAATAGCGGAGGTATTTCAAGGGTGCCAGGGTGTCCAAAGGACACCCTGTTGCACCCTGAAATGTGCATGTGTGCACATGTGGCGCACATACATGCCCTAAGGGCATGGATGTGTGCCACATGGCACATTTGAAAAAGCAAAAAGTGCTTTTTAAAGGAAATCGCTACTTACCACCAACTTGAAGTTGGTGGTAATTAGCGATTCCTTAAGGCTCAAGTGCACTATTTTTAGTGCTACGTACATTGCATTTAAGGAATCGGTATTTCCGATTCCTTAAATGCAAGAGCAAAATAAGGAATCGCTATTTTGCGATTCCTTATTTTGCATGTAGGTATGAACTCACCTACATTGCACTCAGCCAAATACCGGTCGGTAACGCTGAAATTCTCCAAATTTCGGCGTTACCGACCGGTTTTTCGCCACCTACATCTGGCCCTTAGTTTTGACCTTCCTGGTGCAATACTTTGCTTACTTTACCTGCTGCCTTTGCTAGTGTGAGATTATGCCCTACTTGATGCAAGAGTTTGCATACTTGCTGTCCATTCCCGTTGCAAGACTGAGGCTTTATTCTACTGCCCATTGCCACCTCTTTTAAGCCGTTCCTTAATGTTCTACTCTGGGGTATCAGCTACTAGTTCTCTCTCGCATTCTATTTCTTTTGGAACTGCATGCTGGTTTCAGCTTGAGTCCTCCTTTCTTCAATGACATCTCCAGGTTAAGAGCTATTCTTGATGAGAGTGTAGGACGCGTATTCTGGTTCACGAAATGTGCCTATTCTTGTCATGGTCTCATTTCTAAGTCCCCTTCTTTCTCCCTGGTTTGACACAACACCTAATGTCTTCACCATCCTTGACTAGACTGCGTGAACCAAAAAAGCCTTACTGTCTTTGAGAGGATAGACTGGATTGATCTCCAGCAACTGGCACCCATTTCTGGTGGTGGTGACAGAGGCAGGGCTTATCTAGGGGAGCAGCCTTTAAAAGAATTTATCTGCTGCAATTGTGTGAAATTGTCGCCTCATTGCAATTTTGGAACTTCACATAGTCAATCCAAGGAAGATGGTCGCCAGGGAACAACTGTACTGTCTAACTTGATGGAGCTAGGAGCACTCCATCTGGCTTTGAAATCCTTTCTACTCTCTAACTCCATCATTTATGCATGGCATTTCTTTACATATTTGCGCCAAAGTGTTGTGCATGATTATTGAAGTGATGCAATAATTAGAATAGTGATAAAGTTAAAAACAGAAGAACAGCAATAAACCTGGTATTGTGTCTGGCGAATCACTGCAGGATTCCCAACCCCACAAACATCAATGGGATCCACCATCTGAGCAGCAGTCCTGTGATGCAAGATGCCACTTGGGCAGTGAGCAATCTAATCTTCTTGGACTTGGGTATCCTTGGGAGGTGTACAAGCCTTCACCTTCTTGGTTGCCATCCCCACGGCCTTCCTCCTTCCTATTAAAATATTATTACATAAAATTTGTCATTGAAATTGGAGTTGTGGTAAACCAAAATGAGAAAAACTGAGGTTATGTTCCACTTATGCCTGGAGTGTAAAATACTTAGACAGATGAGTAAAAGTGAAGGAAGAACCTGTAGTAAATATAATGAAGCCTACTGTCCGTTAGAAAACATTAAAACCCACGTATACCCTTTTTAGGTCGAGCCTCGAGTAGCGCGCAAGCGCTGCTTAGAGGCGAAGACTTATTGTAAGTGAGTTTTCAAAGCAGTCCAAGAAACGCTCGTGCGTCGTGGCTGGCCTTTTTGAGATGGGTACGCGCGGCAAACATGTGTTTCCAATTATCGTGCCCAGACGCGGGCGCGATAATTGTAAACACATGCCGGCAAAAGGCCATGACGCACGAGCGTCTGGTCAGCTGAGCAGGCTGCCGCGCTCGCCCCTGCTCCTCCATTGTTGTCCTTGGCATCGCCTTCACGCGCACCGCTTCGGGCTCCCTCGTTGGCGGCGATAAAATGCCGCTTCGCTCATAGCTCCGAACAAGCAGGCATCCACTTCTGTCTTTTTGCTGACCTACAGTTCCCCCGGGGCACAAGCAGGCATCCACTTCTGTCTTTTTGCTGCGATCAGCTTGTTAAAACGTGCTTCCTGGCAGAATTTCCTTTTTGGGACGGAGCTTCTCTGGCAGTAATGGCCGGCTACTGTTTCCTTCCCAGAGCCTGAAAATTCATGGGTCAGGCTCCAAGCTAAATGTTTATTTCTCTAACTGTTTTATAGTAGAGTTTGGTTTAAAGACTTGGCACGGGGTACTTCTATTTAATTTGAAGGCTGACAGCCGAGCTGGCCTCGGAGTGCGCGAGAGTGTAATTTAGTTGCTGTGCGACTGGAAGTCTATGGAAGATTAATGAATGGAAAGGCTCTGTGGCAGTTGTGAGGAGAAGGGAGATAAAGCAAACCAGCGACCATCTGTTCGCAATGTCTTTGCAGCTCTTTTAAGGAAACAGTTAGCAGCAGGAGATAAAGGCATGTGGAGGTTTTAAATATTAATACCCTTTGTAGTCAAACAGTATGGAAGCAAATATATTTTATTTATAAAACATGTATTAGCCAAATATAGACTAGAAAGGCGGCTTTCTGCCAAAAACTATAGTCCTGCGGGTAGGAACAGGATAGGTAGGGGGTCTTGATGGGCACACTTTTCAAAGCTTCCATCACTTTCCCCTGGTGGTCACTGGGACACTCTGCAGGCCCATTTGATATCGCTTTTTGATAGTGTTTACCCAGATCAGGTTTTTTGTTGTTGTTTTTTGTTTAACCAGTACAAATCCTAAATCACAGAAGCCTTAAATGAGATATGAAGAAGGGACAGCTCTCTAAAACAACTTCGCCCAGCTTTTTCAAGATCAAGGTGGCAGTAGGAAATATACTGGATACAATTTAGTGCACATCTCTGGATTATTTTCCACAGTTTGTTCTGGAATAGTATCACAAGAACAGTGCAAATCGGGGAACGATGTTATCACCGTTGTTCATTTAGCAGCATCGTGGCGTGACAGGAAAACAAGATTAGTGCAGATACAAGAGTGTATGTCCTATTTGAGTGAGGCAGTGGTCAAATTTAAATTATACTAATTAAATTCTTGAAATTTCCGAATTTTTGTATTACCAAAAGATTGGCAACATTTCTTAAAATCATTCAATTTCATCTAATTTTCACCCAAGGCAGACTCGTTCATGTAGAGTACTTCTTGCCGACAGACTTTTTTCTGCTCTAATAAGCCTTCTGCCAGTATCTAAATTGGCTTTTTCGCACAAGATTTTAATTTGCTCGAAAAAAAGTCACATGAGATGCAAGCAAATCACTTTATACACTAAACGTGTATGTTCCCTAACTTTGTGAGATTTCTATAACATTTCTGCAAATTTCAGGAAAAAATGATACAAGTTTGCACATTTCTAGTCCCATTACTGGCAATGCTGATATGTACAGGTAAATATGAACAATGGGTAATTATAATGGAATCTTGTTAGATAGAATGAAACTATTCATGCAGGTTGACATGCAGACTGATGACAGATGGAACCAATATTTGTTAAAGATAATGACCAGCATATTATGCAGATCAGACAATCCAAATATGTTTGGACACAAGAGCTTAACATTAATTTCTTTTTCGCACGTTTGAAGAAAGAACAAGGGAAAGAATATTATCATCAGGCAAAGATACTTTTTGAAGCCAAAAGAAGTAACATTTAGGGCCACATGTATCAACATTAGAAATAGCGATTACCTTATTGTGATTTTCTAAGAATCGCAATTAGGTAATCACTATTCCTAATGTATGAAGCACCAAGAGTTTCGTTTAGCGATTCATGGGGTTCACAAATCGACCTCACACATGAATATTAATGAGGTAGATCGCTATTTGCGACCCATAAGGAATCGCAAAAATCACAGGGATGGTGGCCTGCTGGGGTCAGCAGACCACCATGTCCGTAATTGCTTTTAAATAAAGCAATCATTTTATTTTTAAATGCAGCACCTTTTCCATAAAGGAAAACGGGTTGCGTTTAAAAAGAAAAATGAAAAGTTTTGCTTTTCATTTTTTAAGAGCAGACAGTGGTCCGTGGGACCACTGCCTACTCTTAAACAAGCATTGGCATAGGCAATAGGTCTCGCTTTTGGGACCTTATAAGTATTTAGTTATGCAGCACAATATCCTTGGTGCAACAACATCAACTGTTGCATGGCTAAACACTTAAAAGGTCCCAAAGGCGAGACCTATTGGCTATGCCAATGCTTGTTATTTTGGGGGGTGGGTCCATAACTATGTTGCAATTTTTTTGTGTGCAAGGATTGCCCTCTTATAATATTTGCCAATTGTTTGATAAAGCTACCTAATACCTCTGCAGAACAGGAACACTATATAAAACCATCACATTAAAAAATAATTACCGGGGCGTGGCTTGAGGCGTCAAGATGGCGGTCGCACTCTGAGTGCTCCGGACCACTCCGTCATCCGCCTCGCATCCGCCTGTCTGCAGCAACCATCCGACCCCCCTACTTGCCTGCGGAAGTTCCCTGGTCCTGCAGCTGTGCCCCGGGCTGCTTGGCTGCCGGATTCCGGGCTCCTACCGCCCCGTTTGCACTCTGCCTCTCTGAGGCCCTGTGGCTGGAAAATGGCGGCCTCCACTGTGACCCACCGGTAGGCGCGGCGACGCTGTGCCCAAGATCTGCTGGTGAGACAACCTGGCCTGACGTGAGACTGCGGTCACGACCGGCCTGGACCTGCTCGCTGCCCTGTCTGTTTTGTGGCCCTACCCCCGCGCCTCACCCATACGGCACCCAGGGGTACGGGCAGGGAGGAGACGAGACCCTCCACCATCTCCTGCTCAGCGCACCGAGAGGCGGCAAACGGGTTAGGGCCGGCAGCCCTGAGGCCTTCTTCCTGGGCCTCCGGTGGGGGCCTTTGATGGCGGCTGGTGACTCCTGGCGGGGCCTGGATCGGAGCCTGCACAGCTGTGGATACCCGGTGAGTGGGGGCTGGGTGTGGGATCGGCTACCATTGTCGGGTAGCGGGGGGTAAAGCCGGCGCTGACCCTCCCGCCCCCCCCCCCGCCGGCCTGTGTCTCTCACCCCACTGCTGGCGACCCCCCCCCTTGAGACGGGCCCTACTCTGAGGTTGGGAGTAGAGGCGCGAGACGCCCGTTGGATTCCCTTTGCCCCGGCCGCCATATTTAACCCTTTGGCTGTCCTGGGGTGGAAAACGGCGAGCGTCATCACGGCCTGCCCGGGACCACGGTGTCTTCTCCCTGCATGATCCGCCAGCGCTGCGCTCCAGCCACCGCGACGGTGGGCCCGGCCCTGCTCGAGCCCCGGCCACCTGCAGGCCATTCCAGTGCTGCGACTTCATCCACGCGCTCATAGAGCACTGGCGTCGGGGGACGGCTGGGCCTACCTGAGGCCTGCACCAACACGTTCCCGGTGAGTGGGGCTGGACCTGGAGATCGGCTGCCGTGTCGGGTAGCGGTGCGGGAGGCTGGGGCTGGTGCTGGCTCTCTTGCCCCCCTCTCGCCGTCCTGCCCGGCCCCCGTGTGCTACTGCTCTCACGTGGGGACCCCTGCTTGTTCACGGCTGAATGTGGGAGCGAAGGAGGCCTGCACGATTGTCTCTGTTCCAGGGCGGCCCTTTGCTGGCGTTGGAATCTGTGGGGGGCCGGGGTCTTGGACTGCGGTCTCGCCCTCCCCTTCCACCTGGGGGTTCCTCCATCCGTCTCTCCTGTGCTCCTGCTTGCCGTTACCGGGCTTACCGCTCGGATTTGTGCTTCATCACCGGAGTTCCTCAGCTGGGGTGTGCTCTCGGCCGCATCTGTCGGGCGGCGTGGGGGCCTTGGTGGCGGGTTCCCCCCCCCGTTGCTCCCCTGCCTGTGGCCCGCCTTGGCGGTTGGGATCCGCTCTCCGCCTTCGGCTGCTTGCATCAGGCAGCGCCGGGCCCGAACCTTCTGCGGCCCTGAGGTGGGGAGAGTAGCTCTTGGCCTGCTGTGATGAGCGACGGGGGGGCCACAAGTTGGTTCCTCCTGCTATTTTTCCCCCCCTCCCCCCTCCCTTGACCCAGCGACAGCCCCCTCCGGGGCCGGAAGGAGGTGCCCCCCCCAACTTCGGCCGTCATACCGGACGGCGGCGGCGGCGGGCAGGAGGTCCTTGGACTTACTCCGGTTGTTATCACGGGGCCCGGGGGGGTCGGTCTCAGCGCCCGGGCTCGAGTATTGATGGCTCGGGCGCCGGCCCCCCCCTCCCTGTCTGGGATTGTTGACTCGGGCGGCTGCCCCCCCCCCCCTGCCTGACTAGACATCGAGGCCCTGTCTCTGTGGTTGAGATGGGTAAGGACCATGGTCCTAAGACGTCTGCTCCACAGACCCAAACCAGGATGGACCAGTTCACCACCACCGACCGAGATCCTTTGGGGGGGGCGTCGAGTGCCACCTCCCACGCTGGAGGGGACCTGTCCACCATTCTCCAGGCCATCAGCACCTCGCAGGCTTCGGTGGAAGGCAAGATCGGCGAGGTACGGGTGGACGTGGCCCTCATCCGGCAGGACCTGCGTAATGCCACGGCGCGGATCTCAGAGGCGGAGTCGCGCCTCTCTACAGCCGAGGATGACCTGGGACAGTTAAAGACCCAAGTGGCCCGCCTGCAGACCCAGACCTCAGAACTGCACCGACGGGCCGAAGACGCAGAAAACAGATCGCGGCGGAACAACCTACGCCTCATAGGTTTCCCTGAGGGAGTCGAGCGGCGTCGAGCGGACGCTTTCGTGGAGAACTGGGTGAAGTCCTGGATACCTAAAGATGCCCTCTCTCCATGGTTTGTGGTCGAACGCGCCCACCGCTCCCTGGCGCCTAGGCCTCCTCCCGGGGCTCCACCTCGGCCCATCATCATTAAGATCCTCAATTTCCGGGATAGAGACGCTATCCTTAGAGCGGCGCGGGCGCACGGTCCCATGAAATACCAAAACGCCACGATTATGCTTTTCCCGGACTATACAAGAGAGGTGCAGGCCCAGCGACGTACATACGTTGACGTCAAGCAGAAGCTCCGGAGTTTAGGGCTGCGCTATGGTCTCCTCTTCCCGGCCCGTCTCGGGGTCGTCTTCCAGGACAAAGCAATCTTCTTTGATACCCCGCAGGCGGCCTGGACTCGGCTCACGGTGGAACGTCCCCTTCAGAATCGCCCCGCTTCCCCCCTTGCCCGCCAGGAGTCTACACGGTCTCAGCCATCTCTTCCCAAGTCACAGCGGCGACGCAACCGATCCCGCAGGGGGGGGGACCGACGGGGCGGGGCATCACGGTCGCCTGGGGCGGAGTCCCAACTGTCCATCTCATCTGACCTCCCTCGGGCCTCTAGTGAATGCATCAGAGCCAGCGCTCTGGTCGACCTGGACCTCGTTCCCGACCCCTCCGGGACATTGCGCCCCGCCATGTCTGATTCCGATCTATCACGAAGCCCCGCGCTTCGGGGCTCCGGGGAAGACGCAGGAATTTGATCCTTGAGATTCACAGAACTGGATTTGCAGGATAATTCTCGTGCTTTTATATAGCTGCTGACATTAGCATATCCGATTGTATGGAGGGGTCCATGATTGCCACGAATCTGCCCGGCTTAACGTTTTAGCTTAGCTTCTAGCTTAGGCTCTGTTATTGTTGTTTTTTGTTTGTTCTTCTTTTTCAGGGCGACAGATGCTTCAGTTCCGGAAGTATAGGGTGGGGGGTGTTGGGGTGGCAGGGGGGGCTGGGAGGGACGTTGCCTTCTGGGATCTTTCTTTCCTGGTTTCGTTTGAACCACCGTTCCTCGTTCTCCATGACAATTCAGTGCACACATGCATCACTGCCATTGACCAGAGACCTATTACAGTGTACAAGCCATACCCCATTACTCTAGCCATGACACATCACCTCACCTGGGACCCCGGGTCCTTAACACTTGCTCAACCCTGCGCTACCCACTCCTCAGATGCCCACTCTTGGTAGAACCCTTCACGTTCTCTCGTGGAATGTCAATGGCCTACTTGACCGTATAAAATGGGCCGCAGTCCTTCGCAGTGCCCAACGCCAGGCGCCTGACATCCTTCTCCTTCAGGAGACACACCTTTTAGGATCCCATTGCAACTTCCTCGCCCGCTACGGGTTTGACAGGGTCTGGCATTCTGGCTTTGCACGAGGCTCCCGAGGGGTGGCCATATTGATTCGTAGGGGTCTCCCCTTCACACTGGTGCGCGCGACAAACGACACACAGGGACGCTATGTGGCCTTGACTGGTCGGCTCGAGGGGCACGTTCTTAATCTCCTCTCTGTATACATCCCTCCTGCTACACTGCCCTCCGCCCTTCAACACCTCACATCGGTAATTTCTGCTTTCCCCCAGGGTCAGACGATAATTGGCGGGGACTTTAATGCGGTGATGCAGCCTTCCCTGGACACGACAGGTACTCCCTCTGAGTCCCGCCTTGCCTCTGCTAAACGCCTTTAGGACTGGTCTGCTGCTCTGGGCCTATGTGATACTTGGAGGATCTGGAATCCCCGCCGCGAACAATACACGCACACCTCCGCGGCCCACCATACCCATTCCCGCATTGATCTGGTCCTACTACCGGCCACCGATTGTCAGTCGGTATCTGGTGTCACTATCCTCCCCCGAGGCATTTCGGACCATTCCCCTATTTCCCTCCGTTTAGGGCATGCCCCCGGTGGGGTGCGCACGGTCTGGCGGTTGAACGCCTGGTTCTTACAGGATGCGGAGATTAACGAGGCTCTTAGAGAGGAACTGAAACAATACTTTCTAGTCAACATGGGCTCGGTACCTTCCCCGGGCACACTGTGGGAGGCCGGCAAGGCTACCATGCGAGGTGTGGCCAGAGGTCTGGTCCACGCGAAACGGGCAGCGCAGAATGCCCGCCTGACGCAGCTTGAGGCTCAGGCCACGCAGATGGAATCGGCTCCTGCCGCCGCAGAAGATGCTCACTCCGCTCGTCAGCTTGCGCTGCTTCGGGACGAGATCCGCCAGCTCTCCCTAGAATCGGCCAAAATGTTATGGCGCTCCTCGGTAACACGTATATACGGATGGGGGGATAAAAATGGAACATTGCTCCATAATTTGGTCTCCTACCCTAAAGCCAACCGAATAATCCCTGAAGTGTGTGACGCAGCCGGCGCACACCATTACACTTCGCAGGCCATTGCCCAGGCTTTTGCGGGCTACTATGCCCATCTCTAGCCGGCCCTGGCGCCCGAGACCTCCCTGGCTGACCTGTTGGATAGGGCCGGGGTTCGTCTACCCCATTTAGCCCAGACTGTTTCGGAGGATTTGGACCTCCCCTTTACCCCTGAGGAGATACACAGGGCTATCTCCCTGTTGCACTCCGGTAAGACGCCAGGGCCTGATGGCTTCCCTTTGGAGTACTACGCGGCCTATCGCGACTTACTGGTCCCTCACTTGGTTGCCCTCTTCCGACACGTGGTGGAGATGGGATCCTTCCCCTCGGAGACTGATGTGGCCACTATCATGGTTATCCCTAAGACCCAATCACCCTCTCTCTCCTGCGCTGATTATCGCCCGATCTCCCTCATTAACACGGAGATGAAAATCTTCGCCACTGTCTTGGCCCAACGCCTCCACCCCCTCCTTCATGATTTGGTCCACCAGGACCAATGTGGCTTTATGCCTGCCCGTGGTACTCGGCATTGCATACGTCGCCTCCATCTCGCCCTAGCACACCGCCACCAGCTCACCCCGTATCTGGCCCTGCTTTTCATCGACTTTGAAAAGGCCTTTGATACGGTCGACTGGAGCTACTTGGAGGCTGTCCTCGCTACGATGGGATTTGGCCCCCTATTCAGGCGCCTTATCCGAGTTCTGTACTCCGACCCTAAAGCACGGGTTCTGACTAATGGTGCACTCTCCACGGCATTTCCCATCCGGAGAGGCACCCGTCAGGGTTGCCCCCTTTCACCGCTCTTATTTGCCCTGGCGATGGAGCCCCTGGCCTGCCTCATACGCAGCGACCCCGACATCCGTGGATGGACTTGGGATCCTCACCATATATACAAAATCGCCCTATATGCGGACGATGTCCTCCTTTTCCTTGCAGACCCCGAGTGCTCCGGCCCACGTTGCTTGGAGGTCCTCCACGCCTTTGAGCGGGTCTTCGGTCTACGGCTCAACCCAGCGAAGTCCACCCTAGTCCCCCTCCACCCGTCACGGGCTTGCTTTGACTGGCAGTCGACCATCCCCCTGCGCAGGCAGTCATTCAAGTACTTAGGAATCTGGGTAACCTTGCTCCCGGAGCTCGAGTGGGCCCTCAACCTTACGCCTCTAGTTACCAAAGCTAGGGCAGACCTCAAACGCTGGCAATCTCTTCCACTCAACCCTCTTGGCAGAGGTGCGCTTTTTAAAATGTTGATTCTTTCCCGCTTTCTATATACTCTTCAAAACATAACCTTCCATCTTCCGGGGAGTTGGTTCCGTGAAATTGATGGTCTACTCACCCGATTTTGTGGAAGGGCGGGAGGCCACGTATGGCTCTGGCTCACTGTCGGATACCCCCCTACGACGGAGGAATGGGTGTGACTAATCTCCACCTTTACTATTTGGCCCCTAGACTTATTGTCATCCATGACTGGTTTGCTGGCGGCTGGTCCGATCCAGCGTATCGGACTGAACTCCGGATTATGGAATTTCCACAGCTCCAGGCCTACTTATATGGGACCCCCATACCACAAACCCTCCCCCCTGTCACTAGGGCAGTTCTACTGGCTTGGCGTACTGCCCTGCGCTACACGAGATGGGATGGAAAACTCACCCAACACACACCCTTGTGGCATGGTACCTGGCTGCGCGAGACTTCGACCCTTCATAACTTTCGGCAATGGGATCACATCAGGATTTCGCTTCTTGGCGACATCTGGGTGGGAGACCACATCAGAACCTTTTCTGACCTGCAACAGCGCCATTCCCTTCACGCCACGCAATTTTATAAATATCTGCAGCTTCGGCATGCCCTCACTGTACACATTCCACCGACCACCCCCATTCCCGAATTCAGTCCCCTCGAGGCCCAGGTAATGATGGGGAACTTAGGTAGAGGCGGGGTGTCACGGATCTATCGCTCCCTTGTGAACAATGGCCCTGCGACCCTTGACCGGCTGCGCGCTCGCTGGGAGGGTTGGCTTGGCCCCCTAGAGGAAGCAGACTGGCGGGATGCTCTCATGGCTCCCCAAACTTTGACGACCTCCTACAAATTACGCCTTATCCAACTCTATTATCTTCACACGGCGTATCTTACTCCTGCGCGTCTCTACAGGGCTCGGTTGCGCTCCTCCCCGGCGTGTGCGCGATGCGATCATGCACCAGCTGACTTTTATCATATGTTTTGGCAGTGCCCTGCCCTTGATTCATTCTGGGCGGGTGTGGAGTTGGAACTTACACAGACCCTGGGCTGGACGGTCCCCCACGATCCATTACGTCTCCTCTTGGGAGTGTTCGATGGGCTTGATGGCTCCAGAGGCGACAAAAGGTTCCTGGGCACTGCGCTTGCGGTGGCCAAGCGGGACATTGCGGCGGTCTGGTCTCGGGCTAAACCCCCCACGGTGAGGATCTGGCGAAGAGGGGTAGATTGGTGTGCGACCCAGGAAGAACCTCTCTTTGAGGCCAGGGGTTGTCCTAAAATGTTTGAGAAGATTTGGGGTAAATGGCTCAACCTGTTGCTTTGATCGCCATTTATGCCCTTGTTTATCTGAATACATTCACGATATGGCCTACTCTGGGGCCTGGTACTCAGGTCGATTCTCCTGTTATCACTGTCGATGATCTCAGATGTAATGTGCAAGTTTCTATTGTCATTGTGAATCTTGTTTTTACTTAAATGCTAATAAACTTGATTATCAAAAAAAAAAAAATAATAATTACCTGTTAAAAACGGAAGTTAGAATGTATTTGTTAAGTGTTAAACAATTCGTACCAGTACCCGTTATTTCTAAGTTTTTCCTTCAGCACTTTGCCGTAAGACTTTTAAACTAAGTGGACTTAATGGAGTCTCGTGCCATGGCACTAAATATGGCCACTAGTTGTACTCCAGTGAAGAACTCTGAGAACCTGTGGTCATATTTGTGGTTCTTCATCAGTAATACAAAAGTGTGAAATTCCCAAAACATTAATAAGTCAATTTTATATCCAAATGGTGCAAAATTCGCTACTACAAAATTTAACACTGTTAGTTCATTTAAGAAAAACAATTTAGCAGTTAGAGATAGTTCAGAGTTCCTATATACAGCAAAATGCTCTGAATGACAGATAACATTTTGCTAATCTCATCGTGTGACTTGCCTTTCATACTTCCGAGGTTGATACATTTTGCACCACTAAGTCATGTGATAGCAACACTTGTTATTTTCAGTGTTATAAAACTGTGCAACAATGGTAAAAATCAATCTTTTCTTGTTTAACCCTAATAAGAAGGGTCTTTTCTGTGCTAGCTTCGTTTCTTTTTATCTATGCTGTTCCTCCACCACCCTAATTTATATATTTTTATCACTTGATATAGTGTGCACTAACACAGAGAAGTATTTTATACTGGGCTTTTCTATTGTATTAGGGGCACCTCAATCATGAGGTTTGTACATCAGTACCATTGAGTGTGGCGTCTGGTCCACAGTGAGTTACAGGAACCGGCATGTGGTGTGAAGAAGAATTTGAAATTGGCGCATTAAACTGTTATTTGTATTTAACGGATTACTAATTATTTAGAAATTAGGCAAAAGTATATCATATTACACCTACCTGATCTCAGGTGTGTAAGCAGTAACGCCTTAAAGTTGCTCTTCTTTAAAAAAACTTTATTTGTCATTTTATAAACAACAAAGCAGCACTGTGATCAAAGGTCGAATTGCAATATCAATATCTACAAAACATGGTACATATCATGATGGCAGATACAGTTGTAAAGCACAAGGAAAATAAGAGTGCAAACATAGCCAGATGTTTATATCCCGCTACCGGCTCTGAGCTAAGTGTCACCAAACTGTAGTTATACATCACTATCCGCGGAGTCATCCTCCGAGGCATCTCCCACCAGACCTAAGAATTTATTACATACTACACCCCGGCTTCCAAATAAACTTGTAATTTAGCATCCGCATGGGTGTGTCATATTTATGTTTCCTCTGCCACCTACCACTCAGAGACATCTCGGATCCATAGGGCCTTAGAGGGAGCCCTAACCACTATCCACGTGATGACCACTCCGCTCCTTGCCAAATGCTATGGCTAACTGCAGATACCAGTATTTCATTTTGCGCTTCTTGGGGTGAACAAGGTTGCCCAACAAACAAAACTGAGGTGCGAGTGTACAAGCCAATTTGCTAGTCGTATTCAACTTATTTACTACCTCCACCCAGAACTCTGTCACCTGGGTGTAGCCCCATGCTTAGTGCATAAAATCTGCTTTCCCAAATCCACAACGGGGACACGCAGAAGTGCACTCTGGATTGAGTCTGTGCGTGCAACGGGAGTCATGTATGTATGGTGTAAAAAATGAATTAATTTGAAACGGGCATTGCTGGACACTGACTTCAACAATGCACAAATCCTGTCCCAGTCCACATCTGAAAACGGAGCCCTAACATCTTCCTTCCAGACCCGTTTCTCCTTCAATCTGCCTGCAGCGCCTTATGAATCAACGAGATAAAATGACGACCAGACCCCAGCATCAACAGCACACCCAGCTCAACCACCGTAGGTGCCACCCCTTCCTCTATTTGCAGCTCCCGTTGCAACTGCCTATGTACCCCATAGGTCGAACCTCGACACTGCCCCCTCATCACAGCTTTCGTAGCGTCCCAATCGACAGAACGGATACCCGTCGATCCCCAATTACACTCCAAGTACTCTGTCAAGGTTTGCGACAGCGTGTCCCTGCCTACAACATTTGCCAGGGCATCAACCAGGAATCGCCAGTTCCTTGATTGTGCCCCGGACCCTTCCCAAGCCTATTTATAGAGTACTAGTGAGTAAGCTGATAAAAGATTGGCTAAGTGTGTTACTGTAGACAAATTGTCCAGTGGCAAGCACGCTACCAGCACCCTATCTAGTCTACTGTATGTGTGGTGTGTAGACTGAATGGTAGGTGAAGGCTTTGTCTCATGGTCAACGAGTTCTCCAACGAGTTCTCCAAGCATCCAGTATCCCCAAATTGGACATCAACCCTTGCAGAGCCAAGGTCAGTTGCGGCTTCATTTTGGGCTTAGTGGGCAGTCTATCCCCCTCCCTGTCCAATACACAGTTAAAATCCGCCAGCCAAAAGAGCAGGCCATCAAGATCCAAACCAATAACAGCTTGCAGCCTGAAGAAGAATCGGTAATCGTCGACATTAGGTGCATATAAAGTAACCAAGCAGATAGCCATCCCATCAAGCTGACCCTGCAAGATGACATACCTCCCTTCCACGTCAGCTACCACATAAGTGGGAACAAAGGGGATCTCCGGAGCCACCCAAACCAGTACTCCCCTAGCGTAGGTTGAATAGGAGGCATGACACAGCTGACCTTTCCATTTTTTGGCCACCATGTCAATCTCTGTATCGTTAAGATGTGTCTCTTGGAGACAAGCAATGTTTGCCTTATGGCGCTTCAAGAAGGATAAAACCCTATATCATTTGACATAGGTACCCAAACCCCGGATATTCCAGCTAAGTATGTTAAAGCTACCTCCCATATGTGCAATACTTTAATGCATGGTGAGAATCCTCACCCTGTACTATTGCCACGGTCCGACAGTGCTGCAAGAAAACTGAATGGACAAACTAGAAACAAGAAAACATTCCCTCCCATCCCAGGACAAACATAGTGTAACCGTCATCCTACGTAAGTTCACTTTAACCATGTGCCAGGACAAAATAATTTCCCTGACCTATCCAACCGAGCTAACCCACAGTAACCCCTCCCCGTACCATGGAATAACGGTGCCCCGGATCGGTACCAGACCCCCAAGCTGTGGACTGAACCTTCTCCCATATTTCCAGCCAGTCCAGGACATCCTCCGGGTGCTCAAAAAAGTGTGCTTTACCATTAAAGAGGACCTTCAATTTGGATGGATAAAGCAACATATACTTCAGGTTCACAGCAGGTAATTTCTGCTTAACTTCCAGGAATTACTTATGCTGCCCTTGGACCTTCCTAGTATAGTCAGGGTAAATGGCAAGAGAGTGATTGTCAAATTTTGATATTTCCCGTTCTCTAGCAGCTTGGAGAATACAATCTATGACGCATGTCCCTATAATTCAATATTTTGGCCATAAAGGCTTGAAGGGGGACCCCAGAGGGCGGGCGCAGTACCAAAGTGCGGTGAGCTCATTCCACTACAAAGAACTCTGAAAGGCCCTGTGGCCTCGACTGCTGCCTCATCCATTGCTCCAAGACGTTTTCTGGCGAGTAGCCCTTCACCCACTCCAGAAACCCCAAGAAGCGGAGGTTACTACAGTGGGAGCGATCCTAAGCATTCTCCACCCTGGCCTCCAAGTCCCTCATAACCATAGTAATTTTGGCCATCTGTTGCTTACGAATTGAAACCTCGCCCTGAAGCATCTCTGTATTATCCTCAGCTTTTGTTACATTCTCCACCTCTCTCCGTAAATCTGCTTGAAGCAAGTTAACATATGTGAAAACAGTCTCAATCTTGTGTTCCAAAGCCATGAGAGGGCCGTGAATAGCAGCCAAGAGTTTAACACTTGATGGTTGCACATCTCGCTCTGGTGATGTGGCCCTCTAGTCCGCTCCCCTCTGTGTAACTAGCCGCTGTGATGACTGAGAGTAGTGTACTGGGCAATATTGTTTGTAGATTGTGTCTACTGATGCTTTTCCTTACCCATTGTAGCCCAATCGTACTAACCCACACCTCGCCGCAGTTCGGTTGCGACACCTCAACAAGAGCAGGCAGGGAACCAGGAGATCAGGTCAGATGCTCCCTACCAGCAGGCGACTCCAAACAATGCCCTCCTTCTGATGGAAGGATAGGAACAGGGAGGGTCTCAAACCCAGGACAACTCTTCAGGACGTCTACCACACCAGCAGCAGTTCCCCACGGAGACCACTGTGAGGCTGGCTCACGTCAGTCCTGATCTGACCAGCATCAAATCTCACAACACCCAGCGTCCTGCGGTGCACCAACTTCCCATAGTTGAGGCAACTACCACTCCTCCATCACCACCCCCTCTCCTGTAGGAGAAGACTCGGAACCACAGTTTACCGATGCTGCAATAGGAAGGCTAGGCCTCTTGTATGTCTCCACCACCAGAACCAACAGATTTACGTGATACTGCACCTCCACACCCCACGGGCTCAGACAACCTCAAGTAATGAAAAGGTCAGCGAAGCGCCCATTAAATCTTCACAATTGTTGGGGGCCTAGGGATGGAAGGAGTCGCTCTTCACTGGCAGACTGCCTCCATGCCCCAGCCCCGATGGGCATCTCCACAGAAGTGTAAATCCCAGCAGCTCACAGCACAGAACTTTACTCCTCCAGGGCCAGCGGCAACACTCTGCTCTCACCAGCTGACTACCATATCACATTGCTAGCAATTAGTTGGCCTCCAAGAGAAGCTCCACAAGCCCAGCGCGTTGCATGGTGTCCCCCTGAGTGCCACCCAGGCCAGACTCACCTGTGTCTTTACTGATGTCTCAGGGGTCTCCGCTACAATGCCACACAAGACCTCCAATACTGCTCAAATAAATGTGACGAGCCACCATGCTCCAGTGCCCGCCAAGATGCCGAAAATCCACTAGGAGTCTACAAATTCCCCGCAAGCCGAAGTCCGCAGTATGGTGGATGGGCTAGCCAACAGTTTCTGTAGTTTGTCCAGTGGAGGCTGCCTCACCGATGCTAACGCCAGGATCCCAACTCACAAGTGACCCCCAGCGGAGGCCCTCCCCGGCAGTGCAGCTACAGGTCCGAGGAGCTCTCCTCTGCAGCCACATGCGAGCCCCCAGGCACGTCTGCTCCTTCTGGGTACCATCAAAGGCCCCAGGCCACCGAAGGGGCGGCAGAGATGTCTGCTACCACTGCGCAACGAGTGGCCCCCAACAGCAGGACTTTCAAGTATGGCTGCCGGACGCGTCAGCCTGGGACCACCCTGCCTCGCTTCTCTATGCCTCCACACAGCCTGCCCAATTCTCCTGTGGGTCGTCGTGGCTCCCCCACCACGTCAGGGCCGAGGCCTGCCCCACTCCAGGGCTCAACGTCAGTCCCCTTCTACAGCCAATCGCCCGCTCCTGTCGATCAGCGAAAAGGAAGCAGGCAGGCCGTCCCCGGGCCCCCAAGGCTCACTTATCGCGCCGGTCTCTGAGAGCCCTCACCCAGAGCCCCACTGCTCCAATAGCAAATCCAAAGCAGCCAGCTCACACATGGGGACTGCCACTCCCCAAGGCCAAGCCAGGCCAAGGCAACGCAGCCACTCGTCGTCTCACCCAAAAGGGCGCTGCCACAGTTCAGGACCCCCGCCATTCATCACAATCAGTCGACCCTCGGCTCTGTTGCAGTTTTATAGCCGCAATGAAATCCAAAAATGTTAAGAATAGCAAGATTGTGAAGAATATTAGACAGGCCTGCCGGGAGCAGTAAGAAATGACTTCCTGACGGTTATCCTGCTGGGCCACGCCCCCCAAAGTAGCCCTTTTTTTTTACTGGTAAGTGAGCAGAGTACAGGGCTGCTGGCAGAGTACAGGGCTGCTTTTTAGAAGACGGAGACATGGAGAAATGTAGGTCAATTAAGTATTTTGCTTTCAGAATCTCTTCGAGGAAACACATGGGAAGCATGGTGTACTGGGCCTCAACCTTGGTGGTTTAGGTCTTTTGCCTCTGATGTCTAAGAGTCTGTCCTGCTACGGCTTTTCAGTCTGCGTCAAGCACAACTCCTTCAGCACTTGACTTTCAGTGGTAGAGATGGTGAGCAGTCGCAGGCTTCTCAGGGAGGTAGCGTGGCCACGATGTAGTAGAAATTGGCTTAGGTGCAGTTTGACTTTAAACACTCTTAATAATGCACAGTTTTTCAGTCTTTCTCCAATTCCTTACCCAAAAACAGATGCATGTCTGCTGATCATTCTGAGTCCTGGTGGCCGCTCTACTTCCTGCTGGCTTCGCCATTCCTCAGCTTCTGGGGCTGAGCGTGAGCCAGTCGTCCCAGTTGGGCCTTTCTCACAGCCACTTTTGCAGCCACTCAGTTGGTTGAAGGCTTATTAGGAGGGCATTTTGTCTTCGCAGCCCCGGCGGTGAGCATTGCAGCACTGCCCAGATGTGCAGATCTAGAAGGTTGCAGCCATGGATCAACTGGGTCCTTGACAGCAGGTAAAGTGAAGAGTCAGCCTTACTGGCTGGATGGGATGTCAATGGCTCAGGCCATGCTGCGGTTGGATACTTCTAGGCACAACGGCTCAGGGCACACCCCACTCAGTGTCTTAGCATAGCTGCTCAGGTCACGTCGCCAATGACAACTTCAGCATAGCAGCCAGGCTGGGCCACATGTTTACATTCCGACTGGGAATTGCTGGACAGTCGGCAGCCCACCAATGCCGGAGTGCAGTGATCACTCTCTGTAGTCCTCCACTCCTGTAAACCAACCGCACCGGGGTCAGCTGACCCTCTCTCCTCCTGGACAGTTACTCTTCCTGTAGAGTTGGCAGGCTCTTTCCCTCTGTCAGCAGGCAGGCTGTCTTCTAGACATTCAGGACAGGTGGTCAGGTTTGCTGCATAGGGCAAACTTCAGGCACTATTCCCTCACCTCTGGAAGCTGACACTAGCTCTGGTTGCACAGCAGTACTGGGAGTACTCTGTGGAGCACTCCCTTCCTAGGACAATGAGATCTTGGTAGTGGAACAAGTTGGCATTATGCTCGGCCAAAGGCATACAAAATGGCTCCCACCAGCCCTCCATTACATTGGTTCACTCCTTTACACAGTGCATGTACAACGCGGCCACGTTTACAATTCAATTCAATTCAATATATTTATTAAGCATTTGGATCTCTAATGAGGTCCACTTAAAACATACATGGATAATCATATCATAAACCCAGCAACCGTTAAAACAATACTTCACTAAAACCATTCCATCTACACCTCGATATCAATTTATACAAAGGTAGTCATACAGCATAAAAATTTTCCAAAATGACCACTAGGATATTATTTAAACATCAATAAAACCCAACAATATAGGAGAGCTAAAATAATCACTCCTTGATGAATTAAAGGACCTGTACAAAAGATGGATTAACATTAAAAAGCAATTTCAACTGATGGCATATTATAGAATAAAGTACTTCATGTTGCAACAATAATAACAATTCATTATGTAAAGTGCATCTTACAATGGCAATAGGGTAGCAGCAATCAAACTATTATCTCCTGTACTAAAACAATAAAAGATCAGGTCCTGTTAATTTTAACTGCAATTAGGAAAAGAATCCTATCATTACAGGATCATATATTTTTATCTAAAGTGCATCAAAAAAGCAGCGAAGATATTTCCCTTAAAACTTTTTTATGGTGGGAAGAAATACCTAATTAATGCGAACAGCAGAGAATTAGCAACAGTCATATATTTGTAATTTTCCACAAATGGAAAAAATCAATGCACATGCACAAATTAATAAGTTGTATAACCAACCATACTCAGGGTCTAATAAAACCATTTAAAATATATTCATAAACTCCCTAAAAAGTTAAAAAGTTTAGTGCATACAATTTCATTTTTTGGACAAAGCAAAAATTCTCTAGCAGCTGTAACATTTTTAATGCCATTCTGGATAAACATAGGACGTAGCCACCTATAGCGGAATACAATCAGCGCCGGGCATACAAACAAGACATGATCAAGATTCTGAGTGGCCTGAATACAAAAGTTACAGTTTTTCCACCTTCCCTATTAGATGACCAATTTCCGATTAAATCATTTAAGGGTAAGAGGTTCATACGGAAAAGAGTAATCCATCTGCGGATACCGTGGCCTAAGTGCCACGAGAGATATTTCTGAGAAACTCTCGGGAAGCATTCTTAACTATTGTTTCCAGTCTGGCCTCGTTCTACAAATACTAATATCTCTCTGATAGCTAATTAGGCCACTAGAAATCTTTAAAAAGGATTTTAATTCTATAGGAGATAAGGATAAGACAAAATCCTCTTGCACATTAAAATGTTGCAGTGCCAGGCGGAAATCATTATAAAAAGAGTATGTGTACATTTGTCCTTCAAAAATTTCCTGTTGGATAAAACTCCTCAAAGAGAAAGGTTCACTATTCTTTAGTTGATACCCCCAACGAATTACCCTAGCTAGACCTTGTGAAAAGGAGCTTACCAAGCCAAATTCTACCCTAATAGCAGCTATTGGAACCAGTGTATTAAAATTACATAGTTTTCGGAAAATTTGGCCTTCGATTTTATCCAAAAAGCTCCATTCCCTTAGTGGTAAAGATTCAATTGCATATAACAGGGTAGGAGGAATTTTAGTTTTAAAAACTAACAGCAAATGTGAAAAATGTCTTCGACCCATCGTAGTATAAAATAAACGTAGGCCATTTGCATGCGACATTGCTTTAGAAGAGCTATGAGCAATATGGGAATTTATCTTCATACTACTTGAAATAACTTTCCCCAGGTATAGATAGGAATCAACAATCTCCAATTTTTCAGGACCAATTCTCCAATTAAAATTACATAATTTTCTGTTTTTCCTTGTTTTAAAACCAAGACCTTGCTTTTGGATACATTTATTTGCCCAACATACACTTGGGATGTTAGCAATACAATCTGGGTAAGCGCGTAGTAGCAGAACATGACAAAAGTGGGCCAGTAGGCCTCCACTTCAATGACACTGAAAAACTAGCATTGGCAAAAACCAATAGGTGTCGCCTATGCAAGAACTGTTGGCTTTGTTAATGTATTTTAGCCATGTTGTACACAAGCATGGCTGCTGTTCAGCATGGCTAAACGTTAGTGGCGTAGAAGAGAATGGTGAGGAGTGGAGTATCATAGAGTGGAGTAAGTAGAGTGGATTGATGTGGAGTGGAGTTGCGTACAGTGTGGTGGCGTGTCATGGAGGAAGTAGAGTGGAGGGGCATAGAGTGCATTAGAGTGGAGTTGCATAAAGTGTGTAGAGTGGTGTAGAGTGGAGTAAAATGGCGTGGAGTGGCATAGAGAGAGTTGCGTACAGTGGAGTAGTGTGTCGTAGTATAGACTGAAGTAGAGTGTCATAGAGTGGAGTGGCACAGAGTTGAGTAAAATGTTGTAAAGGGGAGTAGCATAGAGTGGAGTACAGTGTCGTGGAGGGAGTAAATTGGAGGGACGTTTAATGGAGTACAGTGTCTTTGAGTGGAGTAGAATGTCATAGGGTAGAGTGGAATGAAGTGACGCAGAGGGCATAAAGTGGCGGAGAGGGAGTGGAGTAGAGTGTTGTAGTGTAGAGTGGCCTAGAATGTAGTAGATTGTGGTAGAGTGAAATGGCATAGATTTACGTAGAGTGAAATAGCATAGATTGTCGTAGAGTGGAGTGGCATAGATTGTCGTAGAGCGGAGTGACATAGAATGTCTTAGAGTGCAGTGTCTGGGGGGGTAGAGTGGAGTGTAGTAGAGTGGAGTAGAATGTTGTGGAGTGGCGTAGAGTGGAACAGAGTGGTGTGGAGTAGATTGTCGTAGAGAGGAGTGGCAAAGAGCGTTGTGGAGTGGCGTAGAGTGGAGTGTCATAGAGAGTCGTAGAATAGAGTGGTGTGGAGTGGCATAGAGTGGCGCAATGGGCCATAGAGTAGAGTGGCGTAAAGTGCCGTAGATGGAGTTACGTAGAGTGGAGCAGAGCGGCTTAGAGTGGAGTAGAGTGTTGGAGAGTGGAGTGGTGTTGCGTGTCGTAGAGTGGAGGGTCGTAGAGTTGAGCATTGAGCAGAGTGTCGCAGAATGGAGTGGTGTAGAGTTGAGTAAAGTGTCAGAGTGGAGTGGAGTAGCATGGAGTGGCGTAGCGTGGAGTGGTGTCAAGTGTTGTAGAGTGTTGTGTCAGATTGTCTTAGGGTGGAGTAGCATACAGTGAAGTGGCGTGTCTTAGAGTGGAGCATGTGGTAGAGTGGCGTGGTTGGCGTGTCTTAGAGTGGAGTGTCGTAGAGTGGAGTGGCATGCTGTAGAGTAGAGGGTCATAGAGTGGAGTGTCATGAAGTGGCGTGTTGTTAAGTGTAGTGTTGTAGAGTGGAGGGACATGGAGTGTCATAGAGTGAAGAAGAGTGTTGTAGAGTGGAGTGGTTAGAGTGTAGTGACGTAGTGTGGAATATGCATAGTGTGGTAGCGCACTACAATTACATATTTTTAATTGGAATGACCACTCCATTCGGACATGCTTACAGTTTTACTGATAAAACTGTGGAAATGGCATCACCTAATGTATTGATTTGTTTTGATTGTCTTAAAAGATTTGTTTCCCCCACATTTCATAATTACTACAAACTGTGCTTCATTTGTACGTTACAAATTCTGATATATTCTGAAATATCTCCACAGTTCATTTTCAGACATTTAAATTTTGTTCGGTGCTGGAAAAAATCCTTTTGTTTTACAACCCCAGATTGTCAGATAAATCCTCTCACTTTGAAGTCAGAAAGGAAAAGTAAACACCAAGCTCTCTCGGAAGACAGAGGCTGACATTTGACCTCTGTCTTTGAGTACACAGCAAATGTGACAAGATAAGAACAAAACTTAAAGGCCTGTTTACAGAAAGTGAGCATTGTGGAAGAATACAGTAAATAGGCCATGCTCCATGGGAGGGGCTAACTCAAGCTGGACATCCTAAAACAAATAAAGCCAGCAAAAAGCAACTGTGAGTTACAAAACACAAAGTCAATGGTAAGCAGTGGGAACAATGCATTCCCAGGGAAGCTATCAGAATGTCCCCAAGATGTGTCTGGTATGCTTTGACCTAAAAAGGTCTGGACACAATTAGGGATTCACAACACACAGTACCCTGCCACACCCGCTCTACATGCTAAACCCACAAGATGGACAATAGTCCAGTGTGGGTAAAATGAGGGCACGCTTGTTGTGCCCCTCCAGGACGTAGGACGTGTACAGGAACTCACTCTTGTCTAGATTAATTTGAGACTAGAGCCAAAATAAACAAGCATTTGCAAAGCCAATAGTTCTCGCCTATGCAAGAGCTATTGGCTTTGCCAGTATGTTTTAGCCATGTTGTGCACCATTATGGCTGCTGTTCAGCATGGCTAAAGGTTAGGGGGATAAAGGAGAGTGGCATGGAGTGGAGTGCTGTAAAATGGCATAGAGTGGTGTAGAGTAGAGTTGAGTGGCGTGGAGTGCTGTGGAAGGAGTAGAGTGTTGTAGAGTGGAAGGGCTTAGAGTTGAGTTGCATAAAGTGGAGTAGAGTGTCAGAGTAGAGTAGAGGGGAGTGCATAGAGTGTTGTGGAGTGGTGTAGAGGGTGTTGCATAGAGTGGAGTACAGTGTTGTAGAGTAGAGACATAGAGCAATGTAAATTGTCATATAGTAGAGTGGCATAGAGTGGAGTAGTGAGGAGAGTGAAATGGCAGAAAGTGGAGTAGAGTGTTGTAAAGTTGAGTATAGTGGAGTGGCATAGTGCCGTGAAGTGGCTTGGAGTGGAGTAGTGTGTCGTAGAATAGGATGGAGTAAAGTGGCAAGGAGTGGCATAGAGGAGTTGTGTAGAGCGTCGTAGAATGAAGTAGGTTTGCAGAGTGGCATAAAATAGTGCCGAGTGTTGTAGAGTAGAGGTGCATAGAGTGGAGTAGAGTTTAATGGAGTAGGGCATCATAGAGTGGAATATCATAGAGTTGAGTGTCATTGAGAGGCCTAGAGTGAAGTGGCGTAAAGTCCAGTGGTGCAGAGTAGGTTGGCATATAGTTCAGTGACTTGGAGATCATTGGTTTTGAGTAAAGTGGTGTAGAATGCATTGGAGTTGAGTACAGTGACAGAGTAGAATTGCGTAGAGTGGTGCAGAGTAGAGTGCAGTGGCGTAGAGTAGATTGTTTCAGAGTAGAGTAAAGTGGTTCAGGATAGAGTGGAGTGGTGCAGTAGCATAGAATGCAGTGGTGTAGTGTGCAGTGGCGTAGAGTGCAGTGGTGCAGAGTAGAAGAGTGGTATATAGTAGTGGGACTTAAAGTGCAATGGTGTGACGTGCAGTGACAGAGTGCAGTGGTGCTAAGTAAAGTGGCATTGAATTCAGTGGTGGAGAGTGCAGTCTTGCAGAGTAGAGTGGCGCAAAGTAGAGCAGCACAGACTAGAATGGTGCAGAGTAGAGTGGTGCAGAGAGCAGTGGTGTAGAGTACAATGGTGCAGAGTAGACTAGAGTGGCATGGAGTGCAGTGACATAAAGTGCAATGGTGTAGCGTGTTGTAGCACACAGTGGCGTAGAGTGCAGTGGTGCAGAGTAGAGTGACGTTGAGTTCAGTGTTGGAGAGTGCAGTCTTGCAGAGTAGAGTGCCATAGAGTGCAGTGACATAGATTGCAGTGACGCAGAGTAGAACAGAGTGTTGTGGCGTGCATCGCGTAGAGTATAGTAGCGTAGAGTGCCGTGATGCAGAGTAGTTGGCGTAGAGTACAAAGGCTTAGAGTTCATTGATTTTGAGTACAGTGGGTTTGAGAGCATTGGCGTAGAGTGCAGGGGTTTAGAGTAGAATGGTGTAGAGGGCAGTGGGGTAAAGTGGTACAGAGTAGCGTAGAGTGACACAGCATAGAGTGCAGTGGCGTGGAATGGTGCAGAGGCATAGGGAGCAGTAGTGTAGAGTACATTGTTTCAGAGTAGAATGAAGTGGTGTAGAGTGGAGTGGTGCAAGGTAGAGTGAACTGTGCAGGGTAGAGTGCTGTGGCATAGAGTAGTGGCGTAGAGTAGGGTGGTGCAGAGTAGAGTGAATTAAAGTGCAGTGGCGTGGATTGGTGCAGAGTGGCGTAGAGTGCAGTGGATTAGAGTACATTGTTTCAGAGTAGATTGAAGTGGCGTGGAGTGGTTTCAGGGTAGAGAGTAGTGGCATACAGTGCATTGGGATAGTGTGCAGTGGCATAACGTGCAGTGTTGTAGAGTGGAGTGGAGTGGTGCAGAGTAGAGTACAGTGGAGTGGCCTACACTGGAGTGGTGTAGAGTTCAGTGGGGAAGAGTGCAGTGGTGCATAGTAAAGTGGGGTAGAGTGCACTAGCATAGAGTAGAGTGGTGCAGAGTGGAGTAGAGTGAAGTTGTGTAGAATGCAGTGGTGCACATTAGATTAGAGTGGCATAGGGTGTAGTGGCGTAGAGTGCATTGGTGTAGAGTGCAGTGGCATAGAGTGCAGTAGAGCGGTGTAGAGTAGAGTGCAGTGGCACCGAGTTAAGTGGTGGAGAGTGAACTCTTCAGAGTAGAGTGGTGCAGAGTAGAATGGTGCAGAGTAGAGTGGTGCAGAAAGCAGTGGTGTAGAGTACAATGGTGCAGACTATAATAGAAGAGTGGCATATAGTGCAGTGACATGGAGTGCAATGTTGAGTGTAGAGTGCAGTGGTGCAGAGTAGACTGACAAGTTCAGTGACGGAGAGTGCAGTCTTGCAGAGTGGAGTGGTGTAGAGTGTAGTGGCATAGGGTGCAGTGGCTCAGAGAAGAGTGGTGCAAAAAGCAGTGGCATAGAGTACAGTGGTGCAGAGTAGAACAGAGTGCCCTAGCGTGCTGTGGCGTAGAGTATAGTGGCATAGAGTGCAGTTGCTTAGAGTGCATTGATTTTGAGAAAAGTGGTGTTGAGAGCATTGGCGTACAGAGCAGTGGTTTAGAGTAGATTGGCATAGAGGGCAGTGGGGTAAAGTGGTACAGAATAGTGTGGAGTGACGCAGCGTAGAGTGTAGTGCCGAGGAATGGCGCAGAGTGAAGTAGCGTGGTATAGAGTGCAGAGGCTTAGGGAGCAGTAGTGTAGAGTACATTGTTTCAGAGTAGCATGAAGTGGAGTGGAGTGGTGCAAGGTAGAGTGGAGTGGTGCAGGATAGAGTGCAGTGGCATAGAGCGCAGTGGTGTAGAGTAGAGTGGCTTAGAGTGCAGTGGCGTGGAGTGACGCAGAGTGTAGTAGAGTGGCATAGAGTGCAGTGGCTTAGAGTACATTGTTTTAGAGTAGAGAGAAGTGCAAGGAGTGGTGCAAGGAAGAGAGTAGTGGCAGGGTAGAGAGTAGTGGTGTACAGTGCATTGGCATAGAGCGCAGTGTTATAGAGTTGAGTAGCGTGGAGTGGTGCAAAGTCGAGTATATTGGAGTGGCCTACACTGGAGTGGTGTAGAGTTCAGTGGCGAAGAGTGCAGTGGTGCATAGTAGTGTAGGGTACAGTGCACTAACATAGAGTAGAGTGGTGCAGAGTAGAGTAGAGAGGCGTACAGTGAAGTGGTGTATAGTGCAGTGATGCACAGTAGATTAGAGTGGCATATAGGGAAGTGGCATAAAGTGCATTGTCATAGAGTGCAGTAGAGTGGCGTAGAGTAGAGTGCAGTGGCACAGAGTAGAGTGGCGGAGAGTGCTCTGTTGCAGAGTAAAGTGGCGTAGAGTGCATTGGTGTAGAGTTCAGTGGCGTAGAGTGTTGTAGAATAAAGTGACAGAGTGAAATGGTGTAGAATGGCGTAGAGTGCAGTGGCGTGGAGTGGCACAGAGTGTTGTAGAGTGGCATAGAGTTCAGTAGCTTAGGGTACATTGTTTTAGAGTAGTGAGACGTGGCGTGCAGTGGTGCAAGGTAGAGAGTAGTGGTGTACAGTGCATTGGCATAGAGTGCAGTGTTATAGAGTTGAGTAGCGTGGAGTGGTGCAAAGTCGAGTATAGTGGAGTGGCCTACACTCGAGTGGCATAGAGTGCATTAGCATAGAGTGCAGTAGAGTGGCGTAGAGTAGAGTGGTGCAGAGTAGAGTGCAGTGGCACAGAGTAGAGTGGCGGAGAGGGCTCTGTTGCAGAGTAAAGTGGCATAGAGTGCATTGGTGTAGAGTACAATGGCGTAGAGTGTTGTAGAATAAAGTGACATAGAGTGAAATGGTGTAGAGTGGCGTAGCGTGCAGTGGCATAGAATAGAGTGTTGCAGAGTAGAGTGTGGGAGAGTGCAGTGTTGTAGAGTAGAGTGGCGTAGAGTGCATTGGTGTAGACTGCAGTGGCGTAGAGTGGTGCACAGTAAAGTGGCGTAGATTGTATTAGTTTTGAGTAAAGTGGTGTAGAGTGCTGTGGCATAGAGTGCCCCGTTGTAGAATAGAGTGACGTGGAGTGGCAGGTTTCAGTGGCGTATAGTGGAGTGGTGTAGAGTGGAATAGAGTGGCGTAAAGTGCAGTGGCTTAAAATAGATTTTTTCAGAGTAGAGTGCAGTGTCGTAGAGTGCAGTGCAATGGTTCAGAGTAGAGTGACATAGAGTGTAGTGGCATACAGTGCATTGGCGTAGAGTGCGGTAAAGTGGTGTATAGTAGAGTGGTGCGGAGTAGAGTGCAGTACTGCAGAGAAGAGTGGCGTGCAGTTTAGTGACAGTGCAGTGTTGCTGAGTAGGGTGGCGTAGAGTGAAGTAGCATAGAGCGGAGTGGTGCGTAGTAGAATGGAGTTATGCAGGGTCTAGCACAGTGATTTTGATTAGAGTGATGCACAGTGTAGTGGCGTAAAGTGCATTGGCATAGAGTAGTGCAGTGGCATAGAGTGCAGTGTTGCAGAATAGACTGATGTAGAGTGCATTGGTGTATAATAGAGTGCATTGGCGTGGAGGGCAGTGGCATAGAGTGATGCAGAGTAGAGTGGCGTAGAGAGCAGGGACGTAAAGTATAGTGGTGTAGAGTGCATTGGCTTACAGAGCAATAATGCAGAGTAGAGTGTAGTGGCACAGAGTAGAGTGGCGCCAAGTGCAGTGGAGCTGAGTAGATTGTTTTAGAGTAGAGTGGAGTGTTGCATGGTAGAGTACAGTGGCATAGAGTGCAGAGTAGATTAGAGTGGTGTAGAGTGGATTGGCATAGACTGCACTGGAGTCGAGTGGAGTGGTATAGAGTACAGTGGAGTGGCATAGAGCACAGTGTTGCAGAGTAGAGTGGCATATAGTGCAGTGGCAAAGAGTGCAGTGGTGCATAGTAGAGTAATTTGGGGTGCAGTGCATTGGCAAAGAGTAGAGTAGTGTAGAGTGAAGTGGCGTAGAGTGGAGTGGTGCAGAGTAGAGTGCAGTAACACAGAGTGGAGTGGTGATGAGTGGAGTGGGGTAAAGTGAAGTATGCATGGTGTGGTAGCACACTGCCATTACGGACAACGCATCTTCAATTGAATTAACTATTACACATGCACAGATATAGTTTTACTGATAAAAGTATCCAGTGCACAAACGATAATGTGTGGAAATGTCATCACCTAGTGTATTAATTTGTTTTGATCGTATTAAAATATTTGTTTCCACCACACTTCTGAATTACCAGAAAATGTGCTTCATTTATGTTTTTCTAATTTTGATATATTCTGAAATATCGGCACAGTTCATTTACAGACAATTACATTTTGTTGTGTACTAGGAAAAAAAACATCGTACAGCCTCCCTCAAGCACACCCCCAGTAGCCAGCATGATTGCCACATAAATCCTCTCACTTTGAAGTCAGAGAAAGAAAGGCAAACACCAGGCTCCCTTGAAGATAGTGCCTGAAATTTGACCTCTATTGTTGAATGCATATCAAATGTGACAAGAGAAGTACAAGATTTAAAGTCCTATTTACAAAAATCCAGTACTGGTGGAAGAATACAGTAAATAGGGTTTGGAAGGGACTCAAGCTGCAGAGCCTAAAACAAATAGAGCTAACAAATAGAAATCAAACAAATGTGAGTTACAAACCACAAAGCCAATGGTATGCAATGGGTGGAATGCATTCTCAGGAAAGTTTTCCGAATGTCCCTAAGATGTCGTTGGCAAACCACACAGTTGTGCTGAATGGTAAGCTTTGACCTAAAAACCAGGATACCGGATACACCGGTTGTCGGGCACTCGGATAAGGGGAACTCAGCTCTGTCGACCATACAGGTGATATTCCCATCCCATACTAAATGTACAGGCTGCCCATAAATGGGAACACTACACAAAAGTGGAATTATAGAGGTCTTAATAAAGAATCTCGCTAACCTTAACATGGCAGCTTGGGTTGTGAGAACTTGCCCTTGAGAGTCCTAAAGTTCTGTAGTCTTGGGCTCAAAAATCTTCTGAAACTTGGTTCTTCAAGCTTAGCACAAAGAATTCTACTATAGAGGACTGCAACAAACAATCTATACCTTGAAAGCACACAAATTGCCAGCGGTTTGTTTCTGTTCATTGAGCAAAGAGTGCAAAAAAACTTATAAAAATGCAGGTGAAGTGGCACAATCTTTCACACTTAGAATATTACACTCTGTTTACAGCTTGAGAATGAGTTGTAAGCTGTTGGGTGAATTGTTTTAAGGTCCTAGTATAAGAAGTTGACTTCCCTGTACGTTTAGAAGAAAGATAATTTCATTCCTTAAAGATTCTCTTTAATGTTGTTTCTATTTTTCTAGGAATCTCTGTCGCTTGATGACCAAAGTTTACCTCCTATGGAGGGTGTAGACGGTGCTGCTCACCTGTCTTTGCAGAGCTCAATTGACAGGTCAGATCCAAAAGATGATGAGGACGAGGACGACGATGACGATGATGAGGATGAAGATGATGATGATGACGACGATGAAGAGGATGATGAAGAAGATTCAGAATTGGATGAGTGGGAAGCTGACCCCCCTCGCCCCTTTGACCCAAATGACCTGTGTACGTATGACCCACTACAGTTCTGAGATTTTTATAAATGCACCAGCCATAAACACTACTTGTGTTTTTTTTCTGTCCACGGAGCAGCAGATCACGTCAGATTTTGCTGCACAGACAAAAACAAATCCGGCGAAATTCCCACTTTTTGTTTTCTACTACTGCCTTTCCATTAAATGGCTAGTAGGTCAGATGCAGTGCTTCTACCCAGAATCAGAATTCTGGGTACCCTACACAGAGTTTCTCTGGGAACAGAAGACTGAATGAATAATCCTATTTTTTTTCGACACCAGAATGAGTGAAAAAGAGAAAGCCCTCCTCAAACTCACTATTGGAAAAACCCTTGGTTTTTAAATCCTTTAGGGCGGTCAACTACTCAGCTGTGTGTTGCATGCCTTCAAGTGAGATTGTGTGATGCGTTAGAGTTGCAGATAAGAAGGCAAGCAGATAGTAACTGGAATGGACAACCACACTTTCAACACAAGGAAAATTCACAATATCAGCATTCAGGGTTCACACTTAATGGGCAGAAATCTTCAAGATGAGCATGTTGCAGTCCTTGCAAACGTTTTGCATTTACTACTGCGTGGACGTAGACAATAAGGCTGAGACTCAATCTGGATATGTGGTCTGGAAAAACTAATATAATTGAGACATTTACTGCTTTATAAACAATCTTCTCTGCATTAAAATCTAGAAATGACTCAATGCAGGATAGATGAGTTGCATTTATTTCTATCAGCGTTGGTATCATTCATAGTTTCACATCAACCCATACAGATGAAGTGTTATGAAGCTACTTGTTCAAAATCTGGCTAAGATGGTGTGCTGTGGTGGTGTCAGTAAAGGATAGATGAAACTAACTCTGAGATTAGCAAATAACCTGTGGCAGGGTTTAGTTAAAGATGTCACTTTTTCATATTCTAACCAGAGTATTCCCAGAAAGATGTGGAGAATAGTAAAATAGCACATGAATCTTTAATATATAAGAACACTGAAGAACCATTCTTAATAATATGTGACACGTATCTACAGGACTACATCCAGGTTTGCATATGCTCGAGGCAGCCCCAGGGTTGTCTGATGTTGCCATGATTATCCAATGTATTTCCGCAGTTCATCAGCGTCCACATGGCAGCTGATTATGTGACTGTTCGGAATGTGTGCTGGTGGCGTTATATTGAGATATGGGAACAACCCAGACCTGCGGGACATGCCACTTCTGGTTCAGGAGAATGAAGATGATCAGAGGCGTAATCTACATTAGTGGGTATGATGAAAGAAAAGAGCCAGAACCAAAACAAAGTTGTTTTGCCTATTCTGCAGAGCTTGACGGAGTGACCAAGAAGAGTATTGTGGTCTATTGTATCAAATATTATTTCGTCATGCTTTATAGGATAGTTTTGGTCTCTTGCTTAAAAATGTAAGCAAACCTGGAAGTCTCTGACGTGTCTTTGTTTTTTGAGTATTTTGAGGCTTCATGTGCCTTTGTTGTTTTAAGGAATGTGAGACCGGATATCGGCAATTAATCTGATATGGTCTACTTACTATCTGCATTAGTTTTCATTGGTGTGAGAGTGATGTGGTGCTTGAGCTCACGGTGAGCCACATGGGAGGAAAGTGAGTCAGTCTTCAAATATTTCTTGAGTAGCATGATGGCAAGAATGAGTCCTCAATGAGCTTCTTGTTTTGTTGGATAAACGGACTCATCTTTGTTGAACATACAAGGTGAGGAATCTGTGGTGAGCATGCTGGGTGGAAGAGGGGCTATGTTTCCCAGAATTATGTCTGGCGTATGTTCGAAATCTGTTGAAATGTTGATGCAGAGTAGGATTGATGAAGTAGGAGAAGCAACCCGTACCAGGTAAAAAATGAAAAAAATATTTTTATGTGCCGGAACTACTAGTCAGGCTTCAGGCATTGGAAGATTATTCTTGCTTGTGAAGTGCCTTCTTTGTACTCGTTTGTGTGATTCTTGCACGGTAGCTACAGTAGCCTTAACAGGGGAGGAGAACATGTTTCCATTGCATCTGTAGGGTCCTGCCCACCCTTAGGAAGTTGAAGATAATCAGATATCAAGCACCCCTTTAGCAGGTTTGGCTTGTGTGGGGAGTTGGTGGACTTCAAAAGCGTATGCTACCATTGCTTCTTTCATCAGTACATCTATTGCTAATTAAATTGTTTAAAATAAAGGCGCTGGAAAGGGTGATGTGTTTTTTTGTGGCTTGGTCATTAATCGCAAATGAAGGACTAGTGCCTTTGGGATTAATTTAATGAGTAGTAGCTTGAAGGATTTGTAGCACCATTAGATTTTTGTGTGCAAGAGAACCAGTTAATGAAAATTGCAACAATCCCCCATCATGGCCTGGGACACAGATTTACTGGATTGTGTCCATGTTACCTTAGATGGGTCTCTGGACCAGGTGTGAGAGATGGCTTTATTTTACGAACGAGATCCTCAATGTTGTCCTCTGTGTTGGAACACCTTGGTGTAGCATTGAGACTGATATCCTGGAAGGGCCTCTGGGAAGGATATGAAAGAGTAGAACATTTGTACGATGGAAGGAAGGAGGGGCTCAGGACAGTTGCAGTTGCTGAGGCCTAGAAGGATGGAAGGTATGTGGAAAACAGCACGGGCATAGATGCAAGAGGAAGCTGGGATGGGAATTTCAGGTAGATTGGGCTCTGCAAATGTCCAGAGGAAGTGGTGGATGGACCCAGGGCAGGAGGAAAGGTGCAGAAGTGGGGGAAGCGAGGGAACACTTAGCTGTCTCTTCAGCACGGACAATTCCACTTCTTGGGATCAGTATGATCCATGGGTAGGGGTGGGAGAAGGTTAATTGTCAAGGGGCCTTGCCAGGGCATTTTTCAGTGGTGTTAAGGGGTGAATCTGGAGAGTAAACCGTACTCCGCACCACTCATCTGCATAACAAGGCCATACCATCCAAATTGTGGGCCCGATTCACAAAGGTAAACTTAGACGTGAAGTGCAAGTTTAGACCTGAAGTCTAAACCTAGACTTCAGTTCTAAACTTTAACTTCAGGTCTAAGTTTACCTTTGTGAATCAGGCCCTTAGACTTCAGGTCAAAAGTTAGGCTTCAGGTCTAAAGTTAGACTTCAGTTCTAATTTTACCTTTGTGAATCAGGCCCTTAGGCTTCAAGTCTAAACTTAGACTTCAGGTCTAAGTTTACCTTTGTGAATTGGGCACAGTGTCTTTGGCTGCTAGTGATGTGGGACTGGCAGAGTACATGTCTTCATCCGTGGAGATATTAAAGAAAACGAGAACACACCTCTTCACGTTTGAGAGTGTTGTTTAGTGGTGTAGTCCAAAGTCAGTTGCATACGTGTTGCCGGTGCAATTTGGAATAATAATGATAAAATTAATAATAATAATAGTAATAATAATAATAATGCCAGTAACCTTTTGTATACCATACCCTACGAATTTTAAAAACTGTTATCTCTGCCAGGATCTTTCTGCATTGGAAAGCAAGAGCTCTTTCTCAACTGATTTTAGCCTGTAACCTGCAGATTTCCACAGATTTGTGCAGTGAGTTAATTAACCAAATACGTTATTGTAAACATAAGTGGTGGATCCAGCAAGCCTTATGTTATTTTGAATATTCAAATGAATATAAACGAAACGATCCATGGTCTTTTTACAAGAATGGGGCTCCGCCTCGGAGCGGTCAGGGTGTTTTATTAGCTTGAGGGAGTGTGTGCTTGTATCGAGGGAACGCAAATATGCTTTCTATCCATATAAAATGGATAAAGATCACTTTCTGTCTTTCTCATTCCAAACTCTTTGTGCCCATAACTTACATGTGGGCTGTTTTTTTAATGCATTTAAGCAATGCTAGGGGGGTGCTCATCAGTGAATTCCTTTAGAAATATTGTGTTAACGACTCAAATGTACTCGTAACACTTGTGGTACAACTTTGAGCCCTATGTTTTTGCTGTTTCCTACAGGGTGTGAAGAGTGCAATAATGCCCATCCCTCCGTGTGCCCTAAACATGGCCCACTGCATCCCATCCCCAATCGCCCAGTGCTTACCAGGGCAAGAGCCAGCCTTCCACTGGTTCTCTGCATCGACAGGTTCCTGGGTGGAGTTTACTCTAAGCGGCGCATCCCTAAACGCACCCAGTTCGGTCCGGTAGAAGGTCCCCTGGTTAAACGGACCGAACTGAAGGATAACTACATCCATTTAAAGGTATAGTGACGCAGTTTTGATGTACATAAGTGTGGGGTTTAGTGGGTCAGAGCATGATTTCTGAAACATTACCATGCTGCTATAATTCCTAGAACATAAACAGTGAAGCGAACAAATGTGGAGAGGTAAATGTGGCTAATTTACCACAGGGGAGAAATGTAATTTTGGACATGGCAATTGAGGTGGGTGTGATGAATGGTTACCAAGTGTCTGTTGAGGTGAAGCTTTTTGGCTTAGGTCAGAGTTATAGGAGTTGTGAAATGAAAAAGGTCAGCATAATAGCCATTGCTGCAGTTGAAAGGATGATGTTGGAGCTTTGAGGCCCTCCAGAAAGAAAGAGAAGCATAGCAGGTCCAGTCACAAATAGATTGTTTTTCTCTTAAGTGACTTGGTGAAAACCAAAAACGCGGCGAAAAAAATAGCACACTTGTGTATATACAAATGCATGTTTTTTTCCGAGTAGTTCAAGCATTTTTTGTCCCTCTGCTTCACGCCTCGTCCTCTACTGCTTTGGATGAAACAGACCTTACAATAGACTTTAGGTGTTTCAGAGTAGGGTATTCTTCAGGAAAGGGGCGGTGTAGCTCCTAATCTGATTTATCTGCATTAGTTTGAAGTGGAGAGATTTGGTTTCGTTTATGAAATACACTCTTTCAAGTGCACGGGGTAATGAAGGAAGTGCATCTTAGGAATTTAAAACTGGTTCATAAAAAAAAGCCTGCATAAAACACTTATGTCGAACAAACCAAGGATGTTGGCAAATTAAAGTTTGCTGCACTTGAGCACGGAAAAGAAGAAACCATTTCCTTCAGAAATCTAAGGGAAAGACCACACCTAAGGGTTTAGAAAATATTTTTTTTAAAATTAAAAGGCATTCACACTGATTTAATTTTCTATACTGCTTCTGATTGCTCTGCACTTTCTTCTTAGCAGGAGGTCACAGCTCTACCAGTCAAATGTCCCACTCTCCTTGTTCTCACTCTCATTTTATGCTGCTCAATATTATAATCACTGTTGGGGAAAACAATACCGTACAATGATGAATCAGGGGAGTGTGATAATTGTGCCAAGGACTGTCAAAGATATCGACACTAGGCTTAACATGCTATCTTCTTTGTTTTCCTTTTACCATGTGCCCAAGGTGTCGCTCGACAAAGGCAACAACCCGGAGCAGGATTTCCTAGACGATTTATGGTTCGAGCTGTCAGAAGAGTCGCTTTGTAATTGGATGATGTTTGTGCGCCCAGCCCAGAACCACCTTGAGCAGAACCTAGTGGCATACCAGTATGGCCAGCATATTTATTATACTACAATTAAGAATATTGAACCCAAGCAGGAGCTCAGGGTATGCATCTTACTTTTTTCCTTCCTAATGTATCTGCAAGATATTTAGTGGTCTGTAGCTGCTATATCTAATCAGCCTTTATTCTTATAATTAATATCTGCGACATTTGCCCTGTAATGAATGCTCTTTCCTGCTTTATAAATTGAACTTTTTCAGTAATCATGAACCTCCCGGACACACTTAGAATGCAGCCGGGATGTACACCTGCAATAGCAAGTAAAACACTTGAGTATTTGTACAAGCGAAAGGGTTTACTACACCTACCAATCTTCTTGTTCTTCTGATTGATCATTCATGGCTTTTCCTGCTTTCTACTCATCCATCTTGTTTCTTCAGTTTCTTTTCTTTTTTGTGCTATGATCAGAGGCTTATCTTAGTTAATGAGTTTTGGTTTTGAGAGTATGTCTGAGATTTCCGACAATTACTGCATAGTACCCAACTAAAAAGGTGGTGCTATCAGCATCATGTGTTGACATGGACGTTGGGAGGTTTGAGTTGGAAAGGGTTTTTTAGGCGCTCCACAGAGAGGGAGGCCCAAAAAGTACTCCACATTCTTGAGTTCGAGAAAGCTGGCATTCAATAGATTGGTATGTTAAGAACAACACATAGAAACAGACTCCTTCCGGTCTGCAGCAATATACCCAACCTGGCATCAACCTCACCGTAACATGAACAACACTCCCCACACCTTCTAGGCACTTCAAAAACATGAACAAAGAGGAATTTCAGTTAATGTACAATGCAGTCGAAACCAGCATCCCAAATACAACAGACCCTGAGCCCTTGCTGGCTATCCTCCCTCAAAACCCTCATCCACTGATCACATTTTAATCCTAGTCAAAATTAGTAAGTCCAAAACAGGTGTCAAAACAGTCAACAAGTGTTTTATCAGTGACCTTTCAAACTAAAATGTTCTAAATGTCTAAAATGGCAATGGTACAAGTCTCAGGCTGTACTAGATAAAACCTAATTCAAGATGTGTAGGAAGGGATACCTCAAAGCCATCAAAAGGTTTAAAACTTCTTTGTATGCTAAACGCACCCACAAGGCACCAAATCAAGCCAAGGATAAGTTTAGTATAATGAGTTGCCTAAATCAGAGATGCCGAAAACGAAACATTATGTGATCTGTGAAGATCGTCTTAAATTCTTTATCCCACCTCCAGGGTTCAAATCTGCCTTCACCTCTTTCCAATCTGTGAAGACCAGTGATTTGCAGAGCCTCTCTACAAAGATAAGTGTCCAGTGTACCTGCGGACCCCTGCTCATCCTCATGCTGTACGCACTCCTCCCTCTATCACATTAGACACAAGAAATTTAAAAAATGAGATATATTCCTCTTCCAGTCAAGCCATTTCAGGACCTCTAAAGCATGCTACCTCCATCCCTCCTCTTGGAAAAAAAAAAATCAGCAGACCCCAAAACATTGGCTAACTTTTGGCCCATCTCTAACCCTCCCTTCTTCAGCAAGATCATGGAAATGAAGGTGACAAGATTGCTCCAAGAATATGTGAGCCCCAGTCAGTATGTAGACTTGTAAGAGGAACTGAATCAGCCTTACTCAGTATCAAGAAGGAGCTCCTCAACTCCATGGACAAAGATAAAAAGAAAGAGCTTATTCTCTTGACATAACTTCAGCTTATGACAGACAAGCATATCATTCTGCTAGAAAGGCTGGAACAATGGGCAGACGTAACCACTCCCTTATGGATATAATATTTTTTTACCAACTACAGTCTTTGTCTCAGAAGATGCAGACATGTAAGTGCATCGCTCCGTGCCGGCCCAACTTTAATCCTTCAGCATCCGGATGGCTGGGGACGGTGGGCGGCCCGGGGGCAACCTCCGGGGTGCTGGCTCATACATGTCATACACTGCTGAGTAGCAGAAGTCCCTTGTGATACCTGACCGGGCCGCCTGGATGGGCTTTGGCTTTAGAGGCCTCCTATACCGCATGACACAGGCGAACAGAGGCACTGGTTGGGGCTGTGCGGAGCCTGGCTGGGGGCTCCGATCCAGAGATTCACATGCAGGAGCTGCTGGGGCCCCCGTCACGGACAACCCCCCGCCCCCAGGATGCCATTACCCCTTGCCGCCGGGCCCTCCGATGCATATCGGGACTGCGGCTGTGGTGCCCGGGCTGTCTGCGACCAGCCGACAGGTGAGAGGGCTCGCGATCTGGACTGGGGCCTGGCGGTCGGTGACAGCGGAGGCAGGGGGATTGCCTTGTGGTTCCCCCTCGCCTGGGAGAGAGCCTGCTACGGAGTAACAAGACGCTTTGTGTCCTGGCCTTGGGCCTGCTCTCCCTGGTGTGAACAATGTGGGGCATGTGACTGCCGGGGGAAGATGCTGTGCTTGCGAGCCATGCTGGGCTCTGGTGGTGTTCCTGACCCGAGGTGGCCCAGAGGTGAAGCAGAAGATTTGTTCTCTCTCGTGGCGGTGGTGCGAGCGCCACCCGCTAGTCACCTTTGCGATGCACCTTCTGTTGCGGAGATCGACCTCGGCTGTGGGGCGTGTGCCTGCCGCCTGGGATTGGTAAGAGGGGCAGGTGGCACGTGTAAGCTCCATCAAGATTACCCTTGGGTGCAGTGTATTCCTGAAACTGCAGGTGGCTACCGGCTACATTAATTATAGTAGCCTGCGGCTGCGGAAGGCGGGGGTGGCCCGGGCCTGAGTCGGGCCTAGTGGGCCTAGTTATTGAGGAGGTTGCTGCATGGTTCCTGGGAAGTGATTGAGGAGGAGTGAGGGGTCAGGGCCTAGGTCAGGGCCCGGAGGGAGCACTGCAGAGAACATTGTGTGGAAAAACCTTCCAATTACATCTGATCACAGACCAGTTAGGTGAGAGTCACATTCTGATTTACTGAACCAGCCGATTCCTGTCCCCACTTGGGTTCTGTGTAACGCTGATTGCAATTATGGGCACATCTAAATCTAAACAGGGAGCCCTGCAGCTGGAGACAGAAGACTCCTCACTCCCACCATCGGGGTCAAAGGAAGATGGGGAGATTAATGATGCTTCGATCCACTCTCACCTGGACAGTGTCTTGGCTGCTATTGCGGACACTAAGACCATGCTCCAACAGGACAGTGGTGCGGTCGCTGTAGGGCTGGGCCTACTGCAGGCAGAACATCGCAAACTAGTGGATCGAGTCAAAAATGTAGAACAGTCAGTAGAGGAACTTCTCCCCGAGCAACAATCAACGGACAGCAAAGTGGAAGATCTCACTGCTAGAGTGCTCACCCTGGAACATAGAGCTGAAGATGTGAAGGCCGGAATTGCAGCAACAACATTAGAGTGCTAGGACTCTCTGAAGGGTTGAAGGAACAGACATGGTGTCTTTCCTAGAAAATTGGCTTAGTGCAACAGTTGCACCTGACCACCTGACGAAATTCTTTGCCCTGGAAAGTGCTCATAGGGTGCTGGCTCGCCCCCTGGCAGCTGGGAGACCCCCTAGGCCGGTGGTGACAAGATTACTTCATTATAGGGACCAAGACATTATTTTACGGAGGGCTCGTACCAATGGTCCATTTGCAATTGAAAATAGTAAGGTGCTGGTGTTCCCGGGATTTAATGCCAAGGTGCAGACACAGCGTGCGTCCTTTGGGGAAGATAAGAAAGCTCTCCACGAAGAGGGCATACAGTATTCCTTGGTGTTCCTTGCCATACTCCGCATCATACTAGATAGCAATACGTACTTTTGTGAAACTCTGGAAGAGGTGTGGCCATGGTTGGAGTCATACAAGGCAGGTGCGCTGCTCCTGGGCTCCCGGGTGAAGTCTGGGACACTTAGACAGAGAACCAAGAGACGGATTAAATGGCCTACCAAGAGGTCATCCCTGCAGAGGCCTTCCTCCTCACAAATGGAACTCGAGCACAGAGCGGCACTGCTAGCTGTAGCCGCAATAGTATCTTCACAAAAGACTGAAGCTGGCATGGACACCTCTTTGAACCATTGCTCAGCGGCCTCTGACTCGGGGTGCTTGGCCCTGGGTGGATGGGCCTTCAGGTTATAACTCCACAGTCTTTTCTTGCTCCTGGTATATGGTTGTGGATACTGGATTGAGTCTGGGCATATAGTGCAATTGCATGATTTGTTTATCTCTGGTCGGGACAGGGCTGGGGATTATGTATGGAATGGGCGCTGCAGTGGTGCCCTGGGGTTGGCTTGCTGCCAGTGGCCTCCGGTGGGCATCTTTTCGTTGTTACCCTAAGTGATGGGCAGGCGCGTACCTGAGCTCTTTGTACTATTTGCCTGCCCCCACCCGGATTGCCTCTTCTAGGAGTCGGAAGGTGGCTTTCCCTTCACAGTGTTGTTTTTTTACAGGTTTGGACGGCCAGCCGTTGCTGGTCTGCCCTTGGGAGTGGGAGTTTGTAGTTGGGATGTTGTTATTTTGTCCTAGATGTCATGGATAGCCTTGATATCTCTGGGGGTGTTGCGGGTGGTGGCGGGCAGGAGTTCTATATTGTTGCCAGCCATGAGAGACCTTCATTGTAACATAAAATGATTGTCATGAAATGTTGGAGGGATGGGTTCTGCCTCCAAATTACATAGTATTTAGCGATATTTCTGTCACCAGAGAGCCCAAATTATGATCTTGCAGGAGACCCATCTTACCGCAGAGGAAGCCATCCGCCTGCAACGTAGGTGGCGTTGCCAACTTTATGCAACTTCCTATTATTCCTTTTCCCGGGGAGCGTTGCTGTGGATTCTGGCGGTAACCCCTTTTGACTCTACCCACACTATTATTGATCCAGAGGGCCGCTGTTTTCTGGCCAAAGGCAAGCTACTGGGTAGGGAAGTTACTCTGGGTAGTGTATACGCCCCAAACCTAGATCAGATCCCTTTCCTTTGGGCGCCATCCATACCTTTGTCCTCCCTAGTAGCTGGTGATCTCATTCTAGGAGACCATTTTAACTGTGTGGCTGATGTTTAGTTAGACATGTCCACACCTCCCCAGCCTGGGGCGCTAGTGTGCAAGACTTCGAAGGGCTTCGGAGATTGGGTGGGACATTGGAGCCTCACAGATATCTGGAGAGTGCAGCACAGAGAGGAACGTGATTATTCATATTATTTGTATCTTTATCAACTACACAAATGGTTGAATACGTTTGTTTGCTCGACCTGTCTTGGCCCGAGTGTGACCCATACCCAATATCTAGGGCACACACTATTGGATCATAGCCTGTTGTTATTGACATTTTGCCCCATTGCCAAACATCCCGTGATTCCCATGTGGCGCCTTAACTCATCCTTCCTTGAAGATGCATGCTTTAGGGACTCTCTGCAAGCGCCCATCTCTGAGTATTTTCAATTTAATCAGGGTACTGCTACGGATCCCCTTGTTGAATGAGACGCTTTCAAAGTTGTGCTGAGAGGTCATTGCATGGAACAGACTGTTGGGGTTAAAAGAGAGCTAAATAAAGAGCTTTCTTCTCTAGAACACAGTTTGCATGACTTGGGTATTAGACTGGGTCCCGAGGACGCTATTCAAGTACAACTCACAGAAGTTAAGGATCAATATTATGCTGCACTAGACCGTCTTTGGTGCCTTGACTTAAGGGATTACCTTGCTAGAGTGCATGAGGGGGGGGGGGCGATTGGGCAGGCTTTTGGCATGTTTGGTGCGCCTGGAGTCCAGAGGAGCGCCCATAACCCAGATTTTATCTGATGAAGGGATGTTGCTTTACTCACCCGGGATATTAATGCAACCTTTTGCGACTGCTATGACACCCTCTGCCAACACCCTGAAGCAATTTTGCCTGAGACCCTAGCAGAGTTCCTGGCAACACTGCCATTGCGTATGCTCAATCCAGCTCTAAGGGAGAACCTGGGGGGACTGGTGACAGCACAGGAGATCTGCTTGGCCACCAAACACATGGCTGCTGGGAAGACCCCCTGGCCCGGATGGATGCCAAGTTTTATTCTACATTTGCTCCCGCCCTGGCCCCTAGATTAGAGGCATTACATGCCGATTCGTTGCGCTTGGGCTTGCTGCCAGATTCAACTAAAGACGTGCTGGTGGTCCCCATTCCCAAGACAAAGTCATCAGCCATGCGTCCGTCTGAATTTTGCCCTCTCTCTATGCTAAATGCAGATTTTAAGATTCTCAGTAAAATACTAGCAATGCGATTGCTTCCCCTCATGCCCGGTCTCATCCATGACGACCAGAATGGATTCATTTCGTACAGGTCCACCTCTGGGAACCTCCGCCGGTTATACCATATCCTCTACCACCAGAATATTCGCCTCTATCCAAATGCCCTGGTTATGTTGGTGGACCTGGAGAAGGCCTTTGATATGATAAGATGGGATTTCCTTCATGCAGTTATGATGCCGATGGGGCTATAAGATGGCTGGATGCAATGGGTGCATCTATTATACACCAGTCCTACAGCGAGGGTTAGGACAGGTGGTGTCATCTCGGCTTAATATGGTGTGCACTGGGGCACCAGATAGGGGTGCCCATTGTCTCCCCTTTTGTTTACTCTGACCATTGAGCCCATGGCGGAGCTCTTTCGACAGAAGGGTGCAGGTCATGGGGTGGTTCTGGAGGGTAAAGAGCATATTATATCTTTATATGCTGATGACTTATTACTCTACCTAGCAGAGAATGACTGGGAGTTGTCAATGCCTTGACGTTGTTAAATGAGTTTTTAGTACTTGCGGGCCTCCAGGTTAATAAGTCAAAAACTCACCTTTTCCCCATGACAGAAGGAGTGGCACAGCCACCTGATATGCCATTGGGTCTCACCTGCTCACCTCAGTCCTTTTGATATTTGGGCATCTAGGTGTTTCATGCTTTGGATGATCTTAAAGAAGGCAATTTGGGACCATTGATAGATCTCTTAAACCATGTGTACAATTCTGGCAATCCTTAAATTTACCAGCGATGGCTAGCATCACCTTGTCCAAGATGATCTTGCTCCCCAGACTCTTATATTTTTTTGTAAATATCCCTGTAACAATACCGCGCTCTTGGTTTAACCACTTGGATTCCCTACTCTGAGAACTGATATGGGATGGGGGGTGCAACAGAGCCTCTTTGGCAGTACTCTGAAGAGCCCCGGGGGACTCAGCTTAGGCGCCCCTGAATTTGAATTATACTGTTTGGCCGCCCAACTTCAGTGGTTGGCCCAGTGATTAGATGTTAAGAGCCTCGAAATGCTGGGTTTCATTGGGCTGGTTGATAATCAGGGGCTTCTGCTGGTGTAACTCCTCAATCTAAAAGTGGTCATTCCCACATCAGGGGTCTTATTGAGAGTGGCACTGCAGTGCTGGCGGAGATGCTTATGTCGAACATCTAGGACTCCTCTCTATGGTCAAGATCTACCTTTGAAAGGGTTACCACATGGGGATCCTCCTTCCCTATTCACGAGCCAGCAATGATCAGACTGGACGATAGCAGGTCTCATCACGGTGAGTGATTGCTTCCAATTGGGTGAGCTTATCCCACTGTATGATTTGTTATCACAATATAATTTGCCCCCTGGCCATGCTCTGGTGAGGACGTTTAGGGATTTGTGGCCCGAGAGCAGACGAGAGCCTGAAACCCACATCGTACTTCAGGCATTGGTGACTTTGGGCTCTGCACGTCACCTCATGAAGTGGGTTTTCTAAAGCGCAACTGAGATGATCACAAAACCATTGGTTAGTGTTCGGGAGAGGTGGGAAACATTACCGGGCAGAGACCTGTTGGACACATAATGGGGTAGGATTGTGGGGAGCCCTAAGCGTATTTCTAGGAATACTAAATTTAAATTTGGCCAATTTTATTACCTACACATGACTTATTTGACCCCCCCCCCATAGACTGCAGGTCATGTATGAAGGAGATCTGCGGAGTTGTTTCAGATGTATGGAACCGGAGGCGGGTTCGAAAACATGACGTGGAGCTGCCCAGGGTTGCAGGGTTTCTGGAATACTGTAGTTGCCACACTTAATGGGGTGCTAGATCGCTGACTCTTAGGATTGTTCTCTAGACCCAGGCGCGCAAGGTTGGCACTAGATTTGTGGACCTGGCTTTGGTCTTGGAAAGAAGACGTATAGCAATGCGATGGAAGGCTGGGGCATGCCCAAAGGTGGTGACATGGGGAAGGGATGTTGACATTTGGGCCAGAGCAGAAGAGAGAGCACTGATTAGGGAAGATGCATGGGGGATAAGGCGTCACCCACTGGCGCGCCTTTGAGCAGAGGTGATTGGAGTTTGGGATAACCGAGAAGATGGTAATGTGGGAGAAACTGTTAGATGGCACTCCGTAAGGTGAGGGTACTGCGGAACCCCCTTGATGTGGTCTAGATGCCTAACAGGAAACTGTTTGACTGGGGGGACCTGTTGCTGTGGGGCCTTCCCTTTCCTCCCCTGCCTCCAGCCTAATGATGTGAATGCTTTGGGACCCTTAGAATCACTCAAACTAAAATAGGTTTCTCTGCGCTTCTTTAGTACTCAGACCCACAGGATAGTTTTGTTATTGGTAACTTTTTCCTTTGCATAGTTCTTTTCTTTTACTGCTGTGCATATTGATTCAGACATTGCTGGGACTACAATTGCAACTCCCAATTGTCAATATATGCACAGAGCACTAAAGAGTTACAATACATAGAACCGCCATGAACATTATTTATCTACGCTAAGGTTTAGTATCATACACAATATGAGGTTCACTGAGACCTGGGTAATTGTATGAATCTATTGTTGCTATGAAATGGTCTTTGATTACTTGGAAACCATTTTATGTCCCTACCTGTTCTATGCTGTCAGTAGATTTGAAGAGGCGTTGGAAATGCAATCTGATATGCTCCAATATGTATATCTTGTACTTGCTCTTATATGCATGTTTGTACCATTCTACTCAAATGTTAATTGAAATATGATTTTTGTTTTTAAAACTACTGTCAAAAAATCATGATGGGTTCTTTGGAATCCTCTACATTCTATATCTTCAGTGGCATACCACAAGGATCATTCCTTTCATGCCCCATATTTAACAGCTACCGTCTTCCTTCGAAACAGCAACTGAACCCTAATACAATGTGATCTTCCCAATGTGTGCAGACGACAAAGAGATTCACTTCCAGCTAGACAATAACCTTGGCAATTAAACTCACCTAATTGAGTGCTTGAACCATGTGCTGTTATGGATTGAGGAGAGTTTCTTCAGCATGAACGAAGCCAAAACTGAGATCCTAGGCATGGGAACAACAATGCCTTAGATCTTACCTTTTGACTGGGTCCAAGCCTTGGAATTCCTCATCCTCTCTATAGAAATAAATCTAGGGATTCTTTTTGACCCTGATCTTTAATTCGTTCCTCTTCTCAATGCAGTAGCCAGGAGTGTTATTCCCCATTTCTCATTACTCTGTAAAATCCTGCCACTACTCCAAACTGACCACCAGGTCAAACTGACAAGAGTGCTGGTCATGGCACATCTGGACTGTTGTAACAATATTTGCTGTGGTCTCCCCCAAAGTCTTGTTACTAAAGTATAAAGGTTACAATCAAATCAATCAAATGCTTTATTTCGATTGCTAGAATCATAAAAGCAACAGGCAAGAAAACACAGACAAACATATAAAAAATGAAAAGAGAAAAAAAAAATATATATACAATATATCACAACGCTGTTAATACATGATTTAACGGAATTGTCAGGACAGGTAAAAAACACTAATAATGATTTTAAGACCTAAAAATTTCTAAAATTTTTAAAAGGTTAAAAGCTTCTTTTTTTTTTTTATAAGACCTTGTAGAAAAATGGATAAGAGGATAAACATTGGGCACACAACCAGAATTAAAATACAAAACATGGAAGTTTAGAGTAGTTGTACAGAGATAACTAGGGAGATGTACAAAATCCACCACAGATAGGGAAGTATAACTCAGGGCAAGGCATTCCACAAAACACGAGCATCTTCACAGTGCACATGAGTAGGTAAACTCTAGGTGTTGTTACGGTACTTAAGTAGTAAGAAATAGCTGCCATAAAGGAATTTTTAGCCCTCAGCAAGCGTGCTAGAGTACTTCAGTGCTTTGTTTCTAATAATCCAGGCTCGGCTCAAGAATTTCGCCACCCCACACGAAAAAGCACACCTGGATCCGTTTTAGAATACGCAAAGCAGTCCTATAGTCGCGTGTACCCATAATTTTACAAATCGGTTTTAACCAGCTAGACCTGACAATGGAATAAGCCGGGCAAGCAAACAGAAAGTGGGACATGCTTTCCAACGGGCTCTACAGCAGGGACATGCCTCACTTTGATATTTGTAAGAGTGCCATTTTGAAGTAGTTGCGTGGATTGGTAGTGTGCCCAGCCTGAATTGAATGTATAGCTGTCTGTCACGTGGAATCTGGATGATATCCAAGTAAGGCTCTAAACCTCTGCGCTGTTTGTGGCAAAAGAACTCTTCTGTCAGGCTACCCAATTCTGGGTTAGTCAGCACTTTACTATCAACCCAGTTCCAATAAATACTCTTTAGCTCTACCTTGCTGGGTGGTACGTGAGTTTCCCATGCTTCCGTGAGACCCAACTCAGACAGTAACCTTCTAACGTTGGATATCCACTTAACCCTGTGCCCCGTGTCTAAGTTGATCACCTCTGTTAGGGCCGCAGCGTAGTTTGCAAGCTCAGGGGTACGGATCGTACGCGCCCAAAAGAGAAGAGGGCGCAGTTTAGCAATATCCCTGAGTGGCCGTCTGCCCATGTCAAACATCAAGGGAGTTAATGGAGTATTACTAGGAAGCATCACCAAATCCCTCAGGAACTTATTTTCGGACCTGCCAATGTCTTCAATATTTTCGAAGCCCCATATCTCTGCCCCGTACAAAGCAGCGGCAACGGCTTTTGCATCATACATTACAAGTGCCGGAGCTACCGGTCTACTATAAGAGGCCCGGTGTTCTTTACTAAGAGCCCCAGCAACACGTTTGTGGTTCAATAGCATCTTGGCTAAGTGCGGCTTCCAATGCATTTTTGTCAGAGAGGCGGATGCCCAAATAATCAAACACATTTACCCTCTCTAGTCGGGTGTTATTTAAAATTAAGTTATTTTTGAATGTCTTGTGGGGATTAAAAGCCATAAATTTTGTCTTATCTGTATTGACGACCAAATCCCGGGAGTCACAGAATAGCTGATATCGAGTAAGGAGTTTTTGTAACCCGGACGGGGTTTTCGACACCAGAAGGGTGTCGTCAGCAAACAACAGTGTAGGGACTTTCTCGCCCGCCAGGGTAGGTGCGTCTGCCGGGATCTCTTGAAGGAATTTCACCACCCCATTAATGTATAAAGAGAACAGGGTGGGTGCCAAGACACACCCCTGGCGGACTCCTCTGTTTACTGGGATTTTTCAGTAACCTCCCCCTGGGGGCCCCACCTGACCTGGGCGAAGTTACCTTCGTGCAATCGGATTAAAAAGTCAAGTAGGAGAGGGAGATACCCAAGTCCCTCAGCATTTGCCATAGTCTTAGCCTGGGGACAAGATCAAAGGCTGTTCTCAAGTCAATGAAGGCTAAATAAAGACTTCCCTTGCCAATGACAACAACCTTCCAATAAATAAGTAGTAACCTGAAAACTTGGTCAATCGTACCTGTGTTTCTTCTAAACCCAGCCTGGTATTGGGATAAAATGTCCTCCTCTTCAGCCCAAATCTGTATACGTTGGAGGAGGACCCTGCCTACCAAAGGTTACAGAACCAGATTGCTAGGCTGTGCCTTAACATCTGTAAGCATGAGTACCTGAAAGCACTCCACTGACTTCCAGTTGATGTAGGGATTAATTTCAAAATGCTCGGTGTAGTCCGTAAAGTGTACTGGGGCATAGGTTCAGAATACATGAAGAAGCTGTCACCTCCTTGGGACCTCCACTCAGCATCTGCTCATCTGATCAGTCAATGAACTTTGAAGAGAACAAATACGGAGGCTTGGCCCTGGGAGGGCAAGGATCTTGAAAGTGGAATGCTCGCACTGAAATCTGAGATCTGAATAAAAACATATGCGGCTCAGGAAACATCTGAAAACTGAACTATTTAGACTTGCTTTAAATGGAACATTGCACAGACTCATGGGCTGTGATATAAGAACATCTGACCTATATACCTTATGTGCTTGGAATGAACATAACAGTTGCATGTAGTGCTTTACAAAGCCTATAAATAAATAAAATATGTAAATTTGAAAATGGTCATAATAAAATATTTTTTTCAAATACGGGAGTTATGGCATTACTTGTGTGCAAAAAACATTTTTACCTCTTCTACTGCAACTACTTATCTTCTTGTGACAGAATTTGTGATCTTGTTGCCCCATGTTTGTCAATCTAATACATGGACATTTTGCTGTCCTTCCGAACCAGGACTGAATTGTTCCATAAGTATGAAAGAAAAGCTTGTAGACTTAAGCAAATAACAGAGTTCCAAGATGGCCTTCTTGGCCTCTGTCTTCTACACAAGCTGGCCTTCTTGGCCGCTGTCTTCTACACAAGCTGCACACCCATCTATTGGCGGGTCTGTTGCCATTGTTATGTGATGCTGAGGACCTGAAATGGAAGACACTTTGAAAGATTCTGCGGCATTTTTCACCTCAACAATGTCTATAACAATCACCTTTTCCTCCTATGAGTCCTTGACATGCTACCATTGGTGATGTAGTGCGTGCTGTCTGTGCCACATCTGAAGTCTGCAATGAAGCACCTGCAGAATGCAGGAATACATTAGCTCCAGTAGGAACCTGTACTGCCTGACAACTAAAGTGTGGAAGGGGCACCAATTTCTCTACTCATTCTGGGTAAAAGAATTCTTTCCCTTGAGTGGTTTTGAAATATGCTGCTAGAAGGTTAGGGCAGTGTTCTTCAGGGAGGGATTAGGTTTGTTGAGAGTGATCCTCAATAGTGGTGGTGGTGGGGCCGTGTAGAGCACCTATGATGCTCCGTGGCTGAGTCTGTTTCCGGCTCGCGGAGGGCTTCCTGATGGTGGCCGTGCATTGCACAGCTCCTTCGTTGCTCTAGCTGCAGGAAGCCTGGATTCTCCTCTGTGCTGTGTCTTCAGCTCTCCTGCATGCTTTTCAGAGCCTGAGCACGGCGCTTCACATCAGGACTGGATGCGATCACAAGAGACTCGAGCGGGCCTCTGTTCAGGGGAATTCAGCTATAGACTCCTGCCTGCACACTCGGTCCTTTACACAAACTGTAAACCATCAGATGGAGCCGCAGGTCAGGAGCGCTGGTTGGTGGGATGGACCTGCGTCATGAGGTGGCTTTCCAGCAGATGTGGGAACTGCTCAGTTTTGCTGTCCCTCCTGAGCTCCAGCTCTCAGCCCCTCAACAAGCCATTGTGCCTACAGCAGGAAGTTGGAACGTCAGCTTCTGGAGAGGTACTGTGCCTTGCTTATACTTTTGAATGTGTATCTCCCTCTCGCCTGCCTAAAGCCTAGTGGAGGCAATAAAACTCCTATATATTGTCTATATATTGCCCTGTAACTTGTTTAACTGGTCTGCAAGGCTCGGGCCGTACTAGGCGACTTTCCCCTTGCCCCTGGATTTGAAAGTTTTGGATGCAATTTAGTAACAACACCTATCCCTATAAAGGCAGCAACTCATGGCTTGCCGCCATACACACACACTGGAGATCTGCCCCATTCAGCTGGCAGCCCTAATCCGCATCTCCGGAAGAGAGCAAATAGGCTTTCTTCAGGCGGGAGTATGCCGGTGGAGGGTCACAGAGGCGGCTTGTATAATTACAGATGCAGCTTCCACAGTCATCTCCTAGCGGTGGCTCCCAAAGCTCAATGAACTACAGGACCACTCGCAAGCTCGACTAACAGACCAAAGAGGCAGCCAAGAAAAGGATGGAATGACGCTTGAACTCTCAATGGGGAGAGCTTATTCAGGACCAAGAATATGCAGTCCCCCTGGAGGCTATTTCGGACTCGATCAGACAGTGGCAAACTTAATTTTGGATCTTATTTCTAAATATGTGTACCCTGAAGCTCCTACGCAAAAGATGGATCTAACAATTATGCAAGCTCATTGTGTTCCCGCCACCGAATCTTCCAATGCAAAATATCCATGGAAGATTGTAGTTATCATTGGAGACTTTAGGATCAAGGAGCGTGTCCTGGCCAATTCCGTTAGCGGTAAATCATATCAGACTGCCAAAAACTTCTCCTTCAAGTTTTTTCCCGATATGTCTGTATTTTCTGCCCAGCGTCGCAAGAAATTCAAAGGCATGATTAGCTGCTTCCAGAATCTTGGTGCTCCAGCAGGCATAATCCAACAGTCCAAGCTGAAAGTTCTCTACAAGGGGCGGGGACACATCTTCCAGTCAGTAGAACAAGCCCGGGACTTTCTGCATTTTATCCAGCAGACTGGAGGGGAGATGGTGAGGGCAGGATCGGACAAGTAACTTTGAAATCTGAAGCTGCTTGAAATAAGCCATTTTTTCACGTCCTGTTGACAATTAATTTTTGTTTTGTATTACTTCTGTAATGTTCGGAAATGGCATCTGGCCACCATGGTATTTTTGTGATGCCCTCAGCAGCCTTAGGCGTCCTCCAGGCATCAGGTCAAGAGGCGCCACTTAACAGGGTGGGAAAGGTTGGGAAACGGGGGGAGGAGGAGGGAGTAGGAACTGCACAGTGGAAAGGGGGGACTCCCAGGTGAGCCCCAGGTGGGATGGGCTCCAGGGATGGAGGGAGCTCGTGGGGAGAGAGGGGCACTGGGGGAAGGGGTTGGGCGGGGGCGGGTTCCAAAGCGATGATCAGGTTTTAAAATTCCAAGTAGATGTAGTACTCTGGACAGCTGCACTATTATAAAAATCCAGAAACTTTTGGGGTATAGCACAACTAGTACAGATTAGCTAGCGACAGGCAGGCTGGAAATTCGAGGCTACTGGTTCAGTGCTTGATGTGTTCAACCAACTATGCCCAGGTTTGTGTCCCAGGCATTCTGCCCAACCGCAAATGCTGCAGCTAGCGGGGTGGCCATTCTTTTAGCCCATAACTTTAACGCCAAAGTACTATGGGTGGTGCGGGATCCCAACGCCAGGTGGATTTTGGTCAGTTTACAGGCTTACAATCAAAATATTCCTCTAGTTAGTTTTTATGAGCCTATAGAGGACGAGGTAACTCGGTTAGAAGAAGGAGGAGACTTTAACGTCATCCAGGATGTAAAACACAACTGCTCTCCCCAAAATAAGCTTCAGAATTAACCGAAATCAGCTTGGTTTCTGGCCTGTTTGCAAAGGGATTTTGCCTTGGTTGATCCCTGGCGAGCTGACCACCCTAGGGGACGAGAGTACACTTGTTTTTCCAAAGGCCGCAACTCTGCATCCCGAATCGATAATTTTTTAGTCTCACTTAGTTGGGGAAGAGCTACATCAGGTATACTCTCAAACCCATTTTCTGAGCACTCCGTTCCCTTTTTAGACCTCAAAAGGAGTAGCCCTGCGAAGGATCGACCACAGTTGTCGCTAGAGAAATCACTATTAACGAAGAAGGATAGATCACAGCCATACTTGTGGCACTGGAGGAATTCCTTCAGAGAAATCTCAGTTCAGCCTCTAGCTTTTGGGGGTGGGGGGCATGTAAAGCCCTTATCCGGAGGGAAGCAATTTCCTATTCAGCCCAAATCAATAAAGCAAGATGGAAAGAAATTGCCGCCCTGCAACAAGATCTGGAGCTAGCTCGTAAGGAGGACCTTAGGTTACACACTACAGAATCCAGCGCCAATCTTACATCTGCAAGCCTGCGACTTAAAGACTTTTTTACTTCCAGGGATTTGGTCTTATTTTCAGCGGTTCTGTGAAGAGAGTGAACAAGCGATGCTCTTTTTGGCGTGGTCTGTTAAAAAGAAACGCAACCAGGGAGCCCATTAAAGCAATCTTTGAACTTAAGCAGAATTGTACTGTAATGGATATAGATCAAATTGGCAGGGTGTTTTTGTATCATTACACAGATCTCTATGCTTCTACCAGTAGCGCCTCGCTTAGTGTGATCGAAGCTTTCCTGCTCCCGATAAAACCTTCCTCATTGGATAGCGAACTTGAAGATATGGTCGGGCTCCCATCCCATGTATTGAGATTAACGATGCTATTAAGCTTCTGCCTAATGCTAAAGCATGGTGCAACGGCGGCCTACCATCCTAATTTTATACAGTTTTCGCATCACAGCTGGCAAACTTCCTAGTCATACTTTTCAATGAAGTCCTGGATGGATATGTAATCCCTAAGAAATTCATGGAGGAAGTTATCGTAAGCTTCCTCTAAAAGGACAAACCGCCCGTACAACCAGGTTCGTATTGCCCTTTCACCCTCTTAAATTGCGATTATAATTCGCTAAAATCATTGATGCTAAGACTAGCCCCGGCTGTGTCATTAGTAGTATATGGCAACCAAAACAGCTTTTTGCCCAGGAGATCAATGTTATTGAACACAAACTTTCTTTTTCAAGCAATTGACTACTATGGAACCAATGAGATAGAAACTGCTATAATTATGCTCAATGCCGAGAAGGCTTTTGATCGTGTACAGTGGGAGGTTCTGTTTGCAATCTTACTGTGCTTTGGATTCCCTTTTAAATTGGTTAGGTTGCTGAATAAACCTGTATGCTAAGGCCGAGGCCAAAATTATAATGAATTCCCAAACCGCATGCCTTATCCCTATTTCTAGAGGTACGAGACAAGGCTGCCCAGTGTCGCTGGTGCTCTTTGCTCTCTTCATAGAACCGCTAGTAGCGGCCCTCAGACAAGATCCTGAAATTCAGCCCCGCTCCCCGGTGCCCTGAAGTTAAAACTGTTTACTGATGTCATTCTTTAGCAGGCACAGCCCATAACGCTAAAAATACTTGTACTAAAATACAATCCTTTTCCGATATCGGGGGTTACAAGATCAACCAGCCAAATCAGAAGTTCTTTTGTACCATTGTTCAGCCTCGATTTTACCTATAGATATGCAACAGCATGCTTCGGCTACTCGCTCTATAAGATACTTAGGTATTTTTGTCTCTCATGACTTTGTAGACCTGTTTAAGTTAAACTACATCCATACGCTTAATAAGGCACGTTCAATATTAACGAATTGGCATAATCTACCGCTATCCATTGTAGGACGGTTAGCGCTTATTAAGATGTCGATCCATTCCCTGTTTTGTTTTTTCGAATATCTTGATTACAATTTGGCAGTCTTTCTTTTTCGAGATTGACCAAATGATGCTCCACTTCTTGTGGCAAGGGAAGAAGGCCTACACAAAGCTCTGTACAATTCAGCTCTCTATTGAATATGGTGGCTTGTCACTCCCCCACTGGAGGAAGTATTATCAAGCCGCCTTTTCCAACTGGCTTAATTGCACCGCTTCTGAGAACAGTCCATTGAATTGCTTTTATGTGCAATCCATGCTCACTGAGCACGACATCCAGCTCACAGCTTTTTAAAAAATTCAGAAACTCCCCAAAGCGATCTCGTTATAAGTTCCCTCAAGTAGTGGCGAGCAGGTTTGCGTGCCTTCAAGAAGAATATTGTTTTCCCTTGCTACGCCCTTAGATGGCTCTGAGGTTCGGCTTCATAGGCATACCCTCGAGTCAGAATATTATCAAGAAATGGGAGAAGGTAGGTAATTATAGTCTTGGCAACTTCTTGCTATCCAGGCAGATCAAATCCTGGGAATAGGTGATGGCGGACAACATGTATATTTCGCCTGTACTTGCCCTTTCCTGCTTCCAATTTTGCAACTACTTACGCACCCAAGATAGGGCACCCAGTATGGACAAAGACCACATCAGCAGAGCTCACTTCCCGAGCAAGCTTACGGGACTGGACAATTGGTATCAGATACTGTATCTATATCTGCACGAGTCGGTTGCCCCTGCAGCATTCGCTTTGATCTCACTATATACAGAGGGTAAATTTGACTTCGCTGCTTGGGGTCGGTATCTTATGCCTCACAAACCTGTCCAAGGAGCGAATTTCAAGTGAATGACCATCCACAGAATGTTCCGATGTGGGCATCCAAGGGGGGACTGGTCGCATATTGTGTTTTTCTGTCCTACACTATTTGCCTTTTGGACCAAAGTCTTTGCTTTTCTTAGTGAAAAGGTACACGTCCACATTGAACCAGACCTACAGGGGGCGATATTTGAGATCTCGATCCCAAATTGCCGTCTAAGACTGAGTCAGCAACAGTATATCTATATTGGGTCTTTGGTTGCAAAGTCACTAATTCTTCTAAAGTGGAAGTCCCCAATCTCGCCCTCATTTGAATCATGAGTAACGAAAATGGATTGGGCTAGGAAGTTAGAGGTGCTTTATGCCCAAAGGGTGGGTGCTTTCAAGAAATTCAAGGGAATTTGGAGCAATGCAAGTGGTGAATCAGACTCTTGCTCTTAGTTTTCTTTTTTCAACTTCCCTACCAAGGCCGACCTCGATGTAGAATTAAGTTTCTGTATTTCTTAATGATTTCTATGTATGAAATGAAATGAAATTCGTACTTGTAAAGCGCACTTATACCCCCAAAGAGGTGTCCTGGCGCTGTACGCATACCGCTGTGGAACCCTTCCTGGCTTTTCCCTGTGAAATGTCCACTCCTGGCACCCCAGGGTGAAGCCAGGCATCCCAGCGCTGTTGGGGCCGTTGTGGAGATTAAGCAAGCTATTGCCCAGAGTTGCAGAGTGGAACCCATGATTAGAATAGGCACCGAGGCGAGAATTATCAGGTCCGAGGAAATTGAGCCCAAGACCCGCCGAGGCAGGAATTGAACCCTGGTCCCGGCCAGATCTCTGCATCAGGGTCTGCCGCTCTAACCATTGAGCCACACTTCTCCACACTTCTCCACATGTATTGTAATTAAGATGACATATGATGTAAACTGAAATTGCTTTGATAATGGGTTTTATCACCCCCTGATCATCAATAAAAAAGGTTGTGACACCTTTCCATGTCAGCTAAAGTATCACTCCTCCAAAGAGACTCCACCGCTTGGATCCAAAAAGAGCATTGTTGTCCTGCATCAATCGCACAAAAGAACACTGGGTGGACAATCAGCTCTTTGTTTAGTTCACTGGTCAAAAAAGGGGAAAGCAGTGCAGAAACGGACCATCTCTAGATGGCTCATACTGTGCATTAAGATCTGCCACGCATTGACCAAAAAGCAATTTCCCTATCCCCTGAGGGCTTGTGGGCTCATTCCACAAGAGCCAAAGCTGAGACCACTCTGTTAGCTCTCTGAATCACCGCCCTGGACATCTGTCAGGCTGCGACATGGGCATCCTTGTGCACGTTCACCACACACTACTGCCTTGACAGTCTGGTCTGTTGTGACAGGCACTTTGCCCGTTCGATCCTCCAGGACTTTTTGGTCTGAACCAGTTCGCAGACCCTTCTCCGGGGAGGTATTGCTTTGGTATCTATGTAAGAAATCTGTGGGCAGACGTTTCTTATCAGATGAACAATTTACTTACATTCGGTAAGGCCTTATCTGGTTCTGTGAACCGGCCTTCCTACCTCAAATGTCCATGTAGGCCCTTAGTTTCTGCACACTGGTAAATTAGCCTTCTGACGTGGGTCCGTGCGTCTGACGTGGAAAAAGTCTCATAAAGAAACTGATGTCAGTTCGCTGGGGTGGCACCTACATAGGCTCAGTTCACGTCACATCCTTCATGGATGACACCGACATGGAGCCGATTGGCGGCACCTACCAGCGCACAGAAGAATTTCCGAATCCAGTCTGACGCCTGGGGAATATTCTAAGGTAAGGGATCTGCAGCTAGCTAGAGTCTGTACCAGATAAGGCAAGCAGCCAAATAGGCACCCATGGCATATGAGGAGCAATCATGACAAAATGTTTGTCCTAGCACAATTGAGGTAATTTTTTACTTACAGGGGCACCTGTAGCACATTTTGTGAAAAATGGGGCCACCTCCTGAGTAGTGTCTGGTTTCATTGATCTGGCACACCATGAAAGGCCTTGAGTGCCCATTCAGAGCCTGTGCGTTATAGCAAGTTTATGTGAAAACTGTGCTTTAAAAAATGCACTATCTGGCCCCATTTTTTTCATACATTTCTCAGGAGAGAACCTCCAGGAACCCTCTGTAATAGCAGACAGGCTAACTCACTACAATTCAAGCCAAGTATTACTGCTCACAGCTTCTCAAAATCACCAGGGGCCACTCCAAGAACAGAAGTTGAATAGTGTTTTGCTGAACAATGTTTGGTTTTTGCCTCTCCCACTGGGACTGAGACTTTAACCAAGAAGACTTGCCTATATGATACCTATTGGCTTTGTCAATGCCTTTTAGCCAAGTTCTACAGCAGTGTGGCTGCTGTTCAGCATGGCTAAAAGTTAGTGGCATGGCATAGAGTACAGTAACGTGGAGTGGCGTAGAGTAGAGTAGTGTGGAGTGGCATAAAGTAGAGTGTAGTGGGGTAGAGTGGAGTTGTGTAGGGTAGAGTGGTGTAGAATGGACTGGAGTGGCGCACAGTAGTGATGAGTGGCGTAGAGAGGTGGGGAGTGATGTAGAGTGGCGTAGAGTGGTGTGGAGTAGAGTGGCATCGAGTGGAGTTGCGAAGAGTGGAGGATAGAGGCGTAGAGTGGCATAAAATAGAGTAGAGAGGCACTGTGTGGAGTGGCGTAAAGTAGAGTGGCATGTAGTAGAGTGGAGTGGCATAGAGTAGAATGGAGTGGCCTAGAGTGGAGTAGAGTGGCGTAGAGGGAAATGGCATAGAGTGGCGTAGATTGGCATAGGGCCTGATTTAGATCTTGGTGGATGGGATACTCTATCACAAACTTAGTGTGGAGTGTTGTAGAGAAGTGTAGCATAGAGCAGATTGATGTGGAGTGGCGTAGAGTACAATGGAGTACGTGGGGTGGAGTGCAGCGGAATTGAGTGGAATATATTGGGGTGGCTTGGAGTAGCGTAGAGTGGCATAAAGTGGAGTGGACTAGAGTAAAGTGGCGTGGAGTGCGTGGGGTGACCTGGAGTGGCATAGAGGAGAGTGGTGGAGACGAGACTTGAGTGGAGTGGTGTAGAGTAAGTAGGATGGCATAGAGTGGGGTGGAGTAGAGTTGCGTGGGGTTGTATAGAGTGGAATGGAGTGGGGAAGAGTGGAAGCGCGTGGCATAGAGTACAGTGGAGTTGCGTAGAGTGGAGTGGCATAGAGTGCTGTAGATTGGGATTGTGTAGAGTGGTAGACTGGACTGGCATAGAGTACTGTAGATTGGGATTGTGTGGAGTAGCATACACTGGAGTGGAGTGGTTTAGAGTAGGTTGGTGTGGGGTGGCGTAGAGTGGCATAGAGTAGCTTAGAGTAGAGTCACATAGAGTTGTGTTGAGTGGATTGGCGTAGAGTAGAGTGGCATAGAGTGGTGTACAGTAGATTGGTTTGGAGTGGCATAGAGTAGAGTTATGTGGAGTGGCGTAGAGTAGAATGGCTTACACTGGCCTGGTGTAGAGTAGAGTGTAGTGATGTGGAATGGCATAGAGGAGAATGGCGTAGAAGAAACTGGTGTAGAGGATAGTGGTATAGAGGAGAGTATAGTTGAGTGGCGTAGGGTAGAGCGCAGTGGAGTAGAGTGGCGTATAGTTGCATAGCGTAGAATGGCATAGAGTGGGGTGGGGTGGCTTAGAGTTGAGTGTTGTAGAGGAGAGTGGCATAGAGGAAATTGGCATAGAGAAGAGTGGTATGGAGTGGCATAGAGTAGACTGGTGTAGGGTAGAGTGACGTACAGTGGAGAGCCATAGAGTGGCCTTGCATTGAGTGGCATTAAGTAGAGTGGTGCAGAGTAGAGCGGCGTGGAGTGGCCTAAAGTGGAGTGGCATTGAGTGGCGTGGGGTGGTATGGAGTAGAGTGGCGTAGCATAGAGTGGAGTGGCATAGGGCGCCGCAGAGTGGCATTGTGTGGAGCATAGTGGCATAGAGAAGAGTTGAGTGGTATGAAGTGGAGTGGTGTGGCATAGAGTGGAGTAGCGTGAAGTAACATAAAGTGGCATAGAGAGGCATTGTGTGGAGTAGAGTTGAATAGAGTACAGTCGATTGGTGTGGAATGGTGTAGAGTAGAGTGGCATAAAGTAGCGTGGCATGGAGTGATGTAGAGGAAAGTGTTGTAGAGGAGTATTTAACGAAGTGGAGTGGCATATAGTGGGGTGGAGTAGCGTAGAGTAGAGTTGCATTGTGTGGTGTAGAGTAAAGTGGCGTGGCATGAACTGGAGTGGTGTAGAATGGCATTGTGTGGAGTTGAGTCACTTGGAGTAGAGTGGAATGGCATAGAGTGGCATAGACTGGAGTGGGGTGCCGTGGAGTGGTGTAGATTAGAGTGGTGTACAGCACAGTGGGGTAGAGCGGAGTGGCATAGAGTAGATTAGTATAGAGTGGAGTGGTGTAGAGTAGAGTGTCAGAGAGGAAAGTGGCATAGAGTTTAGTGGTGTAGAGGAAAGTAGAGCTGAGCGGAGTAGAATGGAGTGGAGTGATGTAGGGTGAAGTGGCTTCGAGTGGCATAGAGTGAATGGAGTGGCGTAAAGTGGAGTGGTGTAGAGTGTAGTAGAGTGGAATGGCATAGAGTGACGCAGCGTAGAGTGGTGTAGAGTGCTGTAGAATGGCATTATGTGGAGTGACCTAGAGTGGAGTGGCATAGAGTGAACTGGTATGGAGTGGAGTGGCAGAGAGTGGCACTGTGGAGTGGAGAGGAGTGCCGTGGAGTGGCACAGGGTAGATTAATGTGGAGTGGAGCGGGGTAGAGTGGAATTGATTAGTGTAGAGTAGAGTGGCATAGAGTTGAGTGGCGCAGAGTAGAGTGATTGCAGTGAAGTGTGGAGTTGCACGGAGTTGAGTTGGGTAGAGTAAAGTGGGGCTGAGTAGAGTGGCATTGTGTGGTGTGGAATGGCGTAGAGCTGAGTGATGTGGCACAGAGTAGAGTAGAGTGGCATAGAGTGGAGTGACGTAGAGTGGAGTAACGTAGAGTAGAGTGGCATACAATACTACAGTTGTCGGTATAAGCAACTAAGCATTGATAGAGACGGTAGATAGAGTGCAAGCAACATAAATAAGAAGCAGTATGTCTGTGTTAAAAGTAGGAAAGCACATTGCACATCCAGCAATAATACAGAAACGCTTATAAAAAAAATAGTGCATTGCAAAAAGACGAGGTAGAACAAGGAAGAACATGTACTTGTTTCATGCTCCAGGGAGGAGTTAACATAAGAAAGGAAGGGAAACCTACGGGTTGTAAGCAGTTTAAAGATTGCATATGAGTGACAGCGAAAACAACTAATGGTATGCTGTGGGCAATTGCAAGCCCACTGAATAGTAAACAATACGTCTCGCAGCATAGCCCATGCACTGAGTAGGCGAGACCTAAAAAGAACGAAAAAATATATATTTTTAACAAGTTGTTGCCATGGCTCAGTATTGTGAATACATGAAAAAGAAAGTGTTTGAATAAAACCTTCACCTCTGTGCTTCACAAGTGTGACAGTGCCTTGTAAATTGTCTTAAATCAAAATGTATTATCAATGAGGATTACGTTATGCCAGTAACTTAGTTCATCATCATTATATGGTCTATATCAAGAAATGCATGTGAAAATAACTAGTACTGTTTTGTTTACATCTTTTGCCATCTCTCTATAACTTATGAATACATTTTACATTGCAATACACACCAGGCGAACTATTAAGTCATGATAGTTTTTGGTATAAATAATTTAGATTCCCAGTACTGGTCTGTGTTTTGTGGCACTGTATCCTCTTTTTCCTGTAACAAAGAGAAACGAGTAATGTTCCCCTGGCATATCCCATGAGCACCTTAATACGGGTGATATCTCAAACAGACATTTGTTTGTGTTGTGTTGATATATTCATCAAGCAGTTATTATGGAACTTCGGCGAGGTCAATTATTATGAGGTCCTCAGGGTTAAGGTAATGTGACACTTCCTGGGAAGATTGAGGGTTGATAGGCATATGATGTCACTTTCTGTGATGTCATTAGGGTCAAAGAGGTTTGATGTATTTTCCGCTTTCCCTGGCATTTTGGTGAATCGACTTCCATGATACAAAATTATTTTTGGAGGTTAGTGCCTTGGTTGTGCTATGCGGCTAGGTGGAGTTCAAAGAGGTTGTCAGAGGCATTCCCATCAACAGAGTGTCAGGGGTTCGAAAGACACTGGAGTTTGACCTAGACAGATTAGACAGATCTATTAGAGTTTTGGAGCTATCAGTGATTGGTAACCCTGAGGGGGTTTCTGAATAAAAGAAATATGCTAATGCACTTGAGAGTCTCAGATGCGTCGTCTGTAGGGAGTATCAGGTCTCATAAGGTAGGGTGATTAATGGCATAGTTGACAAGGTTAGGCCAGAGAGGCTATCCAATAGCACAGACCACAGACAGAATGAGGGAAGCGTTTTTTACCCAAGCTGAAATCATTGACTCTTTTTTTGGAATATTGCACTAATCTATACATATCAGCTGGTGTGGCCTATTTCTGCAGCCATAGATGCCTACTTACATTAAATGTTTAGACAGAACAATGGTTCAGGGTTGGCCTCAATGGGTCCAGAACAAGAGAGTAAAATCCCTAAGGGGACAGTGGGGATTCAATTTATACTGGACAATTAATCGTCATGGGAGCAAGAAGGTAGGGAAACATATATAGTGTAAAATAGACGGTTTATTTTACACAAGTATGAATTTTATACTTAAAGTAATAGTCAGGTGCTCACATAAAGTGAAGGTGCGTAATGTGACAAAGTGAGAGTGAACTAAAGCATAACATCACATTGACAACAAAATTGGAACTCCACATGAGTATATACAATGGGAGGGGTTCCTGTTGTAAGGGTCGACGGCGTTTCGATCTTTTAAGTACTTAAGATCATCTTCAGGACATGTAGTGAGCAGTCTGAAATCTCAATAGGGTGTCACTATCCAGGAAGAGAGGTAGCCACTATAGGAATGCAGGCGGGCCTCTTACGTGGGGAGGCTGTTTTGACTAAGGTAACGTCCAGGGTGGCGTCAGGGTAGAGCTACTTCCACCAGGCGGTGACATTTAAGCTGGAAACATTCAAGGGTTGTAAGCGGGTATGGGTTATTCGTGCCTGATTATCTGGTGCAGGATGAAGTCGGGGCTACTTCCAGCCGGGGGTAGTGTTGGGCGTAGAATCTGGGAAAATCGAATTAAGTTTGCAGAACAAAGGGTTGGCACTCCTAGGGGCCGGCGCGCAGTCCTCGGTGTTCCACTAATACACTTGTGTTAATCTGTGAAGAGAACCTAAACGTGGAACACGTGGGCATGATGAGTGCATGTACACAGTAAGAGTTGCTTGTCCGTGTCCAAAATTGATTCAGAGTACCGGAGGCGAGTCAAACACCATCCTGGCCGGCGCGCTGCAATCGATGCAACTGTAGCGACCTTAAATGACTCCCCCTGGTGCCACCTAATCTGCCCCCAACACTAAATCAACAGTTTTGTAGGTGGAAGTAAAGGAAGCCATTAAGTAAATGGTACGGGGAAAACTCTGGGCTCTAAAGGCCAGCCAAAAGACTTTTATCTGGTTTTTTCCGACCTTAAGGATTCATGCTTGCTGCAAATGTATTCAGCTGCCCTGCAGAAGGGGTTTCTCTCAGACACAACCAGGGAGACAATCCTAGTCTCCTTCTACGAACCCAGATGAGATTCCACAAAGAGGCCCCCACCCTGGTTAAACTTGCACTATAAATTACTGAGCAACCTTTTGGCTGGTAGTCTATATCCCTTGTTGCTGCTGATGGTCCATTCTCTCCGGAATAGCATCCATCCCTAAATAACACAACAGCTAGTGTCTGTTCAGAGTGATTGAAAGCATGCTGTCTGTAAGAAATTGGATTATTAATTGGGTGGGTCACTTCCCACCTCAAGGAATAATCACAATCCTTGTCAGGGTGAACCACTAAAGTGACTAAATAAACATAAGCTCAATCCCCTGGTAGCAATGGCTCAGAGAAGCTAGGCGGAACTTAGGACAATATGTAAAGTATTTGTGCAGTACTAAAACAGTAATAAAGTGAAAATACAATAAAAATCCAAAACCGAATTAGAAGTATAGAGTAAAATTTAAGAATACATTTACACCAAAATGACAAACATCCAATAAGGGAACCGGAGTAATGAATTTTTAAAGTTTCAATGATAGTTAATGGCTGCTATAGAACAGGACGTACATGCAATTTGACACTGACCATGATGGAGCACGGGGCAGATACACCAAATAGGTTCATCCTGGTCAAAGATTTTACCCACTGACACAGGGTCTGATTTAGATCCTGGCGGGACGGAGTACTCCGCCGAGCTGACGGTCTTCCGCCTACCGTATTTAGATGAATACGCTATACACAGAAGACTGTGGCGGTCTTCTGTGCTGGTGAACCCCCTGTTGTTGCCAATCTCGACGGCGGGTTCCCGCCGAGCCGATTTGAATGCTCCTGTTGGGCTGGCGGTGTCCTGTCGGTGAGAGTACTGATGGGGGCGACCGTGGTGGTGGGGAAACAAGTAAGTAACATTTTTTTTACTTATGTAAAACACATATATGTTGTGTATGTGCACATATGTGTATGTAGGTTATGTGTAGTGAGAATATTTTGTACATTCTGCATTGCACCCTACCAACCTACACACACACCATGCAATGTATGCCCGCACACACCACGAACACCAACCTTCGAGCCTGTCAAAACGGGGTGCTGGTCCGTCGCGGTCAAGTTGCAGCAGGTAAGGGGGGAACCTGGGCAAACAAAGAGTAGCAGGTAAAATCGCAGGCTGTACCCCTTTTTGTCTCATTCCGCCGACTTGAAGTAGGAGGGATTCCCGCCGGAATTCCCTTTGAAACACTCTACATCCAAATCTGGAGGGCGGGAATCCTGGCTGGAGTCCCTCTGCCGCCTGCTGCAGCCCATCCCATCAAAGGGTGCGGGAGTGATGTCCTGCCGGAGTCAGCGGGACCGTGGCGGTCTTCTCTCATATTGCCAGCCATCATCTGAATCAGGTAGGTGGACCGCCAGGGCGGCGGGCGGGAAAACCGCCAAAAAAGCTCACTCCGTCGTGGTCCCACCAACATCTAAATTAGGGCCTTAGTCCTTTAAGTCCCAGACCATCATAGGACTACACTTCAAAAGCCCCAAGACTTCAGAGAAGTCACTTAGAGACTCACAGGGTGTCAGGCAGAGGCCAACAGCAGGGACCAGTCCAGATCTAGTTGCCACTGGTCAGCTGGGCAGTTGCTGGAAAAGTCTTCCTGTAGCTTGTTGTGTCCCTCTGGGCAACAGCATTTACAATGCAGTCTTTTGCATGCAATGCCTTTACCACTCCGTCTTCACCACACACGTAAGTACCATGCAGATGAATATTTGTACCTTTACTACGCATGCCTTTATCATGCAGGTAAGTCTTTTTTTTAAATAACATACATATAATTTTATTTTAAAAAAGGATTTAGGTGGAGGTAGTGGAAAAGGGAGCTAAGGGTACTTTTAAGGTTTAGAGGTGGGCAGTGGTCAAAGGAGGCAAGCGTAATTTTAGAGTTTAGGGGTGGGTAGTGAGAAAGGTATATGTTCGAGGCATGTGAGCTGCAGAGCTCACACTGTGCATTAGATCGCCATCTGGTGTTGGGCTCGGATGCTTGCACTTTGTTGTTGTATTCGAAGAATTCTTTGTAGTATTGTGATAGGTGACTCCTCCTTTGGACAATAGTGCGCATGGGCATCGACTCCATCCTCAGATTGTTTTTTTCCGCCATCGGGTTCGGATGCAATTTCGACACTCCGGTTCGAAACTTGTTTTTGCAGCGTTTTCCACTTTTCAACACCTGATACCGACATCGACATCTCGGCGTCCCTTCCTCGATCTCCTTTCCAGCCATCGACGCGGGCCGTTGGGCCCATCGACGCCGTAAGGCCTCACTGCCCATGGAAAGGACGCCATTCAAAATGCCCCCAATGTGGAGCAAAGTTTCCTCACAGTGACCACCACCAGGTCTGTAATCAGTGCCTCTCACCAGACCATAACGAGGCCACTTGTCCGGCCTGCGCCTCCTTCCGCTCCAAGAAGACAATCCGCGATCGTCGAGCCCGAAGGCACATCATGGCGCACAGGTCCGCTCCGGAGACCCGTCAACATCTTCGATGAGGGTCCTGATGTTCCGGAAGAAGACTCCGAAGACCTCGCTATCATCTCCGAGGCAGAGGACTCCGGCGGTTCCATCCCTCCAGGGCAGCGTGTGAGTACTACTGCCCCTGCCCCAACCCTCCCCTGCAAAATCGAAGGCACCGGTCAGCACTTCGCCTACGGGCCCCAGTCGAGACCGTAAACGTGCTTCGGACGCCCCGCCTCCCGGGCTCGGCACCGAAGAAGAAAACAAAGCCTTCTAGTTCCTCGGCACCGACCAAACCACATGTGCCCGTTACACCGGCACCTTCGGCGCCGAAACACAAAGACCACCCGGCGCCGAAATCCAGTTCGGTCCCCAAATCCGCCTCAAGCACGCGGATCCTCGGCACCGAAACCGAAGCTACTCGACACACCCCTAAACTAAAGCCGGTCGAGCCTGTAGCTAAGCCGAAGGACGCTCAACGCCTTCTAAAGCAAAGGAACATTTAAAGAAGCCATCACCACGTTCGGAACCGAAAAAGTCGGCGCCGAAAACTAATATTCAAGGGAGGAACTGTTTACACCGGATCCCATCGATCCTAATCAACACAAGCTTTATATCAATCCTAAAACAGGACACATTTCCTCTGTGCCACGTCACAAGCCTGTCCCTCCAAAGAAGAAGGACTCTTCCACTTCCCCTATGCCTCCTTCTTCCCCTATACCTCTCTCTAACACCCCTCCTCTCCACATCCCTATCACACCTCCTCAACCTGCGGATTCTCCCCCACATGAGTATGAGGACAACATGGGGTGCGGGGATGACCCTCATAATTTATTTCTGGATCCAGATAATCCACCACAGGATGACTGGGGTTATAATGACCCCCCAGACCCTACAGACCTCCCCAGCCCTCCACCTTATCCCACAAAACCATCTCCACCAGATGATCACATAGGTTTTGGGCAACTCATACATAGGGCGGCCGTTTTTCATGGGCTAGACACTTTTGAACGGTCTCAAAAAACTGTTCAAACTTTGCCCATGATCAAGGGTGTCATTAAACACGCACCTGAAATTTTTAACGACCCAGTCAGAGCCAGGATCCTTAATCCTAGAGTGGATAAAAAATATAGACCTGCCCCCGATGACCCCACCTACATCAAAGGTCAGCTCCCCCTTGACTCACTGGTCGTTTCTAATGCCAGAAAACGCGCCAATTCCCAAACTTCAGGGGATGCTCCGCCCCCTGATAAAGAATCCAAATTGTTAGATTCCTCTGGCAAGCGCGTAGCTGCGCAAGCCACCAACATCTGGCGCATCGCTAACACCCAAGCTCTACTAGCTGGGTACGACAGGGCACACTACGATCAGCTAGAAACCCTCCTTCAACATCTACCTGATCAATACAAAACACAAGCCACTGACCTCATTCAAGAAGGCAAACTTATTTCAAATGCCTCCATTAAGTACGCCTTAGACGCAGCCGACACCGCCGCTAGGTCAGTTAACACTAGCGTGCTTATCAGACGACACGCCTGGCTTCGCATTTCAGGTTTTAAGCCAGAAGTCCAGACTACCATACTAAACCAGCCATTTAACCAAAACCAACTATTTGGTCCTGCTGTCGACACAGCACTAGAAAAGATGAAGAAGGATACTGACACTGCCAAATCAATGGGAGCATTGCAGTCCCCGCAGCAACGTGGCTCCTTTCGCCGCTCCTTTTACAGAGGGGGCTCCAGGAATACCACCGCAGACAGTTCCTCTTCCTATCGAACAAACACCCAAACCTCTCCTAATAGAGGATACTTTAGGGGTGGTTACAGAGGCAACAACTCTAAGGGCAGAGGTCGAGGTAATAATAACAACACCCGTACCTCCACCACTCCCAAACAGTGACTTTCCTCCACTTCCCCCGACCACAACACCCCTGTCGGGGAAGGCTATCACAGTTCCTGCCTGTCTGGAACTCCATTACAACAGACAGGTGGGTGAGACAGATTATCCAACATGGCTACTGCCTGGAGCTAACAGCTACCCCCCCACCATACCACCCAGGCAGCGTCCAATGTCCACAGACCATCTTACACTTTTACAACAAGAGGTACTTTCCCTGCTTCAAAAGCACGCCATAGAGCCAGTGCCTCTGCTACAGCAGGGCACAGGGGTTTACTCCCTGTACTTCCTCATTCCCAAAAGGACGGCACTCTCAGGCCTATTTTAGACCTCAGCCCTCTCAATCAATACATACACTCAGATCATTTTCACATGATCACTCTCCAACAAGTGCTTCCCTTACTACAACAACAAGACTTCCTTGCCACATTAGACCTCAAGGACGCCTACTTCCACATTCCCATACATCCTGCTCACAGGAAGTATCTAAGGTTCGTTCTCAATGGGCAGCACTACCAGTTCAAAGTACTCCCATTCGGAGTCACCACTGCTCCAAGAGTGTTTACCAAATGCCTTGCAGTAGTAGCAGCGCATCTACGAAGACAACAAATACATGTCTTCCCATACCTGGACGACTGGCTTATCAAAGCCAAATCATTCAACCAGTGTGTCCAACACACTCACCAAACAATACAAACATTACACAACTTGGGGTTCACAATAAACTATACCAAGTCCCACCTTCAGCCCTCCCATGTCCTTCAATATCTGGGAGCTACAATAAACACTTCCACTGCTCTAGCTTACCCCAGCCCAGCCAGGATAGCCAGTATACAAACCCTTGTCCCCAGGTTTCAAATGCAACACTCTCTTCCAGCCAGAGTGTTTATGCAGCTAATCGGCATGATGGCATCCTGCATTTTTATCGTCCCTCATGCAAAACTTCAAATGCGTCCTCTACAAGAGTGCCTAGCGCGCCAATGGAACCAGGCTCATGGACATCTTACAGATCTGGTGTTGGTGGACAGCCGCACACATCGCTCTCTGCAGTGGTGGAACACCAACAATTTGTCCAAGGGGCGGCCGTTCCTAGAGCCGGTTCCACAAGTAGTACTAACCACGGACGCATCCCTTACAGGATGGGGAGCACACCTGTTACATCATACAACACAAGGCAAGTGGACCACTCAGCAGAAGCTGCTCCACATCAACCACCTAGAGTTACTAGCTATATTCCTAGCTCTCAAGTCCTTTCAACTCCACGTACAAAACAAAGCTGTCCTGATCCGAACAGACAACATCACAGCTATGTACTTGTAGTATTCACTTATATTAGTTCTTATTTTAGTTATCATTTAATATGTAAGCAGCTCTAGAATTAGAACGTGTCACTGCCTAGCTGCAAGGCTGCCTAGCGACCAGAGAGGCTCCAGTGTCAGTTGCTGCTGTGTGTCCTGTGGTTAGGACGCTCTTATCCTTTATCTCAAAATAAAGAAAGAACTTCATCTCTACTCTGCCTCCTGTGATACTTCATTACACTGGCGACGACCGGAAGTGGATGAAACCCACGAGGATATTCAAGGATCTACAAACAAACTCTACAAACTCTACAAAGAAACTCTACTCGGCAAGACTTTGACACCAGACACCTGGCCGAATCAACTCTTAACGAAAAGCGAAGCGTCCTAACACAGATAAGTGCATCTCTCCTAATTAAGGTACTGTGCTCGAGTCAATACCGCGCTCTTGCCGCCTCTTTAAAGCCCAGCGCAAAGACATTTTCACGCGTAATAATTTTAAACTCAAATGCTAGTGAGACCCTCTTGACTTCCCTCTTCGAAGGCAAGATCTACACAGCGCAAGTTGTATTTTGCTGACTTTTACGTACTTCAATATTTTAAATGGATTTTTAACAAAGCGCTTGCAACGGTACGCTCACCTGCTGTATTTATTTAAATTTGACCTCGCACCGTGTGTTCGGCTGCTCGAGTCTCTTTGCATCACAGTCAGCCGCGTACTAGCGTCTTCATCACGTCTTCACGCTGCGCGTCACCCTGTGTCGTCTCATAGCAACGCGTCACAATCAACTGCATAGCAGCGCCTTCAACACGCCTTCACGCTGCAATTCAAGGTCTCCTTAGCAACCAGTTGATGCCATTCTTACGCGTCACAAAGGCATCCCTTCAGCTTTTCAAGCCTGCTCTGCGCATACAAGCCTGCTCTACGCATTCATTAACGCGCTACTACAAATTGCTTGTTTTTCGTACAGCGCTGACAAGCACAGCACACATCTTTACAAGCCGGCAATTCTCAAAACTCTGTTACGAGTTGCTTGTTGGTAAAAAACGCTGACAAGCACAGCAGTTTACTTATTTAATGCACGTTTGTGTGTAATTATTACAACGATACCTGCGCATTTGTGTATCAATATTTCTTCAGTCTTCTTTTCTCCACGCTGATACACACAGCAATTTTAAATAATTCAAGTCTACTATTGGCTGATGCTCACAGCTCAAGTTATTACTGTTTTATTCAAGGTGTGCTCACTACGCTGACACACACAGCAAACTTCTCTCAAAGTATTTCACTTTGGTATTAACCCTGTGTCTCAAGAGTAACAATTTTCTTTTTAGGTTAAAAGAAATAACAACTTTCCTTTCTAGGTTAAAAGAAACAGTTTAAATTTAACAAAGAACAAACCCTTACATCTGTCCCCAAAATGCAAAATGTAACACCTCCTCCCTTCTTTCTTTCAAATCCTGGTGACCCACTGTTGCGTTGGTCGAAATGGAAAAAGTATTCCTCAATTATGCCAGGGTCTGTGGAGTATCTCTTAGCGCAGAGAGGAAATCTGCACTATTGTTGCATTGTTTGGGGTCAGAGGGCCAAGACGTGTTTGAACATCTTCCTGACTTAGAAGATGGTGAATCTGACAACCTTAATGAATTTGAAATTTGTATAAAAAAACTAGACAAACATTATCTCCCAAAATTAAGCACCATATTAGAACATTACCATTTCGGGAAGCGTGTACAAAAAGCAGATGAATCTGTTGAAACTTATATCACAGCCTTACGCAAGTTAGGTGCTTCTTGCAAATTTGAAGGGTCAGTGGAAGAACGCATACGTGACCAATTCATGCTTGGTTGTAATGTTGAAAAGATAAAAGATGAGCTTTGGCAAAAAGACGATCCGAAGCTTGATGAGGTGATTGTCTTAGCCAAGAGAATAGAACATTCCTTAGCTTGTGTGGAAGTAATAAAAAGGAGAATGGGGTCGTGGAAGAGAAAGTACACTCTATCAACAAAACTCCCGCAAAACCTTCGTGGAAACACAATGAACCTGCTTGGAAAGGTCGTTCAGCTAATAACTTTTCTTCTACTTCCAGATGGAAAGAAAATGTTAAATTTAAATGTTAACGTTGTGATCTTTTTGGTCATCTTGCAAATGACAAATCTTGTCCTGCCCTTTCTTCTAAGTGTCACAACTGCGGGAGGGTTGGTCACGTTGCTAAAGCTTGTAGAGCCCAAAAGTCTAAATCATATAAACGTGTCAAGGAGATCTTCCTCGAGAGTGATGACTCTGAACTTGAACATGATGATCTACATTGTGGAGAGATCTTGACATCCTGTGTTAGCAACAAGTGCAAGGGGCCTGTTGATACTGTTCTTGTGAATGACTGTAACATTAGTATGCTCTTTGATTCAGGTGCTAAAATCTCTCTTATACCCAAAGATTTCTTTGATTTAAAACTACATGGTAAAGTGAAGGTATATAAGCCAGACATCAGGCCTTTAGCATATGGAGGGCAACCCATAAAACTTTTTGGTTATTTTCTTGGAAATATTGAATATAAACAAAGGTTAACTGCTGGGAAAATTTACATATCATGCAGAGGGGACAGCATTATCAGCTGGTTTCACCAGGCTGACTTGGGAGTTTCACTTGTTCCTGGTGCTGATCCTTGCATTGTCTTGAGAGACATCTCCTCGCCTTCTTCCACAAAAAGTATGGTTTCAGAACACGTTTGCAAGGATGTCTCAAGTGTGAGTGATTCCAGCTCTAAACTACGAGCTGAATTCAAAGAGGTCTTTAACGAAAAGCTAGGTTGTCTCTCTAACTATGTTCACAAAATAATTCTAAAACCTGATTCTGTTCCTGTCACGTGCAAGGTACGAAACGTTCCTCTGGCTATGAAAGAATCCATGCGTTTAGAACTTGATAAATTAAAGCGTGACGGGATTATTGTTGAAACTGAGGCTAGTCAGTGGTTGGCCCCAGTTGTCCTTGCACGCAAGGCCTCAGGTGAAGTACGCTTATGTGTGGACTTACGTGCACTTAATCGTGCAGTTGTTGCGGACAGGTACCCTCTCCCCAACATCACAGAAATGCTTGCACAATTAAGAGATTCAAGTATTTTTTCCACACTAGACTTGCGTGCCGCCTATCAGGTTAAGATAGATCCTACTTCCATGGATCTGACTGCCTTTATTACTCCCTTTGGTACTCACAAGTTCACACGGCTTCCTTTCGGCTTAGTCTCTGCAGCCTCTGTTTTTCAGAGGGCTCTGGAGGATGTGTTAAAAGGAATAGAGGGCGTGAAAATTTATCAAGACGACGTGTTGATTCATGGTTCTTCACAAGTTGAACATGATGCAAGATTGAGATGTGTTCTCACACGATTTCGCATGAGAGGTTTAACTCTTCGTGAGAATAAATGTAAGTTTAACCTAGCTGAAATAGATTATCTTGGCCATCATTTAACATGCAAAGGGGTCAAACCTAGGGAGCGTTTGGTAAAGACTATTGATGAACTACCCACTCCTCAATCAAGGGACGAACATATAAGTTTCCTAGGTATGGCTGAATACTATAACAAGTTCGTGCCACGTTTTGCCAGTCGTACTCACACTCTCAGGTCTCTCTTAAAAAAGGGGGTAAAGTTCTTATGGTCATCACAGTGTCAATTGGAGTTTGAAGAAATTAAGAGAGCACTCAATTCAGCTCCTTCCTTGCAGAGCTTTGACTCTTCTGCTGACTCTGTTTTGGTCACTGACGCAAGTTCTAAAGGTTTGGGGGCTGTTCTTAAACAAATTAAAGATGGGAAAGAGGAAACCATTATGTTTCTTTCGAGAGCTCTTGTTGGTCCTGAATTGCAATATTCTGTGATTGAAAAAGAAGCACTTTGTATTTTTGGGCGATCAAAAAGCTTAAGAAGTTTCTCTGGGGCACCTCTTTCATTGTGCATTCAGATCACAAGCCACTTAAAGATTTATTTTGCAAGAAAGATTTAGATGCGGTTTCCTCTAGAATTTGTAGGTGGGTTATAGCGCTCCAGGATTTTGATTTTGTTGTAAGGTATATCCCAGGGATTGACAACAAAGTCGCTGATTGTCTTTCACGTTTAATACCCAAAGACTCTACTTACCTTGACTCTGAAGACTCGTGGGAGGTAGACAATTTCAAGGTGTGTGAGTTCGTGGAAGGTGTTGTATCTGAGATGGAATGGAGAGACTCCTTAAAAAATGACATGGTGTTGCTCGAGGTTTTCAAGTTAGTGTCTAGTGGGTGGACGGGCATTAAGTCCTTGTCTGATGAGGTGCGGAAATTTTGGAATGTAAGACATGAACTTTCAGTGTATAACGATCTCTTGTGGAGAGGAACGCGTCTTGTTCCTCCGTTTGCTCTTCGCGAGAAAATCATCCATTTGGCACACGATGGTCACCAAGGTATCTCCAAAACCAAGGAGAGAGTCCGTTTGCACTTCTGGTGGCCAGGTGTTGACATTCTGGTTGAACGTTTGGTCAGGGACTGCTCAGAGTGTATGATGTCTGACAAAGTATGCAAAACTAGAACTCAACCTATGATTATTCGTGAACCTCCATCTAGGTGTTGGCAAAATGTTGCCCTTGATCTTTTGGGTCCTGTATCTTGCAAATCAGGTCAGTTTTACGTTTTGGTACTTATTGACATGTTCTCTAGGTGGCCAGAAGTAAAGATTACTCAAGGTATTGAAACCAGAGATGTTACGAAATTTTTAGAAAGCATTTTCTACAGGGAGGGTCTCCCGAGACTCTCTTAACTGACAATGGGGTACAACTTGTCTCCAGAGAGATGGAGGACTTTTTAGCAAAAAAAGGAATTATTCATAAACGGTGCTCTCTTTATCACCCAGAGTGTAATGGGATGGTTGAGAGATTCAACCGTGTCTTGAAAGAATCTATTCAGTCAGCCAAGGAGCAAGGTCGTGACTGGAGAAGCGCATTACTTGAGAAAGTCATGGCTTATCGCTGACTCCTCACTCTACTACTGAGAAAGTTCCCTTTGAGTTGTTTAGAGGACGCACACCCAACACTCATTTATTTCAGTCTTGGATGTGAGGGAACGGGGCTGATATTGGCCTCTCTGAGGATCCTCAGTGGAGGTCTCTCCAAGATTCTAAGTCTAAAAAAATGAAAGCTAATTTTGATGCCAGACACGCTGTTGCTCGTACTGTTGTTAATATAGGGGACTGTGTGAGAGTACGATTTCCACAGAAAAAAGGAAGTACTAAGTTTTCTACACCGCGTAAAGTTGTTAAGTTATTTCTCAATGCTGTTAGACTTGATGATGGCCGCATTTGGAATCTTAATAGAATTGCCCTTGTAAGTTCCTCTGCTCCACCTGTTTCTCATACTCAACCTTCAAATTCAAAATGCATTCCTCCTCTGCGAAGGAGTACTCGTTCATACTCGACTCCTGTGAAACTTCATGATTATGTCTGTAATTAGGTGTATCAGATTTTGTTCACAAATTTGTGTTTGGGGGAAGGTGTGTAGTATTCACTTATATTAGTTCTTAGTTTAGTTATCATTTAATATGTAAGCAGCTCTAGAATTAGAACGTGTCACTGCCTTGCTGCAAGGCTGCCTAGCGACCAGAGAGGCTCCAGTGTCAGTTGCTGCTGTGTGTCCTGTGGTTAGGACGCTCCTATCCTTTATCTCAAAATAAAGAAAGAACTTCATCTCTACTCTGCCTCCTGTGATACTTCATTACAGTACTATATACAAAAACAGGGGGGGACACACTCTCCACAACTGTCCCAACTAGCACAGGACATTTGGAGGTGGGCCATTCCACAAAACATATACCTTCTAGCAGAACACCTACCAGGGGTTCACAATCAGATTGCAGATCTGTTAAGTCGACAGACACAACAGATTCACGAGTGGGAACTACATCCACAAGTTCTTCTACCATTCTTCCAGATGTGGGGCCAGCCAGACTTAGATCTGTTCGCCACACACCAAAACGCCAAATGCCCAACCTTCGCCGCCAGGTTTCCACACCCGTAGTCCAAGGGCAATGCGATATGGATGAACTGGTCCGGCAGATTTGTGTACGCTTTTCCACCGCTCCCACTCATCCCACTTGTAGTACGCAAGCTTCGACAACAGTCTCTAAAAATGATACTAGTAGCCCCTACATGGGCACGCCAACCGTGGTTCACCACACTACTGGAGCTATCAGTAGTCCCATACCAAAGACTACACCTCTCCCCAACAATGCTAACGCAGAGCCATGGAGAGATAATGCACCCAGATCCATCTCAGCTGAACCTTGCAATTTGGCTCCTGAAGTCCTAGAATTCGGTTACCTTAACCTACCCCCAGACTGCATGGACGTTATAAAAGAAGCTAGACGCCCAACTACCAGAGCCTGCTATGCAGCTAAATGGAAAAAGATTCGCTATTTACTGCACTAATAATAACATCCAACCATTACAAGCCTCTACGCAAAACATCATTTGCTATTTGCTACATTTGCAAAGATGTAATCTTGCATACTCATCCATACGTCTGCACCTCGCAGCCCTTGCTGCTTACTTACAAAACAGACAACACTTATCACTATTCAAAGTTCCCGCCATTAAAGCCTTTATGGAAGGCCTTAAGCGGATCATACCTCCCAGATTACCACCTTCCCCAGTGTGGAATCTTAATATAGTACTTACCAGGCTCATGGGTCCACCTTTCGAACCCTTACATAAATGTGAACTTCAATTCCTTACATGGAAAGTTGCGTTTCTAATTGCAATCACTTCTCTCAGGAGAGTCAGTGAGCTACAAGCTCTAACTATACAAGAGCCTTTCTTACAAATACATCATAAAAAGGTAGTTCTCAGAACAAACCCAAAATTCCTTCCCAAAGTCATTTCGCCTTTCCACCTTAACCAATCAGTAGAACTACCTGTGTTCTTCCAAAACCCAGATTCCGTGGCAGAAAGAGCTCTCCACACCCTAGATGTCAAAAGAGCCCTTATGTATTACATTGACAGAACCAAATCCTTTCGCAAAACCAAACAATTGTTTGTAGCTTTCTCTCCACCACACAAAGGTAATCCCATCTCAAAAGCCGGGGTTGCAAGGTGGATTGTTAAATGTATCCAAATCTGCTACCAAAAAGCCAAACGCACATTATCAGTTCCCCTAGAGCGCACTCAACACGCAAACTAGGGGCCTCCATGGCATTCTTAGGAACATTCCCCTAGAACACATATGTAAGGCAGCCACGTGGTCTACAACACACACCTTCACTAAACACTATTGTGTTGATGTGCAAGCCAAGCAACAAGCTTCCGTGGGCCAAGCTGTCCTTAAAACCCTTTTTCAAACTACTGCAACACATACAGGTGACCACCGCTAGGGAGATACTGCTGTACAGTCTATGCACAGTGTGAGCTCTGCAGCTCACATGCCTCGAACGGAAAATGCTACTTACCAGTATGCATCTGTTCTTGGCATGTAGAGCTGCAGATCCTCAGACGCCCACCCACCTCCCCGGGACCTGTATGTGCTCCAGTCCTATCTTAATTAGATACACACACATGGACATCTCTTTCCTTTTCTACTAACTCCATCACTCCCCAATATGGCGAAAAACAATCTGAGGATGGAGTCGATGCCCATGCGCACTATTGTCCAAAGGAGGAGTCACCTATCACATGACTACAAAGACTTCTTCGAAGACAACAACAAAGTGCAAGCATCCGAGCCCAACACCAGATGGCGATCTAATGCACAGTGTGAGGATCTGCAGCTCTACATGCCAAGAACAGATGCATACTGGTAAGTAGCATTTTCCTTACCTTACATATATTTAATACGCGTGATAAAGTCATCTGCATGGAAAATTAACGTGTGGTAATTCGTGCTTTGTAAAGTCATACATTCTGTCCCTGTAGCTTTAACAGGAGGTCAGCGTTCTGACCGTTTGTGAGGAATCAGGCTTTTTTTGCAGGTTTCACCCCCACTTCTACTACTAGGCACTGGTGTAATGGCCCTGAAATACCCTGAGCCCTGCTACTTAGGATTCAGTGTATATGCAGTGACTCTTTTATAAAGGAACATAGTTGATCTCCAAATATCCAATTGCCATAGCTTAACTTACTTGTAAGTCCCTGGTATTTGGTACCAGGGTTAACCAGGGCCTGTAAGAGTGTCCCCTCAGGGACTGCAGCACTTGTTCTGCCACCCTAAGTGGGACATGGTAAAACATGGCCCCCAGTCTGCCACTCCAGACTGGAAGGGCAGTTTAAAACTGCTAACTCGACTTTTGCTATTTTTTGGCAATGACAAAGTCCAAACTCCCTTTTGAATGCATACAAGTCGCCCCTACAGCAGGCCTATTGAATCCTAAGGCAGAGTGCAACATATTAGTAAAGTAGAACATACTTTTAACAAGTTGTAGCCGTAAAAACCTTCAATTATTGTTTTTACTGTGGGAGAGATTGGTAGCCCCATTGACAAGTATAGAGTTACATGCTGACAACTTAACAGTGCTAACTTCTGAATGCGACTACCAAAGTTAGTACTTCAAGGTCTTAAACAACTTGTTACATTTAGCTTGATTTAATGCCCAATTCGAAATTAACGTAACTTGTTGCCACATGCAACTTTTAGAAAGTTGCCACTCTGTTGCCCAATTTTTCCAGTTGCCATTTTGCTGAGGCTGACCACGAGACAACCTTCTGCCCTCCTGGGGAGATGTGTAAATGACTCACAGGAAAGGTAACAATAGAGACCTGCCACTGGAGGAGGAAGCCACACGGGGTATTGGCCCAAAAGGTGAGCTACAAAGGGAAAGCTGCCTTTGAAGGGCAAGTAGCAAGCACATATGGGGCGGCTGCTCTGTTGTGTATGTAGACAGGCAGGCAACAGGGACTGGGAGGAGAAACCAGTTGCTGAATCGTTATTTCCGTGGGCGTGAATCCCACAGGTAGCCACTACCCGGGAGTGGGCTACCAAGCTCTTGAGACAGAGAGAGGGGTTCTGCCATCTTGAGAGTGGGCAGAGTAGTGCTCTCTGGGGTAGCTAGATGCCACACGTCACAGGATGTTGTCATCAGGTGGGAGAAACCATGCAGTCCATTTGTACTGACTGCGACCTCCCGTAAGGGCACTTTCTGGGCATAAAAGTGGCACTCCTGGCCTCCAGAAGTCAGATCTTTCTTGACTGGAAGAATAGGACTGAAATAGGACTGCCCTGCTGACCTTTTAACTGGCAAAGATGAAGCTGCACCACATTTGAACTACAACTGTGCCTTCTGCTCCTTAGGGTAGCGAAGGAAAGGACTTTACCTGCTGTGTCTTGCTCGAGGAGAAGTCGTCTTCAGAACTCAGCTTGAAGCAGAGACTACAAGAGTTGATTATTAGACTTCCTGTTCCAAGCAAAGGGCCACAAAAACTGAAGAAGCCTGCTTGGGGAAAGTTGGTAGCCCAAATCACCGAATCGCCGCTCCTCGTCGCCATGTAACCCAAAAGACCAGGACCCGATGCTTAAAAGTTGCACCCGAGTCTCCTGGACCCGGGAGAGCCGTCGGAATTGGTTGCCCACAAGGAGAGTTATCGCTGAAAGAACAAAACCGCTGCATTCGCTGTGTTGGGCGACTGGTAGCCAGTGGCTACTGGACTTCTGCTGACCCAGAGAGGACTTCGAGGGATGTCAACCTCTGTGGCCAGAATCACCTGACCAGGACCGTGGTCCAAGAAGTAGCCCCAGGAAGACCCCCTTTGGCTGCACAGCATCTTCAGCATCCTTGAGCATCTTCTACAGCATCTTGTATCCTTTGCATCACGACCACTCCATTGAAGTCAATGGCAAGGAGTCTGTGATGCTGGAACTGGGCTGGAGACTTCTTTCCATCAGAAGGTAACTGTTTTGTTGGCCCTTGCTGGTTCCCTTGAGTGGTTCCCTGCAAGAGTTGGTCGCCCAAAGTAACTCTGAGTAATCACATACCAACCTGTAAAAGATTTTCTTGAAAAAGTTTCTAAGTGTGAAATTTGTTGAATTTGACAGTGCTTATTCACAGTTGATTGAAAAGTCCTGATTTACCTTCTCTTGTAAAATCATCTCCAGAACCTTCTGATCGATCGTTTTAATTTTGTTGTTAATAAATTCATAAAAATATAATCTATTTTTATAAATTGGTGTTGTATTTCTAGAGTGTCAAGTGTTTTTCTTCTTCAATTGTTTTAGAGCTGTTTAAATGGTTTACACCTGTTCCTTTGTGTAAGCCTGACTTCTCAGAGCCACAGCTTCCCAGGCATGAGCTAAGGTTTAACAAACGAAACCTGACTAGTCCTTAAGGGATTGGTAGTGTATTACATGGTGAGGTCTCACAACCACACCATATAATACACCCCATTTCCTCACACCCTTGGAGTCCACTTCTTTTTCCTGGGTACAAGAGGGAGCAGATCAAGTCCTTCAGGGCTCCACTGAGGTCATGGACAGCAGGTCCAGGCCTCTTCTGTTCTTCCTCAGGTCCAGGAGTGTTCTGAATTGGGAGCCTGGCTGGAGGTGCCACATTTAAACCTGGCACGAGCTAGTGGGTGGGAATAACTACTGGACACCCGCTAACCATTGAGGTAAAAGGTCCTGGGGCCAACCCTATCCACTTTTGGCATTTTCAAGATGGCGAAAGTCTTTAGTCACATTAAATTGGGCTCAGAGGGCTGTGTGTTGAGGGGGGGTGTACTATGGTTATAATAGTATCCTCCCACATCTAACACCAACATCCAGTTAGAAGCAGCCACCTTCCTGTCAAGTGTGGCCCCTGTTATATATGTAAACCCAGCAGGCCTGTCAAGCAGGATTTGGCACTCAAGCTGGATTTGACACTGTATTGTCAAGAAGGATGCTCACAATCCCTACCCTGCATATTCTTTGAGATTCAGAGGAGTCCCCTCTACTCATTCCTGTCAGCCTATTGTTTGCTCCTGGTAGGCATTTCACACCTTTTTTACACCTATTCAAATGCTCATATCTGACTGGGAGAAATTGGAGAGCAAATACAAATTAACCTTCAGGCCCTTCAGGCAGGGAAAGCGTAGCTTTCTAAAAGGTACTTTTTCTGAATATTTATTAAAAATACAACTTCACCATTGATTGGGGTTAAAAATTGTTTAATTAGTTTTCTAGCTAGTCCTATTCTCGAGATACAGCATTAGGATTTTAATCTGTTCTCTAGTTTCCTATATAGGACAGCTAGACCTGTCACAGTGAAAATAGCTTTTGGGTGCTAGTCACTGTACCAACATGCTAACAATAAATTTCTACATGTCCTACTTTAAAGTACCATGAACCCTGCCTTGCGGGCAACTAGGCCTACATAGACGTGACTTATTAATATTTAAAAGGGAGGTTCCGTCCTGTCGAAAGGGTTTATTTTGACAGGTTGAATTGCAGTTTCTCATCCAGGGGATACTCATCATAGTCATAATCTATGAATAATCCCCGCCCACGTGCGGGATCCCGGAGTATATAGAAAATACATATATATATAAATATATATACATATGTGAAACATATACATGCAGCCTAAACATGTTTCCAACATGGCAGAACTGCCAAAATTACATAGGTTTGCATTGTAAGATAAATACCCTCCTAACCCATTAAGGAAAAGAGGACATGCACAGAACAATTGACATATACCAATGCTTTATTGCCACAAGGAAAAACTTGTAATTGCAGGCATTCGCCTGTAGGCTGCATTGCAGAGCAATAATGAAACCAAGACAAAAAACTGGCACATTGCCTTTAAGGCTTCCAAGGGTTAGGATACCGTGCCTTTAAGGCCTGCAGGAGACCCTCTGCTCCCATCATGCACCACAGGTGACAGTTAGGTCAGTTCTTTTTTCCGGCTCCTTCTATGAGGATCCTGGAGTTTGAGCTCTTCAGTTTTTTGACTGAAAGATAGATATTTGATATTTCCTTGAAATTTCGACATTTTCTGAACCTAGAGGTATATTCTACTGGTTTTTGGTAAAATTTCCAGTCAGAATGCCTGCTTTATTTTCGAAAATGTCCTTCCTGTGGCAAAAAGATGGCACTGTCAGACCCACACTCGGTGTGTATTGTGTGCCTTCCATCTTCACACAATCCTGACCAGTGTTATCATTGCCAGAAGTTTACTAAAAGGACTTTGCGTGACAGAGAACGCATCAAGCTTCACAACAACACCGAAAACGGCGTCGTTCCACCTCTCCTGAGTCCAGGAAGAAGCAGGTGCCTGAATGTTCGCCGTCGACGTCAAGATCGCCGTCGAAGAGGCTGAGGCATTCTTCAACGTCGAGGGACAAGCCAGTGTCTAGACGTCGAGACTCTCCGCCGCATGCCAGTAAGTCGGCGTCGAGGCACAGCTCTTCGGGCTCGAAGGCTGTGGGTCCAAAGAGACCTTCCAAAGCTCCGTCGACGTCGAGGCTTCCGTCGACGTTGAGGCATTCTCCGCCACCCTCGAGGGGGTCGGCGTCGAGAGACTCGCTGGCGAAGACTATGCCGCGAGGGGACATATCGACGTCGAGAGCAACGTCAAGGTCCCATCATTCGACGTCAAGGAGGTCGACGTCAGCGAGAAGGACGACGTCAAGATCCCCCCATCGACGTGGGCGTTCGATGTCGAAACATCATCATTCGCCGTCGAGAAGATCGGCGTCAGCGGCAAGGGCGACGTCGAGGTCCCCCCATCGACGTCAAGGTCCCCCCATCGACGTGGTCGGTCGAGATCAAGATCGCTACACAGATCTACGGTGAGGGCGCAGACCTTATCGACGTCGAGGGACAGGAATGCAACGTCGAGATCCCGTTCGACGTCAAGGGCCCAGTCGTCTCCAGGTGTCATCTATCGGATTTCTCCTGTCGAATCCTCAGGATCGATTCGTGGCTCAAGTGGGTCCACCCCTTGATAGCCTCAATTCTGAATGCTATAACAGCCCAGAAGATTAAGGTGATCAAGTGGGGGAAGGAAAGGATGGGGACAGCAGGGAAGGAGACCTGAAACAAGAACCAACACTTTGAACATAGGATATTAATCACCACAATGATAAACAGAATCTCTTTTCTCTTATTACCTGTAAAGAAAAGAATTTAACAGTTCTGTACAAGAGTACACAAGGAATGTCCTATTCCCTTTATTTTGTGTTTGTTTTGCCAAGGGTTGATGGTAAGGGTAGCTGAAAGAAAGAACTAACCAGTAACTGCCAGCGCATATCTGTGTGAGACCTGCATCAGTATTTGTAGTTCCATCAAGCACACACACACACACAATACCCATCAACAATAAATGAGACCAAGCGTCACAGGGGTTGAACCCTAGAAAGATCTCATGACCCCTGTTAGGAAACAGTAAAGAACAATTATACACCAAGTGCTGGAAGTAACAAGGAATCCTAGACTGTGATCTTGTATTTGCAGATGACCAATAATAAGTCTTATCCGGTCAATCGAGGCAATAGACCATCAACATAACTTGTTTTCTCTTTGAGGGTTAACTGCCAACAGTGAAACAATGAATGTCATAGTAGGATGCAATTCCCCAAAAATAATAATGTTTTGTACTTCAAGGCAGCAAGCTCTCCGGTGAGATAAAGTGCCCAACAATAGTTCTGATACTTACACAAGGAATATAGTTCAAGGTAACTTTCCAGAGTAACCACGGTAATCCACACAAACACTTTTCCGCCACCTTACCGCACCAGAAGACGCTGTTCCTTCACAGCGTGTAGCGACGATGCTGAAGCAAAATAATCTGCATCGTTTTCAACCCGGAAGCCTCTTTTGAGCTCTTCCGGGTTGACGCCATCACGCACGTTCCGTCCATCGGAGTGCGGGAAGAGCGCAGGAGCCGTTCGCTGTTTGAACACAGCGCCACACTGTACGAAGCCGTTCCCCATGTTGCAGGTAAGAGCGGAGGGTAGCCCGCGCCACGCATATGGCAGCGTTGCGCTCGGCACCCCCCGCAGCACCCAAGGGAACCGTAACACCAGGGCTGAATATTGTGCAGATTTCTCCAGAGAGATCTCCTACAGCTGGCGAATTGAAGGTTTGCGCCCTGTCGCCTCGCTGGCTGCAGGGCGTTGGAACAGGTGCCCGCAGAGGTCCGGGCTCGGACTACTCGCGGACATACACAGCAAGACCTTCTAAGTCGCCTCCAGCAAGGCCTTCCAAGTCGCCTTCCAGAAGACCAAGGTCGCCTTCTACACGCCGATCTCGGTCAGGGGGTCGTCGCAGCTCGCACCACGATCCTCCCACATAAGAGGAGGCGCAGAACATCATCCACCTGTTCTTAGTCCTCTATTCGGGACTACTCGCCAACTTTTTCATCTACGCCACCTTCAAGGGTGTCTCCAATTGATGACATTGGGACTTTCTCTGACGTACTTGGCAGAGGAGCTAAGAAACTTAATATCAGTTTATGCACTCCTGTGGTCCCGACATCGATTATATTTGAGACATTGCACCATCGTACAACTCCCAGACCTTTGCTACCTCTGGTGCCAGGTTTTTAGAACCAGCTATGGCCACGTTCCTCACTCCTGCCACAGTGGGATCAGTTCCGTCGAGGATCGCAAAGAAATACAAAGCTCCAGACCAGGATCCCTTGTTCCTTAGGTCTGATCCTCCGGCGGATTCAATCATTGTAGGCAGTCGCCAGGAAACGCACTCCGCAGCCTCATCAGCTTCTGTTCCTCCAGAAAAGGACAGCAAACAAATGGACTCTTATGGCAGGAAGATGTGCAATACTTCGGCATCATCTATGAAGATTGCAAGTGCTTCAGCCCTTCTTGGGCGCTATGACAGGTCTCTTTGGGACTCCTGGCTAGGTTTACTGACAAGCTTCCCAAAGAAGATCGACAAGACTTCCACGAAATCTTGCAAGAGGGTGGTTTAGTAGCCAATAAAATCATCAGCGCGGCGACTGACGCCTCAGATCTCCGCGCACGGCTATTCACAGGGCATCTGTTCGCGGCGCTCAGCGTGGCTGCGCCTCACAGGTCTAAAACCGGACGCCCAGAAGAAGATCCTTAACCTTCCTTTTAACAGCTCCTCCTTATTCGGTTCTCATGCTGATGAGGAAATGACAAAGATGAAGACCGAGCTGGACACGGTCAAAGCAGTTGGACTGGAAAAGCGGAAGGAGTTTCGCAAACGCTTCCGTCAGAACGACAAGCGACCCTTCCAACAGAGGGTTCAAACCCCTCAATGGTCCTCCCAAAACCAACAAAGGTTCCAATTCCAGCACAAGCGTCCTGGCAGGGGAAGAGGGAACAATAAGCAACAGCAGTCCTCCACCAAGCAGCCTCCAAAACAGTGAGGCATTGCTTCCTCCGCACCCGTTCGCCACTCCGGTAGGAGGGAGTATCGTTTGTCACCTGGAAGAGTGGGAATCCATAACAAGAGACAGATGGGTGCTGAATATTGTACAGCATGGTTACTTGCTGAGGTTCAAGACCCCTCCTCCGCAAGTTGCCCCTCAATTGACGTGCCTTCCTCAACAACACAATTTATTGTTACAGGGCGAAGTGGGTACCCTCCTCTCCAAAAAGGCCATAGAAGAGGTCCCACCTCACCAGCGAAATCAAGGGGTGTACTCACGGTACTTTCTGATCCAGAAGCGAGGAGTAACCAAAGAGTACAGACCTATCCTCGAACTGCGCCTGCTGAACAGGTTTATAAGAAAAGAGAGATTTCGGATGCTAGCCCTGCACCAGATTTTCCCACATCTTCATCTGGGAGACTGGATGTGTGCCATCGACCTGCAGGACGCCTACTTTCACATTCCTGTTTCAGTGAAACATCGCAAGTTCCTCAGGTTCCAGGTGTCTCGACAGCACTATCAGTACCGATTACTTCCGTTCGGGCTCAAATCTGCCCCCCGGACGTTCTCCAAGTGCATGGCGGTGGTAGCTGCTTTCCTCCGCAAGCGCAAAATCTTCGTCTATCCCTACCTAGACGACTGGCTCCTGAAGAGTTCCACGCCTTCAGTACTCCAGAGCCATCTCACTTACTGTCTCAACCTGCTCCACTCCCTGGGGTTGCAAGTCAACTACAAGAAGTCAGTTCTCAACCCCACGCAGAAGATACATTATCTGGGCGCGCCCCTAGACACCGCAACGGCAAGCGTGTGTCCTTCGGAGGAGAGGTTGTCCTCAATGTTGATCAAGTGCCGTGCTCTTCTCAGCACTATATATATCCCACAGCAAGGCAGGTGTCATCACTGCTGGGATCGATGGCCTCATGCATCTTCATTGTGCCCAATGTCAGACTTTACATGCGGCCTCTACAGCAATCCCTCGAAGATCAATGGACACAGCGCTCAGGCCGTTGGGAAGATCGTGTCTCTCTTCCTCAGGCGGCCAGGGACTCCATCAAATGGTGGATGAAACGTTCACACCTTCTGCAAGGGTACCTTTCACCAGGTCCCTCCGACACAGACTGTAGTTACAGATGCCTCACTGCAAGGTTGGGGAGCTCACATGGGCCAGCTTCAGGTACAAGGTCCCTGGTCCGAGACAGAGAGAAGTTATCACATCAACTTCTTGGAGCTAAGGGCAGTCCATCTGGCTCTCAAGTCTCTGTACCCGTCCCTTCAGTCCAACTCCATTCAGATTCAGACAGACAACACAACAACAATGTACTATCTGAACAAGCAGGGAGGCACCAGGTCACGGGTCCTGTCTCTGGAGTCACAGACCATATGGAAGTGGCTTCTGGCGAGGAGTCTCACAATCGTAGCCGTTCACCTTCCAGGAACCTTGAACGTGCAGGCAGATGTTCTCAGCAGAGACTTCGTAGAAGCACACGACTGGGTGTTAAACGAAGAAGTCGCTCAGGACATTTTTCGGCAATGGGGAGTGCCAGACATCGACCTGTTCGCAGATGCGGCAAATACGAAATGCCCCGTCTTCGCGTCCAGATTCCCTCAGCAAGGATCACGGGGGAATGCACTTTTGATAAGATGGTCGCAGACATTGCTGTACGCTTTTCCACCACTCCCTTTGATCCCTGCGGTCATTCAGAAGTTTTACAGGACCAATGCCAGAATGATCCTGATGGCACCAGAGTGGCCGCGCCAGTGGTGGTATCCGGACCTCCTGCAGCTATCCGAAGCTCCACACCGGAGGCTTCCCTGCCGCCCGGACTTGTTGACCAAGAACGAGGGGATAGTTTTTCATCCCAACCTCTCGTCCCTGCGATTGACTGTTTGACTGCATGGCTACTGAAGTCATCCAGTACGGACACTTAGACCTCCCTGCGGATTGTATGTCCATTCTCAAGGAAGCAAAGAGACCATCCACCAGGAAATCTTATGCTTTCAAGTGGAAGAGATTCTACCTGTGGTGCAAGGACAACGCCTTTGATCCGACTAAGGGTCAGGAGCAAGTGATCCTTCCCTACTTGTTATACTTGGCAAAGTCAGGTCTGCAATATTCCTCCATTAGGGTTCACCTAGCTGCTATAACAGCTTACAGGAAGTCCTCTACCCAGGGTTCATTCTTTCAAATGCCAGTGGTAAAGGATTTTCTGGAGGGGACTCAGAAAGGTTTATCCCCAGTGAGATCTCCTTCTCCCCCTGGGAACTTAACATTGTTCTTACTAAACTTATGGGTGCTCCTTTCGAGCCTATTCATAAGGCGTCTTTGCAGCATTTGACCTGGAAGGCTACTTTTTTGGTAGCCATCACTTCTGCCCGCAGGGTGAGTGAGATTCAAGCCCTGTGCTGTAAGGCAGCTTATACTGTTTTTCATGCCAATAGGATGGTGCTACGTACACATCCGAGCTTCCTCCCGAAGGTGGTCTCGGATTTTCACATCAATTAGGTTATTACGCTGCCCACCTTCTTTCCTAAACCTTCAACTCCCCTGAGAGAATCATTACACTCTTTAGATCTCCGGAGAGTGCTGAAGTTTTACCTTGACAAAACTCACACACTTAGGAAATCTGACCGGCTCTTTATTAACTACGGTTCTACTAACACCGGTCTAGCTGCATCTAAAAGATCCATCTCTCGATGGATTGTCTCTTGTATAGCTTTATCCTACCAGTTAGCTAACAAGACCTTACAAGGCAGACCTAAAGCGCACTCTACCAGAGGGAAAGCCTCTAACACAGCTCTCCTTCGCAATGTTCCAATGTCTGAAATCTGTAAGGCAGCCACATGGCGATCGGTGCATACCTTTACATGCCATTACTGTCTAGATTCTTATGCACAGGCCGATGCCCAGGTGGGGCAGGCCTCTTTGAGAATTTGTTTGCATGATTGCAATTTTGAATGTTATGTTCTGTATACTCCGTTGCTCGTCCGCGAGGTATTGGGTATGGGCTTGCTACTCTATTCATAGATTATGACTATTGATGAGTATCCCCTGGATGAGAAGGATTAGTTACTTACCTGTAATCCTAGTTCTCATCCAGGGGTATACCTCATCATAGTCATGTTTGACCCTCCCTCCTCCCGGACGAGCATCTCTGGAGTTCTTCTTTATTATTGCATCCTCTACTCAGGTGTCTCTACATTATACACCGTCAAAAAGAACTGACCTAACTGTCACCTGTGGTGCATGATGGGAGCAGAGGGTCTCCTGCAGGCCTTAAAGGCACGGTATCCTAACCCTTGGAAGCCTTAAAGGCAAGGTGCCAGATTTTTGTCTTGGTTTCATTATTGCTCTGCAATGCAGCCTACAGGCTGAATGCCTGCAATTACAAGTTTTTCCTTGTGGCAATAAAGCATTGGTATATGTCAATTGTTCTGTGCATGTCCTCTTTCCTTATGGGTTAGGAGGGTATTTATCTTACAATGCAAACCTATGTAATTTTGGCAGTTCTGCCATGTTGGAAACATGTTTAGGCTGCATGTATATGTTTCACATATGTATATATATTTATATATATATGTATTTTCTATATACTCCGGGATCCCGCATGTGGGCGGGGATTATTCATAGATTATGAATATGATGAGTATACCCCTGGATGAGAACTAGGATTACAGGTAAGTAACTAATCCTTCTGCAATACCCCAGTCAGGCTACACAGGATAGCCACGCTTGCACTGCCAATGTAGTTGATGGCATAATAGGTGCTGCACTCCACTGACTACATTTAACTTTCAGTTCCTGGGTACGCTTTGTAGAGGTGTGGTGCAGCGGCCAGGGCAGCTGACTTCGGAGCACAGGGCTCACGGTTCGATCCCCGGCTGCGGCAGCTCAGCTCAGCACCATGTGACTCTGGGCAATAGCTCACTTAATTTCCACAACGTCCCCCAGCGCCTTGAGACCCGTAAGGGTGAGAAGTTTGCGCTTTACAAATACGGATTTACATTTATTTACACTAGGGACTTACAGGCAAGTTAAATATGCCACTTAGGAAAATGCTATTTTAACCATGCTTAAAGGGAAAGCACAGCCACTTTAATACTGGTAAGGAGCTGTAACGTGCACAGAGTTCTAAAACCAGCAAAAATATAGGGTTAAGGAAGAGGTGAAAAATATGGGGTGACCACTCAGAAAAGACAGATTTCCTATACACACCCAAGAACCTGGAGTGGCCATTAGTCATGTCATTTGATCTAGAAAAGGTGTGCAGTATCCTCTGTCAGGACTGTACCAAATGGGAAATGGAGGTGACCTATTCTGTTGGACCACCCTGCTGTAATCTGGCCCCACTTGGAGGGTTTATATGGGTAATGTTATTACAGCCTCGTTTGAAATTCATATGCATACCCGACCATGGTGACAGCTTTCCACAGTGCTATTTGCGCTGGCTATGGAGCTCTAAGCCACCAAGATGAAACCAGAGGGAAGAGGAAGGGGCATATCGCTACAGGATGATACACATCTTCTCACTCTCGGTGGACAACATCCTTTTGTTTCTGCTTGATGGGCTTGCCGGACTCAGTGGAGGTACTGAATGCATTTGGATAGGTGTCAGGAGTTTGCATGATTGGCCAGATTCTCCCGAGTAGAACCTATAAACGGAATGGGATTCAAGCATTGGATGTTACCTGGGAACCAAGTTCATTCTATTATCTGGATGTCCTGATTTATCATAAGGATCTGGCTCTAGTGGCAGGGAACTGGACATGATGGTGACAGTATTGAAAATTTGTGTTGCTTTTTGGATATTTCTGCTCCTATCGGATGTTGGCCACATAGCCCTTTCCAAACTGGCAATGCTCCGTTACATGCTATATTATTTTGCAATCTTTCACATCTGGTTCCTAGTTCACTTTTTAGGGAATTGAGCAAACAATTGTCCGACTTGATATGGAGCTCTGAGTGGCACATAGCGATAATGACAAAGTTGAAGCTGTCAGTGGGGGTGAGGGGGAGGTGCGTTGCACCTGATTTTGAGCTGTGCTTCTTAGCCATACAGCTCCAACGGATGACAAGGAAGTACTCCTGTATCACTTGATAGTTGAAAGAGGGGCGGTAATTATGGATAGCACTGAAATCTGGAAAAGGTGCATGCAGAGCTCCCGCCAGATCCCAACCTATGAGCTAGATATGCCACTGGTGGGATTACCAGGTTCAATAGGCTATTTTACAGTGTGATAGATGAGCGATTGGGAAACAGTGGGCTCCTTAAAATTCATTCATGATCTTCTAGAAGAGTATGGGCTCTCAGCATCCTAGTTTCAGCATTATGTAGCGCTGCAGAGTGTGCTTCACAAACTATGACAAGAAGACCTTCAACTTTTATGCACGATTGGGGAACACATGCACCTATAAAATTGGTTTTATCCCCCACTGATCAACACAACAAAAACAGACCTAACTGAGTAGCAAGTTAAATTGGAGACAGATCTGAGGAGGCAACTATAAAACAGAAAATTGAATGATTCTTGCATATGCACACAAAGAGTAGCTAGGAATTCTGCCTTAAATACACGGAGTTCAGTTTCACTGAAATGCCCTATGTGACTCCCAGAAAGATTGAAAACGATTTCGGAACAGCATACTCTTCTTGCCCCCGTGTTCAACAGACCACGCAGAATTTTATTGTGGTGTGGGAGTGCCGTACTTTACAGTTATTGGAAGGAATAACTAACAGATTGATTACATCTACAGGAAAAACGAGGATTTATGATACTGCAGGTTGCTTTCTTGATCTCTCTCCTGTCCAAAACCCACACCAATAGCGAATAGGTGTAATGAAATACTACTATTGTTTCTGAATATGCAAGACAGCGATGGTGTTCTGAAGAGCTCCGCGTAGATGTATCTGATGAAGTCCGAGCCCAGACGACCACTCACACAATAATAAATTCTCCTCAACTATTACTGGCCTTCTGTTAGGGAAAATAAATGAGACGCACCTCAGTGATCTTTAGAGCTCAATATGAAATGTGAGTGGGAATGACAAATCTCCGGTTTGTGTGTTCCTTTCTCCCTGTTCATGGATCAATCATTGCTCTGGGCTGTAACAAAGAAGTGCACCTTTTTTGAGCCTATATGTTGTTTGAATATTGCTTGTGTTATGTTTGACTGTTTTATATGATACTCAGGAAAAGTCCTGATATATCCAAGATGACTTAAACATGTATGGTTGTGCTTCACCTTGATCCGAAAAGATATGGAAACAACTACTCTTACACGTATCAAAGCTATTCTAGACTGGAAGCTAATTAGATTCGCAGTACTGCTAACTTAAGTCATGCCCCTGAAAGAGAATGGCTGAATCTGTGTTCCTGTAGCTGTCCTGCAAGTTAGGTGGAACATTCTGTATGAATGTTAACCTTGAAAAACCAATAAAGCTGATTTTTTTTTAAAATCACTATCCTCTCCCTGAACATTGGTTTTACCGCTGCTGTCCAGGTCTATGGCACTCCTTCTTGTCCATCATTATATTTCATCTTCAATTTCTTCTCTTCCTCACTCTGATCACCATTATCCTCTGAAGTTGGAGAAATTCAGCCTTGTAGTAGCTTGTAGTTGCGGAGGAGAAATTGGCAGTGGAGGTTGCTGCATAGAAGTCTGAGGTTGTGCGGTAGTTGGAGAAATTCAGCCTTGTAGTAGCGGAGGAGAAATTGGCAGTGGAGGTTGCTGCATAGAAGTCTGCGGTTGTGCGGTAGTGGAGTACGTTGATGTGGTAAAGGAGTTTGACTGATTAGTAGTTAGGGCTGCCATTGAGGCAGAATTGTGTTTTCCAGTCTTGTGCATAGACTGTGCATCGTATGTTCAAATAACTTTGAAGAAATCAACTGAACGCTATGCCATGTGCATTTTTTTTTGTGTCAGGCCCTGGTGTATTCACGTTGACAGAGATCATCATAGTGTTCTTGTGGAGCTTCTGAAATGTTATGAACCTTCAGCTGCAGTGGACTGTAGGCAGTCTGAGATTTGTTGGCCGTCTGAAATTACCTCTTTATCAGCATAATCATTCTCATGTTCATCTGTGTCAAAATACGAGCAGGTGGATGGTCTGTCACCTTTAGAGGAGACGGGTGCTTCCCAAAGCTTAGTGCAACTTTTACTGATGGTGGAATGGAGATAAGCCCCAACAACTGTTGGTGAAGACAGTCAGCTCTTCATCAACTGTGCTGTTGTTGTTGATGGTCAGCTTCTCAACAAGTAGACCATAGACGACAATGATTTGACCATCAATGACGAGGTTAACATCGATGGCCACTGGTGACCACATCGTCGCTCAAGGTGCTGATGAAAAGGTGGATGGCATCAGTGATGGAGATGTAGAGACGAATTGGCATATGACAGGACCACCTTCATCATCGAAGAGGCTGCTGTCTGACAGTTTTGTGGAGAGATGTGACAGGGTGTCCAACAAGGCTCATTCTCATGCTATCTTTTAAGGGGCAAAGACCATAATGATGCATGAAGGCTGCAATAAGGGAGATGATTGGCTTTTTCAGACTTGAGGTTGATATCAGAGGTACTTTCATAGCGAATACTTCTGACACCTCCAGGTGCTTTCTTTTCTGCACCTTTTAGGAAAATGTTCCAAAGGGAGCACTTTGTAAGTGTATACATTTTACACCAGTTGAAGAAATTACTATACTAAACAGAGCTCACACAAACAGCAGGAGGCACAGCAGTCAGGAAAAATCTACATTTAAACCTAACTGAATTCCCTGAAATGTTCATGTTCAAGAAAGTAGAATTATAAAGTGTGTGATGTGCAGAAAAGAGAAAGAAGGAAATGAATAAAAGACATATGTTTTATAAATACACAATGTTACAGCACAGTACATACCAACTAGTACAGTACAAAATCCAATACTACACACTTCTCACCAAATCGCAGTTTTAAACGGAGAGCTTTTTCTGCAGCGATTCATTAACAAACCATTAGGTCTCAGCATACTCTAATTGTACTCACGATGTGGCAGAGTGTAGGAGGGATGCAATCTAATGTTTAGAGGACGTGTGGCTAGGTTAGATTTTCTGACTGTTGGCAAAACCTGTTGCAGACACTTCTACGCTCTATTGGTGGATTACTAAATCCATTTATTAACCAGACAGTGCACATCTTCAGGGATGTGATACTTTCATAACACAGACAATATGACCCTGATTGCATTGCTGCTCTTTTAATCCTATGCATTTCCATTTGCTTTGTGATGATTGCCTCTCACTGTGTTAGAATTGAACCGTAAAATTGCCATATTACTCGTATTTTACCCAATATTATGTTAGCATTTATATAGCTAATACATTATTATACATACTGTGTGTATACGCAACTAGTAGATGCAGACATTGTTTGTTAGGTTAACATTTGTGCCACCATTTTAGCTCTCGAGGACGCCATCTTGTATTATAATCGAAACTGTTACTTGATCATTTACGAGAAATGGCTCTTGCTGAGTTTCGTTTCTTCAATGTTGAATCTTGCTCATTAACGCATGCCTTTCCTATTACTCGAAGGCCTTCTCCCACCTGTCTAGTAGGGAGGATAAGCCAGACGACCTTGGGCAGTAGATAGCTTATGCCAGGCTGCGGAATCGAAACTTGTGCTCTGTACCCCATTGTATTTCAACAGCTACTACTATTTTTCCATAGTAGGCGGGTTTTTGTGGGCTCCGCAACCTACATAATGTAACTGTATGTTTGCTAGAGTGAGTCCCTCGTCAGCCATCATAGGAGGCTGGTCAGACTGGACTCCACTGCAGTGTATTTTGTGAATAAACTAGTCTGTTGCGTTCTCTACTGCGTCATCGACTCTTCATTGAATGGAAGGCTAGTGGAGGTCGAGAGTGACCCGGGTGGCCCTAAACGGGTAACTTCCTTCAACTGTTAACAAAAAAAGTCTTTAAGGTTGTTTACTCATTGTATCACTCAATGCAGAACAGGTAACACTTAGTAATTCTTGCGTGGTAGCAGATCTTTGTACATTTACTCACTGTTTGCAGTGTCGTCTTTCATAGCAAATGGTTGAAATGCTATACACATTTCAAAACCAAAAATGCAATCCAATCAAAACATCCCATACAACACCTGTTCTCTGCCCCCACATCTGTCAGTAGCTGGGCTCCATGATAGAGTACAGCGTAGGCCATGGGGCACTGGGCCTCTTGCCACAAGTGTTTGTGTTGTAATGCACCCCTCAGTGCAATGAAGCTCTACCCATGCTTAGAGCTGCACTTGGTGCACAGGTTTAATTTGTTCATTTTTTCTTTAACATCCCTTGGAGCATTGGATATAATTAGAACCTGATCCAATCATTGAATTTTTCTCTATTGCTACATAGAGAAGCCTATTGATCCTTGTCTGTCTGATCACAGGTTGTCCAATCAAACACCTTTTTTTTCCATCTGCAGCTTAGTAATTCCTAAAGAGACACTCATAGATTTTGGACATATGGTTGATTAAGGACCGTTTGGGTACTGCCTCACAGAGTATTGGCTGCCCATCCACAGATGCGTCCTACCAAAATGCTCCATGGGATGCTGGCTCTCTGCGACGACTAGCTCTTTGGTCACATGTAGACCATATAACAAGAAAGCATTCACTGGAGTTCTTTAAGTTGGAGCACTTTGGAGAGAACTGCAAGGAGCTTACTTCCATACTAAAAGGATTCCTTAGTACAAAAAAGTATGTTTTAAATGCACTACAGCAAACCAACATCACACCTAGACTTTAATAGTCCCTTCCTCTTTTCTAGTTTGCCCATTTCAATGTGGACCTTGTAGTTGTATATTTCACAGTTTGTCTGTTACATCACAATTGCAGATTTCAGTTCTAGTGCACCACTGCCTAATGTTTGTTTTAGTTGTTCAAGGAGTAAACATTCCATCAAACATTGCTTTAATGTAAATCCTAGTAGGTATATTATTTTTTTGGAGCTCATCAGAGTGTAACAATCAGTTAGGAGCTTGGTGGAATGACCTCAGCAATGACAACGAAAGAGCAGTTCATGGACCAGAGAATGTCTACCGCCTTGTGTTGTCAAACCATCGACTACCCCACAGAACACTGACTTTACTAGTGTTTCCCTTTGAAAAAGCTACACATTTACTACAAATAGTGCAAAGCACGGTTGAGCAACAGTTCATGATCAGTATGTTTATTGCCTCCATCTTACTGCCATCTTTGTGTATGAAAATCCTCCTGAGTTAATTGTTGGCTCTGTTTCCTCTACAGGTGTGGTATGCTGCTTCCTATGCAGAGTATGTAAATCACAAGATCTACTACATTTCAGAAGAGGAGAAAAAAGGTATGTTTATTTTCCATTCTGTCTTTTCAGTTTTTTTTACCTAGCTTTGTCTTGTTTTCAAACACCCTTACATTTTATGGTTATCGTTCAATCGCCTCATTTATTAGGTATCGCCTTGATCTGAAAGAGACACGTTAGTGACAGATTCCTTACCTTAGAATATCCCCAGGCGTCAGGCTGGATCCGGAAAAGTTTTGCGTAGCAGTACCCTTGCGCGTCGGTAGGCGGCGTCGTGCGGCTCCGCGTCCGTCGTCGGCGTCGTGATCGCCGGGATGACGTCGCGGGCAGTACTTAGGCGCCGCCCTGCGCGCTGACGTCAGTTCTTCTTTCCGCGCCAGCAAGCGCAGATCCGGGAAGAGCAGTGCCCTGGTCATTTTTTGACCATACTTTTTGGTGAATTTTTCACTGTTTTTCTCTTCAAGGTGTCGTAGGGATGCCCGGTTTCAAACGTTGCGGCGCCTGTGCTCGGATGATGTCCGTCACCGACCCGCATTGGGAGTGTCTCTGCTGCCTCGGCCGAGGCCACGACACGGAGTCTTGTACCGACTGCCAGGCCCTCAACCCGAAAGCTTTGCGAGAGCGGTCTCGAAAGCTCCTCGAGGCCCGGCATTCGGCTCCGCGAAGCCCCGGTCGCGTGAGAGGTCCAGGGGTCGATCGCGGAGTCCACACCGGTCGTCGGCATCGAAGTCTTCTTCGTCCGGTAAGTCGAAACATAAAAAGTCCAAAAAGCATCATCGCTCTAGGACTTCGCCTCGCCGGTCTCGCGACTCGGCTGAGGCCCCTCCCAGCACCGTCCCCGCCCCCGCGGCCCCGGACATGCCTGTGGAGTCGCCCCCGCACTACCCGCCCTTCCCGGGTTCGGGGCGGATCCGGCCAAAGTGCAGGAATTCCTGTCGGCCATGGCCCGCCTCTTCGGGCCTCCAGGTCCCTCCGTGCGCCGCCGGGCCCCGCGGGCCCTGATGGGGTTGCTCCCGGCGTCGCCGACGGCTCCGGCCCCGGCGTCGCCCGTGCCTCCAGCCTCGATCCCGGCTCAGGCTTCGGCCCCGGCCTCGATCCCGGCTCCGCAACCCCCATCGACGCCGGTCGACCTAACGACACCTGCGCCGATGTCTCCGGTGCCGTTCTCGACGCCGCCTGGGGCTCCGGGCGGCGTCGTTCCCCAGTTCCTTCCGGCTCCGGACATGGACCCGGACCGACGTCGCTCGACGCCGGTTCCGGCGCCGATGAGACCTTGGGTCCCAAATGTCCCTCCTCCCCCTTATTTTGAACCTGAGGAGGACCAGGAGGACTGGGAGGGGTCTGATGACCCTCTGACACAACAGTGTCAGTACGATGAGGACTGGACAGAGGGTCTAGGGGATGCCAGTGGTCTAGATACTTCCCCTGACACTGGCATGCTGTCTCCTCCCGTGGCTACGGAGGAGGGAGCCAATTTTGCAACGTTGTTGCGTAGGGCGGCTGGAGCCTTACATCTCCAACTCCCTGCTGTGGCGGTCAAGGTTAATCTCTTGACAGAGGTGCTTCAGCCGGCAGCCTCCTCTACGGAGACTGTGCTGCCGTTTAACGACGCCCTCACTGACGTTCTTTTGGGCGCCTGGTCCAAGCCCAACACAGGGGCTCCTGTGGATAGGAACGTGTCTCGACGCCATCGCCCAGCTCCGGGCGACCCCCTGTTTCTCTCTGTCCACCCCACTCCTGAGAGCTTGGTTGTCCAAGCCTCCGCTTCCCAAACCGCCTTCCCTACCGCCCCTCCGGATAGGGAATCCAAACGCCTGGATCAATTTGGGAAGAAGGGTTTTCTTCCTCCAGTGCTGGCTTGCGGTCCATCAACACCGCTTGCCTTTTGGGCCGATATACCCACTCCTTGTGGGATTCGGTGGCGAATGTTTTGCCCCAGTGTTCTGAGGAGGTCCAGACACTGCTTTCCCGCGCCATTGCGGAAGGAAGGGATGCGGCCAAATACACAATCCGATGTGGCCTTGATACCGCCGACTGCGCTGGGCAGGTCTATTGCAACGACGGTGGCGCTACGACGCCACGCCTGGCTGAGAACCACTGGTTTTCAGGGGATGTCCAGAATACTCTCATGGACATGCCCTTTGATGGAGTCGGTCTTTTTGGGTCCAAAGCAGACCATGCGTTGGAGCGCTTTAAGGACTCACGGGCTACTGCAAAGTCCCTGGGCCTTTCTGCTACACGCCCTCCGCTGACTTCTGCTTTTCGCCCCTATCGTGGCCACGGTAGGGGCGCCCCTTCACGTCAGCAGCCCAGCCACCGGCCCGCGCAGCAGGCGTCTTCGCGTGGCCGAGGACGTGGATTCCGCCGTGGCGGATCGGGCAACCAGCGTGCGGGTCAGGCCACCACCTCCAACCCGTCCGCGGCCTCCAAACCCTCCTAGTCCCTCCTTTCAGGTGCACAGCACGCCAGTAGGGGGCAGGGTCCTGCCATCACCTTCCCCACTGGCGTACCATCACCTCGGACAGGTGGGTCTTGGACATTGTCCGAAGGGGCTACTCCTCCCCTTCGAGTCCACCCCCAGCCATGCCACCTCAATTCCGCCGCATGTCAGGGGATCACTTGGTACTTCTGCAGAAGGAAGTCACGGCCCTCTTGGCCAAGAGGGCCATCGAGCATGTTCCGACCCCAGAAGTAGGGCGTGGTTGCTACTCCCACTACTTCCTGGTGCCCAAAAGGACAAGGAGGACATGCGTCCTATCTTGGACCTCCGGAACGTCAATCGCTTCCTCCGGAAGGAGAAGTTCAAGATGCTCACCCTAGCTCAGGTCTTGACTGCCCTCGACCCTGGAGACTGGTTGGTAGCGTTGGACTTGCAGGACGCATATTTCCACATCCCCGTCCTGCCGGCCCACCGGCGTTACCTTCGGTTCACGGTAGGCCTCGAGCATTTTCAGTTCACCGTGCTCCCCTTTGGCCTTACCAGTGCCCCTCGGGTGTTCACGAAAGTGATGGCGGTGGTCGCAGCTCATCTGCGCCGGGCAGGGGTTTCAGTCTTCCCCTACCTCGACGACTGGCTGCTGAAGGCGGGCTCGTCCCAGGCAGTCGTCTCCCACCTCCAGACTACGGCCGAACTCCTGCACTCGCTGGGGTTCTCCATCAATGTGCTGAAGTCGCATCTGATTCCTTCTCCACAGCTCCTTTTCATCGGAGCAGTTCTGGACACGACGCAGTTTCGGGCCTATCCTCCCGAACGGCGAGTCCGGGATATTCAGGCTATGATTCCGATCTTTCAGCCTTTATCCTGGGTTTCGGTACGGATGACCCTGAGGCTGCTGGGCCTCATGGCCTCCTGCATCCTGCTGGTCAATCATGCCAGATGGCATATGCGGGCTCTGCAGTGGGACCTGAAGTTCCAGTGGGCGCAGCACCAGGGCAACCTGTCCGATCACGTCCAGATCTCGGAGGGGACTGCAAAACAGTTGCAGTGGTGGCTCTCGAACCGGCAATGGGTCATGGGCAGATCCCTCTCCCTTCCCCAGCCAGAGCACACAGTTGTGACGGACGCGTCCCTTCTGGGATGGGGCGGTCACATGGGAGAGGCGGAGATCAGAGGCCTCTGGTCTCCGGCGGAGTCCCGGCTCCATATCAACATTCTGGAGCTCCGGGCGATCCGACTTGCACTCAAGGCATTCCTTCCCTCTGTCAAAGGGAAGGTAGTGCAGGTGTTCACAGACAACACCACCGCCATGTGGTACTGCAACAAAGAAGGCGGGGTGGGGTCGTGGACCCTTTGTCAGGAGGCTCTGCGCCTCTGGACATGGCTGGAACATCAGGGCATGTTCCTGATGGTTCAACACCTGGCAGGTTCGCTGAACGCCAGGGCGGACGAAACTCAGCCGCAGGTGCATGATGGATCACGAATGGCGTCTTCACTCGGAAGTGGCGCAAGGACTCTTTCTACAGTGGGGAGAGCCTTGGTTAGATCTATTCGCCACCGAAGAGAACGCGCAATGTCATCAGTTCTGCGCGTTGGAATTTCCAAGGCGGCACTCGCTCGGCGACGCTCGTCACGAGTGGAGTTGCGGTCTATTGTACGCCTTTCCGCCTATACCACTTCTACCCAGAGTGTTGAAGAAGATTCGGCATGACCGGGCCCAAGTCATTCTTGTGGCTCCGGACTGGGCTCGAAGAGTTTGGTATCCCGAGCTACTCAATATGAGCGTAGATCCCCGATCCGTCTGCCTCTTCGGGAGGATCTTCTGTCGCAGCAGCAGGGGACGGTCCTCCACCCGAACCTGTCCAGTCTACACCTGCTTGCGTGGAGATTGAGCGGCGGCAGTTGATTCCTTTCGACTTGCCTCCCGAAGTTTGTGATGTGATTCTGGCAGCCAGGCGTCCCTCCACTAAGGTGGTATACGCCTGCAGGTGGAACAAATTTGTGGCATGGTGCACAGCAAAGGCTGTGAATCCCCTTTCTGCCCCTCTTTCTGAGGTCCTTCTGTTCCCTTCTCTCTGGCCCAACAGGGTTCTGCCCTGGGTACCATCAAGGGTTATCTTTGTGCTATCTCGGCCTTCCTCAGGCTCCCTGATCAGCCCCTCCTTTTCAAGTCCCCTGTTGTTAACAGGTTCTTAAAGGCATTACTCACCTCTTCCCTCCTGTTCCGTTTGTGATGCCTCAGTGGGACTTGAACTTGGTTCTTACCGTTTTAATGTGCGCTCCGTTTGAGCCTCTACATAACTGTCCTCTTCGTCTTCTGACTCTGAAGACAGCCTTTCTGGTGGCCATCACCTCCGCTCGGCGGGTGAGTGAGCTCCAGGCTCTGTCTTGCAAACCTCCCTTTCTGTCTGTTCATCCAGACAAGGTTGTTCTTCGGACGCGTCCGTCCTTCTTGCCAAAGGTGGTTACTGCTTTCCACATTGGGCAGACCATCACTTTGCCCACCTTCTTTCCGCCTCCGCATCCTTCCAGAGAGGAAGAGAGGCTCCACCGTCTGGACCCTAAACGTGCGCTCTCCTTCTATATTGACCGCACAAAACACTTCCGGGTGGATGACCAGCTCTTTGTTGGCTACGTGGGCGCCAAAAAAGGTCGGGGCGGTGCACAAGAGGACCATCTCCCGCTGGGTTACCTTGTGCATCAAGACCTGCTATTCTTTGGCTAAGAAGGAGCCTCCTGTTGGGCTGCGTGCCCATTCCACCAGGGCAACGGCTGCTACCACGGCCTTGGGCCGCGGTGTTCCGCTGCCGGTTATCTGTCAGGCAGCTACGTGGGCCTCGCTGCACACGTTTACAAAGCATTACTGCCTTGACAGTCAGGTCCGGAGGGACGGCTTCTTTGGCCGTTCTGTCCTCCAGGACTTCCTTGTCTGATCTTTGTTCGCAGACCCACCACCGGGGTTGGTATTGCTGGGGTATCTATTCTAAGGTAAGGAATCTGTCACTAACGTGTCTCTTTCAGATGCACAAGTTACTAACTTGTGTAACGATATATCTGTAAGAGACAGTAGTTAGTGACAGATTCCTTACCGCTCACCATCCTCCCCGTTCTGCGAACTGATTTCTAGGGTTAAGGACATCCCTTTCAGGGCCCTAGTATTTTTCAGACACCTATGTCAGCTTCTTGCATGGCTCTGCGTTCCTGGCGCGGAAAGTCGTGTACAGAACTGACGTCAGCGCGCAGGGGCGGCGCCTAAGTACTGCCCGCGACGTCATCCCGGCGATCACGACGCCGACGACGGACGCGGAGCCGCACGACGCCGCCTACCGACGCGCAAGGGTACTGCTACGCAAAAACTTTCCGGATCCAGCCTGACGCCTGGGGATATTCTAAGGTAAGGAATCTGTCACTAACTACTGTCTCTTACAGATATATCGTTACACAAGTTAGTAACTTGTGCTTCTCTTTCTTACAATTGATTTAGAAAGAGTTGCACAAGACTTTTATCACAAATTAACCCCTATTAAACATGTGACACATATAACAAGATCATAGTTCAATATGTTTTGAATGTTTCTTTCGAGATACCCTCTGAAACTCACATTATATATCTTTAATTATATTTTTTAAGGAATATGTTTTTTACTTTGTGTGCATTTGTGTGTACAGGCGTTTTATCGTATGTTAGCAAATGTGATGCATTATATTATGTTGAGAAGCAAGCTGCAATCCTTTTCATTTAGGGTTTATTCATGCTTGCGGTCAACAGCTTCCATGCTGAGTCATCTGCTTGTATGTGGGATGCCCAACTTGAGTTCTGAGCCAGACAGCATTCACATTTGAGGTGATAGTTGCATGCAGTGAGGATGTCCACCAATAAGCTTTAAATGATAAGACAAGTGGCCGTCCCATCTATTTTTAACCCTTGGATGGAATTTTGAGTTTTTAGTGCCTTCTGAATGTTACACAAACCACACACCACGTGTAATGTATATTCTTTACTATTTCTACTATAATGAATTCTTATTTGTTTCTCTTGACAAGCAGTTTATAAACATTCATCTTTATGTGTCAGCTAGAGTAACAACCTGAGATGGCTGTGTAAATTAAGTGCTTGTTGTTCACATCTGTCTTTCATGTCGATTAAGAGATGGAGTGACAACATTTATAGTGCGCCCACCACAATTAGGGGTCTCTTGATGCTGGTCTAAAGTTGCCTATCCAAACAAGTGAATCTTCAGCTTTTGAAGAAATCAGGGGTTTCTTACCTTTTGTGTAATGAGAGCTACTTCTGATCATTGAAACTCATCATGAGCTAATGAAGGCTAAGCAACTGGCACATTGTTAAGAGACATCCCAATGCCCAGCTTAATTGACTTTAAGCCTAATGTTCATAGAGCCAGATACTATGCTTTGAACAAAATACTTTGAATAGGGGCACTATGAATGTGCTACCATGTGTGTCAGTGGCCTTTGAGGATGTATGAACATGTGTACGTATGAATGGGATATATGTGTATGGGTTACTAAGAGCCTATGTTGTATGTACTTATGGTACAGGGCATGCCTTTGGCCATATGTGGCCCCCATACAAGTGTAACCCAAACATACAACCATTTTTGTATATGGAAGAAATTCAAAGTGCAGAAAAATGTTCTACAAAAATGTTCATAACATGAAACATTTTTCTGCACTTTAAATTCTCCCACTTGAAAAAAATGGTTGTATTTTTCAGTTAGAAATATGACACAGTGTCTACCAGCCACTGGGAGCAAGATGCCTGCTGTGTGTGAAGGCAACACTTTAAAATGGGAGAAAATTAAACCAAAGAGTTAACTTTATGTTTAAATGGATTCTATAAAACCCATCACTTAAATTGTCTCCCATTCCCAAGTATCATATTTACAAACAGCAGGCTTCTTGCTCCCAGTGGCCTGTAGACACGTTGCCATATTTATAACAAAAAAATACAGCCATTTGTTTAAATTGGAGGCATTTAAACTGAAGAAACATGCTGTTCAAGGCATGTGTGGCTGTAGATACACATGCTTTGCATACACCTGCCATCTAGTGTTGGGTCCGGATGTGTGCAAGTTGTTTTTCTTCAAAGAAGTCTTTCGAGTCACGAGGTAAGGTGACTCCTCCTCTTGGTGATAATGCGCATGGGGATTTACCCCATTGTTAGATTGTTTTCTTTATGCTGACGGGTTTGGACGTGTATTATTGCGCTCTGGTTTGAGACCGTTTTCGGGATCCTTTCGGTGCGTAATCCACTCTTACCCTCGCCGGTATTGTTTCTAATGCATTTCCTTCCTTGCGTATCGAAGTTTGGAAGAATTTCATTCATCGGATTGACACGCTTTATCACGGCCTTTGCACCACGCCTTTACCCTCACTCAGCTCCATCGATGATACTCAGCTGCTGGAATGGACTCCGTTTCGATTCTGCCCCCAGTGCCACTCGAAGAACCTGTGGACCGACCTTCACCAGGTCTGCCCCCTGTGCTTATCCCCCGAGCACAGGGAAGAAGACTGTGAGGCTTGCCAGTCGTTTTGAATGAAAAAGACCCTGCAGGACCAATGGGCACGGTGCAGAGACGCGAGATCGAGGAGACGCCCGATATCTTCTGACAGGAAGACATCAAACAGGAAGAGGAAGAACTGGAGATGCAGGATCTGCCGCTGGGTCAAGGTGTTCCGAGTACCCAATCTCCTAACCCTCCCATACCAAAACCTTTGGTTTCCACCGCACAAAAGGCTTCCGGGCCAGCACTGCCATCTGGTGATGTTCAGCACCGAGCGTCAGCTTCAGCTGCCCCGCCCTCGGCACCGAAAGCACGTCCAAAGCCTTCCGGTTCCTCACTGAGCCGAGACTCCGCCTCTTCAGCTCCGACATCTCCTGTTCCGAAAACCAAAATCGGTTTGGTTACACCTCAGGCTTTACTCCGTAATATACCTATTTCAGAAATCTGTAAGGCTGCCACCTGGAAGTCAGTCCATACTTTCACAAAACACTACTGCCTGGACACTGATGCCAAGGCAGATGCTCAGGTTGGGCAGGCTTCCCTTCGGAATCTGTTTGCATAAAGGGAAATGTCACTTCTCTGTTTTCTTCCACCGCTTGGGGGTTTATGTGATGGGCTTGCTAGTCTATTCACATGCTTATGACTATACACGGAAATCCCCTACAAGAGAAGGAATAGTTTCTTACCTGTAACTCCAGTTCTCTTGTAGGGGTATTTCCGTGATAAGTCATAAGCAACCCTCCCTCCTCCCCGGTGGAAGAAGCAGACTTCTCCAGGATCTAGCATAGGCATTCACTTCTTTAGGCCTTCAAAAAGAACTGAAGAAACTGCCACTAGCTGTGCATCATGGGATACTGGTGGTCTCTGGAGACTCTTAAAGGCACGGTATCCATTTTCAGACATATAATGACAGCCTATGGGGGGCTTCTCTGTCCAACCTTTTCATCTCTATCATGAAAAAAGGGGTTTTGTGAAGGGGAGTTTTCTATATGTATTAAACTCCATTAATTGAAAATTTTTAATAATACTGGGTACCTTTTTTCACTTAAGGATGAAGTAATGGCCAGTGTAGCCTAATTAGTTAGGCTGCATTATTGTCTTTCTATCTCTTAAATGTCTACACAGGCCTTCCTGAAGAAAGGCGAAAGATGACAACTTAAGAAGATATATCTAATGAAGTGCTCCGGGGTCCCCGCACGTGGGCGGGACTATTCACATGCTTATGACTTATCACGGAAATACCCCTACAAGAGAACTGGAGTTACAGGTAAGAAACTATTCCTTCTGTGGCCAATTGTTACTATGACTTGATGTGGTCAGTTGCCCTAACGTCTCCCAATTTTGATATATCTATTAAATCTCAGGAGTCAAAGCCTTTGAATTAAAAAAAAAAGTAGGTAGGCTATGTGCCCTGCCATAGGAGAGTTTAATTTGCTAACTCTCCTTGACATTTGATATGTTCTAAGGCCTCGTTCCAGTACAAAAGTGGATGTCTTGGTGATGGATGGTAGTGCTTGTGGAAATGGTGTGCTGTATAACATGGACTGGATGCCAGGTTTCTCCCAAAAATTCTATCTCAAGTCCAATTGATGGGTATTCTTTTTTTTTTTTTGGGGAAAATCTTTTTTATTGAAAGAAATCAACATAAAACAATACAAAGAAAAACAAGTGCAGTAAAGAGCAATAGCTGAGATATTAAAAGATGCGCAGCCTAAATTGCAAATAAATACAAAACAATACAGTGGGTCAGGAGCACATTCAAATAAATCACGGTCACCTTTATCCATTAGAGCACTACGGTGTCTCATTATCCATAAGAAAAGGGGCAGTGTCGCTAAAGGGGGTACAAAGCAAGCCCCTACTTTCGTTCCATGGGCTCCATATTTTTGTCCATTTGCCTGGGCATCCCCTAAATTGATGGGTATTCTTTGTCACAGGCTAGCCAGTCATTACTAGGTATTAATTGCAAGGCCAGATAGTAGAGGCAGACATGCACAACTCTCAGCCCTCCGTCGTCTGGGATCAGCACACATTTTGTAAATGAGACTCTTGGGAGGTCACCTGCCCGATTAAATTTGGTAATTGAGCCTTCACGTATGTAAAGAACTGAGAAGGCATTGGATATGGATAGTTTTGGAGTGTGTATAAATACTGGGGCAGCAAAATCATTTAAAAATCTGCTCCTCCCCCCATTATGGAAAGTGGTAGGGGCCGGCCGCACTTTGTACTATTGAGTAGCTGGGTAATATTTAAGTCCCATCTTTGATGCGGGTGTCCCGTAAAACGCATACTCAAATATTTGAAATATGTACCGGCAACACATATCTTAGTGCATATTGAATCTGTTGTCTTGTCTCCACTTTTTTGGACATAGATGGTTTCCCCATAATTTACTTTTAAGACTGAAGCTTTGCCAAAAATCTGGAGAATGTTATTTGCCAGATAGTAATAACTGGCTGCTGAATGAAAAGTAGCATCTCATCAGCATATAGGAACACTCGGTCCCGTGTCTGCTCCTCCATTGCAATCCATAGAGTTGGGCATTACATTGTATCCACTCTCAAAGGGAATTATTCTACAATTAAGGCAATTACCAGGGGGGAAAGGGACAACTCTGTAGGGTGCCCTGTTCTACAGTAAAAGGCGGGCATAAAGTTCTGTTTACTCTAACCTGAGCCCAAGTGGCCCTATAGAGGGCGGGGATATATTTAAGAAAGAGTGGGCCAGATTTCTTTCTTTTTAGCAATCTGATGGTTAAAGACCCAGTGTAATATATCAAATGATTTCTCTGTGTCAGCTAACATCAGATTAGCTGTGCCTTGAAGGTCATCAGCCTGTGCCAGTGCATCATATGGTCGCCGCAAGCATTGACAGATGCAACGTCCCTGCATCAAGATGTTTTGGTCACTAGGACCAAAGTACAGATCACCCTAGCTAACTTGGTGGCCAGAATGTTTGCCAGTATCTTGGCTTCTGCTAAACCATCTTCACTCCCAGATTTTCTATCTTCACCAACACCTACCACAAATACGCCAACACAACAACTCTCTTTAACCTGCCTCCCGTCCATTGCACAATTTAGAACCTTCAAACATGCCCCTCCACTATTCCTAACCCATACACCTTCCACCCTATACAGACGCAAAAAAAGAAACAACATGCCACTCTTCACAACTTCGCATCTCCCTGTCTGTTACACATGGTTGGGAGATGACATGGCTCCAGTGTTGCATGAAGCCGTTCCGCCAGACTATCAAACTATCACACAAAATCATATAGGCAAAAGAAGAGATAGACTAACTGTTATATTCAAGCAAGCAATAAATCTCACCAAAGCTCACAATGTTTCCATACAAGGTTGGGAGGCCCTTATCACCAGACGCAACCCTACACCAACTTCTTCCTGTAACTTCCTCCTCCCTTACAGACCACCACCTAGCAATGCTACATTCCCAGACACATTTCTAGACGCAGTTTCAAACCTTATAACACTACACTACAACCTATGCATTCCTGGTGACCTAAACATTTCGATGACAAACCCAGTATGCTCCATCCATCACTGGCCTAGTAGCACTGAACCTACATCAGATTGTACACTGACCCACACATATCGCAGGACACATCCTAGAAGTCATTTAAAGAAACTAGTTACCTTTCAAAGGATTACTCCAGTCACATTGTCAGACCACCATTTGGTAGCTTTCCAACATAAAACGCCCCAAATCAACGTACCTTACATGCATCCAACTATCAATCTTTGCACAAACTCAATTTTGAATACTTAGAAACACAACTAACATCCAGCACAGATCTAGACACAATAAATTCCCTTCAAAAACTTTGAGGGGCCACAGGAAGCTTTTGATATCCTAACACCACTAAGAGCACCAAAACAGGACAAAAGAAAACAAGCACCTTGGAGAAATATAGAACAAAAAAAGATAAAACAACAAATTAAAAAGCTGCAACGCACCTGACTCAAAACAAACAGCAATCAAGACAAACTTCACCTACACAAACTTAATAGAACATATATAAGTCAACAATCAAGAAAGCTACAAAAGATACTATTCACAGAATTCAAAACGCTAAATGTGCAAATAAAGACTTTTATAAAATTCTCGCCGAATTTCTTACACCTAAATGCACTCAAGGATTCACTGATCAACCAATCAATCAGGGGTTTATTAAAGCGCGACTACTCACCCGTAAGGGTCTCAAGGCGCTAGGGGTGGTGGGGGGTGTGCAGGTTCCATTTCATCAAGGAGGGGGTCTGTCGAAGAGCCAGGTTTTGAGGTTTCTTGCGAAGTTGGGGAGCGATGTTGTCTGTCTGAGGTGGAGCGGAAGGGCGTTCCATGCTTTGGCCGCGAGGAAGGAGAAGGAGCGGCCTCCCGATCAGGTCTTTCTGGTGCGAGGGACCACAGCGTAGGAGAGCTGGGCTGATCGTAGGGTCCTTTGGGGTGCGTGGAATTTGAGTCGGCTGTTCAGGTATGCTGGTCCGGTGCCGTGGAGGGCCTTGTGTGCGTGGGTGAGCATCTTGAAGGGGATTCTTGCCTCGACGGGGAGCCAGTGGAGTGTGCGCAGGTGCTGGGAGATGTGGCAGTGTTTTGGCAGGTTGAGGACCAGTCTTGCGGCGGCGTTCTGGATGTTCTGTAGCTTGCCGGTGAGGTTTTTGTTTATTCCGGCGTAGAGTGCATTGCCATAGTCGAGTCTGCTGGTGACCAGGGCGTGAGTGACGGTCTTTCGGTGTTCGAGGGGGATCCATTTGAAGGTCTTACGAAGGAGGCGGAGGGTGTGGAAGCAGGAAGACGAGACAGAGTTAATCTGGCGGTCCATTTTGAGCTCGGAGTCCAGGAAGATTCCCAGGTTGCGTGCGTGGTCCTTGGGGGTTGGCGGGTTTCCGAGGGCGGGGGCCCACCAGGTGTCGCTCCAGGCGTCGGGGTTTGGGCCCATGATGAGTACTTCTGTTTTGTTGGTGTTTAGTTGTAGGCAGCTGTTTTTCATCCATTTGGCGACGGCTTTCATGCCTTCTCGAAAGTTGCGTCTGGCGGTGTTGGGCTCGTTGGATAGGGAGAGGATGAGGCTGGGTGTCGTCTGCGTATGACACGATGTTGAGTCCGTAGGTTCTGACGATGGGGGTGAGTGGAGCCATGTAGACGTTGAAGAGCGTCGGGCTGATGGAGGAGCTCTGGGGGACTCCGCAGGTGGTAGGTGTGGGGTCCGAGAGGAAAGGGGGGAGTCTGACCTGCTGCGTCCTGCCGGAGAGGAAGGAGCGGATCCAGTCGAGCGCCTTGTCCTGGATTCCTGCGTCATAGAGTCTGCGTATTAGGGTGCGGTGGGAGACTGTGTCGAACGCCGCTGATAGGTCGAGGAGGATGAGGGCTACTGTTTCTCCTTTGTCCAGTAGGGTGCGGATGTCGTCTGTTGCGGCGAGGAGGGCGGTTTCCGTACTGTGGTTTTTTCTGAAGCCGGATTGGGAGGAGTCGAGGATGTTGTGTTCTTCTGTTGATGGCTTTCTCGATGACTTTCGCTGGGAACGGGAGCAGGGAGATGGGTCTGTAGTTTTTGAGGTCGGTGGGGTCCGCTGAGGGTTTCTTTAGGAGGGGGTTGACCTCGGCGTGTTTCCAGTCGTCGGGGAACGAGGCGGTCGCCAGGGAGCGGTTGATGGTGTGGCGGAGCATGGGTGCGATGGTGTCGGCGGCTCTGTTGAAGATGTGGTGGGGGCAGGGTCCGTGGGGGCCCCTGAGTGGATTGACTTCATTCTCTTCAGTGGTGAGGGCTGTCCAGTCGTCAATCACTGGTTTCCGGGTGTCGGGGTGGTTGGTGAGGGTTCAGTGTGTTGGTTGTCTTCGTCGAAGTTGTCGTAGATGCTCTTGATTTTGTGGTGGAAAAAGGTGCTGAGTTTGTCGCAGAGGTCTTGTGAGGGAGGGATGTCGGTAGACTCGCTGGTGGGTTGGGCGAACTCCTTGATGATGCTGAAGAGTTCCTTGCTGTTGTGCGCGTGGGTGGAGATTCTGTCTTCAATCGCTTTTTTCCTCGTTTCTCTGATGAGTTGATGGTGGGCGTTGGTGGCGGCTCTGAAGTTGTTGTGGGCTTCTGTGGATTTGGTGTTCCTCCAGGCCTTTTCGAGGCAGCGGCATGTGCGTCTGGACTCTTGAAGTTCGGTGGTAAACCATCTGGCTTTCTTGGCACGGGTATTGTTGTTTTTCTTGAGGGGGGCTATGGTGTTGGTGCTGTCCGAGATCCATCTATGCAGGGTTCGGGCTGTGGTGTTGGGGTCGTCGTTTTCCGCGATGGTTGGGGTGGAGTTGTTGAGTGAGGAGGTGAGCTGGTCATCGGTGATTTTGGTCCAGTTTCTTCGTGGAAGCAGGTGCTGGTGTCTGTGGATGGTGGGTGTTCTGAAGGTGAAGTGGACGCAACAATGGTCGGTCCATGGGAGTTCGATGGTGTGGCTGAAGGTGATGGAGTTTCCTGTAGTGAAGAGGGGGTCGAGGGTTTGTCCTGCTGAGTGCGTGGGCTCGGTGGAGTCCAATGTTGTGGAGGTTGTCCATGAGGGATGTGGTGTTGGGGTCCAGTTGGTTGTCGAGGTGGAAGTTGAGGTCTCCCAGCAGGGTGTAGTTGGTGGATGCGATGGCCTGCGGGGAGATAATGTCCGTGATGGAGTTGGCGAAGGGTCCACGGGGTCCATGGGGTCGGTAGATGAGGGTTCCTCGGAGGGTGGCGGTGGGGCTGGCCAGTATCTTGAAGTGAAGGTGTTCCATCAGTTCTGTGGGCTCGTCGGGGAGTGTGCTCAGGCGGAGGCTGGATTTGTGGACGATGGCGATTCCTCCTCCTGGGCGGGTGGGGCGGTCCTTCCTGGAGATCTTGTATCCTTGGGGGATGGCGATGTCCGGTCCCGAGGTGGTGGTGTTCCAGGTTTTGGTGAAGAACGCTACGTCAGGGGTGGTGCTGTCGAGGAGGTCCCAGATTTCTGTGGCGTGTTTGTGGAGGGATCGGACGTTGAGGAGGATGCATTGCAGGGTCTTCGGTTCGGTTGTGTTCTTGTGTCCGGGTTGTGCTGGATCCGTGTTCTTGGCGGTGCTGCAGGTGTGCCGGCAGCGGTGACAGCTGAAGGGTCCATGGGTGTCGGCTGGTGATGCTAGCTTGCAGTTGTTGTTGCGGCCTGGGTTGAGTGCGTGGAGTGCTGCTGGGTCGTAGCGTTGGCGGGGCGGAGGTCCAGGGTTCCTGGCGCTGGTCGCGGTCGGGTCGCGGACGGGCGCAGACGGGCTTGCCTTTGACGCGCCCGCTGCCCGCAATTAGGGGTCGGGGAGGGCTGGACAGCTGGGAGGCGGGAGCGGGGAGGGGAGCTGGATTGGGCCGTACGCACTGGGGGAGGGGCCGCGGGGGCAGCAGCGGCGGGGAAAGGTAAAGGGAGGAAATAAGGGATAAAGAAAAAGGGAAAATAAGCAGAAATAAGGCACAAAAAGAGCAGAGATGCAGAAAAGTGCAGAAAGGTGAAAGATAAAAGAGGGTAGAAAAACGAGTGAAAGAGCAGAGCGAGAGGAAGGGAAAATGAGCAGGAATAAGGCACAAAAGAGCAGAGATGCAGAAAAGTGCAGAAAGGTGAAAGATAAAAAAGGGTAGAAAAACGAGTGAAAACGAGTGAAAGAGCAGATTGAGAGGAAGGAGACAGAGGTCCACTGGACCACCAGGGATGAGGCGCAGCGAAACCTGCGGGTGGAGGAGGGCCTCGATCACCAACACTCGAGAGTGCAGGGGCAGGGGCAGGCCTCACTTAATGGTGGAGCTGCGAGGGTGGGAGAGCAATTTCACTGACAATGAGCCAGTGGTCTTGCTCAAACTGTCAAATCATTACACAAACAAAGCAGACACGTTGGACTCCTATTTAAAACACAGGATAACCACTAGCACCAAACCATTTCCAAAGATCCCCTCCAAGACCAGGCTAACCCAGCCTCTGCATTCCTTCAAACAAATATCACAGAATGAATTTATTGATCTGGCCAAAGCAAGCAGACCAGCTGGCTGCCCTTCCGACTCTTGTCCACCACAAATCTTCAGGAACATTCTTTTAACTACCTCTGCTGCCACACCAGTAAGGCGAATCATCAATAATTCTTAAACTACGGGAATCTTTCCAGGAGACCTAAAAAAGGCATACATATGCCCATTATTAAAAAAACAAACCTGGACCCGCATGACCCCAACAGCTACAGACCAATTACAGATGGACCTTTCCTGGGCAAACTGATAGAAAGAGCATCATTCACCCAGATGTCACAATTAATTGAAGATAACTCCATACTTTCAGACTACCAGAGAGGATTCCGCCTAGAAAGAGTCACAGAATCTGCCCTCATCGCCATCAGGGATGACCTTAAATACACAGTAGACCAGTGGTTCCCAAACCTTTGACTCCTGAGGACCCCTATTGAGTCACCACTGGAAGCCGGGGACCCCCAAGCAATTTGTATGATTTAAATTTCAAACATTAAAACAGTAATTCGAAAACAATAAACACACGTGTGCACACAAAACAAATACTCGAATTACTAAGGATTTTAGTATTTTATATTGAAAGAATTTGCAAAAAACAGGAAGGTTAGTGCTGCATTTCCGTGACTAACTTTTAAATGGTTGGTTTTATTTCGCAGTACGAGGCTAATGCCAGGGCCAGACTGGAAACCCAAAGCAGCCCTGGCAAATGTTTTCAGACCAGTCCCCATACAGTGCACACCAAGTGCAGTGAGTGAGCCTGACCATTACAAAGGGGGCTTTGGGAGGCTCTCCCCCCAAGAAAATTTAGGAAACAATGGTGCATTCTACAACAAATTTATCATGATATATTGAATTGTATCAGCTTTTAAAGAATAGTAAATGATGACCTTACTATGCACCAGGATACGACAATCTTTGTTGGGGTTCTTCAATGATTCCCTCATTATCACCCTCCCAACAGTGCCTCTCATCTTTCCATAGCCCCTCTGTCACATGTATTTCATTTGTTTTATAGCATCTCTCATACCATTGAAGGATGTCCGAGCACTTTACATCACACACATATAGGGGCAGATTTACAAGCCCCTTGCGCCACGGGTGCGTCACAAAAAGTGATGCACCGGTGGCGCATTTTAGTGCCCCATATTTCCAAGGCAGGAAAAGCCACCCTGCGTGACTTTTCCTGGTCTTGTAAATATGGCCCATTTGCACACAGCACTTTGTGTGAAAGGGGCGTTCCATGGGTGTTGCTGTGGGTGTTCCCACGCAACACCCATGGAACCAGACACATTTCCAGATTTACTAGAAATCGTAAATCTGGAAATGTGTCTGAATGCTATGCCTCCCCAGGGGAGGCGTAGGGAGGCGCAACGAGGAGAAATGTATTCATTTCTTCTCGTTTTTTTCCTCTTTCTATGCGTGTTGCATTCTGCAGCACGCATAGAAAGAGGATATCACCTCTGGTGATTGTTTATGTACAGGAAGGTGTCCCTTCCTGCACGTAAACAATCAGTAAAACAATGACGTTTTGCAAGTTCTATGTGTGCTAATGCAGCACACTTAGAAGTTGAAAAACGCCATTTCTGATTGTTTATGTGCAGGAAGGGAACCCTTCCTCATATAAACAATCTCCCCACGACGCAGGCATCCTTGCACCATGGTGCAAGGGTGCCTGCGCCGGCGCATGGCAGCAGTTTGTGCGCCAGCGCAGGGGGAAGCACAGAGATGCGACATATTGTTGCAAATATGTCGCATCCCTGTGCTTTGAAAGTGACTCAGTGCGGCGCAGCCAAATGGCTTGCGGCACACACTGAGTCACTTTCTTTGTAAATCTGCCCCACAGAGACATTGATTCATACGTGTAAATCAGTGTATAGAAAATGTTACATAAGGCAAATGCGACTACAAGGTGTAGGATTCACATGTCATTCATACTGGTAGGCATTTTTAAAGAGTGCTTGGTCTGGAGAAGCACAAACTCAGGATTCAGAGCATAACACAGTGGTTAGCATTGACTTTAACAATAAAAATGTATTTCCACCCAAATAAACCTTTTTAGCAGCATCAGGATAATGAAAGACTTGGAAAAAACATATGTTTCTAACTTGTACCATGCAGTTTGCAAGCAGCTCTTTGATGACAGTTTATAGGTCACTGTGCTAGATTACGATTGTCACTTATGAACTGCACAGTAACATAAGAATCTCTGTGACAAAAGCAGTAACCCACTAACCTATGCACATAAAAAACTGTTTTTTTAAAATGCATGGTACACGTTCTTTGCAGTAGGCTTATTAACCCTCTGTGCTACATTAGATAAGTCAAAGCTGCCACTTGACAAAACTCTCATCTCTCTCCAGCAGGTACATTAATCACTGACGTTATCTTGACACTTTTATTGTTTCTGGAAAACTGCTAATTCTACAAGGAACTTTGTTGTGCTTTTAAAATTACTGCCTGAGGACCCCCTGGGAATGTGTCACGGACCCCTGGGGGTCCACGGACCACAGTTTGGGAAACACTGCAGTAGACCATAAAAGGATTGCTTCATTACTTCTCTTGGACCTCTTAGCTGCCTTCGACACAGTTGACCATGACACTCTAATACAAAGAGTCTACGAAGCCGTCATAGAGGGGACTGCTCTCGACTGGATCACACCCTACCTTCAAAACAAAACAAATATCATTCATACTCCCCCCTTTCTCATCCAAACTGTACTTCACAAAAGCAGGTGTCCCTCAAGACTCTTTATTCTCACCCATACTTTGCAATATCTACATGAAGTCATTACCATATTTTACTTCTTTGATATGAATGTATGTATGTACCTTTTATGGTTTACAAGAACTGAAATAAAGGAAATATAATATGAAATGAAGTGATTACCATCAATGATCAATGACTTTTAGCTCACATGCTAGAACTATGCAGATGACAAACAAATACTCCTTAAACTGGAAAGCCCCAAAGACATTGGAAACTCAAAAATCTTCAGTTGCCTCAGAGCCGTTGATAAGTGGATGACATTGAGCCATTTCAAATTTGAATGCTTGCAAAACTGAAATGCTAAAATGTGGCGATTGGAAAAATTATGGCCCACTGTGCGCCTTGCCTGACGATCTGGGACCACCTCCTAAAGTATCTAAGGAAGTAAAAAACTGTGGAATTACCATGGACTCCAAGTTACCAATAAATGAATAAGTTGACAAATTAGATAGGTCAAGCTTCATTACTATGAAAACTCTGCGACGCATCTTTCCCCACCTGGGATTACACCACAAGGTCCAGACTACTATCTCTCTTGTACTGTCTACACTTTATTACGCCAATGGCCTCTACCATGGATCATCTTTATCAACTATGAAAAGACTACAACGGATTCAGAACTCTGCTGCATGACTACTCCTACATGTAAAGCCGCAAGCCCACATCTCCCCTGCCTTGAGGTCCCTACATTGGTTACCGGTTGCCAGAAGATCCACCTACAAGCTGCATTGCATCACCCACAAAGCAATACAAGGAACAGGAATGCTTTTCATTAGGTATAAAATCACCAAATACATTAAACAAATGAGCCTTCGCTTCAGATTCCCACCTCCCCTCAAAACCCCAACATTCAAGAAACAAGCATTGGCATAGGTCTCGCCTTTGGGGCTTTATAAGTGTTTAGCTAGAGCTATTGGTTTTGCCAATGTTTGTTAGCTAAGACTCGCTGTCTCGCCTCAGCTCAGGCCCTGGGGGTCTGGCCTCAGGGCTTTAAGTGGGATGAAAAAACTGAGGAGTCTCTCAAAGGGGCGTGGCCGATGCAATATAGGCGTGGCTTCAAAACACGTAAACTTAAAATTTGTGTTTAGCATAGTGTGCCACCTGAAAGGTATTTTGCTGCTTCTGTCACTGCATCAAGATATATAATACAAGTATCATTACACCTACAACAAGCCAGGACTATTGCCTTTGTCAATGGCTGTTAGTTACATAAGATAAATAAGCAGCAACTATGGCTTTGTTGTATAGAATATGGAAAATGCTTAAATTCAGAAATGATGAGACTGTGAAAGAACTATAACGAGTCTCTTTGAAGTTACAATCAAGGGCAGCGAAGTGTGGCACTGCTGCAGAATTAAGATTTCTTTTTTTAATCGGGGGTGAGGGCGAAAATGGAGAGCCCGATGGGGACCCGACTCAGCACCTGCATTTTAGAAAGGCCCGGCCCACTTAAAGCCCTCACCGGCCTCAATTACTCGCACCATAAATTACAACATCCAGGCTTCACTGCCCCCTCCCAATGCCGGCGAGCCATCTTCTCCTGCTGACACCATGAAAAACCTTTCCCTCCCACACTGGTGGCTCACATTCGGGACTCTGCCTCACCCGTCCACGTGTAGGCGTCTCTCCCTTACCTAGCCGCACCCTGGCACTCAAGAGTCCGTCTCTCTCACATCAGCCCACTGCCGGGAGTCCTTTGTCACATGTTTACAATATTGTGAACAATTACGGAATTGATTTGTATTGGCAAAGCTGTGCATGGAATTTAGCAGTTCTATAACATGGAGTACGTCAGTTCGGAGTTGAGATGCACTTATGGAGCTGCGTATTATTCGGTAATGGCGCAGAATGGAGTACGTCAGGTCAGAGTTGAAATGCTTTGCCGGAGCTGAGTATTATCCTGCAATGGCGTGCAATGGATTACGTCAGTTAGGAGTTGAGATGCATTAACTGAGTTGTGTTTGAGTCTCTGGTCTAGATTTGCATGAGTGCTACCTATGAGGACTGAGGTATGTTGGCAGAGTTGTGCATAGATCTTAATATTGCAACAGCAATGGATGCTGCTGGTCAGCATTTTGGGTGCACTTACACAATTTCTGGGTGAGGGAACGGGGGTGGGGGGGGGAAGTGTTACAGAAATATAACGCCCAGGAGTGACATGGGCCGGAGTGGAGGTGCATTGGGAAAGTTGTCTGGACTAGCGCGGATGCCACAAGCTAGGAGTGGGGTGCGCTGCGTTTGTGGGCACAGCGACGTGTCACCGGGCAGAGTGGGCAGGACAGAGTCGCATTAAGGCCACTGTATGCAGCTGCCGATTCAGGATCCCAGCTCGCTACAAGAGTGTACTAAATTGCGGCAAATCGTTTTTTTAAAGTACGCTATTGTGATGCCGTGGGAAAGGGCGCGCTCAAAAGGCAAAATCATACTTTCACCTGTCGCTCCAAAAATCATATTTCCACAAAAAATCTAGCAGGGATCCTCCTTTTACAGACTATGACAACTGTTATTTTCTAGCCTGGATAGGGGAGGTTCATTGGGGTGCATCAGAGCACAGGTTCGGGTGAGAGGGCGAGGGCCTGGTGTGAAGCGCAGTACAGAGTGGAGAGGTACAGGCAGCATGTAAGAGGAGAGAGAGACAGAGAAAGAGATGGGGAGAAAGAGAGAGACGGGGGAGAGGCAGAGAGAGAGAGACAGGGAGAGATGGAGAGAGACGGAGAGAGAGAGAGAGTAGCAGCTGGAGCTACGTTTTCTAGTACAGAGAGAGGCACATAGGAGAGGTTAACTAACGTGCGTTGTTGAGAAAGTAGAGTGGTGGGAGAAAGGCTCATGTCTGTGGACTATGGCCGAGGAAGGTAAAAGCAGGAATAATAATTTGAAACAAGGAAGAGCTAATTAGTTCATTCAGGCTGTTTTCACACACGGCCACAAGGTGGCAGCACATCCCTAGTTCTGGATGGTTCCAGCTGCCTTTTATGCTCCTGTACAGCGTTTACCTTGCGGGAGCGAGCAGCGGCGCCATCTGTTTCCAAAGCACGGGCGCGATAATTGCAAACAGATGGCGCCGCTGCTCGCTCCCGCAAGATAAATGCCGTACATGCACGAGTGTCCATTGGAAACAGTGCACGAGTTTCCCAAAAAGTCCGGAGTGATTCCAAGAGGTCACTCCAAAGCAGCGCTTGCGCGCTGCGTAGGCGAGACCTAAAAAAACATAGGTGGTACATTTTTCTCTGTTCAAGCAGCCAAACTTTGGAATTAATTACTCCCAAACATGAGATCCAAGGATCCACGGATAACTGTCTTATCTTCAGAAGACTACTCAAGAGTTGGCTCTTTCCTACATAACCACCATACTCAAACACTAATGTACAGCAAAGTGTATGTAGGCATTTATAATTTGATTATATGTATGTATCTAGATATATTTATTTCTTTGTACAAATATCTATAATAACTATGGTTTTTAAAATATATAGATATTCTTTAGATCTGCTTAACAAATGTACATATTACTTATGGTTAAATATATATATTATTCCGTGCTTTAACATGTATATAGGTCACTGCATAGTTTTCATATAAATTATTTGATTAGATGCTGATGAGTCTCTGTTTTATTTATCTATCAGAATATGTAAATATTATCATAACTTTTATCTACAAGTGCATCACTGTTTAAATATTGCAGGATATATAAAATTGAAATATATGTATGTTTTTTAATATATTGGGTATAAAAATACATAAATAAATTAGCTCCAAGTACAGTAACACTTGAAAGTCTGAGTTTATACAATACAACTTTAAATCTCAATATATTATTTTCCTTATACATGTGTATCCTATCTATGTAGTTATGTATCTATATATATATGTATCTATATATCTATACAAAAATCTTTGACTCTCTTCAGTGCACTATTCTGTCTCACCCTATACCTCTCTCTATATATCCTCTACCTTAACTCTCATCCCAAACCTCATTCTACTACTATGATCTTCCAAATAACCCTTTCTAAAGTCTTCCTACTTGTATCCTTCCTTTGACTCATCCCAACCCTCATCTTACTACTATGATCTCCCTAATCCCTTTCTAGAGACTCTTCCCTCCTCCATCTTTCTTTTAACTCATCCTAAACCTCATCTTACTTCTGTGATCTCCCAAATAACACTTTCTGGGCCCTTCCCTTTTCTATTCCTCCATTATCATATTCAATCCAACTAACAGAGTCAAATGTCCACCGTTCAAATTAACTCATATTTCCCTATACTAATCCACTACTGTAGGACAGTAGAATCTGCTGTCATGGTTACTCCCAGTTTTTGCTGGTGTCAATATGTTTTTTTTTACTAGTCTGCCTGGGATCCTGCTAATCAGGATCCCAGCCACTATGCTTCCTCCCTAAATTTGACATGGTAAGTACTTTGGTGCCACCACAATTGGCCACTGGTGTACCCTTGTAAGTCCCTAGTATATGGTACTAAGGTACCCAGGGCATAGGTACACCAGGGGTCTTCCACGGGCTGCAGCATGTGTTATGCCACCCATGAGAGACCACTCAAACTGTGACTACAGGCCTGCCTTGGCAGCCTGTGTAAGCTGGACACCCCCTACAAACCCCAGAGTCGATTCTCCAGGCTTTATAAGTGCGGTCAGCCATTTTCATACATATAGTGGCCATGCTTCATTGCGCAATGTCTAACTATATTTTGGCTGTGCCAAACCTGGGCATGTTTGGAATCAAACATGTTGGAATCATACCCCAACACCGTTATCGGTGTTGAAGATATGATTCTGTACACTGGGGGGCTCTTCCGGGAAGCCCCCAGTACTCCCGGTAACAGCCTTCCAGGGTCTGCCAGCAAGTTAGTGCTGCTGCCGATCCCAGACATGATACTGCCCTCCTGCTGCTGAGCTGAGCTCGAGCGGGGTGAAGTTAGAACAATAGGTTTTCTGTCACAGTAGGTGTGACCACCTCCCAGACAGGATTTAGGCTGGGGTGGGGGCGCTTGCCAGTGCCACCAGACTGCTTTGAAGGGCACGTTTGGTGCCCTTCTTGCATACTCTAGTTACAACCAGTTCTGGGAGCCCTTGGCTCCCGCTCTGGTGCGAAACTGGACAATGGACATGGGAGTACCCTCCCCTCTGTCCAGCCCCGCCTCTGGGAGGGACACCTGAGTCGTCCTAACCCCTTTCTTAGGGTATAAAAGGGCTTACCTGTGGGTGGGTCCTCAGATTCGTCGTGGGACAAGACTCTAGACTGAAACCACATCACTCTTCGACTGTCTGGACACTTGGACTTCGCCTGGAACCAAGACTGCATCAAGGAAGACTCCTGCTGCTCCTAGTCTCGCTGTTCTGCAAGTTTTCTTCGTCGTCTGTGTCTGTGTTTCATCCAGCATCTTTAAGAGACCTGTGGGCATCAAGGACACCTGAAGTAATGTCCCTTGGAGTGAAGGAGTCCCTTGCCTGAATCTGCAGGCACTGCAACAAAGCTGACTGGTTTGCTGCTCCTGACGTCCCACAGACTTCGAAAGGCTCAGCAACACAGGTCGTGGTTCTGCAACTCCCTCGAGGCCTGACCTGTCCTCTCTGCAATTTTGAAGCCAGTATCCCTCATCGGAAGCGCTGGGACCGAACCCCTGTGCACCGCCTCGACTTGCCATTGCCAAGGCTTGTTGGCTCTGCACTCCAGAGATCTTCGGGCTACAAGAAGCTCCAGCCTTTAGCATCTCTTCCTGCCAAGATCTTCGTCCTCACCGCATCCTCTGCACCGTGGGTCTTCATCTTTAATGAGCTGCTCGATGTCCTCTTGCGACTTCTGTTCCTTCGGCCTGTGGGTCCTCTTGAGGGTCTTATTTTGATTCAGTGGGCTCCCCTGCTGCTCGGGGCCTGCTCTGACTCTCCTGTACTTGGTTAGTCCCTTGAACCCTGCTGGTCCCAACGTTGCTCCTTCATCGTTTTCGACGTCTGTTGTTGCTGCCAAGGCTTGTTGGTGCTGACACCGACCCCCTGGATCTCGACATCCGACTTGGGACAGCTCGTGAACGGCTCACAGCTGCAGCGACAACGTCACCGTAATCACTCCTGCATCTTCCGTAATCAGTGTTCATTGCTCTTCCGTGCCTCCTGGTCACCTCCGAGTGGCATGGACTCTGTCCCCTCTGCTTGCAGGTTTTTCTCTTCAAGAATCCACCCCTGGATTCCACCAGACTCTTGCACAGTCTTCACCATCGGCATCTTTACTGAAGTCCTCCATTGTGGTCTACGGTGGTTTCCAACGTAACTTCACACCTATGCACCCGGCTTCCCTGGTGTCGGTATCCTGGTTCCTGGGGTATCCACGGGTGGGGTGACTCTCCAACTTTCTGTCTTCCACGGGTTTCTTCAGGGTCCACTGGCAAGGGTCTTCCTTCTCCAAAACTGGAACCGCGGCTTTCCCGTTGACTTCTATTGAGTATGCGCCTGTGTTTCCACTCTGCACAGAGCCTCCTTGGGGTTCCTGGTTACTTACCTTGGGTGGTTCCTTGTGTCCCCAGCTCTTCTGAGTCTCCTGGTCCAAGTTCTGACTTCGGTCTCAGTTCGCATTCCACTTTCTTAGTATATGGTTTGGTCTCCCCCTGGAGACCACTGTGTATTGTGCTTACTTACCTGTTTACAATTGAATTATTGTGTGTATTTGTGTTGATATCTCCAAGGGGGGAGATATACCCATGCGTTAGTGAGTGTTGTAAAACAAATAGACATATAATACACTGTGTGGTCCTTTTTCATTTAACCTACACTATATGATTAGATCTGGTAAAACAAGCTGCTTAACAATCCTTCTGACTAAGCCTGAAGGCTGCTCTCCACAGCTACCACTTAGAGAGCTTTCTGTGGTTCTCTAAGACCACAAAAATCACCATATTGGTTGTCTGGATTAGTGCAAGGTGGTAAGTGTGCACAATTTACGAAGCCAGCCACCTACATTGATGGCAGCGGTGGGATTTAAGCCTGCACTGTTTTATCAGCTAATCTAGGTGTGGTAAAATGAAAAACCATCACTAGCATTAGGCACATCCCTTAAAGCAGGCAGGGATAACAAAATGGGGAGACTTGATAACAACAGGAGGATTGGTCCCTTGGGAGGTCCTGAACATTAGGACAGGCAATAGGCTTTCTAGGTTCAAGTATCTACAGCTTTCTTCTTGGGCTCTGGCTGCAGTGGAGGAAGTTAGAGGTAACTGGGATTTTGAGGCCTCACTACAGGTCAGAAAGCTAAAGAAGTGGCAACATGGTACGGATATTTTTTGGAAGCAGAAGAAAAGAAAATGAAAGATCCATCGGAGGTCTGGACAGATATATTGCAGGAGGGTAGTATACAATCTTTGTGGAAAGACTCTGTGAAACTACTCTATGCTATAGTAACACCAGCTAATTTCAAACGCCACCACTTTTTTGTCATCCATAGGCTGTACTGGACACCACAAAGATTAGCTAAGTTTGTGTTACAGTCTGTTCCAAGTTGTAAAAGATGTAATTACTCAAGGTCCAACGATGTCCACGTCTTTTTTACATGTCCAGGGCTAAAAGAATTTTGGAGAACTGTAGAAAACACCATAAGGGCCTTCTTAGGAGAAAATATAATTTTAACCGAAACATTGGTGCTCCTCGGGGTGGACTATGTCTCCCAACAGGCTCTAAATGGTAAGCAACGGGGTCTATTATTTTATTTACTACTCTTGGCCAGGCGGGAGATTTGTAAACATTGGCTGGATCTTCAACCTCCGAATGCAAGCATCTGGTTAAGTGTGGTTAAATGGACATGTAACTTAGATACCAAAGGGATCCCACGAAGGTCTGCAGAAATATGGGAGGACTTCTTGAAATGGTCAGGCTGATAAGCTTGTAGATGGGCCAAAACACCGATAACTAGTCCAATGATTACATCAAGCCATGGAATAAAGCGGTGGGAGGCTTTCAGCCTCTCCCCCTTTGGTAGTAGACTAGTGCCGTGGAAGGCACGAGTCCGAAACTGCTTGGACCACAGACGGATCGAGGGTGTTTTACAACCGGCCCAGAGTGCAGTAGCCATGGTGTATTGAGGACACAAAAAAAAAAAACAACCTAGCATTAGGCACATATAAAATACTTTTTGTATAACAATAGGTTCTACTGAAATTTTTGGGTTGGTAGTTGAGTGTCTAGCACAACCCTTTCTACAATCACTTTTAAGTTTAATTTCCACTATGGTGGGTAGGTGCAACACCACACTACACCTAGTTTTACCATGTCTTTAGTTGGGGAACCCCGTGGGTCCCAGTCTTCTAGATACAGTGGTCTTAAGTTCCTTGAACTTGGGACCCTGGCTGCATCCAGAAGGTTAAAGACGGGTAGTAACCCTAACACTCAGCAACTCTTAGAGATGCTACTGCAGGATGACCACCAGAACAGTGAGGGTGGGGTGGCTTCAGAAGATGGGTCAGGGGTGGTTCATCCCAGTGGCACAAATTCTCAGCTTGACCAGGAGGAGTCTGAAGACTCCACCTTAGTGAACTCTGATCCCTCAGGGAATAAATAGTACAGATAGTACAGAGGGTGCCCTTATAGGTAGGTCCCCCTTTATTCCTCCGGGGAGGTCTAGATCCTCCTCTGTTAACTTCAATGCCTCTAATAACTCCATAGGGACCTCCATCTCTAGTATGATGGAGGACTCCTTGGAAAGGGAACACCACTTGCTTAAGCTTGAGAGAGCTAAGCCCACAATCAAGCAAGAGCAGCTGGCCCTTGATAAGGAAACCTTGGAGGTACAGAAGACTAGGAAACATTTGGGACTAGAGTCCCATGGTGGCAGCACTAGTGTCCCTAGGGTCAGGGAGCAATCTTTTAATGCTATGAACCGGAGCAGGATAGTCCCTCCTTACCAGGAGGGGGGTGATATCCATAAATGGATCACTGCTTGGAGAGGGCCTGTAAAGTACAGAAGGTCCCTCAAGGACAGTGGGCAGCTATCCTGTGGCTCTTGTTTGCTAGCAAAGGCAGCGACAAACTCCTCGCTGTCAAGGAGGAAGATGCTGACAACTACACAGTCTTGAAGAGTGTCCTCATAAATGGGTTTGGTTTGACCACTGAACAGTCTAGGGTCAAATTCAAGGACACACAGAAGTCATAAACCCAAGACTAGGTTGACTTTGTAGACAGTGCTATTAAGGCTCTAGAAGTAATGTCCATGATTATGAGGGATTGTACAACTTATTGATGAAGGAGCACATCCTTAATAACTGTCCAAATCAGCAGCTGCACCAGTAGCTGGTGGACTCTGATCTGGCCTCTCCCCAAGAATTGGGAAAGAAGGAAGACAAATCCTTTTTGGGTTCCGGAGTAGCGTGACACTCTCCGAAAAGTACTTCAAAGCCTCATCAGGGATAGTAAGTACTATATAAATACAGTTATAATTTATTAAGGCAATCGGGTGGTGTGATGCACGGCCGTCCGCTTGCTTATTAGGATTCAGAATCACTAATACAGTGGCAGGGAGCCAGTGTGAAAAGTCTCCTCAAACAGCATCTGACGGTGAAGAATCAATAATGAGGCATATTTTTAAAAAGTTATATTTAATCTTCTCTGACATTACAGGGAGATCTAAATCAATCCAGGAGTGTATGATGAGTTCATTAATTTTGGGGTGTGCAACGTCTGCCTGTGGCAAGCCTCCTTTTTGTAGAGTAGTAAGTAAGCAATGGCAAAGATTTCTGTAATTTCCATATTGCTGGTAATCCAGCCCACTGCGCTCTTGAGTTTTAAGTGAACAATTCTGTTCTCAACTTCCCTGTTGGAAAACCAATGTAGTAACTTGCCCGCCTTAATTCCCAGTTTGTAGATCCCGTATCGGGAGGACATCTAGGCTGTCCGTGCAGCATCCATCAGTTTCTGTTTCAGTGTTAGCCAGGTCACCTCAAGGTGCCAGAGTGTTGTATTATTTGGCAGGTTCGACAGTTTTTTTCTAAGACTGTGTTGTGTACTTCCAGTACATCTGTCTCCTGCTCTCTATCTTTAGCATCCCCTTTAACGAAGGACATTGCCTGTCCTTGGAGGACAGCTTTAAATGTTACCCAGAGGGTGGCCTGAGAAGATACTGTATCAGAGTTTATTTAGAAATATAGAGCTATAATGCCTCTAAGGAGATCTGGCAATTCATCTTCTTTAAATCATCCAGCATTTAGATGCCTTATAATCCTTGGGTCACGATCTGAGCAGCTAAGGATCAACTCTACTGGAGAGTGATCTGAAAGCACCCTTGGGGGATTATGCACCCCAATATGCCAGCCACTTCATATGAAGGAGTGGTAAGTGAACTGATGTGCCTCTGCATGCCATCTTCACTACGTTTTGCTGAGTTCAAGCAAGGTTACCCATTTGGACATGGTTGCGGGTCTGGTCGAGTAGGCCAGCGGGCTACATTTAAGACTGGATCCATAACTGTGTTAAAGTTCCCCCTATAATCACCATACCAGGTGGGAAAATTATCTGCAGGTTTCTGATGCATCCATGCTTTCCAAGAGACCAATAGGGGTCCACGGGTGTCCCTCTAAGTGCCCTGAAACCATCACAGATCAACCCATGTCGTCAGTGTGAACTCTGATTGCCACAAGTGGAAATGGTTTTCTCAGGTGAATGACAACTCTCCTGGGGCCTCGGGTGAAGCCTGAGTGATAGCCCCTGGTGTATCCAAAACGGCAGAGGAAATCACATTTTTTACCTAATAAGTGCATCTCCTGGGCGAAGAGCTAATCTGGTAAGTATTTTTTCAACGTATTTTGTAATTGCCCTTTTCTCTTCCAGGGGATCCTCATCAATAGTCATAAGCACTGAATATTCCCGCCCACGTGCGGGGACCCCGGAAATATAAAAATTATATATGGAAATCACATATATACAGCTCTACATATATGCATATACATATATCATTTTTCTCATACCAATGCAGCTCTCAATAGGAGGCTAAACAATGTAATTACACACATAAAAAACTACATTTGCCAATATATAAAAACACCAGAGGACAATTAGTACTTGAACTCTGTTTTTTAATGAGCAAAATACTCATAAAATGCTTTCATTTTCTATGCTATTGGTTTACAATGCAGCCTGTAGGCTAACAATGTCTACTTATTTTGCAGTTTTTACTCTTTATGAGTATTTTGCTCATTAAAAACAGAGTTCAAGTACTAATTGTCCTCTGGTGTTTTTATATATTGGCAAATGTAGTTTTTATGTGTGTAATTACATTGTTTAGCCTCCTATTGAGAGCTGCATTGGTATGAGAAAAAATGATATATGTATATGCATATATGTAGAGCTGTATATATGTGATTTCCATATATAATTTTTATATTTCGGGTCCTCGCACGTGGGCGGGAATATTCAGTGCTTATGACTTTGATGAGGATACCCCTGGAAGAGAACTAGGATTACAGGTAAGTAACTTATCCTTCTTGATTTTACTATTGAGGCCGTTTATGTTCAAGTCATAATGCAGTAGCTGTCTGGAGTTGTGTTGTATGTCATGTTGAGTTAAACGTGTACAGTGAGCATGTCATTGCTATAAATGCCTGCTTCTGTAACACACGTGAAAGCCATACAAAAAACAAGATTAGATCTCTCTCAAATACCCCCCTCTTTACTTTCACCCCTGAAGCATCTGTTGCCTGTAAACAACCTTTCTACAGTATACTCCAACTACAGTGATATTTCTCTGAACTCTTTTGTTTGACCTGCTGCTTACGTTAACTGAAAGAAAATGTGCATTTGTTTAACTTCTATATCTGTGCAGTGTGGTGCTCCTTAATCCTTAAATTCGCTGAAAGTGAATTTGTAGATTTTTGAGGGCCATGAATATTGCACATAGTGTGCCCCATCTGTTGCTTGGCCATAGAATGTGATCTGATGATTCTGCTCAAAGGCCCCAGAGCAGACGCTGGAGTCAGCGTCAGCACAATGTCCATCTCTGCCTCCCGTTCAGGATCTGATGATGCTCCATCAAGACCTCCTCATCATCTCTGGCAAAGGATATCTGTCTCTCGGCTTCCTTATTTCATCCGGTATCATGCCCACAATTATATCGCTGTTCCCTCAGTGTTGGACAATATAATGCAGGAGGCAGATATCCACAGGTTCCATTTCAAAGCCACTAATGTGGTTTCTTCCTTTCTCCACCCAGGACCAGGCTTGCTCTGGAATATCTTCTAAAGGACAGTGGTATTATTTGTAGGGCAAATGGCGCCACTCAGGAGAATGGCACTAGAATCAGTATTGGAATGTTATCTTGATCTCGGTGCTGTAAGGTAAGGAGAACCACCGATCTCCCCAAAGTCAGTGGTCAGAACCACTTCAACACTTAAAAGAAAAATCCCCAGCACAAGATAGTAATGTCACAAAATTATCAGAGTGCGAAGTGTGAGCACAAATTTAACGCAGAAAATGAATTCTTGTTCTTTTCTTTTATTCCTTGGGTCTTCCAACAGCCGACACGTGTTTCGTCGCTACATGGGAAATCGTCCCGCGACTTTATCAAGGCTATCTTCTCTGTATGTTTCTCCGTTTTCTGTGGTGATAATTCCAACCCACAGTGGGGTTCTGTTTTCTTAGACGTCCGCTATAGTAGTGTATACATCCAAACGAGTCCTGGTGTGTCACAAGAATCGTAATTAGGGGTAACCGGTCTGCGGACGTCTTCCCTCGTGTCTTTCCGAGTAGTGAGTAGCGGACGTCTAAGAAAACCGAACCCCACTGTGGGTTGGAATTATCACCACAGAAAACGGAGAAACATACAGAGAAGATAGCCTTGATAAAGTCGCGGGACGATTTCCCATGTAAGCGACGAAACACGTGTCGGCTGTTGGAAAACCCAAGGAATAAAAGAAAAGAACAAGAATTCATTTTTCTGCGTTAAATTTGTGCTCACACTTCGCACTCTGATAATTTTGTGACATTACTATCGTGTGCTGGGGATTTTTCTTTTTTGCTCTGGAATATCGAAGAAAACTGCTTTGTTTCTGAAAGATGACCTTCATCTTAGCAAAGAGCTGCAAATACCTTAGTCCTGTTACTCTCACTTTTTGCTTAATCTGATCAAATGGCTTCCTTTATTTCTCCTGGTATAATCTGGGAGGTAAGGATCTTATGCGACTCGCAGAGCATTTCCTCACTTGCCATTGCATCTTTTAGGATCAAGTCTTAATTCTATAGTTAAGGAATCGTGCAATTAAAGGTCAGGCTAGGACCCCCGGTGTTGGCCTCGGATCTTGATACGCTGGACCTTTTCAGTTAGTATGCAGCCGGAGAACCTCTTGTTGGGCATGACACTTTCCAACCATGTCTTGAGGATAACCGCTGGATTAACACCCTCCACTTCCCTTTGGAAACCTCCAGACTGCAGATTGCTTCAATGACATTGTCTTCTGCATTCTCTGCATGAAGGGCCAGTTCTTTTGAAGTGGCTTTCAACTGCTGTACAGTGGAATGTAGTTCCGTCACTTCTTCCTCAAGCTCAGAAATGCATTCCTCCGCCTCTGTAACACGATCCACTATGTTTCAATGGTCTTTTTGCATTAGGGTCACTTCAATCCCCACCTCCCAGTTTTAGTTTTAAACGCGTCTCACGAAGCTTGGATGGCTTCCAGTATTTCCTCAGTGGAGGATAAGGCATGCGGTGCGGCCTCAATCGCAACTGCAGTGGCAGTTTGCAATCCCTGAAGCAGGGCAGTTACCTTAGTGTCCTTAGTTTATTTATCCATTTTACCCTGCTTAATGGCTGTCTCTGATTTATCTTTGGTCATGGGTGAGAGCTCCTTCACGAAATGCTGTTTTAAACTCACTGTCCGTTTCTTGACATGTGGGCGCTGAAGGGGGGTCTCTGTTCGGTCGGGGCTGGGTCTCTCCGGTGGTCAACCACTCCTGTGCTTAAGTCACAGCACCTTGAGCTTCCAGGTGCCGATCCTCCAGTCATGTCCTCGAGGGTCGGCACAAGCTGTCGGAGGAATCCAGGCAGAGACTTTGCACCAGAACGTCTGTAACCCCAGTTTAGTAGCCTTCAGATGTGGGATTACGGGGGAATTTTGCAGCAGGACAATCTTTATCTGACCACCTGTCAGTTGCGTTTTACCGTGTTAGACTGTGAATCTTTGTCATAGTCAGACTTCCATGGGATGTTTCCTCCCTTGAGTCGTGTTGACAATGTCAACTTTGCTCTCATCCAACTAAGAATGACAGCAAAAAGACCCTAGTTTCTGTGCCAGTATGGTCTACAGACCCCCATGCCATCCAGGTACTGCCTGCCTGCAGTGCCATTTTATTAGTTTGTTAATTTTGTTGTGACTACATCCCTCGTGGCCCGTTCGATTGTTCTCCAACAGGATGTGGGGTGTGGGGGAGTCTCACTACAGCATCCCTTCCTGCTGTGACAATTATGCGCCCCTCCTCTCCCCCCACTCCCATGTCACAGCTCTGCCTCCCGGTGTTACAGTTCTTATTGTGAGCAAAATGGGTCAGGCTGTACATTTCCTTCCATCGCCCTCCTGCACCCTTGTTTTTTGAGAATTCCCTTTCTGATGTTTTGCAGCTGGTTCCTGCCGCATTCACATGTGCTTCCTCCCTGCCCTGCAAACTCAGTCAGCCCAGTAATACGCTCTCCCCGTCGGGCTCTCCTCCACCCACCTCCCAACAGACTGCTGTGTCTGGTCAGGAGCGATGGAGGAGCCTAAGCAGCAGTGCGGCGCTTCCACCTCGTGAGTGGGCAGCTACAATCACCTCCTCAAGCTGCCTCTGTGTAGGGCCCTGCCAAGGAGTGAGGAGGCAGGAAGCACTGGGGAAGTCTGACCCATGCTCCCCCTCCAAATATAGACCTGCAGAAATTAGTACAATGCTGCAAAAAAAGGGGGAGAGGGAGGGGTGCAGGCCCTGCGGAGTCTGCCGGCTTTGCCTTCTTCAAGCTGTGCCTCTGTATAGTCCGGGAGCGGAGCAGCCTTAGGTTCCGGTGCATAGCATCACGACTGGGACTAGCTTGATTTGTTCAGCGCTCTCTGAAAACTGCCTCCGGAAATTGTTGGAACCGCCCTGGAGCAGTAGCCAAACCAGTACCTAGCCCAGTGCATGAAGGGATTCCGGAGTCAGCTGTCACCCACGAAGCTGCTGGAACCAAGATTCTGTCAGATGACATATGTTTGAGACAGGAAACACTAGCAGGCTTCGTCCGCCCTGTTTCTCAGCAAATACATGCCCCATCCAGACAAATTAGCACTCCAAATTGGTGTTAACTGGGCACTGTGAATACCACTCTTCAGATGGATCTCTACCCTATATTCCTGCCTTTTCGGTAAGTCTGGATTGAGGAAAGTACTAAATTCAGGGATATTGTATAATATTCTTCAACTTGCAGATTCTTTACCTCATGAATCTCCTCGAGCGCCATGCTGGATTGTGAAAATTGAACTGGTTATCCTGCTCCAGTAGGCAGTGCCATGTCTCCAGCTCAACTCTGACACCTCCCAAGATGTTATGTCATAGAACCATATATGGCACCACTCCGGCCCTCTCAGTTCCTCTGTTTTACACATCCAGATATTAATTTGCTCTGTGCTGGAATTTCTCTTACAAAGTCGTATTTGCAGTACCTTGAGGGGAAAAATGTCATCTCCAGAAGGGTCAATCTCTTACAGAAATTATTCCCGTTACTCTCAGTGATCCTTTTTGGACTCCCATGGTGTCTGACTTTGAAGTATGGATCCTGTGCATGTCTCAAGTCTGTTTACGGTCTAGGCTTCATGCATTCGACAACCGGGCGGGAACTTCTTTTACTTTCTGAGGCCTCATGAACAACTGAATTGTTTCCTTTTCAGGTCCCATTCTTGAAGGGTACAGAGAGAGAATGGTTTGTTGTGGTGAAGTCCTCCCTGCCAGATTTAGGAAGTGCTGAATGGAGGACTCTTCTTCCCAGCCTTGCTTCCTGTCAAGAGGCAGGTCGTCTGGTGAGCGGGCTCCTTCCTAAACTCCAACTTTAACATTGTCTTTGGATCTCATTATCATTTTCTGACAATATGAGCCTGGCGCTAGTTCCAGGCTCTTTTACGGCTCTGCATCTGGTCTTGCAGGATCCACTAGTGGCTTTTCTGGCTTCTGGATTGAGTCCACTCAATTAGCAACTTTCATCCAGTCCTTCAAAAAACCTACCTCACCCCAGAACAGATTAATAAATACTTTCATACTACCGACGCAACCTGTCCGAGGTGTGGAGAGGTGGGTGCTGGACTTCTTCATATGCTTTGGTCGTGTCCCTCCCTGATTAGTTATTGGGAGGAGATTGTAAGGGTATTGTCGAAAATTACAGAGAAACCTATTCCTTGTTCTCTGGGTCATTGCTTCCTGAGCTTGTTCCCTCACACTTCCAAAAATAACGTTACCAGCAGGTTTCAGGATCTATTCTCTCTGTTGGCTAAAAGAGAGCTCACACAACACTGGAAGGCCACTAGAGGACCCAGAGTGATTGCTTGGAAAGGGGAGCTAGAAAGATGGATGGGATAAGAGGGGGTGTGCTTCTGAGAGTTGCTAACAGAGACGTGGGTACGCTAGAGGTAGCCTGAACAGGGGAGGCACTGGTGGAGGAATTTAAAGACCCAGAATTCCCCCTCCCCCCTCCCCGGGCTATCAATGGAAGGTTTGCCGACTGCTGCCGGTTCCCAACAGGAGTAGCACCTTTAGCACCTTTGATACGTATCCATGAGAGGCACAATATATAAACTTCCTCATGTGGAAAAAATGAACCAATTCTTCAAATATCGACGCCTACATCCTCCTGTGGGACACCAACACGTGCTACAATTGTATATCTGGGGGTATTTGCACGAGCGACTCCTGACTGGGAGGGGAGGGGGGCTTACAGTTAATAGTTCATATACACTTGGGCAGGGGATGGGATGCTTGAAGGTACTGTTGCTGTTATCCTGTTTAAATATGTACTGCCATCCTACACTAAGAGGTTTGTCTAATTTGTCCCTAAGAATGTGTGTTTCATTCTTTGGTTCTACCGACTCATGGATGAATTTTGTAAGAGGGTTCACTGGTTTTAAATTTGCAGTTCTTCCGTTTGGCATCAGCACTTAATGCAGAATAGGTTGGTGATTGTAGTTAATGTTGGTTGATCCAAGAAACACGTTTCCATGTCCTAAGCACTGACTTCTGGTGGTGTTCTAAATTTGGCAGAGATTGTTCTCCTGTATTCCACCCCGGGCACTGTCGTTTTCTGTTCACTTGAAACAGACTCTTGTCCTACTACTTTTCTTAAAAAAAAAAAAAAAAGAAAGAAAGAAAAGACTGCTTTCTTTGGGATGCCAGACCCATTTTACTAGATCGAAGACTGTTTTTTTTACACTGTCCTGGAGTGCTCTTGGCTGAGAGAAGGGTTGGACTATAATGTAGGATTCGGGTCACAGCTTTGCAAGACATTACTATTTCATCCCTGGGCTTGCAGGGACATACACTTTAAATCTGTGTGGCAAGGTTTCTTGATTCAGTTATCTCCTCAGACCCATCTACTGGGGAGCACTGCTTTGGTATTGATTCCTAAGGTGAGAAATCTGCAGATAGATGGGTTATCCACCAGAAAGATTATTACCGAAGACTATCTTATTCTTATATACTGCGCCCTTCCGTCATTATTGCACTATTGCTGCAAACCACATGTCATGGTTTCTTCCTTGATAAAATGGCAAGAGGAAACATTTCAGCTTCCCTATTTTGTATTACTATTTGGATATTATTGTGGACATTCTTATTTCTCTTTTTTTAATTAAAATCTTTGCTTGGTTCTTCATTTCTTTCTTATAATAACATCAAACAAAGTAGAGTTTCATAAAATCAGTCCATCAGACAATTCTGCATAAATTGCATATTACTTATGTATCCGTATATCTGTTTATGGAAGAGAAAAATAAAAAAAGTGGAGGAAGGTATACTCATTCCCCAGGGCAGGCATTTTCTCCCAATTTTGTAGCCTCTTGTTCTGTGCCTGAACGGGCCCCAATTTTCCATTTGGTCCCTTCCTCTTTCCAGCCCAAACTATGCTATCCACGGCCCCTATATCGTTTGAAATATCTGGGGTGAGCCGCTTCCCTTGTAGGCCACTTTTTCCATTCATGTGACTTGGTCAATGCCTTTGCATGCCTTGAGTCGGGTAGTTTGCGTTGCCTCATGCCTTTTCCCAACAGTGCTAGTGGTCTTCCTTGGACTGACAAAGTCTCTCATACAATCTTATGGATGGGTTCTCTTCACTCCCCTGCCTTCTGTCTCCCATCTGACAACACAGTCTTGATCCCCGCTATTTCCCCCTTCCCTTGGGGTGCAGCTGTTCTCAATCTCAGCAGTAGCTAGTACCTCTGCCTTGTAACTTTTCTGCATCAGGCCGCGGACCCCTTAGGGCAAGTCTTTGCATTATATTCCACCTGCTGCTTGTGACGTGGCCGAGCGCCTGGCCTCTCAGAATGCCATATCTTGTCTGACATCTCTGCTTCAGTCTTCATGTACTCGCAGGTCTCACTCCATTTCACCCCAATGTCACTGACAGGCCTGGTTCTGGTTACAGGCTCGCTGCAGTCACCCACCGGTTCTCCGGACTAGTCTGGACACTTTACACTGTCCTTTTCATGGGATGTTTTTGTTGCATCAGCGCCGCACCACAACAGACGCAAGAGGTCCTCGCAGGGGACAGAGAGGGAAAGAGGAGCGTGCTCCTTGGCCTCCAGCATGCTTCCTGTCCACGTGGAATTCCAGTTCAGATAATCATATTGTGCTGCATCGCTGGCTCTGTTCTTCTATTGGTATTATATTGCGATGATTACAGCAGGATGTTGAGTCCCACAGAAGCACCTCGCTGGAGCACTCTGTGTGCCATGTTACCATGCCATGCCATATTGATGACATTCTTAAACTTAAATCAAGGACTAATGAACTTTATTGTACTTGGTTGTAGAATTTGAGTATTCTTCACCCTAAAAATGAAATAATGTGTGCTGCCCAAGTCAGATGAAATCTATTGCCCTTCTGGTCCAGACTTGTCTGGGACTTCTGGAAGGATTCTTGGGACACCTCTAAGCTGCAGGTTCCCTGAGACTGCTGTGAGTTTGCAAATAGAATATCGCACAGGATCTTTTTTTTGTATTCATTATTAAAGCACTATATATTTTCTCTAATATGCTTGTTATTTTAAGTTTTTTGCAAAGAGAAACAATATGTATTAAAAGGGGGTCTTCAATATCACACTTAAATGTTTGTGATCAGTATAAATCCCTGATACGCCTGCCAAACTTTACTGATCTTAATCAAATTGTAATAGCAGCCATTTGTGAACTGATTGTAACCACTTTAAAATTGTAAATATTGGTAAGCTTCAAATGTAGTATTGCAAACTTAAATGTAATTAAAAAAGTTAGCACCCTCAATGTACAGAGGGATGGCTGTGTGGCTGAAGGCTTAGTGCAGCATGCGGTACAGACTTCGATGCTGGTCTCGTAGCATGGTGCCTGGCAGGAGGCCAAACAAGCAGGATTCTGGCAAGAAGCTTTCCAAAATTCATAACTAGCATATACTTTGCTCAGGGGCCAACGTATAACTTAACACAACAAAAACCTAAATGAAAGTTGTGATACTTCTCTTACATTGTGAAACAGTGTGTGCAAACAAAAATCTAGCCGACACCTGCCAGGCCTCAACTAGAGATAATCTAGCTTCTCAGTTCTGGCAGTTCCTGTTGGAATAGGACCAGGTCTGATTTACTATGACTGCTCTCTGTCTGGTGGGGCGTAGTGGGCAAACAAAATGACGGACTGGGAAGCCAGTGCCAAGCGACTTCCAATGGCTGAGACATTTGCAATTGCAATGCTTATATTTTCTAACAACCTCTAGTGAGATGACACCAGTTTCAATGAAGATTCTGAACTATTAATCTTCACACCACAATGTTGTTTTTTCCAGTGTTTATAGCTGAAATATGATCATTAGAAAAGGTTTATAAGGCTGTCAGAATATGAAATAGGTCAAATTTTGTGTAATGTAAAACCACCATATGTCTGTAGACCGCCAACTGCTAGGGACCAACCTAATGTTCTTCATGGTAAATATAAAACTTTCAACCAGTAGACATATAATCTAATTAAATGTCAAGACGGAGTTAGGCTTAGATGTAGCCTTCCTTAAGACTATTCTAAATATTGTTACTCTTTTTTTAAGCCTATAAGGCAATACATACGCAAGGAAAGGGCTTTAAATTAGCAGAGCTCCCAACTTATGCCTAGTGCACCCTGTCTAAATTGTCAAGTGCCTCCTGTCCACACTTTTAAATAATGCAGTCTTGGATGCCGTTCTGTCCAAATACTATGATGGCCGACATCTACACAGCTTCCAAAATAGCAAATCAAAACCATCTCCAAATTGAGATCAACCAAGGCAGTACCTCTGATTTGGCAGTTTAAAACATTTAAGATCTAAAAATGGTTCCTGTCATGAAACTTGCATATTTTGCCACAACATATGCTACCGTTGAATTCCACAAACCACCTCAGCTGACAGTTTTCCTTACTCTACAGTCCTCCTCATTGACTCAAAGTAATCAAAGAATGCCACCTGCCAAAATGGCACAACAGGCTGCATATTCTGGCTGTCTCACCCTTACTCTCTCCTGTCCGGCTGCATATACAGTCATTATTGTAGATCTCGCTTGTAGGAAGCTGGCCCAGTATATACTATACCAAAGTAAGGTATAGTGTGCACAGAGTCCAGGGAGTCCCCAGAGGTATGGCAGAGGCTAAATTAGGTAAGTACTAACAGCTCTCTTTGTGGTAGTGTGGGCGAGCAGTTAGGCTTATCCAGAGGGTGTGTTAAGCATTTATTGTTTCACTCAATCAAGGCTGATGGTGACACTCAGAGACAGAATCCAGACCAATTAGGTAAGTATAAAAAAGGTATACTTATATTTTATATTAGAACCAAGCAGGACTTGGCACAGGTGAGTAAAATATACTTTCAAATGCAAGACTTTCAAAGAAATGCAGTTGTGCTTGAAATTGCAATTGTTACAAGTTCGTGTATGCTTTGGAAACAGTTTAAATTACACAGTAATTACTTTTCATTACTCTTGGATTACTTTGAGTACTGGGGGTGGTATGCCTAGATACCCCTTAGGATCTCACAATACAAGGTAAGTACAAATTTTAATACTTTGCAATTGAGTTCTCTTCTCTTCATACAACAACAGTTCAACACTTAGACATTTTTAGGCCCAAAATCTCTTAACATGAGTTCCTATGGGGGAAAAGTGTTAGCGATTTCTCAGGTAAGTACACTACTTACGAGTGGGAATTTTGGGGGTTAGGACCAAGGTTCCCCAAGATTTAGATGGCCACTAGAATTGCACCACCAGCGGCACTGGGGAGGACGGGAGCACAGTGCAGGGGCCCCAATGTTAGCCAATTGAGCTAAGGAGGCCTTCGGTCAGGGACTCCTGGCTAGCAAGCCACTCAGGTGTGGAGCCAAGCTCCTGTGGTTGTCAACACTGCAAGGGCCAACGACCAGCACAGGAGCTGCACCACAAGCAGCACTGGGGCGGCCGGGTGCAGGTTGCAAAACAGGCATCTGGGACCCTGTGCTTTTCAGTGGAGACCTTCAGTTTTGCGAAGCTGCTGCAGGCTCGGGCAGGGAGACTTCCTGAAGGTGACCACCGGCTGGAGAGGTAAGTTGGGATCTTGGGGGATGCCTGGACACCGTCGATTGGGCCACCCACGGCCGTGGGGGGGGGGGCGTCGGGTGCAGGAGCGTCTCATGGCGTTGGGTTTTCTTACCAGCTCCGGCCCCAGGGACCCGTCAGGTTGAGGCTGCAGGCTTCGTCTTGAGGCTTGAGGGAGGTCGGGGATCCCCAGATCGAAGGTCAGGATCACTGGGGAGACCGCCTTGTGGTGTTGGGCCACTCGAACTTTGGCCGTGGGAGCCTGGTGCAGAGTGGCGCATAATTGCGGAGTCGCTGGAATCCGGATTCTGTGGTGAGTCAGGTGCTCACAGCAGACAGAGTCTTAGTTGAGTGCAGGGCAGGTCCTCCAGGCTCTGGGGGTTGCTGGCTGCTGGACTCGCTGGGGTTCTTGCTGTAGGCAGGTCGTAGACGGGACAGGATGGTAGGGCTTGGGCCAAGGCAGTTGGTGTCCTCTTCTTCTTCCTGGGTCAGCACGGCTCTTCGGTCCTTCTTTCTTCCTCGAATCTGAGGAGGCAAGGTTCAGGGTTGCCCCTAAATACTAAATTTAGGGACATTAAAGGGGTGTGCAGATCAGGACCAATGGGTCCCTTCCTTGGGGTGGGTACACCCCCTATTATGCCACCCTCCAGTGGGAGGGGGCATGAGCCTCTCCCTAATTGGCTGAGTCCCCCCATCTTCAAGATGGAGGGGACTGAGATGTGTGCTTCACCTCGCCTCCCCCACCTGAGGGCCAGAACCAGTGGGAGCCAGTTGCTGGGGGCAGCAAAATGCAGGGACAGCTTGCAAAGATGGCAGGCCTTTTAAGTTTCCCCTTTCGTGGGCCCAGCCCATCCTGGGGGAGGAGGCATGAGACCTCTGCCCAGGATGGCCTTTGTTTCTGGACCCAGAGAGCGGAGGCTCTCTACCCAGGGGTCCAGAAACCTGTCTGGTGGTGGCAAATGGTGTGTAGCCATTCAGGAACCACACCAGGACTGGTCGATTTTCAGGGGGCATTTTTTAGATGCCCTCTGAGTGCATTTCACATTAAATCCACCACTAGCATCAGTGCGGGTTTAATGTGCTGAGAAGTTTGCTACCAAACTTCCCAGATTTTAGTAAAGCCATAATGGAGCTGTGGAGTTCATAATGCCCAACTCCCAGACCATATACTCTTTATCGCTTTACTACACTTACAATATCTAAGAATGGGCTTAGACACTGTAGGGGTACAGGACTCATGCCACTGTACCCTAACCTTAAGGCTAGTGCACCCTGCTTGAGGGGTGACTTACCAAGGCCTTAGGCAGTGGGTTGCAGGCATGGCACACAGAGATGTGTGCCATGTCGACTTCACTTTTGTCTGCACCAAAAACACGCATCCTGCAATGGCAGTGTGTGGGTGTTTAGGTACAGGGCCTCTAAGAGTGGCACAATAGGTGCTGCAGCCCTTAGAGGCCTTCCCTGGCCACAGTGCCCTTGGTACCCATGGTGCCTTTTACAAGGGGCTTACCTGAGGCCAGAGAAGTGCCCATTGTGGGTACAAAGGTACAGTCTTGGGAAAGAACACAGTCCCTGGGAACCTGATTGGCAGGGACCCAGCGCTCATCAAGTCAGGTTGCATCAGATGTCAGGCCAAAAGTGTGGGGGGGGGTAACCATGCAAAAAGGGGCACTTTCCTACATTGCTCCTTTTGAAATTCTCTATCTTTATCACTTGTTGTACAGCATCAGAAGTCTGCTTGTGTGGGGATTTGCGGATGTGGGTGATAATGAGGGTGTAGTGCTGACAATAGGGACCTAAATACTGGAGTACCCAATGAGGTGAAAATCCAGTGCTAAGGTGATAGTGCAGAAAAGGGGCTGTAAGTGTTTTATCATTGCATTGAGGGCACCTATTCTACAACCAGAATCAAATCTGCTCATAGCACCATGGGAGCCGCAGTCACCATCAAATGCAAACCAAGGTTATGTAGCCAGTTATGCCACCACCCCAGAGTGGTTAAATTCTTTCCAATGATTGAAGTGGGGAGTCCTATGAAACAGAGGCCTGATCTAAACTCTGAAGAGCTCATTGTCTGTTCTTGGTTGCATGCCTGAAAACCTCTGTGCTCTAGAATGCAATCACACTAAAATGACATGCAACTAAGGTTATCCTTATCTACAGGCTAACACCGATGACATTGCATTTGCAACTGAATTAGCATACAATACTATATCGCAGCACTTCATGTGCACCCAACAAGACTCAAGTTCACTATTCTCTATTCAGTCCACACTTCTAAAACACAATGTGCCTCCTTATAATGCACTAGCACTTACCGTCAGATGTCACTCCACACATCCTAACCACACATCTCACAAATGTGTAAAGACCAAAAATCTCATCAACATACAACCTTCACCAACCTGAAAACCACACTCAAACACCAAACTACATAGCATGTTTCAAAATGTTAGATAAACTCATGCTCGCCACTCGGATATGGCTAATAGTACCACGTGGATACAAAGTTATGTCCAGGCAAATGAATCAAGGTGTTAGCATTGTACTCATATATAAAAAGTCACTATTATTTAAACAATCCCCACCACATTATTCACCACTTTTGAATGCCTCAGGGTTGTGCTAATTCTTTCCTCGGTCTTCCCCTTCTACCTTTGCATCATATATAATTTTTAATATTACTAACCAGAAGGTTATTAATTGCTAACACCAACTGAAATTGAATGGTCTAATAATTTCCCTATTGCCTGTTTAGTACCAGCAACAATACAGCTGCTTAACCCCAATACTTTATTTTTAAAAACCCGGTTACACCCTGCTAAATAACAAAAACTAACTGGTGATTCTCAAAGCATCTTGACAGCAGGATTCAGACAATTTGATATTACTTATATTATTATATTATATTTTTATGTGTCATGGTATTGTCTCTGATACCACAAATATTCGAATATCTCCAAGCACGAGAAGGATCCCATGGGCACCATCTTTTAAATATTTTTCCAAAGAAAATACGCCTTCAAGAGGCAAGATGTTTTATACATTAATTTGTGTTGGTTTTAAAAAGTAAATCTAATTAGCCAAGTTGGCACAATAATACGTTTGGCTGAAAACACTATCTGATCGAGACATCTAGCCGCAGATTCCTTAACCTAGAATATCCTCCAGGCGCCTGTCTGAATCCAGAGATTTTTCAGCAGTACCTCTGCTCGCCGGGGGATGGCGTTGCATGGCTCCGCCCTGACGTTGTCCACGGATATGAAATCAGTGGAGCCATATAAGTTCATCCCGGCACGCTGACGTTAGTTTTCTTCTTTTCCGCGGTGCAAAGCGGATCCAGGAGAAGCGGTTCCTCTGGCCTGTTTGTTGTTTTGGCCTCTCTGACGCTTTTTCATGTCCAGGAACAGTGTGACCGATGCCTTCGGGCTTTAAATCGTGCGAGTCCTGTACGCGGCAGATGTCGGCGACGGATCCGCACGCGTTTTGTATGTGGTGCTTGTGTGAGCACCACGACTCCGTGGAGTGCAACGCCTATCGGAGGCTGAAGCCGAAGGCCCTGCGGGAACGTAAAATGAAGCTGTTATCCGCCTGGATGTCCCGTTCGGAGTCCCGGCGTCATCGGTCTCCTTCTCCGGCTGGGGCCCCGGTTCGGGGCAGGTCGCGGGGTCGTTCCTGAGGACGTCACTCGTCCCCGTCAGGTAAGCACAAGAGGAAGTCACGGAGGCCGTCTGCCTCACGTAGTCGTGACGTCGGTGCCCGTTGTTCCCGGTCTTTACCAGACTCAGCCCCTCAGCAGTCGACCCCCGCCTACCCACCATTTCCTGGTGTTGGGGAGATTAGGACCCAGATGGCGGCCTATTTTCGGGCTTTGCGGGCCATCTTTGAGCCGACCCCTCTCCCTGGCGCGCCTTTAGGCCCCACAGAGGTGGTAGGGACTCAGATTGGGAGCTCGCCGGTGGATTCGTCCTCGGCGCCAATCGAGGACCCTGACTCCGGCGGTGTGGCGACGTCAGGAGCCGGCCCGGTGGGCCTTCCTATTGAGACGTCAGGCCACAGCCCGGTGAGGCCCCCTGGACTGACGTCTGCTGCGGCCGCAGCGGGGGACTTGTCTCTGAGTCAACGCCGTCCCACACCGCATTCTCCCATTGCGGTGGATGTCGAGTCGACGCCGTCCCAACGCCGATCAATGGAGCCTCCGACGTTTGTCGGTGTCAATGCGGCACCGTCTCGACGTCGTTCGACGCCAGAAGCGTCCTTTGCTACACCTTTTCCAATGAAGGACGAGGCCTCTGGGGGTTCACCTTCCCCAGCGTTGTTTGAGCATTCTTTGAAGCAGGTGGCTGTGGAGCACTTGTAGGCCCTTGGACAAGCTCGGGCTGAAGGGCCTTTGGCTTTTGGTGGACGTGTTAGCCTGCAACGTCCCCTAACTATGATTTGCTGTCGCCCCCTAGAATGGCGACGGAGGCTTGTGCAGCTTTTGCGACGATCATTCGCAAAGCTGCTGATATTTTACAGTTCCAGCCTCCTTCTATCCCCTTGCCCTCTGATACCTTGTTGGTTTTGCTCCACCAGGGCAATGCGGAGGGTGAGCCCTTGCTGCCTTTTGGTGCGTCGTTGTACGACATTCTTCTAGGGACCTGGGCGAGGCCCTCGTCGGGGGACCTGGTAGACCGTGCTATCGCACATCGGCACTACCCGGCTCCAGGTGACCCAGTCTGTATGGCTCAAAGGCTAGTCGTCCAGACAGCTTCCGCTTCGCTACCTTTGTCCTCTGCTCCCATACTTCCCCCTGCTAGGGAGTCTCGATGGTTGGAGACATGAGGTCGGCAAATGTTTGCGTCCACGAGCTCGGCCCTCCGGTCCTTGAACACGTTCTGCGTGTTTACACGGGCTACGTTTGTCCTTTGGGACTCGCTAGAGCGTGTCCTTCCCTCTCTTTCGGAAGGCCCCCGAGCTGACCTGACTCAGATACTCCAGGATGGTCGTGAGCTGGCACAATTTTCTATTCGGTCTGCCGTGGACACCACTGATTCCGTGGGTGGGGCGATGGCCAGGTCAGTTGCTTTGCGTCGCCATGCTTGACTGCGTGATGGCAGTTTCCCTGAAAATGTTCAGGAGCGTCTTCGGGACTTGCCCTTTGATAGGGCCCATCTTTTTGACAGTCATGCTGACTCAGCGGTTCAGCGTCTCATGTCTGGTTTACAGTGAATGGCATTGTTTCTAGTCCCTTGTTGCGGACTTATTGTCTTGATTTGCATTGGTTGCAGTATTGCCACTGCTTTTCTCTGGTGTCAGTCGCTGGGTTCGAGCTGTTATTTCCCAGACGGACTCTACAGCTACACAGCTGTTTCTGCCATTATTCTCGTTTCCTCTGTCTAAGAGCTAGTCTCAAGAGGTGCCCCCTTTTTATAGGGACGTGACATACCCTATGTGGGGTATTGGTTGGTTATTGTATAGCCATTCTAACTTGCCACGACAGAGTCTTCCTGGGTGGTGTGAGTACAATGCTCCAGGTAGGCTTCTTCCTGGGTGGTACAGGTCCTTCCTGAGGATGCGGCGGGGTCCTCTTAGGATTGTTGTCTATCTCCTCTCTGGGGAGTTTTGCTCTAGTTCCTGCTATGGACGTATAGTAATAAAAAAAAGGAAAAAAAGAAACACATTTTTTATGTTCTTCACGCTCCACTTGCTGTTGTGGGATTTCTTCTTTGGACAAGCCAACAAGGGTAGCGTAGCTCTCTTTGGAGCTTTCCTGTTTGCATTTCGCCTTTGGTCAGTAGTTCTCTCCTGCCTCGGAGGATGCAGACCTCTCCAGACTATTTTGGGCCTTACGTCCTGTCTGGCTCGTCACGGCTTGCTCACGTATGCTCCCTTTTTTTTCTTGCCCTTGGCTATCCTTTCAGGCGTTCCGCTGTGTTTCCACTATTTTGCCTATGTTTGCTGTCTTCACCGTAAGCCAATGTCTCTTGTGCGCATGTTTGTCTGTTCCGCTTCAGGAACAGTTTCTTTTCTATTTCTGGTACGGCGTGTTAGAACACATTGGGTACGTTCACGGGCACGTGGTGCTTGTTGGTCCAACTTGTGCTACTGTGTTACCTGCGTTTGATTCTTGTGGCATTGTCTATTCCTTACTCTCTGGTGTTAGGAAGTGCTTCTGTCCTTGGTCTCCCCTTGTGGCTCAGACCCAGCCTGGTTTTTTCCTTGTCGGCAGTTGGTTCTGCGCCGGACGCGTGGGTGGTGCACATTGTTGTGCTTCATTTTTCATGCGCACTTTCCAGACAAGGGCTCAGGTCGCTCTGCTGATAGCCTATCCTTAGAAGTCCCTCTTCAGAGATACTCATTGTCCCTTCCACACATGTTTCAGGCTATATATGTGCATATGTATATATCTATATATATATATATATGTACATGTGTACTGATGGATATATATGTCTGTTTCTATGTTTGACAGATGTTTTGTCCTACTATGGCTCACGCGGGTGTCATTGGTACCTGTCGTGCGGGCTGATTTACTTGTCTTGGGCATGCTCTTCAAGTATCCCTTGCTTTTCATTTGATAAAACTAAAAGGAAAATTGATAATAGTAATAAATACAATAACTTTGTGTATATATATATATATATATATATATATATCTGTATGTATTATATATATATATATGTGTGTGTAATGAGATATGCATACTGCGAGGGAGCACCCTTACTATGTCTCTCTCTCTCTCTCCTTATAACAGCGAGCCTTGTGTGTGTGTTTCCGTCTTCTGCCGGTATCCTTTCACCGCTGTACTTCTGTGTATGGTTGGTCAGTACGACTACCTGGTGGTACATTCTGTATATTTCTGCCGTTGCATGTGTGCTGTCGATGCTTCGTTTAATGGGCTTTTGCATGTGTGTGGTGTGGCTTCCACGGTCCACACAGTCTGCATCAGCGTATCACTCTTATCTACATACCTGTATCTACTTGTAGTTATGGTTTGGTACATCCCGGCATGGGTGACATCTGTCTATATCCATGTCTGTCTTGGTATCCACTGTTGTGTATGCTTCTTTTGTATGACCCGACTTGTCGTACCGTTTTGTCCTTTCTCTGGGACACTAATTTTTGCAGATCAATGGATCCTCTGCATAGTTCTGCTTCTTATCTTATTGCAGAAGCTTATGGATTTCTTCCATTGGGCACTGACCTTTCGAGTCTCTATGATTTTTCCTTCGTCCTTTCCTGGGAGATGTAGGTCTCGAACTGTCCTCACTGTGGTGCCATTGCCTTTGTTTGTTGATGCTCCTTTTCCGGAGCTTCATGGTCTAGTGTCAGCCACACTTGTACTTGCGGTCTCCACCTGTTTCAGTCCACCTTCTTGACGGACTGGTTCTCTTTCGGAACCTGGTGGTGTTGAGTCGCAGACCCTCCTCCAATGGGATATAGCTTTGGTATCTATTCTAAGTTAAAGAATCTGCGGCTAGATGTCTCTATCAGATGAGCAAGTTACTTACCTTAGGTAACGATGTATCTGGTAGAGACAGTCTAGCCGCAGATTCCTTAATGCCCACCCATCCTCCCCGCTCTGCGAGGGCCTTTTCAGGTTGGGTTCTTACTCTCTGGTCTTTCTTTCAGTGATCTGTCTTCATGCATGTTGGTCTATTTTACTTCTTTCACCTGTTCAGGTTGCCGCCTTCTGTTTTACCTGCGGCTTCTCTGCCCATTCTCGCAAATGAGTGGTGGGCTCATATGTCCATACACGCTCTTGCACCCTGGTTCTTTTCCAGTGTGGTGGTTGCTCTTGTCCTTCTCACCCCCAACCCCCCTGCTGCTTTTGTCCATTAGTTTGGGGTCTATTTGACTCTGATGCAGTCAATTGATCATATTTAGGGGATGTGGTTGCACATTCTCTGTTGTTGCAGAAATGTTATTGTTTGCCTTACCTTCATGCTGTCCTTAGAAGTCCCTCTTCAGAGATACTCATTGTCCCTTCCACACATGTTTCAGGCTATATATGTGCATATGTATATATATATATGTACATGTACATGTGTACTGATGGATATATATGTCTGTTTCTATGTTTGACAGATGTTTTGTCCTACTATGGTTCACGCGGGTGTCATTGGTACCTGTCGTGCGGGCTGATTTACTTGTCTTGGGCATGCTCTTCAAGTATCCCTTGCTTTTCATTTGATAAAACTAAAAAGGAAAATTGATAATAGTAATAAATACAATAACTTTTTGTATGTATATACATATATATATATATATATATATATATATATATCTGTATGTATTATATATATATATATATATATGTACATATATATATATTTATATATATATATATGTGTGTGTAATGAGATATGCATACTGCGAGGGAGCACCCTTACTATGTCTCTCTCTCTCTTCTTAGAACAGCGAGCCTTGTGTGTGTGTTTCCGTCTTCTGCCGGTATCCTTTCACCGCTGTACTTCTGTGTATGGTTGGTCAGTCCGACTACCTGGTGGTACATTCTGTATATTTCTGCCATTGCATGTGTGCTGTCGATACTTCGTTTAATGGGCTTTTGCATGTGTGTGGTGTGACTTCCACGGTCCACACAGTCTGCATCAGCGTATCACTCTTATCTACATACCTGTATCTACTTGTAGTTATGGTTTGGTACATCCCGGCATGGGTGACATCTGTCTATATCCATGTCTGTCTTGGTATCCACTGTTGTGTATGCTTCTTTTGTATGACCTGACTTGTCGTACCGTTTTGTCCTTTCTCTGGGACACTAATTTTTGCAGATCCATGGATCCTCTGCATAGTTCTGCTTCTTATCTTGTTGCAGAAGCTGATGGATTTCTTCCATTGGGCACTGACCTTTCGAGACTCTATGATTTTTCCTTCGTCCTTTCCTGGGAGATGTAGGTCTCGAACTGTCCTCTGACAGACTATGGTGCCATTGCCTTTGTTAGTTGATGCTCCTTTTACGGAGCTTCATGGTCTAGTGTCAGCCACACTTGTACTTGCGGTCTCCACCTGTTTCAGTCCACCTTCTTGACGGACTGGTTCTCTTTCGGAACCTGGTGGTGTTGAGTCGCAGACCCTCCTCCAATGGGATATAGCTTTGGTATCTATTCTAAGTTAAAGAATCTGCGGCTAGATGTCTCTATCAGATGAGCAAGTTACTTACCTTAGGTAACGATGTATCTGGTAGAGACAGTCTAGCCGCAGATTCCTTAATGCCCACCCATCCTCCCCGCTCTGCGAGGGCCTTTTCAGGTTGGGTTCTTACTCTCTGGTCTTTCTTTCAGTGATCTGTCTTCATGCATGTTGGTCTATTTTACTTCTTTCACCTGTTCAGGTTTGCCGCCTTCTGTTTTACCTGCGGCTTCTCTGCCCATTCTCGCAAATGAGTGGTGGGCTCATATGTCCATACACGCTCTTGCACCCTGGTTCTTTTCCAGTGTGGTGGTTGCTCTTGTCCTTCTCACCCCCTACCCCCCTGCTGCTTTTGTCCATTAGTTTGGGGTCTATTTGACTCTGATGCAGTCAGTTGATCATATTTGGGGGATGTGTTGCACATTCTCTGTTGTTGCAGAAATTTTATTGTTTGCCTTACCTTCATGCTGTCAAGGTCTTTTTGTCGTTAACCCTGGCATCCATGTGGTTAGACTGCTTGTCGTTTACCATAACCTTCATTTGCTGTTTTGCCTCATTGGAGGGGTTTGTTCTTCGATTATGTAAGACCGTTTCTGCGGGGCGAGTACTCTGCTCTCGCCCTTCAGGCTCTTCCATTATGTAGTGTTCTTCTCTACAATGCATTGTGATGTTTCATCATCATCATTTTATTTTTATTTTCTTATCATTGTTGTCCCAACAGATGTTTTACCGTTTTTGGGAAACTGTTCCCAATTTCAGTTTTAGTATTGGCTCTGCGTTTTGGTGCGGAAAAGTGTCATAGTATAAAACTGACGTCAGTGCACCGGGAGGGACTTACATGGCTCCACTGACATCATATCCGTGGACGACGTCAGGGCTGAGCCATGCGGCGCCGTCCCCCGGCACGCAGAGGTACTGCTGAAAAATCTCCGGATCCAGACTGGCGCCTGGAGGATATTCTAAGGTAAGGAATCTGCGGCTAGAATGTGTCTCTACCAGATACATCGTTATCGAAGGTAAGTAACTTGTTCTTTTAAAAGCCATAAATAAGGGGTAATGGGTTGCTTCTAATATCCTAGGCACAAGTGTGCCAATTGGATACTGCACTTTAAAGGAACTCCAGAGGCTTCAAACCAACCATCATGCAGTGCAGGATCAGTAAGGCAGTTTGTTTTTCTGGCTCACCAGAGAAGGATCCCCAGCGAAGGGTCTAAGATTGTTTAGTGACTGAAAAGCTTTTTTTCATTGGGTTTGTGTAGCTTGATTCAATGTTGTTTGTCCTTTCCTTAGAACTCCTTGCTTTTGCCTTCCAGTAAGTGCCATTCATCCTGTCATTTTCTGTGAGGTGTTTCTCTCCTTACTTTCATCTTTGTGCCCCGTGCTGGGTCTGTATGACAGGTGCCCTTCATGTTTAGGTAAGAACTCCTGGAAGGACGGACACTATGTTTATCCAGTATTGGGGTATCTTTCATACATTCACATGCTTGAATTGTTCCCTATTGTCGAGATGGGAGTCCCACAGTAAAATAATCAAGCAGTATTTAACTAATACCATAGGCTATAATGGCCCTACGCCATGCATCTTTAGCCTATCTATGACCTTTTTAAAAAAGAACCAAATGTTAGATACAACCAATCAGCTGGCAGCACCCTCTAGAATACTCCCAGCAGAGGCAGATTCCCTCAGATTTTCAACGCACATCGTGTGGAAGGGAGTCTCCCCAAGTGCTACTGTAGGAGGGTGACTCTGCATATACTATACCAAAGTAAGGTATAGTATGCACAGAGTCCAGTGGTTCCCCAGAGGTATAGTAGAGGCTACATTAGATAATCACTAAGAGCTCTATTTATGGTAGTGTGGTTAAGCAGTTAGGCTTATCAGGAGGGTGTGTTAAGCATTTATTGTATTCACTCACTCAAGGCTGATGTCACACACGCAGAGACATAATCCAGACCAATTCGGTTAGTATAAAAAATGTTATACTTATGGTTGCTTTTTAGAACCAAGCATGACTTGGTACAGGTAGGTAATAAATACTTTTGCAGCGTGTCAAGAACAAATCTGGGACGTTGGAACGCGTTCTTCTCTCTGCTGGGCACGCAGAGGCAGCTAGACCCCAACAATCCCCGGAAACCATCCGACGAACACTGAACCAGAGACACCAGTGCTCATCCGATGATCTCAAGGGAAGGGGGTTTGGGAACAAACAAGAAACTAAAACAACTAGTTAAAATAAAAAGCTAAAATAATGAAAGAAACAACTGGTGCGCGTTCGTGCTGGTGGAGAAGAAAACTCTGGGTCACAGAACAATCTGGGACGTCTATCCTAAAACTCGGAATGAGTATGGAGACCAGCTCCTGCAGCAATTGTTAGAAGAATCAATAGAAACACAAATAAACAATGACTTAGTCATGCATAAACTTCTGCATTAGGTCAAGATTAATGATACCTTTAGAGTCAGGTGAATAAATCAGAAAACACACTCACACCATACTGTGCCAAAGATAAACACACACAAGCACACATTACGCACTTATGTCAAGAGGTTAAACATAATCTGCATCCTGCAGCTGAAGTATATCCAAGCTTGAGAGCGTTATCAAGACCTTCTTTCAGCGAGGAATACAGAGACGTATCAACGGAACAAATAAACACTGCAATATCTATATATATATATATATATATATATAAACGTGCAAGAACTATGCAAGAATTCACATAAATCATATGATAAAGAAACGACAATATGTTGGCGTGATAGCGTGAATTAGTCTTAGCGGGAGCATGAGGGAACTGCGACACACAGGAAACACTTCTCAGTCAGGAAGTCTCTGACTGAAAAGAGTTTCGTGCGCTGTGAACAAAGATCTCCCCGGTAATAGCCCCAGCCACCACAGGGCCGGTCTTCCTCGTCTTTTGCTGGTGCTGCATCGAGCTCCGGTGCGGGCTGAGGAAGGAAGATGGAAAAATACGACATAACAGGGTACTATATACATGTACAGGTAAGTTACACTGGGGGGGGGGAAAGCCTAGGGCGAGGTGTGTGTGCTGTAAGAGAACCTGCTAGGGGCCCCCACCCGACAGGCAGTGTTCCTAGGTAGGGTGTAAGTTAGGGGAATGCACCTAACGCCCTGGGGGCCTCCCTGGTCAGGAACCCCAACACTGCTGGGGAGCGTACGGCGGTGGGTAGTCCAGTGGATCCTGACAGCGTGAATCCTTTTCTGGATTCACATGCTGTGCATCATCATTCCGCCATCTAGTGGTTGGGTCCGGAATTGTCTTTTTTTCCTTTTTTTTTTTTTCTTGTTTTGGTCGCAGTCGACCACCATTTGGTGCCAGGTACGTCCCCTTAGTGACGTCAGATGGTATCCTGGAGGTCGACATGCGTGGTGGCCATCTTCAGATTCTTTTTTCCGCCGTTGGGTCTGGAAGCAAGACAGGAAGCTCCGAAGAAAGTTTCAAATTTTCCCCAAAAACTTCGAAAAAGAAGAAGATTGCCGAGAAATATCATCAATCATCGACGTCGTAACCGGAGGCAGGAGCAGAGCTTCGGTTTAACACCAGAGGACCACTCCGGTCCACAAATGGCGAGGTAGGGGTCATGCAGAATACCCCCTTCAAGTTCTGCCCCAAGTGCCACCACAAGTACGCTCAACGCGACCCAGACGCCGTCTGCATCCTCTGCCTGCCCGAAGATCACCAGGACAAGGACTGTGAGGCCTGCGTAGCGCTCCTGCCGAAGACGCTAAGGACACGCCGAAATCAAAGACAGGCCCACTACGCCACAATGTCGCAAGCAATGAAGAAAACCTCCCTGAGAGACCTGGGTTTCTCTAGCGATGAAGAGGAACATGGAGCACCAGCGGAGTCGACGCACGAGGAATCGGACGTCGAGGTCCTAGAGGGGGACTCAGAAAAAATCCACACCGAGAAGAAGGCGTAAGATCCAAAAAAGAAGACGGAGAAGGTAAGACACCATAAAGATCCGTCGGAACCGAAGGGCCACGAACATAAGGCGCACAAGGCAGCCCGACGCCGAGCAAGAAGGCGATCGAGGGTCAGCCGCGATTAAAAGAACCCCACGGAACCCAACCGAAGGTTACCGAGGAGGGAAAATCGTCAAAGACGCTGAAACAAAGGGTCGACACGAATCCGCAAAAAAAGGGCACGACACCGCCAAAGACTAACGTGGCCGTCGGGAAGAAAAGAAAATCTCCGGTCTCCGACGCCCAGAGGGCCCTCGAGGTCGAAAAGAAAAGGAGAAGACTCGAGGAGGAAATGGCAGCGCTCCTACAAAAGAAAAAGGACTTCGATGCCTCATTGAAGGATTTTCGAATCCCAAAGACACCGGCTGCCGAACCAGAGAACGTCGACGCCGAAGAGGGAGAAGACGCCGAAGGAGAGGAAGAAGGTATCTTCGACTCCCCTCCAACACCAGAACCTCGAGGCGAAGAACCCAAGATCTCTGTACTGGGGTGAATGTATGACATTGTTCTGCATTCTGTCCATCAATTGTGGTTTTTGCATTTGTCACCCCGAGTGGGACGGGTATGCCCAGACGTGGGTCCCGTGCTCTCCATGCCACTGGAATCAAGCTATCCTGGCTGAAGAGGGGTGAAACCCCGAAAAAGGTCCTAGGATGCTTGTTTCCAGTCCAGGGAGGACCTGGCCTGGCAGTTCGGGCTGGACTGTTCCCATTGGGCACAGGGTCAAGACTGGTTTGCATATGGCTGGGTTCAAACTGGAATGGCATGGTGAGCAAAAAAACGATGGATTTAGGCCCAGATCTCTGTACTGGGGTGAATGTATGACATTGTTCTGCATTCTGTCCATCAATTGTTGTTTTTGCATTGTAAAAAGGGCAGCAAATCAATTTGGTGTACCCTTAGAAGAAGAAAAAGGGAACACATGCTTTTTGCTAGAAACCCTGGCACCAGCTACAAAAGGAACACAATACCTTCCAATGCTGCCCAGTATTCTGGATCAAGGCAAAGAGGCCTTCAAGGAGCCAGCCTCCAGCAAATGGGTAACCCCCAGAGTGGAGAAAAAGTATAAGCCCTCCTCAAAGGACCCTAAAATATATTCAGGGAAGTACAATACCTGACTAAATTATTGTCACCACAGCCAGGAGGAGAGCAAATGCAGTCTCCAACACCGGGCCTCCACCAGAAAAGGAAAGTAAGAGGATGGATATGGTAGGGAGAAGGATAGAAAAGGAGGCAGCAACACAGTGGCGTATTGCTAACTCAAATGCCCTACTGAATAGATATGGCCACCAACAATGGGAGGACATAGAGGAGTTGATGAACAAACTACCTGAGGAGGACAAAAAGAGGGCAAAATCTATTGCTCAGGAGGGAAAAACGTGGCAAACACCTGTCTAAAGTCGGCTTTAGATGCAGCAGACACTGCTAGTAGGCAGATGTGCACAGGAACCATCCTGAGAAGACATGCCTGGCTCAGAATCTCAGGCTTTAAACAGGAAGTGCAAACCTCCATCATCAACAGACTATTCAATGGAGAAGCTCTGTTTGGTAAAGAGGTAGATGAATCTCTTCAACAAATTAAGAAGGACAACGAAACAGCAAGGGCAATGGGGGCCCTGCAGCAAAGAGGTTCATTTAAAAGAGGGGGATTCAATAATAGGAAGCCCACAGGTAGGGGCTCCTTTGGTCAAGGACAACAGATGGCACAACAAACTCAAGGGCAGAACCCAGGTCAACAAATAAGTCAGCAGTCAAGCTACCAAGGTTGGCAACAACAACAAAAGCAGCCCTTTCGAGGAAGAGGCAATGGCCGAGGAAGAGGCCAATCCTCTAGAGGAAGTGGAAATGGCTCTAACTGACTCAATCACAAAAAAGGACCCACACAAAACACCAGTGGGGGGAAGGATATCTTTTTCCCACAGACAATGGGAAAAGATCACAACAGACAATTGGATTTTAAATTTGGGAAAATATGGGTATTGCATAGAGCTAGCAAAAATACCACCTGCAAACCCACCAAGAGAAAGAAAATTAATGAGATCAGAAAAAGTACCGAAACAAGAGTGGTTCACAGGAAACTACTCCCCATATTTCCTGGTACCCAAACAGGATCAAACTCTAAGACCAATCATGGACTTAAGATTCATCAACAAGTTCATACTAACACAACACTTCAAAATGTGTACCCTCCAGGAAATAATCCCACAAATTCAAAAGGGGGATTACATGGCAACAATAGACCTCAAAGACGCCTACTTACATATCCCCATGAACAAAAAACACAGGAAGTACCTAAGATTCCTACACAATGGAACACACTACCAATTCAAAGTACTTCAGTTCGGAATAAAATCAGCTCCACGGGAGTTAACAAAATGTCTAGCCGCAGTGGCGGCATACCTAAGAACAGAAAAAAATCCACGTCTACCCCTAACTAGACGACTGGCTCATAAGGGGGCATTCAAAACAAACATGTCACCATCATGTTCAAAAAACAATCAAGACGCTCCAGACACTGGGTTTCTCAATAAACCACAAAAAATCTTCAACAACACCAGAAAGAGAAAAAACCTTCCTGGGAGCAAGATTAAATACAGCGAACGCAAAGGCATACCCCACAAAGACAAGGATACAAGCAATCCATCAAGAAATGACCCTCTACCAGAGGGGTCAGTCTCTGACAGTGAGGAAGGTCATGAAACTAATGGGCATGATGGCAGCATGCATCCCACTTATCCCTCACGCTCGCCTTCACATGTGCCCATTTCAAGAATGGCTTACCAACATCTGGTCTCAAGTCATAGGAAGTTGGGAGGATCTAGTGGTTGTTACACAAAGGGTGCAAGCAGAGATACAATGGTCGGCATCCAACAACATAGCACAGGGGAGACCTTTCATGGACCCAACTCCATCTGTGACAGTCACCACTGATGCATCCCTCAACAGTTGGGGAGTGCATTGCAACCAGCTGAAAGTTCATGGTCAATGGAACGAACAGGATTCCACAAAGCACATCAACGTTTTGGAAATGAAAACTTTCTTTCTGGCACTCAAGGCATTCCAGAAACACATTCAGGGGAAAAACATATTAATTCAAACAGACAATACAACGACAATGTTCTATCTGAACAAACAGGGTGGGACAAGGTCCTTTCCCCTGAGCAAACTTGCACAGGAAATCTGGCAATGGGCAATAATACAAAAAATCAATCTACAGACAGTACATCTCACAGGAGTAGACAACATTACAGCGGACCAACTCAGCAGACAGAACAACTGCTCCCACGAATGGGAGTTGAAACAGAAAACAGTACAGTATCTGTTCAACATCTGGGGAACACCAATGATAGACCTGTTTGCAACAATGCAGAACAAGAAATACCAGTCCTTTGCCTCGAGGTTTCCATACCACCGATCAAAGGGAAATGCACTTTCACTCAATTGGTCACAGACATTTGCTTACGCCTTTCCACCAATACCCCTGATGCAAAGAGTGATACAAAAAGCAAAAAACCCAGGAACAAATGTGATTCTCATTGCCCCTCAATGGCCAAGGCAAACATGGTACTCAACCATCCTAGAACTATCCAGGGGAGAAACTATCAAGATCAAAGCAGAAAAGGACCAGCTAACAATGCAACGGGGCCAGATCTTTCACCCAGAGCCAGCGACGCTACACCTAGCAGCTTGGCGCCTGGATACATAGAATTTGGGCACCTCAATCTGCCTCTGCGAACCATGGAATTTCTAAAAGAGGCAAGGAAAGAGTCAACAAGAAAATGCTATACAGCAAAATGGAAGCGATATAACACATGGTGCACCGCTAACAAGAAAAACAGTTCAATCAACACACAAGAAACAGTTATTACATACCTTACTTACCTCTTGGACAGCAACATCAACTACTCAAGCATTAAAGTGCACCTTGCTGCCATAGTAGCATACACAAAAGGAAAATCATGCAAAAGCTTCTTTACAAGACCAGTAATCAAAAGATTTTTAGAAGGAGCAAAAAGAATTTCACCACCAAGAGTAGCTCCAGTACCCACATGGAGCTTAAATACAGGACTTTCTCAACTAATGGCAAAGCCCTTCGAGCCCATGCTTACAGCGGACCTAAAACACATTACCCTAAAGACAGCCTTTCTCATTGCAATAACATCACTACGAAGAAGAAGTGAACTGCAAGCATTAACAATTCAAGAACCGTACTTACAAATCCACAAGGATAAAGTAATCTTGAAAACTAACCCACAGTTTTTGCCAAAAGTGGTATCTAAGTATCATTTAAACCAAAACATTCTCCTGCCGGTTTTCTTTAAAAACTCAAAGACTAAAGGAGAAAGAAGCCGCCATACCCTGGATGTAAGGAGGGCTTTATTGTATTATTTACAAAAAACAGAACAAATCAGGACGACAAAGCAATTGTTAGTCGCCTACGCGCATACCAACACAGGATCACCTGTCACAAAGGCAACTATTGCAAGATGGATAGTACAAGCCATCCAATTGTGTTATGTCAAGGCCAAAAAAGAACTAACAATTCAACCAACAGCTCACTCCACTAGAAAGAAAGGAGCAACGCTAGCCTTTATGGCCAATGTACCCATTGACTCCATTTGCGCAGCAGCAACATGGGCGTCACCACACACCTTTACAAAGCATTACTGTGCGGATATACAAATGAATAAGGAAGCTCAAATTGGACAAAGGGTGCTTCAACACCTGTTTGCAAGTTCTTCCGTTTACCACAGCCTCCCAGACACGGGAGAAACCGCTACATAATCTGATGCACAGCATGTGAATTCAGAAAAGGATTTACGCTGCAAAACGAAATGGTTACTTACCAGTAGGAGTAGTTTTGCAGCTTGAAGAATTTTCTGGATTCACATGCGACACACCCGGCCTCTCCTAGAAGGAAAACAAACAGGTGGGGAAGCAAAGAACTACATCAGTTATTCAATAACCATCTCGAGGATTACAAAACAGAATAAGAACAGAAAAAAGAATCTGAAGATGGCCACCACGCACATCGACCTCCAGGATACCGTCTGACGTCACTTAGGGGACGTACCTGGCACCAACTGGTGGTCGATTTGCGACCAAAACAAGAGGGAAAGAAAAAAAAAAAAGGACTATTCCGGACCCAACCACTAGATGGCGGAATGATGATGCACAGCATGTGAATTCAGAAAATTCTTCAAGCTGCAAAACTACTCCTACTGGTAAGTAGCCATTTTCTTTCAAATGCACTACTGTTCAAGGAAATGCAGTTGTTCTTGTAATTGTAACAGTTACAGGTTGATATCACTTTTCAGAATACTTGGCATTACAAAGTAAATACTCTTTGATTGCTTTCGAATTACATTACAATAGTGCTCACTTTTCCCCATACATTAGCAGTTACACATAGAATACTTTCTAGACCCAAAATCTCATACTATGAGTCCCTGTGGGAGGACAAATGGTTATCGAGCTCTGAGGAAGTATTGGACTTAGGAGTTTGAGGTTTCGGGATCAGGACCAAGGTTCCCCAAGGTCCAAGTGGACACTCTAGTTACACCACCAGCAGCACTGGGGCGGCTGGGTGCAGAGTGCAGGGGCCCAGTGTTAGCCAATGGGCTAAAGGGGCCTTTGGGTGGGATCTGCTGGCAAGCAGGCCACTTGAGTGTGGGAGCAAAGCTCCAAAGGTTGCGCTTGACACTCCAGGCATGACACCTCTACCCAGGATGGGCTTTGTTTCTGGACCCAGAGAATGGAGGCCCTCTACCCAGGGGTCCAGAAACCTGTCTGGTGGTGGCAATGGCAGGCAGCCATTCAGGAACCACACCAGGGCTGGCCGGTTTTCAGGGGGCATCTCTAAGATGCCCTCTGAGTGCTTTTTACATTAAATCCCACACTGGCAGCAGTGTGGGTTTAATGTGCTGAGAAGTTTGTTATGAAACTTCCCAGTTTTTAGTAAAGCCATTATGGAGCTGTGGAGTTCGTAGTGACCAACTTCCAGACCATATACTTTTTATGGCTTTACTACACTTACAATGTCTATGAATGGACTTTGTATGTAAAACACAATGGGGTAGCTCTTCCTAAAAGACTAATTTCCTTATTTGGAAGTGTTGCCCTCACACACCTGTGAAGGTGTCATGCTTCATCATTTGTGGTTGCATCAAACAGGGGCAGCCTTATTACCCGAACCTGGGGCAAATTGAAAACTATAATACTAACAGAGCTTCAAGTATATAATTATACACAGCATAAATAACACAAATAGAAACTAATTCAAGAAAGAAATGCAGTAAAGGAAATTATATCACAAAAATCAAATCATAAAACATTGAAAAAAGAAAATATTGATACCCTTCGAAAATGTATACAATTTTTACTAAGACCATAATATAAGAATACAGTACAATCATAAACTAGCGGTGCTCACACAATTACACAAAAAACAAGATCAGAAACCACAATTAATAGTGTAAACAGAAAGACAATGGCAGAGGCAGATAAATTCACAGAAAAACGGATTGGATAAAACACAAAACCAGGAGAGGCAATTAATGCATCCTCTTGAATTAGTGCCAAAGATAGGCGTCAATGGCGTTTTGACCAAATAGAATTAGTATGGTCATCATCAGGACAAACACAACAATTGACAGAGCATCCAACAGAGAATTTTGTTTACGATCTCATTCATAAATACAGGCTAATGTATTTATAGCCAATAGAAAAATAAGTTTCATCACAGGCTTCAAATGAGCCAGTAGTCCAGTCATAAAAGTACTGGAACGGGGAAGGAGCGGGACAACAGAACAAGTCTCGGCACTCAGACAGATGCCGGTACAAACTCAATAGTGGCACGGAAAGCAATAATTTTTATATCTGTCCGAAACTACGGACCTGAATCTAATTTGGACGCCATTCGAACAATATGCTTCATCATTGGGCGTTTTTGCTCCACGTTTGGTTGACCCCATCCACCTCATCTGCACTCTTGACTAAACTGCATTTCCTCATTGTTGGGAAGTAACAGTTTGGCTTCTGTTTTTACTTTACCAGGTGGACCCAGGAATTAAAATATTCTTTTATTGGGTACCACTGCTGTACTTTTAACCCACCAATTCACTAGCGCCACACACTTGCACTCACCATTACTGCGTTTTTTACTTTGAAAGATCTCCTCCAAAGAGCCCTCTCGCGGGGCCTTGGGGTATTACAGCACCGACCCCACGAGGAGCAAAAACGCCCAATGATGAAGCAGGACACCTTCACAGGCGTGTGAGGGCAACACTTCCAAATAAGGGAATTTTCCCCCACCCCACTTTCACATCCTTCCTGAAAGCCCCCCCGGTCCACTTGGCTTTAGTCTTTTAGGAACATCTACCCCATTGTGTTTTACATACTTGTTCTTGGGAGCTAGGGTACTGGACCTCGTTTCTGCTCCCCTTCCCTATCTTTTGTGACTTGTGTATGAATGGACTTAGACACTGTAGGGGTACAGCGCTTATGCCTCTGTACACTCACCTTAGGACTAGTGCACCCTGCTAGAGGGGTGACTTACCTAGGCATTAGGCAGTGGATTGCAGACATGGCACGCAGGGGTCTGTGTCATGTCTACTATTCACTTTTCCCTGCACCCAAACACGCAGCCTGCTGTGGCAGTGTGTGTAGGTTAAGGTGCAGGGCCCCTAAGGGTGGCACAATGGATGCTGCAGCCCTCCGAGGTCTTCCTTGGTCACAGTGCCCTTGATACCCATGGTACCTTTTACATGGGGCTTACCTGTGGCCAGGGATGTGCCAATTGTGGATACAAAGGTACAATTTTAGGAAAGAACAAAGGCCCTGGGAACCTGATTGGCAGGGTCCCAGGGCACATCAAATCGGGTTGCATCAGATGTCAGGCAAACATGTGGGCTAACCATGCAAGGAAGGGTACCTTCCCTACAGCTACTTTTCCTAAACTTACTGGATTTTTCTTCAACCTTGACATCATGTCTGACAAGAAAGGCCTTTTCCGCCCATGTAAAACCTGTGGCAGAAAAAGGGTTAATGTGGATGATCCACATAAGGATGGTATATATTGCCTGTACCCTAAACATGAGGTTAGGGAATGCAAAATCTGCTGTACCTTTTCCTTAAAGACTCTCAAGGATAGAGATGGAAGTTTGTTGTTGTGGCTCCAGGCCACTAAACACTAGGCAATTTCTTCAGAGGAAGATGGTGATAAATCCTCTAAGTCTCATAAAAGAATTAGGTCGCAGGGCAGTTCCTCTGCAGAAGGTAGGAAACACTACAAACCTTCTCATGAGACCAAGGAATCCAAGTAGGAGAAAGGAAGGAAGCACGCCTTAGAGCACGCTTTATCTGTGCCTACTACACCTTTCAGAAAGGACAAAGACCGTCCCAGAGCCTCATCTTCAGAACCTTTGAGGCACAAATCTGGCAAAAAGTCATCGACGACGATATCACACTCGTCGATGACAGCAAGTATTACATCGTCTGCACCGTCGATGACAGCAACTGTGATGACGACGGCTATATTGGCTCCTATATCATCGATGAGACTCTCACACTCTAAAAGCCCGCCGACGTCGGGATCACTGTCGATGACGACAGCATTGACGGCCGTTGACATACTTCCATCAGCGAAGATATCGAAGACGCCATCGTCAAAGACACCATCAACGAACCGTTGACAAGTGACTTGTCGAGGAATGCTTCGCTGACAACTGCCGCGTCGACATTACCGTCAACGGCGACACCTTTGACAACGAATTCTGCTCAACCGGCTGTATCGCACCGTCAACGCCACCGTCAACGACGGTTACTCATATTACTAAGGTAACTAAGACATTTCCACGACCAGCCATTTCAGCGTACAGTAGGGTATCGCCTTTATTCTAGTCGCATCTCTTGGACATAGAGGACTCTAATGATGACGGTATTTATGGTGCAGCTCACAGCCCATTAGAGTTGCACGTAAAATGTAAAGAAAATGAGGAGGATGAGTATTACCATGATGAAGAATAGTATTTTCAACAGAGCTATGTGGCCCCACCTCATCACTACCAACCTTATGGTTTTCAACCAGAATCACGTCCTAGGGACATGTCCCATCTACCTCTTTCTCTCATTCAAGACCTGTAAGCAATGTTGGCGAACTACAGGCAAAGGTTTCCACCGCAAGGGGATCAACCTCAGAGTCTGCAGCCTCTAACAGACCCACCAAGTATGCCAGGCTTGCTGTCACCAGTTACACCTGCTATTACACCTAGAGAAGCAGATCCCATCCCAGAGGATACATCTGCTTCAGACGAAGATAGAGAGGAAGGCGAGCTAACAGATCCTCTCCCCACGCCGGATCCTTAGGAGGATTATATCATACCAACACCCTCTCCTCCGCCACATTTACCATCAGATTCTCCTCTGGAGGATATTGGATGATTTCCATAACCTAATGGAAAGAGCATCCACCAGATTCCGCTTGCCAATGCCAGTTAAACAGACTGACTGCTTCCTGTATGATTTCAAGGAGGACACGATGAAGTCTGTGTGCTCTATACCCATTATTGACTATATATGGCAAGAGGGCGTCAAGGTTATGAAGACGCCTGCAACGGGACCTCCGGTGCGCCCGCGAATTGATAAAAAATATAGAGCTCCAAAGGTTTCTCCATCTTGCCTCATAGGACACCCCAGACCAGATTCGGTCATATCTCAGGCGGCACAAAGAAGATCCAAAAACCCTTCTACTCTAATCACTACTCCAACTGACAAGGAGGGGCGCAGGATGGACATTCTAGGAAAGCGTTTTTCTACTATGGCCGCAGTCTCAATCAGGGCGGCAAATGCATTGGCCATTATTGCCCGTTATGACCAACAGATGTGGTCGGACATGGGAGCTTTGATGGACCTAATACCAGAAGAGAAACGTCAGGGGGCAAGAAAGATCTTGTTGGAGGGAGAACGCGCAGCGTCCGAGACCATTGACTGCACTATGGATGTAGTCCAATACTGGTTTTAGACAATTGGCCAGAAGTACAGACAAAAATTTTAGGCCAGAAGTACAGACAAAGATTTTAGATATGGCTTTCAACAGTGATTCCCTCTTTGGAAAGCACATAGATAGGCGCTCTTAGCTATTAAGACCGATACAGATACGGCGAAGTCCTAAGGCACATTACAGCACCGGAAAATGCCATTCAGAGAGGCTAGAAGATGAGGTTTTACCTCATATAAAGGAGGTTACCAGAGAACCCCACAGTATCAGCCCTACCAGTCTCAGTACTGTCAGAACATAACCCTTCAGCATACCGCCAGTCTTCTACGGCTGGTTTCTCCAGCCAAGGAGACCATAAGAGAACGCCTTCCCAAGGTCGTGACTCCAACAGAAAACAATGATCAGGTCCGGGTACCAGCTTCCCTCCCCTCCAACCATGTGCATCAGTGGTGCAATATACCAATGGATAAATGGGTGTTGGACCTCGTAACCTATGGACATACCATAGAATTAACTCAGCGACCACCGAATACTCCACCCAGGGGAGCCCCCGCCCCACGTCTTCATTTACTGCTCAGAGAAGCCCAGGTCATGCTCTCCAAAGGAGAAATAGAGGAGGTCCCTTTTTCTTA